>OX411763.1:20113198-22522639 GCA_948252205.1 Orthosia incerta
AGTATTATTATACTATATAAAACTGTTACCACTGACTGACTGACTCACTGACTCACTCATTGACATAATTGTTCTCCCAGATGGTGGAGGGGGAGGTGGGTATATTTTGACAGATTCGTAAACAAGTAACTCCCGTGAGTATGGGAAAAGTCCCAAACCTCCCCTTTTCCTCCCCCCTCCTCCCCCCCTCTATCGTATCTCGGAAACTAAGGTACCCGTATTTTTTGTTTTTTACGGATTCGTTTAGAGGAGGCTCGCAAAAGTAAAAACCATTTTTCAAAGTTGACCCCCTCGCCCCCCTTCTCCCCCCCTTTAAGCGGATCTCGAAAGTTGAGAGACTTGGAACATTTCTTTTTTCAGATTCATATAAAGGGGCAATGCTTTAGTCACAAACGAACCAGTTTTCAAAGTTGACCCCCTTGCCCCCCTTCTCCCCCCTCGCCCCCCGATTTGGCGAATCTTTTTTTTTTGTTTTTTTTACGGATTCGTATAGAGGAGGCTCGGAAAAGTAAAAACCATTTTTCAAAGTTGACCCCCTCGCCCCCCTTCTCCCCCACTTTAAGCGGATCTCGGAAGTTGAGAGACTTGGAACATTTATTTTTTCATATTCATATAAAGGGGCAATGCTATAGTCACAAACGAACCAGTTTTCAAAGTTGACCCCCTGCCCCCCTTCTCCCCCCCTCCCCCCCCCCCCCGTTTTGGCGAATCGTTTTTCTTTGTTTTTTTTACGGATTCAGCGTAGGGATCCCGAGTGGAGCGAACCTACGAGACCGAGTGCAGCGCAGGGGGGAGGTGGCGATCGAAGCGAGCCGGCGACCTCCGTAGCGTAACGAAGGTTGAGTGGGTGAAGCGAAACTCAGTGCCTGGCGAAGACAAGCAAACATTAGGGTTATGTTTTTTGGAACAAAGTGTAGGGTAGGTGTAGGGTAGGTGTAGGGTAGGTGTAGGGTAGGTGTAGGGTAGGTGTAGGGTAGGTGTAGGGTAGGTGTAGGGTAGGTGTAGGGTAGGTGTAGGGTAGGTGTAGGGTAGGTGTAGGGTAGGTGTAGGGTAGGTGTAGGGTAGGTGTAGGGTAGGTGTAGGGTAGGTGTAGGGTAGGTGTAGGGTAGGTGTAGGGTAGGTGTAGGGTAGGTGTAGGGTAGGTGTAGGGTAGGTGTAGGGTAGGTGTAGGGTAGGTGTAGGGTAGGTGTAGGGTAGGTGTAGGGTAGGTGTAGGGTAGGTGTAGGGTAAGTTAAGGAATACTTCTTAAAAACACGACGAAACCGCGAGCTGCTTGCAGCTCGCGCACCAAGCAAATACTAGTTATATTATATAAAACTGCATTACCACTGACTCACTGACTCACTCACTCATTGACATAATTGTTCTCCCAGATGGTGGATGGGGAGGTGGGTATATTTTGACAGATTCGTAAACAAGTAACTCCCGTGAGTATGGGAAAAGTCCCAAACCTCCCCTTTTCCTCCCCCCTCCTCCCCCCCTCTATCGTATCTCGGAAACTAAGGTACCCGTAGAATGTTTTTTTTACGGATTCGTTTAGAGGAGGCTCGGAAAAGTAAAAAGCATTTTTCAAAGTTGACCCCCTCGCCCCCCTTCTCCCCCCCTTTAAGCGGATCTCGAAAGTTGGAACAATTGGAACATTTCTTTTTTCAGATTCATATAAAGGGGCAATGCTATAGTCACAAACGAACCAGTTTTCAAAGTTGACCCCCTTGCCCCCCTTCTCCCCCCTCCCCCCCCCCGTTTTGGCGAATCTTTTTTTGTTGTTTTTTTACGGAATCGTTTAGAGGAGGCTCGCAATAGTAAAAACCATTTTTCAAAGTTGACCCCCTCGCCCCCCTTCTCCCCTCCTGTAAGCGGATCTCGGAAGTTGAGCGACTTGGAACATTTATTTTTTCAGATTCATAGAAAGGGGCAATGCTATAGTCACAAACGAACCATTTTTCAAAGTTGACCCCCTTGCCCCCCTTCTCCCTCCCCCCCCCCGTTTTGGCGAATCTTTTTCTTTCAGTTTTCTTTACGGATTCAGCGTAGGGATCCCGAGCGTAACAAAGGTTGAGTGGGTGAAGCGAAACTCAGTGTGCCTGGCGACGACAAGCAAACATTAGGGTTATGTTTTTTGGAACAAAGTGTAGGGTAGGTGTAGGCTACCCTACACCTACCCTACCGTGTAGGGTAGGTGTAGGGTAGGTGTAGGGTAGGTGTAGGGTAGGTGTAGGGTAGGTGTAGGGTAGGTGTAGGGTAGGTGTAGGGTAGGTGTAGGGTAGTTGTAGGGTAGGTGTAGGGTAGGTGTAGGGTAGGTGTAGGGTAGGTGTAGGGTAGGTGTAGGGTAGGTGTAGGGTAGGTGTAGGGTAGGTGTAGGGTAGGTGTAGGGTAGGTGTAGGGTAGGTGTAGGGTAAGTGTAGGGTAGGTGTAGGGTAGGTGTAGGGTAGATGTAGGGTAGGTGTAGGGTAGGTGTAGGGTAGGTGTAGGGTAGGTGTAGGGTAGGTGTAGGGTAGGTGTAGGGTAGGTGTAGGGTAGGTGTAGGGTAGGTGTAGGGTAGGTGTAGGGTAGGTGTAGGGTAGGTGTAGGGTAGGTGTAGGGTAGGTGTAGGGTAGGTGTAGGGTAGGTGTAGGGTAGGTGTAGGGTAGGTGTAGGGTAGGTGTAGGGTAGGTGTAGGGTAGGTGTAGGGTAGGTGTAGGGTAGGTGTAGGGTAGGTGTAGGGTAGGTGTAGGGTAGGTGTAGGGTAGGTGTAGGGTAGGTGTAGGGTAGGTGTAGGGTAGGTGTAGGGTAGGTGTAGGGTAGGTGTAGGGTAGGTGTAGGGTAGGTGTAGGGTAGGTGTAGGGTAGGTGTAGGGACAACAACACGCGAGCTGCTTGCAGCTCGCGCACCAAGCAAATACTAGTTATATTATATAAAACTGCATTACCACTGACTGACTCACTGACTCATTGACATAATTGTTCTCCCAGATGGTGGAGGGGGAGGTGGGTATATTTTGACAGATTCGTAAACAAGTAACTCCCGTGAGTATGGGAAAAGTCCCAAACCTCCCCTTTTCCTCCCCCCTCCTCCCCCCCTCTATCGTATCTCGGAAACTAAGGTACCCGTATTTTTTGTTTTTTACGGATTCGTTTAGAGGAGGCTCGCAAAAGTAAAAACCATTTTTCAAAAATGACCCCCTCGCCCCCCTTCTCCCCCCCTTTAAGCGGATCTCGAAAGTTGGAACATTTGGAACATTTCTTTTTTCAGATTCATATAAAGGGGCAATGCTTTAGTCACAAACAAACCATTTTTCATAGTTGACCCCCTTGCCCCCCTTCTCCCCCTCCCCCCCCCCTTTCGGCGAATCTTTTTTTCGTGTTTTTTTTACGGATTCGTTTAGAGGAGGCTTGGAAAAGTAAAAAGCATTTTTCAAAGTTGACCCCCTCGCCCCCCTTCTCCCCCCTTTAAGCGGATCTCGAAAGTTGGAACATTTGGAACATTTATTTTTTCAGATTCATAGAAAGGGGCAATGCTATAGTCACAAACGAACCATTTTTCAAAGTTGACCCCCTTGCCCCCCTTCTCCCCGCTCCCCCCCCGTTTTGGCTAATCTTTTTTTTTACGGAATCGTTTAGAGGAGGCTCGGTAAAGTAAAAACCATTTTTCAAAGTTGACCCCCTCGCCCCCCTTCTCCCCCCCTTTAAGCGGATCTCGGAAGTTGAGAGACTTGGAACATTTCTTTTTTCATATTCATATAAGGGGGCAATGCTTGAGTCGGAATCATTTTTCAAAGATGATCCCCTTGCCCCCCTTCTCCCCCCCCCCCGTTTTGGCGAATCTTTTTTTTGTTTTTTTTTTATGGATTCAGCGTAGGGATCCCGAGTGGAGCGAACCTACGAGACCGAGTGCAGCGCAGGGGGGAGGTGGCGAGCGAAGCGAGCCGGCGACCTCCGTAGCGTAACGAAGGTTGAGTGGGTGAAGCAAAACTCAGTGCCTGGCGACGACAAGCAAACATTAGGGTTATGTTTTTTGGAACAAAGTTTAGGGTAGGTGTAGGGTAGGTGTAGGGTAGGTGTAGGGTAGGTGTAGGGTAGGTGTAGGGTAGGTGTAGGGTAGGCGTAGGGTAGGCGTAGGGTAGGTGTAGGGTAGGTGTAGGGTAGGTGTAGGGTAGGTGTAGGGTAGGTGTAGGGTAGGTGTAGGGTAGGTGTAGGGTAGGTGTAGGGTAGGTGTAGGGTAGGTGTAGGGTAGGTGTAGGGTAGGTGTAGGGTAGGTGTAGGGTAGGTGTAGGGTAGGTGTAGGGTAGGTGTAGGGTAGGTGTAGGGTAGGTGTAGGGTAGGTGTAGGGTAGGTGTAGGGACAACAACACGCGAGCTGCTTGCAGCTCGCGCACCAAGCAAATACTAGTTTAATGTATAATACTCAAACGTTTCAAGTATCTGCCGAAGGCAAATTGTCATCAAAGAGTATTTTGAAGGGATGATGATATTATTAATTCTGAGCTTTTAAACATTATGTAAATAAGTTAGGATTAGTCACTTTGATCAAATGTATTTAGTTAATTTGTGCTTTCGCCTAAGGCTAAGTGAGCTGTGAATTAAAGTAACAAATGTATTGTTTTAACGTTTTAAATTGTAGGGGTTGGTTAAAAGATCATTAAAAGTATTTTGCATAAAACACGCTCCGTATTAATTAATTATTATTAATTTAATGTACAAGCTTTTGTCCGCGACATCATCTGCGTAGCATTAGGAAATCGCAATAATATTGTAGGTGTGTGAGTCGCCTTACTTGAGAAATTATTGGTTCACTATATAGACTAGACCCGTTTAAGGTTGCCCTAGTCGACGGCACGAACTATCTTGTGCGCGGGATTAAAATGCATGCTATCTCATCCGACAACACGTGCGAAAGAGATAGATGCTGTGATGAGCAGTAAGAAGCTAGTACGAATTAGCACTTTTGCAAATTTGTAGCGAAATGGATGATGATTAAGGATGAAAACGAGCGCGCAAAATTTTATAAACAGACCTGACTCCCAAGTATGGATATCATGAAAAAAATACTAAATGTATATTTTCAAAATAAAATTATTTGCATTGTTGAACTACTATTTTATTACTAATCTATCCCTGTATGGTGGATGTTTTGCAATTTTCTTTTTTCTGTGTTAAAATATGGATTTTTCGACGCTCATAACCTTCAAAAAATTTTTTTTTTCTTTTTTGTTGACATAAAGGGCTAGATAATGATGAGACCAATTGATATCATTTTTTATTTTGAGCACACACCGTCAAACAGTAGAGTAATCGCCATACTATATTTGTATGGACGAATGATCGACTAGTGCAACCTTAACAATGATTTCCGGGATAAAAAACTGTCCTGTTGTCTTTCCAGGGTCTCAAACTATTACCATACTAAATTTAGTCTAAATCGGTACGGCGGTTTAAGCCTATGAGTGCCAGAAACGTGGATCCACGCGAGACACAATTTATTTTAAATAATTTATTTTATTTTTATTTTGAAAAAATTAAAAAGTTAATCCAAAAAATAAAAAAAAACCGACTGCTTAAAAAGCGAACTAAAAAGACGTAAACAAGAAGAAAATCGTGTAGTGCAGGTCGGAGGATAATATTCGCGAGATGGCTGACCAAAACCGGATGTATCCTCCGACTGCACAGCATGATTTTCTTCTTGTTTACGTCTTTTTAGTTCGCTTTTTAAGCCGTAGGGTATTTTTTTATTTTTTATTTATAACTTTTTAGTTAATTTATTTTAATGTTTAGGTACATTTAAAGATATCAGTGTTGATGTTTTTGAAATCGCCTCTTAAAACCCTTCATTTTGATACCCCACACGATGGGTATGGATGTAAAATTAAAATCGCCCCCACAATATGGCGCCATTTTTCTATTTTCCAATTTTAATGTAGCCAGTGATACTTGCAGGATTAAGACAAATCGATTGACGTATGAATCATCAAAATCGGCCAACGCGTTTGGTCTCTAGAACTCCACATAGGAACAAACATACATACATACATAGACTGATAAACACATTACCCTCGGCAGTCGGGTAAAAATACAATCAGATGAGCTAGTATTCAAGAGGAAAAAAATGCCTCGACCCTGATACCCTACTTCGAACTTCTACATAGAAACGCTGATAGACTTTAGAAAAAGTAATGGTGGTAGAACCACAAGCCCGGAGGAGACACAAAAATTAAGGCCCTGAATTTTGCGTACCCCATTGTCTAAAATTGCCTAGAACAAATTCCTCATCGTCACAAAGTTACGACAGCAAATTGCAAGATTGATCTCATCACCACCATGCTTACGAATGTCCTCATTTAGTTTACGAGGTTCGATACCCGGTTGAGCCAAGTTTTATAGTTGCGTTAATTTTATAGCCTTTGATTAGTTCCTTTACGGAAGTCGGGTGATTTACTTATTGGAGAGAGGTAATGAGATGGGAAGATTTTTTTCAATGTTTTTATTTGTCTCACTGGTCCGGGTTGCTGGATGAAATTATCGACGTTTCACAAAGTAAACGAAAGATAAGTATTATTATAAGGGTACTTTCGTCAAATCATTGATACAATCAAGCAGCTAACTTAGGTTTCATTTTTTTTTTTCTCTTTTAATTAGACTTTTTACAATGTTTTTCAATCATCTTTATAGCCCTTTGCTAAGAATAGTTACAGCACTGATAACAACATTTGTGCCACATGTTAAATTTAGTGTTGTTAGACATTTTTTTATTTTTATTAATTTGTTTTTTTTACCTTTGCATAGATTCTTTTACCGATTGTTTTGTGAATGTGTGAACATTGTAGGCCTTCTAGATTTCTAGATGATGGTTAACATTTGTTAACTTTTTATTTCGGTTTATATTTTTTTTGTTTTTTTTTTTTTAATTTCTGTCGACTTATTGTCGGGCCTACGTTGTCTCCCCATATCCAAGTACTAATGTTGTAACATGGGAATATGGTAAAAGCAAACCATTTTTAAAAGAGTAACCATGGAAACTCCATGCTTACTCTTTTAAAAATGGCTTGCCGGTTCTTCTCCATAGGAAAAGACTAACCCGAACCGTGCACCTTTTGTCGACGTTTTATAAATACCCATGTAGGCCTATGTAAAATAAAAATAAATATTTTGATTTTGAATAAATCTTTGGTACCAAAGATTGGGTTTTAGGAATATTTTCGGTTTAATGTCTAAGAGCCGAAGGCTTAAAGTGACTATTCATATTTAATAAATGTTTTTTTAAATTCTTTTTCGTGAGTATACATTCTATTAAATTTTAATAGTTAGTACTTATGTACGAAAAGTATAAAAAAAATAATCAGACAGCCACGAATGTCGTTTTAGTTACCAGCAAATCTAGAATAAAGAGTACCTATATGTCAGTATTAATTAAGTGATTACTTTTCTCAATCACCATATATCTTTGGCAGCAACCCCTTCTCGTGCAACTATTCATAATAATCAATACCATGAAGACCTATTTTTGTCTGAACCACGAAGAAAGCTCAATTAACCACCTACACAGATTCCTTGCGACAATAGCCATTCATCAAGTATTGTCGTTTTGTTTACACAGTCCTAATTTAGACGTTAGTGCTAAGGATGTGGCGGTAGCCATCTTAGGCGGAGGGAGGGAGCTTGACATCTGCGGATGCGGAGGTTAGCGGAGGCGGAGTTGGAAAAATTAAGAATTTAATTTTTAAAGATCAACGTATTTGTTAGACTTTGCCTCTTCTAGTATTCTAACTAGAAGAGGCAAAGTCTCTCTCGCTCTTCTTATTCGTTGTCTTCATTGCTGATGGTCGTACCCATATTTTAAATCTTTGACAGAATCACTGACGAGCCGCTGCCAAGCCACTCTGTCTTCGGCTCTATTCAGGGAAAACCTCAGTTGGCTTTTGGCTCTTGAGAAAGGGACATTATATCGGTGAAAGAGATTGTTGAAATGACAAAATGTTTGATATTTATGCAAATCGCATGTCAGGGGGTTGACCATAAGCTTTTATAGTAAGGTTATTTTGAGTGTGTGTAAGGACAGATGTTATCCCTTACACACACTCAAAATAACCTTACTCTAAGAGCTAGATCACCCACCAGTTCCATATTTTTTTTGAATTTTCGACATTCGAATCGAAAATCGAATTATATTATCATAGAATGTCACTGTGTGAAAAAACAACACATTTGGATTTCAATTTTTTTTTATTTTTTTTTAGTTAACAGTTTCATGAAAATGTTCATTAAATAACTCGTATTTGTGTGGTATGACCATAGATGTATAATTGCGTAGCGAAAACATACTAAATCTATGAGTATGACTGTACCATTCCCATTCTTTTGTTTATAGGACGTTTTGGTACGGACTCACTGAAACCACTAAACACTAGCTCACTTGACACTTAACCTAGCGCCCGCGCCGGTTAAGTAGGAGCAAAAACTTAACACTTCAAGTTATATCTCAACCACATCAAAATCATAGCTCAAGTGGAGTCTATTTTCTTTTTAATTAAATCTCCTTTAAAACTCATCTAAAACATGCAAAGTCAGATTCGGAGGTATGATTACGGCAGTTCGGCATTTTCGGAGACAGAAGCGAAGTTTCGCTACAACTCTCATTATCATTTCAGCCGAAAGACGTCCACAGCTGGACATAGGTCTCCCTCAAGTGTTGCCACACTGATCGGTCCTGTGCACCTCACATCCAGCGGTTTCCCACAATCTTGAGCGCTGCCTTCCAAAGCTGCGTTTCCCGTACGCAGCTGTAGCCACTTCAGACCTTTTCGGCCCATCGGCGACCATCCGTTCTACGAGCAATGTGCCCTGCCCACTGCCACTCAAGTTAGCCAATTCTACACAAAACGTTTTGGGGACACTTTTATTATGCGTACAGCTAAAGAGTGGAATTCCCTGCCGGAGTCTGTGTTTCCCTATACAAACAATCTAGGAGTCAAGAGTGAATGGGTTTTTTCTAGGCAAGCGTGCTTCACCGTCGACCACATCATCGCTTACCATCAGGTGAGATAGTGGTCAAGCGCGAGCCTACAGGATATAAAAAAAATCCTTAGCCCTGGTTCTCTTGCGGATGTTTTCATTGCTACAACCCTAGTTAGTACCATTTGCATTACCGTAGCACTAAACGTACCGTTTGCAGCACCGTGGCACTAAATGTACCGGTTGATTGAGACCATGTGACGATTTGGTGGATGTTGTGTTAAAATTAGAGCTTTGTTGTGAAGTAATGTGATGTTTAGTGATGAATGGGCTGCTCGGGTAACTTTTGGGAATAAGAAACCCCAGAAATGTCTTTGTTTGTGCCGAATATATTGCGACGGAAGTTTTCAGGTAACCTTATATATAAATTAATAAAAAATAAATGAAATTATTAATTAAAATTAATTTATTCATTCATCATGATCTGCCTAGCCTTTGCCCAACTACATTGGGGTCGGCTTCCAGTCCTACCGGATTCAGCTAAGTACCAGTGTTTTACATGGAGCGAATGCCTATCTGACCTCCACAACCCAGTAACTGGGTAACACGGTACCTCTTGGCAAGACTGGTGTCAGGTCTCAAGCTTCTGACTACCCGTAACGACTGTCAAAGAGCTTCAAATGAAAGCCGAGACCAACGGCTTAACGTGCTTTCCGAGGCACGGAGGAAACTCGGTATGTTGAAATGGTCACCCATCCACGGACCGACCTCGTCAAGCATTGCGTAATCTTGGTGATCGACCAGTGCGGCTCTTATTTAACCACGAGCTCCTCGGTAGTAAGCAGTACCTAATGTAAGTGCTTAAAATTATAACCAAGATTTTATTTAGGTGATATATTCCCACAAATATTATATTTGCGAAAGATTGGCTGCAATCACGCCTAAACAGCTGAACGGTTCTAGATGAACATTTGACAAAATTAAAAATAAAATTTAAATTATAGTCTAGAATAGCCCAATAAACGAGATATACTTTTGACGCTGGCGAAGCCGTGGTTAGAAACTATTAGCATTGCATATACCTGTTAAAAAAAAAAATTAAGTATAGGGAAATTACGAATTCAGGGTTAGGTTATTTATTTATTTTTTATGTTTTGGCTTTGCACGGTTTGTGCATTTAGCCAGTGTCACGTTTAGAATAGAATTCTAGTTTCTTTCGATTTTAGTCCAATGTCTTATTTAGGCCCCAATAAATTGGCGGTTACCGACATAGCCCGAATAATTGCCAAACTTAAGTGGCAGTGGACAGGCCACATTGCTCGCAGAACGGATGGCCGATGGGGCAGAAAGGTTCTGGAGTTGCGACCGCGAACCGGAAGACGTTGTGTTGGAAGGCCTCCCACCAGATGGACCGATGACCTGGTGAAGGTTGCAGGAATCCGCGGGTTGCGGGACGCACGGGACTGGTCAATGTGGCGACGCTCGGGGGAGGCCTATGTCCAGCAGTGGACGTCTTTCGGCTGATATGATGATGAAATTGGCGGTTACTTTATTGGAAGCTTCTACGGAGTTTTGTCGACAACATGTACAAACTCATGTTCTACCGCTGTGTTTTACTTGCCCACACTCGTGCACGTTCACTTATATTATAAGAATAAAAAAACACCTTTTTTACACTATTAATAATCAATTGAACACAATTTTCGGAAAATAAAACAGAGAAGAGAGATAATAAAAAAGAGAAGCAACATAGACGCCATCGCGTTCCCGCCAAAACTCCAGGGTTAGGTTATATTCTGCTTAGAATATTTTATTTTAGAATAAAAAGACACAACTCAAGTTTTCCAATAACCTACATACTTCATTTCATTACACTTGGTTCACAACAAAAAGCACCAATCATAACTTTAATTGTTCTCTAACAATAAATGCATATGAAGCAAGCAAGCACTCGAAACTCTCCCTGATGAGTTTCATGCAAATTTTGACGACTGTTTAGTCTCAAGTACCCTGTTTGTCCTGTGATGAATCGTCAGAGTGTCACTCCCCACGAGTGGGGCTATAGGTACATAGCTGGGATTAATATTTGAAACCACATAAGTCACGGTGTTTGGACAAGGAATCACAATGGCCGTTTTGCTTAGCTATTTTTCCGTGCATCGGTTGAAGAAGAAGAAACCATAATACTTATAAACTCATATCAGTAGTTACGACGTAGCTGAAGAACTGGGAATTGACCACAAAACAGTTTTGGCGCATTTGAAAAAAACTGGGTACACAAAAAAGCTCGATATTTGGGTACCTCACGAGCTCACTGAAAGAAACCTAATGAACCGTATACTAATTTGTGATTCTTTATTACGACGTTATGAAACCGAACCATTTTTGAAGAAGCTGATACTCGTAACTGGTGATGAAAAGTGGATCACGTACGACAAGAACGTGCGAAAAAGGTCGTGGTCAAAGGCCGGTCAGGCTTCACAGACTGTGGTGAAACCCGGGTTAACTCGCAACAAGGTGATGCTGTGTGTGTGGTGGGATTGGAAGGGCATTATTCATTATGAGCTGTTACCACCAGGCAGGACCATCGATTCTGAACTCTACTGCGAACAACTGGGAAAATGAGATTAAAGCAGGAAGTTGAGAGAAAGTGGCCGGAATTAATCAACAGAAGGGGTGTGGTTTTTCATCACGATAACGCTAGACCTCACACATCTAAAGCCACTCAGCAAAAATTAAGAGAGTTTGGCTGGGAAGTGTTAATGAATCGTCAGAGTGTCACTCCCCACGAGTGGGGCCATAGGTACATAGCTGGGATTAATATTTGAAACCACATAAGCCAGGGGGTTTGGACAAGGAATCCAAACCCCCTGGCCGTTTTGCTTAACTTTTTTTCCGTGCATAGGTTGAAGAAGAAGAAACCATAATACTTATACACTCACACTGAAGGTAGTAATCGAAATACCCTAGGTAATAAGGTGTAGTTAGTTTTAGTAAAAGCAAGTCAAAATGATAGCTCATTGAAACAAATGTATTTTTTTTTATCATAATGAGGGTTTTCTGTAATTATGTACACTAGGTGGCAGCACTGAGACGTCAGGTCCAAGAACCTGTCAAATGAGTACATTTTTTGACATTAATAAAATTAACATCAATGTCACGTTGATTTCTTATAATAAGTTCTCCAAGTAGAAGACCTCTCGCCAAAGTGGCGCCAACTGGGCGAATTTTTTCGAAATATCTCATTAGGTACTTCTAAAGAGATCCTAAAACCTAGTTCTTCCTCCTCCCTTCATAAAGAGGTCTTATGCATTTCATAGCCTAGTTAATAAAAAAACCTTTTATTTGATTGATTTCAGTAAGTACGACTAGCGAGGAGGAACAATAAAGATATTCGTGATTAAATCATGGCAAGAAAAATCCGTTTAGGTTTGGTATTGTCCTATAATAGACTACAAATTCCTCTCAAAAATCAACATTAGTTGGTTACCAAAAAATAAATTAAAGCAATTATTTTCTCTGCCAGTAGTACCCCATAAATGCATAACACCACCATTGTCACGTAATCCTATACATACGTTGCATACAAAATAATAAAAATAAGACAAACACAATAAAAACTTATCTTTAACGTAACCTGTAAGATCGACGATAAAATCTGCGAATTACTTGCAAAACTACATTACTTACACCAACAAAGCATACCAAAATGAACTTTATTCGTCACAAAATACAATGTTTTTAACAGCAAAGAGATTTTGGTGGTAATTTGAAGGGCGCACAGTGTGCTAAAATGCTCGGATTAGAAGACAAAATGCATAGGTAGTAAATTTTACGGCTATGCAAATGTAATACCGTATTGGACAGTAAAATCTAAGCCCTGGTTGATATGTCAGGCGTGGAGCAATATTAAACACAAAAAACCATTTTTAAGATCGTAAAGTTCTTGATTTTTATTAGTACTCTTTTATAGTAATAAGGGATGTATGCAGTAAGATGTTATGCATTTAAGACGGTTGTAATAGGATTTTTTTACGATATTATTCTGCTTAAAATAAAAACGATGCATTATTTATGATTTAGGAAATAAACATTTAAATACAAAAAAAAACTAATTTAAGTAATTTTTATTTTTTGCAATTCCTCTAGTTTGAAAATCTGGTAAAAACGCGAGCATATCAATAATAAAAGATAATAAAAAAGAAAAATATAAGTTTAAGTAATAATGTCTGACTATAATAGACACTTTTTTTTGAAACTATTCTACAAGTCTAAATACATACGTAAACTTTCGCCATTTTTCATGGGGGTAGAAATAAACTACAGGACGCCACCTGCTTCGATCTTTATATATACACTAGCTGTTGCCCGCGGCTTCGCTCCCGTGGACCACACTACAGGACCCATTTTCGGGATAAAAAAATAGCCTGTCACTTAGGAATAATGTAGCTTTCTATTGATGAAATAATTTTTCAAATCGGTCCAGTAGTTTCGGAGACTTTTCGGTACAAACCAACAAACAAAAAGATCTTTCCTCTTTATAATATTAGTAAAGAAGTATAGATTTTGCATAATCTACTACGTTACATAATACATTCTAGCGTAGGTCGAAATGACCAACAAAAGGTAGGCTTTTTACAATGGTTTTCGATCATCTTTTAGCCCTTTGCTAAGAATAGTTACAGCACTGATAACAACATTTGTGCCACATCGATACCAGAAGTATCAATTAATGTAAGGGACAAAACACGGTTTTTCAGGAGAGCCAAAAAACGATTTTATTTTTATAAATCTGTCTATAACTTTTTACTGTCTGCTCCAATTTTAATTGTGTCTAGAGCAAAGTTTCTTAGAATTTCCTCTTCTTTCATGATATAAACGAAAGATTTTGGAATACCCAGTGGTTTAAAATATAGCATGTCCCTTACATTAAAAAAATATGTTTAGTTGTGCCTTACCTTGCTAATATTTTATGTGTAAACCGTCAAGCATAGTGTAAGCAGCAAGAGAAATAGAAAATTATACGTAATTCTATTGTAAAGGACTTTTACAGTGTTGCAATTTGATGTAACTATAGATTATCTACTAAAATTATGGTAATTTAACACCATGGAAATAGGTTCTTTGCATGATTAATGTTAGTTTCAGCTTAGCTATCACAGATTTAAATGAAATTTAGGGATACAAAAATAAAACGATTTATTGTTAATATTTTTTTTTTATTTTCGACTTTTATGTCTGCGTAATTATTATAAATTCAACACACTAATCAGTCTATAAAACTTTTTGTTAAGCTTAAAAAAAAGTAACAGTGTTCTAATTAACAGTTTTACACACCTAGGTATCAATGTAAAAATAATTATGATTGTATTATTGACTCCACGATCTCTTTTAATTAACAGTCCTACAAACTCTGTACTTTTAATAATTACGTTTAATTGGATTTATAATTATTTATTTATAATTACCTTCTAGCGGGACACACTTATATGCCAGTTGACAGCATGCATGCTGTTATTGAGAGGGAAGTAAGAAAACTAATTGTTTGGGCACCTTCGCAATGGCCAAGTTTCATAGAGAGTGCTAGAAAAAGGCCTCAACCATATAATGTGAGTGTCTTAGAGCATACAGATTTCATTAACTTCCAGAATCTGGCGGATTCTGTATTCACTCAAGCTACTCTTAAAAATAAAGATCTGCGTATGAAAAACATAAGAGTGTGCACATTTAAAAAAAATGCTTTGACGAAAATTGAGATTAAATATACAATGTTAGAGACTGGTGATACTTACGACATAGAACTCTCCAAAGAATTACCTCCAAAGAATTTTAACGCAAGAGGAAAGGGTAAAGGGATTGGGAAAAGAAGTGTTGTTAGAGGTAAAATTACAAAAAATATAGACAAAAAAAATGAATCTGCAGCTGAAAGTACTAGTAATGACATAAGTCAAAGGAACACAGACAATTTGCCATCTCTATATAAAGAGAGGCTCCCAATTTCCATTCCAAAATACAATGACCTCAAAAAATTGTGCGACACCGGTATAATACCAAAAAGATTTCATCGTGAATATTTGAACCTTCCGAATAAATCGCCAGTTAAAGATACCCTCAATGAAACCGATGACGATGAAGATGTGATGACAGCTGATGATGATAACTAGATAAAGTACCAAATAGAAAAAGTTATTCCAACCATTTCAATTTCACCATTAACATTCCTAATTATTTATTCTTGTAATAATATATATTTCTTATATTAATATTCATATCATTTATATGTATTATTTATTCATTCATCTTTCAGACAATTCATATTTTTTCATCTGTCTTTCGTTTCAGTACATTCATTCAATTACTTAACAAATAAGACTGTCGATTAAGTCTGAGAAAACATATTTTTTTTATTAATTTGGTGATTATAATTATAAATCCAATTAAACGTAATTATTAAAAGTACAGAGTTTGTAGGACTGTTAATTAAAAGAGATCGTGGAGTCAATAATACAATCATAATTATTTTTACATTGATACCTAGGTGTGTAAAACTGTTAATTAGAACACTGTTACTTTTTTTTAAGCTTAACAAAAAGTTTTATAGACTGATTAGTGTGTTGAATTTATAATAATTACGCAGACATAAAAGTCGAAAATAAAAAAAAAATATTAACAATAAATCGTTTTATTTTTGTATCCCTAAATTTCATTTAAATCTGTGATAGCTAAGCTGAAACTAACATTAATCATGCAAAGAACCTATTTCCATGGTGTTAAATTACCATAATTTTAGTAGATAATCTATAGTTACATCAAATTGCAACACTGTAAAAGTCCTTTACAATAGAATTACGTATAATTTTCTATTTCTCTTGCTGCTTACACTATGCTTGACGGTTTACACATAAAATATTAGCAAGGTAAGGCACAACTAAACATATTTTTTTAATGTAAGGGACATGCTATATTTTAAACCACTGGGTATTCCAAAATCTTTCGTTTATATCATGAAAGAAGAGGAAATTCTAAGAAACTTTGCTCTAGACACAATTAAAATTGGAGCAGACAGTAAAAAGTTATAGACAGATTTATAAAAATAAAATCGTTTTTTGGCTCTCCTGAAAAACCGTGTTTTGTCCCTTACATTAATTGATACTTCTGGTATCGTATTTTAGCAACGATCTTTTAAACAAATAAAGTAAAGCAAATAAGAATTTGATTTCTAGTTGTTACGTAATAGGCATAATTACAGTAAGGAGCTTAAAATAAAGATAGTTTTGTGAGATAATAATGTAAGAGAATAATTCTTAAAAAACTCTAATCATGAATTAAAGTAAGGGACATGTTATTTAAATCAACTGATTTGAGGTTTAAGGTAAGGGTGTAAATTATTTAACACTATGACTTACTTTATTTTTCAGAGAAAAAAAAATGTAAACGTCTGTTACATCATTTTTTTTGTCATAAATCGTTTTACGCAGGCCAAAAATTTTTAACGTAAGGGAATTTTTTTTAACGATAGAATTTTTTTAATAATACCAATCGATAGAGCAGAAAATTCTGAATCCAATGATATATATATCTCATTTTCACCAAAATGTCCCTTACGTTAATTGATACTTCTGGTATCGACATGTTAAAATTAGTGTTGTTATAATTTTTTTTGTTTTTGTTTTTTTTGCCTTTGTATAGATTCTTTTACCGATTGTTTTGTGAATGTGTGAACATTGTAGGCCTTCTAGATTTCGAGATGCTTGTTAACATTTGTTAACTTTTTATTTCGTTTTACTTTTTTTTTTGTCACGACTTATCTCGGGCCTACGTTGTCCCCCCATATCTAAGCACTAATGCTGTAACTTGGAAATATTGTAAAACCAAACCATTTTTTTAAAAGAGTAACCGTGGAGTTTCTTGCCGGTTCTTCTCCATAGGAAACGACTAACCCGAACCGTGCACCTTTTGTCGACGTTTTATAAGTGCCCATGTAGGCAGGCCTATGTAAAATTAAATATTTTGATACCTCACATATGAGTACTGGATCAAATTCTGTCAAAACAGACTCGATTTTCCTTTTCACCCTATAAACGTAGACACATCATACCAACAACAATGTGTCGCTAGCTAATAAAACTGAATCAAGATAAACTCCTTTATGTCAACGGGATTAAAAATTTGATCGTAAAACCGAGGAATACCAGGGTGTAATAGTTACATAGGATTTACTCAGTTTACGACTCAGTGTTACGGATTTCGCGTAATCTTAGTTCGTGGGTTTTGTGACGTCAATTATCTCTGAGGTCGTAATTAGGGAGTGTGGTCGTAAGGAGATGGGGTGAATTACGACACCTTAGTTTGTAATTAATGTTTTTTGGATGGTTTAGAGGTAGTATGTTATTACTTATTATTATTGTTATTATTGCTTCACCTTCGACCACATCATTACTTAACATCAAGCGAGATAGTGGTCAAACGCGAGCCTGAAACAAATAAAATTAAAAACTTTGGCTTCATCATCATCATCATTTCAGCCAAAAGACGTCCACAGCTGGACATAAGCTTCCCCCAAGTATCGCCCACAATAACAGCTCACAAGGTTAGGACCCATTATTATTAATGATATCTTCCGCGTTCCGCGTTATCTTCTTCGTTCTTCTTCTTTGATCCGTGGTGCTGGGCCACTGGGCTTGTCTCAGTTGTAAACGAACCTTTTGTGCTTATTTGCCTTGTTTGTTCTGTCTTCTGCTTGATGTGGAGGGTAGTGGAAATTATGGCTTTTTTACCTAATCCTCCATCATTTAAGTTCATTCTTCGGGTCTTCGTCGAGCTTCATTGCCTCGACGATTTTCTGATGGTCAGCACAGTTGATTCTGGCTGTCAGGAGTTGCAGTGGTTTAGGAATAGTGTGGTGTTATTGTCTTCCAATTATCGCCACATCAATGGGTCCTGTATGTCTCAACTCCCACATGCAGCGTATTCCCGAGGCCTTAACCAGGTCGGTCTTTGAGGTCAGTTTTGGCAGGCCACCCATGGACCAGTGTTCTTTCAAAGCAGTGATCGTCTTTGTCTTTTATTATTCAAAGACAGAGACGATCACTGCTGGATATAGGTTTCCCCAAGCGTCGCTACTTTGACTGGTCCTATGCGTCTCGCATATAGTGGAGACCCGTGGCCCTGACCAGAAGGCAAATAAAAAATAAGATATCTTATTTGATATCTTGCTAATATTGCTCGACCCTATATTTATTCGTCATAAAATTCTCACTTTAAAATAAAATAAAAGTGGGAACAATTGTTCCCACTTTTATTTTATTTTAAAGTGGAGTGCATTATAAAAACACTGTGATATACACCGACGATAATTCAGATTCTAACCATCAATTTACTGATTTATATAAAATATTGAACAATACTGCAAAAACAGGAACTCAGGGAAATTTTCATTGTTGAATAGACATGACATATTAATACATGACAAAAGTAATTGCTATCAACCTGATTATTACTTTACGAATTTTGACAACCACCAATTTGAAAATCAAGTAACAATGTTGCTTGTTTTACCTGGAATTGTAAATCGGAATCAAACTCATTACCCATTGAATCATAAAGTATCACTGCACAACTACTCATCAACTGACTGTCACCATGTAATTAAGAATTGAAACATTAAAAAATTAAATCAACAAAAATCTTTCATAATAAAAGCGAATTTAAACTCTACGCGATAAGACTTTAATTTTAGAATTGAGTACGAAATTAATTCGAAATAATGATACGTTTGTCACGAAAAACTTAGTATTTACACTTCTCAAATCCAGTCTTAGAAAAAAAAAATTACAAAAAAAAAAAAAAAAAAAAAAAAAAAATAACTAAAATTTTAGTTTTATAACCGCAAATAAAATATAGTATTACACACAATAAAGGTACGCTCAGGTGCGTAACGAACTAATTAATTCGAAAGCCCGCATTTGATTAAACAAATCAAATGGTTTGTGACTGTGTGAGGGGTGAAATGAGAAATCGCTAAGAAATTTTATCCGTCACGTTCATGTATCGTTTCCTGCTTTTTGTTTGCGACGCCTCATTATTGTGTAGAGTGAACAACGGCTAGACAGGCGTAGGATTTTAATTGAATTTAATCGAATTTAATTCTGTTAAGGTTTCGGTTTTTTTTTAATGAATTAACGTTTTAATCAGTTACGGCAAAAAAAGAAGACATGTATTTTATCTGAATAACAAAACTACCGGAACGAAACGAACGCGCAGACGCTGAAGCATTTGCCTCTTTAGATGAACCGATGACCTGGGGGGTGACCATAAGCTCTTAGTGCGGTATCAATTTGAGATCGAATAAGGGACAGATGTATTTGACGTGTATACATCTGTCAATTACTCGATCTCAAATTGATACCGCTCTAAGAGCTAATGGTCACCCCCCAGGCTGGCTAAGATTGTCAGAATCTGCTAGACGCGAGCACGAGACCGGTCAATGTGGAGATACTTGGAGGAGTCCTATGTCCAGCAGTGGACGTCTTTTAGCTGAAATGATGATTATGATAATAACAAACAAAACTAACTGGTACCGTAATGAAATTATTCATTATAAAATCTTCTCTAAAACAAGCCTTTTTCGTAGTCTTCTCAGCAAACCCTTTCATTTGATACAGATATCATGGCAGTGCACAAAAAATAACTAGTCCACCATCTGGGCCGTCCGCCATATTGGATTTAGAATGACGTCACTTAGCTAACCACGCATTGTCATCCAAACTAAACGTGTATGCAAAATTTCATCTTAATCGGTGGAGGATAACTGCTTTAAAATTCAGTTGCAAGATTTGATCCGAACGCACTTACATACATATATACGTACATACATACTTACATACATTTACAAGTTCAAAATATGAACTCAGTATGAACTTACTCCAGCGAAAACTTAAAATTAACATTTGGGCAACCTTTTCATACCACGTGACTTCACGTGAGGACATTATAAACTAAATAATAAAAAACGAATGATTAACAGAATGCAATCAAAATTGTTAATTATTGCTTGTTAAATAAAACTAATTCATCTTCTTCTTCTTCTTACACCTCGCCACTTCCTGTTACTCGGGGTCGGCTTTCCTGGTCATGAGGCGCCACTTGTTCCGCTGATAAGCATCGTCAGTAGATAGGCTGCACTTCTTCATGTCCTTCTGGACACTCGTCATCCAAGATGTCAGCGGCCTACCTCTCTCTCTCTTTTGTGTCGTCATGGAAAGGCACTTTTTCACGTCGTGGTCATCGGGTCTCTGCACTACATGGCCGTACCATCGAAGCCTGGATTCGGTAAGTTTTTCGGCGATGGGTGCAACCTTAAAACTACCCCGTACATACTCGTTCCGAATTTTATCCTTGAGAGTGACTCCACCTGCCCATCGCAGTATGCGCATCTCCTTGGTGTGCAGTTTCTGCTCGTCACTCTTTTTGGTAGCCCAGGTTTCACTACCGTAGAGTAAAACTGGTCTTACATAAAACTAATTCATCATTAATAATATTTAAAAAAAAAACATGAAAAACAAGCGTTTAAATCACCTATGGTAGGTACAGCTTAAAAGTGGAATTCCCTGCCAGAGTCTGTATATTCTGATAGTTAAAACCTGAGACTTCTTAAGTCTAGAGAGAATAGGTTACTTCTAGGCAAGCGTGCTTCACCGTCGACCACATCGCTTACCATTAGGTGAGCTACTGGTCAAACGCAAACCTACAAAAACTAAAAAAAATAGTAAATTATGCAACTAGTGAATAAAGGACGGTTTTAAAGCGAGGGCCATAGATAAATACGAACAAGTAAAGGATTCTATCAACTGAACTGATGATTGAATCACGAGCATAGCGAGTGATTCAAGTTTTAGAATCCTGACCGACGCGAGTGATTCATGGCCCTCGATATATATCCGTTTTATTCAAGAGTTGCATACTATATTTTATACCATGACTACGAGAAAAAGAAAGATTTAAGCTAAAAGCACAAGGAATAATAATAAATAAATGTTTTATTACCTTCAAAATTTACAAAAAAAATTGAAAACTCAGGATTTCACATTTTTTGTAAATTGAAGCTGAGTTAGGTTTTTTTTTTCAGCCTCTGTGTTTCAGCGGCCAGTGACCACCTCCGTTACGTTACATAATTATAATTAATTAAACACCAATGCAATTAATATTAGAATTACAATCCAAATAAGTATTCACTAAACATCTCAGACTAAAATCAAAACCATGAAAATCATTATTGAAATCCTAAATATTAACAAACTGAAAATTAAATCGATGAAGAAGTTTGAAAGTCGAATATTCTTTGCACGAGGCGTTTGTATCGAGTATTTTATGCGCAAGGAGGTTGTATAGCATTGAGATGGACGTTGAATATATATTGGTGTGTTCTAAATTCAAACACCAAAACAGTAAAAGAGCTTTTTATTCAATAAAATAAGCTTTTTAGAGGGTGAATGGTATAAAGAATAGTTTATTATGCAACTAGTGAATAAAAGACGGTTTTAAAGCGAGGGCCATAGATGAACCACGAGCAAGTGAAGGATTCTAACAACTGAATCACGACCGTAGGGAGTGATACTTGATGATTGAATCACGAGCATAGCGAGTGATTCAAGTGATAGAATCCTGAGCGACGCGAGTGATTCATGGCCCTCGATATAAATCCATTTTATTCAAGAGTTGCATACTATATTTTATACCATGACTACGAGAAAAAGAAAGATTTAAGCGAAAATCACAAGGAAAAATACTAAATAAAAGTTTTATTACCTTCAAAACTTTAAAAAAAAAGGTGAAAACTCAGGGTTTCACATTTTTTGTAAATTAAAGCAGAGCTAGGTAACAGCAACTGTGTTTGAGGGGCCGGTAACCACCTCCGTTACGTTACATAATTATAATTAATTTACACCAATACAATTAATTTTAAAATTACAATCCAAATAAGTATTCACTAAACATCCCAGACTAAAATCAAAACTCCCTACGGTCGTGATTCAGTTGATAGAATCCTTCACTTGTTCGTGATTCATCTGTGGCCCTCGCTTTAAAACCGTCCTTTATTCACTAGTTGCATAATATACTATTTTCTACATGCCACCTCTATCGTCCCACTAGGTCTGCTGACACCCTCGCACAGGTGTCGTCGATTCACACGACGCACCTTTATGATAGCTCGTTTATTATATACGCGGTAATTACTCTGCCTACCCACTGACCGCTGTTATGGTTTGTTGTTGGACGGAGTACTGGTATGGTAATTGGTCATGGTTGGTTTGGTACTCAATTTTTGGCAATAACTGGCCATTGTCGCTGAATGGAAGAGACTATACAGGTTGGATCAGAAAGGTGCAATCATGTTTTAAGAGGAAATGCGGTCGCAGACATCTGACTGAATAGCCCTAGTAAAAAGTCTTTGACCAATTTAAAAGATATTGTAATAATTGTTATGTTATATTAATTGTTTGAAATGAGTACTGTCACCTCCTGAGGGGCGGGACAAACAGAAAAGACGTAAGACGAGACTCGTACAAAAAAAACCGCGTCTCGTCCATTTTGTATTAAAAAAAAATGAAGGGGCGTCGCGTCTGCGACGCATCCTCGTCTTACGTCTTTTCTGTTTGTCCCACCCCTTAAGGCGACGAATAACGCCAACGACATTGAGAGTACAAAACACGCACTCGTTTCACACCCGAGCGACCCAAAATTATGTAGTTTTTTGTACTTTCCTTATTATTCTTTGACTTAAAAAAAAAAGCCTCAGATCAAAATGTAGATAATCAAATTGTCTTTGAGATGGTGTTGATTTCATTAAAATACGCTATTTTTGGTGCGATTATCGTTTTGTTGTCCGTTTTAGTCATAACTTGACAAATAATTACACCATGTTATACGAATAAAAGGCATTTTTATTTATTTTATTTTATTTATTCGAATAAAACTCAAAACTATCTTAGATCAGTTTATTAAGAAAATGGTCTAACGTAGCTTAATTTTTTTTTAAAAATTACGACTAGCTGTTTAGGCGTGATTCTCATTTAAAATCAGCTACTCAGGGGTATCTGCGCCTTAAATGGACCATAAACCACGCCGACCGACCGTAAACAGGAATCCAGTATTTTCGGACCTAGATGCCTTATTTGCCAAGTTTCAAAGAAAATATACGTCTGTAAAAAAATAGGTCAAAGGTTAGTTTAAGTCATGTTAGGTTAGGTTTTAGTTTTTAAAAGGTAATTGAAAACTAATAAAAAAAAAAAAAATATGTAATTGAATACGGCTGGCTCGTATTAGTGACGCTTTGATAAAATATCAATTTACAAAATGAAAGCAGTCCTTTGAGCCCGACTTAAACCACACGCACATTTTGATAATATGAACTCGAACCAAAGTTGAAGTACCCATAACTCAAAGTTCACAAAACACTATTTCTATCACAGAATTTAGTCATCATTATTATACCATTACTTTCAATGATCCGTGACCTTTTAGACCCCATTAAATACTTCCCAACACAATTAGATGGCAAATTGATTCGCCCACAAATAATGAAAAAAAAATCATAACTGGCCAAAAATACAAGAAAAAATACTAAACGCCTCTTTTTTTCAAAAATGGAATATTTATTAACCGCAAAACGCTTTCACCCCATGCCTACGCGCATTCCCACGGAGTTTTGAAAAAAGAAAAAAAGTGCAAAATGATGATTCATTATTGTTTAGTGATGGGGAAGACGAACCGTTTAAAAATCGATGTAGGGGCAAATTATTTTTACTGTTAGGTTATGGAATTATCATTTTTGTGGTACCATTTTCTGGTTAAATCCGAATTTAGTTTTTTTAATGACAAATACCAAAACAATCTACTGATATTATTCACACACACACATCATCAGCCTATTAATGTTCTCACTGCTGGGACACAGGCCTCCTCTCTGTTAGAGGGTATGGGCCGTAATCCATCACGCGGGCCCAGTGCGGGTTAGTGGATGTCACATGTCTTCGAACTTTTGGTTCTAGGACATGCCGGTTTCCTCACGATGTTTTCCGTCACCGTTTTGAGAGCAGTGGTGATGAAATAATTTACACAAAGTAAAGCGCCTGCCTGGGCTCGAACCCACGACCTACAACTTATAAGTCGCGGCCGATACCACTGGGCTACCACTGCTCACCTAATATTATTATTCGTGTTAGGAAATTGGGTTATTGTATAATTGGACAAAAAATAGGCAAGCTTTGACATGGAAACGTCGTCGACCATATCATCGCTTACCATAAGGTGATATCACAGAACAGTCAAAAGGGTGATATAGTGGTCAAACGCGAGCTTATCGTTAGTGAAAAAGAAACTATTTTACATCATCATGTCCATTTAATGTTCCCATTGCTGGGACACAGGCATCCTCTCTGTGAGATCGGGAATGGGTTATAATCCACCACGCGGGCCCAGTGCGAGTTGGCGGATGTCACATGTCTACGAGTTTTTGGTTCTAGGACATGCCGGTTTTCTCCAATGTTTTCCTTCACCATCTGTAGAGAAATGGTGATGATATAATCACATAAATTACAGTGCATGCTTGGGTTTGAACCCACGATCTACGACACGTAAGTTGGGGGGCTGTTATTTGTTATTTTTACATCAGGTTTTGAGTAATAGCCAAGCATATATTTTCCGTCACAGCATCACATCAACAGACTATTAATGTTCCCACTGCTGGGACACAAGCCTCCTCTATGTGAGAAGGTATGGGCCGTAATCCACCACGCGTGCCCAGTGCGTGTTGGTGGATGTCACATGTCTTCGAATTTTTGGTTCTAGGACATGCCGGTATCCTCACGATGTTTTCCTTCACCGTTTTGAGAGCAGTGGTAATGAAATAATTTACACAAAGTAAAGCGCCTACCTGGGCTCGAACCCACGATCTACAACTTGTAAGTCGCGGCCGATACCACTGGGCCACCACTGCTCTTCCGTCAAGCATATAGCATATAACAGGAAATCAATTAAACGAAGAAAGAAATCTAATACAAACCATTTTTCTAAGGTATAACGATCTATCTACAAACGACTACGATCATCTTAATTCCCTCAGCGCAACTGGCGATTAGGTTTTTGACCACTTACGTATTAAATATACGTTACAGATCTAACATGCCTTTTCGACAGTTACACAAGAACATTGCATGCGCAACAAATCCAAAAACGAATCCATTTTTTCATTTCCAGAACATTAAGCTTACAACCAAACAACCTGTTTCTAATAAAAAGAATTAATGATTACATCTAAACCAGCGCGAAAGTAGCCCCAAATGGATACGCTTTTAATTAAATTAATAGTTAGCCCACGCGATATAAATGACGAGCAACAAAACCAACGAAAATAGATCTAAAAAGATAAAGGTAATAATAAAACACTTCCCTTAGAGGTACGGGCTTGCTACGACGAATGTATGTTCTGGTTTACTCACTCGACATGGGATCCCTCAAGACTGAAACAGAAACGTAGGTATTCTTTTTATAAAAGCGACCAAAAGAAAAGAGACTTCACAAATCAATGAAAAGCAATTTCATCAAAGCAAATATTTTATCTTGAATAAAAGCAAAACATCAGCCAGAAATAAACTGGTTCTTTCTGACCATCACGATGTTAAATCATCATCATCATTTCAGTCCGGAATAATCTACTGCTGTATTGAAAGGAAACCGTTTGTACTAGTATGGTGATGGGATGAGGAAGGATGAAACGCATGTTACTAAAATAGTTATGAATATAAATGTGGATGGATGGAGAGGGCAAGGAATGCCAAAGAAAAGTTGGATGGATTGTGTGAGGAGTGATATGAAAGAAAAGGGAATCAGTGAAAGTGTGACAGGCGACAGGACGGTATGGAAGAAGAAAACGTGTTGCGACGACCCCAAGTAACATGGGATAAGGGCTGGCAGATGATGTATATAGCTTTCCTTTCTTCCTTTTTGCTGCCAAAATTCCTAGTTCCATAACTTAAATGACTGATCATTTAACTTACGGAACTAGGACTTAGGTGGTACATTTCAGAAATTACCGTGACTATCTCCTTCGTTCAAAATCTTTTATTAAGACTACTATTTTAATAAAAATGCAGCCATGTTGCACAAAAAAGCACGGTTTGTACATGGTTCTATCGACTATATGTGGCAAAGGAAGATGACTCGAAATAACAAAAAAAAACGCAGCATAAAAACATAACAAAAAACATTACAAGTGTTTTCTTATCCCAAGTGAACAGTATATCCGACTATAATTTTTCTCATTGCCAAACTTCATCCAGATCCGTTCAGCCATTCTAGCGTGAATAAATGACATGAATCCAAACTTTCACATTTCTAATATAATTTAGTAGGACTATAATCAACAAAAATAAACTTAAATTCGCCATTCTGCATCCGCACTGAACCCGCATGATTCAAAACTGTCGATCACGATAACGGTGTTGCACCGGACAATAATTATAATACCGTATTAAAGATATTAATCACTGTTACACGAGGTTCAGGGAAAATCATTTGATTGGATCACCGTTACGAACCTTTGGTACGAAACACGGATGCGCCTGATACCGGCTAGTGATCTTTTCTAACTTCCGTTTAGCATAGGCATAGCATAATCAACTTTTGAACATTCCCACTGCTGGGGTATCAACCTCCTCTATATGAGATGCGATGGGCTTGCGGGCCAAGTGTGAGTTGGTGGATGTCACATGTTTTCGAATTTTTGGTTCCAGGACATGCTGGTTTTCTCACGACATTTTCCTGCACCGTTTTTAGAGCATGGCTGATGAAATAAATACAATAATACCGTATTACAGATATTAATCACTGTTACACGAGGTTCAGGGAAAATCAGTTGATTGGATCACCGTTACGAACCTTTAGTCCGGAATACGGATGCGCCTGATACCGGCTAGTGATCTTTTGTAACTTCCGTTTGTAATGTGGGAATTGGAAGGAAACAGTGAAGTTACTTTTGAAATCACCATGTAAGGATGTCTGATATTCATATGTACTTTCTAAAATTTTGGACATCGCTGACAAAGGTAAAAGAAAATTTCGTAAGAAAATCTGGACTTATAGTTAGAGCAAGCATGGTGATTATTGGGGAACTGAAACGGTTTACCAACAGTCAATTGGTCCATGAACCGTTGGTCAACATTATCTTTCAACCATTAACTTTACATCCAAAGGATTTGTCACCCACGAACGTTTCGCCAACTCTCCTTAGTGAATGCTTAACCAACAGAATATTTTGACCAATTACATTTCACCCAACGAACAATTGGCCAACAGACACCGAGACAGGTGAAAGTGCTATGAATTAGTCCAAGAGCGAGCGAAGCGAGCTCGGGCACCGGAGCTTAGGGCACCTTGACACGGATAGGTAAGGTTCGAAACTCCCGTTTAAAAAAAAGAAAGCTTCTGTCATCTCCTTCAGTTATGTTGCTTTAGACCATGTAGACAGAAATAGCTCCATCTAATTAGTTGCTTAGTAACTGTCATATTGTTTAGGTTATTTTTACAACCTTTAATTTTATTTCTCCTGTCCCGGTGTCTGCTGTCCAATTGTTCTTTGATTAAAATGTTATTGTTCAAAACATTCTGTTGGTTAAGCATTTACTGACGTAGAGTTATGTTGGCGAAACGGTCGTGGATGAAAAGTCCTATGGATGAAAACTTAATAGTTTAAAGTTAGTGTTGACCATCGGTTCATGGACCAATCGATTGTTGGTAAACCGTCAGTTTCGATTATTGGTGCACAACCAAATCTCTGCATGAGAAGGGGCATTTTCCCTGCTGCGGGACTGTAACGGACTAGTATTATACATACAGCGGGGCGAGCACGGCCTCTGTGATAGAAAGAAAGAAAAGAAAGAAAAGATATTTATTTGTGACCCGCACAGGAGACACGAGATAAACAAAACACAAACAAAAATAAAATAAAAAAAACCCCGTGCGAGACCAAAAAGGCTCCTATCTCAGCATGTGCAACGATATTAAAAAGAAAATATCACTGCGCTGTTATTCTGATAGGGCCCACTGTTGATGCCACGGACACACTCACGGAACGAAATATACAATATATAAGGAATACAATAGAATAAAACAAATAACAAAATAGTACAAACACATAAGGTGAGTAACAGTATGTTTGTTTATAATTTATAAAACAAATAAGTAAATAAAACACAATAAATATATGACCAAAAACCCGACGGCGGACCCGACGGCGGATAGGCTTGTGTCACGCATTTTATCACGGTTTTTGCTCCCAAACTGTGATAAAAATGTGTGACTCAAACTCAAACCTATCACAGTAGGCCGTGCTTGCTGGTCAGATATCCATCTGTATCTAGTTATTGAATCACTATTACAAACCTTTTGGACAGAATACGGATACACCGTACCGGTGTTAGGTGCATTCGTAATCTGTAAGTACCAAAGATCAGTAACCGATGTTAGTGATCTTAAGTAACTTCCGTTTGTGATGTGGGAAATAAAAGATAGTAAAAAACAACAACTGGCTCTCGATACTTGTTACACTTTCTTTTATTTTTTATTTTTTTTCAATAATCTTGCGCTTGGCCTTGAATGGTAAGCGATGATGTGGTCGACGGTGAAGCACGCTTGCCTAGAAAAAACCCATTCACTCTTGACTTAAAGACCCCTAGGTTGTAGCTATCGGGAAACACAGACTCCGGCAGGAAATTCCACTCCTTAGCTGTGCGCATAATAAAAGTGTCCCCAAAACGTTTTGTGCGAATGGGTGGGATGTCCACCATGTACCGATGACGCATCGCCGTACGTCTGGTAGTCCGATGATGGAACGGGCTGGGCGGAATTAAATCATGCAATTCCATCGCACACTCCCCGAAATGTAACCGACAAGCTGGCAACTCGGTGACGATCTTCAAGGCTCTGGCGCTTTGACTTGACCAGTGCTTCATTGCCGATTTCTCTCTTATCTCTCTCAAATATCTCATATCTCTTATAATATTATAAATGCAAAAGTTTGGATGGATAAAGGAAGGATTGATGTATGTTTGTTGCACAATCACGCCAGAACGGCTAAGAGAATCTGTATGAAATTTGGCACAGAGATAGATCATATTCTGGAATAGCACAGGCTATTTTAACCCGGTTATCTCGGTATAATATTCCCTTGGGATAATAAAACACTTATTACGCGGGCGAAGCCTCTGACCAAAGTTAATACTTACACCTTTTCCTCATGAAGGTAGGCAGAAATTACGGAACACCAGAACGGGCAAGTATTTTTTGTGAAATAGTGACCCAGCAAACGTTGTTTTGCCATTAAAACACCAAACATTATTTTTTTGAATTCATTGTATTTTTATCCTATCTACCCTACCCTACCTACTCTACCCACCCTACCCTACCTATCCTACCCACCCTACCCTACCTACCCTACCCTACCAAACCACACCTTAACATTTTTCTTCCATATTTTTTTTTGTTTTTAAACCTTCTCTGTATTCTGGCAAACAAAACAAAAAAAGAATTATTCATATCGGTTCAGCTGTTCTCGAGTTTTAGCGAGACTAACGAACAGGAATTCATTTTTATATACATTTTAATATATATAGATGAGTTTTCTTCTTCAAAATATATAATTTGTCAATCTTGCTGAACCAACAAAGCAAAACAACTTCGTAACCTTTTACAAGCTTTTATTTAACTTGCAATGTATGTAAGTGTGTTTGGGTCAAATCTTGCAACTGAATTTTAAAGTAAATAACTACTTTTTTTACTTCACCGATTAGGATGAAATTTTTCATACATGTTTAGTTTGGATGACATGGTTAGCTAAGTGACGTCATTCTAAATTCAATATGGTGGAGGGCCCAAGATGGCGGACTAGTTATTTTTTGTGCACTGCCATGATATGGGTATCAAATGAAAGGGTTTGCTGAGAAGAATACGAAAAAAGCTTATTTAAAAAAATAATTTTTTAATGAATAATTTACTCTTAATAAGTATTGGGTGGTATTGGGAATACCTTCCAGGGTTACAGCTGAATACCAGAATCGAACATGAAGCGACTTGTTGCGACAATACCCGTTGATAAGACTTGGTTTTCTGTCATTAAGTCTGAATCGATGGTCGTCCGTTCTAGGATTTGCCTTCACTAGCGTTGATTGACCCGTGTGGCTTCATCGTCGACCACATCATCGCTTACCATCAGGTGAGATAGTGGTCAAACGCAAGCCAATCAAGATTCAAAAAAATCCAACAAAAACGGGTATGTTTAAAAAATACTTTTTTAAACAAAGCAGACCCATAAAAAAAAAATGTTAGTCAGTTATACTGAGAGTGTGTGTGAGATGTTTTCTTTTAACCTTCTAACCTCTTTGAGATACTAATAACTTTTACATTATTATTAATTAATATTATTATTCAAATATTACTTATTTTTTGCTTTTTTTTTATATTTATGTTTGTTTGTCAATATGTTTTTCTTTCTTTCGATTTATAATTTTCAAATAAAAGCTCTGTATGTAAATGAATAAAGTTATTGTGTCAAAATTGCTTTCACAAAACCAAAACATACAAAAAAATCTTCCTGTCATTACCACATGCAGAGATAGCGTCAGACAAACAATATTATAAGGTTGTTACACACAAATACGTCTGGCACACGGTTCAATATTTATACAAGTCGTATTACTTGTACACTCAGTCGATATCAGTTAATTGCCTCCCCTGACACGATTAGGGATGCGACGGTTGTTCAAGAAAAACATTTTTTTTTTCAATCAAAATGTGGAACATGAAAAAAACCAATGTGATGTTGAATGCCCATGTTACACCCACTCCTATCAAGGTCGGAGACTCTACACTCGAAGTTGTGGACGACTATGTCTACCTGGGACAAACGATCCAATTGGGTAGGGCCAACTTCGAGAAAGAGGTCAACCGTCGAATCCGACTCGGCTGGGCTGCGTTCGGGAAGTTGCGCGGTATCTTCTCGTCCAACTTACCACAGTGTCTCAAGACGAAAGTCTATGACCAGTGTGTGTTGCCAGTGATGACATATGGCTCTGAGACGTGGTCGCTTATAATAGGCCTTATCAGAAAGCTTACAGTCACTCAAAGGGCAATAGAGAAATAGAGAGGGCTATGCTCGGAGTTTCCTTGCGTGATCGAATCAAAAATGTAGAGATCCGCAAGAGAACCAGGGTTACCGACATAGCCCGAAGAATTGCCAAACTTAAGTGGCAGTGGGCAGGGCACATTGCTCGCAGAACGGATGGCCGATGGGGCAGAAAGGTTCTGGAGTGGCGAACGCGAAACGGAAGACGTTGCGTTGGAAGGCTTCCCACCAGGTGGACCGATGACCTGGTGAAGCTTGCGGGGATCCGCTGGACGCACGGGACCGGTCAATGTGGCGACGCTTGGGGGAGACCTATGTCCAGCAGTGGACGTATTTCGGCTGATATGATGATGATGATGATAAATAAACAAGTAGGTATTATTAAAACGGTGGGCTGCCTCGTTGGTTTTGTGGTTGCAAGTGATAATGCTGTTCATGAAGTTCTGGGTTCGATGCCCGGTCGGGCAAAGTTTTATTGGGTTTTTATCTTGATTTTGTTCGATTGATGGCAATATCAATATCTTTGTCGATTTTACTCAATATCTTTATCGGTTGGATAACATGGGACTTTAAAATAATTGGCGAAATTTGGGTGCACTATACTCCGCAAAATTTTGGTCGTTACAATTCCTTGGACAGTCGATCCATTACTTGAAACACTATCGATTTGTAAAAACAAAAAAAAAACAAAAAAAAACCCACTCCCAAACCAAAACACTAAAAAGTGCAAAAATAACTTTCGTTTCAGCAGTCGGTGTCTTTGGTACCTTCTGTTTTAGTGTTTTACTTTGGTAGTCGTTTTTTTTTGTATTTTTTTATCTTTACAAATCCATACTGTTTCATGTACCGGATCGATCCTCCACGGGATTGTAACGACCAAAATTTAACGGAGTATTTAGTTTCACCTCTTCCTTATCCTTTGGCAATTTGAGGCGTGATGTTATTTTATTTCCAGCAGAGGCATAATGCATTCAATATAAGTCAATGGTGTCATTCAATAAGCTACTTTGTTTTTTTTTTGTCATAATTATATCCACAATTCACCAACATATCACACTACACAGCACACTAACTCACAGATTTTTGTATTACCGACTTTTTGTTTATTGTCATTATAAATGGTCATTTAAAAAAATAACGATACATTGAGATAGTCTTGAAAATTATATTTCTTGTCTTAAGAAACAATAATTTTGTAATATTGAGGTACCCTGGGAGGAAGACGCTGTCGACTGTGACACAGTTTATACTATTACAATCGTCAAAGTAATCTCTTAATAATGTCAGTAGATACTAATTTCATTGTCATTTCTCAACTTAGTTTAAAATAAAAAAAAATATGTGAATGTTACAAAGAAATTATTTATTATTTAAATATTCATGTTACACTTCACATTTATTTAGATTACCAATTAATCTAAGCTACATTGCCCTCCTCAAACATCTAAAAGTTAAATATCAACAAAAACAAAAAGTTCACAGTTTATTTTTCTAAGCATTCCTTTCATTTTCACCCCTATGAAGTTTAAACCCCGTAAATTGTATAATTTCTTCAAAGAGAATGTCTCTGCCCACCCCTTGTGTAAACTTTCTTAAATCAATAGTAACATGTCACTGGAAATTTTACAAAATTATTTCTTACAATTGAATAAATTAATCTATAGATTCTACACCACTGAAAATAAAGAAGAAAATCGTTTGGAGAATTGGTTCAGTGACCACAAAATTTAATTTGTTTTACAAAATTAGATATTACAGTTCTAAAAATATACACAGAGTTTTATGTTCTGATATGTGAGGTTGAAATTCCAATGATTTTCTTTTCAGTAACTTCTTGTATTTTACTGGGTTTTTGTTGTAAGGAGGTGTCATTTGCATCAATCCTCGTCGTATTAGTACATTCTTTGTGTTAAAATAATGGTGTGACTGAAAAATTTGGAGTTTCGTAATTGGCGTCTGTTGTTATAAGAAGAATAAAAATGAAAGTAAGTCTTGCTGGTAGGTATTTGTATAAGTGTATCATTATTTATAATTCTCCCTTTTAAGGTGGGTGTTTATTTTTTATCCACCCACAGCTGTTTATTGTCCTTTAAATGAACTGTCGTCACTTCTTCATCTTCATCGAGATTTTTATTACGGGGATGTACATGTTGATTATTTTGACAAAGTGGTAAAATAAAACCATGAAAAAGTTTTTTTTTCGGGTACTTCCCATAGACGTAAAGTGGGGATGTTTTTACATTTCGTCTATCCCATGGTGTATGGTATCTTTGGATAGACCATTCAAAAATATTCCGGATCTGTTAAAACCATTTTACGATTCAGAGATCCGTTTGCGTAAAATTAAGCTATAAATTGTTTTTTTTTTGTTAGAGTCAAGTGTGTGTCCCCCTGCCAGCGAAATGATTGCTTTTGGCTATGTGAAAAAAAACATGGAAGTAGTATATATAACGAAATTAAAAGGAAAACTATCACAGCTAAGTAGGCTTTACAAGTTTACGAGTAATAGTCGACCAACTTATAAAATGTACTGGGAACAGTAAACATTTTGTACAAATACCATTGAAAAATTACTTAAATAACACTGTTAGCTATGTAAAACATGCTTATGAACCATGTAAAAATATACAAAAATAAAATCATAACATCCTTAATAATAATGATTTCTAAAATAATAATATTTAAGCTCGAATTGAGAAAAAATTAATTTACATTGGAGTGGGCGGAGTCGTTGGCAGTACCGATATATCGATAAATACCCGATTCCATAACACACAAAAAAACAAGCTATATGCTTATGGCATACGTGGCAGCACCTTAGATCTAATTATGTCATATTTAAGTAATAGGAAACAAGCCACATTAATAACGAAATTCTGTCCTAAAAAAAACAAAACATTGACCTTGCTTCAGACTACGTAGAAGTGATATATGGTGTACCACAGGACAGTGTCCTCGGGCCCTTATTATTCTTGATTTACATTAATGATTTGCCGAAAACTGTGAATTTTCCGATGATTCTTTTTGCAGATGATAGTACAGCCATATTTTGTAATAAAGATTATGCTTCATTGGAAAATGACGCTAACACTACATTGGTTGACATTGTCGATTGGTTGGAAACAAACAACCTTCTAATTAATTTAAAGAAAACTAATTTGATGATATTCAGAAACAGGGCTAAACCACCAACAGACTTAAACATTAATTATGCTGGAACAAAAATTGATGAAGTTGATGTAACAAAATTCTTAGGTTTGAATGTAGATTGTAATTTAAATTGGAAATCACATGTAGAATCTGTCTGCTTAAAATTAAATAAATATAGCATATAGGATTGCTATACATGCTCACAAAATTTGTGAATATGTCTACGGTAATGACAGCCTACCATGCATAGGTGGTATCCACGCTGAGATATGGTTTAATTTTCTGGGGGAACTCGACAAAATTGGAGTCTGTTTTTAAAGCCCAAAAAATATGCATACGTGCAATGTGTAGACTTAAAAACACAGATAGCTGTGAACCATATTTCAAAAAACTTAAGATTCTAACTTTACTTAGCCTCTTCATTTATGAGATATCAGTCTTTATCAAAAGTAATATGCATAAATATGAAAAATTCCGAAGTGTTAGATATAAAAATAAATTCCGATTGCACCATGCAGAACTTATTTAATGGGCTCCAATGTTTATTGTATGACATCCAAGATTTTTAATAAATTGCCATGTTGTATTACAGATATTGACAATTTGCACATATTTAAGCGGAAGCTAAAGGAATTTCTAACTGATAAGGCGTATTACAATGTGAAGGAGTATTTAAACGGGAATCCTTATGGCAGATAATATTTATGACAATAGTAATGACATACTATGCATTCAATTATTATTTATCTAGGACTTTTCCTTATTTTATCGACATTAATTGCATTATCTACTCTGACATTTATTTAATTTTTGACTACTGGATACTTCTTGACATTAAAAATAAAATGGTTTAATGATTTTGTAATATTTATTGTTATTCGGCTTGATATGAAATATTTATTGTATTTTGATACTAGGTTGTAATTTATGTGTAAGATTTTGCATGCCCATATGACGGCAGAGCATAGAGAACATTAAAAAACAAATGTATTACATCTTTACCTATGCTGGCAAATAAATAATTTTGAATTTTGAATTTCTTAATTCGAAAAAATACGATATTAAATATTTTATTTTATTTTTAGGCTTATATATTTTTTTATAAATAAAATCAATCTGAAACTATGTAGGTACTAATTTAAATATGCTTATTGAGGCGGGCGGGCCTCTTTATAATATCTTTTAGAAATATTAAATTACTTATTTTCTTTTGTCGATATCCGACCCGACTAAATCACTAATTGAGTGGCGAAGAACTTTTGAGAACGAAATAGTGTATTACATTAAAAAAGAATCAAATTCCGAAAGAGAAATAAACAAGGAGCGTACGTGCGAGGATCCAGGAACGAACCATACCATTACAATATATTTTTTCAAACCCATTGTGTGGGCTATCAAAATGAAAGGTTTTTAGAGGTGATTACCAAAATATATACCTTAAGTTGATTACCATATATATATTTTAAGTTAAAAGAAATTTAAAAAAAAAGATAACTAAAACGTTACAAAAAAAATTAACTCTACTAAAAAGTCGTAAACAAGAAGAAAATCATTGAAGAAGATTTTTTTTTGGATTTAACTTTTTTATTTATAACTTTTTTAAATATAATCCATTCTGTCAATTAAGTGGATCAATTTGGCAGTTAAACCATTTTTTGTAACAATCAGTCCAGCGTAAACCTAATAGGTTTACGCTGGACTGATTGTTACATGCATTGACATAATATTAGTATGTTTATTTATATATATATATATATGTCGCAAATAGGAGGGCTATCTTGGATAAACACTCGGTCTTGTGGGCTTTCGTGGGTATATGCATGCTACAAAGCAGGTAACTTATGCCGATTTGGAGATAGTCCTTGTTCCAATCTTATCAAAGCAGCGAATTCGGCCACCTATTCGTTTCGCTTTCTCTCAACAAAACACACTTTCAAGTTTATAACGCCACACTTTAGGCTACTTCTCAATTATTTCTCTCACAACTCTGTTTTTTAACTTTTTGCAAACGCGCTCCCGCGCGTTCCTTTTTCTAACCCTTTTTCCGACCAAATATGGCGGGCGACTTCGCTCAGGTCGCCATTATCCTTGGCTACCCTGCTTTCATTGGTTCAAGAACACCTCGGGCAAAGTTCACAGCTTTTAACATCCAATCAAAATCGAGTATTTTGACATAAGCCAAATAAAGTGTTGTCAATCGAATAAAATCGAACTGAGATTGAATCGTAGGCTAAATGTTACCAATTAAACAAAACTGAATTAATAAGTTTAAATGCGTCATACTTCTTTGTTCTAGATTATTAGAAATACCTTCCTCCTACACGGCCATTCTGACAGACAAACGGTCCCACGTTTGAGCGACGAGAGAAATCGTTACTCAATTTAAAAAAAAAAAAACAGACAGAGACAGAACAACAATAAAAAAAATAAGTAATAGGTTAAGTTCGGCCGCTCCTGACCAAATAAAAAAAAATAACGTGGTCGTGACATCTTCCTTCTACGTGAAACCTTCAATCAACACCCTATATTACCAGCCTATAACAAAAATCAAGTACTTCTTTACTCATGAAAACGGAATTCTCATAGCTTTCACACTGTTCATTTGTTTTCTCCATGTAAATCTAGGTCTCCACACCGTACACCGTACACAACCATCTTCGTACTATCGAAATAGCCACCTCACCGTTTAGACAACCATATTACCACATTCTAAACGGTTACCGAAGCACCAGAGGTACCAGGTTCCCAACAGGCGTCCATTCGGTCTCGAAGCACTAAGTGTGCCAGAAACCATCCAAACGCCCAACACAACATACCATGCCACATACACCAAACAACAGGTCACCGAGGCCCCAGAGGGACCAGGCTCCCCCAGACACACAACAGGTCACCGAAGCCCCAGAGGGACTAGGCTCCCCCCAGACAACAGGTCACCGAAGCCCCAGAGGGACCAGGCTCCACCAGACAACCGGTCCTCTCAAAGCAACAAGACTGCCAGATACCCATACCACATACACTAAACAACAGGTCACCGAAGCCCCAGAGGGACCAGGCTTCCCCAGATATACAACAGGTCACCGAAGCCCCAGAGGGACCAGGCTCCCCCCCTCACATATCCAGCAATGTTTCTTGGTCCCACAGCAATCGCTGTGGCTCCTGATGGCCAACCCTGTGACCATCCTGCAACCATAGTCATCCTGACCAGGCCTCGTAACCCATCTCGGTTACAGCAGTCATCTTTGACCACTCACCTCGTAACCCATCTCGGTTACAGCAGTCATCTTTGACCACTCACCTCGTAACCCTCCTCGGTTACAGCAGTCATCTTTGACCACTCACACCTCGTAACCCTCCTTGGTTACAGCAGTCACCGCAGTGACTACTCATCACCGTACAGTCAGTCCTTTGACCGTACACACCTCACCGTACAGTCAGTCCTTTGACCGTACACACCGACCTCACCATTGCTAGATTGATTTGAATCAGTCTTCAACATAGTACATTCATTTACGCCAATGGGTACTTTTTCTTTCAGCTTTTCTCTAACTCATCATAAACCAAACAAAGCCTTTAATTCAACACATAGTTGCCACCATTCAGAACTCCAATAACCATAAACAGCACCTTTAAACCATAACAAAATTTGTTATTTCATACTTTATTCTCAGTACAAAATACAACAGCAACCTCACATTCAGGATTTCTTACCCAGCCAAAAGCATTTTCAAGAACTCCATTTTATGTTCATGATTTCATACCAAACCCTCAGTGCGATAGGTATAATCTACCAACTAACTACCATCATCAAACATTACCAATTTTGCAAAATAAAAAGAAAATGAAATCATGTACCTCATGTCACCGACTTTACATCTGTGTTAACATTATCTTATCCAGCTTGGTCAGATAGCAAATAACACAAAATTAAGTTAGGTATGTTCACAATGACCAGCACAGAACATTCAAAAAGTTAGAACACCACAACCATTACTGACACTTTAAATTCCACATTTATTATTCAAGTTAGGTAGGTACTAGACTTCCTACATGACACCACACAATCACACAATTCACAAATTCACACCTTTATTTTAAAGAGATGTTACAATTATTAAAACTTTTGAACAATGTTCAAAATTACCGAGGCCAAGCATCGTTGAACAACGCAGAACAAGAAAACCATTCCAAGTTTCCTCCAAAAAAATGACTCCTGTACCAAGTAAATAAAATAAAACCCAAGTGTCCACAATCCACAATAACTTAGTAAATACATTCGCAGAATTAACTCGCTACACAGAATGCACTTTCAACTTAATTGCCGAATCAACTCTTGACACCGTCAGCTCTCTGACCCATGAAACTAAGAAACTGTTCTATGTAAATTAAAATGTTGCCAATTGAACATTTATCTCATCTCCAGCCACAACTTCAACAGTTATTGGCCCTCGGGCATCTCATAATACCTAAATACATCTGCTAGACACCATCTAAATGTCTAGTTGCACTTTCATTCGCCGTAGTCAATTTAAATCATTATTTTTTGTAGGTATCGTTAGAATGACATGTTATTATTTGGTTAGTTCTCTACAATGCGGTATATAACAACTACAGACATTAACTTTACCTTTATTCAACCGTTGGTAGCAACAAAACTAAACGCCAACTCTCTAGGCTATAGTCACGTTAATCCTCGTGATATTTTCGGGTTTTAAGGTTGCAAATCGAGTCTAACAACAAACTATTTCACTAAACTTAAACACCGGTTTGAAAATAATCTTGATCACAATATAACTCTTAACTGAAAGTTATCGCAAGTCTTTGGAACAAAACAAAAGTTTAATCCTCACATTGACTCACACCTTGTATCGATTTATTAATAATCTAGTCTATAACTAGTAACTTATAAGTTAAAAATCATCTAACAAGTTATTTGTTTTGTTTCGTCAAACTTTTTTTCAATGTTGACAGTTAATGTCACTCTCTGATAGAGATGGGCAAGGGATGGCGATCTGTTATCGATTAATCGACGAATCGATTTAAACGACAAAAAAAATATAAACAATTTTCCAATCGATATTTAGTACTGAATCGATCCAGCGAATCGACATTTCACCCTAGAAAATCGAGATTAGATTTTTCTGTTATGATATGAACCAAAATATTATTTAAGAATAATTTAATGTATTACACAAACTTCAGTGAATTCAATGTAAACAAAATAAATATCATTCCCTTATACCTGATACTTTAATTTAGTTGTGAAAACAACCCTGATCCGCCAAAGATGTTAAAAGATCGACTATTATTTCGATTTTCCTTTTTGCGTTCCGTAACTGTATTCACACTTGCATTAAAAAAATACCAACGCGAATAGTTAGAAAGTACGTTAATTCAAAGAAAAGCATATTCACAAATTCCCTTGGTGATCAAATCAACAACAAACTCAGTGGTAGTAGTATTTACGGGAAATCTGAAGTGACACCTATTGATAAAAAAATAATGCATGGCTGAAATTGCTAGTGTTCAAACATGTAAAAAAAAAACGGATTGCTAATATCTTCACTTCTCGATTTTCAGCAAACTAACAACCTATTTAATAATCTGTATGTACGATTGTGACAGCACTAGTGGTCACAAAACCGTATATTGTTCTAACATCATGCAACATAACATAATGAAATTTGATTTCTTTGCGTTTTGTACTCACGTTTCAATGCTCCGGGTACATTTTAAAGATAATATTGCGAAAATCGTTTCGTTGTTTGTTTTGTTGGTGAACAAAACGATTAAAATATTTGTAGCAAAATATTTCAAAGCTCGAACACAACATAGATTTAAATAGATGGCGTGACATGCACCAACTTCTCATTCTGTTTATGTAAAAATAATATGTTCGTTTTTAAATTGATCATTAAAAAATACATGCACCTATTCAATAAGTTCCTCCAAGCAGCATATTACGGCAAAATGGGGTCCCGAAGCTAATTTCGATGATTATTGAAAGAAACACAGTATCAATACCATTACATAGATGGCGCTGTTTGAATTTTCTACTCTTTTAATGTAACTTACCTTACACATTTCCATGAAATAAAATAATGCAATAGTTATAAATTGCAATGAAAACAGCAATTAGTTATAAAACTTAGGTACTTCCAAACCACAATAGATCCCAATGGGTCGAAGTGCCCCGAGTTATTTCTCGGCCCCTCCATAAGATAAGATAGGTACTTCCAAACCCAATACATACTTCGGCTGCCACAAATGTATGCCGATGCACAGATAGTTGAATGCAGATCAAAGTCACATACCTTTAAGCCTGTACTCACGGGAAGGTCAGGCAGCAGCGCTTAGTACACCAGGCACAAAAGCAAAATTTTGTCACTGACCATGAACTTGTCCAGACTCCTAGCTGCTTTCAGAAAATATCAAATTGATTGATCACCGCAGCGGCATGTATAACACCACAAAATTTCCTTATTCATAGCGCTGTAGGTTGCAGTTTGTGTGTTGCCTCTTGAATTGGAACCCGAGCTCCGCACTTGTTTCACCACACGCAGCTGGTCACAACAGGTCTTGTGGTATCCACAGCAATGTTTAAGGGCTCAGACGTCCCTGTTATCTGTTGCATGTTGTGCGAATGGCTGAAAAATTCATGTCTATGAATAAGTGTTCCACAAGCATAATCATAATGATGTTTTGCTAAATCAAGCTGTAGCTTAGGATGTTTGCTATCTTGCATTGTATTTGCACAAGTCGTCTTAATCTCTTGCAAACTCCGCTGACGGTATGAAACTGACTGAGTTTCATTTAGCATCATAACGAAAATAGAATTTTATTTTAAATTTTAGCCACTTTACACCAAGAAAAACTAACAATATTGCAGCTAAACTTCATAAGACATTAAGTAGGTACTTATTATTATCAGAATACTTAAGTTTATACTTCCCTGAACATCACCACCACAGTTGCGATTCCTCAGTATCTAGTCAGGATTGGGCATCGATGTCATCATCAACATTATCTGCAGCCCGACTTCGCACATTGTCTAGTATAGGCCACACTATACGGTTGAATTCGGGCAACATGAATTCCTGTCGCCAGTAGCCGACGAGTTGCGAAACGTCTCTATAAGTAGGTAGCTCTAGCTACTTCCATGCCATTTTCTTGCGCACCAAAGAGAGCGCGCCAGCCATTACTCGTCTCATTTGGTCCATTCTCCATTATCGCTTTGTGCTTGCACTGATCCCGGACTTCTGATGTCGCAAATAGGAGGGCTATCTTGGATAAACACTCGGTCTTGTGGGCTTTCGTGGGTATATGCATGCTACAAAGCAGGTAACTTATGCCGATTTAGAGATAGTCCTTGTTCCAATCTTATCAAAGCAGCGAATTCGGCCACCTATTCGTTTCGCTTTCTCTCAACAAAACACACTTTCAAGTTTATAACGCCACACTTTAGGCTACTTCTCAATTATTTCTCTCACAACTCTGTTTTTTAACTTTTTGCAAACGCGCTCCCGCGCGTTCCTTTTTCTAACCCTTTTTCCGACCAAATATGGCGGGCGACTTCGCTCAGGTCGCCATTATCCTTGGCTACCCTGCTTTCATTGGTTCAAGAACACCTCGGGCAAAGTTCACAGCTTTTAACATCCAATCAAAATCGAGTATTTTGACATAAGCCAAATAAAGTGTTGTCAATCGAATAAAATCGAACTGAGATTGAATCGTAGGCTAAATGTTGCCAATTAAACAAAACTGAATTAATAAGTTTAAATGCGTCATACTTCTTTGTTCTAGATTATTAGAAATACCTTCCTCCTACATATATGTATTTAAGTAAGTATATTTATGTTTTAATTTAGTTTTTTGATATTGTACACTGGATGCCTGCCCTCTATAATTGTCAACTTTCTCTGTCACTCTAGGGTTTGCTGTAAGAGAACTCAGCATTGAGTTAAGCTCGCCTTTGTACATGTACTTTATTATCACACTGTATGTAATGTTGTTTTTTTGGTGTACAATAAAGAATTAAGAATTAGGTCTGCCATTAAGTTTATAGTGGACTTCACGGACAAAGGAACGTAATATGAAAAAGGAAAACATGACAAAAGATATGAGCTTGAAATGGACGCTGAAGAAACTTCGGACTAGATGCTAGTTGTCGTAAATTTTGTTCTAATTTGAGTTCACCTTTTGGCGCTAAGAATAAGATGGCGTTAAAGTAGTCAACTATTTTACAAGTAATAACAAAGTCAAAAGTTTGTTAAGCATTCTGGGGCACTGAAATGTGTGCGATTTCTGTGGCAGTAAATTAATTTTCTTCCTTTTTCGTTCGTCTAAAGATAGCGAACTTTGCGTCAAGAGGAGGATGTCTATGCCTTTGATCAACTATTCAAGAAACATCATCATTGGACTACAAGAAGAACGGCAATGCGCCATCGGTACATGGGTGGGGCCATACCTACACACTAAACGTTTTGTAAATACTTTCATTATGCGTACAGCTAAGGAGTGGAATTCGCTGCCGGAGTCTTTGTTTCCCGATAGCTAAAACTTCGGGGTCTTAAGTCAAGTTTGAATAGGTTACTTCTAGGCAAGCGTGCTCCACCGTCGACATCGTCGCTTACCATCAGCTGAAATAGTGGTCAAGCGCTAGCCTATCCACAATAAAAAAAAACAATTACAACATTCTCACCTCCAAACGCCCTTCTAACTCAACTTTCCCTCTTGTCTACCTACTCATCAAGCAAGTGCAATTCACTCATTATTACCAAGTCATGTGTCATCCTCGCACCGGCCTCCTTGATCGCTCGCCCGTGAGATTTACTCGGAATTAAAACGCGACGCCTTTGTTATTTTACTGAGTAATAGTTAATAATTTACTTCAGCTACCACGACAGGTAAATTGCGGACGATATCGATGCAATCTTTTGCATTTTTGAAATTGTGAATGTCGTGCTTTTCCGGGAAACGTGGGTTCTAAGAAATGTCGGGTGTAGTGTTAGTTAGGTGATTTTGTCATACGTATTCGCACCCCTAAGGTATGCAATTTTGTTGTCAAATCCTTATGTAAAGTTTCCAGACAGTCAGATATGAATATTTTACTTATTGTTTTTGTGAAGAAAATAAGATAAATGTTGATGTACCGCGATTTTTTAGGTTCCGTACCCAAGGGGTAAAAACGGGACCCTATTACTAAGACTCCGCGATCCGTCTGTCTGTCTGTCGGTCTGTCACCAGGCTGTATCTCATGAACCGTGATAGCTGGATAAAATTAATATTCAATTGGGTATACAATATTCAACTCCCATACAACAAACGTGATTTTTTTGCCGTTTTTTGCGATAATGGTACGGAACCCTTCGTGCGCGAGTCTTACTCGCACTTAGCCGGTTTTTTTATTACACACAGACATAAACTCACGCCTTTTTCCCATGGGAGTAGGCAGAAACTACAGAACGCCACCTGCTACGATCCTTACATACCTACTTCTTTAGCTTCACTCACATTCATACATCTAGTCATACACACACGCCGGTTATGAGTACTGCGCACCTGGACATTCTGAAGTGGCGTGGCTTTTATCATTCTAATACTCATAATATTCTTCTTCTACCCATAAGCCTGGAGACGTCACTGCTGGTTATACAGATGTTGGAGCTTGGTAACCGACGGATAGGACTGAACTGGGAGAGTCTCAAAAGTAGCGCTTTACTGTAAAAAAAATCACTGTAAAAACTGCGGTGAAGTAAACTAGCAGTATAATCTCAACAGATCAGTTCGTAAATATTATAAGCTCTTCTTGCAAAAAGTGTACTTTGCACCACAAAACAGTCACCAAATTGGGGTGTCCGTTATTTACCTCTAAATCGTATTAAACAAAGTCGCTGTCCGTGTCTGTCGACGTATTCTTCTAAACCACGCAACGGATTTTGATACGATTTTTAACCGACTTTCGAAAAAGGAGGAGGTTCTATGTTCGACTTCTTGTATGTTTTTTTTTTTTTTTTTTTTTTTTTTTTATGTATGTTCACCGATATCTCCGTCAATTGTGGACCGATTTTGAAAATTCTTTTTTTGTTTGAAAGAGTATGTTTCGAAATTGGTCCCATTTTAATTTGGTGAAGATCTGATGAAGAACTTCGGAGATATACAACAGAACTCTTCAATAAATAACGGAAAATCTCTCGGGACTGCTGCAATCGCATGTCTGTTTATTGTTTATGCCATTTCATAACATAACATCACGCCAGTACGCTCTTTAGGGGTAAGCAGATCTCTCATTTGATCGGTTTTGTTCAAGTTTCATGATATTCGGGTAATCTATTCTGGCGAGGAAACTTACTAAACAACTTGCCTATTAGGTAGGTACAACTAAAAAGTGAAAAATAAAAAGCTTTTTTACAAAAAAATACTACCGACTTCCAAATAAGAAAACTACAAAGTGAAAAATAACTTTATTTTTGGAAGTCGGTGTCCATAACGCAAAAAAATGGTACCTACGAAAGACACCGACTTCCAAAAATAAAGTTATTTTTCACTTTGTAGTTTTCTTATTTGGAAGTCGGTAGTATTTTTTTGTAAAAAAGCTTTTTTTACTAATAGAAATAGTGATAAACGAAGATTTTTTTGTATAATATAATTAATCCCGTGCGTAGTCGGGACGGCTTGCTAGTATTTCATAATTCAGAAATTGTAACGTAAAAATAGTTTCCAATTTCAAATATTAAGGTTACACTAGTCAACGGCACGAACTATTTTGTGCGCGGGGTTAAAATGCATTTTGTATCAATCGACAACACATGCGGAAGAGAATGATGCTGTGATGCAAATTTGTAGCGAAATGGATAATGAATTAGGACGAAACCGAGCGCGCGAAATTTTATAAACAGACCTTTGGGAGTCTGGATATCATGAAAAAACGACTAACAAACAAAATAAAATAAAATTATTTGCATTGTTGAACTAATAATCTATCCCTGTACGGTGGCCGTTTTGCAATTTTCCGTCTTCTAATGGTACTTATTTGTGCCCAAAAATGCGTTAAAATTTGTGTCGAAATGTGGAACAATCGACGCTCATAACTTTCAAATAATTACTTTTTTCACTTTTTTGTTTCCATACAGGGCTAGATAATGATGAGACAAATTGATATCACTTTTTATTTTGAACGTACATTGTCAAACAGTGGAATAATCCCTAGACTACGTTTGTATGGAAGAATTTTCGACTAGTGTAACCTTAAACTCAGTGTTACCAAAATAGATCCAAAAATATTTCACAATCCATCAAGTGATTTCAACAAATCAGGGTTCCTATTTCTGTCTCCCAAAGGCATGTCTTAACGAGTAAACAAATGATCATTGTCAACAAAACTAATGTTTACAGATCTAATGTGTGGTGGAACTTTCAGTTGTAATTTTTGATTTATTGTGGCTGCTTTTCATGTTGATTTGGTAACATGTGGTAGAAATGTTGATTAGGATTAGAGGTGAAATATTTTGTCCCTAAATTACGATGTTGGCGAAATAAAAGGAGGAGGTTCTCAATTCGACATGTATTTTTTTTAATTCACGCATAACTTTTTATAGAAAGGTCCGATTTCAAATATCTTTTTTTATTGGCAAGAGTATATATATACCTCAAAGTTGGTCTTATTTAAATTTGATAGATATTATCCAACCCTGAAGATAGAAAAAAGGAAAATATCTTTTTTTATTGGCAAGAGTATATATATACCTCAAAGTTGGTCTTATTTAAATTTGATAGATATTATCCAACCCTGAAGATAGAAAAAAGGATTTATTGATAATTTGCCCACAGAATTTTCAATTGAAATTCTGTTGAAATTAATTAAACTAAAAAGCGTGCATTTTAGTTCGTTATTTTGTCGGTTAAATTTTTCATAAAAAGGATTTCTTTATTGCAAATTTCACAAGTTAACACTAAAATAGGAAGAGATCTTCAAACAGTATAGTGGTAAACATAGCAAACTGCAAACTGCAAAATAAAAAAAGTGTAAGTTGTGTGTGTTGTTGTTGTTGTGTAAGTATAAGTTGTAGGTAAAGTAAAAAGTATTTACATGATTTTTTTTACAAAATTTTATTTTAATTTATGACAAAGATTGTTTTATTGAAGACCATCTGTTTTGGCCAACAGGAAATAGATTACTCCCCATTTTACACCATCCTAAAACCGTAAATTATGTTTAATATCATATTGACATTTCTTAACAAAAATAACGGAAACAAAACAGCCCTTAATTAGCTGGTGTAAACTGTAACACCTGATTTTATGGGAGTAATAAAATAACAAATTGAGGATAAAAAGAGGGGCATTAAGAACATGGTCGTAATGGTCGTTTATCAAGTGTAGGGTGACCATCAAGATCAAGATGCCAAGCCTATTTCTGACTATATTAAGTTCGGCTAGCAAAAAAAATAGTTCAAATACATGTCACTATATGGCGCGATACCTATGCATCGAATTGTTATTGAATTTTGAAAAAAAAAATTTTTTTTCTAGAATTGATCATAAAAATTGTATGTTATTTTTTAATCAACTCACATTTCAAAGATTATTTGAACGTATCATTTAAAATTGATACCAATAGATGGCGCGGTTTTAAATTTCTAATGTAGGTTACTCGATTTTTTAAATTTACATTGTAACACATTTTGGAAGCCGACCCCAGCATAGTTGGGAAAAGGCTAGGTAGATGATGTATTGTAACACATTTTGGTACAATGAAACCGTAAATACGTGCAAAAAAATACTATAAAACGAATCATCAATGTATTTAAAGAAAAAAATAGTCACGAACCGAGAAAACCATTTAACTCGCTGGTCGCTGCTAAAACCATCTACAGCCGTTGAACGGAACCGAACGCGATCGAAGTACTAATAAAATATAATCATCATAATCAGACCAAAAACGCTAGTTACGTCGGCACGGTTTCTTTGTATGAGATGAGGCATTTGTAAGCTAGTATTATATTAAGGCGCCGATTCCCTTGAGTAGCTGATTTTAAAATGAGAATCACGTCTAAATGGCTCGTCATAATACTTTGAAAAAAATATATGTTATATAAGACTATTTTTTTTATAATTTATCTAAGCAAATTTTGAGTTTTATTTGTATATCATAGTATAATTAATTTGTAAAGTTATGTCTAAAACAGACAAAAACACGACATAACACCAAAACCGCTGAGCGTATTGTAATGAAATTGACAACATCTCAAAGACAATTTAATTATCTACATTTTCATCTGAAGTTTTCTTTTTTTAAGTCATAGAATAATAAGAAAAGTACAAAAAACTAGCAAATTTTGGGTCGCGCGGGTGTGAAACGAGTGCGCGTTTTGTTCCCTCAAGGTCGTTGGCGTTAGTCGTCGTCTTAAACTAGCTTCTACCAGCGGCTTCGCCCGCGTGAATGTCGAAAATTGTCTCAAATGAACATATTCCCGGGATAAAAAGTATTCTTTGTGCTATTCCAGACAATAATCTATCTCTGTGCCAAATTTCATCCAGATCCGTCCAGGCCTTTCGAGCGTGAAGAAGTAACAAACATACTCACAGACTTTCGCCTTATAATATTAGTGTAAAGTGTGATGTGCCCTTAGTGAAAGGATTAGCAACTAAGCATTTGCAACTGTCTATCTGGACTTCGGCCTGAAGCGAGATGATTAACGCTCGTGCCTTCTTTGTATGAGATAAGGCCTTTGGCCTGCAGTGGTACAGTGACCCAGATACTGGCCATCCATCCGTGATTTGTCTGGCAATGTTTGACTCTACCATCTGACTTTTATTTTTAAATTTTAGGGACCTTTCTAGGACACTTTAAATTAAAGATCAGTGGACTGTATAAACTGATGTAATGTAGGTACTATAATATAGGTTAGAATAAAAATAAATGAAATGCGCGTGTGTCTTCGTCGGAGCTCGGTAGTGAAGTGGCGGGCCCCTAGGCACCGCGTCCCGCGCGCCCTCGCCCCCCGCCTCCTCCAACCGTCGCCTGCGCCGCCGGCCGTAGATCGTCGAAAGCGCCCGAACATCCTCCCCGGGTTGAAGGCTTCAAGTAAGAGGGAGTGGGCAGACATTGTTGTAGGCCCGCACCATCGTCCCCTTCTTCGTCTTCAGCTCCACCACCCGCGTGGTCCCGTCGCTCCCAGGAAAGACCTGGATGACTCGCCCCAGTGGCCACATTAGTGGCGGAAGTCCCTGAGAACGAGTGTTCCCACAGATAGCTGCCCTGTCGAGGTTGACCATTTTGTTTTTTGCTGAAGCAGAGAAACATACTCTAAGTGAAACCGCTTCCAAAAATGCTGTTTTTGTTTTTGTTTGGGTTTTTGGAATAAAAACAGGTGAAAGTTTAGAAAAAAATGGAAACTAAAACCTAAACTGTTGTTAAAACTTATAATGTTTTATAACAGGACTTTTTATTTTTGACATGGTAACCCTATATAGTGCATGGAACATTTGTGTGCAAGCGCAGATCGATGTTACTGATACAATGTTAAGGTGAATATAATTTGAATACATTTCGTATTGTTTGGGTGGTGTTCTAATTGGCCGATGATTTTATTTGGAATGTTATTCGAATTTAAAATCTCTTTATTTAATTTATTAATAATCTAAAATTTACATAATATAAAATACTTAATTAACAATAACTACCTATAAATACACTAAAATAAAAATAAAATAAAACTACGAACGCGTATAAAAGGGCAGGGGTCATTGGGCGTCAAAAAATTCGTCCACATCGCTGTCAACGTGAAAAGTGCCCAGAACGCTGACAGCATTGCCACGTTGAATGGCAATGCTGATTCTCTGGCCAAGGAAAAGCCCAGCCCTCTGGTCACGTGAAGAGTCGACTAACCGTTTACTTACTTCTCGAAATACTCGAAGAGCACTCGGACCCCATGGACCTAATGTTTCAACCCCAAACGGCTCAAATATATAACTTCCAATAAGGTTGTTGTATTTGCGCCGTTTGAGGTTTTCCGCACCAGCAGCAGCTGCCCCAGCACAGCCCGCCGTGCTAAGAAGATGGGATGGCGCAAGGGTGTCGACACATGTTGCATCCCACACCAAAGGCCTACCCACCTTCCAAGGCATTATGCTCATCCCGTCAGGTCTCTTCCCATCGTCGCGCGCCAAGCCATTGGGTTCTAAAACAGCGGGCACCCCGGCGGTGACAAGAGCCCGACGTCATTAATGCTAGCGTGCCGTGCTAACCGACCAGCGCTCCTACTGCAGGATAGGCCATGGTGTCCGAGGCGGTCGACTGCTTCACCACATTGACAACGATGTGGAGCTCCGCTAGGAGCACCCAAACGCAGACATGTAGCGATCCGGAAGGTGTTGTCACTCAACAAAGTACCTATGTTGGGTGACGGTAGTGCCTGTAGCCAGAGGCCCGACTCCCATTCTCCCACAGCCAGCAGGCGCGCACGCTCAGCAGTATTGGTGGACGTATCTATAAGTTTATTCCGTACCAACCTGCAGAGCGGCTCATCCCACTGTCTCTGGAAAAAAGGGGTCTCGGGCAACGCTGTATTCGGGCAAGCCACTTTCCAGGCATTCACTGCATCGGTCGAGTACGGCACTTTTACGCCACAGTTAACCAGTGATGGCAACAAAATTTTTCTGGTTGACTTTTTCAGTGCTGTGGACCGAAGACAGGAACGCCGGTAGGCTAAAACTAGAAATTTTGCGGATGCTTAGCCCACCGAAGCGAATGGGTAGAGTAGCTTGCAGCCACGCTCGGTTATCCAGGGCCACATTTAGGATAGATGATAGTGTGCGACGAATAATCTGATCAATTTTGTCCAAGAGAATTTGTGTATGCTTCCATAATGGCGAAGCGCGAAGAAAGTACATGAAATTTGGACCAAAGCAACAATAACGAATGAGGGTGATAGCCAAATGTACATTAATTTTAGACAGTCTGTCCGAAATATCGTTGAAATGTGTTATTTTGGCGTCAATGAATGGAGAAAAACTATCATCCAAAATTGGGGCACCTAGGAGGTGCAGTGAACTACTTTCTGCAATTTTGATCTCTGGTCCTATTGTTTTGAATTTTTGAAGGGTCGATTGTCTGTCCGTATTGTCACAGATGAAAATTTCACATTTGGAGTGGTTGAGTTCTAGGCCAATGGACTGGAATTGCTGCTTCAGGAATTGAAAATCTTTCAAAACTGAATCTACGTCACCTCCTAGTGTGCCATCATCTAGATACCAGACGTTGATTTTTGAATTTAATTGTTTGATGATAGGATTAATAGCCAAACTGAAAATGACTGGCCCGAGAGGATCACCTTGCATGTTGGCATCCTACTGCAGATTGCAAAAGATTTTCTTTATATAATAATTTAGAAGGGTGCTTGTAGCACTACCAAATAAAACCGAAAATTTCAGGAAGTTCCTTTTTTACCTCCGCCAACAAAGTGTCCCTGTTAACAGAATTAAAGGCGTTCTTAACGTCAACAATAAAAAATTGATTACATTAATAGAGTTCTTAGTTAGGTAGCTAAATAGACTCCAGGAAATACCAGAAAAAACGTACCTAACTGATAACTATTATAGCAGCATTAAGCATAGCATTCATCCTAGAATTATCCCATTGCAGGAACACAAGTCTCCTCTCTTGGAGAAGCACTGAGTCGTAATCGACAACGCGGGCTCAGTGCGAGTTGTTGGATGTCACAAACGTCTTCGAATGTTTGGTTCTTGAAATGGAAGGCATGTCCTAGCCAGTGCCCTTAAAATGATTTTCTTCACCATTTTAAGAGCAGTGGTGATAAAACAAATTAAACAACGTAATACGCCTGACTGGGATCGAATCCACGAACAAGCAAGGCAAGCGTGTTACATCGTCGACCACATCATCGCTTACCATCAGGTCAAGCGCGAGCCTATCTATAGTAAAAAAATAAAAAACTTAGCCATCCTTGCTCATCAGATTATTTTAATTCTGATAATCAATAATCTACGTTCTTTTTATGAATGTAAATAATTCTCATTTTGTATTATTTCTATACCAATATTATAAAGAGGAACGATTTTTTTGTTTGTTTGTTTGTACCGAATAGGCTCCGAAACTACTGGAGCAATTTAAAAAAATCTTTCAACAATAGAAAGCTACATTATTCCTGAGTGACATAGGCTATTTTTTTATCCCGAAAACGGGTCCTGTGGGGTGGTCCACGGGAGCGAAGCCGCGGGGAACAGCTAGTTTTAAATAAAATCAGTGTCTCTGTGGTACCGGTAACCATCAAAAATTAGTAAATAGGATCGAACCTATTAAGTGAAATGAGCCTCACAATACGAACACAAAATTGTCCTCATTACAATTCAATTGTCGTGCGAGTGTCCATATGTTCGAGATTTTTGTAGCACTTTACAGTCCAAATTAGCATACGAGTATTATCAATATTATGCTAATTTTGACGATATGAACACGTGTCGATTTCCACGGGTTTATTTTAGAGACACATGCCATTTTTGGGGCACATGAAATACTCGTCTAATTAGTTTTAAATTTATTAATTTTATTTATAGTGTAGTGTGCAGCTCGCCAAACCTTATATTTGTAACTGCACACACCAATTATGGGCATTATTATAGGAAACGTTGAATTGAACACTTCTCTTTTATTTTGATTACATCATCTAACACTAGTACTTCTTCTAAAATAACTAACGTTAACCCTAAAAAGGGTTAAGAAAAAAATCAATAAATATATAAAATGCAACTTAATCACATAAGTTACTGGATTTATATTAGATTAACGACTTTTGACGCCTTTAAGATAAAATTAGAAACGAATAATCAATTTCATTTGCTCTAAGATGAGAAGTTAAATACAAAATAAATTGCCAGCAAGCAAGAGATATTAAAATAAACACAGTTAACAAAGTTAACGGTATACAATTTACACTGAACTTAATACCATAAAACTAATAACAAAGTTTATGTATTTTCCATTAGCGAGAACGACAACACTGTACGCAAATGTCGTCACACAAAATTTACGAAGTCGTACGTTAGGTTTAATTTTATTGCGTTAATTTGAAGTCTCGGACCATAAGCGCACGTGCCGACTGGAGCCGGGACTCGCTACATAGGAACTATGTGGTTCATATTTATTTTAAGTTTTGATCTTTTCTTTTTTTTATGTTTGGATAGTGCTCTTGCATACTGCGCTACCACGGGGTGATAGCGCAGTTATGTGGGACTCCTACCCTCAAAAACTCCACGGTGTCCTCTTGTGCCGCTTATGGCGGGAACACGGACACGCGTTATCACTCACCGCGAACTCGACGCGGCTTTTGGGGGTGTACCCCCTCCACCACCAGCGCGAACAAGAACACATTGCACGTCGTGACCACCCCAGGGACCAAACCAAGACATGGGTGCCAGATGACCCCGTGTATGACACCCTCGGACGCTTGGATTTTAAATACCAGAATGGTAAGATCGTGCACCATGGGTACATGTAGACATCCCACCCATACGTACAGCTAAGGAGTGGAATTTCCTGATAGCTTCAACCTAGGGGTATTTAAGACAAGAGTGAATAGCTTACTTCTAGGCAAGCGTGCTTCACCGTTGACCACATCATAGATTACTATCAGGCGAGATAGTGGTCAAAAGCGACCGTATCGTTAAATAAATAAATATATATCGCTTTACTCAAATTCAAATTCTTTATTGCGACTCAGTTAACTCAGTTGTGGAGGTTAGTTAACTAGTCATTTTAGAATAAAGGTAATCGACTGAAACAGACTGGAAGCCGACCCCAAAGTATTTGGAAAAGATCGTTCAGTTACTTATCTGTAGAATTAGCTGGTTTTCTTTATTTCTTTTCTTTTTTTTAAAAACTCTAGGAATTTCTTCCTGTATCGTGGGAGCATCTATAAACATTTAAATACACATACACAAGACACCCAGAGCCGGAACAACTATCCGTGCGGGCATCGATCCCGCGACACTCAGCGCAGCAGCATATCGATCAACCACCACGCCAACCATGTCTTTTTTAAAGTTTAAAAGGAGCGAAAAGAATAGAAAACACATTTATTTGTCACAAGCACTCAGCATAAACATAAGAAAAACGAAAAAAGAAAGAAAATACTGTAAAAAAGAAGAATAAACTCTATATTTTGGGATGGCTCATCTAAGTATCAGCTTGCCGCGCTTGACTCGGTGGAACGCAGAGCCAAGAGGCTCATTGGCGACGTTAAGCTGGCAGATGCCAAGCTACACAGCTTGGCTCATCGCCGCAAAGTTGCCTGCTTGTCGGTCTTCTACAGACTGTACTTCGGTGAGTGTGCTCAAGAACTCCACGACCTCATCCCGCCAGCCCCCTTCTGCCATCAGACATCTAGACGCACTGCAAGTTATCATCCTTACCTTGTTGGCATTCCACCAATTTGCACCAAGCGCTTCCAAACATCCTTCATAATGCGCACAGCGAATGAATGGAACTCGCTACCTGCGTCTATGTTTCCGAACGCATTCAACCCGAATGTCTTCAAAGTTAGAGTGAACAGGCTTCTTCTGGGTAAGCTCACTCCATCGTCGACTCTGTCTCTGTCACGTCTGACCTAGACTAGAGTCAAGAGCCTGTTCACTCTAACGTCAGCCTATAACAAAAAAAAAAACTAATCGGAAGAATTCAATTGTGACTTCATTAGCATCTTTTTGTTAAGTCATGCACTGGTATGCAAAAATAAGAAAAAAAACAGTTAAAAAATTAATATGAATTGATGGCACAATTTCTTTTAACAGCTCTAAAAACTGATGAGAGATCTCCATAAAGTTTAATCAAAGATTCTCTTCCTCTATTTACTTTTAAACGAACCTCATACTTCTCAAAAAGTCATCAATATCTCAATCACCTGCCACAATAAAGTAAATAAAAACATCTTCGTTTGGCACCATTAGGGACCGTTTCTTGCAACATTGTAGGCTAACGTCCAGTCACACTCAATATTGAAATTTACAACCCCCATTGTGCCTCAAAGCCTTTATATTTTATAACTTTATCGGCAAATGAGACACGCACCGATTTTTGCGTAAATTTCTTTGTCGGGTCTAAAAGACCAATTACGAATTGTGTGTGGTCTAAAAACACCGTAGCTAATTGAGGGTTGACTTTCTTTTTTTAAATTTTTGAATATGGGTGGTATTTTTTGTTTGTCCATGGTTATTGAAATTGATGGTTCTATGTTGCTAAATGTTGTGAATTTTATTGTTTAGGTATCCGCCTTTTGATTTGGCGTGGATGTGAAACATGTCAATCTTGTGTCTAATTGCACCTTTAGAGTGTTTGTGGACACCGAATGTAGTCAATGAGATGTTATTTCGGTACTACTTTGTCGGTCTTTCTTAGGAAAATTTTTGTTGTGTGTATTAACAATATAATCATGCTTTTGTTGAAAGTTATTTATGACTAGCTGTGCCCGCGGCTTCGCTCCCGTCAACTGCTTACCCTACCTTATTTACTTACCTTCCTACCTAACTCCCTACCTGTCTTCAAATTTTTGTTCTTTGGTCATTCTTTCGCGGTGAATCATAAAACCGCCATTCAGAAAATGACTTCAAATGCACAACGCCATCTATCGAAAATGGAGTTCATCTGTCCGAGTATCTGAATTGCGTGTGTATAGATATCACAAATTTACTTCTTGAACACTTTAAATTCATCTAACTTTTGATAGCCTGAACCGATTGTGATGAAACAAAAACTTAGTAATACTTCAAGTTACTCACAATCTTTATGTATAAAAGATATATACGTTCGCTTCGTACATTTTACGTGATGCGTGCACCAATAAACAGACAAACCGACAAACGGAAAACAAAAATGCTGGAAATGAGTTCTGTTGCTTATCGTTTAACACACCAGCAATTTTTTAGGAAATATTTTTTATGTACATAAACGAATTTTCTACAGATTAGTTATATTTATTGATTGATGTTTGATTTCTGCTAGGGGCGACGTCCTGCAGTTGAATACATTAATGAGGTAACATCGAAGCTTCGAATCGGAAACCGATCTTGCCAAGGGATATCGTGTTACCCAGTTACTGGGTTGTGGGAGTCAGATAGGCAATCGCTTCATTTTAAATACTGGGACTGGGCTTATTTCGTTTAGATTGGCAGTCGATCATAGCAAAGTTGGGACACGCAAGGCAAGTTGATTGATAAAAGTGTGGTCATGCCTCTCTAAAAAACGTGGTTAATAATCAACTTGGTGGTGCAATGCTTACAGCCACAATTGCTTTCAGATATAAAGGAACATACATTTTATACATGCAAGACTCGAGTTTCTAGAGTTATTCAAATTACCGGAAAAGTTCCACCCATACGCACTAAACGTTTTGGGAATACTTTAATTGTGCGTAAAGCCCCAGATAATAATATAATACTCGCATACAGCGAGGTGGTGATATGGTGTTAGCAGCGACTTTCAAGTAAAAGTTTCTTGGTTCGTGACTAGTTTTTTTCTTGAAATACAGTGACGATTTGTTTTATAGTATTTTCTTGCACGTTTTTTTATTTTTTATTATTTTACCTCAGGAATGTAAACCCGCGCCATCTATATGTCTTTGAAATGTGAATCAAGATCCCAATATTCTATAATTTTGTGTTTAGGAGAGTTGATTAAACGAGAACTTAAATGTTTTATGATCTATTCTAGAAAATTACAATTTTACACACAATTCAATAACAAATCGATGCTTGTCGGGCCATCTAGTGACATATATTTGAACCACATTTTTTTTGTTAGCGCTGGGACCCCGTGGTACAGCTAAGTAGTGGAATTCCATGCCGGATTCTGTATTTCCTGATAGCTATAGCCTGGAGGTCTTCAAGTCAAGAGTGGATAGATAAATTCTAGGCAAAGGTGCTTCTCCGTCGACCACATGATAACTTTTCTTCAGGTGTGATAGTAGTAAAACGCGAGCGTATTTATTATAAAAATAGGCCTAACTATGCAGAATATCTTTTGAAAAAAAAAAAAAAAAACTCTGTTTACTGCCTCAAAGTCGGGTCATCATCGGCTTATTAATGTTCCCACTGCTGGGACACAGGCCTTCTCTGTGTGAGAGGGGATGGACTGTAATCCACCATACGCGCCCAGTGCGGGTTGGAGGATTTCGTATACGTTCGAATGTTTGGTTCTAGAGCATGCCGATTCCTCACGATGTTTTCCTTCACCAGATGTAGCTCCAGGTGAAGGTTGCACAATAATTTGTTTGACAGATATATCCCAACAACACTTTCAAAATATTCTTAACTAATAATTATATAATAACAATAATACCAGCCTGAAACTGTCCCACGATCAATGCTAGTGCCTACTCTGTATGAGAAGAAGAGGCCTTTGCCGTCTCTTCTCATACAGAGAAGGTACCAGCAATTGATCACCAAGGTTGCTCAAGACGAGTTGGAAAAATGAATTTTATTAACATATACACCGTGAAATTTAAGTGGTTGTTTTCCCGCGGCAGAACGACTTGCCTTTAGGAGTACTTTCGAAGCATAGAGTTAAAGTAAAAAAATAACGATATTTTTATTTTGAAATAATTTAAAAATATTCATCAACTCGAAAAAGTGAGTAACAATAGTAACTTGTAGGTACTAGGTACTACTCGCGTCACCACCGTATTATTCACCGTCACCACCGTATTATTCACCGTAGTACCTAGTACCTACAAGTTACTATTGTTACTCACTTTTTCGAGTTTATGTTTTTTTTTTTTATTATTTTAATACAAAAACATCGTAATTTTTTTACTTTAACTCTATGCTTCGAAAGTACTCCTTAAGGCAAGTCGTTCTGCCGCGGGAAAACAACCACTTAAATTTCACAGTGTATACAATTGATTATTCTAAAAAAAACAAACGTATATACAAATAGAAAAGGGAGACGGCAAAGAGCTCATTGTGCATCAAAAAATTCGTCCACATCGATTTCAAGGGGAAAAGTGCCCAGAATGCTGGCAGCATTGCCGCGTTGGATGGCAATGCTGATTCTCCGGCCGAAGAAAAGGCCAGCCCTCTGGTCACGTGAAGAGTCGACGAGCTTTGTGCTAATTTCTCGAAAAAGTCGATGCGCACTCGGACCCCATGGACCTAAAGTTTCAACCCCAAACGGCTCAAACATATAACTTCCAATAAGGTAATAAGGATTAAGACGAGTTGGCGATTTAAAACTTTTGGTAACTATAAGTCCAGGTTTCCTAACTTCACCGTTGTCAGCGATGTGCAAGATAAACTTAGACAGTAGAAGTGCGCGCAAGATAAGTCTGCGCGCGACGGGTGGCGTGCTTAATGTTGCCAGCATAACTAACACTTTTTCCTTCATTTAATCAATAGTAATTTTTCATTGTTAAATTCGGTCTAACAACAGTCCTGCAGTGGCTAACACAGTCCATTTCAATTTCATTATTTTTTTAATTTCTTCTTCAACAATTTTTGAAGAAGCTGCTGCCACATAACCCTCTTGAGTTATTTGGGTGACGGTGCGTTCAGAAAAGCCTAAAACAAAATAAGAATGATGCATTATATTACATGATGCCAGTCCTGTCCCGCTGTTATATTTATGTACCACCCAAAAACCAATACTGTCAGGCTCCGGTAGTACGAAAATTTAGGGAAATTTTAGTATAACGGTATCCCTAAAAGTTACCTGTCAAATAAGCAACGCAGGCTTTTTTTGTAAAACAGTACCGTAGGCCCGTTATTGTCTTGTTCACTTCAAGAAAACATCCCTGCCAGCACTTTAAATTACTCTTGGCATAATGATGGCGATTATTTACTTCGAAACCGAATAAAAATACGGAATACAACACACTCTCTTGACCCCTGACAAAAATGACAAACGATTAGTTCCGATTTTGGCCGCGCGCAGACTTAACATGCGCGCAATCTACATATAATATGAATTTGAAAACGTCATATTTGAACCTATGACTTCAAGCACGACAGACAAGGTCTTAGCCAGTGGGCCACCATAACACAACACAATATTTATTTCGCATCATCACTCCCCACTCATTCGACTAACGGTGATGAATTAGCTTCAGGATTATGAAGACTAATTCCACCAAAGTGAATTTTTGGGGTTCCTTAAGTACGAGAAGAAAAATGGTTCGCACGCTGACTGGCAATACGCTAATGCAGTAATGGTATAATCGAATGAGAAAGGAAATTATTGCTACGGAAAAATGGACGAGATTTGATTGATCTAATATTTGAAAGAGGCTGATACCCACAAGGCATAAGTCGAAGTATGAGGGCTACCGTGATTGAATTTGCCACTAGGGGCGCGAAGAGTAAGGTCTTCAAAATGTCAAATTTCATAGTATTTACCCGGCTGCAAGGAAAGAGTTATGTTTTTCGCGCGTATCTTGTATGTTTGTATGTATGTAATATTCTTTATTACCTCGTATCTTTCAAACCACTTGACGGATTTTCATAGTTAAGACATCGTTAGATAGGTCTTCGCCGCCCAAGTGTTAGATAAGTGCCGTTGAAAAAAATGAAACATGGCGGCTTTTGGGCGCCATATTGTAGGGGTTCCAATTTTTTTTTTCTTCGATACCCATCGAGTGGGGTATCAAAATGAAGGGTTTTTAGAGGTGATTACGAAAATATATACCACTTATATGTTTAAAGTCATTCGAAAAAAAAAGTATAACTAAAAAGTTGTAAATTAACCAGGTGAAAAACGTTAATAAAATCAAAAAACCCGACTGCTTCAAAAGCGAACTAAAAAGATGTAAACATGAAGAAAATCTTGCTGAGCTTGTCGGAGGATACAAATTCGCGAGCTGGCTGACCAAAACCCTTGTTTATTATATCTATGCCAAAACCAGATGTATCCTCCGACTGCAAAGCAAGATTTTCTTCTTGTTTACATATTTTTAGTAAGCTTTTGAAGCAGTCGGGTTTTTTGATTTTTTTAACTTTTATTTAGATAGAGTAGTGAATGCCATATAACGCTCAATGATATCAAGTAAACATTTTTTTATTTGGTTTTTATTTCGTCAATGCTGTCCTACTTCTAGGCACAGACCTACCCAACTTCATAAGTAAAAATATCAAACCTTTTATCACCACATATTTTAAAATTAAGTCCCCCGCTGCGTTTGTACGCGAAAAACTCAAAAACTACTGAATGGATTTGCATGCGGTTTTCACCAAAATAAAGAGTGACAGAGCAGTGGTGGCCCAGTGGTATCGGCCGCGACTTACAAGTTGTAGGTCATGGGTTCGAACCCAGGCAGGCGCTTTACTTTGTGTAAATTATTTCATCACCACTGCTCTCAAAAACGGTGAAGGAAAACATCGTGAGGAAACCGGCATGTCCTAGAACTAAAAATTCGAAGACATGTGACATCCACCAACCCGCCCGCGCCGCGTGGTGGATTACGGCCCATTCCCTCTCACAGAGAGGAGGCCTGTGTCCCAGCAGTGGGAACATTAATAGGCTGATGATGTGATGTGATGTAAAAGAGTGAGAAATGAAGCAGGTTTTTGTCTATAATTTGTCACTGTCGAAGCCGGGCGGGTCGCTAGTAATATTACAAATGCGAATGTTTGGATGGATTGATATTTGTTACTTAATCACGTCCAGAACGGCTAAACGGATCTGAACGAAATTTGTCATAGATATAGATTATAGTCTGGAATACTGCTACATTTTATTCCGGTATAATGGCCCCTTGGCATATCAAAACACTTTTGCCTCGGGGGAAACCGCGGGCAGTATCTAAATAAGTTTTTATCTTCCACATCAACAACAAAACAATATTTTTCTCAATTACCTTCCACCATTTCCCCACCCGTGACTTCTCGCCATCCATTCACTATAATCTCAGTGTAACGGTATGATGACTGTCACTTGTGCTCATCCCCTCATCCCCCTGCATAGATCTTATAGTCATGGTGACGTCATCTATGTTGGCTACAACATTTGGTAGCTATCTATCGGTATTAAGTTAGTAAGAGCGATTGGGGTACACTGAGTGAATGTTTTCCTATTTTTTAGAACATAAAATCTGAGAAAGAAATCGTGTATGAAATGCATAAATGATTTCATCCAAAAACACATCCGTGAGTCTCATACAAGTTTACTTTTTTTAATGATAAGCTGGAAAAAAAAATAAAAACAGTTTTTTGCCATCATAATGATAACTAACTATATAATGTGAGAAATACATAACAAAAGTACATTTTGTGTTTGTTTTACTTTGGGAAACCTGGAGTTTTTTTTTAAATTGGGACAATCCCACCGCACTATTCCCAAACCTCAACTCCTGAAAGCAACAGTGGCGACCACCAAAAAAACCCCGAGGCAATGAAGCTCGACGAAGTCCCGCAGAATGAATTTAACTGTCTTGGATCCCGCAACGAAAACAATCAGAAAAGAATAATGGAGGAGTAGGAAAAAAATATAAATTTCCACTTCCCTCCATACCAAGCAGGAGACAGAACAAACAAGGCCCATAGGCACAAAGGTTCATTTACAACTGGGATAAACCCAGTTGCTTAGCACCACGGATAAAAATTAGGATTAGGTAATATTAATAGGTCCTAACATTGTCATTATATTTGATTCCAATAATAGGTATGGCAAAAACACCTTGTTCTAATTTCCACAAGGTCCGTATAGTAAACAACTCCTGATGCAGCCTGTACTTTATTCAACATAATATTGCGTTAATTCTGCCAATGAAAACACTCCCATAAGTTAGGATGTTCAGATTGTACATATTCGCCGTCAGGTGTAGAACACTGACATAAAGGCGAAGCAGCGAGCTTGAAGGAAAATAATTTACTTTTAAAGTTACCATGCCTTGTGAGAAATTGGGCAACACAGTGATCCACCTCCAGCCACATCTTGGCCAGCGAACGGATGGAAAGAATTGGTGGAGGTCCCACCTACATTGCCATTCGGATAAAAGTTCCTCCCAGACGTCAATAGGTAGTTTAAATACACCTACTGCACCTAGAGTTATTGGGTAAAGACCAGGGAGTGTGGGATTCTTACCTTTCTAAAACTACCCCGGTGATCACCATCAGTATGTAGAAGAGGCCCCCCTGGCACCCCGTCTGTGCAACGCCTGTTAAGGCACATCTCTGGGAAGACTAATAAAGCGCCTCCTCTGAGCCTAGCAATTATCTAGCTTTAAAAGTTCTGTTTAAAAAACTAGAAGTATTTAAATACCTATTAAATGGTTCAATTTAAATAAATGATTTGATAAATTGAAAGTTTATCTTAATTTCAATTTATTAGGTATTGATTTTATTTAATGTTATGGTTGATTTTATAGTAAGTGTTTTTATATGTGCACATTGAGTAGATGTTAATCAGACTTTTGCACGTGTGATTGTACATCAGTTTTATGAAATATAATAAAAAAGAAAGACATTGGGATAGTTAGGAAAACAAATTGAATAAAATAAGTAAGGAACAAAACTAGATGTGGAATAAACATATCACTTTTTATTTTATTTTTTAACCGACTTTCGAAAAAGGAGGATTTGCTATGTTCGACTTTTTGTATGTTTTTTTTCATTTTTTTATTTATGTTCACCGATATCTCCGTCAATTGTGGACCGATTTTGAAAATCCTTTTTTTGTTTGAAAGAGTATGTTCCAAAATTGGTACCATTTTAATTTGGTGAAGATCTGATGAAGAACTTTGAAGATATACAACATAACTCTTCAATAAATAACGGAAAATCTCTCGGGACTGCTGCAATCGCATGTCTGTTTATTGTTTATACCATAACACACACGCCAGTACGCTCTTAAGGGGTAAGCAGATCTCTCATTTTATCGGTTTTGTTCACGTTTCATGATATTCGGGTAATCTATTCTGGCGTTATAGGAAATTTACTAAACAACTTTCCTATTAGGTACGTACAACTAAAAAGTGAAAAATAAAAAACTTTTTTACAAAAAAATACTACCGACTTCCAAATAAGAAAACTACAATGTGAAAAATAACTTTATTTTTGGAAGTCGGTGTCCGTAACGCAAAAAAATGGTACCTGCGAAAGAAACCGACTACCAAAGATAAAGTTATTTTTCACTTTGTAGTTTTCTTATTTGGAAGTCGGTAGTATTTTTTTGTAAATTGTTTTTTATTGATTTGAACTATCACAATAATCTTTTCAAAATACTTTAAGAATCCCTCCCAGTGTACCTCAAATCTGTAAAACTCGGCACTTACAATAGATTCACTTTCAAAGTTCAAACATTTGAACACAACCCGCTCATCGTTCATCGAGGGGTGAAATATGGGGTCGAGTTTACCAACACTATTTGCGGATTTAAATATGAAATGCGGATTTTTTAGTTTCGATTTTAAAAATCCGCATCTTAGGGTGAGTGCGGGTTAAGTGATCCGTTAAATGGAGCACATGTGTGTTTTTTAGGCTTAAGTGATTATACATTTGATTTTTGTTATGATATTAAATAAATAATGTTGAAATTTGGGAGAGGACTGAATAAAGAATACTATAAAAAACTGTGTGCAGTAAATGGCAAAAAAGTATTTAAAAGTTACCGATTTCAGCAAAATATGAGTAATCATCTATGTTTAACCTTGTTATGTTTAACTTATCAATTGGTTTCGGAACGCTTCTTTAATTTTATTCTTAGTTAAAAATGAAAGTAGGAAATAATTTTTTTATAGTTTTTAGTGAATTTACGCTGAATTTTAAAAATAATCAAGACCCAGAACGAAACGATGAACTTGATTATTTTACCCTACATAATTAATAAAAGGCATTTGTTGTATTGTTTAAAAAAAATAGACCATCATCCACAAGAATATCTGTGCCAAACTAATACAATAATAAAACTAACCCTTTACCAAAAATAATCCTCTTAATTCTATAATTACTCCTGACTCACTTGCACAATATGATTGGCTGAGCGTGGTCTGATTGTTATCGACACGGTTAACAGATGGCGTTGTACGGCGAACTGCAAATTACCGTGAGTAATCTCTAATGAACTCACCTGTTTAGTGTTTAGTGACGTTGAGTTATTAAGTTAGTACAAAGGGAGTTTTGTAAATAAGATAGAGGAGGTAAATTATGATTTAGAATTTTGGTATGACAACGCAAAAAAAATTCAACAGTTTCTTTGAATAGTTATGGTAAATATTTAAATTTTATGTTTATTAAAAGCCTTTTCATTTCAGAGGCTTCTTTATATAACCTAATATGTTTATTCCACATCTAGTTTTTTCTAACTTATTTTATTCAATTTGTTTTCCTAACCAATGTCCTTCTTTTTTATTGTATTTCATAAAACTGATGTACAATCACACGTGCAAAAATCTGATTGACATCTACTCAATGTGCACATATAAAAACACTTACTATAAAATCAACCATAACATTAAATAAAATCAATACCTTATAAATTTAAATTAAGATAAACTTTAAATTTTATCAAATCATTTATTTAAATTGAACCATTTAAAAGGTATTTTTGAATTGTCAAGCAAAAGATGAAGCTAGTTAGACCTTCGCAAGCGTCAGTGGACAGCCGCGGCTGGTCCACGGATGAGTGCGTACGTGTTCCCGCCATAATCGGCACAAGAGGACTCCGTAGAGTTTTATTGGGTTGGAGTCTCACATAACTGCACTATCTGCCCGTATTCACGCAGTATGCTTGAGCATTTCTACAAGCAAAAAAATGTCACTACGGAGAAGAACGTATGTTCATTTCAACCCACTTGAAGCTAGAGAATTTTACTGAAGAACACAGGTGCAAAAACTATTATCATAATGTCACTTTGTACCTTGCCTACACTTAGGCACATAATTTAACAAAGTAATCAATCGTGACAAACGCACACCTTTATTACACTTCCGTGGAAAATCACATTAAATAATAAAAAAAAGAACAAACAGAAAATTACAAACCATTTGACATATGACACCGCGAATATTCAAATTAATGCATTATCGATACGAACAAAGGTGCACTTGACTGGAAAAAAGGGAGTTTTTTTATGACACCTATAACGTGTGTTACATTTTTCCTTCACCTCCCCTTCCACAGTCTAAAAAAATTACGACATAAATATTTTTGAAAATCCAGTGCAACTATTTTTCTGTTGGATTATTTTTACTCTGTGGGTTATCTAAAGGGGAGGTCGGGGCAATATAAGCATACAGGTTATGACATGTAATTCACGCGTAAATCAAATTTGACCGGTGGGCGTGTGCAGTTGTCTTGCGCATATGGCGATGTTTCTAAGCGATGATTGTTACGTTTCTGAGTGCTTTCGTGTGTAGGAAGTGACGGTTCGTTCGTGATGAATGGACATAAAGTACGGATAGACAGACGGTTTAATAGGTATGCTGTTTATGCTCTTATAGCGTCGTTATTTTGTGTGGAGTATTGTTTTAATGGATGCTTTATTGGGTGTAATCTCAAAGATTGGCAATAATTTTGTTGGGTTTTAGTTTTTAGTGGGTGGTATTAAGATTTTATAAGAAATGTGGAAAATACTTAAATTTTATGTCGTTTTTGTCGAGCAAATTATGTGCAAACATGATTCATGATCAGCTATTTGCATAGCTGAATAAATAATTAAAATTAAATTTATTACTTTAGCTTTTGAATTAACGTTTTTTTTAACAAGGTAAGTAGGAAATAAGCAGGAAAAATCGGCCAAGTGCAAGTCGGATTCGCATACGAAGGGTTCCGTACCATTATCGCAAAAAACGGCAAAAAAACACGTTTGTTGTATCGGAGCCCTACTTAAATCTTTATTTTATTCTGTTTTTAGTATTTATTGTTATAGCGGCAACAGAAATACATTATCTGTGAAAATTTCAACTGTCTAGCTAACACGGTTCATGAGATACAGCCTGGTGACAGACAGACGGATCGTGGAGTCTTAGTAATAGGGTCCCGTTTTCACCCTTTGGGTACAGAGCCCTAAAAACCATAAGACGAAAATCTATTTTGGTTGCGATGCTATTTTTATGTAAGTACTAGCTTCTGCCAGCGGCTTCGCTCGTGTGAAAATCGAAAATTAATTATTATATTATTTAATCATCCCGAAGGAATATACTGCCGGAGTAAAAAGTATCATATGTGCCATTCCTAACTATAATCTATCTCTGTGCTAAATTTCATCCAGATCCGTCCAGCTATTTGAGCGTGAAGAAGTAACAAACATACACACACACAAACACACAGTCATAAACTTTTTACCTTTATAATATTAGTGTAAAGTGTGATGAAAAAATTACTTCGGAGACATTCTAAAAAGAATACATAAATATCACAGATGCAAAAAAAAGCAAAACCTAGATTGAACAGAGATAAAACATGACAAAGGGTGAAAGCGGTCAATATGGCACACCCAATTATTTATGCGATCTAATTATGTGTGGTAATTTTATTCAAAAACCTTATGCCAGCGTTTAGACTCTTGGAAATTGATAAAAACACAAAAGTATGTTCAGAATTGTATGCAAATGACTATAAAGGTAAAATTAATCGTAATAAATTACTGTCATATATATTCGATATTTATTAGTATATTAAATATGTAGTATTGTATGTGTGTATTTTATGTTATTATTTATATGTAAGTAATATTATTTATGATCTATTGTACACTGACAGCCCTAAGTTCTTCTCCTATCTTTCAGTACATCCAAAGGTTGTCTGTAAGAGATTGCCCTGTGCGATAAGACCGCCCATTGTACACTTTGTTTTTGAAAATGTTTGTCCTGTATGTTTTTTTATTTTGTGGTGTACAATAAAGTTTATAATAAATAAATAATGAATAAATTACCAAATATTTAAAAACATCACCCTCTTGGGTCTTGCCGCAGTCGAGTGTAAAAAATCTTCATAACTTATTTGAATTTGATAAATTCAGCGACTTTCTACCGATACTGTGGTCAATGGAAAATTATAAATAATAGTGATGGGTTTGGCATAACAGTGATGAGATAAAAAGCGCCACCAAATTTCAAGTTAAAATTACTAGGGAAACCTAATTAGCCATTTATTTGCAGTGTTTTGTATATCAGTGACAGGAGAAACTAAATAGTTCAAATAATTACACATATGCAACAAAAAGGGACCAACATTATCATAATCTACTTACACTAACGACCAAAAATAAATACACCATCCGAATTAATCCAAATTTCAAAGCATTATCCTGCTAAGTAACCACTTATTAAGTCGGCTCCTATTTTACGCTTACACTGGCGGCCACAAAAACTGCCACCCTCGTGTACACCTGCACGTTCCCTCGAAACTTGGACAATATGCCGATAAGTTGAATGTGCCACTTGTGTAATAGCTTATACGGACGAATGATGGGGGAGGATTTTTGATTTAGTGTCTAGTTAGAGGTTCGAAATTAAATTATTTTATTTGTTTCATACATTCAAGGTTTGATAAAATGTCTCTAAACAAGCAATCGTACTATTCGTACTGCCTACTAATTTTATAAATGCGATAGGTTGGTTGGATGTTTGTTACTCAATCACGCCAGAACGACTGAACGGATCTGAATGAAGTTTGGGTCTAGAATTGCACATATGCTCCTTTGTATGCCGGTAGTATGTTCCTGTTGGATTATGCCCGACACCCACGTGGGTGAAGTCGTTGGTAAATGCTTGTAGTAAATTATTGCCTAGCAAGTGATGAGTATTGTATACAATACTCTTGAAGATGAAAAAAAAAACATAAAAAAGATAACGAAATAATAACCGTGATTTCCAATTTCCATCAATATTTAAAATAATCCTTTAGCTGGATATAGAACTTTTCGAACTGCCTAAAAAATAGAACGCCGCACTCTTTTGTAGCGTACGAGTATCATTTACCCCAACACGAAATAGTAATGAAGAATTATTGTTTTCGACGTTACACTCCAGTGTTTTGTTTAAGGATTTCCTTTCCTACGGTCTTTGAACTGACACGTTTGCACTTGTCCTTTATTTTTGTAGGTGTCACTTTTTTTGGTATCAAGTGTAACTGCAGTCGAAATAATACTTTAAAATAATAGTGATTAGGGTTAGTTCTTCTCTTTTGATGTTTTGGTTCAAGTTCGGTGCTTTTTTGCTATGAAATTATAATCTGAGATCCTGATCCTTAAGAGATCAATTACTTACCAAAAAGTGTACAAAGTGTCATTACTTTTTTGGTTGTACTGACCAACACTATCTATGTCCAAAAGAAGTATGAAATACGTTCTATCCATATTTGTCAAGTTAAGAGGAAACGGGGGCAGAGAGCGCCGACTGAATTCCCTTAGTAAAAAGTCATAATTCGAGGTTTGGCTCTCGTCTCTTTCCTCCTACAATATTGGACCAATTTAAAAGATATTCCGTAAACTGAAAATTAAAGATATATACCATGTCCCTATGTTTTCCTTTTTGATAATACATTATCTATAGAAGCACTATAGCACTCGAATAATGCTCAAAATTGCGCTGTCAACAGAGGCTTAGTGTACAAATTTGACAAATATAAATGAGAAAAATAAAACATAGGGGCATAGTATATATCTTACTTTAACAGTTTATGGAATATCTTTTAAATTGGTCCAATATTGGAGGAGGAAAGAGACGACAGCCAAACCTCGAATTATGACTTTTACTAAGGAAATTCAGGCGGCGCTCTCTGCCCATATTTCCGCTTAAGTTTCAAACCTACGCTTACTAGTGTTATTCTGAATCATAGGCATGAGTAATCTTTTGTATGATAATTAGTCATACGCAAAGATATCACATATAAGTCTACTGTCATTATTATCAGGGTCATAATGTCTACATCATCTTCTTTTTCAAAACTGTTGGATTTAACGTCACTTTATTTTTTTTAGATTTTTTAGCACTAAAATGGATGGTTTAGTGTACCTATCCCCCTTCTTAACCCAACCTTGCACCAGTTATGCTCGTGTAATAAATGGGATTTGAGCCTATTGCTATGAACTAGACAAACATTCAGACTACAGAGAAATTCCCAGATGGCAATACCCTTTACCCGAAAAAAAAACTTTGGCCGATCCGGCAGCAAATCTAAAACCTCAGGGCCGATTTATGATTTGTGTATTTGACGTTAATAACCTGTCAAATCCTACTTTAGTGCCAAATTTTGACATGTTCTCAGGCTAAAGTACTGTTTGAGAAATACTCAACTTCAAATGCTTAATTCAGAAATCGGGTGTTAGACCCGTTAGTCTAGTGTTCGCTAAGCATACGGTATTCGGTATTTGGATACCGTTAAGGGTTTAATTTAAGATGTCAAAAATTTTGTATGTCGTTTTTGTGGCGAATAAACACTTTTTCTTTCTTTTCTTTCTTTTCTTTCTGTATAGCGTTCCGTAGCAAGGTTATACACCAAAAATCAATAATACCATTTACAAACATGATACGACAATACATTTTAGACTGATACATAAAGATATATCTTTAGAAGACAGTGTCCAAGCATTATATGCAATGACTAGTGAAACTAGCCCCAAGTAGAGGGCTGACAAATAAATCATTGCTAATACGATTTAGCTTTAACATATTTTAGCCACCGGCCTATGGGGTGAAAGTGGCAATAAGTTATGTAGGGAAAACTATGAGATGAAGATGTTAAAGATTTTTCTTCTTTGAAATCTGTTTGAATTTTTCTCCTCTGCTCTCTTTGGTGGCCCAGTGGTATCGGCCGCGACTTACAAGTTGTAGGTCGTGGGTTCGAGCCCAGGCAGGCGCTTTACTTTGTGTAAATTATTTCATCACCACTGCTCTCAAAACGGTGAAGGAAAACATCGTGAGGAAACCGGCATGTCCTAGAACCAAAAATTCGAAGGCATGTGACATCCACCAACCCGCACTGGGCCCGCGTGGTGGATTACGGCCCATTCCCTCTCACAGAGAGGAGGCCTGTGTCCCAGCAGTGGGAACATTAATAGGCTGATGATGAACCAACAAAAAATAAGACGGAGGTTTCCAATTCGACATGTATATATTGATATACCCCATAGTTGGTCCCATTTAAATTTGCAACATAAAATCCACCCCTAAAGGAAAAAAAAAAGATTTATTGATAATTTGCCCACTGAAAATTAAATAGTGAAACGATTCTGTTGAAATTAAGTAAACTGAAAAAAACTAAGGGGCCTTCCTGATATCGCGCACATAATTTCTAAGAAAATTGCATGTGCATATGAAATTTGCGTCCATATGAACGTATTTGCATTGCTTATCGGTGTGATACAAATTGAATCACGTCACGTGAAGGTTAATCTAGTTACGAAAAAGAGACTTAAAAATCACAAGTGCCTTTTAAGAGCACAGCCAATAATCCTGTAGATGAAAACAACAGATCATGCACACTACACCATTGTTTACTGAGCCTACGGCTAGATGGCGGTGCATTAGTTAAGTCAACAGTCTGGCCTAATCCGCACCCCTTATGTAGTGATACGTAGACGGAATTATGGAATTCTATTACGGATTTTGATGGAAAATAGGAATTTATGGTTAATTTATGATTACTACTATTTATTTTTGAGAAAGTATTCTCACCTGACGGTAAGCGATGATGTGGTCGAGGATGAAGCACGCTTATCTAGAAGTAACCTATTCACTCTTGACTTAAATATTAGGTTGTAGCTTTCAGGAAACACAGACTCCAGTTAAGTCTTAAAGCACCAAAAAGGCAATGGAGAGGGCTATACTCAGATTTTCCTTGCGTGATCGAGTCAGAAATGAAGATATTTACAGGATAACCAAAACTACCGACATAGCTAGAAGAATTGCCAAACTGGGCAGTGCACATTGTTCGCAGAACAGATGGTCGATGGGCTGTAAAGTTCTAGAGTGGCGACTGCGAACCGGGCGAGGCAACGTTGGAAGGCTTCCCTCTGGGTGGGAAAAAGACCTGGTTCAGGCTGCCGGTATTCGGTGGATTCTTGACGCACAGGGCCGATCAGTCATCGCAGCGTCGTCACCGCTGGGAGAGGTCTATGTCCAGCAGTGGACGTTGAAATGATGATGAGTAGGTGAACATTATTTTATAGTATTTTTTTTTTTACTAAAAACGAGATAAATAAACAAGATGACTTAAATAATCGAAGCCTTGATAAAATGTAAAGAAGAAGGAAATAAAGACAGAATCGATAAAGATTTAAAAAATTACATGGTTTACTGTGAAAATACTAGCAATAAGCCCGTACCAATCTTTACGTATAAAAACCTACTAGTTATGTTCCAAAAGTATAAAATCTTAAAAAAAAAAAACCTTTTTACAGGCAAAAATATTTGAATTCTTTGAAGTGGAGCATCAACATGGATCGTCGCAGTAAGCAAATATCATCCCTAACAGATGAAGAAAGAGGATTTGCCAGTTGCTAGTCAAATGTTGGCCAATTTCGGCAAACACACACGATTCAAAAACGAAACACAAGAGACACTGTGAGACACACACTCTTTGGTGGTTGAAACAAAAGACGCACACAGTGTGTAGGTGGAACACGGTAGCAAGGCTAAAGTTATGGGTAGTGCAACCTTCAATCGAGCGTACACTGTGCAGATAAGTGCTTGTCCGTGTAATGTACAGTCGGGATAAAAACTGCAACGGAGGAAATTGAATTTTGTTCTTTTGCCGTCGAGAATTCTTTTGCTAGAGTAGTTTGCATTAAGGAAAACTGAATGGCAGTGAGGTATATAAAGAAGGATAAGTAGGAGAATAAAACGAGCTACTTTCCTGGCTTCTTTATTTTAGAGTTCTATAATATTATCAGTTTCTTTAACGATTTGTTGATCAAGACGACGTTATTTATCATTTCATAAAACACATATTTATAGTGAATAAAGGAGTTTATAATAAGAATATTTCACAAGAGATTTTCTGACCAACCAGAAGAAAAAGCAAGCAGTTTTTTTATTATAGATATTTGACAAACGCCTTCGCCATTTTCTTTCAGACTTTTACGTCTCAATTTTCTTAAATATACTTATAAATGAGACATAAAAAATTAACCCTTAAATTACCCTCAAGTATCCATCCAAATATCTGGCAATATCCCAAAATCAAGACCACATTGATAACCCTAAAATTCTCCCACCCAAATATCCGTACGAAAACCGGCAATATCCCAAGATAAAGACCACATCGATAACTCTAAAATTCTCGCACCCAAATATCCGTACAAATATCCGGCAATATCTCAAAATCAAGACCTGATCGTTAACCCTAAAATACTCGCACCCAAATGTCCCAAACAATACCAAAATCAAGACCACATCGACCACACCAGTACCAGTACATAAACCCAGCTTAATATCCGTTTGCTTACTATATTTGCGTCGGAGCTTAGCATAGGTTACGCTCCGGTGTTTGCCTGCAGGTATTACGCAGTCAAAGGGTTGATTCGAGACGATATTAATGGTCAGTAGCTAAGCTGATTATGTCAGTTAATTTGTGGCTTTGTTTGATTGAGGATTTCTGGGTTGGTGGGTAGTCTTTAATTTATGGTTGGAGGACTTATCTGAAAAGTAGTTAAAGCTTTTAAATATATACAAAAATCAGCCAAAGAATATTTGAAAATAATCACAAATATACACAAAAATCAGACAAAGAATATTTGAAAATAATCACAAATAGATACAAAAATCAGGCAACGAATATTTGAAATTTATCACAAATAGATACAAAAATCAGCCAACGAATATTTGAAAAAAATCACAAATATATACAAAAATCAGCCAAAGAATATTTGAAAATAATCACAAATATATACAAAAATCAACCAAAGAATATTAGAAAATAATCACAAATAGATACAAAAATCAGCCAACGAATATTTGTAAATAATCACAAATAGAAATAATTTATTCAAAATTAAAGTCTATATGAAATTCCAAAATAACACCGATTCATTAATGTTCTCTTTTAATACCTTAATTATATCTGAAACTGCATTTTATGAACTGTACTACATTTTTAATGGGTACTAATTAAATCAACTATTTTGTTTTAACATAGCAACCAAATACATAGAAATCACGGCATGGCAATGGCATGTAAAACTATTTATTTTAATTTTATTATTGACCAGCTGTGCCCGCGGCTTCGCTCCCGTCATCTGTCTGCCAACCCTACCCTTCTTACCTACCTACTATTTTTGTTTCTATAATCATCATTCTGAGCGGAGAATCTTAACACCGCCATTCAGAAAATGACTTCAAATGCACAACGCCATCTATCGAATATCGAGTTCAACTGTCCAAGTATCTGAATTGCGTGTGTTATGATAATTTTACTTCTTGATCACTTTTGATAGAGTGAACCGATTGCGATGAAAAAAAAACTAAGTAATTCTTTAAGTTACGCATAATTTTTACGTATAAAAGTTATTTACATTGGTTTCGTACATTTCACGTGATGCGTGCACAAATAAAAAACAGATAAACAGACAAAAAATCCAAAAATGCCGGAAATAGCTTCTGTTGGTTATCCTTTAACACCCTGGCTATTTTTTTTGGAATATGTACACAAATTACTTTTCTACAGATTTATTATATGTATACTGAATACTGATGATGGACTCGTGCTTGACCACTATCTCACCTGATGGTAAGTGACGATGTGGTCGAATAAAACTATGAACTAAATAAAACTTGGAAATAACTTACTAACTTGAATGTAACTATGAATAAAACTTTGTTAGGCCCTAGGTTAGAAAAATAAATGCAGTAGCACTTTATTTTATAAGTCGTCAGTAAAATAAATTCAATGTGAACAAGAATAACATAACCCCCCACATTATATCATCAACTACAACATTACCTATTAAAGCAATATCCGTCGAATCATAAAAACATCAACTGGAAATCGAACCCGGAACCTATACAGAATAAGGGCACAATTTCCCTGAAGTAATCGCTTTGCACATCAAAAGATCATTATAACTATTAGTTTGTGCGTTGCCCTCTGGATACACGTTTGCCTATAAATCATTAGTAACTTGGATAGCTATGGATTTCGCCTTAAGGTTTAGGTTGAGTTAGAGAAATTAAATCTGTAATTGTGTAATTTGCTTAAGACGATATATACGCCCCAATGTTAACGCAGTACTGGCCGTGCGACCGCTCGATGCCAAAATATCAATATTGAACCTGCTTTTGAACAGTTTTGTTTGCAAAATATTATTTGATTTACATATGCTATGTTGGTTATGAAGAAATTCCAGCCATCAATTTTTCTGTGTAAAAATATTTTTAAACATACAAGTCGTTTTGGAGGAGTATCCAAAAGTAGCGAAAAATAGCGTGTTGTTATTTTTTAAAGTAAAACTATTTGTTTTACGAAAAAACCATGTGTTAAAAATAATATACATGAAACAATATTTTTTTTTCGAACCTTTTAATATAACCGTTACTAAGAAGTATGCTTTAGAAAGTTACCGTTTTACGGCACTAAAGCGGATGTAGGCCCTTAAGCACCTAGTTTCAGTTCATTCCTGCTTTCCTGGTAGCTTTAATAAATAAACATTTAGGAAAGTTGAATTTCAAAACTATCGATATTATTTATAACGAATCCTTCATGTTCTTTTCTATGTTTCATAGTTGGAGCTTTTCGAGGAATACTTTTAGTTTTTGGTGCGGTTCAAAGTTGGTGCGCTTCGAGGAATACCCCTTACAACTTGTAAGTCACGGCCGTTACCTCTGTGCCACCACTGCTCTCAGTTGGGTCTTCTCTCTTTAATTCACGGCTCCGAGGGACTCAAAGAGTGAAGTGTCAGAGTCTGTACTGATAAAGAGAATCATGGACATGGACTTTTTTATTTTATATTATGTTAAACAAATAAACCGTGTACTACATGTAAAATCACCAACATAGGCACGTTAACAAAGGCCGATGTTCAATTTGGGCAGCCTCGCTCCTAGTCTACATTATTATTTCTAACTAAACTACAAACTGGCAGCACTAAGTACTTTCTACTCTCACCAGTTACACACAAGTACGTATAGTCATAAACATAATTGTTTAGTACAATCAGTGCGCAGTGCGATGCTACGCACGTAATCTGTAGTACAGTCGTGTGGTCACGCCTGTTAACATACAGGCTGATGGTAAAGCCTTGTATCCACTACGCTACATTACTAACTCGAGACATGATGCACAAAATGTTGCTCATCATGTTGAACGGCGATGAGTAACTTGATGAACGTCATCTGTTGGCCGTCAAATGTGGCCGATTCGACGTTTTAAGCCTCGTATCCACTCGGCAACATTTGACACGCTACATGATGCACAAAATGTTTTACTTTTTTTTTTAAAGGCAACAACGAACTATAAGTGTGCCAGATAGCAAAAAAAATATATAGTGCCAAGAAAATCTGTCCTGGGTTTGGGTAGTTCTTATTTCTATAGCAGTTTTGTTATGCTAGTCCAGTCCACCACGTAGCCGGAGATCGTTATCTAGCTCTCCCATGTTCAGGTATTTGCAATGCTTTCTTCACTGTATATTCCGCCGCTATGTGTTGCCTCTTTGCATCATGTGACCATACCATCTGAGATGACTCTCTGTTAGTTTAATAATATGTTTATTCCTCCTCACGTCCTCCAATACATTGTAATAAAATTTAATTTCCGAATCAGCCTGTATATCAAAGTTAAATCAAGAGCGTAGGATCGTCATTTATCATAGTTCCGATTAGCTGTAACTGCGTTCACTTGTGCCACTTATTAACTACCTACTGCAACCTTTCTTTGTTGTCCATCTGGACCAAGTTGTCACGCATTATGTATGATTGCCGGACTTTGTCGACACTTATCTATCTTATCTATAGGTACAAATTAATGTCTGTGAGAAAAGTAGTTGATAACCCAACGGCTGGCTTTTAACTTGGTCTCATCATCATCATCATCATATCAGCCGAAAGACGTCCACTGCTGGACATAGGCCTCCCCCAAGCGTCGCCACATTGACCGGTCTCGTGCGTCCCGCAACCAGCGGATCCCCGCAACCTTCACCAGGTCATCGGACCACCTGGTGGGAGGCCTTCCAACGCAACGTCTTCCGGTTCGCGTTCGCCACTCCAGAACCTTTCTGCCCCATCGGCCATCCGTTCTGCGAGCAATGTGCCCTGCCCACTGCCACTTAAGTTTGGCAATTCTTCGGGCTATGTCGGTTACCCTGGTTCTCTTGCGGATCTCTAAATTTCTGATTCGATCACGCAAGGAAACGCCGAGCATAGCCCTCTCCATTGCCCTTTGGGTGACTTTGAGCTTTCTGATGAGGCCCATTGTAAGCGGCCACGTCTCAGAGCCATATGTCATCACTGGCAACACACACTGGTCATAGACTTTCGTCTTGAGACACTGTGGTAAGTTGGACGAGAAGATACCGCGCAACTTCCCGAACGCTGCCCAGCCGAGTCGGATTCGACGGTTGACCTCTTTCTCGAAGTTGGCCCTACCCAACTGGATCGTTTGTCCCAGGTAGACATAGTCGTCCACAACTTCGAGTGTAGAGTCTCCGACCTTGATAGGAGTGGGTGTAACATGGGCATTCAACATCACCTTGGTTTTTTCCATGTTCATCCTAAGACCCACTCTTTCGGAAGCTCTACTGAGGTCATCGAGCATTGTACTGAGGTCCTCCATGGTCTCAGCCATAACCACTATATCGTCGGCAAACCGAAGGTGAGTGATGTACTCGCCATTGACGTTGATGCCTAGCCCTCTCCAGTCCAGAACCTTAAAGACATCCTCCAGTGCAGCGGTAAACAGCTTCGGAGATATGACGTCTCCCTGTCTCACACCTCGCTGCAGACGGACTGGTTCCGAGGTCTGATCCTGAAGTCGAACTGACATGGTGGCGTTTTTGTACAAACACTTCAACACTTCGATGTACCTGTAGTCAATTTGGCACCGCTGTAGAGACTGTAGTACAGCCCAAGTCTCGATCGAATCGAAGGCTTTCTCGTAGTCCACAAACGCCAAACAGAGAGGCAGGTTGTACTCTTCAGTCTTCTGTATAACCTGCCGCAGCGTATGTATGTGTTCTACGGTGCTAAAGCCTTTACGAAATCCGGCTTGTTCGGGAGGCTGGAAATCGTCAAACCTGCCACTTGGTCTGAAGATAAGCAATGCCATACAACGTGGCAATGCTGCCCAGACTTTCAGGCTCAATACCAGTGGACAACGATGTGGAGAAGTTTTTCGACGCCATATTTTAGATTAGTTAAAATTTTTAGGCTTAGTTAGTAGTTTTTGATTGAAGTGTGTTTGTATGTAGATATAGTTAATTATGTATTTAATATACTGTGTATATTTTTATCTATTTAAATAAACAATTAAGAAGTTTTTGTTTTTTTACAGGTAAAAAAAGTGAGAATCATGGATTGTAAATTAATCTCGAATCTTGAGTTTACTTTTACGTATGTAGTTGAAAAGGTTATTCAGAACTTAAGCTGCATGATTTTTATTTTATCAGCACAACAATTTCATGAGCTAGACGTCAGCTAGATTGTAAATCTTCTATTTGTTTTTTATTCATCTTTGCGTCATAGGTAGGTTGCGCAAGGTGCAGTAAATGGAACCTAAAATTCAGCACTTACGTATAATCCTCGGCACGTAAGTTGGCAAGAGTAGTTAGATGCGTAGAAATCGTTTTTTAGGACTCTTTGGTAGTGAAGCGGGGCGCGGGGAACGTTTAGCACCGTTCCGAGCGCGCGATTGGTTGGTCAGTTGACACAAGGATCGACTGACCAATAGCGTCGCGTCCACGTTCCGTTCGCTCTATATGGTGGTTGGTCAGTTCGCGAAATATGCGCTAACTAGGGGAAAGCAGGTAGGCTTCGTACAGTGGGAGCTTTCGTACAGTAGTCATATCTACACTATCCAATACGTTGCCGCGTTGATTTTTGTGTGCGTGACGCTAACTCACACACACGTGTGAACCGCGAGGTGGCGGGTCAGTGCGGCCGCCGGCTTCAACGGGACGAGTCGATACGTGTTTTCGCTCTCGGTAAGTATTTTTCATATTCACTTTTGAACAAGTTTAGTTGTTATAAGTTTTGGTCGAAATGTTAAAGTAATTTTATTTATTTTATGTAGTGATTACGTAGTTTATAACGTCAATAGTCATTTTAGGCTAACTATTACAGTTATTTTTATTTTTAATTTTATTGTGGATTTCTCTGGTTGGGGTACCTTCGTGCAGCGAAGAATGGGGTAGATTCGTACTGTACGAATGCTCCCTTATTCTGTACGAATGCTCCCATTCTTAACTTTGTGCCAGCAAAAATTTTAATCACTAAGTAATTGTTGTTACAGAACCATGCCGCGAATATACATAAAAAAGGGGACAAGGACAGGAGTAGTAGATGAAGATGCAATGAAGTCTGCGATGAAAGAAGTTTTGGATAAAACTTTATCAATAAGGAAATCTGCACAAAAATATGGTGTCAAGCCATCAACTTTAGAAAGTCGTCTGGCAAAATTTCATAAGCAAGAAACTGTCAATAGAGAGAATACACAGGTGCGTGTTTTTAGTTCCAAATTTACGTCAAATCAAGTGTTTACTATTGACGAAGAAATTCTACTGAACAAGTATATAACGCAATGCTCGAAAATGCACTATGGATTGACTATTCTACAAGTAAGGAAACTTGCTTACGAGTTTGCAAAAGTGAATAAACTACGTTACCCTTCTAGTTGGGACCATAATAATATGGCAGGAAAGGAATGGTTAGACAGTTTCCGCAGGCGTAACTCAAATTTAAGTCTTAGGAAACCTGAAAATACCAGTGCAGCGAGATCTTTTGCATTCAATAAAACTGTCGTAAATGAGTTCTTCGAAAACCTTGAAAAGGTATTGACAAAATATAATTTTACTTCTGATCGAATTTACAATTTTGATGAGTCAGGGATATCCACAGTGATGAGCACTCCTAAAATTTTGGCTGAGAAAAAGCAAAAACAAATAGGTCAACTTGTTTCTGCAGAGAGGGGCGAATTAGTTACTTTTGGAGGAATAATTTCAGCTAGTGGTAACACAATTCCGCCACTATTTATCTTTCCTAGGGTCCATTTTAAGGACCACTTTATGGCTGGCGCTCCCGAAGGCAGCCTCGGTACTGCCACAAAAAGTGGTTGGATAAATTCTGGTATATTTTTGGAGGTGTTGAAACATATACAAAAGAAATCGTTGTGTTCTAAAGATAACCCTATTTTGCTCCTGGTCGATAACCATGAAAGCCACGTTACAATAGAAAGCGTGGACTATGCGCGCAATAATGGCATTGTTTATCTATCGTTCCCACCTCACACAACTCATCGGCTCCAACCCTTAGACGTTGGAGTATTTGGACCTTTTAAAGCCAAATTGAAGGTTGCGTTTAATGATTGGCATGTTAATAATCCAGGCCAAACTATCAACATATACAACATTCCGAAACTGGCAAAAGTAGCATATTTTGAGTCATTCAATGGTAAAAATATAACAAGTGCTTTTGAGAAGACAGGAATTTGGCCATTTAACAAGCTAGCTTTCAGTGACGACGATTTTGCACCCGTGAGTGTTTACCATTCTGATTCTACACCAACCCCAGACGTTGATAGGGAACAAATTATTCCTGAAAATGTGCCACCGATGTTAGAGCATGCTGCATCTTTAGCGCCACAGTTTTTAGAGTACCCACAAAGTGGACCGTCTAATTCTACAGCAGATGAAGAAGCCGGTATTTCAGAATCCCATCTTGCAGGAATAGATCTTACTCAACAAGATTTGCCGCGAAGCTCTCCGCCTACATCACCTTCCATGCTACGAAGCTCTATACCTACATCACCTTCCATGCTATCACCCAGTACTTCATATTCAGCAACTGTGCCAATCATAACTCCTGAAATAATCCGGCCCTATCCCAGGGTGGACAGAAATTTATTAAAAAAATCAAAGAAAGGAAAACTGCCAGGAAAATCGAGAATTTATACAGACACTCCTGAAAAAGCCAGACTGCAAGAAATTGAGAATAGAAAAAAGTTTAAGAAGCAAGAGCAAGAAAGGAAAGAAAGAGCTAGAAAAATGAAACGAGCACTAAAGTTACTTTCAGATGAAAATATAATAACAAAAACAACAAGACCCAAGAAAATTTTAGGGAAAGATAAACCAAAGAGACAAAAGAAAACTGATGAGAATGAAACTGATTATGAAGGTGAAATTGACTATAACGACGAGACTGATTGTGAGGATGAGGCTGATATGAGTTTGAGGGAAAGTTCTTGTTCTCCCATCGAAGAGACTTCTGAAGAAGAATCAGATATTGAAAATGAAACACCGGTTCTGACAGAGAACATCAAAGAACAGAGCTTCGTACTGGTTAAGTTTGAAAAAAAGAAAACCATTTTATATTATGTAGGGCAAGTGCTTCAAAAGTATAGTCCTATCGAGTATAGAGTATCATTTTTAAGGAAGAAACCTCAAACTTGGAAATTTGTCTTTCCCGTTACCAAGGATGAAGGGACTGTTTATTTAGCAGATGTGGTATGTTTATTATCACCATCAAAATCTGCTTCTACTGCTAGAACAGCCCAAATATTTAGTTTTAAAAAGGATCTCAGTATGTATAATATTGGCTAGTAGGTATTTAATGGTAAGAGCTCTTACCATTTATAAATGGTAAGTCTTATCAGCCTAGAGGACGGAGGGAATTTTGTTGATTTTTGAATTCCTTTATTTTTTTATTGTGTTTAAATTTGTATGGTTTAGAAGTTTTGAAAAAGACAATAATTGTTAATTAGTATTACATGAGACTGATTACTGCTTAAGTGCTTACTTTGATCTCAATAAACATTTATATTACATTTGTAAAATGGCATTTTAATTGACTGTATGAAGGTTCCCCACTATGTACGAATGCGCCCTACGCTGTGTACGAATCTACCACACGTGTGGGGTAGTTTCGTACGTTTTCCATGTTTTAGATAAGTAACCGTAGCTTCGCCGTGCTGAATAGTATCAAGGCAACACTAAACTATTTTTAAAGCTAGATAAATAGGGTACATAAAGACATTAAAAATATTTTAAAATAGTTAATAGTATTTCGTATAAACGACTAAGAATAAAAATTGTACGAATCCTACCTGCTTTCCCCTACACTACGCTAAAACCTTGCCATTTTACATGCCGGAGACTATAAGTAGGGTGTATATTATATCAGTCTGTCTTCAGTCGCAACATAATGCATTAAAATAATCTAAACCTGACACATACTTACATAATTATATTGCCATAACAAGCCATGGTCTAACGCTTAACTGCAGTTGAGGGGTCAAAAAGTAACGAAATAAACGATTTTTTGTATTTTTTGCGTCTAACCCTGCTAAATGCGAGGGTCGATATAGACCCAGCGACAAAATTAAGTAAACGCGGATTTACATGGAGTTAAACTAAATACCGACAGACAGTTAAAATTATGGCAAAAAGGTAAAATTAATTTCAATAATTAATTTTTTAACTAATAAAAACCCATTTTAAGTGGCTAGTGATAATCCATGATAGTCTAAGTTATTGAAGTTTTTAAATCTGTGATGTATTTAAATAATAAGCAGCCAAAAGCTGAATTAGCTGTACTAAGGGCCGATTTTTCGAAAAAATGGCGGTTTGACAGCTTTTGTATAGAAAACCTGTCAAACGGCCATTTTTATTCCTCAGTTATAAGTTATCAGACTATTGAAATAAGGGACGGGACACCACAATGACACTAAAACAAAGTGACATTTTATGATTGAAAACAATTGATAAGCTTTTTAAAATGTAAGATTGTCAAGTGCCACCAAATGTCACGTGGTCTATCAAACATATTAGACTTTGAAAATAACTGTTGTCGCTGAATGAGAGCCTCTTCTTTTTTCTTCTTTTATATCCCTGCATATGCTAAGATAGGATCCCTTTTGGTCTTGCACGGGGTTTTATTTTTACCCGGCTGCAAGGAAAGGGTTATTTTTTTTATTTATTTTTTTTATTCGAGATGGGTATGCTCTTGACTCTCTCTTTTTTTCTTTTTTTTTCTTGTCAATATCTCCAATGCGAGTCACAAATAGTTTTTCTATAATTTTTTATCTTTGTTTAGAACCCCATGTAAACCAAACTTTTGATAAAACACAAAAAGTTCTCAATAATTTTCGATTCCGTGGTTCCAGTTTTTTTCTTATTTTTCCCCCAAACTGTCTGCTCGTCTGTTTTTTGCTAAGGGTTTGAACTCGTAAACATCGGGTGTGCTATTATTTATTTCCTTTTTTGATCAATGGGTAAGTTTGTCATTAAATGTCAAAGTATTTTATGTTTTTATTGATTGGAATGATTACTTTGTGTCGTGGGAACTATCTTTTTTATCAATATTTTTTTGTAAATTCTGGCGGTAATGATGACGTTGTCAATTTTATTATTTCGTTGAACGGTTTATTGCGAATTTTCACAGGTTTGGGTGAAATTAAATTTAGTAAAACATCCGTTTCAATCCTTTCTCTCTGGGGAATTCTGGAAAAAGAAAGATGGGAATAGTTTAGAAAAAGGTGTGAGAAATTAGGCTATTGATGTGGTGGTACAATATAGAAAGATACCTCAAGCAAGCCCAACTGCCAGTACAGACAATCCAAGACAGAACACCTTGGCACAGGAAAGTGAGGACTTGATCCCTAATAATGAGTCCAGGTAAAGAAGAAGAACACGCAATGCGTTCATAGTTGTCAAGTAAATAATCATAATATTCATACCACATCATCGCTTACCATCAGGTGAGATGGTGGTCAAGCGTAAGCCTATATAAGATAAAAAAAAATGCACCAAAAACAATACAACAGATGATTAAAATGAAAAAAATGAAATTATTATAAACAATATCGAAATTTAAATTTCTGCTGATAACACAAAACCTAGTGTAGTTAACGTTAATACCATCTCCACATACCCACAGAAACAAACAAACGCCTACGCAAAACCCATTGTCTTATTCAAAATAACCCTAATCTCGCTATGCTATTTCACAAACCATATTCACTTTGGCAGAATACTCACAAAGGCACACAATAGGTCTAATAGTGGCTTCGGACGAGATCCTACGCAACTCATTCACTAAACAATTACCAACTTAATAGAATAAATAGGGCAATCAAGACACTTCAGTGTGAACGGGTTGGTAAGGGTTATGCAATATGGCGGCATGCGCTTTTCGTGTTGGTGTCTGCATTTTTCGTGTTGCTTGAGACTTCTAATAAAATATTAAATTATTTAAATATGCCTTTTATTTCCATATCCACAAATTACTTTGAAAATTTTAATGTTATTTTATAAGTTGATTGGTAGTAGTTTTACTTATTTTCTAGATGTTAGTATGGGTTAGTTTTTGTATATGTTTCGGGACAAGAAAAGAAAAAGAAAGAATTACGAATTCAAAAATTAAGAAAATTCTGACAAAAAATGCTAACACTAGTCTAGAATCATGTTTTGAATCAATGGTATTTTTAGGGTTCCGTACCCAAAGGGTAAAAACGGGACCCTATTACTAAGACTCCGCGATCCGTCTGTCTGTCTGTCTATCCGTCTGTCACCAGGCTGTATCTCATGACAGTGATAGCTAGACAGTTGAAATTAAAACGTGATTTTTTGCCGTTTTTTGCGATAATGGTACAGCCCTTCGTGCGCGAGTCCGACTCACACTTGGCCGGTTTATCTTCACGTCGCGTCGGTGTCAGACACACTCTAAATATCCAAAAATTTTATGCCATTACTAGCCTACTACTGTCCCACTACAGGCCAAAAGCCTCTTCTATTACAGAGAAGTCACAAGTATTAATCACGCTCAAATGCTAGAAAATGTTGCACTATCTTCTATGGCACATCCAACCCTCCACTGCCGCACCACTCACGGTAACCCAATTCAAACTCCAAACACACCTTTTGTCCCCGTTATTTGGATTTTAATGCGTTAATTATCAGTTTTGCATCCAAATTACCTTCTGAATACAACCGTTATGAATATTATGATTAAACACGGATTGATTAAATGCTTGTTCGCTGATTGGTGATGACAGCTAATTGTCCTGTTTTGTATTGCAATGAGGCTGCTATGTGTGGTGTTAATTTTATTTTAATGTGGTTTGGGTGTATTTTCCCATCATAAAACACCCTTTATGATGGGCGAATAAACTACTTTATTATATGAAACTTAAATATCATGGTTGTTTTTGTGACGTTTGGGATTCCTGATCATTTGACTGAAAACAAGAAGAGTTAGAGAGACCTGAGAATACGGTGTTACACAGCAGTGGTGCCCCACTTGTGGGCATTAAGTTAGGTACAAAAATATATACTATGTTTGCAATATTTGTAAGTATGTGAGAACCATGTTCCTATTTATCAGTTTAATTAATTTACCTGTTAATGCTTTTATTACTTTATACCTGTACGTAGTGCTATTTTTGGGAACATCGTCCTCACATGTATTAATTTATTAATGTATGTACTTAAGTAAATATTGACACCTATTTTTTTAAAAGAGTAGGTATGGAGTTTCTTGTGCGTTCTTCTCCATAACAAGCTACTTTTCCGAATGCACGGTAGAATCAATTTGTATTACTTGTTATATGTATGACGTTCAAAAGTGCCACTTACTGGCCCAATTGAAATAAATATATTTGACTTTGACTTTAAAAAACATTGTTTTGTATTGCTAAATGAGGATTTTATTATCCAAACGTTATCTGTGGTATGATTATATATTTTTATTGTCTCTTAAGGGTAAAACCATTAGTTGAGTTAGCTACGGACCAAAAAACTGGACCTAAGTGTTTGTGTAGCTCACACCTCTTAAATATCAACTTGGATTGAACAAAGAAATCTATAACACACTGCATAACAGATCAACTAAACGTTGCGTGACCTGATTATGAGCATAAAAAGAAAAAACGGTACTCCACGCTTTAGGCACCTCAGTCTTATATCCGTTTGACACGCATGTCACAATATAAGTGATCTGGGCACGCTACATTTTGAGTCAACAAAATAATAGAAGGTAAAAAAATGAACTGTAATGTAACCCTTGAAATTAATCTACAATGTAAGTCAAAATACTAAACACAATGTTACACTTTCTACCTATTAGCAACGGTTTAATTCACATTGTGATCCCAATTATGACCTACTTCATCTTAAAAAGTCAATGTGGGGTTAACAATGGTCATAACCGTAGCTCTTATGACAGAAAAAATAAAGTTCAATTTAGGTGCAGAAAAGTCGGAAGTAAAAACGTCAGGTCATTTTTTGCGCACCCAGCATTTACCGGTTAACCGTGGCAAAATCAAGGGTTGTCGCAACCAAAAAGGGGGCAAGTTCAAATAGAATGACAAACATTTTTTGACACCCTTCGTTCTTTAAATAATAAAAAGATTTAATAAAAAAAAAATACAAAACGCCGTTTACAAATTTTTATGTTCTAAAATTTAAAACTTTATTATTTGATACACTGTGGAGGTATTGTAAAGGGTGAGTTCTAAAAAGATATTCATTAGTGGCAATAAAAAGGTAATGTCCCATTGTGATCGATCGATGAATTTTTAAGATGATTTTGCGATTTTTACGATCGATTTTTGAACGTTTTTACGACGGTATTTTGGCGTTATTGCGTGAGAACGGCTCCAGCTGCTAGTTTGAATAAATGCCACATTAAAAGTAATGAAACGTTTTAGTTTTTGGCTGATGCATAATCAATGGTACGGGGTTTGATATTAACCGTTTTTTGTTCGCAGAATTATAATTTTTAGTCTCAGAGGGATGGATGCCGATGCAGTTTATTCATAACTAGCTGTTGCCCGCGGCTTCGCTCCCGTGGACCACTCCAAAAGATCCGTTTTTGGCATTAAAAAATAGCCTATGTCACTCATAAATAAAGTAGCTTTATATTGGTGAAAGAATTTTTTAAATCGGTCCAGTAGTTTTGGAGCGTATTCGGTACAAACAAACAAAAAAATCTTTCCTCTTTATATTATTAGTATAGAATAAAATTGAGTACTGGTTAAGCCACGCTAGTAGAAAACAGAATTGTGTGAAAAAACCCTGTAGCTGGATAATATAGGACAAAGATTCGATTAGGCTGATCAAGAAGTAATTATGGTCTAATGAATTTAAAAATAAATATTGCGCTGTGTTCGATTCTTGTGCCAAGTTTTATTGGATACAGTTTCTGCCAGCGGCTTCGCCCGCGTAAAAGTCGAAAATTATCTCGAGGGAACATATTTCCGGGATAAAAAGTATCCTATGTGCCACATTTCATCTAGATCCGTTTAGCCGTTCTGGCGTGAAGAACTAACAAACATACAAATAGACTCACAAACTTTCGCTTGTATAATATTAGTGTGATATGATAATCATCCAGAAGACTTTTAAGTATGTCGTTTGCTGTGCAAATGTGCAAATTAATCACGTTTTCTTTCAATAGCAGCCTACTATACGGTTTCATGGAAATACACTCACTCAGCTTGTTACTTGGGACTTGAGGTAACATTTTGGCAAAGTATACATACAGCAGAAAAAGTATGGGAAGAGAACAGTATTCAATTTCTCTACCTACCATGAAATTCATGAGCGATAATATTAAATGATAAATGATTTTATTTCTGTAAGTTGGTTTGTACAAACACTTTTACATGTCGATCATATTTTTAAAACTAGATGAGGTCGGTGTTTCCTATCTGACTACTCTGAGAAGAAAGGCCGAAACAAACTCAGAGGCCAAAGTCTCTTTTAAAGTCCAGACAAAACAAAAATCTTGGTTAGATCATGTGAAGACCATGTAGATTGATCTCTGAAATGGTCTTTTGAGGAAAGAACCTGCCAGATTGAGTGGACCTGTCCAGTCAGTGCACGCATTTGTCAATAACCGAGCAGCTCAACACAGAATTTAAGGAGCTCAACGATTCGACGAACAATACCAAAGAAAGGACATTCGGGTAGGCCGCATAAACTACTCAAACTGCCAGACCATGATTAAAAACTAAGATAAATTAAAAATAAAAACAAAAAATAATGGTCCACATAGTCTTCACATTCACAATAATTAAAATAAAATGATAAATGATACTTTAAAAATAAATATTCTTATCATTGCAAGAAAAACAAAAAAAAAATACTACAAAATTCACGGTGGAAAATATAAAAAATCTAAATTAATTTTTAATTGGAGCAGCTCAATCCCAAGCCTTTTATTAAAAGTGTAGATCTATTACTAGTAAAGACCACACACAACCAACCAATTCTATTAGCATAACACCACGCCCTAACATCCGATAATACACATTAATAAACGCGATAGTACCCGCAGCGCATCAAAAACAATTTAAGCACACATTTAACAATATAATAACTAGTTCGGTGATACAAACTGACATAACTGCACATCAAAACATTAGACTTTATGTATTCAATGGCACGATTTGTTTTTAACTAATTTATGGAGGTTTAGCACGGAAGTGACGCCCATGTTGGTGGGTAACACAGATGTCGAAGTAGACTGGAAGTGATAGCTAGTTAAAAGAAGTATCTATCTCCAAATTACTGACTTACCAGGTATCATATATGATTTATTGGACAGGAAAGAGGTTGACTAAATGATAAATGGCTAAACTGATTAATCAATGCATAATCTAATTAAGCTGAAACGGATAACCACAGAATGCAATGCAATTTGATTCACTCTGTTTGCATTGCATTCTGTGGTTAGAGCTATTTATTTATTTATTTAGACTTCATGCACAAAAGGTACAAAGGCGGACTTAATGCCTTAGGCATTCTCTACCAGTCAACCAAGGGTGGTGAAGAGATAACATGGCAGGTGCATTGTTTAAACAATTAATAAAGAAAAAAGTTGTTATTAACATACTTAAATAGGTAAAATTCGGTTTTTCGCTATTGCCTATCTGACCTCCGAAACCCAGTAACTGCGTTCAGTTACTGGGCATCGGACTACCCGTATCGATTCTCAAAGATTTTATGCTCAAATATATATATATATATATATATAAATCACTTTTACTCAAAATAATACAATGATTTATTCCTGATTCATAAATAAAAAAAATATCTGCAGAATTTTCTTATACGAAATTAAAAAAAATACATAAACAGTGGCAAATTATTTTTCCGTGAAATTATGAGCATGCAGCATGTGTTAGCTGCAAAAAACCTTTAAAAAAATTTACGTGGAAACCCAATGTTCTAAATTATAAACAGAGCAGTCTTACCTAATGATAGGCCACATCCAGTTATCCTACATCACTGCTTATACGGGTCACTTAAAATCCGGATCCGAAAAATGAGATTTTAACAACGGTTATTACAAGTAAATTAATTAATGACCTCTCCAATGTTAATACGGTGTTTAGTGTTGTAAGTCGTGGTTACTCAGAGTTCATTCAAGAAGTTTTGTTTATTTTTTTGAACAACGGATGTTCTTGAAAGAAAATGAAAATAAATTGTAGTTCTAAAAATTAAAAAACACGCTTTAATGGTAAGGATAATGGGACAAACTGTTTAAATTATTGCATTGTCATCGGTCCTTGATAAGTGTGCAAAGTTTCAAATCAATCCAACGTTTTGAAGTGGGTGAAAATCACGTTCAAAGATTCCGTTACATTGCCAAATAGATACATACATACCAAGCTAATAAAAGCGTGTTAAAAAAATAGCTCGATATTTTGCTTTTGAATTTATTACTAGCTTTAAGCAGCAATTTTGCTCCTGAAGCTATTCTAACAGGAACCGTGCATTTTACCGACTTTAAAAAAACGGAGGTAATCAATTCGACAAGTATGTATGTAATATTTTTGGAATTGCACAATATTCACGTATGTTTAGTCTGTGGGCTTCCAAATTTCATAAGTGTATGTTTATATGTATGTATGTTTGTCCACGCATTTCTCCGAAACTACTTATCGGATCGTGACCATTCTTTTTTATTGGATTAGTTATCTCTCAACTTAGGGAATAGTGCAAGTTTAATCAATGCGACAAACAGCACGAATGTGAAAATTGAGCTATAATGGGTATTTTGTATATCCTTTAGGTACCTTACTATAGAACTGCTCACTTTTTAGTGTTAGTTTACTAAAACTAAAAAAAATAAATAAAACATTTTCACAAAAAATGAACCGACTTCTTTTTTATAGTAATTCGACACCGACTGCCGAAACGAAAGTTATTTTGCACTTTCTAGTATTTTGCTTTTGAAGTCGGTTTTTTTATTTGTGAAATGGTTTTTTAGGAGAGTATCTTTTAGTGAAAGAATTTCCGTAATCGGATCGGCACTTCCGGAGATAACCTTTTACAAACTAAAAAATATCTTCTCTTTATGATAAGTCTACATTAGCTCTACTCATAACTTTGCGTAACGTGGTCTTCCGGGACCCGTCAGGAACAAAGTAACCTATGCTACTTAGCGATACTAACATAATTTAAGTAGGTATAACTATTACTTGAACATCAGCGCCGAGTTGCCAGCCTGTCGGTTTTTTATCGGTTACATTTTGCGGAGTATCCGATGGAACTACACAATTTGATTCCGCCTAGCCCGTTCCATCATCGGACTACAAAACGAACGGCGATGCGTCATCGGTATATGGTGGAAATCTCACCCGTACGCACAAGGAATATTTGGGAATACTTTTATTGTGCGTACTGCTAAGGAGTGGATTTGATGCCGGAGTCTATATTTCCTGATAGCTACAACCTGGGATTATTTAAGTCAAGAGTGAATAGATTACTACTAGGTAAGCGTGCCCCATCGTCGACCACATCATCGCTTACCACCAGGTAAGATATTGGTCAAATACGAGCATAACAAAAAAAAATACTGTCAGCCGGTTTTTTTAGTTTAAGCACAATTAAGCATTCTGCATTTCTGTGGCAATGCGTTGTATACGATTATTGTAGCAAAATTAAATTTCTTTCTTTCTCTTTCTTCTTTATTCGGAACAGCTCATACAGATTAGCAACAGAAGTATATGAGTTAATTGCAAAAAATAGAAATTACAAAATAATTTGTCTTTATTCCAAAATAGTCGTCTGAAAACAGTTGTCTAGCGTCTTTGAAACACGACTCAAGAAATATAAGTTTTTAAGCTGACATGGTCACAATCATAAGAATTAAGGTTACACTAGTCAACGGCACGAACTATTTTGTGCGCGGGGTTAAAATGCATTTTATATCAACCGACAACACGTGCGGAAGAGATAGATTCTGTGATGAGCAGTAGGAAGCTAGTTCGCGTACGAATACACACTTTTGCACATTTGTAGCGAAATGGATAATGATTTAGGACGAAACTGAGCGCGCGAAATTTTATAAACAGACCTTTGGCAGTCTAGATATCATGAAAAAACTACTAAATCTATCTGTTCAAAATAAAATTATTTGCATTGTTGAACTACTAAACTATCCCTGTATGGAGGCCGTTTTGCAACTTTCCGTCTTCTTATAGTATTTATTCGCGCCCAAAAATGCGTTAAAATTAGTGTCGAAATGTGGAATTTTCGACGCTCATAACTTTCAAATGTTTTCTTTTTTTACTTTTTTGCTTCCATACAGGGCTAGATAATGATGAGACAAATTGATATCACTTTTTATTTTGAACGTACATTGTCAAACAGTGGAATAATCCCTAGACTACGTTTGTATGAAAGAATTTTCGACTAGTGTAACCTTAATATTTGATTCAGGATATTTACCATGCATATTTAGATTTTTGTTGCACAAACACCATGCCGAAATATTGAGCTCTCAACAAAAATCTAAATATACAACTCAAAAAGAAGTTTCGAAGTTCATATTATTGCAAACCCAGGCACCGGCGTCGAATTCCAATCCCCTTTTAATATAAAACAAAGTAAAACAGATTCTCAAAATCCCATACAATTAGGTCCTCCATTTCATTCAGTATTTCTTACAAACAACTTACTAATAACTACTTCAACAGTGTTCTTAGAAAATGGTAGGAATTGTTATCTGTTGGTTTTCTTTTTTTAATTCCCATAGGATGGGACCTTTGATTGAAATAGTTGGCGCACAAAAGATGGCTGGTACAATTTTCTGTCATTACTCTGCCGACACACAAAAGCCAACGAGATGTTGAGATGAAAAGTATTGCATATTTTGTTAAGGCGAATACGACTAAGAATAAGAAAAGAATAACTTTTGTACATGTCAGTATGGCGCAATAAAAATTTCATTTTTGGTGGGTAGCGTATGACTAAGATTGTTTATATTTTGTGCGTCAATTTTAGCAGACTTAAGGCCCAGCGCACACCGCTGGTGGCGCGGCGGAGCGCATTTCCTTGAAACGAATGAAAGGCTAATGGGACAAACAATTTAAACGCGCACGGTAGAGTCAACTTTTATTACTTGTAAATTTAAATTTTTGTTTGACTTTCAAAAGCACTTTGACTTTGACTAAATTATTGCATTGTCATTGGTCCTTGATAGGTGTGCAAAGTTTCAAATCAATCCGAAGTTTTGAAGTTGGTGAAAATCACGTTCAAAGATTCCGTTACATTGATTTATAGTTACATAGATACATACCAAGCTAATGCCTTTTTTTTTTTTAGGTTGTGAAATCATCCAATGACTTCTCCCGCTCTGGGTGAAGCGGGAGGGCGTGTCAGACTTTTACTGACTAAAACCCACCCGTGTTCCTTCAGTTGCTTGAGCCAGGGCCGCGGTAACTATTTTCAAATTTATCCGCGACCCAGACAGGCATCGGCCCTAGCGGATCCCGTCAATTTTGCTGACATCTCTTTGAGAACCAAGCTAATGCCTAGGTTGATACCAATCAATGGTAAAAATTTACATGTAGGTAAACGCCAAATTAAGACATGATTTTTTAGGTTTTTTTTTTTTTTATTGTAGGTATGCTTGCGCTTGACCACTGTCTCACCTGATGGTAAGCGATGACTGATGATTTTCTCGTGTCTGTCACATATAAAATAAAACATTTTTCTTTCATTCTATCTTTTTACTAACAGAGTGTCCTCCCCTTAACTAGGCTCGCAATTACCTCCTTGCGTGTTTCTTTTAACAACCACAATTACGACTTATATTTAATTCTGTATGATACCCTCAAAACGGCACAAATAAACTTAAAACAGTGTCGATTTTATGAAAATCTTATTTTAGTTTAATAATTAGTGATGACATTTAGAGATAAGGGTGGGGAATATACTCAATAGTCTCAAGATTCAGATAAAAGAATATGGCTTACATTTTTTCTTACATATTTATGACCAAGAAAAGGAGCTCGTGGTTAAATAATAACAGCCGCACGGGGCGATCTTAAGGTTAAGCAACGCTTGCCGATGTCAATCCTTGGATGGGTGACCATCTTTTTTCAAAATCAAATTCTAACACTTTTTATTTCAAATAAACCGTAAAGGTACTTTTGAATTGTCAAACAAAACAAAAAGGATAACTCTAGTTGCAAATTCGCAAGCGTCAGTGGAGAAGAATTTGCAAGAAACTCCAAGGACACTCTTTTTCATCAGTTTTAATTACAAGTATTTGGTTACATCATTCTTGTTGAAAAAATATATACATATACGAGAACGATGTAAAAAGACGTGCACGTAAAAGCGTCCAGAGTAACAAACAATTAAAAAATACAATAATAGGCAGAGGCAGCTAAGTTGTGACCAATCCCAACTGATGGCGCCCGTTCACGAACATGACGCATGGATCGGCACCACTCAGCTCAACCATCTTGAAGGGCACCGAATGATCCAACACATGTGCGACCATCAGAGAGACATTAGAGAGCGCATGACGCATTCAAATGTCAGGGCTCACAGAAGTCACAAATGTACTCACACATGTGCTGTGCAGTTATATAATACTAAGAGAAATTGAGTTTATACAATACACATATATTCATACAGTCTTCAGTAGGTCCAACAATACTTCAAAACTTTTCTGCCTATCACTTGTTTTTGCGCCCTAGGGGCTGAAGACCAGCATTGAGCCAAGCATTTTTATCAGTGATGTAATCCCCCAATTTATAATATGCTTTTTTTTTATCTTATTTAGGCTCGCGCTTGACCACCATCTCACCTGATGGTAAGCGATGATGTGGTCGATGATGGAGCACGCTTGCCTAGAAGTAACCTATTCACTCTTGACTTAAAGACCCCTAGGTTGTAGCTATCGGGAAACACAGACTCCGGCAGGGAATTCCACTCCTTAGCTGTACGCATAATAAAAGTATTCTCAAAACGTTTAGTGCGTATGGGTGGGATGTCCACCATGTACCGGTGGCGCATCGCCGTACGTATGGTATTCCGATGATGAAACGGGCTGGGTGGAATTAGATTATGCAATTCCATCGCATATTCCCCGAAATGTAATCGATAAAAAACCGACAAGCTGGCAACTCGGCGACGATGTTCAAGGCTCTGAAGCTTTGAATTAACCAATGCCTCATCGTCGATGAGCCACTTGGCCCGCTTTTCGATCGACTCTAGTGCATCAAATTGGTATTTGGCAGAGCCGTCCCAGAGATGAGAACAGTACTCCATGCATGATCGAACTTGCGCTTGATACAAGCTAAGCAGCTGTTCTGGCGTGAAGTACCTTCTCACCTTTGCAAGGATCCCCAGCTTCTTGGCAGCCAGCTGAGCCTTTGCCTCAATGTATGGGCCAAAATTGAGAGTCGATGTCAACGAAACGCCAAACAGCTCAAGATGGTCAGTTATTGGCACGGTCACACTTCGGAAAGTTGGAGCCGGGTGAAATTGACTCTTCTTAGCGGAAAAAAGACACGCCTGGGTTTTAGCAGCATTAAACCTGACCAGATTGGCATCGCCCCATTCGGAGACTGCCTGCAAGGACAGGTTCAAGCGCTCCACCATGGCCTCCCGGAGAGACTGGACCTGAGACCCGGTAGTACGCTTGCCTGCATAGTGCATAGTGTGCATTTTATACAGGTTTAAAATTTCTTCTCATGCAGTTCTAGAATTTTTTAAACTTTACACAGCGAGATTCCTCCGTGCCCCGCTAAGCACGTTAAACAGTTGGTCCCGACTGTCATTTGAAGATCTTTGACTGTCGTTAAGGGTTATTACAAGCCTGAAATCTTGCACCAGTCTTGCGTAGGGGTATCGTGTTACCCAGTTACTGTACCTGCTGGTCCTGTTTGCCTTAGTGTCAAGCAGTCTAGGTACTTGTTGACCGGAAAATTACTCACTTCTGGGTGTCCTGAAAATAAGATAGGGAGAACCTGGATTAGTTATATTGTAAATGCGCGTTAACAATTGATAGTACTAAAAAGTTACCAAAAGTAGGTACCAAATTGGAGCATTGCAGTGAAACCTTCAGAAAAAAGACGAAGAAGAAATCAAAGTCTTTTTCGGCTTACCTCTTCATCATTCTCTACTTGACCTTATCTTAATTTATTTGGAATCGGTGCTATATTTCATCTTCTTCCAAACCTCTAGTTGTCATCTCAGTAATCACGTTCATTGTAGCCATCATCAGCCTTTTAATATTCCCACTGCTGGTACACAGGCTTCCTCTCTGTGAGACAGGGAATGGGCCTTAATTGACCACACGGTGCCTTCCGGGTTAGCGGATGTCAAATGTCTTCAAATTTTAGGTTCTAGGGCATGCCAGTTTCCTCACGATTATGTTTTCCTTCACCGTTTTTGCAAACTTTAATTAACTTGCTATGAATTAATGCTTGGGTCAAATCTTGCTACTGAATTTGAAAGCAGTTATCCTTCCACATCCGATTAAGATGAAATTTTGCACACACTTTTGGTTTGGATGACAATGCACGGTAAGCTAAAATGATTGTTTAAAAAAAATAGAGCAGTGGATGGTGATGAAATACTTGCATTCTAGCTATTTCATCGTACAAAGAGTCCACCCAATTTCTTTGTTGTTGCCTTACTAAACCCATCTACATGTTCAGTCTTACCTAATCATATGATTCACATTCGAATGTTATCATTACAATGTATAACATTACGACACCCGCCATCATGCATCCAGAAATGAACGTACTAATATGCAAAAAGGAAACTCATTCCATACGATAATAGACATTACCACTCAAAGTTTATGGTTTAATTTCCTGAAAGCACACATTTCATTTGTCTGTGGAGTTCAGATACGTGGTATTAGCTTTTTATGGTGTCAGCAGAGCCATAAAACTGATTCTGTTACATGTCTTCAATGTGTTAAGTTTTGATTAAATTATGGAAAGGATTTCGGTATGGATTATTCCTCGCTTAGTAGGCGGGGCAAGTGAAAATTGAATGAAGTTAATCTCGAGAAATAACCTAAAAAGCGTTGTGAGCCAACGTCTTTGAAGCAGTTCCTGCATAATCTCCTTATTTTAGAAATTCTTGAATGATTTAAAATAGTAGTTTATGGAGAGGGCTATGCTCGGAGTTTCCTTGGGTGATCACATCAGAACTAAGGATATTCGCAGGAGAACCAAAGTTACCCACATAACCTTAAGAACTGCGAAACTGGGGAAAGGAAACACTTACAGTGGCGTGGGCTGGGACAACGTATATTACTCGCAAAAGGGATGGTCGTTGGGGCTGAAAAGTTCTGGAGTGGCGACCGCGAACCAAAATACGTTTCGTTGGAAGGCTCAGATGAACCGATGTCCTGGTTATGGTTGAGGAAATCCGCTTGATGCACGGGACCAGTTAAACTGGCGACACTTAATATAATTAATTTTTAATTTATTTATTTATGAATTTATACTTAGTGGTAGCCTATGTTCAGCAGTGGTTTCGGCTGAAATGATGATGATGATAATGTATTATAAAAAAACCGGCCAAGTGCGAGTCGGACTCGCGCACGAAGGGTTCCGTACTTGGTAAATTGCGGTTTATGATTTATGACGTATTAAAAAAAACTACTTACTAGATCTCGTTCAAACCAATTTTCGGTGGCAGTTTACATGGTAATGTACACCATATATGTTTTTTAGTTATATCATTCTCTTATTTTGGAAGTTACAAGGAGGGGGACACATTTTACCACTTTGGAAGTGTCTCTCGCGCAAACTATTCAGTTTAGAAAAAAAATATATTAGAAACCTCAATACCATTTTTGAAGACCTATCCATAGATACCCCACACGTACGGAGTGTTGAAAAAAAATTTTTGAGGTTTAGTTCTAAGTATGGGGAACCCCCAAAATTATTTTTTGTGTGAAAATCTTAATGCGGTTCACAAAATACATCTACTTACCGAGTTTCAACAGCATAGTTCTTAATATACTCGTAGTTTCGGAAAAAAGTGTCTTTGACATACGGACGGACAGACAGACAGACATGACGAATCCATAAGGGTTCCGTTTTTTTGCCATTTGGCTACGGAACCCTAAAAATGGTTATTAAAACATGAGAAAAGAGTTAGAAACCGAACCGCAGGCGAGCAGTAGAATATGATGACGATAGAAGCAACGAATTACTCCCCAAAATATTTTACAGCATATTATTATTTCATCTGTGACTAAAAACCTCATAATCTCCACATCATAATGTATGTGTCTCCTTGAAATGTGGACATTTGACGGAAATGGCCGCGAATCCGCTTATCTTAATCCTTGGCACTGAAGTTAACGTGGCCATGAAAACGGCGAGATTGGAGATATATATCAGAGGTTCGAGACAATTGACTTTCTATCAACTACAGCGTCGTGGTAGTGATTGGAAAAATTGCAAAAATGTGTGGGAATACCAAGTGCTATCGAAATATCACGTGATCACGGTTTTTCATTTGGGTAATATCACGTGATCACGGTTTTTTATTTCGGTACTATCACGTGATCACGGTTTTCATTTCGGTAATATCACGTAAGAATTTAGAGATCCGTAAGAGTTGTAAACCCTGATTGGGTTACCGACATAGCCCGAAGAATTGTCAAACTTAAGTGGCAGTGGGCAGGGCACATTGCTCGCAGAACGGAAGGCCGATGGGGCAGAAAGGTTCTGGAGTGGCGACCACGAACCGGAAGACGTTGCGTTGGAAGGCCTCCCACCAGGTGGTGGAGGTTGGCGAAGGTTGCGGGGATCCGCTGGTTGCGGGACGCACGAGGCCGGTCAATGTGGCGATGCTTGGGGGAGGCCTATGTCCAGCAGTAGACATCTTTCCGCTGATATGATGAATATCACGTGATCACGGTTCTTCATTTCGGTAATATCACGTGATCACGGTTTTTCATTTGCGTAATATCACGTGATCAGGTTTTTTATTTGGGTAAAATCACGTGATCACGGTTTTTCATTTCGGTAATATCACGTGATCACGGTTTTTTATTTCGGCAATATCACGTGATCACGGTTTTTCATTTCGGCAATATCACGTTTTCGTTATTTCAAGCATCGATGAAATTTTGTTAGTTTCTGGTTATTTTTACATAGTGACGTAATTTGCAAGACGATGAAGATTAGAACGTGGAGAGAAATTAATTTATGTGCCCGCGCTCGGCCTATTTTCGGAGGCTCGGAAAAGTAAAAACCATTTTTCAAAGTTGACCCCCTCGCCCCCCTTCTACCCCCCTTTAAGCGGATCTCGAAAGTTGAGGACATACTAATAATAAAGTCAAGTAAGTACCTACTTCTTTACTCAACTAACTGTATTTTCTTGCTTCTTGCGTGAAGAAAGTCACTGCATATCCTTCAAAAAACAAAATATGCTGCATCAAGAAAATCTCACCTATTTATAACAAGTCTTATAAATTGTATTCTAAAGACTTTTCACAGTAATCGTAATAATGTGATAGGTAATATAAATAAAATGTATCTTATAACCCTCTAGTTTGATGGCCACACAAACCTTACATTATTAAAGTCGCTTTTAATGTGTGTGGAAATTAATGCAGTCGGAAAAGTAGCAAAGTCCCACAAAGTAGCAACACCTAATATTAGCTAGATATTATAATACCTAGATATAAGACTAGACTGGCTCACAATGGCCGTGTATTATTTATGCAAGGGTTTTGTGAGTCAGCCTGTTGGAACATGAATTTCAGAAATGGTGACTTCGTGTTATGAAGTGAAGAATGGATTATTTGCTGTTATATTTTCTTTTGTATATTGTTATTTTGCGTTGATTCCACAAAATGCATAGCTGCTATATAAAAAAGTTTTTAAATGTTGTACTGTTATATCTTTTTCCTCATATTGATATGATCATAATCACAAATTACTGCTGTATGATTGAAATTTCAGATCCCTCACTATGTTTTTTTAACGTTAATCAATGATTTACATCTAATATCCACCACGGGCCCAAATTGAGCCCCTGTTATGAAATACCAGCCCTCAGAGAGGAGTCCTATGACAGATAAGTGGGAAAACTATATAATGAATAATGATTATGATGCTGATTATAATACACCAACATCCTTCCCGGTGGGTTCCCGCTTTGTCGAGGCGGGGGGGCTCAGTAACCGTGGCTTGGTCACCCACGGTGAAGCAAAGAGGAACCCGAGGAGGGGCCGCTCGTCAGGGCTTTTGCCGATTAAGCCGACGACGTAGCGGCCAACTAGTAGGTTGCGGTGCCGCTTGGTAACAGGCGACATCGCAACTGAGGCGGGCCGCGATGTCTTATGGAGATTCCCAGGTCCCATACGATATCGCGGCTGAGGGTTGGAGGCCGCGGCGGGAGAGGAGTGCCGGTATTGCGGTGCGCCGCTCTCCCTGCCTTCCGCGGCCTAGACGGGGTCGCCACCGTCTGATGGCGGACGCGGTGGGGCTGCAGGGGAAGAGGAGTCGGTATAGCGTTAGCCGCTCTCCCTATCCCCTGCGGCCGCAAAATGGTATGTGGCGGGGCCTTTGACCATGACCCGTCACAGTGGGACCAAGGGTGCCATACACGGGGTAGTCTGGCACCCATGTGCTGATTTGGTCCCTGGGGTGGTCACGGCGTACAGTGTGTTCTAGTGCGCCGGTGATGGGGGGTACTCCCCCGAGGAAGGTCCGGTGACGGACAGCCGCGACGGGTTCGCGGTGAGTGCTAACGCGTGCCCGTGTTCCCGCCATAAGCGGCACTGGAGGACACCGTGGAGTTTTAGTGGGTTAGAGTCCCACATAACTGCACTATCTCCCCGTGGTAGTGCAGTATGCATGAGCATTACTCCAAAAAAAAAAAGACACCAACATATATAACAAATAGAAAAGACTCACGACATAAGCTAGGAAAGTCTTTTGGCGACGTCAGACCATTCACAATGTTTTCCTACTGAGCCATAAGGACATCACAATGTATAATTTGTCAAAAATAATTTATGTATCTTATTATTTCTGATATTTTTACTATTTTACGCTGTAAATTTAACGCTTGCTGCTCGATTTCTTACTAAGACTTTAGTATCCGGAAGTAATAAAATGTGAACTAATTTACACCATCGTAGCCCTATTTCTCAATTTAAACTCAGTTTTACGACTGTTAAATTGAACTCCAAACGGATAGGAAATGAAGAGAGGGTACAAAGTTATATTCACTTTTGAAAAATAGGAATTACCTTCTGGATTTTGTAGGAGAAATATTTTTGTGACTGCAAACGTAACTTTGTGAAATGTTACTGAAGATTGTCTAAGGTGTTGTCAAAATATAATAAATGGTGATTGCGAGGTTTTATTAGGTATTTAAAGTTACTGCATAAAATTATGGTGGTGGATTTTACACTTTATAGCAAAAGACCAAATGGCTGCGACAGCAAATGGTGTTGCCGTAGCCGAATACAAGGAAAAATATAATAATTATAAACTATTTACTCCTATAATACATGCTTGACTTAGTTTAGGAGTTAGAGAATTTCAAATTCTAAATGACAGCGTACAGCCTCTAAACTAAAATTTAAATTGTTGTTAGATTGAGAAATTGTTGTTAGACCTTGATGGAAATAAAATATATTATTATATTATAAATATTATAATAGTTTCGGCAGCGTGATTGTTGAATATTATCCCAAGGGAACATTTATATTCCCGTGATAAAAAGTATCTTAAGTGCTATTCCTGACTATAATCTACCTCTGTGCCAAATTTCATTCAAATCCATCCAGCTTACACCCACAAACTTTCGCATTTATAATATAAGTGTGATCTTTGGTTGATAAGAAGCAAAAGAAGTAACAAAATCAAAAAATTATATTGCGCAATAAGTGACTCGAGATACAAAACTTTTTTAGGTACTATTGAAATACATCCTTACGGTGTTATAGTGACAACAACATGATATGCCTGAAAATTGGGTGTTTCCATCTAAAATATTTCAGTAGTTAACAGATTGGATTTGTCCCTAATTCGAGCTAATAAGTTCACGCTCTATGGATTTGTACTCAATGAAAGCACAAAGTGATGATTGATTGCATGCGACTTAATGGGCTTTATGTGAGTGTTCTATAGATGGGCCAAGACGCCTCTGATGACCAAACCTTTGGCATTATAGGCATGTTAGATAGATAGATTCATTTATTTGCCTGAAATATGGTATGGTAAAGATCTTATAATACACACACAATAGTTCTTCATATTCTTTATGTTAAAATATGTGGACAAATTTTTATAAATTCGTTTATAGCAATGTAATGTTTTGTCACACTGACCAGTAGTTTTCAGTAATCAAGTTCATCATCCACCTATACTAATATTATAAAGAGGAAAGATTTTTTTTGTTTGTATGTTTGTTTGTACCGAATAGGCTCCGAAACTACTGGACCGATTTAAAAAAATCTTTCACCAATAGAAAGCTACATTATTCCTGAGTGTCATAGGCTATTTTTTAATCCTGAAAACGGTTCCTGTAGGGTGGTCCACGGGAGCGAAGCCGCGGGCAACAGCTAGTATAATATATAATATTATAAAGAGGAAAGATTTTTTTTTGTTTGTTTGTACCGAATAGACTCCGAAACTACTGGACCGATTAAAAAATTCTTTCACCAATAGAAAGCTACATTATTCCTGAGTGTCATAGGCTATTTTTTAATCCCGAAAACGGTTCCTGTAGGGTGGTCCACGGGAGCGAAGCCGCGGGGAACAGCTAGTACTATATAATATTATACATGCGAAAGTAACACTGTCTATCTGTCTATCTATCCATCTATCTGTTACCTTTTCACGCTTATACCGCTGAAACGATTTCGATAAAATTTGGTATGGATATAATTTTTTGAGAGACCCTACTGGGAAGGATACAGGATAGTTTTTATCTCAGAAATCATCCTTTCCAGACAGGGATGTAGAAATTTCAATGGTGAACTAATAATTACTCAAGTAAGGCGGCACACACACCTATAATATTATGGCGCGATATACAAAAAATAGGCTATTCAAAGTACTAATGCTACGCAGACGAAGTCACGGGCAACAGCTTGTTACATATAATTGCACAGATTAAATTTTTATTTAGATAAAAGTATATACAGTGTATAAAATACTTAAATAACTTAATAAACTACAAAGATATACACTTAAACCAAAACCTAAAAATATACTAAACTAAAATATGGCGTCGAAAAACTCCTCCACATCGTTGTCCACAGGTAATGTGCCCAAAAGACTGGCAGCATTTCCACGTTGTATGGCAATGCTTATTCTCTGACCCAGGTAAAAGCCAGCCCTTGGGTCACGCGAAGTGTCAACTAGGCGTTTGGAAAAATCTTTAAACAAAGCGTGAGATTAGATTAAAGATTAGAATATGTTATTATTATATTAGATTTAGATACAGTTATTTAAGTTTCTATGAATATACAGATTCATATTTAAGTGCATTCGGTTCAATACCACAACTTTCTTTCAAGCATGTATTCAATGGTGCAAAACAGCGTAACGGCTAGCAGTGACTCACACACTACTCGTTCTGTTTTATCGTGGTACGTTTATCATGAGCTACAGTTTTCTTTGTTACAGCTAGGAATAAAAGTAAGGTGAGTGTAAATAGCTTGGTTTTGCTGCTTATCTTTTTACTATAGTTTTTGTTCTTGGATAATATTTTTTACGCAGTTACGTCACTTTCTATCACACTAGGTTTCTGCAAAGAAATAATTGGCGAGTGATAAATGAACGTAAGTCGAGGAATGAGATTGGTTGCTGAAAATTAGTTCAACTAATCACAGTAACCTTTGTCCAGCAGTGGACGTCTTTCGGCTGAAATGATGATGATAATAATGATGAATCACATCAGCTAATGCGCGTTTGACATTTAGGAATATTAGTTTTGCGTTAATTTTCTATTTTGTACCTGTTCCTAATAAAATCATTTTGTACATTATTTCTGTACATTATTTCTGTAAGTATTTCCATCACCGTAAAGGCTCTTGAATTTTTTGTACTCCATCGATGCTATAAAATTTATTAAATCGGGTATACCAGATATGTTACAAATGTTGAGCTGGTCTAAGAGAATAACGAGAACGAATAGGGTTCGCAACGAATACATCCGAGGTACTTTAAAAGTAGCTCAAATATAGGACAAGTTCACGAAGATTCGATTGACAGAATAGAACAAAGGGCAAAACAGCACGTCGTGAGAACGTTTCTGAGCCTTTATGAAGGCAAAAAAGTGTGAGGATGACCTTCCCTGGTCCACCATACCAGAAAAACGAAGCTTCTCTAGAAAGAAAAATTACCTGACCCGACAATCCTCGTCAGAAAGTCTTACCGCCGCAAAATAATGAGAGCCGAACACATTACTTACTTACTACGTCGCTTTACTTTGTGCCAAGAGCGTAATGAATAAAAAAAAAAACATCACCAATGACTACTCTCAAAATGGTGAAGAAAAATATCGTGAGAAAACCGGCATGTCCTAGAACCAAAAATTCAAAGACATGTGACATCGACCAACCTGCACTGGGCCCGCGTGGTAGATGCCGGCCCTTTCCCTCTCACAAAAAGGCCTGTCTCCCAGGGAGATCATTAAAAGGCTGATGACGATGATGATGATGCACCCGCTTAAAGTTGGAAAAGCCTATAAAGAAGAAGAGTAAAGATTCAAAACACAACCCTCTTGATCAATAAAACAAAGTAGTTGCCACGTTGCTAACGAACACTTAGCTTAAATATTTCATCAAACAAAAGATCCATCTCACAGATCTTAAAAAAGATCCCTAAAAAACTTCGCAAGTTATTTCAAACCTAATATTCTCCAATAAAAGAAGGTTATTAAGCTAACAGTTTGCACTATTACCTTCACCCGGCTTCGCCTTACACCTGTTCTTGTAATAATATCCAGAAGACTGCAAGGTAATTTGTTATTTTAGCACTAGTGCTTCCAGAAGTTGAATTAAGAAGTTATTTTAATGTTAGCTGTGTTTAATTTCATTTGGGTTCTGTGCTGTTCTTAGTAGCGACTTATAAAAGTATGTTTAAGAGGAAATATGGGCAGAGAGCGCCGACTGAATTTCCTTATTAAAAAGTCATAATTCGAGGTTTGGCTCTCGTCTCTTTCCTCCTCCAATATTGGACCAATTTAAAAGATATTCCATAAACTGGTAAAGTAAGATATATACAATGTCTCTATGTTTTCCTTTTTTCATCTATATTTATCAAATTTGTACAGTAAGCCTCCGTTTGACAGCGCAATTTTGAGCATTTTTGAGGGATTTAGATTTTGAGCATTTTTTGAGGGATCTAGTCATTGACATATATATTAGATCTAGTGCTTCTAAAGATAATGTATCATCAAAAACGAAAAAATAGGGACATAGTATATATCTTTAGATTTTTGAATACGGAATATCTTTTAAATTGGTCCAATGTTGGAGGAGTAAAGAGACGAGAGCCAAACCTCGAATTATGACTTTTTACTAAGGAAATTCAGTCGGCGCTCTCTGCCCCCGTTTCCTCTTAAGGGTTTATTAACCATTGGGTACCTAGAGACAGTTAAGGTACATAGGCCAGTACTCGTACATTGGCATAAACATGATCGAAAGTGCTTACGTCGATGACTAACGCATTCTGTGCAGTCAACCGCAGAACTTTCTTGCTGACTATAACATAGTCTGTATTGATAATTTAAAAGGTATAAACTTGTGTAACAACAAGAAGATGGTTTTGACTCTAGAAGCAAAATTTTAATGAAAAAAAAAGAAAATTATTTAAGGTCTGTGCATTTAAAATTAGAACGATTTTCCTTCCTGACTGAAATGGTTACTGATGCTCGTATTATACCTATTGCTATTTTACAAGGCGCTTTAAGAATAAAACATTGGCACTTTTATTGTAACCAGCCAGTACGAACAACAACAATTTGTTTTTAAGATCATTCGCAAATATCCAAGATATCCTCTCGCTACGGTTATAAGAAAGACTAGACAATTTATTAGACAAAGAGACACAAAGACACGAAGGTGTTAATTTCACTACGAGGAAACGTGAATAAACTTCAATTAGAGATGGCGCCTCTGTAGTATTGGGGCCACGAGTACAGCGGTGAAGAAAATTGCTAAAGAATAAAAGGGATTTTTATTGGTTTGTGAACTTATACACTGGGGAAACTACCAAGGGGATTTAGTAACTAGTATAGATCGATATAAGTTTTTAAACTGTCATGGTCACTAACACCCGTTAAAAATAAAATATCCCAAATATCCCGTTTCGAATGTTAATATTCGAAACGGGATATTTACCATGTTTACTGTTTGTTGCGAGTTTCCGATATTTCGGTGCTGTTGCAAGCACCATGATCACGGATAAACTGAAATTTTTGCTCCTCATAAACACACACCCGCAAAAGCAAAAGAGCTGCTTTTAGGTTTGATTCCACCTCCTCTCCATATCTTCTAACAGAAAAAAACATTGAATAATGTGATGCCATGATAATTTCAGTAGTAGCAATAATAAATCCCGTGAAAGTCCACAGTTGGTCTAGTGCATTGATGCATCTTAATTACTGCTAAAATTGTGTTAATTTTGGGTTAACCCTCCGAAAAACATGTAACAATTTGGAATTAAAGTAAGGTTTGACACGTTCTTAACTCCAGATACTCAATTCAAAAACCGGCCCTAAATAGTTTGCGTTGGCGAAATAGTCTTCGAACTTTAATTTTCAGTTACTTCAACACAACTAGTTATACGGCCACAGTTCGTTCTTAGAAGCAGAAAAGATGCTGGTTCATCATCATCATTATTTTCAGACGAAGGACGTCCACTACTGAACCTCCTCCAAGAGTCACCATACCGACCGGGCTCGTGGATCTCACACCAGCATCGGTCGACCACGTGGGACGCCTATCAACGCAGCGTCCTCCGGTACGCGGTTGCCACATCGTCGCGGTTCTGAAATTATCAGTCAATAAATGCAAGGAACGTTCGCTGGTTGAACCCGCTGATTTCATAGCCCCAACTCCAACACTTAGTGCCTGCAGAAACACCAATTGTTTATGTTTATTGTGTACTCATTGTTTGGTGCCAACAAGTTTGTTTCATCACTTCGCCAAGTGTAATACGACATAAACAAGATAATAAAGGGTTATTATCTTTTTCGATATTATTTTTTAAAGTTCTTATTGGAATAAGATGTATAAGAAAACTTGTTTGGTAAGATTTCGTTTATGTCCTTATGTGAAGAAAATTTTATGGTAATTATGAATTTCTTAAGAAGTTTCTGGTTAATCAACGGTTTTAATGTAATGTCAGAGTCCTTTTCATTTCCTGGTTTAACTGGTGGCACTATCATTATGCCATAAAAAAGTTCAAAATAAAATAATAATAAAAACTGAAACGCTGGCGCGACGACTTAGAGGCGTTTACGGGAGATTGGCAGAAGATGGCAAAGGATAGGGCAGAGTGGAAGGCTATGGGGGAGACCTTTGCCCAGCTGTGGGACAATATGGGTTGAAGAACAAAAAACTAAAACCCGACTACAAAAAAAAACACGCTCTGAAAAGTATCAAACAAGAAAATATTCTTAGAGGATAACCGAGGTCTTATGCCACCTTGCCATTAAATTAAAACTTGCAATTAAAGATTGCCATTACTATTATTATGTATTGTTGTGTTAACAACCCGCAGATTCTCAGCATACGACCACGTCTATGCTCTAATAAAATTTCTTGTTTCAAACTTTTTGGAACGCAATTTCATTGTAGTCGGGTTTTAGTTTTTATTCTTATTTTAAATTGGACTTTTTCCTAATCCAATGACTCGCAGCCCTAAAGAGGTCTGAAGCACTATATAAATCTGTTTACATACGAAACCTTTGTGTTATATTTATGATTTGATGAAGAATCGTAAATAACAATAAAAGTAGGTAAACATAACAACGCGACACACCTCTATCCATCGTCGACCACAACCAAATAATAAATCAATCGTTTTACTACATTTTTATTCAAAATAAATAACATTTTCCTGCATAATGTGTATTCTAAATCATTTCCCGTAATCACACAAAGAGTTCGCAAAACATTTGGCGGCCATTTTAAAACCACAATCGGATTCTCAGTATTTCATCGTATCGAAAGCGATCGTGATGTGTCCGCGCGGTGGACAAGCGTTTTAATTTGTTCGGACTTTCCTGTTATTGGTTTTATTAGAATATTTTATTCTGAGGAAAAAAAAATTTTTTGGTGACTAGTATTCATTTTGCTGTTGGTGTTTTCTACTCTATTGTATACATTGGAGGAGTTTCTTCGGCAGTGTTTTTTTACTAGCTCAAATAAAAATACTGAGGTGACGAGCGGGATTCACTTATATATTTTTGACGTTCAAAAAGTGCTGATTTTCAACGTTACTTGAATAAAACACTTTTGATTATTTTTGTTGCAGATGATAATTTGCCAAAAGGTATTGCGTTCGACGGTGATTGAAATCAGTAAAAAAAACTGACTAAGTGCGAGTCGGACTCGCGCACTGAGGGTTCCGTACAAACAGCTTCATTCACCAAATAACATTACTATAATAACATGAATGACATTACTGAAGTTCTAACGATATGATAAAAAGAATTGAGGGACAAAATTTACTTTGCCGTTGGAAAACTGGATACCTACTGCAAATAAGTTAATAATCTTTCTTTTACTATTTGTGACAAATTGTTTACCTTTACTTGTGCTAATACATTGTTTCTTACCAAATGTCATGATGCTAGATCAACGGGAGTACCCTGTAGATTTAAATTTCCTTGCGCGTGTAAAATATGCGTCATTAACGGCTGTATCTCCTGATTGCGATGACCTAGAAGTTTGATATTTTCACAGCTGCAAGGAGTTGTAAATTTGAGTATACTAATTTCAACTCGATAACTCCTCGCGTTCCCGAGATAAAGGGCCTTGACAACCAGACGGACAACAAAGTTATCCTGTAAGGAATCCTTTTGAGGAGCGGAACTCTAAAAAGAAGTTCAAAAACTGAAATCCGACTACAAAGAACGCACTCGAAGAAATGTAAAACAAGAAAATATTCTTAGAGTACAGCCGTGGTTGTATGCCACGAGCAGGCCCAGCATTAACCAGCGAACGATCAAGACGCTTCTAAAAATATCTCATTTGTCAAATTATGTTACGTTTTTAAGAAGTTATGCTGGAACAGATTAACATACAAACATACGGTTTAAAATCATAACCCTCATTTTGACTTCGCCGTTGTCGGGTAAAAACTCCTACATTTAAAAAGCACTGACAACAATAAACTTTTTGTCCTAAACTGTTGACTCAAAGCATCGTCACCCTTCAATACCTACCCTGTCCAGACGTTATTATTTTCAAATTAAGGCCGACCTGTCTGTATGTATGTAAACTGCAGTACGACGGACGATTAAAATGTAATAAAATATAAGCTTTGTATGTATCGATCAGTTTAAGTCGCGGTGTATCGATTTAATGGAACATTATTCTTTGTGTACTGTACACCTTAGGGCATTTGTATTTAATTTTGTTTGTGAAGGATAATATCGTGACTTCGTGAGGAAACTGGCATGTTCTAGAGCTAAAAATTGGAAAACATGTGACATCGCGGGATGGTGGATGTCACTTACATCCACCGTGCACTTACAGCCCGCGTGGTGGATTACGGCCCTTTCCTTTTCACAGAGAGGAGGTCTGTGTCCCAGCATTGGGAATGTTATGTTATGAAGCAAAAGGTAAAGAATGCGTAAATGTATTTTTTCGAGTATAACTTGTTCTTATTTATTAATACGCGAAAGTTATTTGTGTTTTTGGATCATTCCCACGGCTAATAATAATATAAAAAATAATGTATTTATTTACAGTTAGTATTTTTTTTACAAGTTCTTTATCATTATTCTGCCTTCATCCCAATTTATTTTAAGGCAGCATTTTTTTTTCTTCTATACACCGTGAAATTTAAGTGGTTGTTTTCCCGCGGCAGAACGACTTGCCTTTAGGAGTACTTTCGAAGCATAGAGTTAAAGTAAAAAAATAACGATGTTTTTATTTTAAAATAATTAAAAAAAATATTCATCAACTCGAAAAAGTGAGTAACAATAGTAACTTGTAGGTACTAGGTACTACTCGCGTCACCACCGTATACTTCACCGTAGTACCTAGTACCTACAAGTTACTATGTTACTCACTTTTTCGAGTTTATGTTTTTTTTTTAATTATTTTAAAACAAAAACATCGTTATTTTTTTACTTTAACTCTATGCTTCGAAAGTACTCCTTAAGGCAAGTCGTTCTGCCGCGGGAAAACAACCACTTAAATTTCACGGTGTATAAGTATATCTATTTGCCGTCATCTCCAACAGTCACTTCCTTCCTAGCCAAATTATCTTAAAATAATTAGCCTGCAAAAACGACAACAAACTCATGCCAAAACAAAAGAAGACCAATGACATTTCACACCATAGACACACTCTATACTTTTTGTTTATATCAACGGACACATACTGCCATCTTATAGCTAGAGTGCCACTATCTGACAAATACATGTTTTGAGTTAAATAATAATTTTTATTATTTCGTGGAGTTTTACCATGAAATAATAATAAAAAAATAACGTTTTATTATTTCTTGGTGTTTTGGTCTTAATAAAAAAAAAAAACAAAAAAAAAAAAAAAATGCGAGAGTTTCTGATGTCAAAACATAAATCCAATTTCGCACTTTCGAATTCGGACACATTGAAAGAAAGAAAGAAAGAAAAATATTTATTTGTGACCCGCACAGGAGACACGAGATAAGAAAAACACAAACAATAATAATACACATACTACACACACATACATACATTGTTACTTTTAATCAATTTTTTTTTTCAATTCGGGTCGTTTCGTTTTTTTTATCGGAATCTATTGATAGTAGAAAAAAAACTGCTTAAAGAGAGATTTTTTTGCTGATTAAGGTACAAGTTGCTAGCCGACTACACGCAGCAGCAGCAGACGACGCGGCGACGTGTCGCAGTGGTGAGTCGTCTCGCAGTTCAACCAAATGATGTTTCCTGTAGAGGCTAAACTAGAGCCTCCAGCCAGGCACTGGTTTCTATGTATTTCTATAAAATACCTTCCACAGCTAGCGCCATGTCGCCCGACTACACGTCGCACGATCGTAGATGACGTGTCCCCCAACCGCAGATCAGTAGTGACCAGTAGTGAGTGAGTGTACTCAGACATTTTGTCTCATGGAACACTCAAAACCAATAGGAATACAGAAAACAGCGCTGCCGTTTGCTGCCGCCGTCTGCAGTCGGGTTCGAAATCATGACTGCAGCGACAGGACGCAACGACGTGTCGTGGCGACATGAAGCGACGACACATCGACTGCAGCTGCTGTGGGTAGTCTGCTACCAACTTGTTACTTTACCGATATATTAAAAACTTAAAATTTTTAATATATCGGTAAAGTAACTGTTCGAAATCGCTCGAAAGAATGAATCGGGGTGTTTTCGCAAGATAATGTGTCATAAAATTATGTGTTCAATAGATTGTCGATCGAAGCGTGTTCACTACTAGATAAATTATGTAGCATGAAATAAACATTGGGTTTTTATTTATAATTTTTTATTTTACCTGAACATGGAGCGACGAGCAGATAGGGCAGAAAGGTTCTGGAGTGGCGATCGCGAATCGGAAGACGTTGCGTTGGAAGGCCTCCCACCAGGTGGACCGATGACCTGGTGAAGGTTGCGGTGATCCGCTGGATGCGAGACGCACGGGACCTGTCAATGTGGTGACGCTTGGGGAAGGCCTATGTCCAGCAGAGGACGTCTTTCGGCTGATATGATGATGGAGCGACTGTCTATCTGATCTCCACAATTCAGTAATTGGGTAATAAGATTCCCCTTTGGCGAGGCTGGTGTCAGACTTCATGGCTTCGACTATCCATAACGACTGCGAAAGATAAATGACGGTCAGGACTAAAGTGCCGAGGCACAGAGGAATTTCGGTATGTTAAAATGGTCACCCATCCACGGAACGAATTTGGCAAACGTAAAGCTGTTATGCTGTTATACAGCGGAGTGTTCTTGCGTGGTCGATTCAGAAATATATAGATCCGCAAGAGAACCAGTGTTACCGACATAGCCCGAAGAATTGCCAAACTTAAGTAGAATAGAATAGAAAAATAATTATTCGACACAGACACAACAAAACAACAATAATCACAAAGTAACAGAGAAGAATAGTAAAAATGTACAAATAGGTATTAAGAATTACTGCGCCTGGCGTGCCCATACCGACAGGGTGGCGAAGTGGCAGTGGGCAGGGCACATTGCTCGCAGAACTGATGGCCGATGGGGCAGAAAAGTTCTGCAGTTTCGACCACGAACCGGAAGACGTTGCGTTAGAAGGCCTCCCACCAGGTGGACCGATGACCTGGTGAAGGTTGTGGGGATCCGCTGGATGCAAGTCAATGTGGCGACGCTTGGGAGAGGCCTATGTCCAGCAGTAGACGTCTTTCGGCTGATATGATGATGAAGCTGTTATTATTAAGCCAAGAGCTCTTCTAAATAATAATAGACCTAAGGATATGACCACCATAAAAATGTGGTGAATGCACAGACCTATCTTTAAATAGTACGTTACTTACCAAACTAATAGAGACTTGAAAGTTTCTGACTGCACCGTTTATTTGTCACATTAAGATTCTGCTTATTATGACTTTTTCTTATTTATTGAGATATATTCTTTTATCAAGCTGTAATTGGTATATCCCTGTCTGGAAATAAATAATTGATGCGTCAAAAATTCAAATCATGGGATGCGATTGGCTGTAAAAAAAATATACAACCAATATGAATTCACATTAATGTGATAATGTTCGTTTCAGAAGGCCTTCTGAAACGAACTTATCAATTTAATGAATCAAATTAAGAAGTAGATGAAACATGGCCATGCTTCATCTACTTCTATTTAATTCTTTTACTTAATCTTTTAATTCTTCTTCTATTTTATTCTTTTTTAATTTTATTCTTTTTTAAAACTAAGAATTTTTACCAATAAAAGGTTAATGTTAGAGTGAAATCTCCAAGGGAAGGGAAACCGTGGCCTGTGTTAAACCTGGCGTCGCATTGTGTTAACAGAAACGCATGGAGCGTGAAGCTCAAGATCGTTAGCGATGGAGGACTTCTGTAGACGTCTTTTGCGACGCCTAGGGGACAAAAGACAGTATATAAGGCCCACTTAGAGTTAGCTGCTAACAATCTGCCTAGCCTTTTCCCAACTATATTGGGGTCGGCTTCCAGTCTTACCGGATTCAGCTGAGTACCAGTGTTTTACATGGAGCGACTGCCTATCTGACCTCCACAACCCAGTAACTGGGTAACACGATACCTCTTGGCAAGACTGGTGTCAAATCTCAAGCTTCTGACTACCCGTAACGACTGTCAAAGATCTTCAAATGACAGTCGGGACTAACGGCTTGACGTGCTTTCCGAAGCACGGAGGAAACTCGGTATGTTGAAATGGTCACCCATCCACGGAACGACCTCGTCAAGCGTTGCTTAACCTTGATGATCGACCCGTGCGGCTGTTATTATTTAGCCACGAGGTCCTCATGCAACATGAGGTTAAATTGACAATGTTAATTGAGTTAGCAAAATTTGTAAGCAACTAACTCTGTGTTAAGGTTACACTAGTCGAAATTTTTTCCATACAAAAGTAGTCTAGGGATTATTCCACTGTTCGACGATGTACGTTCAAAATAAAAAGTCATATCAATTTGTCTCATCATTGCCCTGCCTGGAATGCCCTGCCAGCCCTGTATGGAAGCGAAAAAGTAAAAAAAGAAAATATTTGAATGTTATGAGCGTCGAAAGTTCCACATTTCGACACTAATTTTAACGCATTTTTGGGCGCAAATAAATACCATAAGAAGACGGAAAATTGCAAAACGGCCTCCACACAGGGATAGATTGGTAGTTCAACAATGCATATAATGTTATTTTGAACAGATAGATTTAGTAGTTTTTTCATGATATCTAGACTGCCAAAGGTCTGTTTATAAAAATTCGCGCGCTCGGTTTCGTCCTAAATCATTACCCATTTCGCTACAAATTTGCAAAAGTGTGTATTCGTACGCGAACTAGCTTCCAACTGCTCATCACAGCATCTATCTCTTCCGCAAGTGTTGTCGGTTGATACAAAATGCATTTTAACCTCGCGCACAAAATAGTTCGTGCCATCGACTAGTGTACCCTTAAGTTCTTCGTGCAAGTGGGCCTAAATTTAAAAGGCTAAACCGAAATTAAAGCCTACGTGATAACACAAAATCTCTATTTATATCTGCCTAGCGATTATCGAATCTAAAATTATCCTCAAATATCTCAAGATCACGGTAACCTCTAACAAAAACGATAAGCCCCGCCCATTATGTTTTTATTATACGCCTGCCTACCCACTGATTAGCGTTGCATCACAGATGACTCAGGCAAAGATGGTAGGTAGTCGTGAGTTTCGAATGCTACTGGTTCTGTAGCTATTTCTTTGTGATTTTGTTGTTACGTGTAGTCAGTACTCAGTTAGATGTCGTGGTGGCCCAGTGGCTAAGACCTCGCCTCTCGTGCTTGAGGTCGTGGGTTCAAATCCGGGCAAGTACCAATGTGACTTTTTCAAATTCATATGTACTTTCTAAGTTTATCTTAGACATCACAGGCAACGGTGAAGGAAAACATCGTGAGGAAACCTGGATTTACATAGTTAATGTAAGTCTGAAATAGCCAAGTCAGAGGACTGTGGGATTCCCAGAGGCGGCCTAATTAACTCTGACACCAGAGGTGGCCACACCTCACACGAAAGAAGAAGAAGTACTCAGTAGCCTGGAGGTATATAGGCAAAACAGCGGATCATTTTGCCACATTTGTGTTAAATGATAAATGATTTTATTTCTGTAGGTTGGTTTGTACAAACACTTTTACATTACGATCATATTTTTTAAATTAGATGAGGTCGGCGTTTTCTATCTGACTACTCTGAGAAGAAAGGCCGAAACAAACTCAGAGGTCACAGTCTCTTTTAAAGTCCAGACAAATATCTTGGTTAGGTCATGTGAAGACCATGCAGATTGAAGTCTGAAATGGCCTTTTGAGCTTCAGTGGGCCCCACATACTCGTATAGATAAATTGTCAAAAATAATGATCTATATGTGGGCCCCACTGAAGCTTAGCATCCAAGGTTAAGCCTAAGATTGCTGTGCTATTTTTAGGATTCAATTCTTCGCCCTTTATCAACACATCAGTTTTCACCTGCCTGACGTAAAGAAGGGTAAACTTAATGCATGTGGTTGTGTGGTGTTTTTTGATTTGAGAATATTATTGAGATTGTACAGTGCTTGGTAATAAATATTTCTAGCTCTCACGTTTACGTCTCGTGTGCTTTATCCAGATTGACACCAAGTACCATACTTCATCTGTTAGCATTTTTCAATTATTTTGATGTCGGTTTTCCGTGTAAGAGTCCATTTAACAGTGTAACAGTTCCGTCTGCAGCATATTTTATTTTACACTAGCGGGCGCCTCGCGGTTTCACCCGCGTAGTTCCCGTTCCCGTAGGGCTACAGGGATAAAAAGTAACCTATGTCACCCGGGGAGAGTGTAGCTTCCCAACAGTGAAAGAATTTTTGAAACCGGTCCCGTCGTTTTTAAGTTTATTCGTTACATACAATAAAAAAAAGTTAATTCAAAAAATCAAATAACCCGACTGCTTGAAAAGCGAACTAAAAAGACGTAAACAAGGAGAAAATGAAGCTGTGCAGTCGGCGGATACATACTCGTGAGCTGGCTGACCAAAACCAGATGTATCCTCCTGATTTATTGAATTAACTTTTTTTATTTATAACTTTTTAGTTTTTTTTTTTCGAATTATATTTATTTAATCATATAAGTGTTATATATTTTTGAAATTGCCTCTTATAACCCTTTATTTTGATTCCCCATATGATGGGTTAGGAGGAAAAAAAAATTTGCCCACCACAATATGGCGCCCAAAATCTGCCATTATCCTATTTTCCAATTTGAATGTAGTCAGTGACACTTGTAGGGTTAAGACGAATCGATTAACGTAAGAACCATCAAAATCGACCTACGCGTTTGGTCTCTAGAACGCCACGTATAGGAACAAACATACATATATACAATACATAGACTGATAAACACATTACCCTCCTTCGGCAGTCGGGTAAAAATACAAAGCTTTCCTCTTTATAATATTATTATATTATATATAAGTATAGAAGTATAGATAGAGAGACAATGCCTTCCCGACCCTCAACCCAGTAACTCGGTAGCCAATACCTTGGTTAGACTGGTGATCAGACTTTCCGGCTTTTGACTACTCGTAACGACTGTCAAACATCTTCGAATAACAGCCGGAGACCCAAGGATGAAAGACCATATTGCTTTCTTGTATTTAGAAAAACCAACGGTTCTAAGGGTCTCTAAAACTCTCGCAGATTTACGATCACCGATTGCCCGGACGATACGATCGAGGGCAAAAAACCAAAACATTACTGACCCCGAGCAACTGAGTGATAAATAAAATAAAAAGTATATAATTTGAGAACTGGTTCGAGATCTCGAGTGGTACAGGAAAAAGTCACGAGTTTGTTCCGAACTGTTCTCTGTTAATTGGAGTAAAGGAATTTCTGTAAATAATAACTTTTCTAATTTAGTATATAAACATAACATCATGTCTGAATTCCCAAAGGGTTGAAGCACCTATCAGTGGCGGCTGGTGGATCATAGCAGTAGTAGTGCACTTTGCCGTCTCACTGAGTAATTGCGTTAGATTTACTAAAATTCACAGGAGCCTGTATCATGTAAATCGGCAAACCATCTCGCTAGCGACTTCTAATTCGACGCCAACGCCATCTAGTTACGTCGTTGTACAACTTGTAATGTTGGTACTCGACCCGAAGATAAATTTCGTTCGTCAAACCTCGCCCGCTCTCGGTAATCTTCGGTTCGCTTGGACGGCGCACGAGTGTGGTCTTATTTTGCCTTACATTTTCTATTGAACTATCTCTGACTCACGCGCCAGGCGTTTTCGCTTGTTTCTCGTATAATTGTATGAACTCTCGCCGTGCGCTTTAGCCCACCGCACGGGGAATATTTTTTTTACAGCAATATACGTCTTATTGCTTTAGCAATGACCTTAAATTTGTTCGTCATAATTTCGTGAATATTGAATAGGTAGATCGTTAATCAGATATTATTAAACATTTTAATTTTTTTTCTAAACCTATTAAAATCTGGCAGTTCAACGCACGAGTGAACTTGAAAGTACAGCCGCCACTGGCACCTATTAATGCGAGTATTACCTACACTCACATTTCGTCATATATTTAAGTCCTATGTAATAGACGGCGCGGTTAATCCCGCTATGCTCGACTCGAAAAATACCTAAAAGTTCCGCTATGCACGAAATCACATTCGCGGGCAGTGACGAAGAAAAATGTTACATTGTAATATTTAATTAACCATTCAAAAAGAAAATTAACGCACATTCGCATCGCTGCCACTCGATACGTCGCATAATTCATTTTAAAAACTAGTGACCATCCATTCCATAGAAATGTGAAAAACAAAACGTTTTTCTGTAAAAGAGAAACTTAACCTAAAAATAATTCGAACTAAGATTTCGATGTTATAAGTTTTATTTCAAAATTTTACAGTTTCCTGCTCAGTTTAATTGAATTCAAACGTTTTTCTTTCCAACTGTACTTTCCACTGTTTACGTAGAATCGAAGAATTTCGTGCATAGTGGCACTTTTTAGTAGGTATTTTACGAGTCGAGCATAGCGGGACTAACCGGGCGGCAACCGGGCACAAATCCAAAAGCCGGACTGCTACCTGGGAATCGCTCCGAGGACCTCGTGCTATACAGTAGCCGAGTAGCGCTTGCGACTACCTTACCTAAACCTACCACTTTAGGCAGTAAAGCTAGTAAAAATTTAGTTAACTAAATTTGCCAGGACAGCTGCTCAGCTTGTATCAAGCGCAAGTTCGATCATGCATGGAGTACTGTTCTCATCTCTGGGACGGATCTGCCAAATACCAGCTTGATGCACTAGAGGCGATCGAAAAGCGGGATAAAAGGCTCATCGGCAATGAGACACTGGTTAAGTAAAATCTCCAGAGCCTTGAACATCGTCGCCAAGTTGCCAGCTTGTCGGGTTTTTTATCGGTTGCATTTCGGGGAGTCATCATCGTCATCTTCCTGCCCTTATCCCATGTTACTTCGGGTCGGCGCAACACGTTTGCTTCTTCCATACCGTCCTCTCCCCCGTCACGCTATCACTGTCTCCCCTTTCTTTCATATCACTCCTCACACAGTCCATCCATCTTTTCTTTGGCCTTCCTCTCCCTCTCCATCCATCCACATTTATATTCATAACTCTCTTAGTAACATGCGTTTCATCTCTCCTCATCACATGACCATACCAAGACAAACGGTTTCCCTTCAAATTTTCTGCCACTGGCGCCACATTCAAACTGCCTCTAATTTACTCATTTCTAACTTTATCCAATCTCGTCACGTCGCACATCCATCTCAACATTCTCATCTCTGTTTTATGCATTCTCCTTTCATCCATCTTTTTAACAGCCCAACATTCTGATCCGTGCAGTATGACAGGTCTAATCACGGACTTGTAGATGTTCTCCTATTAACTCTTAACTTATAGACCCCAAGGTTGTAGCTATCAGGAAACAAAGACTCCGGCAGGGTATTCCACTCCTAAGCTGTACGCACAATGAAAGTATTCGCAAAACGCTTTGTGCGTATGGGTGGGATGTCCACCATGTACTGATGGCGCATTCTTCATCTTCATCTTTAGGCTGGTTAAATATTTGCTTGTTATTTGGTAATGCAAATACATAATAAAAGTGCAGTAGTTATATTTGACTAAAGTGACAAAAAAAAAACTTCACTATTACATGTCGTGAGCGATAAGTTGTATTTTCAGCAACTGATTCTTGACGCATCACATCAAATGTTGTTATTTGCAGGTGGTGTCTCATGGCCTCAAAGTAAGAATAAATCATAATCATGTCAGAATAAATCTTAGAAGAATACAAAACAACGAATTCCTTGAATATGATAGAGGCCACAATATTACAGACATTTCCTTGTAGCACATACCTGGAAAAATCTCATTTTCTCCAGAAAATGTGTTTCAAACGTATTTATGCAAAGCTTTCTAGCTCACAATATCTTCAGAGTTGCTAATGAGATCACAAGTCAAAACCAGTGTTCTTATAAGTAAGCAGATTTCAGCTATGCTTTTGAAAATGCTCGCATGAATGTGCGGTTACAACATTATTCGAAAAACTAAGGTATTGCTGAGAATGCAAAGTGCTGAGGATGACAAACAGTTTTTGTCTATGAATTATTAAGGGCACTAAATGACAGGAAACCCCATTTATTGTCTTACTATACGAGCTTTGTAAATAATTGAAAAATTAAGGTTTCCCGAGATTATTCCATCTTTACTTTCTTTCCTAGTAAGGCAAGCTTTAAAACTGACTCAATCTATAAGAATTCCATATTACTAAAAAATTATGTCACAGTTACCTCAATTTTTAGAGTTCCGTACCTGAAGGGTCCAGAGTACTGCTGTCACGTGTCCGTCTGTCTGTCCGTCGTCTGTCACACGGTTTTTACAGCAAAACGGTTGGAGCTACAGTCTTAAAATTTTCACAGTATAAACATCTTGTTGACCCAAAGCAATACAAATTTTCAAAACATATTTTTTTATGTTTTTATGGGGATCCCATACAGGTAAAGGGGGGAATGAACAAAATTTATGGTCTACCCCATTGAATGGGATATCGTTGTATAGAACTTGTTGAGTAGATAAATAGTGTAATTTTTTGTTTTAAATAAAAAAAATATTGGAAAAGAAAGGAATGAGAAGCCACCAAAGTCAGTTTTTTTTTTACAAAATTTTGTTCCAAAGAATTTTAAACTTTCCATAGACCTATGAACTTGAGATGTGGTGACAATGTTTATTATTACGTATATTTTACTAAAAAAATACCAATATATTGATAAATCGGATTTATTCATTGCAATTACCTCATTTTTCTATTACAACCAACTTAATTTTGAGGTTTGGTACGGAACCCTAAATGTGCGACGTCCGACACGCACCTGGCCGGTTTTATAATCTTACCCATAGATTTAGAATTTTTTTTGCTATGATCTTACCTTATAAAATTCTCATTTCAAAAAATAGCCAGTAGAAAATTAGATGGCCGTTACACTGTCGGGCAGCAAAAGGAGCACACCATCGCTGCAGAATGCTCACAACTTCCGGTGAGACGGTTTTCTTGTGCGCATAATGTACTACGTATACTTTATTTTTGTCTCAAAAGTCCAGTTTTTGTTGTTGTTTACTGGCGGTGTTGTAGATCGTTTTGAAGTATTGTGCAAGATGTTTTTTGTTGTTTTAGATAAATGTTTTTGTTGTGATTTGTTTAGATCGTAGTTAGGATAGCTTTCATCTAGTTACACTGGGACCGAATCTAACAATCTGGATGAATTGATATGTCTATGAAATAAATCTATACAAGTTATAGGCCCAATAAATTTGTCTTAGTTTTTTTTATCTTATATAGGCTCGCGCTTGACCACCATCTCACCTGATGGTAAGCGATGATGTGGTCTATGACGGAGCACGCTTGCGTAGAAGTAACCTATTCACTCTTGAAAAAAAAAACAAAAAAACTAAGAAGTTTTATCTTCTTCCATCAAAAATGAATAGTGAAAAAGAGTAGCAAACCAGCTATTTTATACATTTTTGTTCAAATAACTCAAGAAAATGGAACAGCTGAGTTCTTTTTTCTTTTTCAATGCTTGCTTATTGGACCAGGAAAAAAATTTGGAGGTAATAAAAAATCACGGTGTATCCACACACAAATAGAAGTCTTCAAAGAAAGAGTCATAGAAAGATATTTTTCACTTTATTTCAAAGTGTAAGTACTTTGAAATAAAGTGAAAAATATCTTCTAGTAGCACGTACTAGTATATCCTAGAACCAAAAATTTGATGACATGTGACATCCACCAACACGCACTGGGCTCGCGTGGTAGATTATGGCCCACACCTTTTCACAGAGAGGAGACCTGTGCCCCAGCTGTGGGAAGGTTATAAGCTGATTATGCTAATATTATGCTTCCTAGCACATTTATCCTCATGCGTTTCATAAAACATTCCAAGGCTTAGTAGGGACTCGTGTAAAAAAATCACGTAAATAATAAATATTCAATAAACGGCCTATATCTATTTGTACCGTTGTTACCTTCTGTAGAAATGTGCGGATGTAAGTGATGGAGCCTTGATCTAGAAATCTTGTATATATTACAATATTTCAGTTGCGTAATTTATTTTTATTATTGATAGGTTCGCGTTTGACCACTATCTTACCTAATGGTAAGCGATGATGAGGTCGACGGTGTAGCATGCTTATCTAGATATAACCTATTCACTCTTGTAAGCGATGATGTGGTCGACGGTGTAGTATGCTTGTCTAGAAATAACCTATTCGCTCTTGTAAGCGATGATGTGGTCGACGGTGTAGCATACTTATCTAGAAATAACCTATTCGCTCTTGTAAGCGATGATGTGGTCGAAGGTGTAGCATACTTATCCAGAAATAACCTATTCACTCTTGTAAGCGATGATGTGGTCGACAGTGTAGCATGCTTATCTAGAAATAACCTAATCACTCTTGTAAGCGATGATGTGGTCGATGGTGTAGCATACTTATCCAGAAATAACCTATTCACTCTTGTAAGCGATGATGTGGTCGTCGGTGTAGCATGCTTATCTAGAAATAACCTAATCACTCTTGTAAGCGATGATGTGGTCGACGGTGTAGCATACTTATCCAGAAATAACCTATTCACTCTTGTAAGCGATGATGTGGTCGACGGTGTAGCATGCTTATCTAGAAATAACCTAATCACTCTTGTAAGCGATGATGTGGTCGACGGTGTAGCATACTTATCCAGAAATAACCTATTCACTCTTGTAAGCGATGATGTGGTCGACGGTGTAGCATACTTATCCAGAAATAACCTATTCACTCTTGTAAGCGATGATGTGGTCGACGGTGTAGCATACTTATCCAGAAATAACCTATTCACTCTTGTAAGCGATGATGTGGTCGACGGTGTAGCATACTTATCCAGAAATAACCTATTCACTCTTTGCTCGAATGCACCCAGGTCAAAGTTATCAGGAAACCAGTCTCCGGCAGGGAATTCTACGATACAAGATTGTTATTATATTTTTTAGTATTCCCAAAACATTAAGTGCGCGAGTAAGATTATGCAGATCGAAATATTGTTGCTAGGCAACTAATTGTAAGTTGAAAGAATACTTGACAGAGTTACAGTAACCCCTTTGTGGGGTAGATCATTTTCATTATTCTCTTGTCTTTATAATAATTTATCTGACTAGTCTTCATCCATACTTCTGTATTAGTATTCATCATCAGTAGACGCCCTCTCTAGATACATTATCATCTCTCATATTTTTATTTTATTTATTTATTTAAGCCTCTTTATTTCCTTAGTAATAATAATACAGTTCTTTTTCAGGGTGCCGTAGCCAAACGGCAAATAACGGAACCTTTATGGATTCGTCATGTCTGTCTGTCCGTCCGTATGTCACAGCCAATTTTTTCCGAAACTATAAGAACTATGCTGTTGAAACTTGGTAAGTAGATGTATTCTGTGAACTGCATTAAGATTTTCACACAAAAATAAAAAAAACAATAAATTTTGGGTGTTCCCCATACTTAGATCTGAAACTCTAATTTTTATTTCATCAAATAGGTCTTCAAAAATGATATTGAGGTTTGCGTGAGAGACACAAAATGTTTCACCCCCCCCCTGTAACTTCTAAAATAAGAGAATGATAAAACTAAAAAAAAAATATGGTGTACATTAATGTAAACTTCCACCGAAAATTGGTTTGATCGAGGTCTAGTAAGTAGTTTTTTTTAATACGTCATAAATCGTAAACCGCAATTTACCAAGTACGGAACCCTTCGTGCGCGAGTCCGACTCGCACTTGGCCGGTTTTGTTTTTACGCAATTTTAACTAAGTACCTCTCGGCGAGTATAGGCCTCCTCCATCTCACTCCACATTTTCCTATCTGGGGTTTTTCTCATCCAGTCGTTGTTTGCGATTTTTTATAAATTCGTGTATCGACCTCCATCTCTTATTCTTTCCCTATTTTTATAGTCATCTATATTCTTACTAAAAAAAATCCACACGACTTTTTTTACTCCTCTGCTTTACATGGCTATACTCGTATTATGAGTTCTGATTTTCAGAGATCTGATGCTCTAGACAAGTGGCATTCGATATCAGCGAAGGTGACAATTGAAATGTCAAAATATAAAGGATTGATCACGTGATTTTTCGATATGGCTTGTCAATCCCATAAAATTTTGCCTTTTTGACAAGACTGGCCAGACTTTTGACCAGAAAGTGCTTCAGAAATCGATTCCTAGTTGCCGAAAAGTTTGTAAAAAAAAAAAACATGTATGGGAAAAAACTCACTTGTCCATTCTCATGTTTAATATTGGCTATAACAAATCACATTTCATAATTTGCACTTATTTCTCATCTACATAAAGTTGTATCATTCAATCATTCCCTGCCATCACCACATTATCGTTCATCCCTTTTTACCTGTCTCCGTTGCCAATTTAAATATCTTCCGTCTCTATTTAACCCCTTTTACTTTTTGTTATAAATGTTCCTATCTCTTTCTCCCCTAGATGATTTGAATCAAATATCAATATAGTAAAATGGATTACCATCTACTTATTTTCAATGTGGTAACTTATCAAATTGACCATGAAATGTATTCAAATTACAATATCATTCTTGTACATTTCTTTATTTGTTTTGTTAGGATTAGTTCCCTTGTGTGGATGTACACTTGATCCTTCTTGTTTGCATACTAAGGTGTGGATAAGATGTTTTTTTGCTGTTTGTGATTGACGAGTTAGACATTTTTGCTTTGTGTTAAAGTGGATCCGTTACTGTTGTGTTTTTGGATATGTATGATTATGATCTATTGTATATTTGTACTTTCTTCTTCTGTTATTTATCTGTTGGTAAAGTTTATTATGGAATGTGATTGTACTATTAACTGCACATGATGCATTCATTGACCAATTGATTAACAAACTGGTCATAATTCACATTGCTAATATTTGCCCATTATGAGGTCTAGGTTTGCATTAATTCTTAGTACATTTGCTTACGTTGATTTTGTCCTATTTTCATAATTCACTTCAACAGGCTCAGTTTCCGTTTAAGGAACGTTGTATTTTATTACATTGTATTTGATCGTATCTATCAAAACTATCTCAGATTATTCCCAATTAAAATATTCAGAAGCCAAACGTGAAATTTTATGTCCAAGATATTCCTTATATCCTTTTGCTGTACCGCTCAAAATGCCCGAAAAGGAGACAAAAATTTCAAACACGCTCAAGAACGAGGGATTTTGTTCTTGCATTTTTGTATAAAATCATCATTTAGTTCCTGATCAACTGAGATTGTAGGATTCGCAAATTTGCATCTGTCCCTTGCATTCTTTCACATCGGTTGCAATTTAAATAATTCGTTTATAACAAATGTCGGTACATTAGAATAATGTAATTCTTTACCCATGGACGAATATTTAATTGACCGTGTGAGAAAATTTTGTTTGTATACTTCACCAATTTGGGAGTTTGCAAGGTGTTGGCGAACATGTGTATGCAAATTTTGAAGTATCGACATATTCAAATGAAGACAAGTGTGTGAATTTTGTTCGTTTTGGTTTCCCAAATGATCTAGGATACAGGTTTGGGATATTTGTAAATGATGAGTCAAATGATGGTTAGTTAGAACCCCTAACGGATGACAATGAATGAGTGGATTAGTTTATGTAAATAGTTGAAGAAACTTGTTAATGTAACTTGTCAGTTATGGGAATAGATGGAGTTAAACAAAACCGTTTTACAAAAAGTGATGAGTGAAAGATTTTTTTTATAAAAAGCGGCGGTTGAATTCATATACCAAATAAATTTAAATAAAGATAAAAAGTACCTTGAATTATATAATACTAGCTGCTACCACCCGCGGTGGCAGCTAGTATTTATTTAAGTTAGTATCCCATTGGTACTTCGCCCAATATCTTTATTAATGTTATATAGCCTATGTGTGATTCTGATGCTGAAGCTATATTTCTGTAAAGTTTAATTAAAATCTTTTCAGTAGTTTTTGCGTGAAAGTGTAACATTCATCCATCCATCCACACAAAAATTCACGTTTATAATAGTATAGTATGATGGTTCTTCATGTGAGCGTTTTCTAAGGAGTTAATAATATAATAAAATTATTTCAAAAACTGGCTTTTGCTTCGTCCGCATAGAAGATGGAATTGATCCCTCAGACATGTCTTTCCTTCGCCCTAACCCAAGCCTACCCGTGTGTCATTTCGCCGTTGCTTGGGGCGTGATTGAAAAACACACTTACACTGGTTTGTGCCGAATCAATTTATTTTCTTTCTTTCTTTGTTTATTACGAGTTTCAAGAAGGATAGGATTAGTAAGAATTAGGGTGACGCATGTCTTCATTTTGTGTTCGTCTCCTATAGCAGATTTTTTTTTTTTTTTTTTTTTTTATTATCTATAGGCTTGCGCTTGACCACTATCTCACCTGATGGTAAGCGATGATGTGGTCGACGATAGAGCACGCTTGCCTAGAAGAAACCTATTCACTCTTGACTTAAAGACCCCTAGATTGTAGCTATCGGGAAACACAGATTCCGGCAGGGAATTCCACTCTTTAGCTGTACGCATAATAAAAGTGTCCCCAAAACGTTTTGTGCGTATGGGTGGGATGTCCACCATGTACCGATGACGCATCGCCATACGTCTGGTAGTCCGATGATGGAACGGGCTGGGCGGAATTAAATCATGTAATTCCATCGCACACTCCCCGAAATGTAACCGATAAAATACCGACAAACTGGCAACTCGGCGACGATGTTCAAGGCTCTGGAGCTTTGACTTGACCAGTGCCTCATTACCGATGAGTTTCTTGGCCCGCTTTTCGATCGACTCTAGTGCATCAAGCTGGTATTTGGCAGATCCATCCCAGAGATGAGAACAGTACTCCATGCACGATCGAACTTGCGCTTGATACAAGTTGAGCAGCTGTTCCGGCGTGAAGTACCTTCTCACCTTCGCAAGGATCCCCAACTTTTTGGCAGCCAGCTGAGCCTTTGCCTCAATGTATGGCCCAAAATTGAGAGTCGATGTCAACGTAACGCCAAGAAGCTCAAGATGGTTCGTTATTGGCACGGTTACATCACGGAAAGTAGGAGCCGGGTGGAATTGGCTCCTTTTAGCGGAAAAAAGACACGCCTGGGTTTTAGCAGCATTAAACCTGACCAGATTGGCATCGCCCCATTCGGAAACTGCCTGCAAGGACAAGTTCAAGCGCTCCACCATGGCCTCCCGGAGAGACCGGACCTGAGGCCCGGTAGCACGCGCGTTGGACAAGTATCTCTCAGCAACAGTGCTGTCGTCTGCATACCCAAAGGTGCCGGGCTTCAGCAGATCGTTAATGTGCAACAAGAACAATGTTGCTGAGAGTACGGACCCCTGAGGGACCCCGGCATTAATATCCAATTGGTCCGACGAGCAGCCATCGATAACCACTCGAATGGACCGATCTCTCAGGAAGTCTGCAATCCAATCACACAGACCACCGGGCAAACCGAATGAAGGAAGCTTACCAATAAGGCTTTCGTGCCAGACCCTATCGAAAGCCTTCGAGATGTCGAGGGAGACGGCAAGCGCTTCCCCATGCCTCTCGATGGCCTCACTCCATATGTGAATGGCATACGCTAGAAGATCCCCAGTAGACCGATTTCGGCGAAAGCCGTATTGGCGGTCGCTAAGGATATCGTTAGTTTCTAGGTATGCCAGGAGCTTAGTGTTGAGTACACGCTCCATACTCTTACAGAGTATGGACGTTACAGAGATGGGTCTGTAGTTGGCCGGGTCAGCTCTACTGCCCTTCTTGGGCACGGGCTGTACGTTGGCTTGCTTCCAAGCATTCGGCACTGTTCCAGTCTCAATTCAATGAAACCCAAATAAAAACAATCTAAAAGCCATTCCATGCCACTGACGTGTTAATTTAATGAAAGTTTTCAGCTACAGCGCTGGTTCCAGATAGTTTTTCACGCGATACAATTGTTCGTGGTAATTACCAAGGCTTCATAGATGCTATTAATCATTGGCAGGGTTGGACAATAGCTGGTGCACTTTGTTAAGTTCAATGGTATGGTTGGTGCAGAAAAATAAAATAATAATGTCTGGGAAATATATTTTTTTACTTTTTACGTCTCTAATTTATCTTTATGATGAAAGGAAAGATGTTTTCTGAAAATATATTGATTTTGTAATAAGAAAAACTAGAAAAAAAACAAGTAAGGTGGTGTAACACCAACCTCGAAAATTGAGGCTATCTCGACGGAAAAGCAGCATTTAGAGCTGAGTCGCGAACTATGAGCTCCTTGAGAAACTTGCTTTTTTTAAAGTTTTGGGCAAAAAAAAAATTGTGGCTGTCGCCATCGACGCAAAAATAAGAAAAAGTTAAAAAGTTAGTTAGTTTAGTTTAGTTTCGACGGGCTGTTTCCGCAACTCCACGACCAAGCGCGTATTTTGCGTGAAAAAAACAAAAAAAACTATTTTTATCCATCTTTATTATATAATTTTTATTTTTTATTCAGCATCACATTCTTGTTTGATTTTTTAGAAAAGCATCACTCATTCACACTATAAAAATTGCTCATGATGTATGACAACTTCATACACTCAATGTCAAATCTTTTGCCAAACTATTCCACTGCATACTTTCGAGCTTAGTCAGTAGTTCGCAAGTCTGTTTATTTGTAAAACTTGTATATGTGGGTCAAGATCAGAATGTCAGATGAATCACATACGAGATATTTCGTATCGATTTCACGTTATGTCGTCTTGCATTTTGCACTCCAGTGTAGGTATATTTTGGTGTTTACGATTTGCATGTAGGTAATAAAGTATTTCTTTGTTGTTATTTTTTTTATTTAACATAAAAAAGTCAATGTTGAAAATGTATCGAAAGTTCTATAAAAGTTGTATCTGACAAATTTTTCGCATTTAATTTATCTACAACTAGCTTCTGCACGCGGCTTGGCACGCGTAGAAAGTGTTTTATTATCACAAGGGAGCAATATACCGAGATGAATTATACGTCCTACAGGTTATGGTCTATCCATAAGCCTAGTTTCATCCAAAGTCGTTAAGACGTTAAGGCGTAAAAGAGTAACAAACTAAGTCAAAAATTATCCTTATGGAACATATTCCCGGAATAAAAAGTATTATATGTGCTATTCCTGGCTAAAATCTATTTTTGTACCAAATTTCATCAAGATGCGTTCTACCATTTGAGCGTGAAGATGTATCAAACATACACACTCACAAACTTTGACCTTTATAATATCAGTGAGAACATGGAAATTTCTTAACTAGCGAAATAGGTGTCATCATCGAAATTATGTTGGGGTCGGCTTCCAGTCTTACCGTATTCAGCTGAGTACCAGTGTTTTACATGGAGTGACTGCCTATCTGACCTCCACAACCCAGTAACTGGGTAACACGATACCCTTTGGCAAGACTGGTGTCAGATTTCAGGCTTCTGACTACCCGTAACGACTGTCAAAGATCTTCAAATGACAGCCGGGACCAACGGCTTAACGAGCTTTCCGAGGCACGGAAGAATCTCGGTATGTTGAAATGGTCACCCATCCACGGACCGACCTCATCAAGCGTTGCTTAACCTTGAAGATCGACCTGTGCGGCTGTTATTATTTAGCCACGAGCTCCTCAGTGGCGAAATAGGTGAAATCTAAAAAAAAAAAAAATTGTGACCCGCACAATGGATACGTGAGATAAAACAAACTCTAAATTGAACAATAATATAAAAAAGAACCCCGTGTCTATAAGGTATAGCTTAGCGTAATCATTCGGGAAAAGCATACGAGATGTAGAGTTATGAAATATATTTTAAAATAACTGAAAAGATAAAGGTGGATAACGATTAAATGGTTCATGTCTACAACTTGTAAATTAGAAACACAGCTGATGCAATACAAAAAAAATACAAAGAAAGAATCCTCCTACAGTTAGCAGCCCTGAAAACAAACAACACTACAGCACACCTTAGTACAATGGCGTGCATCAGTGTTGGCGAATTAATAGCCAGCAGTAAGCCACGCTTAATGAATATTGCAGCCAAACTCGCGGTGACTGATACCAGTTATATTGACTCCCAGTGTACCGCGGACAAAATAAATACGTGTCATTTTTTATCCACTTTATTGTGTCCCGAAGTGTAGATGTTTTTGTTTTATTTTGGAACATTTATTACTTTATTTTTAACACGCTTTTATTAGCTTGGTATGTATGTATCAATGTAACAATGTATCAATGTAACGGAATCTTTGAACGTGATTTTCACCCACTTCAAAACGTTGGATTGGTTTGAAACTTTGCACACTTATCAAGGACCGATGACAATGCAATAATTTAAACAGTTTGTCCCATTATCCTTACCATTAAAGTGTGTTTTTTAGTTTTTAGAACTACAATTTATTATTCAAGATTATTTTAGCAAGGAGTTCTACAGTTATTTGTGACCGACTTTTATGAAGGTTTGGAACGTAAGTGACAAAAATGATTCCTCTATTTGTTTTCCTGTTAGACAATTCTACTGATCAAAGCTCCTTTTTTGGGTTCCATACCCAAAGGGTAAAAACAGGACCATATTACTAAGACTCTGCGGTCCGTTTGTCTGTCTGTCTGTCTGACACCAGGCTGTATCTCATGAACCGTGATAGCTAGACAGTTGAAGTTGTCACAGATGATGTGTTTCTTTTGCCGCTATAACAACAAATACTAATATAAAACTACTTATATAAAATTTGCAAAAAAATACTACCGACTTCCAAATAAAAAACTACAAAGTGAAAAAGAATTTTTTTTCAAAAAGTTTTTTATTTTTCACTTTTTAGTTGTATCTAGCTAATAAGCAAGTTGTTTGTTTACCTATAACGCCAGAATAGATTACCCGAATATCATGAAATTTGAACATAACCGGTGAAATGAGAGATCTGCGTACCCCTTAAGAGCGTACTGGCGTGATGTTATGTTATGAAATGGTAGAAACAATGAACAGACATGCGATTTCAGCAATCCCGAGAGATTTGCCATTATTTATTGAAGAGTTCTGTTGTAAATCTCCGAAGTTCTTCATCAGATCTTCACCAAACTAAAATGGGACCAATTTCGGCACATACTCTTTCAAACAAAAAATCAAATTTTCGAAAGCCGCAAAAAAACAAAATAAAACAAAACACATAATGTCGAACATAGAACCTCCTCCTTTTTGGTAAGTCGGTTAAAAACAGAATAAAATAAATATTTAAGTGGGGCTCCCATACAACAAACGTGATTTTTTTTGCCGTTTTTTTGCGATAATGGTACGGAACATCGTGCGCGAGTCCGACTCGCACTTGGCCGGTTTGAAATTAAGGAAAGCCCTTTTTATCGAACAAAATACGTTTGCGTAAAAGGGTAATCCCGGCATTAGCTAACGGTTTTAGTAACAGTGAATTGTCTGTGTCAGCCCAAATAATTTTGTTAGGTTAGGATGATGCAATCAATCCGAGCGATGTCATCATTACCTACTCGTAACCATAAGAAGCTTGCAAGTTTGCTGTCTTTTATCAATGTGGCTATTTAAATAATTGTTTCGGTGACATGTCTAAGATGAAATAAATCGCACCAGAGAGCGTGTTAAGAATAGACACGACAACTGACTCAAATCTTTTTAGTTGACCCCCGACGCAAAATAAAGGGTACTATAACTACAAATACAAATAATCTTTATTGACATAATTTTTTACAGCAGTTATTGAAGCTTCTGACTCCCGAACTAGGCGGACCTATATGACAGGAGTCAGCGCCCACCCCATTTCATATTCACTAACATTCATTCATTCATTTTTTAGGGTTCCGTACCCAAAGGGTAAAAACGGGACCCTATTACTAAGACTCCGCGATCTGTCTGTCTGTCTGTCTGTCTGTCCGTCTGTCACCAGGCTGTATCGCATGAACCGTGATAGCTAGAGAGTTGAAATTTTCTCAGATGATGTATTTCTGTTGCCGCTATAACAACAAATACTAAAAACAGAATAAAATAAATATTTAAGTGGGGCTCCCATACAACAAACGTGATTTTTTTGCCGTTTTTTGCGATAATGGTACGGAACCCTTCGTGCGCGAGTCCGACTCGCACTTGGCTGGTTTTATAATTTTGACGTGTATATGTTTGTTTGTCTGTGGCATCTTAGGTCCTCAACGGTAAAACTGGTTTTGGTACAGTTACTTTTTTCCCGACTGCCGAAGGACGGTAATGTGTTTATCAGTCTATCACACTTATATTATAAAGACGAAAGTTTGTGAGTGTGTGTGTGTGTGTGTTTGTTACCTCTTCACGCTCAAACAGCTGAATGGATCTAGATGAAGTTTGGCACAGAGATAAATTATAGCACATAGGATACTATCATCCCAGGAATATGTACCCTCGGGATAATTTTCCCTGGCAGAGGCTAGTGTATGTATATGTGTTCCTATGTGGCGTTCTAGAGACGAAACGAATGATTGTTCAGAATTTCTGTAGAGCTGATTCCAGACTTTTTACAATATTTTTCAATCATCATTATAGCCCTTTGCTAAGAATAGTTACAGCACTGATTACAGTATTTGTGCCACATGTTAAATTTAGTGTTGTGTTTTTTTTACCTTTGTATAGATTCTTTCACCTATTGTGAATGTGTGAACATTGTAGGCTTTCTAGATTTCTAGATGATTGTTAACATTTGTTAACTTTTTATTTCGTGCATTATTTTTTTTGTTTGTTTTTTTGTTTCAATTTCGTACGACTTATTGTCGGGCCTACGTTGTCCCCCCATATCCAAGTACTAATGCTGTAACATGGAAATATTGTAAACAAAATGGTTACTCATGGAGTTTCTTGCCGGTTCTTCTCCATAGGAAACGACTAACCCGAACCGTGCACCTTTTATCGACGTTTTATAAGTGCCCATATAGGCCTATGTAAAATAAAAATATTTGATTTTGATTTTTGAGACCCTTTTACCGTATTCATTACATACTGTCGGCAGTTTATAAAGAGGCAAGTACGACAGTTTACGAACAAAATTAGGCTTATTTTACTTTATCAAATACATTTATGACTTTACAATATTGGTATAACTTATCATAATCGGTTTTATATTTGAGTTTAATTTTATATGGTTATGGTTTTTACCCGACTGCCGAAGGAGGGTAATGTGTTTATCAGTCTATGTACGTATGTATGTTTGTTCCTATGTGCCGATCTAGAGACCAAACGCGTTGGCCTATTTTGATGATTCTTACATCAATCGATTCGTCTTAACCCTGTGAGTGTCACTGGATACGTTAAAATTGGATAGTAAAAAAATGGCGGCTTTTGGCGCCATATTGTGTGGCACAATTTTTTTTTCTTCCAAACCCTTCGTGTGGGGTATCAAAATAAAGGGTTTTAAGAGTTGATTTCAAAAATATATAACACTTGTATGTTAAATTGTACCTGATTCTAAAAAAAAAATAACTGAAAAGTTATACATAAAAAAAGTTAATTTAAAAAATCAAAAAACCCGACTGCTTAAAAAGCTAACTAAAAAGACGTAAAACAAGAAGAAAATCATGCTGTACAGTCGGTGGGTACATCTGGTTTTGGCCAGCCAGCTCGCGAACATGTATTCTCCGACTGCACAGCATGATTTTCTTCTTGTTTACGTCTTTCTAGTTCGCTTTATAAGCAGTCGGATGTTTTGATTTTTTGAAATAACTTTTTTTTTACTAACTTTAATAATCGTGTTTGTATATTCCTTTAATTTAAAAAAGTTAAGTTTTATAAGTTCTTCCATAACTGGTTATACCATAATTGATAACAGCTTTGGCTAGTGCTAAAAGGATATACATATTGAAGAGTACATAAAACACTAGCTTCATTTCCCAGTGAAAAAAAAAAATATCTCTCGCGAAAATTTAAATGTTTCCCAACATACTCCAGGAATAAAAGTATACTTTGTGTGAAGTATGGGCTATATTACTGTAACATTTCATCTATATCCGTTAAGTAGGTTTTGCATGAAAGAGTAAAAAAGCATCCATCCATCCAAACTTTTACATCTTACTAATATTTATGTTTGTTTGTTACTTTATCAAGCCAGAACGGCTGAACGTATCTGTGTGAATATTGGGACAGATATAGATTATAGTCTGCAATAGCACATTGGCTACTTTTCATCCCGGTATAAGGTTCATTCCCTCTCACAGAGAGGCCTGTGTCCTAGCAGTGGGAACATTAATATGCTGATGATGTGATGTGATAAGGTTTCCTTGGGCACAGATAATAATAATACTCCTTGGGATAAGAATACACATTTCACGCGGGCAATGCCGATGGCAGAAACTAGTTTATAATATTAGTATAAAGTAGGATTTTGCTTCCAGCCTTTGTCTACCGACAGTACAAGCCAGTCTATTGTTTAGCAAGCGTAATATTTGCTCGTCAGCTTACGTTTCAGTACAGAAGCGACTGCTGAAATATGATTCTCACTTACATGCTATTTAATTAGAACTGCGATGCAATGTAATGCTTTGTTTTGACTTTGTATGGAGTCGTGTATGGTACGGGAAATTGTGTATGTTGGTGTCGTGTTGTTATTGTAGAAGCTACTTATTTTGAACGTTGGTATGTCGGAATTTTATGTTTTATTAATTACTAGCTGACCCGGCAAACTTTGTTTTGCCATAAAAACACCAAACATTCATCTAACCTACCTACCCTACCCTACCCTACCTAACCTACCCTACACTACCCAACTCTACCTACCTTACCCTACCCTACCTACCCTATCCTACGCTACCCTACCTACATACCTACCCTACCTATGTAGGTATGGTACCAATTGTTTTTCTTTTCTTTTTTTTCATAAGAACCTTCTCCTAACAATAACAAACACAACAAAAAAAAAAAAGCGAAATCTGTCCAACCGTTCACGCGTGATGCTGTGACCAAAGGAAATAGGGATTCATTTTTATATATATAGATAGATTAACGAATAAACTTTATTAAAATAAATTAAACCTTCTTCCAAAACAAAACACTACAAAGCGGCGACCTATATTTTGTTTTTGACACCGAAAATACAGTAATTTTTCGTTTTGGAAGTCGGTTATTTTTTTTTGTTTAAATGTTTATTATTTTCTTTTATGTTTTGGTGCCTTATATTACCATGAAAATACGCATTATTAAGGATAATTCTCGGAAAACTACTCGCCAGACACAGGCCCCTTATGAGGTATCGTGTATGCGATTTTAATATTATTCAAAAATAAGATTTATATTTTGTGTTTTTATCCATTCGTGTCCTTTACTTTTTATGTACAGACAACAACAGATCAGGTTTCTTCACTTGGACATTTGTATGCACCTTATTGCATTGTAATAAGGGTTCATTTCAAGAACAGAAACATCGTTATATCTCGTGAACCCCGCAAAATAAATAAACAATGTTTTCTAATTATGAATATAACGTGTTTTTTCTACAATATACAATCAAATTCATCAAGATACAACCATTTTTACAAAGGGGCCCAAGTTCCCTTACAAAATGGGCATTCCCCTTTAAACGGGACTGAGAAGCACACGCGCTCGATTAAATAAAAAATAATTTCAAAAACTAAAACCCGACTACTGACAAATCAAGCTTTAAAAAAATATTCTTATCTGAAATGGTTATGTACTAACTATATTAAATCAACTTAAATTGTGTTAAATATTTTATTTTATTTCATACATATTCATAGTGGTGTTCAGAGGATCTAGATTATCCTGTATAAAGATAAAAAATTCTGGGGTAGCACATAAAAAAACAGTCCAATTGAAAACCTCCTCTTTTTTGAAGTCGGTTAAAAATATAACATCAAAGTCAAAGTCAAAGTCAAAGTCAAAGCACTTTATTTCAAGTAGGCCAGTTACAGGCACTTTTGAATTGTCAAAAGACAAAATAAAATATTACAAAAATATGGTGCTACAGTCCCAGTCACAAGACATAATAACTGTGAAAGTACCGTAGATGCCCATTCCAAGGCGTAGATCTCTATGGAGAAGAACGGGCAAGAAACTCCATGGACACTCTTTTTCAATTAGGTAATTATTACAAATCATTTGTTACATCATTCATGTTGAGATTACACATTATGTGAGAACGATGTAGAAAGTTAAAAGTGTCCATAGTAAATATAAAAAGACAATTCAGAAATAAAATTAGAATCAATTAAAATAAACCATGGCAGCTAAGAGATGACCAGTCCCAACCGACAGCGCCCGTTCACGAACATGACACATGTATCAGCACCATTCAGCTCAACCATTTTGAAGGGAGCTAAATGATCCGACACACGCGCCACCATCGGCGAGACATTTGAGTGGGCATGACATACTCTCAACCACCGGAGTCATTCAAGTCAATAGAAGACGTAGGTATCTAGACAATGATAGCTCTGAAGTACATGGTACTCACACAATGCTGGCTATGCTGCTATATAATACTAGAAAGATTAACTCTATATAATGCAAAGATAGTAGCAATCCTCATCAGCTCCGACAATAACAGTAAACGATACCTATGACAGTCTTACCAAAAAATAAAATTTAAAAAATACACATAAAAACGAAATTAAAAAATAATAATATTTAACCTGACAGCAAGCTAATTTTGGTAAAAGATCACGAACATTGTCTTGAGTTCAACACAGCGACCAACTATGCTTATCATCTAAATAATCATTAATAGAATAGTATGCCTTAGAACAGAGATTAGCTTTTACTTTTGCTTTAAATGCGTTAAATGGCAAATCTAGAAAAGAAGACGGTAACTTGTTGTAAAAAGTTATACCAACCCCAACGAATGAACTATGCACCTTATGAAGTCGATGAAAGGGAGCTCGTAATTTGTCCTTATTTCTGGTGTTAAAGTTGTGAATGTCACTATTGTTACTGTACAAATGAATGTTCTGCCTAATATATAAAATGTTGGCGAATATGTACTGTGAAGCCGCTGTGAGAATACCAATCTCTTTAAAAAAATCTCTTAGAGAAACACGCGCACCTAATTGGTAAATGGCACACCTGCATTCCCCAAAGGGCTAGGTAGAGGCGCATCTACAGTTCAAAATTTTCTCATGTAACGGGCATCAGGCCTGGACCTCATGCTTGCTGAGGACCTCCGACAACTTGACCAACGAAGCATTTAGTTTTCTTATTTTGTGGATTGAAAATGGGTGTAGGCAGCAAAAACCTTGTATCCTTTGTCAATTTATAGTTAGGTACTGAGTTACTTTTTTGGGTTCCGTTCCTCAAAAGGAAAAAAAACCGACCAAGTGCGAGTCGGACTCGCGCAGGAAGGGTTCCGTACTTGGTAAATTGGTTGGGTTACGATTTATGACGTATAAAAAAAAATTCGGTGGAAGTTTACATGGTAATGTACTTCATATATTTTTTTTAGTTTTATCATTCTCTTATTTTAGAAGTTACAGGGCACACATTTTACCACTTTGGAAGTGTCTCCTGCGCAAACTATTCAATTAAAAAAATATATATTAGAAACCTCAACATCATTTTTGAAGACCTATCCATTGATGTCCCACACGTATGGGTTTAATGAAAAAAAGTTTCAGTTCTAAGTATGGGGCACCCCCAAAACTTATTGTTTTTTTTTTGTGTAAAAATCTTAATGCGATTCACAGAATACATCTACTTACCAAGTTTCAACAGCGTAGTTCTTATAGTTTCGGAAAAAAGTGACTGTGACATACGGACGGACAGACAGACAAACAGACAGGACGAATGAAAGGTTCCGTTTTTTGCCATTTGGCTACGGAACCCTAAAAAAGAACCCTAATAGAATAACTTCGTGGTCTGTCCATGTGTTCTGACCTTTTTCTCTGAAGGTATGACGTTGATATTATGTTATATACTCAGGTCTGCAATCCCTCAGACCTGTGAAAATAACAAACTTCTAAATCAACGCAATCAAAATATTTAACCGTTTATGTCGCATACTTGACACTTGCAAGGGAATCAAAACCTATAAGATACTGCCCGTTGATCAAGAATCAACTAATTTGGCCAGAAGCAATGTCCCGTAGCACATTCTTCAGTATAAATCCTTACGGTGTCATTGACCAAATGCTGGTTTAAGTACTGACATCACAAGACCAAATGTGCCACAGGCCACATTCTTCAGTATAGATCCTTACGCTGTCATTGACCAAATGTCGTTTTAAGTATTGACATCATAAGACCAAATGTGCCACAGGCCACATTCTTCAGTATAGATCCTTACGGTGTCATTGACCAAATGCTGGTTTAAGTACTGACATCACAAGACCAAATGTGCCACAGCCCACATTCTTCAGTATAGATCCTTACGGTGTCATTGACCAAATGTCGTTTTAAGTATTGACATCATAAGACCAAATGTGCCACAGCCCACATTCTTCAGTATAGATCCTTACGGTGTCATTGACCAAATGTCGTTTTAAGTATTGACATCATAAGACCAAATGTGCCACAGCCCACATTCTTCAGTATAGATCCTTACGGTGTCATTTACCAAATGTCGTTTTAAGTATTGACATCATAAGACCAAATGTGCCACAGCCCACATTCTTCAGTATAGATCCTTACGGTGTCATTGACCAAATGTCGTTTTAAGTATTGACATCATAAGACCAAATGTGCCACAGCCCACATTCTTCAGTATAGATCCTTACGGTGTCATTGACCAAATGCTGGTTTAAGTACTGACATCACAAGACCAAATGTGCCACAGCCCACATTCTTCAGTATAGATCCTTACGGTGTCATTGACCAAATGTCGTTTTAAGTATTGACATCATAATACCAAATGTGCCACAGCCCACATTCTTCAGTATAGATCCTTACGGTGTCATTGACCAAATGTCGTTTTAAGTATTGACATCATAAGACCAAATGTGCCACAGGCCACATTCTTCAGTATAGATCCTTACGGTGTCATTGACCAAATGCTGGTTTAAGTACTGACATCACAAGACCAAATGTGCCACAGGCCACATTCTTCAGTATAGATCCTTACGCTGTCATTGACCAAATGTCGTTTTAAGTATTGACATCATAAGACCAAATGTGCCACAGGCCACATTCTTCAGTATAAATCCTTACGGTATCATTGACCAAATGTCGTTTTAAGTATTGACATCATAAGACCAAATGTGCCACAGGCCACATTCTTCAGTATAGATCCTTACGGTATCATTGACCAGCTGTCGTTTTAAGTATTGACATCACAATACCAAATGTGTCACAGGCCACATTCTTCAGTATAAATCCTTACGGTGTCATTGACCAAATGCTGGTTTAAGTATTGACATCATAAGACCAAATGTGCCACAGGCCACATTCTTCAGTATAAATCCTTACGGTATCATTGACCAAATGTCGTTTTAAGTATTGACATCATAAGACCAAATGTGCCACAGACCACATTCTTCAGTATAGATCCTTACGGTGTCATTGACCAAATGTCGTTTTAAGTATTGACATCATAAGACCAAATGTGCCACAGACCACATTCTTCAGTATAGATCCTTACGGTGTCATTGACCAAATGCTGGTTTTAGTACTGACATCACAAGACCAAATGTGCCACAGGCCACATTCTTCAGTATAAATCCTTACGGTATCATTGACCAAATGTCGTTTTAAGTATTGACATCATAAGACCAAATGTGCCACAGACCACATTCTTCAGTATAGATCCTTACGGTGTCATTGACCAAATGCTGGTTTAAGTATTGATATCACAAGACCAAATGTGCCACAGGACACATTCTTCAGTATAGATCCATACGGTGTCACTGACCAAATGCTGGTTTAAGTATTGACATCATAAGACCAAATGTGCCACAGGCCACATTCTTCAGTATAGATCCTTACGGTATCATTGACCAAATGCCGGTTTAAGTACTGACATCATAAGACCAAATGTGCCACAGGCCACATTCTTCAGTATAGATCCTTACGGTGTCATTGACCAAATGCCGTTTTAAGTATTGACATCATAAGACCAAATGTGCCACAGGCCACATTCTTCAGTATAAATCCTTACGGTATCATTGACCAAATGCTGGTTTAAGTATTGACATCATAAGACCAAATGTGCCACAGGCCACATTCTTCAGTATAAATCCTTACGGTGTCATTGACCAAATGCTGGTTTAAGTATTGACATCATAAGACCAAATGTGCCACAGGCCACATTCTTCAGTATAAATCCTTACGGTGTCATTGACCAAATGCTGGTTTAAGTATTGACATCATAAGACCAAATGTGCCACAGGCCACATTCTTCAGTATAAATCCTTACGGTGTCATTGACCAAATGCTGGTTTAAGTATTGACATCATAAGACCAAATGTGCCACAGGCCACATTCTTCAGTATAAATCCTTACGGTGTCATTGACCAAATGCTGGTTTAAGTATTGACATCATAAGACCAAATGTGCCACAGGCCACATTCTTCAGTATAAATCCTTACGGTGTCATTGACCAAATGCTGGTTTAAGTATTGACATCACAAGACCAAATGTACCACAGGCCACATTCTTCAGTATAGATCCTTACGGTGTCATTGACCAAATGACCGCTTACTTGCCGCGAATAGGTATAAAAAATGGAACTCGAGCGCATACGCCGCACATCCATCCACATCCATACTTAATTATCCTTACTTACATTATTAATTCAAAAGTAACTCTATCTGTCTTTCTGTTGCATTTCCATGCATAAACCGCTGAACCGATTTAGATGAAATTTGGTATGAAGATAGTTTAAGACACTGAGAAGAACATAGGATAGTTTTTTATCCCTGAAATGAAGTTTGTATGGTGCATATTTTTTTAAAGTAAGAAGGCTAATAGAAATAAGCTATTCGAAGTACTAATGCTATGCAGCTACGGGCAAAAGTTATCTTATATAACTGAGAAGTCAATCGTTAAGCATATAGTGGTACTGAGTGTATAGTCGCATAATTATTATAATACCTCTTTTATGAATTTACTTCATCATCATCAGTATGTTTCCACTGCTGGGACACAGGCCTCCTCTCTTAGAAAGGGAATGGGCCGTAATCCACCACACGGGCCCAGTGCTGTTTGGTGGATGTTACATTTCTTTGAATTTTTGGTTTTAGGACATGCCGGTTTCTTCACGATGTTTTCCTTCGCCGTTTTGAGAGCAGTGGTGATGAAATGATTTACACAAAGTAAAGCGCCTGCCTGAGCCACTACCTACAAGCTTATAAGTCGCGGCTATTACCACTGGGCCAACGCTAACCGTAAATAAAAAAATACGTATTTTACTTCTGCTTTAATTTAGATAAATTTGTAAACGTAAATGATTCCAGTCTTGCCAAGGTGAATCTGGGTTTTGCAAGTCAGACCAGCCAATCCATCTCCATGAAGCATTTATCAAGACTGAAACCCGACTCTAGCATAGAAAAGCTAGGAAGTTTGAAGAGTCGTCATCATAATCAGCCTTTTAATGTCCCACTTCTGGGACACAAACCTCCTCTCTTTGGGAGAGGGAAGTTTGAAGAGTATTGTTAGATATCTGAAATATTTTAAAATCATGCATAAATAATTAGGATGCCACCACGTCATTTTGAACCAATAACCCTACATCCTTTCAAACACCCAGTAATCCAAAATTCACATCTAAATACACCAACAATAGAGCTCAAAATCGAGCACTGCACACACAAAATAAACGTCACGTATTCAAATCAATACGATGACAATAGTTATAGTCACAGTATAATGGATCGACAAACGAACGACAAAAAAGTCGACTCATGCGCACACCTGCGATTTTCAATACATCCATCATTGATCGATTAGTTCCAATTCCTTTTTCAAAAGTTGCTGTTCAATTTTGAACTTAATTTTCGAAGTGGTAACATTGGGAATTATTTGTCTGGTTGTAGATTATTTAGCAGTAAAGGGTTGCGTCCTATAGTCTCCAAAAATTACTGTATTTGACTATAAATTTTATAAGTGACTCGACATTTCAAGTTTATTCATTTCAATACATTTAAAGTGATTATGGCTTACTACGCAAATTATTGGCCATCAAAATGATCAGTATTCAGCTAACCCTGCTTTCTGCTGATTCTGGTGAAATTTGTGTGGATTATAGCTGCACCAAGAGGTTGACAGAAGGGTTGGGCAGACCCAACTCTTCTGGGAATTCAGACGTAATATTATTTTAGGCTTTCTACTAATAATATAAAAACGAAAGTCTCCTTTGGATGCCTTTTAATCAATCATGTCTCATCGGCTGAACAAAACTTGGTAACGGATAGACCATGTGCTGGATTAGAAATAAATTCCTTTTTCCTTTCGCGAGTGAAGCCGATAGCAAATTTAGTACATCATCTTTATCATCATCATCATCATCATATCAGCCGAAAGATGTCCACTGCTGGACATAGGCCTTCCCCAAGCGTCGCCTCATTGACCGGTCTCGTGCGTCCCGCAACCAGCGGATCCCCGCAACCTTCTTAAGGTCATCGGTCCACCTGGTGGGAGGCCTTCCAACGCAAGGTCTTCCGGTTCGCGGTCGCCACTCCAGAACCTTTCTGCCCCATCGGCCATCCGTTCTGCGTGCAATGTGCCCTGCCCACTGCCACTTAAGTTTGGCAATTCTTCGGGCTATGTCGGTAACCCTGGTTCTCTTGCAGATCTCTAAATTTCTGATTCGATCACGCAAAGAAACTCCGAGCATAGCCCTTTGGGTGACTTTAAGCTTTCTGATGAGGCCCATTGTAAGCGACCACGTCTCAGAGCCATATGTCATCACTGGCAACACACTGGTCATCTTTATCATTTCAGCCGAAAGACGTCCACTGTTGGAGATAGGTCTCCCCAAATGTCGCCACATCGAGCGGTCTTTTGCGTCTCGCATCCAGCGGATGTCCACAGACTCTACAGATCATTGGTCCACCTAGATAGGCATTCCTAGGCATTGATTACATGATGATGGTAATGATGTCTAGCATATGCAGTTAAGTCTCTACATGATGGAAATCCCACCTGTATGCACGAAACGTTAACGTCGTTTTGATAATACTTTCATTGCACGTGCAGCTAAGGTGTGGAATCCCCTGCCGAAGTCTTTGTTTTCTGATAGCTACAACCTAGGGATCTTTAAGTCAAGAGTGAATATGTTATTTCTAGGCAAGCGTGTTTCAACGTCGACCACATCATAGTTCCCCATCAGGTGAGATAGTGGTCAAGCACGAGCCCATAGAATATTAAAAAATAAAACTGGCCAAGTGCGAGTCGGACACGCGCACGAAGGGTTCCGCACCATTATCGCAAAAAACGGCAAAAAAGTCACGATTGTTGTATGGGAGCCCCCCTTAATTTTTTTTTTTTTTGAAGTGAATATTCAAGTAAATGTTCTGTGAATATTTCAAGCGTCTACCTGTTGCCGTTATTAATATCGAGCAAAAAACGGCAAAAAAATCACGTTTGTTGTATGGAAGCCCCCCTTAGATATTAATTTTAATCTGTTTTTAGTATTTGTTGTTATAGCGGCAATAGAAATACATCATCTGTAAAAATTTCAACTGTCTAGCTATCACGGTTCATGAGATACAGCCTGGTGACAGACGGACAGACAGACAGACAGACGGATCGTGAAGTCTTAGTAATAGGGTCCCGTTTTTACCCTTTCGGTACGGAACCCTAAAAACCAACGCTGCGTCTTCCGGTACACGGTCGCCACTCAAGAACTTTTCTGCCCCATCGACCACCTGTTCTGAGGGCTATATCGATAAAATTGGTTTCCTGCGGATTTCATCATCTCTTTCTAGTATATCAATCAATCTGCCTAGCCTTTGCCCAAGAGTAAAAAGGTTCAAAGGTATGTAAAGGTTCTGAAGTGGCGACCGCGAACCGGAAGACGTTACGTTGGAAGGCCTTCCACCAGGTGGACTGATGACCTGGTGAAGGTTGCGGGGACCCGCTGGTTGCGGGACGCACGGGACCGGTCGATGTTGTGACGCTTGGGGGAGGCCTATGTCCAGCAGTGAACGTCTCTCGGCTGATATAATGATGATGGTAATGATGTCTAGCATATGCAGTTTAGTCTCTACATGATGGACATCCCACCCGTACGCACGAAACGTTTTGATAATACTTTCATTGCGCGTGCAGCTAGAGTGAATGGTTTTTTTCAAGGCAAGTGTGCTTCACCGTCGACCACATCATCGCTTACCATCAGGTGAGATAGTGGTCAAGCGCAAGCCTATAGATAATAAAAAAAAAAAAAAAACGAAGGTGTGGAAGCCCCTGCCGAAGTCTTTGTTTTCTGATAGCTACAACCTAGGGATCTTTAAGTCAAGAGTGAATAAGTTACTTCAAAGCAAGCATCCTTTACCATCGACCACATCATCGCTTAACATCAATCGAAATAGTGATAAATAGCAAGCCTAGCACAAATAAAAAATAATGTCACTACAATGACATATGCTATTGTGTTTCATGAAGGTCAGTTTTGTTCAGTATGATTCAGACAATGTTATGCGAATACGGGCGTGTGACATGGAAAATTATGGAAAATTTACGTACTTATGATTTTTTATCTGGGAAGTAGGGCGAGTGACGACTGTCAGTTGTCTTTGTTTGTGATTTTCTTACGGTATGCGCAATAGATATTTGTGGAAATATATTCAGGCAGTCAGTTAAAAGGTGTTTTCAGTTAGATTAGATATAAGAAGCAATGTATGTAAACAATAGACAAATGGTAAGCAATTAAGGCAATCAAAGCTTAATGGAATTTGGAAGATCTTGGAAAAGCATTTATAAAACTATTTTTAAACATTCATACCTACTAACACCTGTCTTCTAAATGCCAAAGTAAATCTGTCTGTTTGTTACATTTTTTACTGAACGGCTGAACAGATTTGAATGAAACTTAGCACATGGGTAGATCATGTCCTGGATTAGGACATGGATACTTTAATCCCAACTTTCAATTGAACGAAGCCAAACATTTCCAAAGCCTCGGCCAACTTTTTCTGTACAGTTTTTACAGCTCAATATGGCATAATTAGGCCTTTTTCTAGATTTCGGTGGCTTTCCAGTGTCGATAATGGTAAATGAAAAGCTCATAGTTCAATAATTGGTCGTAATTTTACATCATTTTTAGGGTTCCGTACCCAAAGGGTAAAAACGGGACCCTATTACTAAGACTCCGCGATCCGTCTGTCTGTCTGTCTGTCTGTCCGTCTGTCACCAGGCTGTATCTTATGAACCGTGATAGCTAGACAGCTGAAATTTTCCAGATGAAGTATTTCTGTTGCTTCTACAACAACAAATACTAAAAATAAAATAAAATGAATATTTAAGTGGGGCTCCCATACAACAACCGTGATTTTTTTGCCGTTTTTTACGATAATGGTACGGAACGCTTCGAGCGCGAGTCCGACTCGCACTTGGCCGGTTTTTTTGACTTGTAAAGTACACGCAATTGCGTCATCTAGTTAAGATTTATATCTGTGGGTACGCCCATAACAAAACTTAGATCCATATTTTGTTAAAACACAGAGCAACATAAAAAAAAATGTGACATTCATAACTACGCTTAACTAATTGCAACCATAAACACGAGAACTCTATAATTTGCTAAAACTCTATAATTTAAAACTATAACAATTTTTGTCTACGCCCTAAAAATTATTATCACTAGGCGACCACTCATTTGTCTAATGGGATAATAATATATGCTAATTGTAAGTAAAACCGGGTAGAAACAATAGACTATGAATCATAAATAATGCTTCTAAATGGTCTATTATTATATTTTGTAATAATTAGTTCTTATAGGTTTTTTCGTATTTTTTATGTATGTAGTTGACTATGTTTTTATGGGCTTTAAACTAGACTTATTTGAATAATTTACTAGTTTGTTAAAAGGTGTACAAAACTATCTTGTTATTTCAATAATTTTATGCGTTGGTTTTAAAATCCTACTATTACGAGTATTTTGGATGGATGTTTGTTACACTTTTACGCAAAAACTACTGAGACGATTTTGAAAGAAACATTTTAATTGTGTAGCTTGTACATTAATATATCACATCAGTCAGTACAACAACACTTTATAAACTTTTAAATAAACAAGCACACAATTTTACCTTTTTTTACCCGACTACGGCGAAACAAAAGGTGGGGTTATGTTTTTGACCGGTATGTGAGTGGGTATGTATGTATGTATGTTCATCTGTTCCCTCATAACTTCTAAACTACTTATTTAAATTTGATAAATGATGATGATATTGTTGGAAGCGTCTTGTTTGTCAACTGGGGGGTGACCATTAGCTCTTAGAGTAAGGTTATTTTGAGATCGCGTAAGTGACAGATGTATACAAGTCATATACATCTGTCCCTTACACACAGTCAAAATAACCTTACTCTAAGAGCTTATGGTCACCCCCCTGGTTATAGGCTATGCGAAGTCCGAAGCCCGAAGTAAAGAACAAAAAAAAAACACCCCACCCCATCATGTGTAGTGTCATTGAACAGGTTTTTTTATTTTTTTTTATGATGGGTTTGCTCTTGAATCTAGTCTAGGTCATAGTTGACAGAGACAGAGTCGACGATGGAGTGAGCTTACCCAGAAGAAGCCTGTTCACTCTAACTTTGAAGAGATTCGGGTTGAAAGCGTTCGGAAATACAGACGTAGGTAGTGAGTTCTATTCATTCGCTGTGCGCATTATGAAGGATGTTTGGAAATGAACAGGTATTTTAAAATGAAGGTAGTTTTTGGTACATCATATTTTGCCTAGCGTACCGTTTGCGAGACATATTCTGTCAGTCTTGAAAATAATTTTTACCCGACTACGGCGCGGCGTTGCAAAGTGTTTATTGATTGGTATGTAATTATATTAGTTAAGATAAAAATTTTATTTCTACAACAGGTCCTAGGACCAATGAAAACCCAAAGAGGTCAATCTCCTATGATTCAGACATTCACAGAGAAAAGGATGACTAAACAGATAAGGAATGTTAAATCTAAGGCATTAAAGGTCAAGATTGATCTATCACGATCGAAGTTAGAAGGCAATAGATGTGGATTGTGGCGCCTGCATAGTAATTTATCGATTAGCGTTAATTTGAAACTTGATTTTCGTTTCATTTTGCAATAACGGCCATTACTTTTAGCGACCTTTTGTATCCCACCGACAAAAAATTTTTACTAAGTGAAATTACAAGTCAATTCACATGAACGAAATGCAACGCATATTGACCGATTTGCACTTGAAATTTTGTTATAAAATACCCAAGCGTTATCGGTAAAGTATTTTTAGGGTTCCGTACCCGAAGGGTCCAAACGGAATCCTATTGCTGTCACTCACGTGTCTGCCTGTCTGTCCGTCTGTTACACGGTTGGAGCTACAGTCTTCAAATTTTCACAGTATCTTATTGACCCAAGCCATGCAAATTAGCTAAAAAAAATGTTTTATATTTTTAAGTGGGGCTCCCATACAGAGAGAGATTTAAAGGGGGACCTGAAAAAACATCATGACCTACCCCACCATCGACTGGGGTATCGTTGTTTAGCCACCAAAGGCAGCTTTTTTACAAAATTTTGTACCGAAGTTTTTTTTTAACTTCCCATTTAAATTTGGTCATGTTTATTATTACGTACATTTAACTAAAAAGTACTTACCATATTTTGATAAATCAGTTTTTTTTAATTCTCTCATTTTTCCCCAACTTGATTTTGCGGTTTGGTACAGAGTCCAAAATGTGTGAAGCCCGACACGTACATGGACGATTTTTTTATTGATAGGGCTGCATTTCAGCAAATTGATTCTTTTTAATAAAATATCCCCAGATTATAGAAAGTTCTAAATAAAAATAAATATGTCTATCTCTCTTCTATTATATTTTTACAAAGCCTCAAAATTGCGAAAAAGTTGTTTGGTATTGTTTTGACGCTTGACTTATGATAATAATTAATTATATAATTTTTATTTGTTTGGAAAAACAAACGGTTAAGCGGTTTTTGAATAGTTAATAATAGTTAACATTTCTTTTTTTATTATTTAAGAATTGAAAAGTTATTTATTCTTAAACATCATTTACTTAATTGTATTACTGTTCAATATATTTACAACTCTACCTACTCTACTGAAGCACAATTCTTGCAATACTACCTTACCCCCCTACAAAACAGCGAAACAATTTCCAAGTATCTCTAAAACCTATAATTACCTTCCACATTCTCAAAGCTAAGTTCATTGCAACTAATGAATCACCATGGTACGTCGATGTGTCAATAAACTGAAGAACAAAGAAGACCTCTAGTGCCCCTTATCATTTACAACACGATTATCGCCGATAGATGTCGCCATAAAAGCTCAAAAGCTGTTAACTTGTACAAAGGAGTTATTATTAAAATTCGAGTTGGCTCATACTTTTTTATCTGTGTTGATTTGGTGGTCCAAGTTATGAGCGGTTATGAGAGGATGGAGCTTTAAATGAAATCAACCATCAGAGGTCAAATGTTGAGCATAAAGTATTGAATTCTACTTGAAGAGCTATTTTTTAATGATTTGAATTAAAACAGTGGAATTCCCTGCCGGAGTCTGTATTTCCTGATTGTTACAACCTAGGGTTCTTTGATTTTTAAAGTGAGAAGTACTACTAGGCAAGCGTGCCTAAGCGTCACTGACGCTTACCGTCAGGTGTGAACTATCCGCTCCATTGGGCTACTAAGCCCAATGTGAGCTTATCAGAGAGCTGAATGATGACCGTTTTACGTAGTTGTCACGCATACTTTGTAATGATTGTATTTAAGTTTTTTTTTTGTTATTTTCATGGTATGCATCGTGCCTAGCGCAAATAAACAATTTTGCTTTCTTTCTAGATAATAGTAAAAATATGTTGTCGTATTGTCGCGTCGCAATTGTCTGTGAGAGCTTTAAGGTTACACTAGTCGAATTTTTTTTCATACAAACGTAGTCTAGGGATTATTCCACTGTTTGACGATGCACGTTCAAAATAAAAAGTGATATCAATTTGTCTTATCATTATCTAGCCCTGTATGGAAGCGAAAAAGTAAAATAACAAAATATTTGAAAGTTATGAGCGTCGAAATTTCCACATTTCGACACTAATTTTAACGCATTTTTGGGCGCAAATAAATACCATAAGAAGACGGAAAATTGCAAAACTGCCTCCATACAGGGCTAGATTAGTAGTTCAACAATGCATATAATTTTATTTTGAACAGATACGTTTAGTCGTTATTTCATGATATCCAGACTCCCAAAGGTCTGTTTATAAAATTTCGCGCGCTCGGTTTCGTCCTAAATTCATCATCATTTCGCTACAAATTTGCAAAAGTGTGTATTCGTACGCGAACTAGCTTCCTACTGCTCATCACAGCATCTATCTCTTCCGCACGTGTTGTCGGTTGATATAAAATGCATTTTAACCCCGCGCACAAAATAGTTCGTGCCGTTGACTAGTGCAACCTTAAGTGTAATCCAAAGTTGAAAAAGTTAATAAAAACATAATAATTCTATTTTTACATATTTTATTTCAGAATCTCTTTAGCCCTTTGACTAGGGAACGACAAAAGGAGAAAAAAATACAAATGTATAGAAAACAAAGCAAGAAAAATTTTTTTTTTTGCGTGCTTTTATGTGTGTGAAAAGCGGCCTCTCCCCTACTGTGGGACAGTAATAGGCAGTTATTATTTATTTTGTGCATAGTCATAGGTCTAGTAAGATATTATAGATTGTTCAACTCATCTTTGCGCGCGGCGCTTTGTGTGGGTAAGCATGTGTGGGTGGTTGTTAACTCTGACGACGATTGCCGCGTCACTGCCATACAGATGCATAATTACATGCGCACACACAACACAACGCACGCACACATGGCGCCGTGCGCAATGACGATTTGAACTATCTATACAACGTTTAAAATCACATTGATTTAATTTAAGCCCGCTTTTGCTTTTAACTTAACCAGTGTGGCTTGTTATCTTCAGCAAACAGTAGGTATATTTGAACTAATTTGTAAACGAAGTGTTTCGTAATAACCAATGTGATCTTTGTTTTAGAGCCAGCCAACAAACTGAGCTGATGAGAATCATATCGATTTTTATTGTCAATATTTAGACGATTACGATAAGGGTCCTTTTTACCCGACTGCCGAAGAAGGGTAATGTTTTTATCAGTCTATGTATGTTTGTTCCTATGTGGCGTTTTTTGATTTGAGTTTTTTTTTCTTTATTTAATGATCTTTCTTATTTGTTACATTTTTCAATATTTTTACAAAACATACAAAAAAGCAAAATTTTTAAAATATAAAAAATAGAGGCCCAACGGTATCGAGAACAGGGTCCAAATAGCGGCGGTCAGGGCTCCAGAGAGAGGAACCTCCTAACAATGCGAGCCGTGTCCAGTAGTACTGCTTTCTTGACCCAGCCGCCTAACGAGAGCCTCCTAAGGTGTTGGTCGAGGCTCGTGGCTATTAAGCCATTGGCTGACACTACTATCGGTACAATGATCGCTGTGTCCACATCCCACATGTTGACAACCTCGCGAGCCAAGTCAAGATACTTGATTTGCTTATCTTTCTCGGCTTTCACGAGGTTCCGGTCAAGCGGGACGATAATGTCAACAATCATTGCACGTCTCTTGATTCGGTCCACCACCACTATATCAGGCTTATTAGCGATAATAGTCCTGTCAGTGATGATGGACCGATCCCAGTACAATGTAATATTGTAATTTTCGAGAACTGGGTCAGGCAAATACCTGTAGTACGGTACCTCCAATGCCACAAGAGTGTATTTCAGAGTAAGTTGCTGGTGGATGATCCTGGCTACAAGGTTGTGCCTATGCAAGTACTCTTCGTTGGCTAGACGAGAACATCCAAAAATAATGTGGCGGATCGATTTATATCGATTATTTTTATTATTACAAGGCTTAATATTAGTTTTCTTTTGTATGTGTGTCCGGCAAACAGTAATCCATTTTTCAAGCACTCCCTGGCTCCCCATTAAGCTGAAAGTCCGCGCGTACTTATATAAAAAAATCCTTTTATTCCTTGCATTCGTATGTACACAATATTAACTTAATTAAGGTATATGTTAGTGGGTTAGTTTGTTGTATTAAATGTATTGTTTAGTTTTGTTAGTTATCTTATTTTGCAAGAACCCCAGATTGGGTAAAGGCCTCCTCCAAAGATGTGTGTATGTCTTTTGCTATTTAGCTCCAATTTGAGCCGGTTGTTCTTATGACCTCGTCCTTCCATCGTGTCAGTGGTCTGCCTCTGTTTCTTGTCCCCTGTGGACCCTTCCATAAGGTTGCTCTTATGGTCCATCGTTGGTCTGTAAGCCTCGCAACGTGTCCTGCCCATCTCTATTTTAGCTTTTGTGCATAGGTTAAGGCATTTTTAGATTTTGTAATAGGTCTTATTTTTGTGTGTAGTATTTTATCAATTTTCTTTAGATTGAGCATGCTTCTCAAGCTGGGGCGATAAAAAACTGGTGTACTAATATGATAACAGGTAATCCCATTAAAAATATTAAGAAATTTACAGTATTTCTTTTTGTAAGTCGAAATTATTATGTGAAGTTCAACGTTTAAAAACTACTCAAATAAAATACGTAAGTAAATAATAAAATAATAATTAAGTCACATCACATCACATCACAGGACACAGGCCTCCTCTCTGTGAGAGGGAATGGGCCGTAATCCACCACGCGGGCCCAGTGCGGGTTGGTGGTTGTCACATGTCTTCGAATTTTTGGTTCTAGGACATGCCGGTTTCCTTCACCGTTTTGAGAGCACTGGTGATGAAATAATTTACACAAAGTAAAGCGCCTGCCTGGGCTCGAACCCACGACCTACAACTCGTAAGTCGCGGCCGATACCACTGGGCCGCTACTTCACCACTGCTGCTAAATAATTAAGTAAAAACATAAAAATAAGTACGATAATAGCTATGCGAGAGTGTAATTATTTAGGATATGCGGGCACGGGACCCATTTTATTATGCCATTCTTGGAAAGGTAGCGGTCACTTGATCAATGACACCAATAAGGATCTATACTAAAGAATGTGGGGTATTACCTCATTACCTTCCAGGTTAGAACGGATGGGCATACGTTGCAAGGGTTGAATGCCCTTGCATTTTTAGCAAATTTGAATAACCCCGTGAGCTGATGGATGAGTAACAGACAAAATATTTTATTTTATGGTAATGATCGTGCCGTTATACCCATTTACCTGCTAGTAAAGCGGCGCACGGTTGGCGCAGTGGTTGAGCGATTGACTGCTGCGCTGCGTGTCGCGGGTTCGATTTCCGCACGGAACAAATATTTTTATGACCTACAGATAGTTGTTCCGGCGCAATATCACAATATCAATATCAAATTCACACACACAAACACCGAGAGTGTTTGTGTGTGTGAATTTATATGTTTGTAAACCTACCCACAATACAGGAAGAAATTCCTAGTGTGGGGCAAAGTATTTAAAATAAAAAAAGTAAAGAGAATGTAGGAACTAAAGAAGTGTGTGTTTTTTGTCAACTAGCTGTTATCCGCGGCTTCGCTCCAGTGGACCACCCCACAGGACCCATTTTCGGGATTAAATAGCCTATGTCACTCAGGAGTAATGTAGCTTTCTATTGGTGAAAGAATTTTTAAAATCGGTCAATAGTTTCGGAGCCTATTCGGTACAAACAAAAATCCAAACAAAAATCTTTCCTCTCTATAATATTAGTATAGATATAGTACTATGCACGATAATTTTTTAAACCAAAAACATTTTTATACCTACGCTTATCAATAGACTTCTTGGAAACCCCGCCTGCATCATAAGCAGTGGGACTCCGAGGTCACGGTTACTCAGATTGGGGATTCTGTCCGCCTAGCAAGTGAGTCCAAGAAAGACGGTGGTACAGTAATCACGTGCACAAGGAGACTCAGGGTAGCCGCTTCTTCCGTCTCCCTAAGAATGTGCCCTAACAGGCGTTGTAGGGTGGTATTTTAAGGATTCATGAGGCCCTTTTTTTTTTACCTTTGTATAGATTCTTTTACCGATTGTGAATGTGTGAACATTGTAGGCTTTCTAGATTTCTAGATGATTGTTAACATTTGTTAACTTTTTATTTCGTTTTACATTATTTTATTTGTTTGTTTTTTTAATTTCGTACGACTTACTGTCGGGCTTACGTTGTCCCCCCATATCCAAGTATTAATGCTGTAACATGGAAATATTGTAAACACAATTTTTTTAAAAGAGTAACCATGGAGTTTCTTGTCGGTTCTTCTCCATAGGAAACGACTAACCCGAACCGTGCACCTTTTGTCGACGTTTTATAAGTGCCCATGTAGGCCTATGTAAAATAAAATATTTGATTTTGATTTGATTTTGATACCTTTCCATGTGCATGATGATCACCAGGGTGGTTTTAGTGAGCTAAAAATTTCACACTTCCTTCTTTTTCAAGGTTTCCCAAAGATAACAAAATGTAATTTATGGAAGTACCTCCTGCTTTAGTCACAAAAATTCTAACTCTGATGGAAATCTACAATATTTCTGAATACTTTTACACCGAAAAATTTACGGTTCCTATTATAACAGAGGCTGGAGCGATAAAAAACTGGTATACTACTACATAGGTGATCCCATTAAAAATCTCAGAAGATCTCTTTCCTTCTCTATTCTTCTTCATTTCTCTAGTTTATGAAGTTTTATCTTTAACTAATGACAAAATGAACACCGAAGTACAATACGTAAGCACCTGCAATTAAGTAAATACATAAAAGTAGGTACGATTTGCACGAAGAATTACGAGACTTAAGGTTATACTAGTCGAAAATTCTTCCATACAAACGTAGTCTGGGGATTATTCCACTTTTTGACAATGTACGTTCAAAATAAAAAGTGATATCAATTTGTCTCATCATTATCTAGCCCTGTATGGAAGCAACAAAGGAAAATATTTGAAGTTTATGAGTACCGAAAGTTCCACATTTCGACACTAATTTGAACGCATTTTTGGGCGCAAATAAATACCATAAGAAGACGGAAAATTGAAAAACGGCCACCATACAAGGATAGATTAGTAGTTCAACAATGCAAATAATTTAATTTTGAACAGATACGTTTAGTATTTTTTTCATGATATCCAGACTCCCAAAGGTCTGATTATAAAATTTCGCGCGCTCGGTTTCGTCCTAAATCATTATCCATTTCGCTACAAATTTACAAAAGTGTGTATTCGTACGCGAACTAGCTTCCTACTGCTCATCACAGCATCTATCTCTTCCGCACGTGTTGTCGGTTGATATCAAATGCATTTTATCCCCGCGCACAAAATAGTTCGTGCCGTCGACTAGTGAATTCTGTAGTGAAGGACCGAAAGACGATGCGTTAGGAGGCCTCCCATCAGGTGGACTGTTGACCATGGTTAAGGTTGCGAGGATCCGCTGGATGCGAGACGCCCGGGACCGGTCAATGTGGCGATGGTTGGGGTAGGCCTATGTTCACCAGTGGACGTCTTTCGGCTGAAATGATGTAGTATTAAACTTACGCTTATCAGTTTTTAAGGAATAGCTTCTTCCAGCGGCTTGACCCTAGTGAAAATTCGAAAATATCTCAGGGGACATATTACCGGGATAAAAAGTAGCACAAATGCTATTCCTAACTATAATAAATCTCTGTGGCAAATTGCATCCAGATTCGTTCAGCCGTTCTGGCGTGATTGAGTAACAAACATTCATCTATCTTTCCATCCAATCTTTCTCATTTATAATGTTATAGTAGGAAGTAGGCTGCGCGCGCACATTTTTATAATAATAATAGTAAATTTATTTTCAGACCAAAGTCCGTGGTCAAATAAAACAATTTTTATCTGTAATCGCGGCAAAGAAGCGGTCATTTGGTCAATGACACCATAAGGTTCTATACTGATGAATGTGGGGTATTGCCTCATTGCCTTCGAGGTTAAATCAGCTGCGCGTGCGTGCGTTGCAAGGGTTGAATGCTCTTGCAGTTTTATTTTCAGACCAAAGTCCGTAATCAAATAAAACAATTTTTATCTCTAATCGCGGCAAAGAAGCGGTCATTTGGTCAATGACACCAAAACGTTCTATTCTGATGAATGTGGGGTATTGCCTCACTACCTTCGAGGTTAAATCGGCTGCGCGTGCGTGTACGTTGCAAGGGTTGAATGCTCTTGCAGTTTTAACGAACTGTAATAACCCCGTGAGCTAAAGGACCATCAACAGACAAAATATTTTATATGTTAATTGATCGTGCCGTTATACCCATTTACCTGCCAATGAGAATGTAGGCACAAAAGGAGTGGGGTTTTATCGGTTTGGAAGGATTCGCCTACCTGATAATTGAGAATGTAAGAGGATAAAGAGTGTGCTTTCATTGACATTCTTTATTGGGTCGTCAATAATGTTATTCCTACGTCAGAGATGCGAACCTTCATTGTTAGCCTGGCGTGCCGTGCTATCCGAACACCGCTCCTACTGCAAGATAGGCCATGGTGTCCGAGGCGGTCAACTGCTTCACCACATTGACAACGATGTGGAGCTCCACTAGGAGCACCCAAAAAGCAGACATTATAGCAACGTTTATATCTTTATTATCAAACCCGAAGAGCAATCGTAACGCTTACAGATTTGTATTTGCTTAAGCAAATGTAAATGTTGCAGTGATCTGTAAATCTAAATTAAATACAGAAACTCACGCCTTTTTCCCTTGGGGGTAGGCAGAAACAACAGAACGTCACCTGCTACGATCCTTACATACTCTTTTACCAAATTACCTAGATGCTAATTAATCGTAGGTATATTGGCGCGCTTGGATTATATTGCCGCTGGCCACTACATGCATACATGCATGGTTCGCTATCCTTGTCCGAGCGAGATTTGAACATTCATTCGAATTTACAAGACGAAAACAAATTAGACAGGAAACCCACAGACTTAGGTGGTTAATTTTTAGGTCCACTTAACTCAGAGTTATATATAATTGGCCGAATTAGATACTAAGTCGGAGTTTAGTAAGATAGTCCAGGATGGTGCAAGAATAAAAGCCTGTTCCAGTGCTAATAGATCCTCTTCTATTACTTAATGTCTTAGACAAGCATACATGCCTCATGGAACTTAGTTTACTTACAAATTAGCAATGAAAAGTAATTATTATAAACCGTTAACACCAATACATAGTGGAAATCCAACTCGTGAGCACTTTAGTAATACTTTCATTATGCGTACAGCTAAGAAACGGAATTCCCTGCCGGGGTCTGTGTATACTGATAGCTACAACCAGGGGGTATTTAAGTCATGAGTGTATTGGTTACTTCTAAGCATGCATGCTTCATCATCAACTACATCGATGCGAGCCTATTAAAATGCGTCTATAAAAAAACACTTTAGAATAAAACAACGACATTATCAAAAAACCGGCCAAGTGCGAGTCGGACTTGCGCACGAAGGGTTCCGTACCATTATCGCGAAAAACGGCAAATAATTCATGTTTGTTGTATGGGAGCCCCACTGAAATATTTACTTTATTCTGTTTTTAGTATTTGTTGTTATAGCGGCAATAGAAATACACCATCTGTGAAAATTTTAACTGTTTAGCTATCACCGTTCATGAGATACAGCCTGGTGACGGACGGACAGACAAACAGACGGTTCGCGGCGTCTTGGTAATAGGGTCCCGTTTTTACCCTTTGGGTACGGAACCCTAAAAATCATTGCGCTAAAAACCGCAGGCTTATTACGTATCTTTTGCAAGAGCAAAACGATAGCGATTTTTGCGCAAAAATTGCTCTTCAATACAAAAGTTTCAGAGATGTTAGCTGGTTTTTTTAAATAAGTGCGTTTGACAAACAGCGAACGATTAGCAAACGATTGTGTAGGACCTACCATACCTACACTGCAGGTAATGCCGACTTTTGTGACATAAAGCGTTTGATCGCTATCGTTTTGCTCTTGCTAAAGATACACGGTAATAAGCCCGCCGGCTGAAGTTTAAAACGTTCATACCAACATTCACTTACGCCCTTTTAAAACTCAATAAATCTCATAAAAAGTACAATCCTAAACGCTTTCTCATCATAAAACGCTAATAAATGACGAGTCGAAACTGAATTTATGTTAGTTTTGATTTACAACACATAAAACTGGCAACACTATTGTCCGTTGACATTTTGAATCGTTAAATAGGGCAACATTCTAAACGTCACGCTTTTAACCGTTATTTCAAATAAAATTTCGTAATGATGAATTACATCGTATTTTTTTTTTCGGACTGAAGATAAAATACAATGTTGGTATCAATGGGCTTTGCTGTGAAATTAAAGATTAAAAATTTATGTTTTTTTTTTCCATAATGGGAGATGAACAGTTAGAATTTTAGAGCGAAATAAAAAATTAAATGTCTCAGTTACAATCAAATTGAACATAACTGCTACCATTTTATGGATTAGACAAAAAAAAATCTCTTGTTCTAGAATTGTTATGGTCGTATGGCGACAAACGTGCATAATTTTTTTTTGTTTGTTTTTTTTTTTTCAATTTCGTACGACTTATTATCGGGCCTACGTTGTCCCCCCATATCCAAGTACTAATGCTGTAACATGGAAATATTGTAAACAAAAAAATTTAAAAGAGTAACCATGGAGTTTCTTGCCGGTTCTTCTCCATAGGAAACGACTAACCCGAACCGTGCACCTTTTGTCGATGTTTTATAAGTGCCCATGTAGGCTTAAGTAAAATAAAAATATTTGATTTTGATTTTGATTTTTGAAACGCATGTCTTGCTTTTGTCCGCGATACCATTAGTACTTCGAATGTTGTAGGTATGTGGGCCACTTAACTTGAGAATTACCCCCTTATGGTTTCCGAATAAAAACTAGCCTAGGTATGTCCTTCCCAGGTGCTCAAACTATCTCCATACTAAATTTCATCTAAATCGCCTCAGCGGTTTAAGCGTGAAAAGATAAAGCAGTTATTACACTATTAAATTTGTAGGAAAACTAACTAGACAATCTGAAGATATAATCGTAGTCAGGATCAGATTGGAATCGCTTTAGTCAAATCAGAGGTCCATCCGCTCTACTTCCTAAGTTGAAGCAACGCTGCGATTTAGAACGACTAGTCGGCGTTAGTGTTACCAACTGATGGTTTCAACTTCCTATATAGTTGAGAAATATTTATTTCTGTGGCTGGTGGATTTATCTAGCGGTATTTTAAAATTCTGATTACCTACACTTTAAATTACACAAATTACTACTCGTATTATATAAAATGACGGGCGAATCCAGACAATTCCCGACCATCAGAGAACTCTAGGTCTATCATTTCAGCCGAAAGACGTCCAGTGCTGGACATAGGCCTCCCCCAAGAGTCGCCACACTGATCGGTTCTGTGCGTTTCGCATCCACGGGTCGCCCGCAGCTTTGACCATGTCGTCGCTCCGCCTAGAGGGAGGCCTTCCAAAGCTGCGTATTCCGGTACGCGGTCGCCACTCTAGAACTTTTCGGCATACGATTCGGTATACTGGTTAAATACGATTTGGAATCCAATTTAATGTAGTGTGATCGCTAGCTAACAATTTGGGTTCCTAATTGTTCCGAACTTGGTTTCCAATAAATTGGATAGGGTGATATCTGCTTAGCAGATAGACAGAGTTACATTCGAATTTATAATACTAACTGCCACTCGTGAGGTACTTCACCCAATATCTTTATAAAGGGGAATGCCCATTTTGTAAGGGAACTTGGGCCCCTTTGAAAAAATGGTTGTATCTTGATGAATTTGGGTGTATATTGTAGACAAAACACGTTATATTCATAATTAGAAAACATTTTTTATTTATTTTGCGGGGTTCACGAGAAATAACAATGTTTCTGTTCTTGAAATGAACCCTTATTACAATGCAATAAGGTGCATACATATGTCCAAGTGAAGAAGCCTGATCTGTTGTTGTCTGTACATAAAAAGTAAAGGACACGGATGGAAAAAAACACAAAATATAAATCTTATTTTTGGATAATATTGAAATCGCAGACGCGATACCTCATAAGGGGCCTGTGTATGGGCAATCTCCTTTATATTCTATGAGTAATTCTAATGTATAGCTAAATTTCTGTAAAGTTTCTACAAAATCCGTTCAGTAGTATTTGTGTGAAAATGTAGCAAACATCCATCCATCCGTCCTCACAAACTTTAACGTTTATAATAATAGTAGAATTAAATATGTAATTATGGAAATACATACAGAAGTCAGAAAAAATATTTGCTTCTCACTTTCATTAAAAATATTTTAACATTGCTCTAGTAAATTCTAGTTCAAAACCTAAGTTAAATTCTGTTAGCCTATGTCCAGCAGCTGTGGTCATCTTTCGGCTGATATGATGATGATGATTCTATAATATACAGCAAAATATTTATGCTATTCTTCTGCAAACGAAATTAATTCCATGGCGTTCTTATTTATTCGCATAATAATATTAATTAGATTCATTTTTATTTCAGCAAGAAAGTACGATAATGTTATTTGTTTGTGACCCGCTCAGGAGACACAGAAAAAAAAAATAAACAAAAATAAAAACGAAAAAAATCGCGTGTGACGCCAAAAAGCCTCCTACCTCAACAAGTGCAGCGATATTTAAGAAGGTAATTATGAACCTAATATACTAAAAGATATTTTTGTAAGTTTCTTATTTTTTCAAGTTAATCATTAATAAGAAAAAATATAATCATCTTTATTTGGTCCTATGGTTGCACCGGATTAATTTAGCCTTTACAAAAGAACCTCCCACATTATTCTTCAACATTGAACAGCCTCATTTATAATACTACAAAGCGAAGTAATCAAAGGTAATATTTATCTACTTAACATATTATAAAGTTTAGTACTCAAACATGCTCGTAGGTTGTCGGTCAAATTCGTCGGTATTTATTTTTCACTATGCCTTTGTCGTGAGAGTGTTTGACGATCGGGATGTGAGTCATCGGCGCAGGCGCACCGACTCTACAGGATGCTTGACTTTGTGCAGTAATAAAAATATGCTTGATTTACTTTGAAACTAAATCTAATAAACTGACTTAATAAAAGAAAGAAAGAAAAACATTTATTTGCGGCAGGCACGACGCATACCATAATAAAACAAAGGAAAAACTTAAATAGCTAAGCTAATCTTGACTTAAGGCGCCGATTCCCTTGAGTAGCTGATTTTAAAATGAGAATCACGCCTAAACGGCTAGTAGCAATTTTTTTGAAAAATATAAGATACATTAGACCATTTTATTAACAATTTGATCTGAGCAAATTTTGAGTTTTATGCGTATGACATAGTGTAATTAATTTGTAAAGTTATGTCTAAAATGGACAAAAACACGACAATCGCACCAAAACGGCTGGGCGTTTTTTAATTAAATCGACGCCATCTCAAAGACAATTTTATTACCTACATTTTAATCTGGAGCTATTTTTTAAAGTTATAGAATAATAAGAAAAGTACAAAAAAATACTAAATATTGGGTCGCGTGGGTGTGAAACGAGTGCGCGTCTTGTTCCCTCAAGGTCGTTGGCGTTAGTCGTCGTCTTAATAATTGTGTCTATAAATTATAGTCAATTGTCAAATTGATGTGAATTAGCCGACTTAGTATTACATTATAAGAATATAAAAATGTCGACCTCTAATGTAAAACAAAGTCGGTTTGTTTGTTTGTTATCTAATTATTAAAGTACATACTGAATAAAATATCCAACTTGGTTTTACTATCGATCTCACAACTTTTTGCTGTAGAAGAACAGCTTTGTTAGACTTGTATTTTTTACACTATTATGTTTTTGATAGGGTTATTTTACAACTTCACAATATTAGGTCTAAAAACAACAGTACAAAGCACAGAACTTTACGAGCTTGCCAAAAGCAACACCGACGTTGACATAGACAGACACTATCTCATCGGTAGTGTCATTTGTGTCTAGACACATTGTACACGAGACAACAGATTAGCTCAGATAATGTATGTGTTGAGCTGTTAGCTTTATTGAAGCGAATCAAGCATTACAGCTTGTACACAAACACATGTAGGACATTTTAAAAGAGGCATAGAATTTGTTGGTACCATGTAGTTACACAAAATATAGTACATACTTATTTTGTTCCTTAAATAGCTCTAGCTAACTTCTCTGGAGAAATTCAAATATAACTACTATGAAAGATTTCTTAAACACATTCAATATAATAAGTGGGTTTTTATTATGTGACACTTCGATATTGTTTCAAGCCACACAAGTTTATGGGTTAGCTCCTAGAACAAGGTAAATTCCATTTTGCGTAAGGTTAATTTTTTCACAGTCAAACGATGATAGTTTTAACACGTCATGGTACGGCCTCTGTTAAAGAAAACTAAAATCATTTCCACGTAAACCACTTGGTCTCAACGGCATTCAATTTTTTTTTAGTTTTCTCGTTTTAAATATATATTCTAAATGCAACAAACATTAGCATCTTCTGCAGGACAAAAAATACCTTACAATTCATTTAAAAAAGTACGGAAATAGCACAACCTGCAGACAGAATCAGCCTGTATACAATCTGATGCAACAGATAAGGTGTACGTTTTTTTCTAAAGCGGTGGCCACCACCACCGTCCTACTTCTGCGAGTGAGTCATCCGGAGGAACTAACTAAGGTAGCTATGGAGACGCTGTGAGAATTTATAATTATTTTGCTAGCTTCATCTTGATTTTGAAATTATTTTGTGGTTTCGTAATCTTAAGTTAGGTTGATTTAAATAAAAAATTATGGCGTATGGTTTTTTTTGTTGTTTGTTAGTGGATGGAGGAACTGGCTAAGATAGATTATTTTAAAGTACTCGTACAATTCCTGAGACCAATGCACTAGTTGCCCGACATTTTGCTGAACTGGTCCTATTTGGCGCAGCCGTGGGACACACAATGTTACTTTTATATTGTTTGATTGTATTTTTACTTTTTTTAATATTGTTGTTGTTTAGTCTAAGTTTTCTTTTTTTATGTTTGTGTTGTGTGCTCTGGCTAGTGTCAAATAAATGTGTTTTCTTTCTTTCTTTCAATGTCCGACAGTGGACTGATCTATAAGCCTATGCTCAGAATGAAGACTTCTTTATGGTTTTACCAAGTAAAAATGTTATATTCCGTCAGATACAGTACTTTTATTTTTTATGATATGTACTTTTTTTTTCTATTAACAAATTTGGCATTGGCATTTCTGGGAATGATTCATCTGTACGAATATAAATAGCAGGAAGTTATGTTCGTGTAGTGAATTGTTAACGAAAAATCATAGTTACGTCTAAGTATTATTATAATTTGTATTAGCTTCGCTATCTGCTTACCTACAATGTATTGCATAGACAATCATACTTGTTTCAAAATATTTTTACAGACAACACAGCCCCACAGTTTTCCTACTCTTCCGCTCTGTTGACCAAACACGAGGCGATGTCTTCAAACATATTTTTTTTGTCTATTTGACGCCGAAAATATTTAACTCCTAAACGATTCAAATTATAATTAGGACCTTTGAATTGTGAGAACCCACAATTACATTTTGCGGTCGTAAAAGCCTTTCTTCCGAAGATTTTGTATCAATGATTTTATTATCTGATGGTCAAATGTATGTTGGTTTCTCGTTCTACGGTTGACTAGTATAGTTAATATCGTCAAAATGACCAATATTAATCTTGAAATGTCGCCTATTGTGACTGTGATTGCTTTATGCTGGTAATCTATGATTTTCTTTATTTATTAACTGTATTGAATTGGTCTGTCATTTCGAGTAGGTGTTCCGTTTTGAATTTTGAGGAGGTATTAAAATTAATGTGTGGATCATAGGTTATTCACAAATATACGAGGTATTCTTTTGTTGAAACTTGAATAATGTTTTCTTAAGTATGAAAACCAATTTTCCAATGAGGATGAACTGATTAACGTTAGTTTAAACTTGGAACATTGACTGAGGTCCATAAATATAGAAAAAAAAAGAAAGAAAAAATATTTATTTGTGACCCGCACAGGAGACACGAGATAAGCCAAACACAAAACATTAATAAAAAACCGGCCAAGTGCGAGTCGGACTCGTGCACGAAGGGTTCCGTACCATTATCGCAAAAAACGGCAAAATAATCACGTTTGTTGTTTGGGAGCCCCCCTTAATTCATTTTATTTTAATTTAATCATTACTATTTTTTGAAGTGAATATACAACGTAATATTCTGTGAATATTTCAAGCGTCTACCTGTTTCCGTTATTAATATCGAGCAAAAACAACAAAAAAAAACACGTTTGTTGTATGGGAGCCCCCTCAATTTATTTTATTTTAATTTAATAATTATAATTTTTTTAAGTGAATATACAATTAAATATTCCGTGAATATTTCAAGCGTATACCTGTTGCCGTTATTAATATCGAGCAAAAAACGGCAAACGAATCACGTTTGTTGTATGGGAGCCCCCCTTAAATATGTATTTTCTTCTGTTTTTAGTATTTTTTGTTATAGCGGCAACAGAAATACATCATCTCTGAAAATTTTAACTGTCTAGCTATCACGGTTAACGAGATACAGCCTGGTGACAGACGGACAGACAGACAGACGGATCGCGGAGTCTTAGTAATAGGGTCCCGTTTTTACCCTTTGGGTACGGAACCTTAAAAAATAAATAACCTCGTGCGAGACCAAAAAGGCTCCTATAGCTCATATGTGGAACGATATTAAAACAGAAAATATCGCTATAGGGCTGATAGGCTGTCGATGCCACGGACACATTTACGAAAACTAAACATACAACATGTAAGGAAAAAAATTGAACAAAACAAATAATGACTAAATGGTATACACAAAGAAGCTGAGTCATAGCTATAATATAGCCTTTAAGGGTACACTAGTCGACGGCACGAACTATTTTGTTCGCGGGGTTGAAATGCATTTTATATCAACCGACAACACGTGCGGAAGAGATAGATGCTGTGATGAGCAGTAGGAAGCTAGTTCGCGTACGAATACATACTTTTGCGAAACCGAGCGCGCGAAATTTTATAAACAGACCTTTGGGAGTCTGGATATCATGTAAACGACTAAACGTATCTGTTCAAAATAAAATTATTTGCATTGTTGAACTAATCTATCCCTGTATGGCGGCCGTTTTGCAATTTTCGGTCTTCTTATGGCATTTATTTGCGCCCAAAAATACGTTAAAATTAGTGTCGAAATGTGGAACTTTCGACGTTCATAACTTTCAAATATTTTCTTTTTTTACTTTTTTCCTTCCATACAGGGCTAGATAATGATGAGACAAATTGATATCACTTTTTATTTTAAACGTACATTGTCAAACAGTGGAATAATCCCTAGAGTACGTTTGTATGGAAGAATTTTCGACTAGTGTACCCTTAAACGTTGTAATAACGCGCACGGAAGCAAAGTTTGACTTAAAATCATTTCTAATGCCGTAGAAGTGCGATTAAATATAAAATCTATTTAGCAAAGTTTTTTTTTTTCAAAAATATGGAAGAATAACATTTGCCGAAAAATTAAACTCTAATAAAGCAGTGGTTGGTAAATGCCGTACTTATCTTAATCTGCCTTCAACATCAACAGCCATTTTTTTAATGTTCCCACTGCTGGGACTCAGGCCTCTTCTTATAGAGGGAGTGGGCTATAATCCACCACGCGGGCTCAATGCGGATTGGTAGATGTCACATGTCTTCGAATTTTTGGTTCTAGGACATGCCGGATTTCTCACGATTTTTTCCTTCACCGTTTTGAGAGCAGTGATGATGAAATAAATTACAGAAAATAATGCGCCTGCTCGGGTTCGAATCTATGATCTGCCTTATATATACAACAAAGAAAAATTGTAAATTAACTCGCGCTAAAATCCAAAAAAACTATGAAATTTTACATATCGGAGAACTTATTGCCTCTGCGACAACATTGCCATAAGCCACAACATTGCCTCTGCGGCGAATTTATACGCGGTTGCAGCAACCTAAACACTGGACTAAATAAAAAATATGGACAAGTTTCTTGATTAAATTCTTTTCCAATTTCTACAGAAATGAATTATTAAGAGTAGAAATCAAGAAAGAATAATTATATACTAGCTTCTGCCAGCGGCTTCGCCCGCATGAAAGTCGAAAATTATCCTGAGGGAACATATTCCCGGGATAAAAAGTATGTGCTATTCCAGACTATAATCTATCTCTGTTCCACAGCCGTTTCAGCGTGAAGAAGTAACTAACATACAAACACACACACACTAACAAACTTTCGTCTTGTCTTTATAATATTCGTGTGATTAAGATGTGGCGATAGGGAAGGCCTATGTCCAGCAGTGGACGTCTTTTGGCTGAAATCATGATGATGATGATGATTATATCCAGTATCAAGACTTGGTCCATGAATTTCAACGTTTAACTTTATTTTTCAAAAACGTTTTGTCCGGTTCAGGGCCAATTCACGCTTGACCGACTTTAAGATTACTATCATAATGCGTGTAGCTGTGACAATGATGAATTTAACTTAATTGCACTTTTTGTTGGATGACACGGTCGGCTAAGCGTTGTGGTAGGTCGGGAATTAAAGTTGAAAGAACGTTTAATAATACTTTTAATTGAATCGTCATTAGGCGTAAAAATACTGTTTAGGCTTTTTTTCATCTCGTGTCCTCTAGAAACAAAACTTTGAAGGGGATTTTCACGTTACTAAAAAAATATGTGTTGCATTTTAATGTATCATAATATGTGTTGCATTTTAATGTAATCATAATATGTTTTCATTGGAATACCTACTAAAATCATCGTTTTTTTTAAATATTTTTTTTGAAAAAACGATGCTTTGTTTGAATCCAATAAAGTGTAATCATAGTTTAAATTTCACATTCAAATACGGATCTTGCATTGATCATCGCGTTTGCTCAATGCACATTGCGAATAATTTAAAACTTTACGGTCTCATTGATCTAAAACAAAAGTATGTTCGGAACGCATGATGAGTCAAAGTGGTAAATAAATTTGTGGTAAATAACTTTTAAGACAACAGGTTATTATTGCAAAATCCTAAACTTCATGCAAATATTAAAAACATGTGAAAGTGAGTGATGAGTTATATTACTCAATCACGCATAAAAAGTGGAACAAATTTGTCCCACCTCTGTCTAGCTGGACCGGCTCTCACGGTTTTGTTCGTCTTCAAGTCCTAAGGACTGAAGAATATTCACCGGGCCTACGCAAAAACTTCTGTCGTAGTCGACCAGTTCGGACCTAGGCAGGATTTTTTTTCTAGTCGATATTTATTCTTGTTTAGCATCGTGGCAGAATACACAGATCATGTGTAGAAACGACACGAAATCTGGCGTATACCCTGAAAACCTGACACCTTTTTTAGCATGAACAAACAGCCTAAATACATATAAAAAAAACTTTTTATAAAAAAATACTACCGACTTCCAAATTAAACTACAAAGTGAAAAATAACTTTATTTATGGAAGTCGGTGTCTTTCGTAGGTACCAATTTATTGCGTTATATAAAAAACTGCGAAAAATAAAAAAACTACTGTCTGCCAAAAATAAAGATATTTTTCACTTTGTAGTTTAAATTGGAAGTCGGTAGTATTTTTTTGTATTTTTTATTTTTATTTTTCAATTTTTAGTTGTACCTAATAGGCAAGTTGTTTAGTAAGTTACTTACAACGCCAGAATATATTAGCTGAATATCATGAAACTTGAACATTACCGGTTAAATGAGAGATCTGCGTACCCCTTAAGAGCGTACTGGCGTGATGTTATGTTATGAAATGGTATAAACAACAAACAGACATGCGATTGCAGCAAACCCGAGAGATTTGCCGTTATTTATTGAAGAGTTCTGTTGTAGTCTTTTCTCGTTTTATTCTTCGAGTTTCTTCATCAGATCTTCCTAAAATGGGACCAATTTCGGAAGCAGACTCTTTCAAACAAAAAAAGAATTTTCTAAATCGGTTTTCAATTGACGGAGATATGGGTGAACATACATAAAAAAACATACATAATGTCGAACATAGAACCTGGAAGAGGTTTTTGGGAAGTCGGTTAAAAATGTAACAAACATTAATAATGAACTTTTAACTCTAAAGTAATTAACATACAGGACTGTACAAGCTGTCTTCATCCCATGTCCCTTAGGGGACTACTCTAATTACGAACTCGCACGACGGTTCACCTTACTGCAAACTGCAAATTTAATCAGCGAACCGAAACTTCGACTGCAATGAAACTGCAGTACAGTTGATTGCATCTGGTTAGTTTAACTGTTCAGTTATCGAGTTTGCTATCTATTGGTTGAATTGTATGGGTTCAATTTTAACTGGTGCTGTGCTGAAATGTTTTAGAATATCTATTTACTATCTATGTAGCTTTTGGCAATTTCTGGCAGAGTCCGATTTTCAGTTTTACTGCACTTTCATTGTGTAATTGTTTTGACAAAACAAAGCATGCGCGCTTCCATTCATATTGAGAACTCAACAGTATCTATCCATTGCAAATTTTACTCTGTCGACTAGACTACTGATTTTTGAACGTATGCAGCAATGACAAGTAAATCATGCGTGTGCCATTCTGTAAACATACGCGAATAGGATGCTGGGCGCCTTTAAGGTTACACTAGTCGATCATTTTTCCATACAAACGTAGTCTGGCGATTACTTTAGTGTTTGACGATGTACGTTCAAAATAAAAAATAATAACAATTTGTCTCATCATTATCTAGCCCTGTATGAAAACAAAAAGTAAAAAAGAAAAATATTTGAAAGTTATGAGCGTCGAAAGTTCCTTTACGCATCTTTGGGCGGAAATAAATACCATAAGAAGAAGAACAATTGCAAAACGGCCACCATAGAGGGATAGATTAGTAGTTCAACAATGCAAATAATTTTATTTTGAAAATATGTAGTCGTTTTTTCATGATATCTACACTCCCAAAGGTCTGTTTATAAAATTTCGCGCGCTCGTTTTCTTCCTAAATCATCATCCATTTCGCTACAAACTTGCAAAAGTGCTAATTCGTACGTGAGCTAGATAGAGCTAGGTAGATGCTGTAATGAGCAGAAGCTATTCTTACTGCTCATTACAGCATCTATATCTTTCGCACGTGTTGTTGGATGAGATAGCAGGCATTTCAACCCCGCGCACAAACTAGTTCGTGCCGTCGACTGTAAGATGATGAAGAGAATTGTGACGAAACCTGTGTCATAGACAAAACAAAAAAATCAAAGACATTTGACATCCAACAATGCGCACTGGGTCGGTTAATAAAGTCCACTCACTCTCACAGAAAGGAGGCTCTGTTTCCACGCAGTGGGAACGTTGTAGACCGATTTTGTATAAACCTGTACGAGATGACTGTTAAGTAGTCAAGACTAACAAAAATAAAAGAAGATTGTAGACGAATTATAACATTTGTTTTCTAATCTCGTCATGATAAAAATATTTTCTTCACGCACACTCAAATACGGATCTTGCATTGATCATCGCGTTTGCTCAATGCACATTTAAAACTTCACGGTCTCATTGATCTAATAAAAAGTATTTTAAACGGAACTCATGAGGTATTTTGATAATTGGTGATGATATTTTTTGATAATATTTGTTTTTGTTATCTTTAAAGCAATATTTACCACAAATAACTTTAAAGATTACAGGTTATTTTTGCTCAATTCTAAACTTCTTGCAAATATAAAAAAAAATATGAAAATGTGTGATGAGTAAGATGAGTTTATATTACTCAATCATGCATAAAAAGCGGAACCAATTTAGACAGAACTTAGCACAAAGATAAACCATGTCTCGATATGAAAGGCGTATTTTTTTTTAATTCGGATACTAGAAATATATCCTGGTACAATCATGAAATCTAATTGTAACCATATACAAATCAATTTTTAATTAACTACGTGTTCAATTTGTATTAATTGCAATCTTTTTAATTCTTCTTTTCCACAATTCTTTTGATGTGTACCAATAAATTAAAACATACTTATTACCTTTTTGTTCGGACCGTCCGAACACAGCACAAAAAGGCCTTCAATTAAGACATTCCTCACACAATTAGTACCTAATGAAACCTCACATGCTGAAAACAATTAAAACTTTGATTTCACCTTTTTGTCCTAAACATTGTGGTTTTCAAACGTTAATTATAAATTATTAATTTTGGGGACAACATATTTAATAATATACTAATTATGCGGCTTTGTGATGCTCTAAATTTTAATTGTTATTTTGTTCGGAGCGTATTTGATGTTTTGTGAAAACGTTTTGTGTCCTTTTTATAGGACAATACGAAGTTGGAGATTTGTGAATGTTGGGTACAATATTGTATTGAATTTTATAATTAAATTGGTACTCTTTGATGTAATTGCTACTATATTAATTTATTTAAATGGCCGAAACGTTATAAAGACCGGTCGCGCTTGAGGTGGAAGTTTAAGACCAGCAGTGGACGCCTTACGGCTAAAATGCTGAATGTTATTATGATATTTTTTTGCACTCGTAAACTCTGAAGGTATTGTAAATATTTAATTTATTTTATTTGGGAAGATATTACGTTGTTAGTAATTTCTAAAAACTTTGCTTTCATATGCATGTGCGGCAAAAGAAAACAATCAATTGAAAAATCGATTACTATACTTCATAAAAGATAGCTTGATATCTGCGACATATGTCAAACTGACGTATACGTTATTGTTAGCCTGTCAAGCGCTATTGGTACTGTAAACATCGTGAGCGTAATAGCTGTCGCAGAGAACAAGCATGAAGTGTAGTTTTTTATGAAGTGTAGTTGCACTTCCTGGCATCCGATAATGCTCAAACTTGACGGTTCAAACTTGACGGTTCTTCTCCATAGGAAACGACTAACTCGAACCGTGCACCTTTTGTCGACGTTTTATAAGTGCCCATGTAGGCCTATGTAAAATAAAAATAAAATGATTTTGATTTTGATTTTTTGACGTACTTATTTATTTTATTCGTCTACCCTCGCATTGGAACGCCTTGCAGATGTTACACCAATGGAGCTCATACTTATGATAAACATGCAGTAAGTCCAGGTTTCCTCACGATGTTTACCTTCACCGTTGTCAGCGATGTCCAAGATAAACTTAGGAACTAAATAGGAATTGAAAAAGTCACATTGGTACTTGCCCGGATTTGAACTCACGACCTCAAGCACGAGAGGCGAGGTCTTAGCCATAGGGCCACCACGACATATAACTTTTGAATCATTGACATACGTATTATTATTTATTTTACTATGGAGCTGGTCTCATGATGGAACTGGAAGGTGGGCTATCAACTTCTCAACCATACAAGATAGCACTTTCGTGTTTGGGTTCACTGGATTTCAAAGCGATATTACATTTCGTTTTATTATTACATTTTTTTTTGTTTTTTATTTATCGTGGTCTGGCATTTTGTGTAGTTTATGCGGCCTACCCGAATATCCTTTCTTTGGTATTGTTCCTCGAATCGTTGAGCTCCTTAAATTCTGTATTGAGCTGCTCGGTTATTGACAAATGCGTGCACTGACTGGACAGGTCCACTCAATCTGGCTGGTTCTTTCCTCAAAAGATCATTTCAGACATCAGTCTACATGGTCTTCACATGATCTAACCAAGATTTTTGTCTGGACTTTAAAAGAGACTGTGACCTCTGATTTTGTTTCGGCCTTTCTTCTCAGAGTAGTCAGATAGGTAACGCTTACCTCATCTAGTTTTAAAAAATATGATCGACATGTAAAAGTGTTTGTACAAACCAACTTACAGAAATAAAATCATATATCATTTATCATTAAAGGCCTATTTAAAAAAAATACTTGTAACTATTTTATTGAAGTTAAATTTAGGTATAGATACATAAACAGATAAGTTTTTTTGAAATTCCTAATACATAATGAAAAAGTACCTAATTTCAAATCAATTACTTACTCTTTGCCATTTAATGTTACTATCCAAATCAAATAAGTGACAGAATTTGTAACAGGTGCACCTTAGAGTCATAATTAAACAATTTAACTCTCCCCATCAAACAGAACAGTTACAGAGCAAACATATCATGATAAACAGACAAAAAGTGGGACTCTCTCTCTTTTTAAGTGTATTTACTATTTAAACAAATGATTGGACATATGCTTTACAACAACTGGTGCTGGTTACATGCTGGACAAACGTATTTTATGGGAGACCATTAGAATAGAACTGTCAATTATTTAATTTTATTCTTATTCTTTAGTGTACTCAAAACCATCCCATGCTCCATGTAAAACACTGGTACTTAGCTGAATCCGGTAAGACTGGAAGCCGACCCCAATATAGTTGGGAAAAAGGGTAGGCAGATGATGAGTGTACTCAAAACCTTAAAAAACATACAAATACAATAACTTTTTTTATTTACAACTTTTTAGTTATTTTTTTTTAGAATTAGGTACATTTAAACATATAATTATTTATCAACCAGCTTATGCAAGCGGCTTCGCCCTCGTGTAAAGTGTTTTTTTATCCGAAAGGATCATTATATCTGTGCCAAATTTAATCCAAATTTGTACAGCGGTTCTGGCGTGTTTGAGTAACAAACATGTACTTATAAATGTTATAGTTTGGGTGGATGTACACCCAAACTATAACATTTATAATTACATAATATTAGTGAGATAAAATAAGATTGTTAGTCTTACAAATGGTCAAATATTTAACTCTCCACCTTATTTGACCATTTGTGATGCTAAGAATTGCTAAAAAGTCGCATTTTAGCGAATTTTGATACCATTGGTCAACATATTTAACTATTGGTTGAGTTAACTATGAATCTAACAACTGGGCATTAATGAAAATGTAAATCCTTTAATTTGGGAATATCTTCGTTCCAGAAATTAAGTCCAAATGTATCACAAATGATACATCAGGTAACGCCATACATTAGGCGGGTCTAGGTAGGTGTTACTTAGGTGCTTTTAATCTCATAACGTGTCCATAAGTTTAGTTTCAAAGATTTCAAACTCGATGCTTCAAACCACCTAGTTGTGGCGTCTGAAGTTTAACTCACAGCTTATTACCGTCTTGATGTTTCAGAAGTGTCCAGGTTGTAGTTTGGTATACCTATGCGAGTAATCTCAATACATCGTTATTGGTTAAACACTAAAAACCTTGCAGGACTGTATTACTGACATCATAAACAACAACTTTTGTTCTATGCCTTTTAAAAATTCAACAAAAAACAGTTTCAAATTAATCCGACGACGTTTTGAAGGTGGTGAAAATTACGTTCAAAGATTCCGTTACATATATACATAGACACATACATACCAAGCTAATAAAAGCGTGTTAAAAAACCGCTGATCCATAAATCCTGGCGAATTATGCGAGCATAAAAATGTATGGACCAGCAGTTTTGATGTTTGTAATACAGCCCTGCTGCAAGGTTGTTAGTGTTTAACCAAAAACCCTGTATAAGACCTACGTGCTACGTGTGAAGTTTGACTAAACGTAATTCCAGCACAGCGATGGACAAAGATCTCCAAAATACAGCATACATTGTAATAATTTATTAGTCCTCCTGACGAATTTCAGTCACGCAGGCAAATCTTAACGGAGTCAAGCTATCGGCGCGGACGACATTATAGTGCACAATTGTGTGCGCAAACGCAGGTGCCTTCCCTCTTCCATCACTCAAAAATATTGCAATAACAACTATGGTTGATGGAAACATTTTGTTATCGTAAGTAACAACAGTTGTGTTGAACTCATTTCACTATCATCGGTTTTTCCAAAATCGCCAAGCTTGGCAGGCGGGTTGGCAATCGCAGTACGGTTGTTACAAAAGCATAGAGAACGCTGCTATCCATTCTCTAGTAATTCCCTTAGTCACCTCTTACGACAAGTGCCAATGGGCAGGAACATTGCTCGCAGAACGGATGGCCGATGGGGCAGAAGTCTTCTGGAGGTGCGACCAGGAATCGGAAGACGTTGCATTGGAAGGCATCCCACTATATAGGTGGTCTGATGACCTGGTGAAAGTTATGGAGACGTGCTGGATGCGAGACACACGGTACCGGTTAATGTGGCGACACTTGGGGCAGGCCTATGTCCAGCAGTGGACGTTTTTCGGCTGAAATGATGAGATGATGATGAGGTTATTGTTATAAGAAAATAGAAACTCTGCTATACTTTTGATTTTACTCTTTAACTAAAGAATGAAGTAGGCGAAGACGGAAATAACGAAGCTGTGGTTTTAGCTAAAGTTAGCCTTTGCAACTGAAAAATGTATTGTATCAGGTACATACATTTAAAAATGACTTTTAATTTTCTCAAGAGCGAATATTAAAAAGCTACTTTATTTTGTGAATCATAGTATACATACTCGTATTTTCTTTGTCTTAAAAACAATCCGAAAAAATAACCGGCCAAGTGCGAGTCGGACTCGCGCACGAAGGGTTCCGTACCATTATCGCAAAAAACGGCAAAAAAGTGACGTTTGTTGTATGGGAACCCCCCTTAAATATTTATTTTATTCTGTTTTTAGTATTTGTTATTATAGCGGCAACGGAAATACATCAACTGTGAAAATTTCAACTGTCTAGCTATCACCGTTCATGAGATACAGCCTGGTGACAGACGGACAGACAGACAGACGGATCGCGGAGTCTTAGTAATAGGGTCCCGTTTTTACCCTTTGGGTACGGAACCCTAAAAATCAACTCAAAATAAAAAGATGACTCGTTTTACAAGTTGCATCTTCCATAGCAACCATTAGGTACCGATCGTGTTGCCAACCCACTAATAAGAATCTGAGTCATTGTTTATGTTTTTTGCAACCACATTTTTTACCATTTTAAATGTTCTCACTAAAAAACTTTTCCTCAAAACAGAGCAAAATACAAAGCAATATTTTTATAACCAGCTTTGAATGAACTATAAAGTACTAAACAACACCATCATGTTTGGGTTTATGGAACTGTCACTAGGCTAGAAAACGATGGTTAGATCTTATCTTGTTGAGGAGTTCTTTAAGACTTTTTCCTGCTGTATCATCAGCAGGAAAAAGTGTGCTCACCTCTGTAGTATCTCCGTAGTGGGCAACGTATGCCAAGTTTCAGCTAAATCGGACACCGAAAAAATGGATTAATAATTTGTAACAGTACACACATACGAACAAAGCAAGTTCTGAATAATAAAAAAGCTTTATCAAAAGACTAGTTTCTGCGAATGGCTACGCCGGTGTGAAAGTGGAAAATTATTCCGAAGGAGCATATTCCCGAGGAACCTATGTGTTATTCTTGACTATAGGTAATCTCTGTGCCAAATTTTATCCAGATCTGTTCAGTTCTTTTCGCGTGAAGAAGTAACAAACATACACACTCACAAACTTTCGCCTTTACAATATTAATGTGACTAGCTTCTGTCAGCGGCTTCGCCCGTGTGAAAATCGAAAATTATTTCGAAAGAACGTATTACTATTATAAACAGTATCCTACGTGCTATTGCTGACTATAAAGTCAAAGTCAAATATATTTATTTCAATTAGGCCAGTAAGCGGCACTTTTGAACGTCATACATACATGAATTAAAATTTACAAGTAGTAAAAGTTGATTCTACCGTGCATTCGGAAAAGTAGCTTGTTATGGAGAAGAATGCACATGAAACTTACTCTTATAAAAAAAATTGGTGGTTTTACAATATTTTGCATAAAGTACATACATTAATAAATTCATATATGTGAGGACGATGCTCCCAAAATAGATATAATCAAAAATAGAGATGAATATAATCTATCTATGTGCCAAAGAACAATGGCAGTCTCCCACACATTGTTTTAGCTGAGATTAAATTCCTCCGTCATTAAATGAAAAATATCTGGCTTAACTCAGGGTGATGTTCTGAATTAGTGTGTGCAAGATTTTTTGTTCGAGAATGTCGAGTATAATAGATATTCAGTCATAAACTTTTGTAGGTTATGTCTGGGTAGCTTTTAATAATGTGTTTAATAGCTAATATTATTCAATTTTGTGGAAGTAAAAGGGGAATATCGCATTAGGATTTCCCTTACTTAGTTATTTCAGCATGAAATGCATAATATAGTCTTTGGAATGAGTATATTTATTTAAACTAAGCTACTTTGACGTGTATCAAAAGGTCGTCGTCAACAACCAAGCTATATTTATTTTTGGAATTGTTTTTTTTTTTTTTTTTTTTTATCTTATATAGGCTCGCGCTTGACCACCATCTCACCTGATGGTAAGCGATGATGTGGTCGATGATGGAGCACGCTTGCCTAGAAGTAACCAATTCACTCTTGACTTAAAGACCCCCAGGTTGTAGCTATCAGGAAACACAGACTCCGGCAGGGAATTCCACTCCTTAGCTGTACGCATAATAAAAGTATTTTCAAAACGTTTAGTGCGTATGGGTGGGATGTCCACCATGTACCGATGGTGCATCGCCGTACGTCTGGTAGTCCGATGATGAAATGGGCTGGGCGGAATTAGATTATGCAATTCCATCGCACATTCCCCGAAATGACTACTACTAGTCTACTAGTGATACTCGTGATACTAGTCTTTTTGCCAATCATTAATTGAAAGTACCTAATTCATTTATTTCTACTACACTACAATATTATCTACCTGCAAGGAACATCTACACATAAACTGTATTGTTAACTCATTTACTGCAATAAATACAAGAATGATATTATCACTTAAGTTTACACTAGTCGAAATTTTTTCCTTACAAACGTAGTCTAGGGATTATTCCACTTTTTGACGATGTACGTTCAAAATAAAAAGTGATATCAATTTGGCTCATCATTACCTAGCCCTGTATGGAAGCGAAAAAGTAAATAAAGAAAATATTTGAAAGTTATGAGCGTCGAAAGTTCCACATTTCGACACTAATTTTAATGCATTTTTAGGCGCAAATAAATACCATAAGAAGACGGAAAATTTCAAAACGGCCTCCATACAGGGATATATTATTAGTTCAACAATGCATATAATTTTATTTTGAACAGATAGATTTAGTCGTTTTTAGGGTTCCGTACCCAAAGGGTAAAAACGGAACCCTATTACTAAGACTCCGCGATCCGTCTGTCTGTCTGTCTGTCTGTCCGTCTGTCACCAGGCTGTATCTCATGAACGGTGATAGCTAGACAGTTGAAATTTTCACAGATGATGTATTTCTGTTGCCGCTATAACAACAAATACTAAAAATAGAATAAAATAAATATTTAAGTGGGGCTTCCATACAACAAACGTGATTTTTTGGCCGTTTTTAGCGAAAATGGTACGGAACCCTACGTGTGCGAGTCCGAGTCGCACTTGGCCGGTTTTTTCATGATATCTAGACTGCCAAAGGTCTGTTTATAAAATTTCGCGCGCTCGGTTTCGTCCTAAATCATTATCCATTTAACATCAAATTTGCAAAAGTATGTATTCGTACGCGAACTAGCTTCCTACTGGTCATCACAGCATCTATCTCTTCCGCACGTGTTGTCGGATGATATAAAATACATTTTAACCCCGCGCACAAAATTGTTCGTGCCATCGACTAGTGTACCCTTAATATAGTAACTACTTGTCACCAAGCAGATAAAATATATAATGGCAACACTAAACTAAAGAAATTAACTAAAAAATCAAATAACTTTTATTAATCTTGTTTTTTTTTAATCAGTTTTGAACTAGCCCAATTATACTTTAAACACGTAGGTCGTAGACAATTAATAGAATGTATTTCGTATTTTTCGCACTTTCAGACGCTCATATTTAAGTCAGCTAAGATTTCGCCATTGTTTTTTCATCCAGATCCGTCCAGCCGTTTGAGGGTGAAGAAGTAACAAACATATAAACACACACACAAACTTTCGCCTTGACAATTTTAGTGTGATGAGTCGTTTCATCTTCCATAGCAACCAATACCAATCTTGTTGCCAACCGTATTGGTTGGTTGACTATGAGTCATTGTTTACATTTTTTGCAACTACATCGGAAACCGGTATAGAAGTCAGTGTCATCAGTCCAACGGTCAAATTAGTGAAACAGGTCACGTTGAACAAGTTAATATTATTATCATTGTGGCGATGAATCACGAACCTGTTGTCTAAATCTAGTGTTGAGGTGTTAGTTTCTTTACTTGAGTTGGAAAACTAGTATTGTTTTTTTGCGAATGTCTAAATAAGACAATCATTTTTGAAAAGATGCTTGACATGTCATGGTAGTTAAGAGTGATGATTTTGGTATGCTGAGTTGGTAAACCTTTCGCTATGGGCACGATCAGCGCAATTTTTGATTTTTTATGGTACTTTTTAGGGTTCCGTACCCAAAGGGTAAAAACGGGACTCTATTACTAAGACTCCACTGTCCGTCCGTCCGTCTGTCCTCAGGCTGTATCTCATGAACCATGATAGCTAGACAATTGAAATTTTCACAGATGACTAAAAACAGAATAAAATAAATAGTTAAATGAGGCTTCCATACAACAAACGTGATTTTATGTCGTTTTTTGCGATAATGAATAATGGTACGGAACCCATTGTGCGCTAGTACGACTTGCATTTGGCCGGTTTTTTAACTATTCTTCTCTGTTTTGTTGTGATTGTTGCTGTATCGAATAAATGTGTTTTAAAAGCAAAGTGTGTATACATATTTGTATTTCTGTATGTGTGTATTTGTGTATTTACTAGAGATACCGCGAATACTAGCTATTATTTGTATTCGGTATTACTCGTTGTTTTTGTTATTGTCCGAATACCGAATGATGAATGGTGTCTATTATTTGACATTCGGCGAAGAGTTGTCTAAATAAAATAAACTTTTAATGAAAACCAAATGGTACATTCAGTATAGTTTAATGAATCGGTATTCGACTATTCGCTATAACTACTATTCGCGGCATAACAAGTATTTATGTATCTGTCTGTGGCATCATAACTCCTGGAAACGGATGAATTGATGTTTGAAAGATGACTTTGTCAAGAGTGTTGTTAGCTATGTTTTATGAAAATCGGTTCTGCCGTTCAAAAGTTATGCGCATTTTATATGGGTAATTATTAACCGAGCGAAAAATAAACTGAATGGTCGACTATTATACTAACTATTTATCCGGTTTGAGTAATACCTTCTAGGAGGTTTTAATGAGCTGTGGTAATAATATTGTTACATACATAATAATATTGTTTAATTGTATTTAAGGTTTTGTTTTTTCTATTTTAGCATATTATTCTTTTGAAAATAGCTGAACAACCATCGAGGCGACATCGCTGTGCAGCGCGGGAGTATTCGTGTTTTAACTAATTAGTCCATGAGCGAGCGAAGCGAGCTCGTGAGCTTAGAGAACCCTGACACGGATAGGTTAGGTTCGAAGGGGATGACGGGAGCTGAATTGAGCGAGCAAAGCGAGCGAACTTTACTCCCGTCATCTCCTTCATTTTAGGTTACTTTAGACGCTGTTTTAAACATTTGGATTAGCCCACTGTTTGTCGCCCACTTAGTGTTTCAGTAAGCCATATTCAGTAGTTTTACACGTTTAATTTGAATTTATTTTCGCACATTTAAATACTATCCATTTTATATATGCGCAAACTCTTTGAAACGGGGTATTTTCACAAGATATACCCCGTAAATAATTACGTGTTTCGATGAATTGTCGTTCAAGCATGTCTACTACTAAATAAATTATTATGTAGTTCAAAAGCATGAAAAATTTTTTTTAAATTTAATTTTCTTTTTTTAAGGAATTTTAGATTTAATTTACTATTTTAGGCGTTTTACTAACTGACTTGGTAAAAACTTGTGTTTAAACTTATAAAGAAATTATTCTCTATAGTCCTTAATATTTTTTATGGAGAATAATCATCATCTTTCTGCCATGCCCATGTTACTTAGGGTTGGCGCAACACGTTTTCTTTTTCCATACCTGTCCACCGTAACGTTATCAATATCGTTCTTTACGGAGAACAAATAATTTTAAGTACTTTTCTGTTTCAGAAGAGGCAAGTTGTAAAGCAAAGACAAAATTTAACAGCATCAGTTGTTTTGCCAAAAAATAAGAACTAGTTATTCAACACATCACATCACATCATCAACCTATTAATGTTCCCACTGCTGGGACACAGGCCTCCTCTCTGTGAGAGGGAATGGGCCGTAATTCACCACGCGGGCCCAGTGCGGGTTGGTGGATATCACATGTCTTCGAATTTTTGGTTCTAGGACGTGCCGGTACAAAGTGAAGCAGGCGTTAATTATTATTATTAAGTTAATTATTTCATCACCACTGCTCTCAAAAACGGTGAAGGAAAACATCGTGAGGAAACCGGCATGTCTTAGAAACAAAAATTCGAAGACATGTGACATCCACCAACCCGCACTGGGCCCGCGTGGAGGATTACGGCCCATTTCCTCTCACAGAGAGGAGGCCTGTGTCCCAGCAGTCGGAATATTAATAGGCTGATGATGTAATGTGATGATGTGAAAGCGCCTGCCTGGTTTCGAACCCACGACCTACAACTTGTAAGTTGCGGCCGATACCATTGGGCCACCACTGCTCTATTCAACACATAATTAATCCAATCAAACCTGGAATCCAATACACCAGTAGACCAATTACAATCAAAACAAATTTAAAAAAAAAACAGGCATCTCTTAATCACCATTAACAAAACCGCAAACAATTCTACTACTAAGAAATCACACTTGAACTGCCAAATCTTTTATCACAGTTCAACCTGTTAAAACCACACCCACAATCAACAATGAGTCATCGTATGTAAAGAATCACGTTCATTTCATCAGTATCTTACTCCTGCAAAGGAGAATCTACCTTAGCTCGTGTAGAATAAGGGTTAGAATGAATAGTAAAATTGTTTTGAAAATTTCATCAGCTTGAAAAGCTATGCGATTCAGTGAGTCATGCTGTTACGTTAGTTATGTGACTGTGGTTGTTAAATAGTTTTATCACAATCTTTTATACTTCATACATAATAATTAAAAAAATACAATTAAGGGGCTGAATAACCAAAATAGGCTTAGGCTTTTAGGCTTTTTTTTTGGCAAATCTATTGAAGATGTGGCCGCGGAAAAAAGATATGTTAATCTTGATCACATTTCTGAAAACTTCGCTGTGGCCGAAACACGTTTAAGCACAAAAATCTTGATACAATTGAACGGCAAAGTAACCTCTTAACGTGATCTTCAAAATCTTTGTAAATAATATTAGGTCAGCAAGAAATATCTACTACGTACTTACTTAGCATACTGATTCTATATTAAATCAATGTCAACATTAAAATAATTTAATAAAACACATCTTTTTATTGCCCTGCTGTGATGGACATTATTAAAAAAGCCCGGCCAATTTAATTATTTCAATAGTTTTTAGCAAATCACCTACTCATTTCAGGTATTTTTCAAAATATCTGGTCATTACGAACAAATCTATAACATATGTATGAGTGTCATCAGTGATGAACGTTTGACATTTTCAAAATTTTAACTTATTACTAGTAGACAAATACTATTACTTAAACCTTTCGTTATTCGCCACCAAGCAGCATTGCAGCAACCGTGTTTTGATTTGATTTGTATCGAATTATAAAAAAATCATTACCAATAATAATGGTAAATTTGACACATTTCAGAGTTGTATTGCAATGCACTAGCATTACCTCACTACCTCTGAAATAGCAGATTTTCATTAACTGTGCTAATCACTTTTCATCTATCTCTTGCTTTCTCTTTTTCGGAGATGCGCATGCTGCGATGGGCAGGTGGAGTCACTCTCAAGGATAAAATTCGGAACGAGTATGTACGGGGTAGTTTTAAAGTTGCACCCATCGCCGAAAAACTTACCGAATCCAGGCTTTGATAGTACGGCTATGTAGTGCGGAGACCCAATGACCACGTCGTGAAAAAGTGCCTTTCCATGACGACACAAAAGACAGGGAGAGGGTAGGCCGCTGACATTTTGGATGACGAGTGTCCAGAAGGACATAAAGAAGTGCAGCCTATCTACTGACGATGCTTATCAGCGGAACAAGTGGCGCCTCATGACCAGGAAAGCCGACCCCGAGTTACGGGAAGTGGCGAGGTGGAAGAAGAAGATCTATCTCTTGCTTTCTAGTAACGTTTTCAAAATCATCAGTAATAAAAGTGTGGGCTTTAGCTGTTCTAGCACTAAAAATCCATACATGCATTATAAACTCACGCCTTTTTTAAATGACCCGGTTGGAATGGCGTTCTTTAAAATTACAGTCTTTCAGTTTCGTAATATATGACGAAACTGAAATAACAACAACACGGCTGATACTCTGTGTAAACACACAATAGCGGCTGCTAGCGTAGGTCGTATGCATGGAGTACTGTTCTCATCTCTGGGAAGGATCTGCCAAGTACCAGCTAGATGCACTTGAGTCGATCGAAAAACGGGCCAAGAGGCTCATTGGCAATGAAGTACTCGTCGAATCTAGGCTCCAGAACCTCGAACATCGGCGCAGAGTTGCCAGCCTGTCGGTTTTTATCGGTTACATTTCGGGGAGTGTGCGATGGAATTGCATGAACGAATTCCTCCTAGCCCGTTCCATCATCGGACTACAAGACGTACGGCGATGCGTCATCGGTACATGGTGGACATCCCACCCATACGCACCAAACGTTTTGGGAATACTTTTATTATGCGTACAGCAAAGGAGTGGAATTCCCTGCCGGAGTCTGTATTTCCTGTTGGCTACAACCTGGGAGTCTTTAAGTCAAGAGTGAATAGATTTCTTCTAGGCAAGCGTGCTTCATCGTCGACCACATCGTCGCTTACCATCAGGTGAGATAGTGGTTAAACGCAAGCCTATCAATAATAAAAAAAAGGTACTGTATCGCTGTCTAGTTAGCGCGCGCTCGTACATCTTCGGTTTTCTTTGTGCGCCTCCGGCTCTCTCCTCGGCGTCACCCTTTTGTGTGGATCTTCGCTTATACTATCCTGCTTGCAGCATGCTGTGCCTTGCACAATTTATCACGCAAAAATTGACGGCAAGCTGAATCAACTAAAAAAATTTAGTTGCCAAGGCGATCGGGAAATGCCTCAAAAAGCAAAAGGTGTCGGTTTTTGGTGTAGTTTTTTTCATTTCACACTTTTTTCGGTCTAGCCCCTCAGCCCGCAAACAAATCAGAACTATATCTTGCAATAAGGAACTCCATTCCAACAGTGTCTTTCAATTACACTGACCCGTAAATCCAACACTTAAACAAGACATTACCGACGCAATTGAACCTAACGCACTACTAAAGGGCTCGAAATAAAGTGAACAGGTAATGACGGGTTGTTCGCCTACCTATAAGCGCTATTGAGTATCCATTCCCCTAGGTTGAGTCATGCTCTTGTGTGGAAGACAAAAGACGGTGCAGGACTAGGAAATCAGGGATATAAGGAGATGTATACAGTACCCGTTAACATGCCATAGCGTGAACATTTAGAAAGATAAGAACGCGTCACAGATCAGACGACGACAAAGAATTAAATAAAACGTTATTTTTTACCCGGCTGCAAGGAAAGGGTTATGTTTTTCGCGCGTATCTTGTATGTATGTATGATTTTATGTATGTAATATTCTTTATTACCTCGTATCTTTCAAAGCACTTGACGGATTTTTATTATTAAGACATCGTTAGATATAGAGAGCAGGTTCTAGGAGAGCAGTGGTGGCCCAGTGGTATCGACCGCGACTTATAAGTTGTAGGTCGTGGGTTCGAACCCAGGCAGGCGCTTTACTTTGTGTAAATTATTTCATCACCACTGCTCTCAAAAACGGTGACGGAAAACATCGTGAGGAAACCGACATGTCCTAGAACCAAAAATTCGAAGACATTCGACATCCACCAACCCGCAATGGGCCCGCGTGGTGGATTACGGCCCTTCCCCTCTCATAGAGAGGAGGCCTGTGTCCCAGCAGTGGGAACATTCATAGGCTGATAATGTGATGTGATGTAGATAGGTCTTCGCCGCCCAAGTGTTCTTAGATAAGTGCCGTTGAAAAAAAAGTAACATGGCGGATTTTGGGCGCCATATTGTAAGGGTTGATTTTCTTCTTGTTTACATCTTTTAAGTTCGCTTTTGAAGCAGTCTGATTTTTTATTTTTTATTTTACCTAAGTTTTTGAAACTCGATGTGTTATAATATATATAGGCCTAAAAGGTCGTGTAGGTACTGCGAGTACCTCTATATACAGAATATTGGTTTTGGGAAATAAATAAAAAAGATTCAGACTACTATATTTTTTGTTTATTTTTAGGTTTCCGTACCTCGAAAGGAAAAAGCGTAACCCTTAAAGGAACACTTTGTTTTCCATCCGTCCGTCCGTCTGTCTTTCTGTCAAGACCCTTTTTCTCAGGAACGTGTGGAGGTATCAAGTTGAAATTTATATCAAATACTCAGGTTTACTGTCCCTTAAAGTTGTGAAAAAAACTTCTTCTTCTCGCAAGGGAATCAAAACCTACAGGAACCCGTGAACTTAGAATCTTGAAATTTGGTACGAAGCAACGTCTTATAGCACAGATAAAGGAAAAATTGCGAAAACCGTAAATTTTTAGTTACATCATCAATCCGGCTCTAGGTGTTTGTGTGTGTGAGTTTATATGTTTGTAAGATGGTGGCCTAAATTTAACTGGGATTTTAATGTAGATTAACAGTGTTGATAGACTTCATCATCATTTATTGTAAAATGATTCTAGTATTATTCACCTTATAAAATCTTTGAAAGCACAATCTTCAAATATGAGGGAGCAAAACTCTTGACTCTAAGGTTTTAACTGAGAAGGCTTTAACGCATGGAGAGTTCTTGCTATTCGATCTCATTAGGCGTATGTACCACTACTTTCCTGCCCAAAAGTTAAAACATAGTTTTTAGTAGATACTACAAATGTTTTTAAATTATAAAGGATTTCCGAAAAAAAAAAACATGAAAATTGACTACGCCCAAATTTTTTTTTTTTACAATTTTTTTTTTTTTGGTTTTCTTTGCTGCTCATAGTGCCCCTAAGCGTATACTCCAACTCCTAAAACTACGCCCCTAAGACGACTCACGGACCTTGTTTTGTTATTTTTGTTTTTTACCCTACTGCGCGGATTGAAACATTGAAAATATGGTTTTGGTCGGCCAGATTATGTATTCTCCGACTGCACAGCATGATTTTCTTCTTGTTTACGTCTTTTTAGTGCGCTTCCTAAGCTATCGTTTCTTTTTTACGTTTACTTTTTTTAGGGTTCCGTACCCAAAGGGTAAAAACGGGACCCTATTACTGAGACTCCGCGATCCGTCTGTCTGTCTGTCTGTCCGTCTGTCACCAGGCTGTATCTCATGAACCGTGATAGCTAGACAGTTGAAATTTTCACAGATTATGTATTTCTGTTGCCGCTATAACAACAAATACAAAAAACAGAATAAAATAAATATTTAAGTGGGGCTCCCATACAACAAACGTGATTTTGTTTGCCGTTTTTTACGATAGTGGTACGGAACCCTTCGTGTGCGAGTCCGACTCGCACTTGGCCAGTTTTTTTGTATTGTAATAGGATCGCCTCCTTTCCAAAAGTTATAAACAAGTATTTGCTTTAAGTATTGTAGGTACCGCCTTTCGGGGAACAAGCTTGATGTTTCATTATGTACGTAGTGTCATAGAAAAATTCGACCTCAGATTGATCTCAATATCACAACAGAAAACTGATCTGTTTACCACTAACATTAACATGTTAGTGGTAAACAGATCAGTTTATCCGTGATCATGGTGCTTGCAACAGCACCGAAATATCGGAAACTCGCAACAAACAGTAATCATGGTAAATATCCCGTTTCGAATGTTAATGTTAGTGTTAGTGACCATAACAGTTTAATAGTACATTATGGTACAAGTGTACAATGTTGGTGATTACCGCTGAGGCGCCATTGAGACCCGAGCCGTAGGTGAGGGTCTTAAGAGAGCCGTGGACGGTAATCATCAATACACACGTGTATCACATATTTTTAACACACTTGTGAAGGAAATAAAAAAATCATTTTCAACAGTTAAAACGAGTTGTGAATTTTTTTCGCAATGGCGGACAAAATTAATCAGTATTCCTATGCGCGCGCATTTAACAATGGCGATCGGTCATAGACTAAAAGAATGAGGTTTCTTTTTTTTTGGCTTTTCGTGGATAGTGTTTTAGCCACGTACAAAATAGGGAATTTAAATTTTTCTTTATTACAGGGCAAATAAAATTTATATTTGAGTGAAAGTTTTATTTATTAAGCACGTACAAGTTGAAATTAATACGAAGTTGCATGAAATGAGCAAGCAATAGGTACATTAATTTATTTTCAACACGTTTGCTTATAAAGTGGCTCTAATTTCACCGCAATTAGGCATATAATGATACCTGTAATCAAACTGTGACTTTTTCATTGCTATTATTCACAAGTGAGTTATAGTTTTTTTTTTAAATGGTTTCCGCCTTCATTTTAAATACTTTTAAATTAAACTAATTTTAAAAGTGTCACAAATCAATCCAATGAAAATTAATAAAATAAGTCATTAATTCTAATCCAGTTAAAATTAAAGTATTTTCAATGTAATAAAATGTAACACTGTTAATCAATTAAAAGTGTCCCATTCGACATCCCTTTCTATTCCTGTCATGGAAAAGTACTTACTATATCCATAACATGATATGGGTAGTAATTACTATTTCCATGATATCCATTAAATACATAAAATGTGGCATAGCTTCTAGTCAAACAATTCAGCAAAATGCTAGTACCAAACATATTGCTTGCTCATTTCATGCAACGTACGTGTTTAACAAATAAAACTTTCCCTCAAATATAACTTTTGTTTCTCTGAAATAAAGAAAACTTGAAATGCCCGATTTTGTACGTGGCTAAAACGCTATCCGCGAAGAGCTAAAAAAAAAACTAACCTCATTGTTTTAGTCTATGGCCGATCGCCATTGTTAGATACGCGCACATAGGAAAACTGAATAATTTACCCATTTGCCATTGCGAATTTTTTTCACAACTCTTTTTCACGGTTGAAACTGATTTTTCAGTATTATTTTCTTCATAAGTGTGTTGAAAAACGTCGTATGATACACGTGTGTATTGATGATTGCCGTCCTCGGCTCTCTTAAGACCCTCACCTACGGCTCGGGTCTCAATGGTGCCTCAGCGGTAATCACCAACATTGCACACTTGTACCATAATGTACTATTGTACTATTGAGATCTTTTTTGTATCGAAACTTTTTTATGAACAAAGCAAGTACTTAACCAATAAATTTAAAAAAACCTCTAAAACTCACTTGTGAATAATAGCAATGAAAAAGTCACAGTTTGATAACAGGTATCATTATGTGCCTAACTGCGGTGAAATTAGAGCCACTTTATTAGCAAGTGTGTTGAAAAAACTGTTAAACACTGCTTATTTTCACTATACTCGTAGTTTCTTCGAAACTAATGTTCCCACTGCTGGCTCTAAACTCTCGCTCGGGTATAAACAACTTTTGATTTTGATGAAATAACTTACCAAAGAACCAGCAGTGATTAAGACCGATGCCGGGTTTCTGGTGGAGACCAGGATGGAAATTTACTATTGCCATGCATATTGTGAGAACATTTGGGCATGCCCAAGCGTATAATGTTGCCACTGTTGGGACACAGGCCTCCTCTTTGTGAGAGGGAATGGGCCGTAATCCACCACGTTTACAAGTGTGTGTTGGTGTATGACACATGCTTTCGAATTGTTGGTTCGAGGACATGCCGATTTTCTCACGATGTTTTCCTTCACCGTTTTGAGAGCAGTGGTGATGAAATAATTTACACAAAGTAAAGCGCCTGCCTGCGTTCGAACCCAATACTTACAACTTGTAAATCGCGGCCATTACCACTGCTCCTCTTACCTACTACCTGTTATCTATGTCTGCCTCGATGGTAGTTGTAATAATGATTGGTGGTTGGTAGTAGTTGTAGTGGTCGGAAGCGCTACTTCTGGTTTTTCATCTAGAATTTTTCAGTACCAGTCTGGAGTCCGGCTTTGTGCCCATCATCATCAGCCTATAGCAATCCACTGCTGGACATAGGCCTCTCCAATTGCACGCCATTTGGTGCCATTTTCGACAACTTTTATCCAGCTGCTACTAGCCACCCTGCAAAGATCGTCACTCCACCTAGCTTGAGGGCATCCTACCTTGCAATTACCAGTTCGCGGTCAAGAACAGGTTTACCCCAACGGTCATCGGTTCTACAACTTATATTGCCCGACCCATTGCCACTTCAGCTTGCTTATTCTGTGAGCTATGTCGACAACTTTGGTTATCTGCCGGATCACCTCGTTTCGTATTCGATCCCTTAGAGAGACTCCGAGCCCTTTCCATAGCTCGCTGAGCAACTTTGAACTGATGAATCAGCCGTATTGTCAGTGTCCACGTCTCGGCACCGTAGGTCATAACGGGTAGGACGCACTGTTTAAAGACTTTGGTCTTCAGGCTTTGTGCCTTTTTGATGGCAATAATCTGGCGACATGTTGGTGTGTTACTTACAGTGGACCTCTGCCTTACTCTAGGGGAATACAGGCCACAGGCATGATGTTAAGTATATCTATTAAAATAATCTAAGATGTCCTTGCTGGTGATTCGTATGCTAATTTAAAACACAAAGAAGAATACAGAAAAGCTTAGTTTACCTATTACATAAACTTATGTAAGTTGCTTTGGAATAATTTACTGAAGTAAATATACCTATTGTTTGAATACACAGTTTGAATAACAAATAGTTTTTTTTATGTGTATCTATTATTGTCTTAAAATACCTACCTATAGATAGTCTCGATGATCTAATGGTCATTGAGCAATGAGTGAAAATTTTAGGTTCAATCTCATGGTTGGGCAGAGTTGGAATTTTTTTCCCGAATTTATATCTGACTTACTGCTAAACCCTTCTTCACATACATTATGCGTACAGTCATAGTGCGGAACTCTTTGCCAGCGTCTGTTCCTTACCACCTTACAACCCAAGTCTTCAGAGTAGGAGTAAACAAGTCATCTTCTACGCACGCTCGTTTTATTAACCGGCTTACCAAAAAGGAGGAGGTTCTATGTTCGACATTATGTATGTTCTTTTTTTTTTTGTGTATGTTCACCGATATCTCCGTCAATTGTGGACCGATTTTGAAAATTCTTAATTCTTTTTTGATTGAAAGAACATATTTCGAAATTGGTTCCATTTTAATTTGGTGAAGATTTGATGAAGAACTTCGGAGATATACAACAGAACTCTTCAATAAATAACGGCAATTCTCTCGGGATTGCTGCAATCGCATGTCTGTTTATTGTTTATACCATTTCATAACATAACATCACGCCAGTACGCTCGAAAGGGGTACGCAGATGCCTCATTTCACCGATTATGTTCAAGTTTCATGTTATTCGGGTAATCTATTCTGGCTTTATAGGTACTTACTTACTATACAACTTGCCTATTAGGTAGGTACAACTAAAAAGGGTAAAATAAAAAAAAAACTCTTTCATCTTTCGTAGGTACCAATTTTTATGCTATATAGACACCGACTTCCAAAAATAAAGTTATTTTTCACTTTGTAGTTTTTTATTTGGAAGTCGGTAGTATTTTTTTGCAAAAAAGTTTTTTCGTAAAAAAGTTTTTTCGTGGACTTCATCCAGATCTTTGTATCAAACGGGGTCGTTATTGAAATAAATAAGTTTTTGCTTGCCCCAACTATTTAATACTGCAAAAATATGGATGAAGAACTATCGTAAGTCTACTGGCAGAAATTTCTATTGAAATCAGCAGTTCCTTTTTTATCTTATTTACATATCTGTTATCCTCTGTTACCTACGTGTTTTGTGTGTAAATAAATAACATACACTACTGTCTGATGTTTTAATCCTTGCAAAAAACATATTTATAATGGTTACGTTCAATTACTTCTTCGTACACATAATTTAATCCTCAGATTATCTTCATTGGCATACATTACAACGGCCATTATAATCTAGTAGTAGTAACTCATAACTCGATTACTGAACTAATAAAAGCTACATACAAACAGACTAACAGTTTTTACATAGGAAGTTTCCACAACAACATTAATTACCATACATCACAAGTCAACATAATTTAGTTTGCGTTTTACCAGTGCGTGTCAAAGTTCTCCTTATAGCCTCGTATCCACTATTATTTGTGCTGCCAGTTATTACATATGGCTCTAAGACGTATTCGCTCACAATGAGCCTCACCAGAAAGCTTACGGTCACCCAAAGGGTAATGGATAGGGCCATGCTCGGCGTATCCTTGCGTGATCGAATCAGAAATGTAAAGTTGCACAAGAGAACCAGCATTGCCGACGTAGCTTGAAGAATTGTCAAACTTATGTGGTTTTTAACATTGTTCGCAGAACGGATGGCCGATGGGGCAGAAAATGGCGACCGCGAACCGAAAGACGTTGCGTTGGAAGGCCTCCCACCAGGTGAACCGATGACCTGGTGAACGTTGCGGGGATCCACTTGGGGGAGGCCTATGTCTAGCAGTGGACGTCTTTCGGCTGATACGATGATGATGATTAAGAAAATTAATGAGCTCTTAAAAGAAGTTTCAAGCCAGATTTATATAATCTGAATCAGGCTTTGCTTGACAGTCTGAAGCCAAATTCCACAAAGTTAGACTCCATATAGATGACAATTTACCATCTTTGGATATAACATAAAATGTTACGATTGAACTTGAGTTTAGATCAGAAAAGAACCCAATGGTAGTTAGTTAGGTACCATGTAAAATCCATTAGTCCACATAAACATCTCGCACACAACAGTTTCAGAATCACTGTCCTAACCAACTGCAACGATTAGTCTAATGCATTCAAATTGGCATAAACAATGCTTCATTATGCGCTTTTGTATGCAACTATGGTTGCAAGGTCTTTTTGATAAAAAATAATTGTTAAGTGAGTGTATTGTCAGCTTGGTTATATAATTTTCTCTAAATAGTATAAAATATAGTCACCGTGAGCGTCTGTCGACGTAATTTCTGTTTCTTCTCTAACTTCTTCTATACAACGCAACGGATTTGATACGATTGCCACTACTATCAAGAGCGATAAATGAGGAAACTTTTTGTATATTGTTATAATTTGGGTAGTATTTAAACGCAAATCAAAAAATATCCTTTTACTATGCAATAAAATTCCGAATTCTCATCAAAATTACTGATTGCGCAGCAAAATATTCAACGCAAAATATCACTAAACACACTACAATTTATTTTCGCAGCGTACAGCGATTTTTCCTAAAGCAAAAGCTTTTTTATTAATGCACAGCTAATAATCTTAATGCACATCATACATGTTAACTCTTTTTCTTTTAATTCCATGGTTAAAGTTTTTACAATTACTATTTAACGACAATGTCGACGGAGCCCCGCTGCGCGGGGCTCCTATTTCTGTCTAAAGGGTCTAAAGTAACCTAACACGAAGAAGATGACGGGAGCTGAGTTCGCTCGCTTTGCTCGCTCACTTCAGCTGCCGTCATCTTTTCGAACCTAACCTGTCCGTGTCGGGGTGCCCTAAGTTCCCGAGCTCGCTTCGCTCGCTCTTGGACTAATGACTTCTTGAAAATTAGGACAAATGTGATGAACAGGTTTTGTTGTACTTACTGGTTAATATGCGACTGAGATAGTTATTTTGCTACGAAATATGGAAAATTTGCTGTGCAGTTAGTATTTCTGCTATGTATGTAGTATTTTTGTACAAAAATAAATTTAACTGTATTGCATTATGAGGAAAAAAGTAATGTCATATTGATGTATAATTTCGAATTATCTGCAGTTTGAGTTTTGCTAAACATTTAGTAAGTTATTTGATGTAAAAAAGAATATAAATGATGAGTATGTATTGATAGACGATTATTTTATTTGATATGCAATTTATAATATCCCTTATAATTTGTCCCTTGCGAAGCTGGCGCGGCTCGCTCGCATTGTATATGAAGAGATTTTATCAGATTTACAACAATAAATGTAATATGCAGAATTTTCAATGTTATGTAAACCGTGATTACTTTTCAGTGAATATCCTTCGGTTTCAGATTATGAGTTGCATAGCTCATCACAAAGAACTTAAAATCCGTTCCTGAATTTGTAAGCATTGCAATAAAGAAAGCATTGCAAACACACCATAAGAGAGCAGTGGTGGCTTAGTGGTATCGGCCACGACTTAAGTTTAAGGTTGTGGGTTCAAACCCAGGCAGGCCCTTTACTTTGTATAAATTCGCGTGGTGGATTACGGCCCATTCCTTCTCACAGAGAAGAGGCCTGTTTCCCAGCAGTGGGAACATTAAAAAAACTGATTATGAGATACCCTATGTGTAGAAGACATTATTTCTTGTTTGCTCCCTTATCTAAGGTGAAACATAGACAAGAAGACTTCAATCAACTCATAACTTTTCAAAGAACCTATCTACATTCACAGGTAGATCTTTACCAAAATCAACGGTTTCGATTCCTGGCTAGGAATGTTGATTTTCAAAAATCCAAAATATAATACAGTTTTAGTTTTCATCAAAATCGGGGCCGACACTCCTTACAATGTTTTTCGATATTCGGAATTGGCCATCCAAGCCCACTTGAAAAACTTACCCTGTTTACGATAGCATACCTACGGTCTTTAACCGACTTACCAAAAAGGAGGAGGTTCTATGTTCGACATTATGTACGTTTTTTTTTTGTGTATGTTCACCGATATCTCCGTCAATAGTGGACCGATTTTGAAAATTCAGAGATATACAACAGAACTCTTCAATAAATGGCGGCAAATCTATGGGGATTGCTGCAATCGCATGTCTGTTCATTGTTTATACCATTTCATAACATAACATCACGCCAGTACGCTCTTAAGGGGTACGCAGATCTCTCGTTTCACCGGTTATGTTTAAGTTTCATGGTATTTGGGTAATCGATTCTGGCGTTATAGGTTACTAAACAACTTGCCTATTAGGTAGGTACAAATAAAAAGTGAAAAATAAAAAATAAACTTTTTTGCAAAAAAATACTACCGACTTCCAAATAAAAAACTACAAAGTGAAAAATAACTTTATTTTTGGAAGTCGGTGTCCATAACGCAAAAAAATGGTACCTACGAAAGACACCGACGTCGGTTGTATTTTTTTGCAAAAAAGTTTTTATATGTGTTTTAGTTACTCTAAGAAAACATAAAACCGTTATTTTGTGTTTGAGTTACTAGTACTAAGTAAACATTACAAAACTACAAACCCACATTAACGAATTACAACGTAATCCTTAATACGCTCAGAAAAATTGTTTCCAAGAAAATTATCAGCACGCGAGATTTTGTACTCAACTTCCTTGGCCCATATCATGTCATTTGTACCAACTTACTTCCACCACTACTTTATAGAACAAAGACCTTAACATACACAAAACAAGGTATGATTTATAGTTTGCTGGTGGTAAAAGTAAAGTGGTTTTGGCAATCATCGTCATCATTAGTGAGATTTGGACAGCGTCACGGTTCGCGAGTGAGGATAAAAACGCAATTAGGACATGAAGGATTTTTTATGGTATTTTAAATGCCCATTGTTGTTAAAGACATGTTATTACGAATGTTTGACTTCATTTTGTTCGCGAATTTGTTCAGGTTTAGTTAATTTTGAGGTGGTGATGATATTACTCCGTTGAATTCAGTGACCTAAAATATACGGAGTTCAACGTTATATGCAATTGAAACAAAGAAGAGATTAAATTGAAATAGCAGTAGGTTTTTTTTTTTTTTTTATATGAGATGGGTTTGCTCTTGACTCTAGTCTAGGTCAGAGGTGACAGAGACAAAGTCGACGATGGAGTGAGCTTACCCAGAAGTAGCCTGTTCACTCTAACTTTGAAGAGATTCGGGTTGTATGCGTTCGGAAACACAGACGCAGGCAGTGAGTTCCACTCTTTTGCAGTGCGCATTATGAAGGATGTTTGGAAGCGCTTGGTGCGAATTGGTGGAATAGCAACTAGGTGAGGATGGTAACTTGCAGTGCGTCTAGATGTCCGATGGTAGAAGGGGGCCGGTGGGATGAGGTCATGGAGTTCATGAGCACACTCGCCACAATACAGTCTGTAGAATACCGACAAGCAGGCAACCTTACGGCGATGAGCTAAGCTGTGAAGCTTGGCATCCACCAGTTTGACGTCGCCAATTAGTCTCTTAGCTCTGCGTTCCACCGAGTCAAGCGCAGCAAGCTGATATTTAGCTGAGCCATCCCAGAGGTGGCTGCAATACTCCATGCAGGATCGGACTTGCGCTTTGTAAAGAGTTAATAGCTGTCCAGGCATAAAGTATCGCTTCACTCTGTTTAGGACGCCCAGTTTCTTTGCCGCAATTTGGGCTTTGTACTCGATGGAGGCGCCGAAGTTGAGACTGGATGTCAACTCCATGCCAAGGAGCTCGAGCCGATCAGTAACAGGAACAGATGCACCCCGAAAAGTAGGCGTTTGAATGAAACTAGTCCTTTTTGCGGTAAAAAGACATGCCTGTGTTTTGGTGGCGTTAAAAGAGACCAGATTGTCGTCACCCCAACGGGAGACAAGATTTAAGGTCAAATCAGTACGCTCCACCATAGCCTCTCTGGTAGGTTGAACAAGATAAGATAAATATTTAGAAAGTTTAGGTTCAGGTTAACGTCAAGTTTCTCTTCTAACTACGCTGGGGTCAGCTTCCAGCCAAATGCTTCAGCTGCACAAGTATTAACTGTACAAACAACAAACATTAGGTCGAAATAAATAAGAACCTCTCAGCACAGAACAGTTAAGAAGGAAAGAAAATATTACTTCTGCTATTTACCCGACTGCCGAAGGAGGGTAATGACCCCCCATTACAACATTCATAAGCAGCGAATTGAGCGGATCCAAAGAAGATTCTTACACCATCTATCATTCCAAAATAAAACCACGAAACAACTCACATCGTATAAAGACCGTGTTAATCATTATAAATTTCAAAGCCTCATTAATCGTAGAAAAGTACTGGATCTGTGTTTTCTTCACAAGTTAATGACATCTAGGCTAAATACTGACCTTCTGTCAAAAATAACGATTAATGTCCCTAGTAGATTACCACGGTCCCATACCTACAATTTGTTCAGACAACCTTCCCGCAAAACAAACTTAGGCAACAACTCCCCCCTTGTGAGGGCAACCCAATTGTACAACGCTGTATGCCGCAAAGCTGAAATCGATATAAATCATGACACACTGAACGCATTTAAAAGGAAGTTATACAGTTATTTTCAGGCAGAGAACATTTAACTTGATTTATCACTCCACTCCAATAAAATAGATTTTTGCTTTCAATCTGTATTTTAATTTTGATTTTAATTTTATCCGTTTAATTCCATTTAATTTAATGTAATCTATTTTTTTATTTAAATTGACATTGTATATGTCGCCGCGGAGGCGTGGTTCTGCTAATTCGTTATCCAATTAACACAAACTCTATAATCCTGTCATCTCTGAGATTTCGCTAGAACTATTAAATGTCTGTTTATGTTGGTTTTATAGTTCAGCGCCATCTATTGGCTTATTGTGGAATTAGTTATTGGTTTGTTTGAATGAAGATCATTTGATAAGCTAATTTTCATTGTTTAATTAAAACGAGATGTTTAAATAAAACGGGAACACTTATTGTAGGACTTTTAGATTTGTTCTCATTTTAACAACGCACATTTGACGAAGTAAATATGTTTGAATATGACCTTACGAAAAGTTGTCAACAATGGCGGATGTTATAATTTTAATGACCAATAACTAGATTTAATAATTTAATACGAGAACTTAACAAATTTGAGTAATTGATTAAATACTATAAAGTAATAAGACTATTTTACACATCCATGTAATAATGAGAAACCTTCTGGTTAGTAAGATATTCAGATCACCGGAAACTTGGATAGTTTTGTGTTAAGGTAATTATTTTAGTAATAATCTACAAACAACTTTGTATTTGTGAGTATTGAGATTGTTTAATGTTAAAATAATTAACTGAGCAGCATTTTAGTATTGTTTGTTAGCTTTATTCAACTATCCAAGTAATTAGTGTCTAAACAAAAACAATATGGAAGTCCCGCACACTTGCAACGCGCATCGCGTATGGCGTGTGTAAAATAATAACTGTTTAATAAATCTGATTGATTAGATGTTTGAAAACCTAATAAACATGTAACGCCAATTGTCTTAAAGTCATTGTGTAAACTATAAAAAGATTTAAAAGAGTATCCTAGAGTTTCTTGCTAGGTCTTCTCTAGAGATCGACGAGGGATTGCGACCTAGCGAGCCACCATGTGGTTTTAACTTCAAGTTCGAATGAAAACTCAAAGTGCCTGTAACAAAGTCAAATAAATACTTTCGAGTTTCAATCCAGTGATGTGTGTTATTGAAGTTTACCCGTTCCTATGAAGAATGAAGGAATTGCCTCTAGAATTGGAGTTGATGATGGTGGTCCTATAATTCATAGGTACCTCGACGTAACATCAGAATTGAGATCAGCTCCCGCCTTCTGCCTATGCTATGAAAGCCATCCGAAGAATTTCGTACATCACCGCCACCGCCGAGAGCATGGCAAAATATTTTCCTATGATAATTTCCAAGAACGCATAGAACTTTATTGAAACGTCAGAAGAAGCTAAGAATTGGCTATGGTCTCGTCTAAGCTGCTGATGAAGAAAGAAAGAAAGAAAGAAAAAATTGTTTATTTGCGCCAGGCACGACGCATACCATAAAAAACAAAAATAAATAAATAAAAATAATAATAATAAGATCATTACAAAGTATGCGTCACAACTACGCAAAACGTTCATCGCTCAGCATAATGCTGGGAGGATGCATTATGATCATAACTAGCTGGAGACAATATCATTGAAGTGAACCAAAACTTTGTACAGTACAGAATGACCGAAGCAGCTAAATAAACAAAGACTTGATCTGTCCATTGATAGATTCCATCATCATTAAGGGGAGTATTCTGTTTTATTTATTTATGTAACCTAACATTCTTAATTATTTTCATCATACAAGGCAAGGTCAGTGACCTTTTGTGTGACAATTTTAATCAATCTGCCTAGACTTTTCCCAACTAAGTCGGGGTCGGTTTCTTGTCTAACCTGATGGGGTTCAGCTGAGTACAAGTGTTTTACATGGGGTCACCAAAACCCAGTAACTGGGTAACACGATACCCCTTTGCAAGACTAGTGCCTGCTGGTATTTGTGTGACAATTTTTGGTAATAAAATGAATGAAAACAGCCTAATTTACTTCATAAAATAAGACGGCTTACTAGTAACTCAATGTTATTGCTTAAATATGGTTCTTTCTTTTCTCTTAAGAATTACAATGGCTCAGTTATTATTTGAGAAACTTAATTTTATTTGAGGAGTATGTAAGGATCGTAGCAAGTGGCGATCTGTGGTTGCTGCCTATCCCCATGGGGACAAGGTGTGAGTGTATGAATGATAAACAATTCAAAGTACTTAATTTGAGTTTAGTGCCGGACAAAAGGTAATTTAACTTATTTTTATAGCATTTGTTACATTTAGGTAGCTTACACAAAACAATAGTTTAGTAGGTAGCTACGTTAAGTAAGTAACAGAATGTATGTGCAACAGAATTAGTAAACATTTGGCAAAAAGTGCCATGACATGTTCATGTTGACGCTGTAGTTGTTATTTTTACAATGAGTTATGGTTTTTACCCAACTGCCAACAAGGCTTATTATTGAATAATGTGGAACCTGTTGCATGTCATACTTACTAAATAAAGTAAGATAAGAAAATGTATTAACACATTCCTGAAAACATGAAAAGCACAACAAATAAAATTAAAATTATTACATGCTTAAGAAAATACCTAGGTACAATGATTTGCATTTAAGTAGCTCCACACTAGGATACCCTGTGTCGTGATCTAGTTTTCTTATCTTTAATGTCATAGTTTAAGTGCACTTAGGGGTGAGACAAATAGTTTAGTTACAAGACTTAACAACATTTAAAATATTATTAAGAGGTTTGTTTAGAGTGTAGTGTGCATCTAGTATAAATGTGTTTGTATGAATGAAAGGGATGTGATACACCTGGGTGACTCATTACGAGGACTTTATAATAATTATCAGGAGAGCTTAGGTCCGTGTATGGTCATAAGCTGATAGTCACTTGGTAACTTTTAATTTACAAGTACCTAAGCTTTGAGTAACCAATTATGTATGGAACTTGTGAATTCTTAGTAAATTAATGGTCATGTGTATGTAAGACATCTTTGAGTGAATTTAATGTGATTAATGTGTTCCATCTTATCTGTCTACATGATCTGGTAGATTTGTTTTGAGTATGGAGACCTTGTCAGGGATAGCGTTATAAGTTAGATCTAATGATAAGTTGTCTGATCCTACATTCTTGGTACAGACTGTCAGTTGGATACTGATAGGAGGGCCTCCTATAAGCTCTTAAGTTTAAACTTATTCATGTTAAGTTTGTTATAACAAAGTTTCTTTAATCATTCAATATTAATTTGATAAACTTCCTGATGAATTAAATCTCACAATGTGTTTAGTTGAATTTTACTCGTTATGGTGGTACATGGGTGTAAATAGATTAGTAATTTCTGACAGATTTCAAAGCTTGTTATTGGGTGCATTTGCACAAAATAAAAACAATCAAAAGACAGGTTTGTTTTACGGTAATTTGTCACATACATTATTATTTAGCTGCATATCTTCTCACATTCCAGATTCCTGGTAATTGTCATATCAAAAATCAAAATGGTTACCTACGATATGGAAACAAAAACTAAAAATACCTGGTGGTGCAAGTGACCGTGTCGCCGGGTCAGGACCTTATATGCTACCAACATACATGCCACCAAATAGAGGTCAGCTAGTAAAGACTTCAAGCACAACATAACAAAAGTAAAAGGTGAGATGTTTTCAAACTATCTTCTATTCACCTCGCTAACTGATACAGTGCTGTTGTATCAGAAGGCTCAACTCAATAGCCATGCCAAATAACTCTACATGATGCTTGTGCATGGTACTACCAAGCAACAAAGTACTTTTAAATTACTATCCCTGGGTTCAATTCCTAGGTCAGGCAAAATGTGTTTATGGGATTTTTCCAATAGGAATTCCTCTGTGACAGCCTAGAGTTTTGAAATTGGTGAACCCCATGCTTCGGAAAGCATGTTAAGCCATTGGCCTTGTGCGCTATAGTATCTTCCTATGTAGATGGCTCATCAGATTGGCTGTCATGGCCGAATTCAATCAGGAGGATTACTGTTATTATTATATTTTTGTAACTCGTAACAGTTCATGGTATTCTATTGTCAAATTTAGGCAATTATAAAAATGAATAATGAAACAAGCTCTAATTATAGAGGTGTCCCATAACCTAGAGCTCTGGAGGCAGTTAATAACACAATCATTTATATCAACACCATTCTATCAGCATCCATGGAGGTGCATTTGAGGTAATAATGAGAACACAATAAACTTTCCTGTTGTATGCTGTGGAAGCAACTAATAATGATAACACAATAAACTATACTGTTGGTATGCTGTGGAAGCAACTAATAATGATAACACAATAAACTATACTGTTGGTATGCTGTGGAAGCAACTAATAATGATAACACAATAAGCTGTCTGTTAGTAATCCGTGGAGGAAACTAATAGTGATAATACAACAAACAATCTCTTAGTTTGCTGTGGAAGCAACTAAGAATGATTTAATATCCATTGGTTAGGCGTGGAGGCCGCTAATGAACAATCTCTCATGTTATCCTGCTGGGTCCACGGTGTACAAGACCACCCAGAGCCTGGTTCCTTATATCCTGTCAAATCAAAGACTTTGTGCCTGTCACGGAGCAATGGTCCTAAACTCCTTAACCTTTAATCCTGTCAAATCAAAGACTTTGTGTCTATCACAGAGCGGTGTTCCTGATCCTATCCTTTAATCCTGTCAAATCAAAGACTTTGTGTCTATCACAGAGCATTACCATCCCGTGAGAATGAAACTAAACAAAAAACAGCTGATCACAATACTCCTACACTACCTACACTATACTTACCAAATACAAGAGTGCTGTGTTAGCCTTATAAGTAGGTGTGTGCTCATTAATGCATCAAATATTTTCATTTAAGATAAACTTTGTAGTTACCTAATCTAATAAGTATTCAGTGATAAACTGATAACTTAAACTGACTCATACCTATTACAAATCAATGAATATTGTAAGATAATACAAACAACAACATTCTGCAAACAAGATTCAAAATGGACTATTAAGCTAGCAACTGACTATTCAATAACAAAAATCTGAAATACAAATTGTATGCCTTCATTGGCATGACATGTAGCAATTCGTTGTTTTATAACAACATTGATCTTTACCATATTGCAAGTTGAATACCTAAAGCATATAGCTGTGGGTGTTAAAATGCATTCAATATTTCAAAAATAAGGCATACTAAGCATAGATTTATTACAAGCTGTCAATGATGATTAAAACTAGTTGTTATCAGATCCCAAATTTAATTTATATTGTAGGATGATAAACAACAATAATCTGCCGACAAATTTCTGTCTGCTATTACAGATAACAACCAAGAAACAGAGACTGAGGACACCAGCACCCGCAGAGCACGCGGTTGATTTTCAGAATGGCCGTGTCGCCGCGGAGGCGTGGTTCTGCTAATTCGTTATCCAATTAACACAAACTCTATAATCCTGTCATCTCTGAGATTTCGCTAGAACTATTAAATGTCTGTTTATGTTGGTTTTATAGTTCAGCGCCATCTATTGGCTTATTGTGGAATTAGTTATTGGTTTGTTTGAATGAAGATCATTTGATAAGCTAATTTTCATTGTTTAATTAAAACGAGATGTTTAAATAAAACGGGAACACTTATTGTAGGACTTTTAGATTTGTTCTCATTTTAACAACGCACATTTGACGAAGTAAATATGTTTGAATATGACCTTACGAAAAGTTGTCAACAATGGCGGATGTTATAATTTTAATGACCAATAACTAGATTTAATAATTTAATACGAGAACTAAACAAATTTGAGTAATTGATTAAATACTATAAAGTAATAAGACTATTTTACACATCCATGTAATAATGAGAAACCTTCTGGTTAGTAAGATATTCAGATCACCGGAAACTTGGATAGTTTTGTGTTAAGGTAATTATTTTAGTAATAATCTACAAACAACTTTGTATTTGTGAGTATTGAGATTGTTTAATGTTAAAATAATTAACTGAGCAGCATTTTAGTATTGTTTGTTAGCTTTATTCAACTATCCAAGTAATTAGTGTCTAAACAAAAACAATATGGAAGTCCCGCACACTTGCAACGCGCATCGCGTATGGCGTGTGTAAAATAATAACTGTTTAATAAATCTGATTGATTAGATGTTTGAAAACCTAATAAACATGTAACGCCAATTGTCTTAAAGTCATTGTGTAAACTATAAAAAGATTTAAAAGAGTATCCTAGAGTTTCTTGCTAGGTCTTCTCTAGAGATCGACGAGGGATTGCGACCTAGCGAGCCACCATGTGGTTTTAACTTCAAGTTCGAATGAAAACTCAAAGTGCCTGTAACAAAGTCAAATAAATACTTTCGAGTTTCAATCCAGTGATGTGTGTTATTGAAGTTTACCCGTTCCTATGAAGAATGAAGGAATTGCCTCTAGAATTGGAGTTGATGATGGTGGTCCTATAATTCATAGGTACCTCGACGTAACATATATTTTGGGTTGATTTATTTTAAATTGATTTTAATTTGACATTAATTTAATTTAATTTGACATTATTTATATTTTAATTTGATTTATTTTAAATTTTATTTTACTTGTAGTTAGTATTGATTATTAGTAATTTTATTTGACTCCTGTATTGAATTTTTTTTTTTTGATTTCATTTCATTTAATTTGAGATAACCTGCATTTTTTACTGAATTTTTATCTGTATTTCAATGTTATTTTGATTTTAATTTAGTTAATTAGATATGTATTAATTTTTATGTAGACCATGTATACTCAATAATGTGTAAGCTGTGGTTACCTATAATTGAGTGTGCATAACATGATAATGTTTTTCAATTTATATATTTTCTGTAAGTTTTGTTATGTTACTCGTTGGTGATCCTAAATCAATAAATAAATAAATAATGTGTTTGTCAGTCTATGTATGTTTGTTCCTATGTGGCGTTCTAGAGACCAAACGCGTAGGCCGATTTTGGTGATTCTTACGTCCAATGATTCGTCTTAACCTTGCGAGAGTCATTTGACAACATTAAAATTAGAAAATAGAAAAATGGCGGCTTTTGGGTGCCATATTGTGGGGACCCAATATTGTGGGTTATCAAAATAAAGGGGCTTAAGAGGCAATTGAGGCAAAACTAAAAAGTTTTAAATAAAAAGGTTAATTTAAAACAAAAAACCCTACTGCTTAAGAAGCGAACTTAAAAGACGCAAACAAGAAGAAAATCATGATGTGCAGTCGGTGGATACATCTGGTTTTGGTTAGCCAGATCGCGAATATATTTCCTTAGACTGCACAGCATGTTTTTCTTCTTGTTAACGACTCAAAAAACGTCGGGTTTTTTGATTTATTTGAATTTTACTTTTTTATAATAAGGGCAGGAATAAGGGCCACTGAGAATGCAAACAGGTGAATATTGTCAAAAGCTAAACTGTCTCAACTGATTCTCACTCCATATCTTACTATGTAATACTAGACTAAGATGATTTTCCCTCTCTGGCCATGGTCCATCTGCATAAGTAGTTCACGTAGTCTTTCTAAGAGTATTTTTCCTATCTTGATCCACCTCAGGTTATAGTGTAATAGGGAATTTTTAATATTTCCGTGTATAAAAATTTCAGTCCCCACAACTTTTGTTAAGTTGAAAATGTTGTTTATATTTTATCCAATTTCAATTCAGAATAATGACCTGGCGATGATCTCATACCTTAATTGTTATGTCCCCATTAGCCTTAGTGCGAAGTTAAAAAGAGAAAGTGAACTAAATGAATCATTATCTACCTACTTGTTTTTGTTCACCAAGCTTAAGTTTCAAACAAAAGGGGAAAGTACCTGAACATCTTGTAAAGACAAATCTCAAATTGCAATGAGTGATTCTTGCCAAGGATTATGGTATTACCCAGTTACTGGTTTTATGAAGATCAGAAAGGCAGTCGCTCATTGAAATACTGTATTCAACTGCAACCAGGAAATTTTCCTTAAACTAAGTTGGGAAAAGGCGACGCAGATTGATTGCTTGCGCGATTATTTGAATGTGTCTAAAAATAAAGGCTCACCTCCTTGATGACTAGAATTATTTCATGATTATTTTGTGGGTGCCAGTTTCAAAACAAGCTGTGGGAAGAACAACACCCAACTTCTTGAAACCCAAGGAACACCTGCAATCTGGACGTGAACTGCAGATATGCTACAGACACGAAGCTGTGGTGGGATAAAGCTAGTTTCTGATTAAGTTGATCAATTCACTGCGGTTAAGAAAGAGGAATCTATGAAAGGAAAGAGCAAATATTTTGGTTAGAATTTTAATTTGTTTTGCTGTTTTTTTTCTTATTTATTTCGGAGTATAATAATAGTCAAATGAATTTGACGAGACAAACTGTAGGTGCGACAGGTATCGATATCAAATAGTGATGCAACAAAAATAAGTATAAATTCACATATTTATTATTTACGTTGTTTTTCCTTTTGTTTCATTATGATGTAATATAAACGCTGTCGTGTCTGTAAAGTCTTAGGCATTGATTTTAGTTAGTCCTAGTCAATAATATTTTAACGTCATTTTGAAAATACATTTTTTGTAGCTAATAGTAGTCTTTGCAGCATGGTTTCAGACAAGGTTTATAGCTTCCTTCGGTGCAAAGGTAACTACGAACCTTCTTCGCAAGGGGACAATCAATCCTACCACATGGACCATGCACATCTCGCTTATTAACAAATTGACCATGCTGGTATTTCCCTTTCACATATTCACCATGAATAAACTGGTGCTGACTGCCTCTGTACTCCATTCTCTTTAGGCAATTAGTTCCACCACAAGGGCCCTTGGGGAAGCCCATAGCAAGAATTGCCAGTTCACTTCGTGTAAACGGAGCGACAAAGTCTTCGTATTGAACAAGCTCTTCGACAGGTTTTATTGGCTCCCTAGTTATATCAGGAGCAGTGAAGAAGTATGCCACAGGAGGTACTTGATCTATTACGGTACCATCCCAATGTCTAACAACCTCTAGATCCTTTACCTTCAAGTCATCGTACAGATATTTCCGACCAGGTATACGATCCATCTCTGGTAACGCCACAAAGTAACTGATCACTCTGCTTCCCAAACACGTAAGTCGAATATAAAATTCAACCTCACCCGATGCTTTTAAATCTTCCTCACATTGCAAAGGTCTTACCATTTCTACTGTATTTGTTACCATTTCTGGTTTTTTTGTATCCCTGAATTCTGCTAGATCGTAATTTACAGGGTTCAGATCTTCAGCTCTTTTAAGGCACTCAAAAAATGATTTGTGCCACTCTACAACACAGAAACCGGTGCAGCCAAAGTCTTGATCTCTATTCCATACGGTGATGTAAATTGGAGTGTTCTTTAATTTTTCCTCTAATATTGATGGTCTGTCGAGAAACATGACTGAGTTACCGACGCCAAAGTATGGTGGTTGAGGTAATGGTTCGGATGGTAGCACAATCTTCCATGGTATCACTTTAGCTTTTTTACCCTTCTTTCCTTTTTTAGGTTTAGGTTTGGCTTTCTTGCCTTTTTTTCCTTTTTTAGGAGGAGGAGGGGGTGGTGGAGGTGCAACAAAGTTATCATGTGCTACAATGAAATCAAAAACAGGTAGACAATTCATCTCCATTGTGCAGGTTTGCATATACTTCATTTCTTCTTCAGATGGCCCAGGTGGTTCTTTTTTTCCTTTTTTGCCTTTGCCCTTCTTTTTTTTGGCTCCTCCTTTCTTCTTCTTCTTTTTGGCTGCTTTAGCTGCCAAAGCAGCTTCAAGAGCAGCGAGTGCCTCTGCCTCTCTCCTTTTCTCTTCCGCTTCCTCTGCCAGTTCATATGCATCTTTTTCGGGTGGATCTATTTTCAGTACGATCTTTTTGACGAATACCTCTATCATGAAGATTTGATCCATTGCAGCTGTTGTAAAGAAGAAAGTATCTGTTAGTTCAACACTTTTATTAATTGTGGTAAAAATTAACATTAAACATCTATGTAACTGTCCGTAATAAACTATATTAGTATTTGTGTCAGTCGCTTCTTAACTACTGCATTTCATCATGGGGAGGTATCTGCAAAACCACTATAAAGACAGTTGAGGACCCAGAGAGCTATACTGAAGGTTAGCACGTTTAAACCAATGCGTTATCCTACTGCTGCACTGTTCAAGTTGTGCGAGGCTTTGACAGTAAGACAGTTTATACTTAAAATTATCCTGCAAGAAAACAACAAACAGCACTACAACCCAATGCTATTACAGAGACGTCGTAAACATCATGTATGTGACAATTTAACCACATTTAAAACAATTTTTGGTAAAAGATATGTAAGTTTTCTGGCCCCTTTCCTTTATAATAAACTTAACAAAAAATTACACATATAACCATTGACTAGAAAACAATGTAAATTAAAAGTGCGCCCATATTTGCAGAAATTAAGCTATGAGGAGACGGAACAACTGCTATACATACCACAATAAAATTAAAACTAAGAGCACAGGTAACGAAGATACACTCTACATAGCTCACCTATACACACATTTACTCACGCATACTCACACCCACACACTCACCACTTAATTTCACTCACACCCGCTCGCACCTACATATTATACTCATATACATCCGCACTTATACACCTACACATTATCAGAAACATACACCATACACACACTCACATACGAACACACACACTCACACCCAGACACTAAATAATAAATTGAAATTATATACTTACAAATTACTTATCCAAAGTCACGATGTGTGTGTGTGTGTGTGTGTGTGTTACTTATCAACTATTTTTCTGTAGTATTCACTTTATTGTATTATGCTACCATTGCTTGGCACTTATTCTTGTATTGTAAAAACTCGAGGGGAATGGTGCTGATAGCCGAAATACAGGCTATGCCTAGTTCGACTACAGACGCTAATCTCTTTGCCCAAATTGAAATTGCTGCCACATTGCCATTGTAAAGTAGTATTAAGTTTTTGGAAACAAAATAAATTATTATTATTATATTATAATAGCTGTTGCCCGCAACTTCGTCCGCTTGGTTATGATGATATAAAGTTTAATGATGTTTAACGCAAACTATTTTTATATTTTAGTCAACAGAAAATGCCTATCACACTAAGCAACATTTAGGCACCAATTAGAAAAAAATATATAGTACCACAAAACAAAATCTTAGCTTATGTCTCCTACTCATAAACTAAGACTTGCTAAATTTCAGGACGGTAGTACAGAGAAAAAAAACCGTACTTTTATACAAACTTGCGAGAGTGCTTATACCTCTTTAATCCGGCCCTGACATAAAATCCGTTCCTAGCGAATGACCACACACACACATCACATCACATCATCAGCCTATTAATGTTCCCACTGCTGGGACACAGGCCTCCTCTCTAAGCGAATGAAGAACTACTACTACTAGACTAACTATCCTCCCTGCCAAATTTAAAGTTTGTAGCACAAAAAATGAAGGAGTTTCGTACAATATTGCGAGAGCTCTTAGACCTCCTTTATCCGGCCCTGTCGTAAAATCCGTTATTAGCGGACGTCTACTAACTATAAACTACCTCCCTGCCAAACTTCATCTTTATACGTCAAGCGGTTTTCGTTTTTTTTTTTTTTTATATAATCTATAGTCTCGCATTTGACCACTATCTCGCCTGATGTTAAGCGATGACGTGGTCTACGGTGAAGCACGCTTGCCTAGAAGAAACCTATTCACTCTTGACTTAAAGACCCCAAGGTTGTAGCTATCAGGGAACAAAGACCCCGGAAGGGAATTCCACTCCTTAGCTGTACGCACAATGAAAGTATTAGCAAAACGCTTTGTGCGTATGGGAGGGATGTCCACCATGTACCGATGGCGCATGGCCGTACGTCTTGTCGTCCGATGATGGAAAGGGCTAGGCGGAATCAAATTGTGCAGTTCCGTCGCACACTCCCCGAAATGTAACCGATAAAAAACCGACAGGCTCGCAACTCGGCGTCGATGTTCGAGGCTCTGGAGCTTTGAGGCGACCAGTGCATCGTTGTCAATAAGCCTTTTGGCCCGTCTGTCGATCGACTCAAGTGCATCAAGCTGGTATTTGGCAGATCCATCCCAGAGGTGAGAGCAGTACTCCATGCATGACCGAACTTGCGCTTTATACAAGTTGAGCAGCTGTTCAGGCATGTGAAGTACCGTCTCACTTTAGCAAGAATCCCCAACTTTTTTGCAGCTAACTGAGCTTTCGCCTCAATGAATGGACCGAAGTTGAGGGTTGATGTCAACGTAACACCGAGAAGTTCGAAATGGTCCGTTATCGGCACGGTTACACCACGGAAAGAAGGAGCCGGGTGGAATTGGCTCTTTTTAGCGGAAAAAAGACACGCCTGGGTCTTCGCAGCATTGAAACTGACCAAATTGGCATCACCCCATTCGGAGACCGCCTTCAAGGACAGGTTCAAGCGTTCAACCATGGCCTCCCGGAGAGACCGAATCTGAGGCCCAGTAGCCCGTGCGCTGGACACGTATCTCTCAGCAACAGTGCTGTCGTCTGCGTACCCAAAGGTGCCGGGTTTTAGCAAATCATTAATGTGCAGTAAGAATAATGTTGCCGAGAGCACTGACCCCTGAGGGACTCCGGCGTTGATATCTAACTGACCGGACCAGCAGCTGTCGATAACCACTCGGATGGAGCGATCCCTCAGGAAGTCCCCTATCCAATCACACAGACCACTAGGCAGACCGAAGGAAGGAAGCTTACCAATGAGGCTTTCATGCCAGACCCTGTCAAAAGCCTTCGAGATGTCGAGGGAGACGGCAAGCGCTTCCCCGTGTCTCTCGATGGCCTAACTCCAGATGTGAATGGCATACGCTAGAAGATCCCCAGTGGACCGATTTCGGCGGAAGCCGTATTGGCGGTCACTGAGGATGTCGTTCGCTTCTAGGTATGCCAGGAGCTTACCGTTGAGTACACGTTCCATACTCTTACAGAGGATGGACGTTACAGATATGGGTCTGTAGTAGAGCCTTCTTGGGCACGGGCTGTACGTTGGCTTGTTTCCAAGCCTTCGGCACTTTTCCAGTCTCTAACGAAAGGCGATATAGGCGTGTCAAGATCGGAGACAATTCAGGCGCACAGGTTTTAAGTACAATTGCTGTTATCCCGTCGGGGCCACTCGCTTTGTTCACATCGAGGCTACGCAGAACCCTACGGACGTCCTTTTGATGGATGCGGATGTCTGACATACTCGTCACACATCCATCAGGAGAGGGAAGAGGCTGCGCGCCATCAGAATTCAGATGCGAAGATTCCGCAAAAAGGGAGGCAAACTAGTTTGCCTTCTCCTCAGCGGAGTGGGCCAGTGACCCGTCAGGTTTCAGCAGTGGTGGTAGTGAGGGGCGACAGAAATTTGATTCGACGGACTTAGCCAGGGACCAAAACGCTTTGCTACCCGCTGGATATGAAGCAAGTTTGTTCCCGATTCTGCTAATGAGGTCAAACCGTGCTCTTCGCATCACCTTTTTGCAGGACTTGGCAGCCGTGTTGAAGGCTCTCTTCTTCTGACTCACGTCATTTGCCTTGCGCGATCGAGCGACGACCCATGCCTGGTAGGCCTTGTGTTTAACCGCGTTGGCGTGGTGACACTCGGCCCCAAACCATGGTCGGTTGACGTTAGATATTGCTACGTCAGAAAATGGAATATAGTACTCCATCCCCCGACGCAACACATCAGTCACAGCGTCAGCGCATGACGATGGATCGTCCGAAGAGAAGCAAGTGGGCTGCCAAGGATAGCATGCGAAAAAAGATCACATCCCATCCCAATCTGCTGACCTGTACCGCCATACCCGCCGGGTGCCTCTTAGGCTGGGATCGGGCGGGGAGTAGACGGACACAGACTTCACCAGAAAGTGGTCCGAACTACCCAACGGTGAAGATATCGACACTGAGTATCGGTCTGGATCTGTTGTCAGCAGAAGGTCCAAGCAATTGGCTGTGTGCGAATCAACATCTGGCACCCTCGTTGCCCCCTGGACCAGCTGGGTGAGATTTAACGCTAGCGTAAGTTTGCGCGTCTCTCGTCCAGCATGATCAGTGCACTGGTATGGGAAGAGCCACTCCTGGTGGTGGGCATTAAAGTCCCCCAGAAGCACTAATTGGGCGGAAGGGTACCGTTGCTGTGCCGCATCAGCCGCCTCACTGAGGTACTCTGTGAGCCTGGTTGTCTCCTGATCTCCGCTGTGCGAGCGGTAGACACAGGCGTAGATAATCTTATCCAGCCCTGTGTCCACCAGAGCCCACAGCACTCAGAACCTGGAGTCTTCAAGATTACGGAGACGCCGATAGCAAGTGTCGTCTCGGGCATACATGCATACACCCGCGCGTGGTTTGAAATTGTGCTCCAGGGTAAACCCTGGGTAAGATAGGTACGACACGTCAGACGGACTCCCTATCTGCGTCTCCGCAAGGAAAAACAGTGCTGGCTTTTCAGTCTCCAGGTGATGGTGGACTGAGGTGAGATTGGAGTGCAGACCTCTAATATTAGTGAGGTGCACTTTGTGAGGGAGGGGGTGCAGCTGCTGTTTTACTCCAGTTTTCTTTTTATTACATGCCATTCAAAGTGAAAGGAGAGGAGAAGGAAGTGAGATGAGGTTCCACGCTACTAACCTACAGACACGCACTGAAAGGATGCCATCACTGGGGCACTAGTCCGGAGACTGCGGGGACGCCCGAGCCCCCCCGGAGATGTCCATCGGGCCTTCCCATCTGGTCGCCAACCAGCACGATGGCGCATTCCAGGATTTTTCGACAGTTGGCGGGGCAGCCTTTCGTATGTGGCTGGCATACTACTTGGGCCCCCAACTACCTGCGGTCGGCCAGCGGCGCACCGTGCCTCGGATCCCGCTACCCTCCGCAACTAGTCTCCCGATACGCCCAAAACAGCGTGAGTCAGACTGGTCAGCATGCAGTGGAACAACTATCTCGACCCAACTCCTCTAGTGGCTACACCGAGCAACGTACCGGAACACGGCTAGGCCGCTTGGCGGTACGTCTTTGCCCGGTGGGTGGTCACAAGCTTTCGGCCGAAGCCTACCACCAGTTAGTGTCACCTGATTAGCACCACCCGGGGACCACGTGTAGGATAACAACAATAGGGGTAACTCTCCTACGGACGTGGGTGACTCAGCCCCCTATTTTGTGATAGTTGAATGAGTGACCTTTCGCTTTTATAGATATAGATAGATTAAATTTACCTAGCAAGGAAACGAGCTCAAATGTGTATTCAATTAAATTATAGGCAGGTACAATTATACAGGTCTACATAGTTTGTACTTTATAAGTTTACTAGATTCTGTGAGCGGCTTCGCCCGCGTGTAAGTCGAAAATCAGTGTTTCTCTACTATATTAGACATGTATTATACATATAAACTTCATCTTAAATCACTCTATCTATTAAAAAAACAGCATCGAAATCCGTTGCGTAGTTTTAAAGATCTAAGCATACATAGGGACAGACAGCGGGCAGCGACTTTGTTTTGTACTATGTAGTGATTCTAAATTAAAGATAATAATTTGAAAGTAATTGCGCAATAATACATACGATTTTTTTACTTTCAGTAATTGTCTGGTACCTAATAAAAGTTGTACATAAAACCTCTGAAATTTTTAGTTACTTAAATAAAACTTTGTATAGTTTCACAAAATTTATAGGACAGTGAAGTTTTCAGATATTTTATGACATCTTTTAAACGTACCTGTATATCAAAGCTAGTGCCAGTGGTAACAAAATTGCAGTTTCAAGTCTTGTTGGTAAGCCTTTTAAGATTTTATTGACAGTATCGCGTTTAACCACTATCTCACCTGATGGTCAGCGATGATATTTCCAACGGTGAAGCACACTTGCCTAGAAGTAACCACTGACTCCGGTAGGGAATTCCACTACTTAGCTGTACGCACATGAAGGTATACAATAATTATACTTACATTTATTTTTATCCTCCTTTGCGGTATGGCAACAATTTATTGTCCCAAAAAACTATATCAATTGGGAACATTTCGGTTTGGTAAAAGACTGATACAGTCAATTTTTCACATAATTTTAAAGAACTCAAAAGGATTGTGTCATTATTGATCATAAAACGAGAAAATTTTTGGAAGTTTTGTAGATATACCGAAGTTGGGGGACCAGGCAATTTGACGTTCCAAACCATACTGATTATTAAAATATTGACAAAATATGTCAAAGTAAGGTTGTTTTTTTGTTAGAGTAGAGAGTATTCGTGGAAAAAGTATTTATGTAACCAATTTTTCTAATACTTATATTTTGTAGTTCACAAAGCCTTGTTATTTTGAAAATGATCTAAATACGTACGTATATTATCCCGTAGTTTTCTTCTTCGTAATTTTTTAGGGTTCCGTACCTCGAAAGGCAAAAATGGAACCCTTACAGGATCACTTTGTTGTCCGTCCGCCCGGCAGTCTGTCAATACCCTTTGTCTCAGGAACGCGTGGAGGTATCAAGCTGAAATTTATAATAAATACTCAAGTCTACTGTTCCTTAAAGCTGTGAAAAAATCAACCTTTTAAGCCAACGCAATCAAAAAATACAGCCGTTTATGCCGCAAATTTTCGACACTCGCAAGGGAATCAAAACCTACAGGGTACTTCCCGTGAACACAGAATCTTGAAATTTGGTACGAAGCAAAGTCTTGTAACACAGATAAAGGAAAAATTGCTAAAACCGTAAATTTTTTGTTACATCATATAATAAAAATAAAAAAAATATGTTAAACTTGCTTCAGCCTTTCCTCATGAACGCGTAGAGGTACTAAATTAAAATTCATATCAAATAATCAGGTATATAATACCTTTAAGCTGAGGTTTGTACGGAACCCTCGGTGCGCGAGTCCGACTCGCACTTGGCCGGTTATTTTTTATTTTCGCAGAGCGAGAGTGGTCTTGGTCACTATTTTGCAGGGGACTTCGGGCTGCCATGATTCACCTTACGATGCGACGTCATCCCTCTCTGTCGGCTTTAACTCCTGTGCACTCATGTATTGAACCGTAGATGGTTCAATACATGAGAGCACACGGTGCAGTAGGCTGCAGACTTGATTTGGTCAGTCCATCGCATAGTTGACCTGCCGCGCGCTCATGGTTCAATACATGAGTGCACACGGTGCAGTAGGCTGCAGACTTGATTTGGGCAGTCCATCGCATAGTTGACCTGCCGCGCGCTCTCGTTCCTTCCACTCTAACCTTAGACCACAAGCCGCTCAATAGAGTAATTGCATCGTCGAGACGCGTACCGAAGAATCCGAAATCGAGCCTGTATTACTTATCTATAATCACACAAACATTCAGTACTAGTACTTTGCCCAGAAAGTACAAAATATATAACCATCACCTCCAAAACTTCTGCTACCAAACCATTTCGCGAAACTAACTGCACAGACACATACTGCTCATAAAATCTCTCTTAGCAGTTTATCACTTAAAGAAAAAGTGACCAACGATACAATAATGATCCGTGGCAAAGAAGAGAGATACCAAAACAAAAAAAAAACAAAGGCGTAGTTTGAGTTCACGTCTCGGGGTCACGTTTACGCACGGGGGGGAATTACCGGGTAGCGGGGGCGGGAGTGGTGCTCGAGCGCAAGACAAGTCTGTTTGACTTAGATTAGGTTGGGACTGGATAGGCGGGGAATATTTTTAGTTATATTTTTTGTTTGGCGATTACGCTGAGGATGATCTAATGGATGCGAGACCCTCAGGACCGATCAATGTGTCGATGCTTGGGGGAGGTTTATGCCCAACAGTGGAGTCTTTCAGCTGAAATGATGATAGTATATTTGTTATGCAGGCATGCACTTTATTTTTTTATTTTTTTCTGTGAGACGAGTTGTTTTATTTCATTGTGACTATACTCACCCCATTTACCATAGTGGTAAAAGATCCTTACACAATCCTTTTGTGTCGTTTCATTGTCTGGTCATACATGCACGTTGGTTGTTAGTGCCAAGCGCTTAAGCTTTCTGAGAGCATTATCAACAAGATTCGTGTATGAAATTCTAGGACTTCCGGTCCCGACGATTTCATTCACATTTAACACAATGAAAAATATATATATATTGAACAAGAGTTGGTTTTTGGCCGAAGAAAATACAAGTGCAGTTAAAGTTTTGCTCTTAACGAGTCCAAACAACAGTTCGCTTCTTACAATCTTTAGGTAAAGAACATTTTCTTCAACTGATAATTTTTTTTTTTTTTTTTTATAGTCTATAGGCTCGCGTTTGACCACTATCTCGCCTGATGTTAAGCGATGACGTGGTCTACGGTGAAGCACGCTTGCCTAGAAGAAACCTATTCACTCTTGACTTAAAGACCCCAAGGTTGTAGCTATCAGGGAACAAAGACCCCGGAAGGGAATTCCACTCCTTAGCTGTACGCACAATGAAAGTATTAGCAAAACGCTTTGTGCGTATGGGAGGGATGTCCACCATGTACCGATGGCGCATGGCCGTACGTCTTGTAGTCCGATGATGGAAAGGGCTAGGTGGAATCAAATTGTGCAGTTCCGTCGCGCACTCCCCGAAATGTAACCGATAAAAAAAAACCGACAGGCTGGCAACTCGGCGTCGATGTTCGATGCTCTGGAGCTTTGAGGCGACCAGTGCATCGTTGCCAATAAGCCTTTTGGCCCGTCTGTCGATCGACTCAAGTGCATCAAGCTGGTATTTGGCAGATCCATCCCAGAGGTGAGAGCAGTACTCCATGCATGACCGAACTTGCGCTTTATACAAGTTGAGCAGCTGTTCAGGCGTGAAGTACCGTCTCACCTTAGCAAGAATCCCCAACTTTTTTGCAGCTACCTGAGCTTTCGCCTCAATAAATGGACCGGGTTGATGTCAACGTAACACCGAGAAGTTCGAGATGGTCCGTTATCGGCACGGTTATACCACGGAAAGAAGGAGCCGGGTGAAATTGGCTCTTTTTAGCGGAAAAAAGACACGCCTGGGTCTTCGCAGCATTGAAACTGACCAAATTGGCATCACCCCATTCGGAGACCGCCTTCAAGGACAGGTTCAAGCGTTCAACCATGGCCTCCCGGAGAGACCGAATCTGAGGCCCAGTAGCTCGTGCGCTGGACACGTATCTCTCAGCAACAGTGCTGTCGTCTGCGTATCCAAAGGTGCCGGGTTTTAGCAAATCATTAATGTGCAGCAAGAATAATGTTGCCGAGAGCACTGACCCCTGAGGGACTCCGGCGTTGATATCTAACTGACCGGACGAGCAGCCGTCGATAACCACTCGGATGGAGCGATCCCTCAGGAAGTCCCCTATCCAATCACACAGACCACTAGGCAGACCGAAGGAAGGAAGCTTACCAATGAGGCTCTCGTGCCAGACCCTGTCGAAAGCCTTCGAGATGTCGAGGGAGACGGCTAGCGCTTCCCCGTGTCTCTCGATGGCCTCACTCCAGATGTGAATGGCATACGCTAGAAGATCCCCAGTGGACCGATTTCGGCGGAAGCCGTATTGGCGGTCACTGAGGATGTCGTTCGCTTCTAGGTATGCCAGGAGCTTACCGTTGAGTACACGTTCCATACTCTTACAGAGGATGGACGTTACAGATATGGGTCTGTAGTTGGCCGGGTCAGCTCGACTGCCCTTCTTGGGCACGGGCTGTACGTTGGCTTGCTTCCAAGCCTTCGGCACTTTTCCAGTCCCTATCGAAAGGCGATACAGGCGTGTCAAGATCGGAGACAATTCAGGCGCACAGGTTTTAAGTACAATTGCTGGTATCCCGTCGGGGCCACCCGCTTTGTTCACATCGAGGCTACGCAGAACCCTACGGACGTCCTTTTGATGGATGCGGATGTCTGACATACTCGTCACACATCCATCAGGAGAGGGAGGAGGCTGCGCGCCATCAGAATTCAGATGCGAAGATTCCGCAAAAAGGGAGGCAAACAAGTTTGCCTTCTCCTCAGCGGAGTGGGCCAGTGACCCGTCAGGTTTCAGCAGTGGTGGTAGTGAGGGGCGACAGAAATTTGATTCAACCGACTTAGCCAGGGACCAAAACGCTTTGCTACCCGCTGGATATGAAGCAAGTTTGTTCCCGATTCTGCTAATGTGGTCAAACCGTGCTCTTCGCATCACCTTTTTGCAGGACTTGGCAGCCGTGTTGAAGGCTCTCTTCTTCTGACTCACGTCATTTGCCTTGCGCGTTCGAGCGACGACCCATGCTTGGTAGGCCTTGTGTTTAACCGCGTTGGCGTGGTGACACTCGGCCCCAAACCATGGTCGGTTGTCGTTAGATATTGCTACGTCAGAGAATGGAATATAGTACTCCATCCCCCGACGCAACACATCAGTTACAGCGTCAGCGCATGACGATGGATCGTCCGAAGAGAAGCAAGTGGGCTGCCAAGGATAGCATAATGAAACAAAACAAAGGTAGAATATTCATTTTCACACGTAATATGTGAATATTATATTCATAAAAAAGTCACCATTATAGTTCAAGAGCTAGAAGGTCAGTGACTCACTCATACACAAGAGTTACTTTCAAAACACGATGGGATTCACGTATTATTGTTCATAATTTTGCCACCATCATGCCTTTTTTTTATAGATAGGCTCGCGTTTGACCACTATCTCGCCTGATGGTAAGCGATGACGTGGTTGCCGGTGAAACTCGCTTGCCTAGAAGTAACCTATGTACTCTTTGATTCAAATGGGTGTTCTTGTTTAACAACATTACAAAATCATTACAATGTCTAATTAACTTGTATACCTCTTACCTTAATTTTCTCTAAAATGACATAACAGAGGGTTAGGCAGAGGTGTACTTATATCTTTTTTTTTTCTTTATTGTGACATAAAACATGTTACACATTACAATATAAGTGCGACATAGTAAAATTAAAGACTAGCTAAACGTGTAACCCACATCAATGTCCGCAAAATAATGGTTTATAGATAAATTATCTTCTACTGTGAAAAGAAAAAAAAAATAAAGCCGTTTATTTCTTATCCTAACTAAATAATATATTGTACATTTAACCTCATTAATACTATCACTTAAATATTAGATATATAACACTAACTTAACTACTATCCGTTTTATATTTATTACTTATCTAATCTAATCTCTTACATAACTAATCTAATTATTAGGGATAAGGACCCCTTCTCGGATAAAGGCCTCCTTCAGCTTGTTCTATTTATCTCTATCAGCGGCATCTTTTATCATAATGTTCTCTACTTAACCTAAATGAGTACAAAATATTAATTTTATTCAATTTCGTATCCAGCCTTAACATAATCCAGAACAAGCGCACGAGCACGTTCTCCCTCTCGCTCTCTCGTCGATATTTAAATTTAGAATCGCGTTTGTACGTTATACGATTTGCAATGTACACAGTAGTTTGATGTGAACGACGTACCGGAGTAAATCGCTCAGATTAACGCTTAATGCCAGGAAATATCGTTAAAGATTCGATGGTAGTTGCCGTAAATACAGTGTATAACAGAAAGGTGTGATCGATTTTAAAATTGCTTTTGTCTAAGTAAAAGAACAACTTTCTTCAAGGAGGTCATAAGCGTTGCCCAAAAAAAAATGGTTTTCACATACAAACATGTTAGATATTTTTTTTTCGAGAATTGACTAGGGCTACCTAGAAGAAAATCAAAATTCAAAATTATTTATTCCAATAAGGCCACTAAGCGGCACTTTTGAACGTCAAAAATTTTAATTTACAAGTAATAATAATTGATTCTACCGTCCATTCGGCAAAATAACTTATTATGGAGAAGAAAGGACAAGAAACTCCATATTTACTCTTAAAAAAAGTGTTTTACAACATTTACATACATACATTAATTCACATTCGTGAGAACGATGCACCCAGACTAACACTACTATACTGCGTATAGGTATAAACTATTACAAGCACTAAAAGGTAAATTCACTCATATGATAAATAGGAACATGGTTCTCACATAATTGCAAACATTGCAAACATAGATGAATTACCAAATTCAACAACAACGGAACAGTGTGCGAGACAAGTTCTTAAACAAAAAGACAAGAAAAAAAAGCTATACTTTAATTATGAAAATTTAAATGATGAAAAGTTTTCATAAACATGGACAGAAGCATAATATATGATCACAACCTTCCGTATATCACTGGATTCAATGGGGTTAACATATTGACAGATTTCAATATCGTATAAGTCTTCAAAAGATTCAGTGGTTGAGTGTTTAATTAAAGTCTGCTGCAACAGTTGTTAAAATTGCAAATTTTATTTTTACCTTCTCTCTGAAATTAACTATCTTATAATGTCAGTAAAGGCTCTTTATTATCTGGCGATTTTTTTATCGACCTGGATATTATTTGTGTGTATCAAATCTCAAAATGTTGTCTAAATAAACCATGTCAAGCCTTTGGAGAAAAAAACTGAAAGAGATCCAACCAGTAGTGCTATTCTGTTGAAATTTCATCGTGGAAACTGAGCTGCCAATCAATCCCTTCAAGCTGACTCCACCTAAGTTTTTGCGGTTGAATATTTTTTTGCAGTTGGTAGTTTAGTCAAAATTCATTCAGTTATCATACGATATATATACATTCATATCTTATTAACACAATACAGATAAACCCTGAAAATCATAACTCATATTCATCTCTCATGTTACTTGCAATGAAAACTAAGAAAAATCTCAACTTCCAGAACAAGTTCAAAAGATTACATCGACATAGAACAATTAATTGATAGGTTTACAGACTGACTGAATAAGATCGGCCAGTCCGATAGACTGGAACCGGACCACCTAGTCAGATCAAAATCTTAGATATTGCGACATAGCAGCTATGTTAACATGATCTTGTAAAGGGATCACTTAATTCAGTAGAAGGTCTTGCTTTTATAGTAAAAGGCAACGTGTGATCTCCTGATAAGGATAGATGATCGGTTGGAGACAGACTAGCACGCGTTGATGCGGCTTGTATCACGGATTTGGTTAATTTTCGGTAGAAAATCGGGATTAACGCAGTTTATGTAACTAAACCAAAGACACAAAAAATATTTATGACTATCAAATATTGATATCTGTAGTCCCACATATCCGTCGTCATCAGGACAGCAGTGCAAAGTGTAATTGATGGTTAGACGAACTTACTTGAAGTGAAGTTCGATCCCAATTTCACGAAGGCTCTGTCCGAAGAGATCAACTCCCACCCAGTCCCGTACACTCATGATCACTAGATCCATGAGATCCCTTATGCGTTTTATGTATGTCAGTGTCATGACCATGGCTCCCGTTCCCTGTACTATAAACTAAATGATTTACCGAGAGTGCACCACTAGTTGTTTCATGTTTTTTGCTTATCTTGTTGATTTCAAATTTAGTGGTTGGATAGCAGTAGCTGCGCGTTCAGTAGTCAACTGCTTGGCACGTGTATTTCTAATCGCAAACCGTTTATTACGGTTTGAAACCCTCGCGTCTCGTACGTACTCTACAAACTAAGGTATCATAAAATATGGTTTACAGAAATAAGCGCTTCTAGAAATGTTGTAATTACAAGTCGAGCATTAAAGGTTGATAAATCTGAATCCATGGGTCTTACTAATTTGAAGTTATAGGAGAATTCTTCAGAGCTCCAAAAGTTATCCCTATGAAATTATAAAAGCTATCTAAAACTGTTTTTAAGCTCCTACGAAAAAAGAGAGGTGTATTAGCTTGAAGTGTGTATCGGTGTGTTTGTGTGTCTGTCTGTAGCATCATAGCTTCAAAACGGAATTACTCATTTTATTTATTTTTTTGTTTGATAGGTGACATTATCGGGAGAGTTCTTAGTTATGTTTGATGAAAATCGGTTCAGCCGTCTAAAAGTTATGGGTGTTTTACTGTTTCAATCGGGATAGTTTCGCAAGATATCGTGTCATAATTACGTGTTCGATAGATTGTTGAACGAAGCGTGTTTAAAAAGTATGAAATAATAAAAAAATGTCGTGGGCTTTGGCTTTTTTTTTTCAGATAATAATGTACATAAAACATTTAACTTTCTTCAGGTCTAAACCATTGGCAGAGGTGCGCTCAGTGATGGTATATTTTCTTTAAATCGAAATGCGTCTATCTCTAATCTTGCTATACCATAAGCAGCATACTAATTTACACAACATAAACTCCATCACCTTTTACCCAACCTAATCATATAAAACAACAAATTTTAATTACAATATCCTCTATCACTATGACAACATACCATTTACTGTTATAAAATGAAAACGTAAATCTAATTAATATTGTGGTTGTAAAATTTTCCGTTTGGTAGTATCGATGGCGGGGCGAGGCGGGAGGGGGGTCGTTAGCCCGCAGAACCGGTAGCGAGTGCGCATCGTGCAGCTGCGCCTGCGACGGGTAAAGGCGCGCTTACAGAGGACAAGGATTTGTACGTGGATGAGTTTTTTAAGGTGTGGGCTAGCTTTGATGTGAGATAATGACATGATTTCACTTGTCATTATTAGGGGAGTTATTTTGTAGGTAAATTGTAGTATAAAGATTACAAATAGTACAATGATGAGCCATCGGTACATTGTGGACATCCCATCTATACGCACTAAACGTTTTGGGTATACTTTCATTGTGCGTACAGCAGTGGTGGCCCAGTGGTATCGGCCGCGACTTACAAGTTGTAAGTCGTCGGTTCGAGTCCAAGCAGGCGCTTTACTTTGTGTTAATAATTTCATCACCAATGCTCTCAAAACGGTGAAGGAAAACATCGAGAGGAAACCGGCATGCACTAGAACCAAATATTTGAAGACATGTGACATCTACCAACCCGCATTGGGCCCGCGTGGTGTATTACGGCCCACCCCTCTCACAGAGAGGCGGCCTGTGTCCCAGCAGTGGGAACATTAATAGGCTGATGATGTGATGTGGTGTGAGCTAAGTAGTGGAATTCCCTGCCGGATTCTGTTTTTCCTTGTAGCTACAACTTAGGGATATTTAAGTCAAGAGGGAATTGGTTGCTTCTAGACAAGCGTTCTTCACCGTCGACCACATTATCGCTTTCCATCAGGTGAGATAGTGGTCAAACGCGACCCTATCGATACATAATTAAAAAAGGCATGGAAATATTTAGTGAGCAAAAGTACGAAAAAAGCAGGACTTGGCGATGGATGCGGATATAAAGGAGAAGGATTTGTACGTGAATAGGATTATTTTTGAGTTAGACGAAATAATATGGTTTAGGATAAATTTGAGGTAAGGTGTAGGTATCTGTGAAATGAGATACAAAAATAAAATATTTTGGGGCATGAAGTGTAATAATAGATTTTAATGACAAACGAAATGATGAAACAACGTTGTCAATTAATTGGATAAATTGGAAACCTCCTCCTTTTCTGCAGTTGTTTGAAAAGGGAGACAATTACTGAGCAAAATTATATTAAAAATGGTACAAAGTTTTATGTTCTAGTCCCGCTATGCTCGACTCGAAAAATACCTACTAAAAAGTGCCGCTATGCACGAAATCACATTCGCGGGCAGTGATGAAAAAAACTGTTACAGTGTAATATTTTACCAATAAAAAAGAACACTATGAAAACCTATTTTGTAAATTCTGTTACTATCGCGATAAAAGTTAATAAACGTTCAGTTTCATCATACTAACGCACACTCGCCTCGCTACCACTCAACACGTTGAATCATTAATTTTAAAAACATAGTGTCCATCCATTCCATAGAACTGTGAAAAACTAAACGTCTTGCCGTGAGAGTGAAACTTAGCCTAAAAATATTTCGAACTAAAATAAAATATTTTCAGTTCAATTTCAATATCTTTCAGGTTCGTGCTCAATTTAATTTTAATTCAAACATTTTTCTTTCCAACTGAACCTTGAAACTTCCATTGTTTACGTAGAACCGAATAATACGAGCATAGCGGCACTTTTTAGTAGGTATTTTTCGAGTCGAACATAGCGGGACTAGAGCATAGGGGGACTAACCAAAGTTTTCGAACCATGAAATATGAAATTTATAATTACTTTAACAGGATACTCTACCCTAGAATAAACAATAATAACTTTATTCGCTTCATTATATAAAGATGGTTTACACACTTTTAACATAATTATTTTCATGATACTGCAAGGTGTAAACGATAATAACAACGTACTTACAAATAACTGTCACACTTTGCCGCTGTCTGTAAATAATAAATCTCTTCACAATACGTAACTACCCACTTTGATTTTCAAACACCTTTTCCTAATCCAAATGGACACTGAACAAAATTTCTGACGTAATTGTTTCAAATTACTAATGCAGTCCATTTCCTTGGTAAGTGATTCACTGCATTTCTACGTTAGTACTAGCTACTAATCCAATGTGTCACATGAACGAATAATGTTTAATATTTGATGTGGCTGTGTCTAGGTTAGTTTCCAATGTATCGATCCGAGGGAGTGACAAGATAATTGGTTTTGGAGTGTCTCCGAATTTCTATGACGTGATTCAAACAATTGAATTTTAACTTTTAATAATAATTCAACGTCATCATTTCACCCTTTTAGTGTTATTGTTATAATATCTTTGCTTTGATTTTCATAAAAAAGTGTCCACACATCTATTTTTGGATGACTTCATTCATGTTCAAAATCACCAGATTCGATTCCTGGCTAGGAAAATAGATTTTTTCAAAAATAAAATTTACTTTTAATCAAAATGGACTTCGAGACTCCTTTCAGCGTTTTTCGCCATCCCTCATACTCGTAGTACTTATCGGATTTCAGATTTGGTCATACACGCTCACTTGAAAAACTCTCCATGTATACAATGTACTGTAATTTGCAAAAATATTTAAGTATTTATTCCAAATACCACAGAGTATATTAACAAAGCAGTAATAAAGACATGCATAAGAATAAAAAAAAAACTTATAATAATTCCATGTGACCAAGCCCTTAGCAATCATCTCGCTTATACAAGTATTATAGTGGCACAACGTACGTGCAACTTACACTATACTAACAACACAGCCATAATTATTGTATATAGTATACTTTGTATACCGTAGTATACGGCGACTGTGTAATGTCGTATACTCAACTATAGTTAGGTATTATTCAATCGTATCGAGGTCATGACTATAGTTAAGCTTCACGTCAGTTACTAAAAGTTGTAAGTAGAGGTATAGTTTTATAAAGGGATAAATAAAAGTAGGATATATTGAGGATGACGATGAAAGAAATGGGAGTCATGAGATAATACATAGACACAACACAACAGTAACAAAGTATCAGAGAAGAATAGTAAAAAAGTACAACAAGACAGAGCAGGAAGGTAAGGAAGAAGATTACGTGTTGCGCCGATCCCAAGTAACATGCGATACATGCAGAAAGATGATGATGATATTGAATATGACGATAAAATATGAAAGCAATGGAGACAACTATCGAAGATATTAACACTGATAAACAAACGAAAACCTAACTCGATAGGAATACGATATTGCAAGATATAATGTCGATAGTTATGATTAATATTGTTTGTTGGAGGGATCTGGCAGTTTGCCCATCTGATGTTAAATAGGAACCTCTTTTCAACCTATAAATATGGAGACAACACACACCGGACGATGTGGCAAAACTTGGGGTTAGCCTGTGTCTAGCAATGAAAGTCTTTCGACTGAAATGATGATGATGATGATGGTAATTATGAAGTGCTTTATTCAGATTGTCATCGTAATCCAAAGACTATGTTGTATTATCTCTTATTAATCTCTGATCACGGCATTTTTTTTATTAACACCAGAACAGTAATCAGTTGCAGAGATCTACTTCAGTAATTCCATAATTAAGATAATGAGTGATTTGATCATATCCACGACAAAAGAGTTGCAACTCTCAAGAGCATTTACTGTAATTACTCACAATATATTATGTTAACATACATACATATTAATGTAAGCTATTTATGTTGTCGTTAACTTGTGGATACAAATACGGTGCATTTATAGATTGGCGTCAAGTTCTCGATGTGTTTATTTTTGTTGTACTCCAGTTTCAAAGTTGATATGATACGATTAAAAATAACTGACTCATAAGCGAGTCTGTTGTACTGGTCAATGAAGACGTGTATCTGCTTCTGTTCTATGGTTGATAGGTTATCTGTATGTTAAATGAATAACGATAAGTAAATAAGTAATTGTATCTAAGGATAGCGTTCAGGTTAATATACTCCAGTTTAATGCGGAAGAACCATAATACTTGGCACAATGTTAAGTAAAGCCAATAAAAGAATCTAATTAATAAGTTTTTTATAATGAAACAAGATTTTTTAACTGAAAGGTACCCAAACACGTTTGTTTATCTTGTCTGGTTAAGAAGCTACCTTCAGGCTCCATCATGAAACCAGCTCCATAGTGCCATATTATTTCAAAGTTACATACGTGCTTGTAAAATAGATTAAATGTTGCTGGACACACAGGAAAGCAAGCTTATATAAATAGAAAAAGAGACTACACCGAGTGAAATGGAAAGAATAGAGGAAGACCTTTGCCAAGGAGTGGGATAATACAGACAAACAAAAAAAAAACAAACAAGACAAAGACAAAGATATTTTATTTCAAGTAACCAAGCGGCACTTTTGAACGTTACATTAAATTTAAAAATAATAATACATAGTTGATTCTACCGTGCATTCGGAAAGTAGCTTGTAATGGAGAAGAATGCACAAGAAACTCCATACTTACTCTTTAAAAAAAAAAATGTTTTACAATATTTAGGTACATAAGTACATACCTTGATGAATGAAATTGAGTTTATACAATACAAATATATTTATACAGTCTTCAGAAGGTCCAACAATACTTCAAAACAATAGTGTTCTGCATATCACTTGTTTTTGTGCCCTAGTGGATGTGGAGCAGGACTAGCATTGCGAAGTATTGCGAAGATACAACTAGATATAAAGACTAGAGAATAGTCTTGGACTATTCTGGTTAAATTCTCCAGCCATCTCTCACCACACCAATTGATTGGTTGGGTCTATTTGTAGAGACCACAAGAACATAATACACAAACGTATAATCATCAAAGAGATATGCCCAGTCAAGTGAGTGCTTAGCACGTTAGTCGTATTCGCACGTGCGACTAGCGGTACTATAGGCGTTTGTTTTATTTCTATTGCTTTAGACGTTCTATGTCATGATTATGCAGTTATGGATTGAGGAATTACTGGAAAGGGAAATGGCGATGATTCCTGGGTAAATAATTATATTTAGTATGTCAGTTAGATTATCATAAAATGTTGGACACGAATTTTGCTTTATCAAATCAATAAAAAATTACGAATATAGAGCGCATCAAAGTTGAGGAAGTGGGGTCTTGAGACGTCAATTTCCAGTAAAAAGTATACTAAAACGTGTCTTCACGCGAAATTTCAACGCGCGTATCGTAGTTATTTTTTTGTTTACGTGACAACAGAAAACAAACCAATTTTTTTAAATTAATTTACCACTGTTCCCGATGTTGTTGTCTTTTCCAGTTTTAAATAAAAGCATCTAAGTCGTCACGCCAGGATTTCACAGTGCTACAGTTTTTCATTTTACTTATGAAACAGAATCGAATATTGAAGACTATACTAGCAAGTTTGCAGTCTAATTAATATTTTTACCAAGCTGCATTCAAACTGAATATATATGAACCGTACTTCATCAATTATACATTCCGTGTCAATATAAGAGTTAAACATTTTCTTGGAATTATCACAGACATTAAAAGGATTCCCGGAAAGTAATAATTTCAAACAGCTTGTTGAGTTAAAGATTACTTCAATAAATATTGGCATTACAAACAACGTTTACTTTATCTTAAATCCACAAATTCACTCAGCAGTTTCAATTCTATATTGTTATCATTTGTAAATCAAAGCTGCTTTGTATGTTATCCATTATTTACTTTGTGAATCCACATCAAATGTTTTGTATGATGACTAAGATCGTCAATCAAAACTGACAATTTTAACTGCTGAAGGTAAAATCGTATATAGAAAATGATTAATAGTGGCTTACTCCAAATTCTAAGGCTATAGAACATTTAAATAATCTTAGTCACTGTTCTATAAGTGAGCACAAATTACAAGCTGCATTCGTCTTCTCTTGTATTGACCGAAAACAATAGCTCATGAATTGGTGGTCCACCGGGGCCGAAAAGTTTTGGAGTGAAGACCGCGAACCGGATGACGTTGCATTTGAAGGCCTTCCACTATGTGGACCGTAACCTGGTTAAGGTTGTGGGAATCCGCCGGATGCGAGACGCACAAGACCTGTCAATTGGCAACACTTGGGGGAAACCTATGTTCAGCAGTAGACGTCGTTCAGCTGACATGATGATGATCGTAAAATTATAAGCCAATCATCTAGATAAAGCTATTCTAATGCAGCCTGCTTGCTAAATCAAACAGCCTATGGACAAACAGCTACGGAAATCTCAAAGCTGGCAAAAGAAAATATTTAATTAACAGTTTCAGTAATGCTACTATCTCTTCTATTTGGTCACTTCAGCCTTATCCCATAGACGGTGATACGGATAGTATTTTTAATAGCCTATGAGCACGCCTCTCGTACTTTTGAGACCAATGTGACTTTTTCAATTATTATGTACTTTATAAGTTTATATTGGACATCGCTGACAACGGTGAAGGGAAACATTGTGAAGAAACCAGTTATTGCAGTTAATATAAGTTTGAAATCCCAACCCGTCTTGAGAAAGTGTCTTCTCTATATAAGAAGATGTCTTTGCTCTGCAGTGGGACAATGAAAGGCTGTAATAATTATGAGCACTTTCTGTCTATTTTTGCGTGTGTTTATTTATCTCTTCGTAACATTTTTCCATCGTATATATTAAAATAGTACCTTCAAGCTAACACAACAACTTAGCAACACTGAGTAAGTACTAAAGGTTAACCACAGCATCGGATTAGGTATCTCTGACTTCTAATCTTACAGAGGAATAGAAGCGTGACGTAAGCACGATACGTCACGGTCGTATAATTTGTCTGCTACACTGTTATATCATCTTTCAGTTCCATGTCTTCGACCACTAGACTTTCTAATATATCATTATTTGCATTTCATGTACGAGTATCTTCAGCATCTCTGTTAACTTTTTCTTCGTTATTTTTTGTTTCTTTATAGACGACCGTATACTTTACTAACTCAGTTAGATTAGGTTATTTGGTTCCAAGCTGGCGAAGGATCTCTTCCCTATCAAACATTTTCTATTCTTGTTTTATCTTAAACTGTAACACATAATGTATTGCTTATTGAAGAATCCATTTTCAAGAAAATTTATAGATATTATCATATTTAGAAATCTATCAATTTTCTTAATATCACCTCATTAGAAGTTTAAAGTAAAATTGATGGTATTAATATCCTATGGGTATCCGATGCTTTAAGTTAAAAACTTTTCCGAAGTTCTTAACGTCTGATGAGCGATCGGCTATTAGAAAAGTTTACAAGAAAGTACAAAATAAAAAATGTGAAGTTCTTAATTTCGTAATAAGTGGTTATTTAAAATATTTCTTTTGAAAAGTTTGACACCATTTTTGAAGTAAATTATGGTCTGGCTTTTCTGAACTGTATCATTAGGTGATTTAAAAAAGTGACAGTTTTATAACAAGACTTTAGACAAGTGATATTCTATCAATAAAAGCATCATGGCAAAATGGCAAAAAATTATGAGATAGCCAAAAAACAGGCACCAAGATTATCAGCTGCCTTTCCTGTAACACCAAGTTTAAACTGTGGTCCTTTACAGACAATAATGTAACAATTTTTTTAAGAATTCTCTTTATAACAGTTTAGAACATCGCCCGGCATTGACCCTACATTATATCCCTACCTATTCAAAAGGAACTAACAAAAAAACTCTTGTAACCTAATATCTTCATAAACGATGGAATAATACTGAGCACAGGTGTCTATGTTGTGATGGCAGTATGGTGGCTGTGCCGGCTTCAATTAAAACTAGGAACAATAAACATGGACACTCATTTACATATGCGTCAGTTGGTTCAAAGTTAACGACCGCTAGTCGTAAGGGATAAACTGAAGCGGTAACATTTACCCTATTTATGTAAGACTTATACAATTTAGAAATTTTGATTTGTATGTTTTTCACCTAATTGAAAATAGAGGAACACTAAAATAAATGTTCATGTAAACATGAATATAATTCAACAACAGAACTAAAGTTCTGTTGTTGAATTATATTTTTGCACCAAGGAGGATGTACTCTCTACATGGTTCATGTCCACTGCATTTGTAATAACTACTCGTAGTTCTTGAAATAATAGTGTTGTCATTAACGAAATGTTAAGTTAATACCAACATGAAAAGATAATATCTTGGTATGTATTACTGGAAGACGTTGCGTTTGAAGGCCTCCCACCAGGAGGACTGATGTCCTGGTGAAGGTTGCGGGGAACCGATGGTTACGAGACGCTTGGGGGGGGGCTATGTCCAGCAGTGGAGGTCTTTCGGCTGATATGATGATGATGATGTACTGCCTTACGAATTTGCAATCATGATACTATTTTAATTATATGCCAAAATTATCTGTTAATATTACCGTTTCAAGTGTCACAACACAGCTTCGCTTTGGTTTTTTGCTAAGTTTATTTTCTAAACTACTATAGTCTTCTTGTAAAACATTTGCTGTTACTGAAAACGTAGGATGCTTTGCAGAATCCTTTGCCTTTCTTTTTTTTAACTGGGGAATACCATAAAGGCGCCTGGACGGGGAATTTTTACCTTACTAAAACTCCCCGGTGATCAACATCTGTACACCTTAAAAGAGCATCTTGGGATCCCTTCAGTGGAACGCCTTTTAGGGATATCCCTAGCAAATGTGTGATGATATATATTTTGTTTGAAATGCTTATAACTTCCACCATAACATTAGGATTACACACATAATTTATTGGCTACGATTGAAAATATTGTTCGTGAGTCAGTTTTATGTGTTTTCATGCATTACCTTGATGTATGTTGATGGTGTATTATGTTTATAATGAATCGTAAATATAAAATGTGCAGTATTAGACGGGTTAATAGTTCTGTTGAGATTCCTGTATACGTTTATGATTAAGTAGCGGATTTTAGTATTTGGAGTTGTTAAGCTTTCGTGTGGGGAGTTACATACTGTTTTGATTTAGAACACTTTCTCTCTGTTGTATTTTATATGGTAGCAGTGGTGGCCCAGTGGTATCAGCCGCGACTTACAAGTTGTAGGTCGTGGGTTCGAGCCCAGGCAGGCGCTTTACTTTGTGTAAATTATTTAATCACGACTGCTCTCAAAACGGTGAAGGAAAACATCGGAAGGAAACTGGCATGTCCTAGAACCAACAATTCGAAGACATGTGACATCCACCAACCCGCACTGGGCCCGCGTGGTGGATAACGGCCCATCCCCTCTCATAGAGTAGAGGCCTGTGTCCCAGCAGTGGGAACATTAATAGGCTGATGATGTGTGATGTGATGTGTGTTGTATTTTAGATATCTCAGATTTTGATTCAAATTATTGAGAACAAGTTTAAATATGTATGTCCTTTTTATGAACAGGTCTTGAGTGGAAACGGCGTACCTTAAGATGTAGCGTTGCAAGGCCTCTCTGTAGGTGTACCGAAGACCTGGTTAATGCTGCAGAAATCCGCTGGAAGCGAGACTGGCAGGAACGATCGATGTGGTGATACTTAGGACCTATGTCCAGCTATAGACGTTTTTCGGCTAAAATAATGATAATGATGATGACGTTCTTTTTCTTACCTATCATCGCCACATGTTATGGTGGCCCAGTAGTTAAGATCTCGCCTCTTGTGCTTGAGGTCGTGGGTTCGAATCCGGGCATGTACAAATGTAACTTTTTCAATTCATATGTACTTTCTGAGTTTATCTTGGACATTGCTGACAACGGTGAAGGAAAACATCGTGAACATAAGTTGCCCTTTTATATTTGTATATGTTTGTTTGGTGTACAATAAATAATATTAATATGAAAAAGGTATTTTTAACTAACAAATTCATGGAAAACAATACCACACTACGAAACAAGAGAAACCATAATGTAGGACAACATTTAAATTGAGACAAGACTTCGTCACGAACTCGTTTATAAACTGCTTCAAAAACAATAGTACTAGAATCGAATACTAATCAAGTTATTAACACATAGAACCACCTATTATATTACCATACCTAATAGTCTTAAGTCTTAATGTACTACAGACCATGGAGACGGCTTGACGGTCACTGCTAAAGACGGTAACACTTTCCTAACAAACGTGTCAGTCTCCCTTCTTCGTCATATGGAGACCAAATCATTCAGGTTTGCGTTGTAAAGGTATTACAGGGTACTGGTGAGGCATTCTTTGGAGAGGTCCGCAATTGCATTGTGGGTCATTGTATTATTCTTATCTGACTTAGTTAAGCCTGTAGCAACTCACCTGACTTCGTAGTCGAATTAGGGCTTTCCAGATGGGCATGGGTTGGTGGCATGTAGGCGGCTTTTCTACAGGGTCAATATAGTCAGCTGGTGGGGGGGTTCCCAATGGTTGTTGTCAGTCTGATGTATATGTTCAAATCACGGGGAAAACTTGAAAGTTTTCCCCGCTATTTGAACATAATAAATGCAAACACACAACAATAAAACATAATACACACACATTGCACGGTTGGCGCAGTGGTTGAGCGATTGACTGCTGCGCTGCGTGTCGCGGGTTCGATTCCCGCACGGAACAAATATTTGTATGATCTACAAATAGTTGTTCCGGCTCTGGGTGTTTGTGTATGTGAAATTATATGTTTGTAAACGCACCCACGATACAGGATAAATTTCTAGTGTGGGGCAACGTTTTTTAAGAAAAAAAATAACAACAACATAACATACACACATAACAACGACAACAACATACAGCAACTAAATACACAACAACATAATATGTGCTTTGTTTGCTATCAAATGCGAGATAAAGGATTTGTGTGATGTCAGCTCTTTTTCGTAGTTCCGATGTGACGACCTAGATGCCGCTATAACTGGGTCCCACACGTGGGTTTAAGCTACGTCTCCTACTAATCTATATTTTTAATTAACCGGTGAAGAAGGCAGCAGCGGCACGGTGATTCCGTGCTCTATATGTGGCACAAATCCAAACACGAACTATTTATTGAAATAACACCTTAGAATTTAGACAGGCCGAATAAACAGCCTATGTATGCAAAGGACAGTTTAACACATTACCCTAACTCCGCACAGTCGGCTAATTGACAATCCGAAGTTGTTATAGTCCGATAGTTTTGGCGATTTGAATAAACAGAGGCTGTGTTAACCAAATATTTTGGTGATGAGAGTACAGGCGGGGAGAAAATGGTTATCACTGTTTTTATGATTTCTAGGAGATTTACAATCTACTAAATAGGGATTTAATTATTGCGGAGGTGTGCTCATTCCAACCAACAATAATAACGAGTAAAACGAAGGCTATTTTTGGAAACATAAACTCTTTACTTAAAACTTTGAGAGAGATTTTAAGTGCACTGAATGCTCTCGGCTTTTTTTAATATGTTCGTTTGTAGCTGCTGAACTAATCTATGAAATTCTTGTAGTTATTAATAATGAAATGAAAGTGACCACAGTATAAAATATATATTGTAAAACAGGTAAAATATTCAAGCAATTAGCTTACAAAAATTCGTATCAAAATTAAAAAAAAATTGCTACCTTTTAACTGATGTTAACTTTTATTTTACCTACCTTTTTATTCTTTTTTGTATGTCGTTTTTGTGGCGAATAAACACATTTTCTTTCTTTTTACCTCTTTAGCAAGACCTACTTCATGTCATAAGCAAACATTCCCTTTTTTATTTTTATTGGTAGGCTCACGCTTGACCAGTATCAGGTGAGATAAACGATGATGTGGTCGACGGTTAACCACGCTTGCTTAGAATTTATCTATTCACACTTGACTTAAAGAACCCTAGGTTGTAGCTACGAACTCGGTATCAGACAGCGTCTATCGGCTATAGTCCAAGCTCGAGTACTCCAGTTTTTTGGACACGTGTCCCGACGAGGCAACGACTCTATCGAGCGGCTTGTAGTTCAGGGTAGAGTGGATAACGAGAGCGCGTGGCAGGTCGCCCATGCGATGGACCGACCAGATTAAGTCTGCAGTGGGTGGCCCATTGCATGAGTGCACACGAATAACAGCCGATAGAGAGGGATGGCGTCGCATCGTTAAACATAAATATTATGGCAACCCGAAGTCTCACTGCAACATGATGACTACGACCGCTCTGCCAAGAGTGTACCGACGAAGAAGAAGGTTGTAGCTATCGGAACACAGACTCTGGCAGGGAATGCCGCTCTTAAGCAACACAATAAAATAAAAGTATTTCCAAAACGTTTAGTGCGCAGACATTTTCTCCTATAATAATTTGGAAAGCTAACATTATTCTCCTCCAACTAACATCGTCTGTTCTCGCCTGTCCCATCACTATCAACTTAATCAGTAGGAAAAACAACTCTAAGCACCCTTTTGCATATGCAAACACTGCTACTGGCATTATCTTTGGCAACTACCCCTGTGATGGTAAATTAACCTTTATACACCATGTTATATTAATGTTTATAAGGGGGAAATTGGTGTGGCCTTGTGAAGAGGTAATGTCGTGGTTTGGGATGCAATGGAACAATACTGAATTTGTATTTGATTTAGATATGTACATGGTCTGGAGAAAATATTTCGAGTAGATACAATTGGAGAACGACTTTTTTTGAGAATAATATTAGTTTATCTTTCGAAGAAAATCTTTTTCTAAATCTCATAATTTGCTCTAATTAATGAATACAGCATGATATTTGTAGCTTTATTTTTGGTTACATTAAAAATATAATAATATTATGTATTTTTAATAATATTATTAAAAATACATAATATTTGAGAAGGTTTGTCATATCAGGCAACTACATAATAAGCTTTAATTTCAGAGTTCACAATATTTATCATTGTTTAAATTTTTAGTCATAAAACGATCTTAACACAAATGACGTAGAGTGGATTTTCGTATAACTTTATTTAAGCATGATTAAGCACATACGACCTTATTAAGTAGTGTTAATTAGGATACCGTGTTCTGAAACTGTGGAGTTGTTTGAAGGCTATAAAAATATTGTGTGTTTTCGGTTCGGTGCAAAAAGTATTTCATTAAGAAATTATATTTACGTTCAGAATTGATCTTAAAACTGTTAAAATAAACTAGCAGTAGGCGAATTATTCAAGTAACTACTAAATAATATTTGTACTTACTTGTACAATTAGGAGAATTCTCAATTCTGCCGAAGGAGGTTAATGTGTTTATCAGCCTATGTATGTATGTTTGTATGTAGGTATGTTTGTTCCTATGTGGCGTTCTAGAGACCAAACGCGTTGGCCGATTTCGATGGTTCTTACGTTATTTGATTCGTTTTAACCTTGCGAGTGTCACTGGCTACATTCAAATTGAAAAAGAAAAATGGCGGATTTTAGGCGATTTTTTTTTCTTTCTAGCCCATCGTATGGGGTATCAAAATAAAGGGTTTTAAGAGGTGATTCATATGTTTAAATGTACCTAATTACCTAATACTTAAAAAAACTAAAACGTTGTAAATAAAAATCTTAATTAAAAAAAACAAAAAACTGGACTGCTTGAAAAGCGAACTTTAAAGACGTAAACAAGAAGAAAATCATGCTGTGCAGTCGGAGGATACATCTGGTTTTGATCAGCCAGCTCGCGAATATGTATCCTTCATCGTATCATGATTTTCATCTTGTTTACGTCTTTTTAGTTCCCTTTTTAATTATTCGGGTTTTTTGATTTTTTAATTAACTTTTTTTAGAATATCTTCCATCCTTCAGAATTATATTTAAAGCCCAATAGAAATTGTGACACTAAAATACTTCATACCAATAAATTTCATTTCAAGTAATACAAAAAAATATAACCCTACCAACTCCACTAGGAGTCTGTCCGACTGCCATCCGAAAGACGTCTGTTTTAGTTTGTGCAAAACTAATTGGTTATGCAAAATTCGAGTGGCCATCCAAGTCTGGTGCACTGTGAAGATCTCCGCAAACACCGACAGTACAAAATAATTGGGCTACGACCCCCACAAGTGGGCTTGCAGATGAGTAGCGGTTAATTTGTCTTTGTTTGACCAGTCTCTTTTTAAAGATGGCAGCTCGTTGGTGCTTATTGTTTCATATTTGTTTTGCAAAGCGAGGTAAGTGATATAGTGTTTTGCAGGTTTTATTCTAAATGCTAGCTTGGCTTTTTGAAGCAACCTGAGCACACATACAACCTAGAACAAAGCTCTCTGGCAAAGACTTACAAATATTCAGAAATATTTGGGTATGTAAGATGGCATAAAAATGATCAATCATCTTATCGTCCTATATCATCACATACTCAAAAAGATAGCTTAACATAAACAAACCATTTTCAACACACAACAGAAAAATATCCAACCCTCTAACTGCCAAATAGGTCACATTTAAAGCCAGAAAAAAATGTCCGAGACATTTAAATTTCGAATACCGTCACGACACATCAATTCTGCCCATCATCGGTGATGTCCACAATTTTTTTCGACTTTTTTCTGTTAAAAATCCCGTTGAGTTATAAAAATAAATGAGGCTTCGCAAACAGTGGGGCGAGGACAATAGTTAGGTCATTATTTTCGGTCATTTGAAAGAGCTACGGTTTCGATTTAGGGGGAAGAGTGAGGGGGTATAAATAACCTGTAAGCGTTTGAGGGTTGAGTGAAACGTCGAGATTTTTGACGAGTTTTATTATGATGAGTTGTTATCATAATTTGGGTCCAGAAAATTACGCTTTGGTAATTACTATTCTGATAATAATGGTTGTTTGTTGTTGTGAATAAACTCGTACCTTACGTGCAAAATAATAATAGGATTTGTTCTTTAATCAGTTTTTCTAGACATGGTAAATCAATGTTTATGAAAAATACTATCCACTAACATCTTTATAACTGTACTCTATTCGCTGGAGCAAAAAATAAAAGCTAAACAAAGAAACGTTAAATGGTTATAATCCAACTAATTTAAAAATACAACCTTACAACGCAAAATTTTAACTTTTGTAGCACTCTTTAATCTACTATCGTAACTAGCTTCTGCCAGCGGCTTCGACCGAGTGAATGTCAAAAATTATCCCAAGGGAACATTTTCCCGAAATCAAAAGGATTCTATGTGCTATTCCAGACTATAGTCTAATGCCAAATCTCACCCAGATCCGTACTGTAGTTTTTGCGTGATAGAGTAACAAACACACTTACATAATAGTTTCTAACTCCAGGCTTTCGAAATTCTTTTTGATGTCGCCTATTGGTTTTGTTTTTAATATTTTTATTTTTGTACATTAAAAATATTCATATTGTTATAAAATACAGTTATGAAAATAATAATTTTTATGTTTAACATATTTGTGCATGTGTCACGATTTTTTTTTTAGATTTCATTGCCAGCAAAGACACAGTTAAAATCTTTTTTATGGTTTGTTTACCATTAATTTCTTACTCCAGCGAACAGAGTATAGCTGTCATCTTAAATTAATCTGTTTAACCTTTTCCCAATGATGTTGGAGTGTCTGCCAGTCTTTAGCCATCTCAAGCACGGAGCAGTCTCGGTATGATCAGCCATCCACGAACCTCGGCAAGCGTGTCAACGGCACGAACTATTTTGTGCGCGGGGTTAAAATGCATTTTATATCAACCGACAACACGTGCGAGATAGATGCTTTGATGAGCAGTAGGAAGCTAGTTCGCGTACGAATACACACTTTTGCAAATTGGTAGCGAAATGGATAATGATTTAGGACGAAACCGAGCGCGCGAAATTTTATAAACAGACATTTGGGAGGAAAAGGAAAAGAAGCTGGATATCATGAAAAAACAACTAAACGTATCTGTTCAAAATAAAATTATTTGCATTTTTGGACTACTAATCTATGCCTGTATGGTAGCCGTTTTGCATTTTTCCGTCTTCTTATGGTATTTATTCGCGCCCAAAAATGCGTTAAAATTAGTGTCGAAATGTGGAACTTTCGACGCTCATAACTTTCAAATATTTACTTTTTTGTTTCCATACAGGGCTAGATAATGATGAGACAAATTGATATCACTTTTTATTTTGAACGTACATTGTCAAACAGTGGCATAATCCCTAGACTAAGTTTGTATGGAAGTATTTTCGACTAGTGTAACCATAACTATCATCTTGAAAAATAAATCAATAATATTTTATTTTACTTAAAATTCCTGTTTGTAGTTTCTATACCAGCATACTCAAGATAAAATAAGTGATTCATAAAAATTGGGGCTGCCCAAAATTGCGTCGTGCGTCTCGACTCTATAGATATTATCCTGCACAGTATCATTAATTTTAATGATAAAACCGCGTATTTTTGCACTTGGTAAGGGTCCCCTAAAAAGCCCACTACGTCTATTCAAATGTTGCCATCGTAAAAAATGTACCAAGTATTTGGTATTGCCGCAATAAAAAGAGCAATAATTGTAATTCTTTTGGAAAAATTGTAATTTCTCTTGTGATTTGACGGTTAAATAGGTTTTTTGAAATTATTTCTTGCAATATGGTGTTGGAGTAGACGTTTGTAATTTTAGGGGTCTTAAATGGTTTTGAATTTGAAATAACCTATGTGGCATCTCTTTTGTAGTTTAGAAATGTGTACCAATACATATGGCAAAATTGAAGCTTAACTTTTTAGAGATCATAATGTTGATAAATGTGGATGTATAAGTGTATAATTTGTAAAAAATAATCTCTGAGCTAATTCAAAGACATATTAGAATTAATAATTGTTTCGGGATATTTACCATGTATATTTTTTTTTTTGTTGAAAGCTCTTTTTAGGATTCCGTACCCAAAGGGTAAAAACGGGACCCTATTACTAAGACTTCACGATCCGTCTGTCTGTCTGTCTGTCTGTCGGTCCGTCTGTCACCAGGCTGTATCTCATGAACCGTGATAGCTAAACAGTCGAAATTTTCACGGATGATGTATTTCTATTGCCGCTATAACAACAAATACTAAAAACAGAATAAAATTAATATTTAAGAGGGGCTCCCATACAACAAACGTGATCTTTTTGCCGTTTTTTGCTCGATATTAATAACGGCAACAGGTAGACGCTTGAAATATTCACAGAATATTTAGTTGTATATTCACTTCAAAAAATAATAATTATTTTTATATTAAAATAAATTAAGGGGGGCTCCCATACAACAAACGTGATTTTTTGCCGTTTTTTGCGATAATGGTACGGAACCCTTCGTGCGCGAGTCCGACTCGCACTTGGCCAGTTTTTTATATATAATATAGGCTCGCGCTTGACCACTATCTCACCTGGTAAGCGATGATGTGGTCGACGGTGATACACGCTTGCCTAGAAATAACCTATTCACTCTTGACTTAAAGACTCCCAGATTGTAGCTTATATATATAGCTCGATATATATCTCAAATCTATCTCTTATCTTTCAAAGACATATTATGTGGTATGTAGCAATCCGCAATGGGCCCGCGGGGTGGATTATAGCTCATTCCCTCTCACAGAGAAGAGGCCTGTGTCCCACATTAAAAAGGCTAATGATGATGAATCTCTGAGCCGATTCCATCATCGGACTACAAGACGTACGGCCATGCGCCATCGGTACATGGTGGACATCCCTCCCATACGCACAAAGCGTTTTGCAAATACTTTCATTGTGCGCACAGCTAAGGAGTGGAATTCCCTACCGGGGTCTTTGTTCCCTGATAGCTACAACCTTGGGGTCTTTAAGTCAAGAGTGAATAGGTTTCTTCTAGGTAAGCGTGCTTCACCGTAGACTACATCATCGCTTAACATCAGGCGAGATAGTGGTCAAACGCGAGCCTATAGATTATTAAAAAAAAAATTGCAGAAATTCTGCTTTCACTGATTATAATTATCGTCGATTGACATAGATTTGTATCATGCAGTCGAGTGTCATTCATTTTAAATGCGCAATTCCTGTGTGAGGCTACGGAAGCGATGCTGCAGAAAAAGAAAGTGCCTTTACTTAAAAGATTAATGTTGATGAGTCTAATTTATTCAGGGATATAGTAAAACGCAAAGCTTTTTCAGAACACCTTGTATTTTAAAACGATCTTTATTAGCAACATTCTTTAGTTTACAAGTAGAACGTTTTCTTGAATTTCTTACATTATATTGCAAAAAAAGAATGCGGATACAGCACGATTTATGAAAAAACAAAATAATTCAGCAATTAACCCGGTACATAATTTGATTTCTTATTCATTTATGTAGTCTTTACTGTACAAGAAATAGGGTTCCATGTTGCACTTTATAACATCTGTAAGTGTACAGCTTTCTATTATGTGTTTATTGCAAACAATGATCGTGGGAAAATATCTGGTTAACTGTAGCGGGAAAGCAAAAACTTATCGATTGTTCAGAGTCAGAGGTGCATCCTGGTGTCAAAATTCAACAACCTAAGAAACTAATTTTTTAACTTTTTGTTGGCATCTTTTGGAGACAAAAATTTGATCATTCACGGACAGGCAGTCAGCTAAGCACCATCTCCTTTCCTGCCTGTGTGGTCGATGTTTACTGCCGTACATGGCATGGTTTGCACATTTGCACAACCACCTGCACCTTCCACGACTTGAACGAGGCCAACGACAGTGCTGTTCAGGTGGCCACATTCTGGTCAGACCAAATTTGATTCCAATCGACACGTAAACAATAAAAAGGCAGTTGGACAACGCAAAGCCATACTACTGGGTCTAGAAGCATATTGTAATTAATTATGAAAGAATTCCTCGAAAGTAAGCATAAAGTAATAATTTATGAAAATTCATGCCGTAATCGAGTCCATCATTCATCATCATCATGTCAGCCGAAAGTCGTCCACGGCTGAAGTAGGCCTCCCCCAGGCGTGGCCACATTGACCGATCCCGTGCGTCCCGCATCTAGCGGATGCCCGCAACCTTAACCAGGTCATCGGTCCACCTAATGGGAGGCCTTCCACATCGGCTTCCGGTTCACGGTCGCCATTTCAGAGTTTTTCTGCTCCATCGGCCATCCCTTCTGGAAGCAATGTGCCTTGCCCACTGCCACTTAAGGGTACACTAGTCGACGGCACGAACTATTTTGTGCGCAGGGTTAAAATGCATTTTATATCAACCGACAACACGTGCGGAAAAGATAGATGCTGTGATGAGCAGTAGGAAGCTAGTTCGCGTACGAATACACACTTTTGCAAATTTTTAGCGACATGGATAATGATTTAGGACGAAACGGAGCGCGCGAGATTTTATAAACAGACCTTTGGCAGTCTAGATATCATGAAAAAACGACTAAATCTATCTGTTTAAAATAAAATTATATGCATTGTTGAACTACTAATCTATCCTTGTATAGAGGTCGTTTTGCAATTTTCCGTCTTCTTATGGTATTTATTTGCGCCCAAAAATACGTTAAAATTTGTGTCGAAATGTGGAACTTTCGACGCTCATAACTTCCAAATATTTTCTTTTTTTACTTTTTCGCTTCCATACAGGGCTAGATAATGATGAGACAAATTGATATCACTTTTTGTTTTGAACTGACATCGTCAAACAGTGGAATAATCCCTAGACTACGTTTGTATGGAAACATTTTCGACTAGTGTAACCTTAAGTTCTAATCGAGTTACAAGAAAGGCAATTATAGTTTGTATGGAAAACTTTAATATTTGGCGATGAAAACTTTACTTATTTATAAGTCAAATCTATAATCAATTCAGTTATTATTAAAGAACCAATTTTTCCACAAAAACTTATTTAAAACTTACCACCTTGTCTTTACCGGCTGCAGTCGCGTGCGCATATTCTGTAACGGCACACGCCTTTCCTTACAAGCTTACCTCTTCCACCAGACCAATCAAATTCCACTCTTATTCTTTAGGTCTTATGTTCTTTGCAACCCGCATTTGTTTTTCAGCCGACTTCAATAGGTGTTGTTCGAGTATGAGTAATTTTTTACTGATATATTGTTAGGTCAAGTTCAGACTGGTTGAGTATTCGAGCGTGATATCCTAGGTCATTAACGAGGCTAACTGTAGAAAATGTATGAATACCTGATGTTTTTTGTGCTAATGAGAAGTATTAATAGCGATTTGGGTGATTCGGTGTAACGTTTTTTGGTCTAATAATCCGATCAGGATTTTTTGCAATGTGAAGGGTACTACTTGAATCTCAGCGAAATTTGTAAGGAGGAATAATCGATGACTTCCAAAAACTATTTAGAGAGGATGTTTTTATTTGATGTAGTGTAATGTAATTGATTCCATACTTCTCTTCAGTCATTATCTCATAAGTGAACTCCTTGCTAGGCACAGGTACCATCTTTCACACAGTCCATCTACCGTTTCTTTGGTTTCTGTCTACCACTCTTTATCATCATGACAATAAGTTGCAATTTTAATCTCAATAAGGTTCAATAAGATACAATCTTAATCTCAATAAGGTTCAATAAGGTACAATCTTGATTTCAATAAGGTACAATTTTTGAAACGTTGTGTTTACTGTGTCAAAGATTGACTAGGATTTACCAGCTATGCAATTCTTCAGTTTGTAAGTATTTCTGTACAGTAATTTATTTCAAAATTTCAACAATTCATATTAAATTGCACAAAAAACAATTCCTTGCATAATCTTAAAAGTAAAGGTCTTACAACTAAAGCTAATTTCCAATAAACTATGATTGGAGTATATTGATGACAGCTATTGTCTTGCGCCGGCGCACGCAACAGAGCAGCTGTACAGACTGTAACAATAAATTTATGAGTAAAAACTGAGTTTGAGCCACACCCGCCAGCGACAAATCTGTTAGGGTTGATTTGATTCACGCGTTTGTAAATCATTTGCAGCTTTAATAATGTTAGTTTTAGTTTTCCTTTATTCTTTCTTTAACTATGATCTCAGAATGTAGTATATGGCCTCTCTCTAGGTGGACCGATAACATAGTTAAGAGGAAATGCGGTCGCAGACATCCGACTGAATATCCCAAGTCAAAAGTCATAATTCGAGGTTTGGCTCTCGCCTATTTCCTCCTCCAATATTGGACCAATTTAAAAGATATTCCATAAACTGAAAAAGTATGATATATACTTTGCCCCTTTGTTTTCCTTTTTGATGAAATATTATCTTTAGAAGCACTAAAACCCTCAAAAATGCAAAAAAAAAAATCATAAAAGCAGAACATATGTTACAACTTTTTATTTTATGGAATATCTTTTAAATTTGTCCAAAACTGGAGGAGGAAATAGGCGAGAGCAAAACCTCGAACTATCACTTTCTTTCTTTTTTTTCTTTTTTTTATCCTCTAGGCTGCGGGATTCGGCTGGATGGAAGACGCACTGTATTATTGTTTTAATAAATGAAATGATATTGCCTCAGAGCTAGTTTGTGTTTTTGTTCATGTACAGTTGGCAATAAATGTTTTCTTTCTTTCTTTTCTTTCTTTCAAAACCTCTGGATTTGGTTATACACAGCTTTTAAATCTGTATCATACACATTTATAAATATTGCATAACAAATTTTTCAAAACTGAGGAAGAAAACTCTTACACAGTTATTGAAACTGTACTTAAAAAAACTGGGTCTATGTTTAATAAGGTAAACTTTTAGGTTTGTCTCTCATAAACCCTAAAATGTGAGCATCACACGTAGCAATACTGATACAATACTAAAGAAGGTGACTACAGAAAAACCCGAATAAGAAAATAACGGAAGTGTATAATTGTAGAAACCATAAATAAGGATGTCTGTCTGAGATAGCAATTATATGTCAGTAAGTTATTGAAAAGACACCGAATATTCATCCACAACCGCGCAAATCAAACTCCATCCTTATGCCTTTAAAAGCGGTCCCTTCGCCTCGTTCAAATGGCTCTTTATAATTACACTGTCAAGGTTCCGTACCTGTTTACAGTCTATTGTCTTTGTCTCAATACGATTTGAATCGAAACACAGTTTCAGTTTTGATATTTCAATTTATTTGTTGGCTGTGGAATCTGAATTTAATTGCGGGTTCTAGTAATGGTTGCCCGTTCTATGATTGATAGTTTTATGGTTTCTTTTTCGTGTTTGTTGAAGTAGTCCTCTGATTCACATAGTCTGGTAAACATTTGGTTTTGTTGGTTACAAAAATATGGAGTAGGGTTTGCTGAACAAGGCTACAATCATCTTGTATGAATATTTATACTAATAAAGTCATTAATACACACATGGTATCTGAAAAGTTGCTTTAAGTTGACGTATCTCTATCAAAAAGTGCGTGAGGCTGATATTTTTCCTCTTTGATTTTTTTCTTTACAGTAAAAAATATGCTACAAATTAATACATTCAAAGAAATAAAAATACATAAGAATGGCTAAACATAAAGACCTAACACCACATCCTCCCATCCAAACATGTTTAAAAACAATCAAACACACAAGCCGTCAAGGGACTTCACACATTTAAGAGCCCAATAACTGTCCTAGATCCCAATATAACTGTATTTACGTCAATACCATATGTGATTGATTTTATGTCCAAACATCTCGGCTACCAAACCCCTTGAGATTGTCAAAGGCATCTAATATTTACGAGAACATTAATTTTGATTGTTATAAACAGGAATATTGATAGTTCCTGTTGTTTGAAGTTCAGGTATTTGAAGAATTTTGGTCGTTATAATCAAGGCAATTTATTTTCTTCTGTCTTACTTCTGTAATCTTATTAATTCCTTATTCAGCTTTTGTTAGGCTTACCTATAAAGTGATGAACTTAATTCCAATCCTTTGCCTACTATTTCAATTTCAATTCTGTCTTACTTCTGTAATCTTATTAATTCCTTATTCAGCTGTTGTAAGCCTTACCTGTAAAATGATGTACTTAATTCCAATTCTTTGCCTAAAATTTCAACATATATTATAAACTAACTGTCTAGAAAACTTCGTACATAACACTTGAACGATTTCTTTTTCAGTTTGTTTTTTAAAACCACGCATATATTAAAGCGAATAGAACAAAAATTTTTTTACAAAATTTTTTTACAAAAAAATACTACCGACTTCCAAATAAGAAAACCACAAAGTGAAAAGTAACTTGAGTAACTTGTCTCACAAAGTGAGAAGTCGGTGTCTTTCGTAGGTACCATTTTTTTGCGTTATGGGCACCGACTTTCAAAAATAAAGTTATTTTTCACTTTGTAGTTTTCTTATTTGGAAGTCGGTAGTATTTTTTTGTAATTTTATTTTTTATTTTTTTCTTTTTAGTTGTACTACCTAATGGGCAAGTTTTATAGTAAGTTTCCTATAAGGCCAGAATAGATTACCCGAATATCATGAAACTTGAACAAAACCGATCGAATGAGAGATCTGCTTACCCCTTAAGATCGTATTGGCGCGAAGTTATGTTATGAATTGGTACAAACGATAAACAGACATGCGATTTGCCGTTATTTATTGAAGAGTTCTGTTGTATATCTTCAAAGTTCTTCATCAGATCTTTACCAAATTAAAATGGGACCAATTACGAAACATACTCTTTCAAACAATAAAAGATTTTTTTAAATAGGTCCACAATTGACGGAGATATCGGTGAACATACAGAAAAAAAAAAACATACAAGAAGTCGAACATAACATAGAACCTCCTCCTTTTTCAAAAGTCGGTTAAAAAAGGAACCAAATAGACCGTGCGTGCAGCCGTTGTGAAGTAATACTTACATAAAGTCGGGAATTGAGTTTTTATATATAATTATAGATATGATAAAGTCTGGATGTTAAGATTATTGGTTAACTAATAACCTGGATTACATACATACATACATAGACATTGCACACTTTTATCCCGAAAGTAAGTAAATTAACGAGGAATAATTTTCGGCCTTGACGTGATTGAATCTGCTGGCAGAAACTGGTGGTTTGATAAAATTTCATAAAATTTCATATACAGTAGCAATATTAATATGACAAATCATCAAAAATTTCCGAACGCATACAACCCGAATCTCTTCAAAGTTAGAGTGAACAGGCTTCTTCTGGGTAAGCTCACTCCATCGTCGACTCTGTCTCTGTCACCTCTGACCTAGACTAGAGTCAAGAGCATACCCAACACAAGTAATAAAAAAAAAAGTATTTTACAATGCATGTCCTCGAAAAGAGCGTTTTCTAAGCAGCCAAACTGTGCGGCAAGTGTCACTTTTTTTTACTAGTGCTTTTTACTTTCCTGTACTTTTTTAATTTTTAACTCCAACGTCAGCCCGCCGCATAGAGTTTTTATTATTTGAGAAAAGTTTTAAAATTAGTTAAGTACAGATTATCATTCATATAAAAAGTAAAACAAAACTAATACGTCATTTAAGGCGTTTTTAATTACTCTAGATTTAGATTTTGATCAATAAATTAATTTTAATTATTCATTAAATATGTTTGGCAGAATTAATATTTTGCTCGTGCCTTTTTGCGTTATGACGTGACAGCTATTGCACATGCGCAGTAGAACTATGAACTATTAGTTAATCTGTGGATATGCTGAGCGCCCTTGAATAAGCGCCATTTTATTAATTTCTTGCTTGGTTCAGATTTTTTTTTTTATTTCCTCGCACAATGCATAGTAAAATGTTGTATGATACACGTGCGTAAGATGATTTCCGACTCGTGTCGATTTATCCACTCATCTGAAATCACCTACTTCCCGCACTTGTAGTATAAATAACTATTAATTAACAGATGAAAATGAAGAGAAGAAATTAGATGAAACCATAAAAGAATGGCAAGCTACATAGACTGTTCGCCCCAACGAAATATATATATGTCAAGCAAATCATGCTAATATCCAAGGACTTTTATGTTCAGTGGGAGTAATCTCTTGATCATAACGATAAGTGAATGCAGGAGCCCATAATCTGACAATCTATTATAATTGAACTAGCTTTTACACTACCCACGGTAATATAACGCCATGTTCATGTTCTATACACGGCAACTGCAGAATCCTAACTAATATTATAAATGCAAATGTGGGTTTGCTTGTTTGTATGTTACATATTCACGACTTAACGGTTGAACAGATTTGGATGAAACTTGGCATATGGATAGACCAAAACCTGGATTAAGACATTAGGACTTTTAATCCTGCTAAAATGTTCTTTTGGAATAATAAATCGAACGGATCGGACGCTCACTCACTCGATGATCAGACCAGATCAAGGCCATTACAGGACTCACGGTATCGTAAGCACTGGGAGGAGCTGAAGATAGAACGGCTTGGAAGCAGCTCGTCAAAGACTCCGTCTAAGCTTTACAAGACGTGCATGACCTTCAGTAATGAAGACGACGAATACGAACTAGGACCATAAATCTATTATCACAAGGGCAAAGTCGTGACCTGAAGCTAGTATTTATTAATGTTAAATACCAACTGCATTTTGTCATGTTGTTAACTACCATTTACCTGTAAAAGATTGATCATAATTTAATGCGAATTAATTACATCTAACATGAGCAAAACTTGTTTCTAAAAGCTGTGAACTTCAGTGCAATCACTGTGCCAACGATTCCAATGTTTCATTGCGCAACTTTGTAGCATCTTTTGCGATAAAATTAACACTCCCATAGAGAAAGTATTCAGTCTTTGTCACCCTAATGATTATACCTATTACACTAATCTCTGAGTTGAATAATAAAGAGACTTTAAGTACCGATAAAATATTTAGTACCGACATGTACTCTAAAGAAGCTAGATCGATGGTTCTTCACGTTTTTTGGGATCGAAGGACCAAGATAACTTGACCCGTGTCACTCTGCACGTTATCCGCCTCGAAGGACCAAGTTTTTTGGTGATGACACAAGATGTTTTTATGACACTATTTTAAATATGGCGTCTTAAACGAAGCCCGCCTTTTATTTATGAGGACCGTAATTTTTGGTGCAAGACAATGGTTTTAATTATCTGTGGTGATAACCGTTGTTAGTAAAAGTCGTTGATGGGAGGATTTCAGGTATTATTCAAATGGCGAACCGTAAAAGAAAGATAAAATGCGTTGTTTATGAGGTGATCAGCTCCTGTGTTTTGGTATGGAAAAACTGTTATGGTTGCTGGAAAAAAGTGAGTAAGCTATCTTGATATTCATTATTTATCTATTTATATCTATAGACAGAATTTAGTTTTTAGCTCGTTAGTTAATAATTATACAGTATATCGATAACGAATCAATTCAATCTGCCTAGCCTTTTTCCCAATTATGTTGGGGTCGGCTTACAGTTTTACCGGATTCAGCTGAGTACTAGTGTTTTACATGAAGCGACTGCCTATCTGACCTCCACAACCAAGTAACTGGGTAACACGATACCCCTTGGCAAGACTGGTGTAAGATCTCAAGCTTCTGACTACCCGTAACGACTGTCTTAGATCTTCAAATGACAGCTGATACCAACGGCTTAACGTACGTGCTTTCCGAGGCACGGAGGAAACTTACATTATCACATCACGTCATCAGCCTATTAATGTTTCCACTGCTGGGACACAGGCCTCCTCTCTTTGAGAGGGAATGGTGGATGTCACATGTCTTCGATTTTTTTTGGTTCTAGGTCATGCCGGTTTCCTCACGATGTTTTCCTTCACCGTTTTGAGAGAAGTGGTGATGAAATAATTTACACAAAGTAAAGCGCCTACCTGGGCTCGAACCCACGACCTACAACTTGTAAGTCACGGCCGATACCACTGGGCCACCACTGCTCTCGGACTGCTCTGCGGAGGAAACTCGGTATGTTTAAATGGTCATCCATCCACGGACCAACCTCGTCAAGCGTTGCTTAACCTTGAAGATCGAGCCATGCGGCTGTTATTATTTAGCCACGAGCTCCTCCTATATTGATAACGAATTATAGAAATTGTATACATAGTTACGATTAAATATTTTATCCTTTACTTAGTGAGCGTTGCAGTCAAAAATTTGTTAGCTTTGGAAAACTTAAAGTCGATAACCTGATCTATCTAGAGCCAAACCAAACAGCATCACTCAAGACAATACTGCAATATTATGCTAAAAATTAACTACCGTATATCCTAGTACAGAATACCAAAACAAATCCAGCACACCCGACTGCTGTGAAAACACATAAAACGCTTAAAATAAAACACCCTGTGTACAATATGTCAAGTGTGAGCCCAATAAAGAATGCTTAAAGACACACCATGTATAATTGTCAGTTTTAAACCTCGTAATGGGTTTTCAGTGAGTTATTGACTCTGTTTTATTAGTTAGTAATAAAGTTGTCTCTTTGTCTTTGTATAGATGGATGGTACTTATGGGCTGCTTATTTTTGGTGAGTATGGTAGGTGGCACCAGGTGGGGTTTAATTGCTTGAATATTAAGAGCTAACAAAGCTCAAGTGAGCTTGAATAATAACAGCCGCATGGGTCAATCTACAAGGTTAAGCAACGGTTGACGAGGTCGGTCCGTGGATGGGTGACCATCTTTACATGTATGCCTATAACATTTGAGAATTTCCCTTGATTAATCTAGGATTCCATCATAAGATCCTGGTTTCCTTATCATGGTACCACTTTTGGGATGTCTCTTTTCCAACAAAAAAATAATCATCAAAATCGGTTCATAAACGAAGAAGTTATCCGCGAACACACTTAAAAAACTCTCCCTCCTCCTTTTTGGGCAGTTGGTTAAAAAGGGTGCAGTATTTTCTCAGCTGTGAGATAAAATAGGCCAGATAGATAATCCGATTTCTACCTATGACCACAGGACTGATAGATTTAAGGAAAATCATGTTTCAATAAAGTGATTTAGAGCAAAATTTTAATTTTTTGTTCCTTAGATCCCTTGCACCTTGTCCCCACGAATACACCGTAAGGTTAACCTGTTTTAGAGTTATTAACCAAAGTTATGGTAAATGTAATTATGATACCTGCATGGGAAAACCTAAATAGGACTCATAGCCATGGTTCATTAGATTAACGATGTCCCCATAATTGGATGTCCCATGCGATACCATTATTAAGTCTTTTGCCGTTATTTTTTCCCTTGGTTTGTTGGTATAGATTTTAATATGGACATTTAAAAAACAGCAAGTGATAAAAATTGTCGTGATTCTGATATTGTTTCGCAAAGAGATTATACAGATTACCATATTTTGGTTCCTAGATATAGGAATAGGATTAATGGCTATTTGGGTATTCCAAGAACTCCAAAAATGAGAGAGATTCTCAAGTTGACCGGTACTACCTGTACTGGTCAACTTGAGAATCTCTCACATTTTTGTTGGTTAAAAATGACGGAAAGATTGCTAAGGCAAAAATGGATACGAAATACATCATCGGCCTATTTATATTCCCACTGCTGGGACACAGGCCTCCTCTCTGTGAGAGGGGATGGGCTGCAATCCACCACGCGGGCCCTGTGCGGGTGGAAGTCACATGTCTTGGCATTTTTGGTTCTAGGACATGCCGGTTTCCTCACGATGTTTCCCTTCACCGTTATGAGAGTAGTGGTGATGTAATAATTTACACAAAGTTAACTGCCCGCCTGGGTTCGAACCCATGACCTACACCTTGTAGGTAGCGGCCACAGATCATAGAAACAACAGGTAGCGGCCGATACTACTGGGTCAGCACTGTCCTCCTCGCAATGAAATACATGCATGTATGTATTTTTTTTTTGTAAAATATAGGCTTGCATTTGACCACTATCTCTCCTGATGATAAGCGATGATGTAGTCGACGATGAAACATGCTAACCATTTTCATTTGTGTTTATTTTTTCATTCATAATAACGACAGTAACTTTACTTCCATTATCATCATCATCGTCATTTCACCCGAATCCGTCCACTACTAGACATAGACCTCACCCAAGCGTCACCACATCGACAAGTCCTGTGCTTCTCAGATCCACCGGATTCAGTTTCACTATCATAAAATTAAAATACGTTTCCTGTAATTAAATTTCTATAAAATCCTCAATCAAAAACCAGAAATAGAACAGGTTCATCTACTTAACAACTATCTATATCAAATTGAATACAGGATATGACGAGTATTAGTCTAATGCTACTAAATGTGACTCATTATGGACTCAAAAATTAATGATAAGCGACAATGTATTAGAACTTCCGGTTGTGGTTGTTATTTAAAAATGGACTTGATTGCCTTTTATGCTGTTATTTTTAATCGGGAATGGTATTGATTCTGATTATGTTTTTTGGTGATACGATGACAATATGAGCAGAGATGAGAAAGCTGAGATGGGTGTGCGGTGTGACTAGTTTGGATAAAGTAAGAAATGAGTATAATAGAGGAAGTTTGAAAGTGATGCCAGTGACAGAAACGTTGAAAGTAAACCGTTTGTCCTGGTATGAGAAGGGATAAAACGCATGTAACTAAAAGAATCATGAATATAAATGTGGATGGATGGAGACGAAGGCCAAATAAAAAATGAATGGACTGTGTGAGGAGTGATATGAAAGAAAAGGGAGTCAGTGATAGCGTGACAGGGGACAGGAAGGTATGGAAGAAGAAAACTTGTTGCGCTGATCCCAAGTAACATGTGATGAGGGCAAGAAGACGATGATGATGATGACAATATGACTTTATATAACCATATTTGTAAGTATCAAATGAATGAGAATTGTAAAGTACGGGTTAATTTTTAAAACCTCATCAATGATGATGTCTCATCTTCTTGCCCATGTCCCATGTTATGTACTTACTTGGGGTCGGCTCAACACATTATCTTATTTCATTCCATCTTGTCAATCATCCCGCTATCCTGACTCCCTTTTCTTTCATATCACTTCTCACACAAATAATAAACTTTTAATTATTATGGCAATTAGCCATAGTATTGATAATATCTAGGTTTGTTATACTACAGAGAGATAAGATAGATCAAAGAAGCAAGATAATTTTGATTACTAGACGTAACATTACTTGTTTGAAGACTGAGAAGATGAAATTCGAGGGACTATAAGCATAGACTACTATTATACACTATAAGCATAGACTATAAGTGAATATGGCCACAAAACAAACGAGTGCCAGATTTTTTTCTATGGAAGAAGCAACGAAAAATGAAGATTGATTCCACCATGGAGGCGTAACTAAAAAGTTGGTTGCAGGCGAATCGATAAATTAGGTTAAACAACAATCAGTTATTTTAGCACCGCGCTATCTGTTCAGTTTGGGTGCAACACGCAATTTGGGCATTAGTGTACGTACATACTGGTATAGACGAAGGTCCCACTAGCAGAAGTATTGATGGACCAGAAGCAAATAAGAATGGATAAATGGAAACGCTTGATAGTAAAGCTAGAGTGAAAGAATAAATATTTGTAGAATTTATCAACATTAAAAATGAGAATTCTGTACAAGCTGGTATAAGATTTTATGTGGCTGGATCATGATACATGATCATTTACCAAAATAAGCTTTTGTAAGTTTTCCGATACATAATGGCATTATGGCAACAAGACAGATATCGCCAAAACTGTCAAAAGGAGAAGCGTGTACTCGTGAAAGGGACGGAGGGAGGCTTTTGCTTAGAAGTGGGACCGATTATAATAGCAAAAATATAGGTACTATACTATATTTAAATTTTATTTCCTTAGAACAAAAATCTGAAGCAAAATTAATTATAAGATACTGAGACTTGACGTAGTCTGTACATACTGGAGTAAGGACAAAACAAAAATTTGGATGGCTAAAGTGATTCTTTTTTCGACAAAAATGGATGTCTGTCTCTGTTTATTTTCGGGTGATTTGGGATGATTGCCATCAGGGCAAATTGAAACGATTCATATCAGGGGTGATTCAATGTGTGAAAATAATTAAGGCTTCCTTTCCAAAAAGTGCTTTTAAATTTTTGGCTCCGTGATTATCGCGTGTGACAAGTTTTTTTTTTTTGAAACTGGCGTGTAAGACATGTTTGCACACATAAAGATAAGACAGGCTTCTACTGCAATTCAGTACCAACTTTGTTTTAATTTCAATTAGTTTAGATTTTTTTGTTTGAGCATCGGCAATTAAAATATGGCGTATAGGATTAAATAAGCATTTCTGCCTACCCTCATAGGATTTTTTTTTAACAATAAAAACAAACAAAACAAAGTCGGTGTCTTTGGTATCTATTGTTTTTCGTTTTTCGGCAGCGACTTCGGAAAAGAAAGTTATTTTCACTTTGTAATATTTTGGAAGTAGGTTTGATGGTTTTTGTTAAAAGTTTTCTTTTTATCTCTTTTTAGTGTTGATAGGTAACTCCGATTACAATGAAAATCATTTATAGTCCAAACATGACTAGGATACTTTGTTTTATTTCGGTGTTCCAGTGCCTACCTGCTGGCTTCATCATCAGATCAGTTCGATGGTACCATTTTCATCCCATTCATATAATATTTTTTATTTCTATGTTTATACCTGTGACATACTTAGCATTAAGGAGTTCCAGTTCTGTGGTCTTCTTCATCAGTTCCACTTCACCAAATGATAAATTCTGAGTGCAAATGATTGCATTGTTGATGAAAATACCAAAATCGTTATATGTATGCCTATAATATTTGAAGAGTTCCCTCGATTTGTCCAGAATCTCATCATTAGATCCTGACCTGATGACCATGGTACCTCTTGGAAAGTATAACCTTTCAAACAAAAGAAGAATTGTCTAAATCGGTCCAGGCATCTTTAAATATTCGGGGAATGAACAAAAAAAAAGATACCGACGAATTGAGAACCTCCTCCTTTTTTTAAGTCTGTTAAAAAGACTTGCGTTTATGTCACACAAATTGAGAGGAACTAAAGATCATTCGGAACGGTGAAACTGTTCAGACTGGTTTCGTAAATTTTTCATTGAATTTCAGCCGAAATTGAATTATAAAGATCATAAAAACAAATCATAAAAATAACGAATACAGGATGTAATGGAAAGGATACAATCCCATACAAAATTGTCGTCAGCTGAGCAAAATTTGTATAGGCGATACAATTTCTGTTTTTAGAATGAAATGAGACTAAAACTCTAGTATATGCAGTTTTTTAAATAATATATGACATTATTTTCCGTTACAACCTGTAACCAACATAGAAGATATATTAACGATTTAAGGGTAGGAGTTTCATAGACAAGCCTCTACAAAAAATATACAAATGTTAACATGAATATATTCTGTAACACTGACTAATCAATTGGCAGACACGTACGAACTTGGGCCAAAACCTACAAAGCCAATTTTGCTTAACAAAGCATCGTATTTGGTACCATACCTAATTTCTGAACCACCCCTATTTTGCGTAACAGGTAGTGTTTTTCGACAAATTAACCAAGCTGAAACACAAACAAAATTCATCCTTATTATTTAAGCTTTTAGATTACTGACAACAGCACTGAAAAGTTTGTAACTATCACGTCTTTTTCTACTTCAGCAATCCTTTTGCATAAATTTGAGTAAACAAAATTGAACTTTGCCCGCTTATAATAAAGTCTACAGCATACGCAAAACCTAAGTTAGTTCCAAAAATTTTTTGCCTGATTTTGACCCACTAGCAAGTTTCGCAAAAAAAAAAGGTTTTTGTGTTCGTTGCACGTGTTTAGGATTGAAAGTTATTGTTCGAAAGTGCTATTGTTGATATATTGTTACTTTTTTTCGGTAAAGTGATCCACCTGATGGTCTGGTCAAGGGGAGGGTAGGGTTGCAAACTGCAAGGTTCCAATTGTCCTGTTAGTTGCAAGTTTTAAATGCGTTTTATTTGGTTCTTTTACGCTTAATTTCAGTATTTGTATTGTAGATAGGATCGTGTTTGACCACTAACTCACTTAATAGTAACCGATGATGTGATCGACAATGGAGCAAGCTTGCCTGGAAATAACCTATTCACTTTTGACTAAAAGACGTCCAGGTTTCGGCTTTCAGGAAAAACAGATTTCAACAAAACTGATGCAGAAAGATTAAAGCCCGAAGAAGCTTATAAGTAATTTTTAATAAAGTAGGGGTAGAACACATTTGTACTTTATCAGAATAAGAACTGTATCAAGCTATTGAAGTGGAATTAAGTGAAACATTTCACCAAAAGTGGTCCTTGTGTACAAATACAGACACAATAAAGTAATGTCTTCGCCCAAAAAATCTGCCACCTTTAAAGATGTTGCGCAGATCAGTACAATGAATTTTTAAGTTCATACGCATCCATACATTTCCTTAAAAATTTTTCGTAATTTCTATAGTAGTCCATTATTCTTCTCCCGTGCCCGAATAGACTACGAGAGACCTTACTTGTATCTTACTGTATTTACAAAATGATATTACATCACAATAAAATTGTCCACAACTATAACAAGCAAATCGTTAGCTGAACGTAATCTGCCTCTATCAAATACATTAGCTCCACGATTAAGTACCAACAGATAACGTAAACCAAACTTAGCAACCTTAACATCAAACTTCGCGTTAAAAGTTAAAATACCGGTTTCAACCGGTTGTAGAACAAAGGAATCTGTTGGTACGAAACTAGGCTGATTGAACGACAATTTAGGTCTTATCCTAAGATCTAGGTCTTAGAATTGTTTACGTTGAACAGCTGTGCTTTATAGTAGGGTTTTATGGATCGAAACTAGGTTTAGGGATGTTTTTAGGATCTGAAGTGATGACAGAATTTTTAGGAGTACTAGATTATCGGGTCGTGGAGGGCTAGTGGCTAAGACCTTGCCTCTCGTAATTGAAGTCACGTGTTCAAATGCGGTCAAGTAGCTATGTGACTTTTTCAACTCATAGGCAAGCATGGTGATTAAGGCCCGTGCTTTCTCTGTATGAGAAGAGGCATTTGCCCTGCAGAAGGCAATTAATAGGCTAATATTATTATACTAGGTTATTTATTTAAGTATTCGTTTACCCTCCCATGGATCGCCTTGCAGCAATTCACCTATGGAACACAATCCTATGTAGGTCTTTGATTTTGAGAGCGAACTCATTGAATTACTGTCCCATTTCATATGTGTGAAAATATTGATAAAGACTATCGGTATAATTTTTATTATTATTGATAGTCTTGCCTTTGACCATCAACTCACTGATAGTAAGCGATGATGTGGTCGTAAGTGAAACACGCTTGCCTAGAAGTAACCTATTCATTCTTGACCTAAAGACCCCAAGGTTGTAACTATCAGGAAACACAGACTCCAGCAGGGATTTCCCTCCTTAGCTGTATGTACAATGAAAGTATTCCCAAAACGTTTTTCCATATGGGTGGTCATGTACCGATGGCGCATCGCCATACATCTTGTTAACCGATGATGGAATGGAACGGGCTAGGCGGAACTAAATCATGATCTTGATATGACATGATCGTCTCCCATTCGTCTGCGACTACATCTCAGTCAGGATTCGCGTCCAAGTCCCTATCTAGTTTATCCAGTAAGACCGCGTTCAATTCAAAGCAGCACACGTCACGGTAGTCGAGCACTCGGAAAATTAAAGTCTGCACAAGCATAGTTTTTGTTAAGGCAGGCAAGAACCTCTTCAAACGATACAAGGATCTTAAAGTACCGCTGGCTCTCGACAGCTAAGTTTCGAGTCAAGATGCAAAACGAGTTCTTTCACACTAGGGCTAATGGGAATGACGGAACCATTGAACGATCATCTCTATATTCCCAAAAACAAAAACCATGGCACCCTATCAACCAGTTCTCCAAATCTTCTCGCACATCACCGTGTTAGCCCGACCTCTATATTTACACAGCTGTGTCTTATTGTTCGTAGGATTAGTAGCAAGCAGCGATCAGCGTGGGAGTGGGTTCGGTGCCAACCGAAGGATCATTTCTTTTAGTAGACCTTTTTTATTTATTTTACTACAGCAATTCTGTATTGTCATTCAAATTTTTGATGTCTTTGTTACGCAAAACGGTGTACCTGTCACGACTTATGCAAAATTATGGGCCTTTAGTACGCTTTTGATTTTGTTGAGAGGTTTTATCGTTATTGATACAGTTTAAAGGGCTTTGGTAAACCTTTTTAGCAAAGTTAGTCTGCTAAAAGGTTTAATCAATAGGTATAAGATCATTCGGTCCCCTTCATGATAGTTAATATGAGTGATGCTAATCCATGCGTCATTTTCGTGAACGGGCGCCGTCAGTTGGGACTGGTCATAACTTAGCTGCCTCGGCCTGTTTAATTTTGCATAAAAAACAGTATCTTAAAAGTCTCAATAAATCTTTTAGCTTCGTTTGAAGTAGTTTCTTCGAAGTAAAAAAAAACCGAAGCCTTCGTAGTCGTTTGCTGAAATTGTATCAAAACTTGTCATCATTTCTAAATATCATTAACCATTTGATAGAAAACATCATTTAATACATAAGTATATTTTATCTACTAAAGACTTTTTTATCTGAGATCTGATTTATTTTTACTTGTTACTTTTTTTATAAACGTTTTCAATCATTTCTCCTTAACCAACATTGTGAAACCCATATACACAAACAGCCAGACCCGGGGAACAAATAGGCTATACAAATATTTTTTCTGTGCAGGAATCGAACCCGCGACACGCAGCGCAGCAGCAAATCACTCAGCCACGCACCAACCGTGCCGTCAAGATATAAAACAAGCTTGCAGTTAGGTCGATGGCACTTTGTAAAGTCTCTCTGAATTTTAGAATGAGATCCCTCTTGCTCTGAAGTTCAGAGAGCGAACGTGTATGAAATGCTGCAGCTCAAACTCTATCTTTTTATCAACAACGAATCGCTTACCATCGCTTGATGGTAAGCGATGATGGGTTCGACGTTGAAGCACGCTTAACTGCAAGTAACTTATTCATTCTTGACTTATTGACCCTAGGTTGTAAGTATCAGGAAACACAGTCACCGGAAGCGAATTCTATTCCTTAGCTGTAAGCACAAAAATTATATTTCTCAAAACGTTTAGTGCATATGGGTAAGATTTACACCGTGTACCGATGGCGTACCACCGGACTTCTTGTAGTCTCATCGTCATCATCACCATTTCAGCTGAAAGACGTCCACTGCTGGATGTAGGCCTCCCCCAAGCGTCGCCACATTTATCGGTCCTGTGTTTCGCATCCACCGGACTCCCGCAGCCTTGACCAGGTCATCGTTCTACCTGGATGGAGGCCTTCCAACTTTGCGTCTTCCGGTACGCGGTCACCACTCTAGAACTTTTCGGCCCCAACGGCCAACCGTTCTGCGAGCAAAGTGACCTGCCCACAGCCACTGAAGTTTGGCAATTCTTCAGGCTATGTCGGTAACATTGGTTCCCTTGCGGATGTCTTCATTTCTTATTCAATCACGCAAGGAAATACCAAGAATAGCACTCTATTACCCTTTGGGTGAACTTAAGCCTTCTGATGAGGCCCATTGTGAGCGACCATGTCCGTGTCCCGTAAGTAATCGCTGGCAACACACACTGGTCTGGTGGACTTTCATCTTGAGACACTGTGATATGTTAGACGAGAAGATACTGCGCAACTTCTCGAACGCCCGTCTTAAAATCTCATTATCAACATCATCAGCCTTTTTAATTTTCCCACTGCCGGAACACAGGCCTCCTCTCTGTGAGAGGGGTAATGGGCCGTAATCCACCACGCGGGCCCAGTGCGGGTTGGTGGATGTCACATATCTTCGAACTTTTGGTTCGACATTAGTCGGCGGGTTATTCAAAAATCAAAATCATACGCTTCGAACCCACAACTTAATTCTAAATCTATGGTCGCGGCCGTAACTACAATGTAGTCTATATACTATAATTTACTTACAAAGGAAATCCCCTATAATGACAAGTGAAATTATTTAATTACGCTTTATCTTTACACACAATTGTTTATTTCAATAACAATAACTCAGTTTATCTCCGTTTGGCTAATGGTCGTGTTATCAGTTAATGGCTTTAACTTTTACAAACTTATAATTTTTTTAAACATTTTTTTATTTCAACCGCGCTGTCGATTTTACGAGTGTTCTATTGCGTTGTAGTTTTGTTGATGTGGGGTGAAAGAGGGCTGTTGCTGTCCGGCAGTTTTCTTACCTATATATTTATCTTATATGGAATGGAAATTTTTGAATATTTTTAGAATTAAGAAATAGCGGTGTTTCATTACTAAGATAGATAATTATTACTTGTTTTGTATTGTAGTAACAATGCAGAATGATAAGGGAAAACTTTGACAGATCCACAGAATCTGTTAATTTAATTCAGTGTAAAATTTTGCCAAATTAGTGTAGTTTTGTTAGCTTTTCAGTACAGTGCTTCAGTACAATTCCAGAAAATATCTCTAACAAACAATTAAATAATGTTACCTCTTTGTAATATTAGTAAAATTTTAATTACCACTTTATTTATATTATAAATGCGAAAGTGGGAGGATGTATGTTTGTAACTCAATGACGCCAGAACGGCTGAACAGATCTGGATGAAATTTGGCATAGGGATAGATTATAGTCCGGAGTATCCTTTTGGATAAAGAAACACATCTCACGCGGGCGAGGCTACTGGTAGAGGCTAGTATCTTCATAAGTGACTTACAAAAGTTTACAGTCAATGAACTTAATTTGACAGGCTTGCTCGAAAATTATTCCTCTACCCCAAAAAGGTAATCGGCTAGTCCAAAACATGTCCGAAGATGTGTCAAAAAAAAGTTTTGTTTACATTTTTTGCGGCCCTCAGCTGTGGATGAGTTTTTTGCTCAAAAGTAGGTAGGCAGAAACCCAAGCTAGTAGGACCATTTCGTTGTGATTTTTTTCCTGTTTGAACATTAGTTATCTCTTGGTTGTTTGGCTAACCAAGTTTAGTAGGTAAGAGAGCTGTTGATAGAGTTGGTAGTTAAGTTAGATGTTTTTTGGTAGGTCGTCAACAAATCATGATTGCGACATTCATTAGCATTTGGGAGTCAAGAGGCTTAGCTGTAAAGATTAATTATTGAAAGGGAGCTAAATACATTTTTTAAAGAAGTGGATTGTTTTTTCGACTTGCCTATTTGAATCTCCTGTATTTTCAACCACTCCAAACTTGCAATGATATAGAACTTGAAAAGCGAGGATCAGATAAAACAATTTTTTCCTAGACCAATTGAGACGTTGGTGCGTATTTTGAGGCTTGTTAACTGTCGTGTCAACGGATTGTTTTTAGGGTTCCGTACCCAAAGGGCAAAAACGGGACCCTATTACTGAGACTCCGCGATCCGTCTGTCTGTCTGTCTGTCCGTCTGTCACCAGGCTGTATCTCATGAACCGTGATAGCTAGACAGTTGAAATTTTCACAGATGATATATTTCTGTTTCCGCTATAACAACAAATACTAAAAACAGAATAAAATAAATATTTAAGAGGGGCTCCCATACAACAAATGAGATTTTTTGGCCGTTTTTTGCAATAATGGTACGGAACCAATCAATCTGGCTGGTTCTTTCCTCAAAAGACCATTTCAGACATCAATCTATAGTGTTCACATGATCTAACCATGATTTTTGTTTTGTCTGGACATTAAAAGAGACTGTGACCTCTGAGTTTGTTTCGGCCTTTCTTCTCAGAGTAGTCAGATAGGAAACGCCGACCTCATCTAGTTTTAAAAATATGATCGACATGTAAAAGTGTTTTTACAAACCAACTTACAGAAATAAAATCATTTATCATTTGAACCCTTCGTGCGCGAGTCTGACTCGCACTTGGCCGGTTTTTTATGTTTACTTACAGAAAGCATGCGATAGAATTTTAACAAGTTACTACATGTTTAAATTTTATCATATTACAGTTGTGACTCGTGTGTCTTTCATTTACTATCACTGACATAAAAAACTAAGTTAATATTGAACCGATTTACTGGGGATTAAGATAAAACCTTATCTATCAGATAGTACGAACTCTAAAATAAGCCGAAGAGGCAACCTATTACTGGTATCAAACCAAGGAAAAGGGAAGTAGATATATATTATCATTTGCAAGGATATCCCAAGAGTGCCCAATACACATGATCATCATCATCATCAGCCTTTTAAATGTATGCACTACTGGGACACAGGCCACTCTGTGTGAGAGGAAATGGGCCGTACCATTATCACAAAAACGGCCAAAAAATCACGTTTGTTGTATGGGAGCCCCTCTTAAATATTTATTTTATTCTGTTTTTAGTATTTGTTGTTATAGCGGCAACAGAAATACATTATCTGTGAAAATTTCAATTGTGTAGCTATCACGGCTCATGAGATACAGCCTGGTGACAGACGGACAGACAGACGGATCGTGGAGTCTTAGTAATAGGGTCCCGTTTTCACCCTTTGGGTACGGAACCCTAAAAAAGGGTTAATAAAAAAAAAACTACAGAAAGCATAGATAATAGGCTGCTAACCTGTTACGACCTGTGTCAACAAGTTGCTACTGGTCCAGGCTTTGGGTATAACTCTCGACCTTTTTCGGACAAGTTCCACTTTTTAAGGATTGCGGGACGTAACTTTTTTTTGGCCAGAGTTAATCGGTTTTGAAACATAGGCCGATGGGCGTCTATAAGATCGAACTACGATGAATAGTTATTTCTTATGTCTACCTAGCCTTCTAACATTTTGTGAATGTGTGAACATTGTAGGCCTTCTAGATTTCTAGATGCTTGTTAACATTTATTTTTATCTTGTTTTACTTTTTTTTTTTCTTACGACTTATTGTCGGGCCTACGTTGTCCCTCCATATCCAAGTACTAATGCTGTAACATGGAAATATTGTAAAACCATACCATTTTTTTATAAGAGTAACCATGGAGTTTCTTGCCGGTTGTTCTCCATAGGAAACGACTAACCCGAACCGTGCACTTTTTATATTAAAAAAACCGTCTATATCTTATCCTTCCTAGGTCTTTCCGAAGAACTAAGAGGTTAGGCTTGGGGGAGGCCTATGTCCAGCAGTGGACGTCTTTCGGCTGATATGATGATTATGATGAAGAGGTTAAAGCTGACGTACGGACCGGTGACTTTGTAACATTTTGTTACCTACCTAGAAAAGCAGAGTATGGAAGTAGTGGTATTAATATATTTTAACTAGCTGTTGCCCGCAGCTTCGCTCCTGTGAACCACCCCACAGGACCCGTTTTCGGGATTAAAAATAGCCTATGTCACTCAGAAATAATGTAGCTTTCTATTAGTGAAAGATTTTTTCAAATCGGTCCAGTAGTTTCGGATCCTATTCGGTACAAACAAACAAACAAAAAAATATTTCCTCTATAATATTATTAAAGTATAGATTAGTATAGATGGGCAGCAGTATCAGCACTTCGAAACAGTCAATAAAACACAAATCAGGGGGATGACCATAAACTCTTAGAGCGGTATCAATTTGAGATCAAATAAGGGACAGATGTATCTGACGTGTATACATCTGTCACTTAATCGATCTCAAATTGATACCGCTCTAAGAGCTTATGGTCACCCCCCAGTTCTTTAGATTTTCTATGAACAATGAGTGACATAAGAAAACTGACTCTTCTCCATAATCTCCATTTCCTCTATAATCTAGAACTACGCCTCCAAAACTTTCATTTTCAACTTCCCACGGCTTTCTCGCTTGAACTCACTCTGCCATAACAAAGAGCCAAGCAAAAGTTGTTAATGAAGCGCTATGGAGGATAATCCATGGGTTTTCAATGGTAAATAATATGAATTTCAAATAACAGGTGCGATGGCGCAATATGCCTTCGAACTAAATGTGGCAGATTAAATGATGAATGTAGAGTTGTTTGTGATGGTGTGATTGTGATGGTTTTGGTGTGACAATTCTTGCACATTATCAAGGTATTAAGTCATGAAACTTGTAACGGTAGGTTAAAATAAAAACCGGCCAAGTGCGAGTCGGACTCGCGCACGAAGGGTTCCGTACCATTATCGCAAAAAATGCCAAAAAATCACGTTTGTTGTATGTTTGTTGTCTGTTATAGCGGCAACAGAAATACATCATCTGTGAAAATTTCAACTGACTAGCTATCATGGTTCATGAGATACAGCCTGGTGACAGACGGACAGACAGACAGACAGACGGACCGAGGAGTCTTAGTAATAGGGTCCCGTTTTTACCCTTTGGGTACGGAACCCTAAAAAAGGAGTGTAATTGATCAACTATGTTATTTTTAACAAACAAGGAGTTAAAACTGTGTAGTAACTTCATACATGGGTCTCGCAATTTTCTTAAGTATTGACCAATTTTCCCTTTAGCGTGGCTTAATTCAAGAAACTTTGCATTTTTTGTAACGAAAAGTAGCCTATTGCACTACTGTCTAATGCAGAGTGCCTGAAGCTTTCTTTCAATGTAATAACTTTATTTTTATTTTATTAAATGGGTTCAGTAATACTAGACATGTACATATACAAACAATTTTAACAATACTATTAGCTTAGGCATGAAAAAGTAATGAGTCTTTTAATTGTCAAAAACGTTTATTCATCTGTCCAAAGTTATTCATTTAACCTTTCAAAGCTGAACTCTTATCGAAATAAAAACCGATACGCTCCAATTCCATAAACACAGAACATAGCACATAAGTATAAACATCTCTATACAAACCCAGTGCATTGAACTTTCCGCAGCGCTCGCTAATCTGTGCGCATCACTCGGATAGCAATTTATTAACTGCACAGTAGACATGTGTCCAACCACCAGGATGACCGCGCTGTGCATTTTTTGCGAATTCAATTTTAAATGCACAAGGGATTTGCTGGTGTTTATAGTTTTATTGGGCTTAGGAGAAAAGAAGGGCTTAGATTTTAAACACGTTAAGATAAATTATACTTTGTAGATGTGTTGATTTGAGGCGATCGGCGGTGGCGACCTCTCGCGTCCGGCCCTGGTCCAGGCCATTGTACGGAGCGAGAGGGCATGGGAAGCTGTTTCCTCCTTCTGCGAAGCAGTAATACTCGCAAAGGAGGAGGCGGAATGCGTGAGGGAGATGTGAAGGAGACGCCCTCACGCCCCTAGGCACCGCAGGAGACGCCCCGGGCGTTGGGAGTCGCGAGCCGATTCCCGGCCACCGTAGGCGCGGGCTTGCGGACGGAGAGTAATGGGTAGCTCGCCGTGCGAGTTACCGCGGCCCTGGCACAAGCAACTGAAGGAACACGGGTGGGTTTTAGTCAGCAAAAATCTGACATGCCCTCCCGCTTCACCCAGAGCGGGAGAAGTAATTGGATTATTTTCCAACCAAAAAAAAAAAAAAGATGTGTTGATTTAGAGTTATGTTTACTCATAATACGTCGTCATACTCATACATAAATAGATTATCACACCTTTGCCCGAGTAGTACCTAATTATAAATTGCCATGTCTCAAGATCCTATCTTACAACTTCGATATGCTTACAGCTCCATCAACACCTCTCTAATCAAGATCGGATGCTTAGTTTAACGCACATTTTGTTTTACTTACCTACCTCATGTCCTTCGTCAGTGTATGTTATTGTCGAGTACCTAATACAAACATTTCGTTACATAACAACAAATTGCCATGTCTGTAAAAAAATTCATTAGATGCATGACATCCTTACCATCTTTGATAGTATAGACCTTAACCCGACAGCAGAAGGAGGGTATTGTGTTTATCAGTCTATGTATGTAAGTATGTTTGTTCCTATGTGTAAAAAAAAAATAGAAAAAAAAAATTGCTACATTAAAATTAATTTGCCAATTTTAATGTAGCTACATTAAAATTGGAAAATAGAAAAATGGCGTATTTTGGGTGCTATATTGTGAGGGCCCAATTTTTTTTCTCCTTAACTCATCGTGTGGGTTGTCAAGTTAAATGTTATTAAAAGGCGATTTCAAAAATACATAACACTCATATGTTTAAATTTACCTAATTCTAAAAAAAATGTTAACTAAAAAGTTATAAATAAAAAAAGTTAATTCAAAGAATCACAAAACTCGACTGCTTTTGAAGTTAAAAAGAACATATTCGCGAGCTGGCTGACCATAACAGATGTATCCTCCACCTGCACAGCTTATTTTTTTGTACATCGATCGCGTTCGGTCCCGTTCCATTCCGTTCCACGGATATAGATGGTGATCTATCTATCGCCGTAGAACGGAACCGAACGCGATTGATTTACAAAAAATAATGGGTAAAATCAGCCGAAAAACGCTAGTCACGTCGGCACGGTTTTTTTGTATGGGATGAGGCATCTGTATGCTAGTATTATATTATCTGTGATCCTAGGTATACTATCTAAAAAACCTATATAGCAACCAAAACAGCAATATGTATCGCACAGTCATCTGTTTACCCAATGTCTGCTGAAACTATTTCATATCCATCAGCACTAAGCCCTCATGATTGAAAAAGGGGTTGTTTCAGTTTAACATGCATAGTTTAATCCTGGGCCGATATTTAATAGTTTTGAAGTCACCCCTGTTGATACACATCAAAATTGTAATAGTAAAACTGTTGGTAATAACTGCGTATCGAAGCTTCTGTGTTGGTTATGTTGGAGAGATAAATTTGAATAATTTTAACGATGGACTTGGGCAAAATAATCAATACGATGATGATGTCAGTACCTATGTATAGAATTTGAATCAAAATCAAAGTTCGATCAATGAGAATGATGTAGATAATGTGAAGTAGTTCAAAAGCTAAAACAATTTTTCATCCAATTCCACGACACAGAGGTATCCTAGTGTTGGGTCTAGGTTTACTTTAATACACTTACTATTTTTTCTTGCATTTTATGCTATAATTTTTGTTTTTAGGGTTCCGTACCTCGAAAGGAAAAAACGGAACCCTTATAGGATCACTTTGTTGTCCGTCCGTCTGTCTGTCAAGACCCTTTTTCTCAGGAACGCTTGGTATTAAGCTGTTTTTTTTTTATCAAATACTCAAGTATACTGTTCCTTAAAGCTGTGAAAAAATCAAACTTCTAAGCCAACGCAATCAAAACATACAGCCGTTTATGCCGCCATTTTATTATTGTGGTTAATAAATGTAAAGTAAGGTGTCTCAATAAAAGACGCGTAGACCATATCAAAATGACTATCATGAGATTGTTTAAAGAAAAAGATTGATTAAAATGCCTAACCGCTAACCGGTTGGCGCTAACTACCAGCGTTTTACATGGAGCGACTGCCTATCAGACCTCCACAACCCAGTAACTGGGTAACACGGTACCCCTTGACAAGACTGATGTCAGGTTTTCTGGCTTCTGACTATACATTACGAATATCAAAGATAACAACGAATGGCTTAACGTGTTTTTCGAGACACGGAGAATTCTCATTATGTAAAGATCCACCCATCCACGGACTGACCTCGGCAAGCCTTGCGTATCCTTAAAAAAAAAATTAATAAAATCAAAATCCCGACTGCTTAGCAAGCGAACTAAACAGACGTAAACAAGAAAAAATTCATGCTGTGCAGTTGGAGGATATATATCCGCGAGCTAGCTGACCAAAACCAGATATATCTTCCGACTGCACAGCATGTTTTTTTTCTTGTTAACGTCTTTTTAGTTTGCTTTTTAGGCAGTCGGGATTGTGATTTTTTTATTTACAACTTTTTAGTTATTTTTTTTAAGAATTAGGTACATTTAAACATATAAGTGTTAAATATTTTTGAAATCACCTCTTAACACCCTTTATTTTGATACTCCACACGACGGGTTTGGCTCATAGACATATTAAATAGTATGGACTGGAAATACCTACAAAAAAAACGTGCCTACCTAAACCTTAAAATGGCACTTAAAATGGCTGCCAATGCTATGGTTGTTTTAATCACGGAACACACACACATTAATAATTCAAAAAGTAAACAACCATTTGACAGCAGGACTACCACGAACACCCTCCTTCGGCAGTCGGGTAAAAATCGACCCGTTGGTGTTATTATTTAGCCATGAGCTCTATTAAATGAAGATATGAAGAAAAAAATCACACTTCTTGTTCTTACTTCTAGACCGTTCTTTTTTCTCCACTGAGCACGATTTAAAAAAAAACTTCTCTCTTCAATATTCAAAAGCTACCAATAGCGCTCTTATAGCGAGACCAATTAATTGGCAATAAGTCAATACCGCGACCAAGCAATTGGCCGAACATTGGGACACAATTAATTTTAATGGCAATATATTTTGGCAGTAACTCACTCAATGGGACACCTGATGTCAGCCGGTAATATACTATTGTTCGCAGTAGGGTACACGGTTCTTGAATAGTTAATTAGTTGTTATTAACTGTAAGTGTCGTGTATAACGGTATTACAGATTTACTGCAAGGACTAAATATTGAAAAGTTATAGATAAGAACCAAATATCAATCTGCCTAGCCTTTGCCCAACTATATTGGGGTCGGCTTCCAGTCTTACCGGATTCAGCTGAGTACTAGTGTTTTACATGGAGCGACTGCCTATCTGACCTCCACAACCCAGTAACTGGGTAACACGATACCCCTTGGCAAGACTGGTGTCAGATCTCAAGCTTCTGACTACCCGTAACGACTGTCAAAGATCTTCAAATGACAGCCGGGATCAACGGCTTAACGTACGTGCTTTCCGAGGCACGGAGGAAACTCGGTATATTGAAATGGTCACCCATCCATGGACCAACCTCGTAAAGCGTTGCTTAACCTTGATGATCGACCAGTGCGGCTGTTATTATTTAGCCCTCTAGTCTTAAACCAAAGCAACCACTGATAAAAAAAACTTATTCATAGTCTGTAATTTTTTTGAGAAACTTTAGTATTAAAAAAGATGACAATATTTTTTTATCTCACCTGATGGTAAGCGATGATGAGGTCGACGACGAAGCACGCTTGTCTAGAAGAAACCTATTCACTCTTGACTTAAATTTAAAGACTCCCAGGTTGTATCTATCAGAAAATATAGCGTCTTTATTATCATTATAACAAAGTGGGGCATTATTGATCCATCAAACACAGTGCCGTTACAGTAGTCCAGGTGCAGTAGTCCCATTCAGACACTGTTTGAGGACTTGAGCAACGTCTCTAACGCTGCAATCAACGTGGCAACCAGTTGTTTGTGCCCAGTAGGGCTCAAACAATATCACTTTATGTATCGCAACATGAAAAGAGGAAGATGAATGGGTCGCTTACAGTTGAACCAAGTACCAGTATATATCATGGAATCACTGCCGATATGAATCCATTCATACAACACTATTATAGAATAATAGTGTAGTATAAAGAATATTCGCCACATATTTGCATTTTTTTCATAGCCTCTAACAGCACAACCAACCCTTCCTACCCATTGAAACTATTACACGCCACAGTGTGCCCCCGCCGTTACACCAATCAATAAGCACTCAATCTATTAACTGACCAATCAAAATGCTGATGCAAAGGAATTTATGATTACAAGAGCTTTTACTGATGACCCCGCATTGGCTGTTACTGTTAACAGTGTCATAATGGATATTATTGGTGGAATATATCTGGACACGAAAAACATACCAACATCAACTATGTTGGTATGTTTTTCTTTAAAAAAAAAAACCAGGACAACTGTAGCCTGTGTGGCCTCAGAAAAGTCCAGAGTCTGTATGGCCTGATAGCTACAACCTGGGGGTCTTTAAGTCAATAGTAAATAGGTTACTTCTAGGCAAGCGTGCTTCATCGTCGACCACATTATCGCTTACCATCAGGCGAGATAGTGGTCAAACGCAAACCTATCAATAACAAAAAAACCTGGCCAAGTGCGTGTCGGACTTCGCACATTTAGGGTTCCGTACCAGACCGCAAAATTAAGTCGGTTGTAAAAGGAAAAATGAGGGAATAACAAAGAAAAATCTGATCAATAATATATTGATATTTCTTAGTAAAAATTCTTCGAAACAAGTTTTTTTTTTAAAGCTGTCTTTGGTGGCTTCTCATTCTTTTGTTTGCCAATATTGTTTAAAACAAAAAAACACAGAATTTATTTATTGTCTTTGGTGGTGTATAGGAGCCCTCCTAAAAACATTTATTTTAAATATGTTTTGTTTATTTGTATGGCTTCGGGTTTTGCTGCCGTTTGGCTGTAAGACCCGTGTGACAGACGACGGACAGACGGACAGACAGACGGACACGTGAGTGAAATCAATAGGGCTCCGTTTGGACCGGATTTCTTGATTCGGGTACGGAACCCTGAAAAGGCTGCTCTCTGTAGTGGCAGAAAAGAAAGAATTTATTGCCGCAGAAATTGATATGCTTAATTATGCTTGTGGAGCCCCTATACCGAATATGCGTCACCTTCTTTGCTGTCCATCGCGAAAAACTTGCATTTTCCAGGATTTATACAAAGCCAATGATGAGCTGTCTAGATTGCAATAATGGTCGGGAAAAAATGTATTGTGAGTCAAATCAATCGACAGGAAATGAAGAATAAAATATTGAACTGGTTGATGTCGCTAGAAAACAAAAAAAAAATCATTTTGCATGTAATTCAATTTAATGAAAACACCTAGATATCTTACTAATATTAAAAATGCGAAAGTTTGTATGGGTGGATGTATGTTTATTTCTCAATTATGCCAGAACGGCTGTACGAATCTGGATAAAATATGGTAGAGAGATAGATGCAATAGCACATAGGCTACTTTTCATCCCGGTATAATGTTCCCTAGGGATAAGAAAACACTTTTAACGCAGATGAAGCCGCTGGCAGAAGCTAGTATAATTATATATCATATTTAAAAAAAAAAACAACTTCCAAAAGAAAACACTACAAAACAAGTCCGTGTCTTTGGTACCAATTCTTTTTCGTTTTTACACCGACCTCCAAAAAGAAAGTTATTTTTCAGTTTGTAGTGTTTTCTTTTGGAAGTCGGTTTTTTTAAACTAAAAATAAAATAAAAATATTAACATAAAAATAAACCAACTTTTTCGATTTTCAGGAGCGTTAAGCAGTGATTATGATCGCTGTATATTGTATTAGAATCTTGACCAATAAACTGTAGACGAATTGATTGGCTCTTGCCAATCAATTCTCCTACAGTTTCAGCAAAATATTATTATTACTTTAGAACTAAATGCTGTAAAACTAACACACGCTGTATAAAATTTTAACGAACTAGACTCCAAAGATGAAGCTCCCTTTAAACACAAAAGCCCCCAGGCTTATTAAAAATTAAACAAGGAACTAATTTGACGGGACATAACAATTAAAAAATAATTTGTAAGAAATATTACTTACTATTAGTTAACGCTACAAATTGCCACTTAAAAATACTATCTACTAAAACATAGTTTCATTGTATCAAATCATAGATGGGCAATAAAATAGTTGTAAAAAAAAAGAATTATTATATATTATTTCTTAGTATATATTCTGATTAATTTCTTTTAATAAAATCAACAACGACGCAGAAGTAGATCGAAGAATTATAACGACGTGGAAAAAGTTTTGGGGTGCAAAAGAAATTCTTAAAAGCCAAATGCCATGGAATTCATGACGAAAATCATGTATTCATGTCTACTACCATCTCTAAACCTACGCATGTCAAACGTGGAGGTTCACGCATCGAGTAAAGAATAAAAGTACTTCATGCCAGCGAAGTATGGAGAGAGGTATGGATTTTTTTTTTTAAATCAAACAATTCGGCACACGGTTAAAAGACAAAATACCAAAGTCACAGATCATGCTCTCACCTACGCTCTCAAACTTAAATTAAGATGGGCAGGACACGTAGCAAGAATGAGCGACGACCGTTGGACGATTCGCATGACGTCATGGCCTGGCTCTACAGGCAATAGAAAACGAGGTAGACCGATAACTAGATGGGCTGACGACATCCCAGTCGAGTCGCAGGATAAAACTGGATGTCAGAAGCCTCAGACCGTGACCGCTGGTCATCCCTGGGGGAGGCCTTCACTCTCACCATGTGAGGTTCATGCATGCTAATCATGATAGGTATTTCCAATAGTTTTATTAATCATACAATAGTTTGACATTTAACTTTTTATATTATGCAATTAATCAATTTTATTTTTCTTTTTTATTTCTATCTTTCCGGTAAGACTGGAAGCCGACCCCAATATAGTTGGGAAAAGGCTAGGCAGATGATGATGATTTTTATTTTAATCTATCAATGTTATTTTAATAACTCAATTAATTCAATTAAATAATATACTCATAATGAAAATAATCAATGTATGATAATTAATCAATTTTATTTTACAATTGGTGTGCACTTTTAACTATCATTTATTTTTATTATCATCATCATCATCATCATCATATCAGCCGAAAGACGTCCACTGCTGGACATAGGCCTCCCCCAAGCGTCGCCACATTGACCGGTCCCGTGCGTCCCGCAACCAGCGGATTCCTGCAACCTTCACCAGGTCATCGGTCCACCTGGTGGGAGGCCTTCCAACGCAACGTCTTCCGGTTCGCGGTCGCCACTCCAGAACCTTTCTGCCCCATCGGCCATCCGTTCTGCGAGCAATGTGCCCTGCCCACTGCCACTTAAGTTTGGCAATTCTTCGGGCTATGTCGGTAACCCTGGTTCTCTTACGGATCTCAACATTTCTGATTCGATCACGCAAGGAAACGCCGAGCATAGCCCTCTCCATTGCCCTTTGAGTGACTGTAAGCTTTCTGATAAGGCCCATTGTTAGCGACCACGTCTCAGAGCCATATGTCATCACTGGCAACACACACTGGTCATAGACTTTTGTCTTGAGACACTGTGGTAAGTTGGACGAGAAGACATCGCGCAACTTCCCGAACGCTGCCCAGCCGAGTCGGATTCGACGGTTGACCTCTTTCTCGAAATTGGCCCTACCCAACTGGATCGTTTGTCCCAGGTAGACATAGTTGTCCACAACTTCGAGTGTAGAGTCTCCAACCTTGATAGGAATGGGTGTGACATGGGCATTCAACATCACCTTGGTTTTGTCCATGTTCATTTTCAGACCCACTCTTTCGGAAGCTCTACTGAGGTCATCGAGCATTGTACTGAGGCTCTCCATGGTCTCAGCCATGACCACTATGTCGTCGGCAAACCGAAGGTGAGTGATGTACTCGCCATTAACGTTGATGCCTAGGCCGCTCCAGTCCAGAACCTTGAATACATCCTCCAGCGCAGCAGTGAACAGTTTCGGAGAAATGACGTCTCCCTGTCTCACGCCACGCTGGAGAAGGACTGGTTCCGAGGTCTGATCCTGAAGACGGACTGACATGGTGGCGTTTCTGTACAGACACTTCAACACCTCGATGTACCGGTAGTCGATCTGGCACCGTTGGAGAGACTGCAGTACAGCCCAAGTCTCGATCGAATCGAAGGCTTTCTCGTAGTCCACAAACGCTAAACAGAGAGGCAGGTTGTACTCTTCGGTCTTCTGTATAACCTGCCGCAGCGTATGTATGTGATCTACGGTGCTAAAGCCTTTTCGGAATCCGGCTTGTTCGGGAGGCTGGAAGTCGTCAAACCTGCGCGCGAGACGATTCGTGATGACTCTTGAAAACAACTTGTAGACATGGCTAAGAAGTGAGATGGGCCTATAGTTCTTCAGCCGGGCATTGTCGCCCTTCTTGAAGAAGAGTACCACCACACCCCTGCACCATGCCTGTGGCGTTTTGCCCTCGAGTATGACGGAATCAAACAGCTTCTGAAGGGCCTTAAGGACCGGTTTTCCACCCGCCTTCAGGAGTTCAGCAGTGATTCCGTCATCACCCGGCGCCTTGTTGTTTTTAAGCTGTTTCAGAGCCATCCTAATCTCGTACAGGCTGACATCCGGGATGTCTTCGGTATAGTGTCGGGTCAATCTAGCTCTTGGGTCGTTTGCTAGATTCGCAATGGGTTTACTGGTTGACGTGTACAACTGCCCATAGAATCTCTCGATCTCCCTCAGAAGCTCCGGTTTGGTGGAAACGATCCTGCCATCATCGGTCTTCAGTTTTGTGAGCTGGCTCTGCCTAATAGACAGATCCCTTGCAAAGACCTTGGAGCCCTTATTCCGCTCAATCGCATCTTTAATACTTTCAGTATTAAAGCGGCGGAGGTCGCTTTTCAAGGACTTTGAGATCCGTCTATTTAGCTGCCGGTATTTCACCACATCGTCTGAAGACTGCAGGATCATCTCACGCCTCTCCTTCATTAGCTTTAGAGTTGGATCAGAGAGCTTTTTGTTTCTATCTGTACGGCGCGTCTTGAAAAACTTAGACCCGACCGTATGGACAGCTTCCACGAACCCATCGCTGTAATCGTCCACGGAGCTCCCTAGGCACTCGAAACGATTCTGGAGTTCGAGCTGAAAGGTTTCGGGGTTTTGGATCTGGATCTGTGCTGGACGGAGCGTGGACTTCATCAGTCGAGACCTTTCAAGCTTGATATTAATGTTCAATGTGCCTCTTACCATGCGGTGATCGCTCCCGGTTTTCACCGAATTGATCACAGAGACATCATTGAACACTTGCTTCTTGGTCGACATGATGAAGTCGATCTCATTTTTAGTTACACCATCGGGGCTTTGCCATGTCCACTTCCTGTGCTCACGCTTTCTGAAGAAGGAGTTCATCATATAGAGGCCTTCCTTCTCCATAAAACTGGCCAGTAGGTGACCCCGGTGGTTCCGACGTCCAACTCCAAATTGCCCCACTTGCAGCTCATCCTCATCTCGTTTGCCCAGTTTTGCGTTGAAGTCCCCCATGACAACGGTGAAGTGAGTTTTGAAACCATGCATGGCTTTAGAGATATCCTCATACATGGTCTCTACCTCGTCGTCGGGGTGTTTCGAGGTTGGGGCGTAGACCTGTATGACCTTCAGCGAATATCTTGCGGATATTCTGAGTATAAGGTACGCCACCCTGGTCGACACACTCTCGATCTTCACCACGTTGTTCACAAGGGACTTGTGGACGATAAACCCGACACCACCTTGGGACTGCCGGTCACCCTCTCGGAAATAGAGCAGGTTACCGGATTTGAGGATTATCGAGTCCTCCCCCTCTCTTCGGACTTCAGATAACCCTATAACACTCCATCGCAACCTGCTCAATTCTTCCTCGAGTTCGGCTATCTTCTCGTCGGTCCGGAGTGTTCGCGTGTTATACGTTGCCAGGTCCAGTCGTCGGTGTTTATTGGGGTAGCCGGGTCCACTCCGGGGATTCTTTGCACCCCTTGCCACGCCATCGCCTCGACCGCTACCGTAGTCGAGGGTAGACGGGCTGCCGGGCACTCGGGGCCGTTTTCTTGTTGTGCTTATCATGGTTTGGGGGGGTTTGCCGTAATCGCCACGCTTGGCAGGCGGGTTGGCGATCGCAGTTTGTTGATAAAGTGCCCAGAGAACGCTGCTGCCCATTCTCTGGTGTTTCCCTTAGTCGCCTCTTACGACACCCACGGGATGATATGGGATGGTGAAATTCTTTACGTCCGTCACCATACGGTATTTTTATTATGTTTAACTTTTTACTTGAAGGATGTAAAACTGTTAATGTAATGCATGAAATAAAAAGTTTTTATTATTTTATATATTCTGATGAAAAGCAATAAAGTTACTGGCTGTATACTTACCAACTTGTCAATGTAGTACTGAAGATGAAATGACTTGGAAATTAAATAAGGACACTAAAATTAAATGCTGCCAGTCTTCTATGTTTTACAAAGAAATGATTCTGGTTCTGTTCACTTTTCTGGATGACAGTGATTTGGAAGTGCTCTTTGAAATCCTGATTTTCAGTGTCCCACGGAAAATCGGTTACATACGATTTGTATGAACGATCCGGATCCTCCTGATACAAATCGTTTGTGACCGATTTTTCTCCGTCCCTGCCGTGTTCCATCAGGGACGGGAACCCGGAAATGTGTGGACAGCGCTTAATGTATAAGTATTTTGTATATGTACATTTATTTAGGTTTAGTATAAATAGTATTTACATATACTATTATTTGAATTAAAAGTAACTAGCTTCTGCCAGCGGCTTCGTCCACTTGTATGTCAATAATTATCCCAAGGGAACATATCCCCAGTATCCTATGTGCTATTCCAGACTATAAATAATCTATCTCTGTGCCAAATTGCATCCAGATCCGTCCAGCGGTTTGAGCGTGAAGAAGTAACAAACATACAAACACACACTCAAAAACATTCGCCATTACAAAATTTGTGTTATATACTTCTTCAGAATACTAAATAAACTGACTCTCATAGTAAAAAAGGGATCTATCTATATAGCTATATACGACTATCCGAGTACATCTTTTATTCCGAGTTCATCAAGCAAACAACAATACGAAAAAAAACAACACTTTCTTGGGCAACAAAAAATATTGATTGTGTTATCTTCACTTTTACACTTTGACCAAGGAGTCCCGATTTGGACTTAAATCGTAATCCGCCGTGGCAGCTACTGTCCGATTTCACGGCTTCGGGCTCGTTCTGATTGCTCTTTGTCGTGGTTTTGGAGTGGTTTAAGGATGAGGACGCAGCGATACGAAAATAAATATTATAAGAGAAACTTTTAAAGTTTAACGAAGGAGTTTAACAAGTACACTCACTCTGGGCATAGATAAAACTGTTATACACAAAACACTCGCGGCATAGAAGAACTCAAAGTACCTAATGGCTTTACTTACTTAAGAAAATATATAGATAATTTGGAAAAATCCCTTAAGTAACCATACAGACTAAAATAAAGAAGAAATCATAATCCGCATAACAGCAATAACATGGTGATGCAACTAAGTGACACTTAAAGAAGTTGAAACAGTGGAATTGAAACAAGTGGTAGTGGTATCCAATAAACTTTTTCATTTTTAATACATAATAAAAATCTCGACACCGTTTAGCGATTGCTTAGCATATTAAATATATTAAAAATTACTAAAGGGAATTTAAATTTAGAATCTGCTAAACAATTGCCAAACATCTCAGAGATATTTATAGGCCCGTAATTAATGATATTGACAACCACAAACCTAATGGCCAATATTTAACTTTGAAATAAGCCCATTGTGGGACGTTGATTCAATTTCACAGAAAATAAAGAAATTTTATCCCCGCTAACTACTGCATATTGTGCCATATTTCAAATAACGTTGCATTTGGACTCGCGACCATTACAGTAGCGGTTGTCAATCGCATTAACACGAATTTATACCTCTTTCCCATTACCGCATTATGCATTCATATCAATTTTAATATTTATTACGCTCAGCTCTACCTTTGCGTTGTAAAACTTAATGTGCATTATGTCTGATTATTTAATATTTTGAATTATTTATCTGTGGAAGCTTTTATTATGTTTGTGTTGCTCGCATTTAACGGAATATACAATCTGTAGAAACATGGTGCCATTACATCAACAATAGTTTTGTATCACATCACATCATCAGCCTATTAATGTTCCCACTGCTCGGACACAGGCCTCCTCTCTGTGAGAGGCAATGGGCCATTATCCACCACGCGGGTCCAGTGCGAGTTGGTGGATGTCACATGTCTTCGAATTTTTGGTTCTAGGACATGCCGGTTTCCTCACGATGTTTTCCTTCATCGTTTTGAGAGCAGATAGTTTTGTATACAACAGCACTATACATTTTATTTTTTGATAGGCTCGCCTTTACCACTATCTTACCTAATAGTAAGCGATGATGTGGTCGACGGCAAGCCTGCCTAAAGATTACCTAGAAGTAACTTATTCACTCTTGACTTAAATACTCCCACAACACATGTAAACCTGCTATCTTGTCCAAAAAGTAACTTAGGGAGTAAATTCTAGTAGAAAATTTTGGTCTTCTCTAAACGTTGTATGTTCTAGGTGCTGCCACTGTCGATGTCATGGAAGTGGCGAAGTATTGGGCCAGCAAAATTTAACTGTACCATCGTTACGATGAAGAACAAGAAGTAATCATTTTTTTTTTTCGAAACATCGGTCTCGTTCCACAGACCAAAAACATTAATTTTGTCGCAAAATTAAGGGGCAAATTGCTAACCATCCTTTCGTTAGAGACTTGTAGCGCCATCTATGGCTTGTCAAATTGTGATTACTGTACCGTGGTATAATTTAAATAATTTGTGTTTTTTTTATGCACAAAATATGTTTTGCAATATTTGTATTTGTTTCAAGTATAGTAGTCTCGTATTAAAATTTTCTTCTTGCTTTCTTCTAATTTTTTAATTAAACATTTAGCTGGTGAACCTAAGGAAGTATTTAGAAGAATCTTATTACATTCATGTTTAGCTTTGTGTAAGAATTAAAACTAAAGGACTATATAATTGTTCTCGTCGTCTTTCAAGAAACAATAAAAGCCAATTTAGCGATAAATCATTATGTTAATTGCTAATTGATACAACAAATTACCCTTCAAAAGATGGGCTCCAGTCAAGAGTAGTATCACGTAGTTTCTCATAGCAACTCGGTTAGTCATCTCGCGTATGACCTACTTTCAATATGTTAAGTCATTCGATCGCTTCACTGAACACGTTTGAACTTGCTGTGTCGATAGTTAAGCGTTTATGATTATGCTTGACTGGTTGTACTCCATTATTAGGCTCTATTTGAGTATATTATGTTTGAAGATATTAAATCTGCCACTACTGTCACGGATATCTATGAGTGGTGCCTTATATAAAAAAACAAAGAAAAAATAAAAAACATAATTAACATTTTTGGTCAAAATTTATTGACCTTAGCACTCTATACAATTCAATAAACTTTCAAAGCTCCAAAACTTTTCCCCTAGTCTTTTTTGTTTAAAAGGGTGGAACAATTACTTTTATGCTTGTGGTTAATATAAATTGTAATCTCATCTGGATCATCATACAGACAACATTAAAAGTTTCTTCTTCGCAATAGTTCACAGTATCATTCTTCTTTTTACTTAGCGTGTCACTGGCAAATACAATTTCTTAACAATATTATGTTCGGTGCAATATTCAGGTACAGCAACACCATTTTCACAATATTATTTAAAATGAAATATATTCCCTTGTCTACCAGCTGCTTGATCCAAAACATATTTGAATATATGAATATTTAAGACTCAATTCCTGGAAATGATATAGTGCCATCTAAATGTTTTACTTGTACTAATCCAATCACATTAACATCTTTGTCTAGAGCTAATAAGTCCAATAAGCTGTAGAACCAGACGTTATTTACACTATCTTAATGACCAATCACGTATAATTTCATCCTTTAGCACTTCAATATCTGACTTTAATATTTGTACAGTTGTACGTGCTACTGGTTTGACTATCATAAAAAAAATGTCAGTCTGATTTCCTATTGCTGTTAATTGACCGCAAAATAATAGGATTTTTCTTTGGGTTTTCAATCCAAAGTTTTTTCATGATCCAAAATAATTAGAAACCAAAAAAGTTATTTCTTTATCATAAAATATTTCTTTACAAATTCGTTCAAAGTTATTGATCGCAATTTTCCTTTTCCCAGTTTGAACACAGAGAGGTGATACTAAAATTCTGACTAACGCTCTCAAAAGATTTACTTGTTTTATTTGAGAATCTTCTAATTGAAGATAAGAATGGCTTTGGAATCGTCGAAGACAATTTCTACTTGGCTGATGTAATTCTTGAATGTTTAACATTATGTTTTTTAATGAGATTGCAGGTACTAATGTGAAATTGAGAGACCATAAGAATTCAGAGTCAACTTTTTGCTTAGGTCTTCTCATGGCTTTAAAGAGTTTTCTGTGTGATGTATTTCATATCCTGGATAATATATAGTGAAAGTGTCTTTTAATCGTCCCTTGGTCGACTTTGGCCATAAATCCCAACTTCTGCCACCAAGATATCCATGAATTTCTGTAATCCAGTTCTAGTTTTTAAACTTCCTTTTTCAAAACAACCCAGTTGCAGTAATACATATAAGTATGCAATATGGTGTGAAAATTATTCTTAATTAAAATCAAGTTAACCAAGATTTCTTTCCAAGTCTTTGTTAACCTCGGCTGAATTTATAATTCCCCGAGATTTACCGTTCGTGATATTTAATTAATTTTACAAAAATGACTCAGGGAATCATCCGGGCTGTCCTTGGTCTGACTTTGTTTGCTGTGACTAATATTACGGTAGAGCCAAAAACCTTTTGATTTGTCGTTTTAGTTCTTATTTGATGTTTGATGAAGACAGTGGTGTAAGATTCGTACAGTGATAGTTTTGAAAACTCGTGTTAGTGAGGTGTTGAAAAATGTAAGTGAATAAAATAAATTGAATTAACTCAAAAACATTTTTGTAAAAATGTTGTCACAAAGTTTAAAAGAAAAGCTCTAATTTTAGTGTGTGTAGAAAAAATATTCTATCTGAAAAATATACTTGGCCTGTTGCACTGCATCGCTGTAAGCTGAAAATCATTCAATCATTTTCTGACGTATACTCGACCTTCTGAAATTTTCACCGAAACGTTTTTCTGGATATGATTGGCAGAAAAAACTTTTTGCTGTAAGATGTTATTTTTCAAGGAATTAATTTCATAATTTTCTTGTCGCGATATTCGCATTTTCGATGAAATATTTTGATTGTTGTGAAATATAAAATCTATTTCAAAAACAGTTGTGACATATTTTTTTATGATTTAATATTTATTTGTGCTTTTACGAAGCTAGAAATTACAGGTCATATTTTACAAAAAATGGCTTGGGATAAACACGATTTGAAAAACTATTTGGCAAAAACGCTAAAGTCACTTTCAAAACAAATAAAAATACATCACAAAAGAGTTACAAAATCAGCCAAATGGGTATTTTATTTACCATTTTATGTTTGACTTCGGTTATCAATTTTACTGCCGGTATTCAATCTAAACAAAGGTTTCCACTCGACCCTAAACGCCAATAAACCTAAAAAACACCTCTTGATTTCACAAACCAACGCGTATGGCAAAACCACGATCATTAAAACCATTTTATATCGCTTTTACGAACGTACTACCGAATTACTAATAATAAAACACACGCGCTAACTCCTGTCACAGTACCGAGGCCCCGAGGCTAAAATCAAGTTTACGTCTATCTCCTGAACAAAGAGCAGTTAAAATATCGCGAAACAAAATATAGTAGGTTTGCGGCGAGAGCCAGTGGTCGAGTGAACGCTTTCCGTTTAACAACCCCGTTGTCGCGAGTCCTCCATTCTTACGTCACCTCACCCCATACGAATCAAGGCCTCCGATTGGCTAATTCACTTTGGCGCGCTTTCTACATCCAAAACCCGAAATCGACACGATCATCTCTTCCCCTTCCACAAAGGGAAGGTTTTGTATCATCGAAACGAGAGAGCCACACTTTGTCAATTGCTGTTGTAACATGATGTAACCTGATTGAAAAGAGATAGCGCTATTTAGAAATAGAGAGGGGGAAAAGGACGGGGCAGCGGTGTGGACGGTGATTGTAGCAGTGGAGTGCGAAGGGAGCTTGCTACCGTGCGTTCCACTATTTATAATCAAATGGGCTTCGTTAGTGTGCGTGTGTGCACACGTTATGCAGCGCACCTACACAGGGGGACGCGTCGAGCGAGGCAATGATGTGCACGAAGTATTATCCCTTATTACACGATTCGCTTCCGAGTCGGCCGCACGTGCAGTAGTCGTCTGTCGACCTCTTTTGTACGCGGCGTGCGAAGTCAGTTTGTTTACATCGGTAAGCCACAGCGATGCATAGTGCGTTAGTTAGCGCGATTGTGTCATCGACCGTGCGCTCGTTACACCTAAATTGCGAGTGAATTACGGACAATGTACCGCACCAGTTTTTGCGGCCAAAACTTTTTGTGAACTTGTGAACTTTTGAGGTCGGAACTTTACCTGTGATCTCATTATCGCCAAATTGAACTGTGTATATTTTTTATTTCGGACTCTGTGCCATTCGGTGTGTCAAAGTGAACATTTTGAGTGATATTTTCGCAAAATAGACTTTCGAGATTTTTTTCGCCGAAAAAACTTTTGTACCACTTGAATATTTTTCTTACTGATCTTAGAAAAATATTTGGAACCTATAAAATTTTTGGAGGACGATTTTGAAAGTTTGGAGGCAGATTTTTTATTGATACAAAATTTTGATAAAAGCGAAGAAGTGGATCCAAAAGCGGAGAGGAGCTTAACACAAACCGGCACACAGCATTTATGCATAACAAACAAACAGCTATCTGTCCACGCTTCTTCCGTAGAAAAAGACGTAGCGAAAGACAAAGATGGCTATAGCATTCAACTTGCCGAGTGAGAGAGAGGCAACAGAGGAGAACTTCTCGCGGCTGAACCGGCTCCTAGCCGAGCTGTACGAAGTTCTGTGCCACATCTTGGTATCTCGACAGCCTGGTCAAGAAGCCCAGGACAATCGGCGAGGTGAGTGTCCTCGAGAGCATAACACACCACCTTACCACTTAAGATGCAATTCGACCTACATCGTCAATCTTGTGATGGTCGTGGCCATCATAAAGGTTTCCCTCGCATCGTCTCTCTTCAATACCATCAGATAAAATGAAGATTGTACTAGATAAGTATTGTTGACAGTGATACTGCAAAGCAGGTCTGGACTGTTGTTACGTATTTTTAAGTCCCTCCGTATTTTATTTTGTGCCTATATGTTCTGGAAGAGATGTTGTGTCCAACTGCACTTAAATTGTAAATGGTGGTTACGTCCGAATTAAATCGAGAGGTCCCCGCAGCTCAATTTAATTCGATTTTGCAATTCTAACATTTATTCCGCTTTTAAAAATGAATTTTGCTTTTTCAAATTTGAGTGAAGTTCGACAAAACGCCTCATAAATTCTAAAAGTAATAATTATATTTTCTTATGTCGTGCATTTAACAAAATGTTTATTATCGTACGGAAGTATTTTTCTATAAATCTGTTCGTAAGTGCTTTTGCCAATAATATCTACTGCATTTTTACAAAATAATTTTACCAGTGATCACAATTGCAAATAATAAATATTGTAATTAATTGTGACCTTAATATTATTTTAGTGTTGTTAAGTTTTTGATTTAGTTACATTTTCCATTTGATCTCTTGTTTATCAATTTTAGATTCATTTAAATCTAGTATAATTTATTCCATTTATTTGAAGATGAAAATAAAACTAGATCGTAGATTAAATTACTTTTTTTAAGACACGTATATAGATCTCAATTATTATTTTAGTTCCAAATAATTTCGATAGTCATAAATAGATTCATTTTCATTTAATTATTTTCATTCGAATCGATTAGACACCAAATATTAGTTAAATTTACGAAAAAGTAAAGAATTATGGAAGCCTAAAAGATATTGAAATCATTTTAAGGAGGACGAAAATTATAAAAATCTCCCCTTGTTTCAATGTATGTATAATTATAATTAATAACTTTAGTACAACTGTAAATATTTTGACGTATTTTTATCAGGTGCATTTAATTTTGTTAAAGCCATACAATTTGTTCCAGAATAATAATATGTTCTGTTTCCAAAAAGTGTAAAAAATCTTGAAAAAAAAAACATTGTTTCCTAATTTGTATAAAATATGATATAGAATTAGTAATTTGACTTGTAAATATTGCATTTAAAAGTTTGTGATTTTTTTCTTGATAAGCATTCATACTTATTTACAAGTACCTATTCTAGTTAAGTACTGCATGTAATCGAATCGTATATAACCTGGATTGTGTTAATTTTTGTCTCCCAAACATTTTATGGGGTAATAATAATTGTGAAATAAATATTATTTTGTAAAAATTAAAATATGTTTATTTTTTTTGATACACTACCTGAGCCTGAATAACTGTACACAATTAACACAATCAAATTAAATAAAAAGAATAGAAAAGTTCTGTGAGCTTAAAAGTTGCATTCCTTTTTACTGAAAATTATAATTTAAGTTTCATTCAGGAAATAATTAACTTAGTTTACGAATGTGTGGTTTTGAGTTAAAAATTGAATTACATGGAAAATATCAAGTTCTTCAAAAAATACAAATTTAATATTAATCAATCATACCTATTCATACAAAAATAATTTTGCTAAAAATCAAACAAGAGAAATGCACAATAAATTAAAAATCAGCAAAATCTAGAACCGAGCTCTACTAAACGCTAACATAACTCATAAAGCCGTTTTAGACTGTATTTGGAGCCTCGTCAATCAAGTTCAAAATATCCTCTGTTTACGTTACTTCGCTGTCAGCAGAGAGACATGTTCCGACTAGTTCTGAATTGTGTGGACAGGATAAATAACACGACTTAAATACCTACACTGTGGTTTATTAAAATTAAATTTGTTGAATAATACAAAAATATCTTTGTATAAGGAAAAAATAGTACGCAGAAAATTAAAAGTCTCATTTTATATAGGTGAATGTGACACAGGACTTAAAATATAGCATCAACATTTTTATACCGACTAGCCACCAACAAAATCTCATGAAATGGTAGCATTTGAAACAAACGACAACATAGCTCTTTGTCTACTTAATCTAATACACCAACTAGCCGTACATATGGTACTAGCAGAAGTAGTAAACAACACATTTACTGAACACACACTTAAAATTCAGCTCACAGAACTATATAAGGTTGAAAACGTTAAGAGAAACATGAACTAGTTCAAGCTTGGCGGGACGTAAACTTGGCACGCTCTAAATCGTGGTTGCAGTCACGAATCGGCATGGTCCAAGTTATGAACTTGAAACTTTGAAATATTTATCGTGACTAAACGAGCTCTATCTAATAATTTCGTTGGGACTTCAAAAAGTTGTAAATACAACGAAATAATAAAAAATATAGTTAGAGTATTTAAAAACATATTGTTCAGTCTTGGAAATATTATATCTAGTAATCAAAATGTAAAAAGTTAAAGCACAAAAATGGAAAAATTAAACCATTCCGATTACTCATGATGACATGAAACTTAGAAGCAGCAATAGATTGAGCTTAAAATAAATAAAAACCATTTTAAAGCTGATGGTAAACTTATTGAAAAATCGAAGATATACAAATGTAATTAGGATTTTTCCGGTAAGATCAAGTCACAAATGGGTCGAATAGTTAATAGATATTTAAAGGAGCCAAATGTTCCAACTGGATTAATTACATAACTAAAATATAATTAAACAATAATAATTGCAACAGTAGACTCTCAGTCAACTTCAATTACAATAAGCAAAAGTATTAGATTCAAGATTAACGACTTTGAAAATAACACAAAAGAATAATTCTCGCCAACAAGTCATACATTACACCGTGACTAAGAGTTGGCAATGGACTCAATGCAAAGCACTCGACAATCGAAAGCGAAATCGATGGCAACTCGACTGATCGTGTACGAAGAAATCGAAAACTATATGAAATGCATCGCATTATGCATAATCATCAGATTTGTATATCCAATAGCAATAAGTAGCAAAAAAAAAACCACCAACTGACAAGGAAGTCTTGTTAAAGCAGATGCAAGTTTTGATAGGATTGTTGTTTTTAAGCATAAGGCACGAAACCAACCCTATAATAGTAGGGAAAAGACTAGACTATGATAATGATGATGTAGAAAAATATTGTTATAGCATTATTGATCAAAATAAAAACACTAACTAAAATAAACGGTGAGTAATTTTAAAATAAAGCTATAGAATTTAAGAAACACTGAACTTCACTCACTGGTAAATCAAAAAGCAAAATTCATGTTTAATCTGTGTGGTCTACAAAACTGCAGAAACAAAATTATGTTTTGCTTTTACCCGAATCAAAGTTTCTATGTCCTTCATACCAAAGCTTTAGAGTTGGCTGTCTTCGTGCACTTTGAAGACGGTAAGTACAATTTTGTAAAGAAAGTAAGTCACGGTTTTGAAGAAGTGCCTTATTTTCGATTACTATTGAAGTGGAAAGAGACGGTTCAGCAGTTTTGAAGATTTTCTTTTTATATTGTCAAAGATATCGCCGTCGGCCTTTGTCAGTTTCGATGCCACTTCTTTTTTTGGTGAGGCAATTGGATAAGTAATCAATAAATAATGGTTTTGATGTCTCATTGATGTTTCATTGAGGGCAGAATAATACTGGACTGGTAGAATCATTAAGAAGTTGATGAAAAAACTTATGAATTGCTGTAAACTTTCACCGATAGCTTTATTGATAGGTAGACGTCCTATTGAGTTAAAGATTTTCAATAGACATTAATGAAGTAACTACGTTAATAGACGTAAAAAATAATAAGATATAGATTTCCTTTTCATGTTGTACAATATAAGATCCTGGCGTCAATGCGTTTGATTTTTCAGTCAATTTTGTCACAAATTAAATAAACACCTATTATTTTCTAACATTATAATATCGCCGCACTCAATTAACTCTGAAAAGAGTTTACACTGATGTATATTATACATTTTCACTGTATTGGTGTATGAATCACGATTTAAAATTCTGCTAGAAAATTATGTTCAAATATCATGAAATCTTTGAGTTTCCAAAGTTTGATAGACATTTTTATGACCTAAAAAAATACTTTGCAGAACTGAAGTCATACTCCAATCAGAATAAAACTTATCACAATACTAATCAGTGAAAAATCTAACAAGACCTACAAGGCCAAATCAATCCTAAAACTATAACACTTCAAATTCATATATCAAAACGAACCAAGAATTAAATATACCTAATTTATGGTTGGGTCTGTATGTTAATTTTGATCTATTTGTGTTCAAAATTAGCACTTTGTCAACGATACTTGTGCTCAGTGGTCGAATTCTGTTTAAATTAGATTTATTAGCTTCTGATTCTGCTAATGTCGTCAGCATTTCAGCATTGGTAACTAATAATACATTTACAATTATTGTAATTATTAACGTTGTGGTTGGGCTTGAATATTTTTGTTTTTTGGTTTGGCTTAGTAACTAAATATTGTATTAAAGAAAGAAACGATTTTGCATAGGTAGGCCAATTAGGTAAACATAAAACGAAAACAACAGTAGATGGGTAATAATCAGTGACATGAGATTTTATTCTCATAAGAACATAATATAAATTTACCAGATATCCTCACCATGTTTTCCTCCGCTGGTGAATATTTATTAATATAGTTGACTTATTTTTTATATTTATTAGTTTAACAATAGCGCTTGACTTAATGACAAGAGCTTGCAAAGAAAGATAGCAATAAACAGAAATTATGATGAACTATGACTAAAACAGGCAACTGAAAGAATGGGCTAATTTGTAGGTTAGTCGTCACCAAGGTACTCTTTAATATCCATAATAATAGGTATACATAAGAAAACTTTATTCGCACTATCATAAGGGGTCATTAATCATCAATCTGCTTACGCCTTTTCGGACTTAGTTGCTAACATATTACTATTAAAGAAAACACTATGGAATACGGTAGAACAGCTACTTAAACTATCGTTATGGAAATTATAACTCTCTCGAATCTGACAGGACTGGAAGGGCTACTTAAGTATGGCTCCCAGCTAAAGTAACGGATGCTGTATTACTAAAGATAGCAGTAATAATGCTTACACATTATGTGGGTAAGTTACATTACTAGGCTTCATGTTTATGATCGAGTATAAGATTGAGAAGTTATCGGATCAATTTTACTAGACCTTCGTATTTCTCTACATGGATCTGTTAGCTAAGATATCGTTGCACCATCTAGTTTTAAAATATAGACTAAAATTTTGATGTATACAAGTGACTATTAAGATTAACTACGTGACAAATACCATTTATTATTAATTAGCACAATTTTCAAATCAGTTTAGTATAATTTTACTTTAATTCTAGTTCAGATTGCATTAAATTAATGATTTTGAAATTTATCAACCCAGTTTATTACAGTTCATTAATAACGCCCAGTTTTCGCCTTTAGCGACATCAAATCAAGCCACACTTTTAGTTGGTCTATCTTTACTTGTCTTATTACTACTTGAAATTATTGTCTTTGCCACGTATTAGTTTACAAACACTTTACTCTCAGTTATTACAGCCAAACATTTTTTTTTTTGAAACATGAAAGGAAATATCACTTTCTTCGATACTTATCTTGTCTATTCTATCGTCAAATAGTCCTACATCAGCCCACTTAAGTTACAGTAGTAACAGGTTTCAAATCCACCTCCTTCAAGCATTAACTACTTAATGATTCGCCTTTACTTCTCGTTCGTAATATGCGCTAGGATCTAAATAGTCAAATACAGCAATTTTGTTCAACAATTTTTAACCATGTGAATGGCTGTATAGTAATTTTTCCAATTACTCCTTCATTATAAATTGTTTGTGTACATTAAAGTAATTGTGTTTTGCAATTCATAATAATACTTAAACGATTCAAACAAATGATATATTGAAATTCAAACGGTACACAGATTTGAATAAATTATTCAAACTGATTAGATTGGACCCCCGCTTTAGATTCTAATTTGTTAATATTAAAACTGTCTTTAGTTGTTTCTTGTTCGTTTAGTTTATCTGTTTTTAGATTCTATCTCATTATTATTATAGTTGTCTCTGTCTTTATTGTCGAGTACTGAACTAACTTTGTTTTGTTTAGATTTTGATCTGTGCAAGCTTTTAAATTATTTAACTCGAGTCTAAAAATAGGTTAGCTTCGTTTACTTCTGAATTCCATCTTGCTGTTTTGTGATATGTCTCATCTAAGTTCGTCATCATTCTCTTGTCGGTGCAACTTATCTTCTTTTGTCATTATCTTAGTGGTCACTTCCTTCATAGCTATATAAAATCCCCCTATTCTCTCTACATCACAAAATTAGAGGTGCGCTTGTACTTATATTATATACAGTTCCACACAGTCACTAACGACTCCTTTGAATTCCAACTCATTAAGTATTCCGTGACAGGATCAAAACAAAAAACCTCACAAAATATATTTTTACACAAAAATGGGCAATAACAATAAGCCTAAACGAGAGTAAATCAATACTTTTACTAAAAAAAAACAATACAAACTGTGTCCCGTACAAAACTGTACTACAAACTTTTTTTTAGCCTCTCTCTCTCTAAAGAGACTTAATATATGCCACAGGTGGTGTCCCAAACAGGTGCCAGCCTTCTTCCTTTTTTAGGGACAAGTTCAGACAAGTTCAATAAAGCTTTGTCTGAGTTCGCTCCTAGCCCCGATTTGGTATATTTTGATGTTTTTTTTATTATATTTTATGGAGGAACCGTGGAACGAATGATAATTTATTGCAACGGACTTTGAATTTAAAAGAGTTTTATGTGATTTGGATACTTTTTTTTGGAAGTTTATACCAGTAGCGAGTTTATTAGGGTTGAATGGTTAGATTTTCATATTGTGAATAGTAATTTTGAGCGGTTTTAAAATACTTTTAAATATATTTATGCCAGTGAGGTATTAAATTTGGAAGACCTCATTAGCATCTTATTTTTTTTTAAAAAAACGTCCTAATTTATTTTTGGTGAACTGTAAAGCAAGCTTAGGCTTTAAAACAGGTAAAATGAAAATTTACACTCTATGGGACAACAAGAGTGATGTTATGAGGTTTTCAAACTACCAAAAAACTATGAACATTAAAGCCACACATGATCTTTGGACAGCGCAAAAACCAACATCTTTTGTATTTTATTCATAACTTTACAATTGAATGCTGGCTAGCCTTTCACTTTTATTATAATTTAAAGCACCTGCTCAAAGGGTTCGAGAACACTTTCAACCGCAAAATGAGATGAAAGGAATCTTTATGTTGCTTAATATGGTCAAAATGAACCCTTTATATAAAATTTATGACTTGTGTTAATAAGATTCGTAGAAATTAAAATGTTATTAGTATCATAATAAAGCACTGAGTTGTATGACAACAGGTTGTTTTTTTCTCAGTTGTGGCTAATTTGTCTTTTCTTTAGTTACGGTCAGTTTCATTATGAATAGATGAAAAAATTATGCAGTGTGAATTTGTTTAATTAGTGAGTATTTTTTTGCCTTTTTAACGGCATTCCTGATTTGCAAGTGTAAAGACTTTCTGGACACCGTTGCGAGTTATCTTTATTCTTTGTGAGGGAACCCACGGTAACTTAAGCACTATAAACCAGCAGGACCTATAAATTATTCGTTGATTTATGTTAATTGCACATTAAGGTTGCACTAGTCGATCATTCTTCCATACAAACGTAGTCTGGCGATTACTCCACTGTTTGACGATGCGCAATGTACGTTCGAAATAAAAAAATGTATCAATTTGTCTCATCATTATCTAGCCCTGTATGGAAACAAAAAAGTAAAAAAAAAAACTTCGAAAGTTCCATATTTCAACACTAATTTTAACGCATCTTTGGGTGGATTTAAATACAGTAAGAACAAGGAAAATTGCAAAACAGCCACCAAACAGGGATAGATTTTAGTAGTTCAACAATGTAAATAATTTTATTTTGAAAAACGTTTATTTACGCCAAGCACGACACATACCATAAAAAAAACATAACATAACACAACAACAAAATAACATATACATTTAGTCGTTTTTTCATGATATCCATACTCCCAAAGGTCTAGTTTATAAAATTTCGCGCGCTCGTTTTCGTCCTAAATCATCATCCATTTCGCTACAAATTTGCAAAAGTGCTAATTCGTACGCGAAATAGCTTCTAACTGCTCATCACAGCATCTATCTCTTTCACACGTGTTGTCAGATGAGATAGCATGCATTTTAATCCCGCGCACAAAATAGTCGTCGACTAGGGGAACCTTAAAAGGAAATTTCGTGGTCCAAAGAATAAAGTGTATTACAAGAACCAATCTAACCATAACTAACATTAACATTAAAAACGGGATATTTACCATGTTTACTGTTTGTTGCGAGTTCCCGATATTTCGGTGCTGTTGCAAGCACCATGATCACGGATAAACTGAAAGCACCCACCCGCAATGACTTTCAGTTTATCCGTGATCATGGTGCTTGCAACAGCACCGAAATATCGGGAACTCGCAACAAACAGTAAACATGGTAAATATCCCGTTTTTAATGTTAATGTTAGTGTTAGTGACCATGACAGTTTAAAAACTTAATCTAACCATAGTCTAACATAACACTAGACTATTCATAAAGTAGAAGGGCACAGAGAAGAAGAAATTGTAACCGTTTGTATTTTAGCCGATGAGTCAACTGGGAAAAACAGCCAACTTAGCGGTCTGATTACCAATTGTCCAGCAACTTGTCTGAACGTGTTGCAATTATAAGTCAGTACAATAAATAACTAGGTAAATACAGTATTGTAGGTATCATGTGTAATTTATACAAATAATTTTGAATGACAACTAAAGTTTCGTTCCTTAGTTATTGTTAGTGTAGCAGTCAGCGGGTTTACTACGAGTAGGTACTTGGATGTGATGTGTGAAATCAAACTCAAACTGTTCATTACTTTTATAATGTAAGAAAACTGTTCTAAACAAGAAATACAATTTTACAACAATGTCTATGACTTTGAGCACTCTATTTTAAGCAAGCGTCTCAGACGACGACCATCGACCGAATGTGTCCTCCAGCCACATTACTCGTACTAGCTCGAAACACTCGACAAACTCCCGAGTGTTTACCATAAAAAATATCGCCTCCATGGCAGCCCTTTGGAATTATGAAGACATATGGGTATTTATATAAAATAAAAACACTAAAAAATAACCAAACTGATAAATAAGATCATTCGTTTTTACTTAAAACAAGCCATTATTAGTTAAAAAGGATCAAAACCTAACATTAGTAAACTCAAATATTAAATTGTACAAACATAGATGTGTAATTATGTGTTGTAAATAAAATAAAGTATAGTAACAAAATAATATCAGGTATTAATCGAACATAATAATGTAAATAGGTAACAGAATTCGTTCTTGGACAGAAATATCATCGACTAGTGACCCGCCCCGGTTTTGCCCGTGGCAAATACACAAAAACCTTCCTCGTTTATCACTCTTTCTAGGAAAACCGCATGAAAATCCGTTCAGTAGTTTTTGAGTGCATCGCGAACAGACGCGGCGGGGCACTTTATATATCAAAAAAATAGGTAATGCAGGTACCTATATATTTATAGCTATAACAACCAAAATCCAATACGAAAGTAGATAACAATGAACAAAAAGTAAAAAAATACACTGATATAAAAACAAAACAAGATCAAAAGTTAAAAGCAAAATAGGTACCTATAAAATCTAATAAAGCAATTGAATAAATGCTTTACGACATACTTGCCTAAGCTCTTCATTTACAATAATCATTATGACTTATTTTACTTAAAATTACTATAAGAACTAATAATCCCTCTACATTTTTCTACACTTTATGTTTTTGGACATAATCCTCTCCACGATAAATTTCTCTGACATTTAAAGAAACTTTATTACTTACGAAAACTGATATTGTTTTAATCATAAAATACATAATTTGCCTACACAACGTCACTTATACTTAACCGGTTAACTAAGACCCTTTCATGTTCAACAACACAATAAAACTTTTTACTGGCAAAGAGGTTAAGTGAGACTGGTTTAACCTTTTTGACCTTAAAACCGTTGCTACCTTGGTGTTATGAGCTTAAAGCCCATTTTATAGCATTTTGATTATGATTTTGGGCGTTTGAAAAATATCCATATCGAATTTTACGACGCAGATTAATTTATACACGTCTAAAATATTTTTTGCCGTTTTTGATCAGTTTCAGATTTAGTGTTTGGGTTTTTTTATGTATGCTATCTTAGGCACCTTGTTTGCTGGTAAAGGCCTCTTCTTATACAGAGAAGGAATGAACATTAATGACTTAGCTTCCTCATTGCGGGATGTCTATTAAAAACTTATATATTATATCCTCACAATGGTTTACATCACCGTTGTCAGCGATGTCCAATATATACTTAGAAATTACATATGAATTGAAAAAGTCACATTAGTACTTGCTCGGATTTGAACACACAGGCGAGATATTAGCCACTGAGCCACCGCCACAGACAGTTAACAATAAGTATTAAATATAATGCGAGTGCTACTAATGAGTCATAAGGGTCAAATGACAATCTGTTCAATTGTCTTTGCATGAAACACGAAGTCTGCCATATCAGTTTATAACAACAGGTGCAAATTATTATGACAAACTATTTCAATTAAGGCACTTACTGAATTTGATTACGGTTTATTTACATTTGAATATATTGGAAATGACATCAAACTGTATCTTTAGTTTTCTTTACACCACACTCCTCAACGGCAATGGTTAAAAAATCAAACAAACAAAAAAATAATAATATAGATAGTAGGTATATATAATGTAGATAGAGGAGTGTTCAGAACTACTTATAGGTTTGATTCTACTTGTACCAAAGATACAACAATAGCAGTGTCGACCTATTTATGAAGTAGCGCATGATGTAACACCTCGATATCTTCTCCCATCTAAGTCACCGTTGCCAGGTTTCAGTCTAAAAAGGGTCATGTGAATGCGATTGCTCTGTTGCAAATAGCTAGCAATGCCAAGTAACACCATCAAGCAGTCGCCTGCTTTTTTGCCACTCGAAACATGTCATCCATGTCTGTATTTCCGAAAGATTAACTATATCATGTATGACCATCATTGTCATCATTATCATCATCGCAATTTTTCTGGAAGTGTCCCATGTCGGTGCAACACGTTTTCGTCTTCCATTACTTTCTGAGCATTTAATAAATAAACAGCCTCTGACCATGACATTGGCGCAAATCAAGACTCCTGGTTGCTAAAATGAAATTCGTGGAAAAAACCGGTCAAGTGCGTGTCAGACTTCGCACATTTAGGGTACCGTACCAAACCATAAAATCAAGTTGGTTTTAATAGGAAAAATTAGAACATTACAAAGAGAAATCGGATTTTTCATTTTTTATCTACTGAACGAGCTCTAAACAACGATACCCCTCTCGATGGAGTATGTCATATAATTTCTTTTTTACGGTCCCCTTTGTCTATATGCGGCAACCCTCTTAAAAATCATTTTTGATAATTTGTATGGCTTTGGGTCAACAAGATGCTTATACTGTGAAAATTTGAAGACTGTATAGCTCCAACCGTTTGTCTGGAAAACCTGTGTGACAGACGACAGCCGGACAGACGAACAAAAATACACGTGAGTGTCAGCAATAGGGCTCCGTTTGGACCCTTCGGCTACGGAACCCTAAAAACCAATAACACTTTTCCCGACCCAGTAATCGAGCTCAGGACCTCATACTCACCAGTGGCGTTTGTTTCGACCATACCAACAACTACTCAACAACATAAAAATCTTCAAAGCCATAATTACCCCCATTTGCTATACTAAAACATGTCTCAAGTAGCAAAGCAGCCACGTGTTAGTAATTATAAAGAGACAAAGGGTCTCTTGGACCCATTGTGTCTTGACGTAATTGAGTCGAACAGTTACGGGTTTATGTCTTGACGTAATGCCGTTGAGCAGTGAGCAGTGACGGGTTGAAATAGCTTCGAATTTGGTATCAAGTTTTGTTGCTGACTGTCATCGTTTTTGAGGAGACATCAAATTAGGTACATGAGCTCAACAAGGGTTAGATTGGTCATCGATATTAAGTATAGAAAGACTGATATTACCCACATCTTTATATATAAAATAAAGTCGTGGCTTCGCTCCCGTCAACTACCCTACCAACCCTACTCAACCATAAGTACCCTGTCCACCAAACCCAACCCTACCTACCTACTCTACCTACCTAGCCTACCCTACCCTATCTACCCTACTTACCTACCCTACCCTACCTACCTACCTACCTACATACCTACCTACCCTACCCTACCCTACCCACCCTACCCTACCTACCCTACCCTACCCTACCTACTTACCTACCTATCTCACCTGCCCTACCTATCTAACCTATCCTAACATATCCTACCTACCTACCCTATCCAACCTACCTACCCCATCCAACCTACCATTTTTTTTGTTTTTAAATCTTCCGTGTATTCTGGCGCACATAACAAAAAAAGAATTATTCAAGTTTTTGAGTTTAGCGAGACGAACGAACAGCAATTGATTATTACATAAAGATTAAGTACATTTAAATATATAAGTGTTATATCTTTTTGAAATCACCTCTTAAAATCCTTTATATTGGGTATCAAAAATAAAGGATTTTAGGATTTTAACCCTTTATTTTAATACCCCTCACAATGAGAAAGGAAAAAAAAATGGCGCCTAAAAGCCGCCATTTCTTTATTTTCCATTTTTAATGTAGCTAGTGACACTCGCAAGGTTAAGATGAATCGATTGACGTAAGTATCATCAAAATCTGCCAACGCGTTTGGTCTCTAGAACGCCATATCGGAACAAACATACATAAACACTTTACCCTCCTTCGGCAGTTGGTTAAAAAGGCGTACAATTATCTCTCTAAATGCCCATGAGAAAAAATGTAACATAAAAATTAAAAGCACATGACACAAACTTTTATTAACGTAAGAAAATGACCATCCCGTAACAATACTTAATTTTTCTAATAGCTTCATAGTAAGCATAATAACATTATACAAAGTATAATAAGTTTATAACAATAATAAAACATACGCGTGGGAATTACACAGCTCATTGCACAAGAAGATTTGTTTTTGTTATTATTTTACATCATAACATCACGCTAATATCCCTCGAAGAGTTGGGCAGAGGTACATCGATGTACAGCCACATTTTGCCAGTTTATCAAGTCCCATGTAATAGGGGATTAGCCTATTGCCATCAACCTGGCATAAGTCCTGACTACGGGCTGCTACTTAAAAAAAACAGACGCAAAAAAAAATGTCGACCCGGGAATCGAACCCAGGAACTTCCTGCTCAGTAGTGGCGCTAGCGACCACTAGACTAACGAAGCAATCCATACTAATCTATACCAAAATTATAAAGAGGAAAGACTTTTTTGTTTGTTTGTACCGAATAGGCTCCGAAACTACTAGACTGATTTTAAAAATTCTTTCACCAATAGAAAGCTAAATTATTCCTGAGTGACATAGGCTATTTTTTAATCCCAAAAACGGGTCCATCGGAGCGAAGCCGCGGGCACAGCTAGTATTTTATATGCTAACTACCGTAGTAACTCTGTCTGTCAGTCAATTAACTTTTCACGCTAAAACGCTGTACAGATTTTGATGATATAGATTGACACCCTGGAAAGGACATTCAACAGTTTTTATCCCGGAAATCATCCTTAATGGAGTGGAAAAACGAAGTTTTTATAGTGAACCAATAATTTCTCAAGTAAATGGGCTATTCGAAATACTAATGCTACGCAGACGAAGTCGCGGGTTAGTAAGTTTATAACAATAATGAACATAAACGTGGGAATAACACCGCTCATTGCACATTAATGCAACAAGATGTTTTGTTTTTATTATTATTTATGAACAATTAACATTGCTTGGATGTAACGTTAGAACTATTAAACGCATTCTCGTGACATGTGTTGGGTTTGAACTCTTAAGAGCTATATATTCCAGTGTAATGGCTTCTTGGTATTGTTTTGAATGATATAATTTGAATAGTAGGTAACGTTTTGTTAGAAATGATTGTTTCAACACGTATGCAAATAATAGTGACACCCTGCTATAACATAAAATTTGCAAAAAATTACATGAACTTCAGCTGCCTGCACATTTATTTCGGCTGGAATCGATTTAGTTAAACTGCTTGTAGGACCAAATCGTCACTTCATACTCCTTCGTCGCTTTCGGTGGAGTAGAATGCCCAATAATACAAATGGATCCACAAAGTTTGTGGTTTGGGTGCTACTGCACATTTTGAATCTCGTTCGCTTCTTGGCATTTGATTTTCTGTTGATAGATCTAGATATTCTTCATCTTATCTCTAAAATCAAGCGTCTCCTTTAGTCAGATTTGAAAGCATTCTCCCCACTCAATATTGTTTTAACTGGCACAGAAAACGTGGTATATGAAGACAAACATAGTACTAGGAATGCATTATGCTTGAACACTATGGATGGTGTTACAAAATGAATTGCAGTATGACCTTAATATATAAAAAAATATCAAAATCAAACATAAACGCAGTCAAATGCCCACCTAACGAAACACATACAAATCGGCGCAATAATTTCAAAGATTAACGCTACCAAACGAACCTGCAGTTCCCATCATTTTGGAGTATTAACAGAGTCGTGACAAGATCCCTGTTGAGAAATTACTGTAAACACAGTTATGATACGTAAACCCGTCATTAGGAAGGTTTTGGAGGCAATCAGGAACCTGCTTTTTACGACGCTATAAATTCGAGCAAGCATCGCCTTTTGTTGTGTGGTTATGTGTCGTAGGATGAGCAGAGACAATGTTTTAGAGATGGAATATGCAAACAAATCTTATTTGAGTTAATCTGGCCTTAGTGGTGGAATCTGCACCCTCCAGGGGTAAATAAAGAAAACGAAAGAAAGAAATCACGTGTATTTGGCACAATACAAGACACATAACAATATGTAATAATAATAAAGACAAAATAAAACAAAAACTAAATGAGGCTAATGAAAGAACCACTCTGGTCGCTGCTTACTGGCGGACAATATATAAGTCATCAACTCGAAAAGCAGAAGAGGCAGAATGTTATAATATTATTTTTTAAAACTTCAGTACGTATTTGCATCCCCCAAACCGTTCCTGCGGTTTAAAAAACTTTGAAATTTACTACAATATAAATAAAAATCCTTGTCAGAAAAAAAAATGTAGTTAGAAATATATATGGTAAATATTCAACGTCCACATAAATTGTCACCTTCGTTACGTAGTTTCTGGTAAAAAGGCATAACTCTAGGTATGTAAGTATGAACGCCAATACTTTTATAAGAATTATAAATTTTATAAAAAAAAAGAAAGAAATAAAATAGTATTTATTGTCACAGAAATACATACTTTTTCTTAGTGTTGATGTTTTTAGTCACGTTAACAACAATGTCTAAACACCAAAAGATTCTTATAGTTCCTATCTTTACTAACACTCATCAACAATCATGATACACCGAGTTCCTAATAAAAACCACAAATGAGAACATCCTGCAAACGCCTCCTAAACATGAGGAAAACGACTCCATTGTTTTGATATTTTTCTCAGAAACCTGTTAGATTGCCAATTCTTTCCTGGCAAAAGTATCTTAGTGATAATCGACCTTCCAGGAGTGCAGAGTTCCAGAAATTTTGACAAACTGGCCGTGAATATATTAAGGAAAATTTTGAATGTCGATACTGCTGAGTTGTTTCACACTTTAGTGGTTATTATAAATCATTTTAATATTATACATGTGAAAGTCTGTATCTTAGAATATTGAAATGTTTAGATGTTGGTTAATCAATCAAGCCTCAACGATTAAATGAATCTGAATAAAAATTTTACAAAGGTAAACATGATGACCTAAATTAGGACATATTACACATTCATTTGTTAATTTTCCCTATTAAACATCCAAACATCTGACGATCCAAATATACAGACTTTCACTATTCGCAGGATAGGTTTCACTATTCATATATTTAATGGTATTTTCCTCTTCATCAAAAGTTACAATGTTTTCATATTCCTTAAATTTTATTGTTTCAGGTAAGCGCACTTTATTATTAGAACTGTTCCTAGCTTCCCAAGGACATGGTAAGTTTTTTTCTCATTATTTAATGATATTATAGTTATTCGGTTCATACAACACCATAAGGTCCTTAATATCAAGATTGAAGATAACAACATTAAACTTTCCAACACCGATATTGAATCTTTGAATCAAGTCAACCATAAAGTTCAAACACTTTTGTTACACCCAAACTTAACCTCAAAAAAACTGTGACACTGACCGTAACCAAATTACATTTACCGGTAACGAAATAAAATTTCAGAAATTGATCTTTAAGATAAAGACTATAAGGCTTTCAATAGCCTTGCCAAGGTTGACCTCGAAACTGATCCTTATTTCGATATTAATAAGGATATTAACAAAGGAGATGCTGAAGGTAACGGTAAAGATAACTTAGTGTTGAAAGGACCGATCAATCATACAAAGTTTATTAAGCGTCAGATTAACTTTCGAAGTGAAGTCAGTAAGGTGACACAACCCTTATTAGATGAGGAGATAATACACGATTATGTAGAAAGTGTAACGAGAAAATAGGATTAAGTTGATATGATGTTGAAAAACAAAGACAAAATGAGGTCGAATTAAATTGAAATAATGCGCACTTTCTATGCGTGGTTTTATACTGAAATTGCAATCATATTACCTGATTTATTTCTGGACTGTATCTGTTAACTGCGCAGATAACGAGCTATTTCTATCAGCCATGTTTGGTTTTTGCTATATTTGCACAGAAAATATGTGTAATTTGAATCATTTACATGTATTTTAAAACCGATGAAAATAGAACTTACAAAAGTCAAGAAGGAACGACTGTAATAGAAGTTATTTCCTGTTACTAATTTTATAAATCCACTGTGCTCATTGTCCTTACGCACCTATGCAATGTTTTCTAAACTTTACGAGTATATGCTTAAGTTTATTGAGGGTAACAAACTTGAATCACCAATCCTTTGAAATACAACTGCATTCGTTTTTGATGTGATGGTAATTTCCTTTATCGGTACAAACAAAGTTTAGCACAACAAAACTTAGATGCAACCGGAACGAAACCATAAATCATAGCAAGTAACACCATAAGCAAACTCCGATAGACAATATCTGATGGTGCACTTGGCAACGTTACATTTAGCTTTGAAGCTAACCAAAATTTGAAAAGGGAATTCTTAGTAAAGTGGAAATAAGGTTTAGAATTCGAAGCAGCAGAAGTTGTAGATCAGCATATTATATAAGTTGGTGTTGCACCAACAAAATAAGAAGAAATGGTAGTAAGAAATTGTCTAGTACCAAAGGCTTATGGGCGTTGCGCTTCATTTAGCAAAAGTATATCGAATTCATCATGTGTAACGTCTGTGTTGTGTGTTTTTATTAAAAATTGTACGTTGTAATGGGACTGCGACGTCGTTTAAAGTTGATGGCATACGCTCCTATAGTGGTACTTTGTTATAATGTTACTAAGCGCTTTGAAGGAAATATGAATTGTGACCAACCGTGATTCTGATTAGCTTTGATGTTTTTGTTGCCTTTGATTTATGAGTTAGATTTATTTTATCTTTCTTTTGGTCTAGCTTTGTTGTCTTTTTTATTTAAAATAGCATTATCTTTTTGAGCTTTATATAAAGTTTGCCATATATATTATGCTCAATTATTTCAAACGACGAGTCTAATCGTTATTTATAAAAAGAAGATTGATTTTTATGTAATTAATAATAATTTTACGGTATAAATAATTTCTTACGAGGCATTAACCTAATTTATGCCCATGTGATTAACAACAAACATTTATTAGCTACTAAATAATTGCCTACGTATAAATATTCACAACCTGACTAATACAAATTGCTCTTCTTTATTTTCCGACGTGCCTTGCATATTTTACATTAACCATCTACGTACTTTGTCACATCTATTCACACTGCTGCAATATTAATGGCATCTATTGCTTTGTCAAAATGCTTATCTCCCTCTGGGCTCATTATACACGAGTAATGGATGCTACATTTACAAATAGTCACGACTGTGCATTATGCTGTAGTGACACATTATCGACATGATATTATGACGGTTGATGGCCAGCTACTTATGGTGCTTTTAGCGTCCCGATTTAAAATATGACACGTCTTTTTGTGGTTACTGCTGTATGGCAGTAATATTTCATTGGTAATTAGCAATATTTCATATCTATGAGCTTTTAGTGGATGAAAGTGGTTTGATAGGAGCTAATCTGAAATAAAAGGTGCAAGTGTCGGCTCATTGGCTTTAAGTACGCACTTAATGCTGGTGGTTTATCTTCGAGTGTGTCATATGAATGCAGAATCCTAAGCTTAGACTGCAGATAGGACTTACTATTTATGTATTCGTTTCAGTATTATCAGCATCATTCATTATTATAAGGATTGTCAAATCGTGAATCAGGACATAAAACTCTATAGAAATGCGCAGTCTATAAGTTATAACGATTATCGACGAAAAGTTCCAAATGTTTGGGATTGATCACGTGATTTAGATAGCTCATGACATTCACACACGTTTTTGATATTTTTCCAATCGCTATCGCCACGTTTTTGATGAGAATGTCACTTGCCTCAAGGCCGCTGAACTGTCTTTTGTTTTACAAATCTAAGTACCTACAACACACACTGAACACGTGCCCATAAGACCATAACAGCCAAGCAACAATTTCACTTAACATCTTTTTATTGCCCAAGCCTTATCTATCATGACATCATGGCACTTATGGGGCACGCTCTTGTAAATCACTCCTTCATGGGTTTGTTAAAACATTAATTGATAACTACCATAAAACACAGCACGTGGCCATACTCAATGTTTTGTTAATTGACACGGACAGACATTGATTTTGTTTCTATATTTAGGATTTTTGATTGGTTATGTTTCTTGTATCGGCGTGGTCAAAGCTTCTAATTAACATGGCTCTCAACGAGAAGCTTATAGAAGGATAGGACACTGCTTTTTTTTTATAGACTAGCATGAACTTCTGAGTAGGCGAGGTAAAAAAATGCTATACAAAAGAATGCTTTTTCTAGGAAAAAGATAAACTAGTGGAGGTCACTCATGATTTCAATAGCTGACGCTAAGACATCAGTCAGAATTTAATATGGTTGAAGGTGGTCTACACTGTCGTGTCGTTTTTGCAAAATATATACGAGTACTTACGTGCAACCAAGAAACTCGTCAGAAGTTAGCTTACATTAGTGCATCAATCAACTCAGCTTATCGCAGTCCACTGCTGGGCTTAGGCCAGTCTGTCCGAGGCTAGGACTACTAGCCACCTTTTTCGGTACACCAGTTAAGCTGGAGATGTTAATACACGTCCTTAAGGCCGTACCCTGACCAAAAAATCAGCATGAGATATGAGCATTCCTATTGGCCTAGCGGCACTGGTGGCGCATGAATTACAGTAGTTAATACGAGTACGCCCAGATTTTAGAATAAAATCGAATATTGGTCTATTGAAAAAATAAAACGTACAAAATGTTCGTTATCCAATTGTCAATTGTAATTTTTATGTGTTAGTATAAAAAATAATTAATGAACACTTTACGAGGAGATGCATGCTACGAGTATTAATAATTATTACTCATTTTTATATTGTTGTTGGAAGGAGATTAGTGATACTTACTCCTCTTTTAAAAAAAAGTGTACTAACATTTTAGAATCAACATTATATAGAAATTTAATGTATTTTTATTAATTAATATTTCTTTTTAAATAAAGAGTAGATAGATCTTAAAAACTGCACAAAAACGACTAGCGCGGCGTTTTGCTCGGGGAGGCGCCTTAACAAAATTAAAACAATGAAGATATAGCCCAAAAATCAAACTCAACTATTACGCAACATTTAACCCCATTTCAAACCAAACTTACATCGAACAGTCTCCAGTTAGAAACCACAATAACAACAAAACAACAAACGACATTAGTATGGACAACCACACGCGTCGCCTGCGCAGCGTCACCGTGACACACAGCTATTACTGCGTCTGATTGTAGAATAACGAAATAATTTTTATATCCACTTAATGACGTGATGTGGTTTACGGGTGGATAGGATGATTAGCTTGTTCGTAACTTTTATTTTATTATGTACCCACCATGTTTTCTCCTTTTTGTCGTCTCGATAGTGCAGACGGCTACGTTTAAGGGTACACTAGTCGACGGCACGAACTATTTTGTGCGCGGGGTTAAAATGCATTTTATATCAACCGACAACACGTGCGGAAGAGATAGATGCTATGATGAGCAGTAGGAAGCTAGTTTGCGTACGAATACACACTTATGCAAATTTGTAGCGAAATGGATAATGATTTAGGACGAAACCGAGCGCGCGAAATTTTATAAACAGACCTTTGGCAGTTTAGATATCATGAAAAAACGACTACATCTATCTGTTCAAAATAAAATTATGTGCTACTAACCTATCCCTGTATGGATGCTGTTTTGCAATTTTCCGTCTTCTTATGGTATTTATTTGCACCCAAAAATGCGTTAAAATAAGTGTCGAAATGTGGAACTTTCGACGCTCATAACTTTCAAACATTTTGTTTTTTTACTTTTTCGCTTCCATACAGGGCTAGATCATGATGAGACAAATTGATATCACTTTTTATTTTGAACGTACTTCGTCAAACAGTGGAATAATCCCTAGACTACGTTTGTATGGAAGAATTTTCGACTAGTGTAACCTACGCCGTTTTCGGTGACATAATTCCAGAAAATGAGAAATAGTCTGGTTTGACCATCTCAATAGTGTGGGCACGTTCCCGGATGACAGCGATGTGGAGGAGTACTTTGCGCATAGGTGTACCTTTCTTTTTTAACCGACTTTCGAAAAAGGAGGTTCTATGTTCGACTTCTTGTATGTTTTTTTTTTTATGTATGTTCACCGATATCTCCGTCAATTGTAGACCGATTTTGAAAATTCTTTTTTTGTTTGAAAGAGTATATTCAGAAATTGGTCCCATTTTAATCTAGTGAAGATCTGATGAAGAACTTCGAAGATATACAACAGAACTCTTCAATAAATAACGGCAAATCTCTCGGGACTGCTGCAATCGCATGTCTGTTTATTGTTTATACCGCCAGTACGCTCTTAAGGGGTTAGTAGATCTCTCATTTGATTGGTTTTGTTCAAGTTTCATGATATTCCGGTAATCTATTCTGGCGTTATAGGAAACTTACTAAACAACTTGCCTATTAGGTAGGTACAACTAAAAAGTGAAGTATATCTAAGTAGTTAGGTTAAGTTAGTTAGTGTTTAAATATGCACATATTAAGTCAATTGGAAATAAATATTACAGTTTCAAAAAATAATGCGGGTGATTTAATCTTTGGTTCGAAAAACAAATAAATAAAAAAGGTATGGGGGAGCCCTTTGCCCAGGACTGGGAAAATTCAGGCTAACAAAAAAAAAATAAAGAGCTGTGAACAAGGATAAAACTAGTTCTTCTAGTTCTACTAACTAGTTCTAACTGTGATAACGGAAAAGGAGCAGTGGTGGCCCAGTGGTATTGGCCGCGACTTACAAGTTGTAGGTCGTGGGTTCGAGCCCACGCAGGCGCTTTACTTTTGTGTAAATTACTTCATCACCACTGCTCTCAAAACGGTGAAGGGAAACATCGTGAGGAAACCGGCATGTCCTAGAACCAAAAATTCTAAGACATGTGACATCCACCCGCACTGGGCCCGCGTGGTGGATTACGGCCCATCCTCTCTCACAGAGAGGTGGCCTGTGTCCCAGCAGTGGGAACATTAATAGGCTGATGATGATGTGATGTGACTGTGATAACTTTTATTAACGTTAACATATTGTGTTTTTGTTGCAAAACTTAAAGATGCGCCAATCTTTTATTGTGGTGCGTACTGCTAAGGAGTGGCATTTCCTGCCGGAGTAAACTTATTTCCTGATAGCTATAACTTGCGGATCTTCAAGTCACGAGTGAATAGGTTACTTCCAAGTAAGTGTGCTTCACCGTCAACCCCATCATCGATTACCACCAGGTGATATAGTGTTCAAATGCAAGCTTATAATATCTAATAATAATACAAAATAAAAAATCTTAGCCAAAATATTCACCAACAAGTCAACCTACTTTTCCACCTGTATCTCACATCTCGTCAACTACGCAATAAGCTCGCCAAGATGACGTCTAATAACGATCTGCAGTTAATTATTAACTGAGCTTGAACAGCGGTGGCCCAGTGGATATTGGTGGCCCAGTAAAGGTAACGGCCCCGACTTACGTGTCGTAGGACATGGGTTCAAACCCAGGTACGCGCTTTACTTTGAGTAACTTATTTCATCACACTGCTCTAAAAACGGGAAAGGAATACATCGTGAGAAAAACGGCATGTCCTAAAACAAAAAAATCGAAGACTTGTGATGTGATATCCACCAATCCACACTGAGCCCGTGTGATGGATTAAAGCAGAAGGCCTGTAACCCACCAATGGGATCGTTAAAAGGCTTATAATGCTATATTATAACTGATAAAAAATTATGTTGTTGTTGCTAAAATCCAAAGATGCGCCGTTCTTTTTCTCCAAGCAAAAATATTCGCCAACAAATCAGTCATATTGCCCACTTGTATCTCACAACTTGACAACTACGCAATAAGCTTGCCACGATGACGTCTCATAATGATCTGCAATTAATTATTAACTGAGCTTTTTTTAGCTGTAATGCAGTTTTTGTTGCACCTTACCAAGTTATAAATGGTGGTGGATGCAACTTGAGAAGGATGACTTTGGCTTGAGGAAAATTAAGTGCATATCTGTGATCTTCTTTGTTTGATAGTTTTTTTTTTTTGTTCGGCCCAGATATATTTTTTGTCAGTTATGAATATTTGAAATAATACCTGAACATCGCTAACATCGGGAACAGAAAAACATCGTGAGCAAACCTCCACTTACCTACAGTTGATATACTAATCGCTATCCCATATTTCGCAAGCGTGGCGCGTAATAGTGCCTTTTCTGTACGAGACGAGAGCCTTTTTTGACATGCAACATTAAGAGGCTGATATTAATTCTTAGTAGCTTCTGCCAGCGTCTTCGCCCGCGTGGATAGTGTTTTCTTGTCCCAAAGAAACATTATATCGGTACAAAAAGTAGCCTATGTGCTATTCCAGGCTATAATCTATCTCTGTGTCAAATTTCATCCAGATCCATACAGCCGTTTTACCATGATTGAGTAACAAACACATAGACATCCTTCCAACCTTTCGCATTTATAAGATTTTTACAGCAAGCAGTAGTAGAGCAAATCAACTTTATTTTTTAGTAAAACCTATTAGGTAATACTATTTAGGTAACGAGAACAACTTTAGTTATATCATAGCATTAAAACAGTAACTGTTCTCAACATTCTTCATAAACTTCTGTGGATAACCGTAAAATTCATATTCAGCAATAAACTTCCAAAGAACATTTTACATCTTCAAGAGCTCCCAACTTACCTGCACTGCACACACAAACTTCCACTCATCCCTTAAACCGTTACTTCTACCTAATAAAGGTATAAACCGACTTACACATAAAGGAGTATACTTAAATAAATCATAGTAAAGTACTCGTTGGTGTTTAGGTCAGCTAAATCGTCTAGAATTGCTTAACACAAAGTCGAGTCAAGTTAACTATCTACTCTAAACTGTGCTCATAAAGTCGGTAGGGAGCATAGCATTGAGCTTGTGGACACGTTCACACCGTAGTGTAACATTCTGCAAATAATGCCAACAAGTAGCTTGTTTATTTTCTGGAGAAATAACGCATATATTTCATTAAATCAATAGCTATTTCCACGAGTCATATATTCTGAAAAAGTTACTATACATTATAGACAGTGACATTTTAGGAAGATAAAACTTTGTCTAAAGACCTTTGTGATGATTTAATTCGACATGATTAAGAAAATTATAAAGAATCTACTCAATATTAAAGTCGTAGACATCAAACCGACACCTAAAAGCCATTCAAGCTAACTCATATATTATATACACATTGCATTTGAAATCAGCTGATCATTTGGTTTGGATCAGCTTGGTGTTGCACTGTAGTTGACTGTAGTGTACCAGAACTAGACTAATATTAACTTTACGAATTTCGTCTGTCAACATCAACTACCGCTTCTATTATAAATTATCTTGTTATCTTTAAATACTGCTTACTGTTTGATTATTGCCGAGTATTGAGCCGTGTCCTCTAATCTTTGTAGAAATCAATACATTTGTATCCTACCTGCTGACCTGACAATTATATAGCTCCTTTATTGACCGAGCGAGCACGAAGCGTGAGTTTGGAGGCTGAAACGGAGACGCTTCGCTCGTGCTTCGTGCTCCACAAAAATACTTTCGAATGTCTGTCCGGATGTCCGGCTGTTCTTCGCTACATTTCGCATTTCTCAACTGTTTCTCGTGAAATTTTGTGAGCAGGTTCGATAAGTACATGTTTTTTTTTTGTCGATTCCAAAAACTGATTCGTCAAAAAAATAACAAAATGACAAACTCGCGAGGTCTACAGCTCACAGATTCACTAGTTAATCTAAGATTCTATGACAAGAAGACTGCCACAATATATTCTAAACTGTCTAGTAATATTCCCCACATCATCTCGGTGTAAACGCAGCCCCGCTAAGTGGCCGCATAACGTACAGGAACAACAAGTTAGCTGAGTTTAACTTTTGATTTATTAAACCATCGGTTAACTAACGGTTTGCTTCATCGCGGGGTTAACTGTCGTTAGGTTGCGTAAGTTAATGACAATGATGATTTAAATATAGATGAGTGGAAAAGTTATTGTAATGAGTTGGACTTACTCCCTGGAGTAAGGGCTGTGGTCGAATGAGATAAAATTTTTGAAAAGCCAAGATTTTTACGGTTGCGACAAGGTAGTGGGAAAGAGTAACAAACATCCATACTGACAAACTAACATTTTTTATATTAGTAAAGTCCTCCAAATTGTCCGAAAACCCCGAATTGACAGATCAGCTTAAAGAAGGATGGAGTAGAAAAACCGGCATGAAGGGTTCCGTACCATTATCGCATAAAACGGCAAAAAAAACACGTTTGTTGTGTGGGAGCCCCACTTAAATATTTATTTTATTTTGTTTTTAGTATTTTTTGTTATAGCGGCAACAGAAATACCTCATCTGTCCTCTCTCTAGCTATCACGGTTCATGAGATACAGCCTAGTGACAGACAGGCAGGCGGACTGCGGAGTCTTAGTAATAGGGTCCTGTTCTTACCCTTTGGGTACGGAACCCTAAAAAGTATACAATATGAGGACTGTTTTTAAAGATTTTCCTAAAAAACGCTTAGCTGTTGAAGTAACCCAAGCACATTTTTCATTGCAAAACTTTACTTAACACTCAGACTCAATAATAAAGAATACGCTGATTTGCTCCACTTAATTACATTATCTACAAACCAAAACATTTACATAATTCCTAACTCATGCATAATACTGTAAGAAAACCGCGCTAATCACAAGTACTGGTGGTCCGGCAACTGTCTCGATGCAAAGCAAACGCAATAAATACGCGCGTATTATATTACAACTTGTATTTCGACGCGTGCGCACATCAAATCTACCATCGGTTTTAATGCATCCTCTCAACGGGTAGGGATGGGATTTGTCGAGGTCGATGTCGATGTTGCGGATTTTTATATTTAAACGTAAAAAATCTGGACAGTTTATTTCTTATTTATGTTTTCACCTAAAATAGATACAGTTTAGTAAACTTTCTTTCTAGATGTTTGTTATGGTTAACCACCAACTAAAAATTTGTTTAGATTGATAAATAGGTAATATGGGTATTTTTTTGCAATCGTGTCATTAAATATTGTTGTGCAAACACATATGTATTTTGTGTTTTTGGTAACTTTCAGTAGCAAAATAGTAGCCTTACCCCGAGTTTTCCAGCTAAAAATTATCGCAGAATTTATGTGACAAACCTAAAAAAAACAATTAATGGTGGAGTTTAAATTAAAGCGTAAACGAAGTTAATCCAAGGAGTTTTCAAACTAATTATGACGGATATTTTTTTTAGGGTTATTTTTTAGGGGCGTACCCGAAGGGTCCAAACGGAGCCCTATAGCTGTCACTCACGTGTATGTCCATCTGTCTGTCCGTCGTCTGTCACACAATTTTGTTCCGAAGAATTTTTTAACTTCCCATTGACTTATGAAGATGAAATTTGGTGATAATGTTTATTTTTACGTATATGTCGCATCAAGGTTGGCCGATAGATGCAAACCATCGGGAAGTCAGGATGGTCCTTAGGTTAAGACATCGTGTGTGGGCAGGCAGGTGGGTCAATCGTGAAAATGAAATCACACAAATTATTCGATACACTGAGTATATTCAAATAAGACAAAAGTTACATTCTTGCTTACTAATATTACGGATCGACACTGATTCTAAGATGTCTTAGCTTCAAGGCTGTCAGCACTCAACTGCCATATTCCCCTATCTCCACCACGCAAGTGGTTAGGAAAAGCGCGCCAATGCGTAGTTTTTCTTGCTTTGCCGCCAGATGGCATGCTTGCGATTTGTTTTGATGTCCGTTTCTATTGACTAAACCCCACAATAAATATTGAAAATCAGATTTTTTCCTTGGTCCTAGTGTAACCTTAAATGTGTGAAGTCCGACACGCACTTGGCCGGTTTTAATAATTCATGTCGCCATGCAGGGTTTTAATATTATCACCTTATTTCTTATCTGCCGTGCTAATCTTATTTTGCACCTCATACAAAATAAAATAAAACTATCGACAACACAATTCACTTAGCATGCACATCACTACAAGTTACCAGTTTGTCCTATCAAGCAAACGGTGTTGCGGTATGCCTATGTTAAATATAATATTATGCGGTGAACGTAACCCGACCACGGAAAGTTAATCTAATATTGAAATAACATCAATGGTTTTTTTATATTCAATGGAGTAATATATCTTCGAAAATTTATTGTAATTTTACAGTAGCTGGCATTGTTGTTGAGTTTTGTAATGTTGGGTTAAGATGGTGTTAGAAAATAATGTGGTTTGATGAACGTATTGTTTTTGTAGAGGTAATAAGTAGAATTAGGGATGTGGATACAGTTTTTGGTAGGGAACTGTACTTACATAAATGGTATGCCACGCGACTTTGGCGGCGTTATTAAAGTTTTTCTAAATGTATAGCTGTCGAAATTGAATGAACGAGTACTAGCAACCAAATAATCCGATAAAAAAGCTAATTAAAAAAATCTAAAAGCCGGACTGCTGAAGCAGCTAGGGCTTTTTGTTTTTTTTTTATTTATATATTTTTAGTAATCTTTTTTTTTCGGATTAGTTACATTTAAACATTTATAAGTGTTAAATATGTTTGAAATCACATGTTAAAACCCTTTATGTTGATACCCCACACGAAGGGATAGGAAGAAAAAAAAGTCGGCCAAGTGCGAGTCAGACTCGCGCACCAAGGGTTCCGTACCGTTATCGCAAAAACGGCAAAACAATCACGTTTGTTGTTTGGGAGCTCCACTTAAATATTTATTTTATTCTGTTTTTAGTATTTGTTGTTATAGCGGCAATAATATATATTATAATATAATAAAATTATTTCTTTCAAAAAGTTCAATAAATAAATCAATGCAACACTTCAAAATAGAAATACATCATCTGTGAAAATTTCAACTGTCTAGCTATCACGGTTCATGAGATACAGCCTGGTGACAGAAGTACAGACAGACAGACGGATCGTGCAGTCTTAGTAATAGGGTCCCACGTTTTCACCCTTTGGGTACGGAACCCTAAAAAATTGGGTCAACATAATATGGCGCCCAAAAGCCGGCATTTTTCTATTTTCCAATTTTAATGTAAATGTGACACTCGCAAGGTTAAGACGAATCGATTGACGTAAGAATCAACAACGCTTTTGGTGACATAGGAACAAAAATACATACATTTACTGATAAACACATTACCCTCCTTTGGCAGTCGGGTAAAAATAGCACTGATCCATGCCTTGAGCATCGGCAAGCCAACTTCAGGGCAGTCCAGAAGTTTGGCAAGAACTATACTAAGCACTATTATTGTTTTTACACGAGTAGGTATAATTTTTATCAGCGCATATTATGCTCGAATAAAATTTCTATATTATTATCGCTGGCCACCGTTCGGTTTCCTCTGATAGCTGCAGTGTCAGTTTCATTTTGTTTATATTTAAATTTTATGTTAAGGCTCAGGCTATTTATCTTTTTTGTCTTTCGTCTTTTATTTTGGTCTAGCAACAATACAGAGTATATACTGCACTGATTTTCAAATATCACAAATTGAGTATTTTTGGAAAACCATTTCTTTATATCATGATTAAAAATCATATAGATTTAAAATGCATTAATGAAAATAAAATGCATGTAGCATTATACAAAATAAAAACATAAAACGCTGTTCCCTCCAAATTCTTCCTTTAAGTGTTGTCAGTGAAATCTTTTTGCGACACATTGCACTTTTGGTTCAATCTGTTATAACTATCACTTTCCAGGGGGGTGACCATAAGCTCTTAGAGCGGTATCAATTTAATATCGAATAAGGGTCAGATGTATTTGACTTGTATACATCTGTCACTTACTCGATATCAAATTGATACCGCTCTAAGAGCTTATGGTCGGGGTGACCATAAGCTCTTAGAGCGGCCTCTGGCGCATTTTAGCAAGTTTGGCATACTATATTGACAATATACTCAACAACTGCACATCATTTAAGATTTTCTTATAACGAGATATTCACTTGTGACAGTGAGCCAATTATGCCGTCAAAACCTATTATATTCTGACACAAAACATTAGCACATGTCACATTCAGAGGTCAATAAGGCATCCATATTAATACATATTCCAATCTTTGTTACAATAATATTATTCAATACTTAGGTATTTACTCGCACAATGCATTTCTACTATAATTGTAGCAATTATCACTTATTATGAATTGTGAATCATTGTTTCCGTAATAAGAAGTATATCTGATGACGTGTTTGCACTTTGCAGTCTTCAAATTAATTATCTATGTATTTATGAATAGACAGACCATTATCAAGCCATTTTGTGAAAATACAAACAAATGTTTTCAAGGGTTATTTCAGATAGTTAATTCATTTAAAATAACAGTTATTCATCTAAACTAGATAGAAGATTTTTTTAGATAAAATTACTTGAAAATTAAAGTTGGACTGGATTACTTATTGGCAGTCACTGATTTAATATTAATAAAATAATTTCGTTAAATTGAAGTCCTTTGAGATACCTATAAAATTATTTAATGCAATTTGGTCACTGTTGTTGAGTGACTCTTCTTCTCTGTCGTTTCGCTCTTGGCAGAGCAGTCGTGGTCACGTCGAGGCGTACACGTCGGTGTTAGATGCGGACACAGCTCTCCGCACGATCTCTCGCCATCTCTCCCTGTTGGCGGACTGTTTGGCGCAGTCAGTTAAGCGGCCTCCCACTGCGGATTTCACTTGGTCAGTCCAGCGCATAGGTGACCTGCCGCGCGATCTGGTTCCCTCCACTTTTCCCTGTACGACCAGCCGCTCTATGGAGTCGCCATCCCGCCTTGAGACGTGTCCAAAAAATTGCTGTTGAGTGACAGTCATGACCAAATTCCAAGACTTTTTGCATCACACAAGTCAAAAACCACACCTGACTACCTAACCTTGTACAAAACATTACTCATCAAAACAACGCGTCTTACCCTTAACCGTAATAGCGCAATACGCCTCTTATCGCACCAACTTACTCGTGCTCGTGCGTAGTACTCAGTTGTAAAATTATCTTCTAACTATACTATTATATGTATTTATATATTAAGTATGTGTCGTAGTATTATTGTGTTTATATACGATTGTAATATTATGTGATGTTATCTTTATTCTATGAGCTTGCGTAATACAAAGTGCACTTTGGTTTTATTTGACTTAAGAGCGGACTCTAGTCAACAAGAATTTGAAAAATAGGTATTTGAAGAAACTATTGCCGTCGCGCAGCGCCCGACCAAGCGAGCTATCAATGTGTGAACAAGTAATGTATTTGTGTGTGTAAGAGCGCGCCGCAGCGGCCGATCGACTCCGGTGCACGCGCCCTCGCCGCGAGTACCGAGCCGCTTTACACTTTACGAAAAAATTTAAAGAGTTAATTAATTTTGGAGAAATGTAGTTTTTTTTTAAATTGTTCCGCCAGAAATAATCGATGGTCGTATACCACGAAATTTACCTGCAAGTGAAAGGATTGAAATTACGATAGATAAATGCACATTTTTACACGACTGTCCAAAAGAGGAGAGTTATGTTATGTTTATAGCGCTCATGTATGTTTGTGAGATTCTTTATTCCACCATAACTTCTAAACAGCTTAACCGGTATCAATTTATGTGGTATCTTTAGAAGCGTAACGTTATTAAAAAATAAAAATAAAAAATGATATTTCATAAAAATGTACTACCTATTCTATCATCGTCTAGCTAGTCTAGAGCTTACTTAGTATATATATAATAATATATAACAGTAGTATTAAATAATCATTTGTTCCTTAATAACATACCAAAAGAAATTAAATAAATATAACAGTACTATTCAATATCCCATAGAAAACTTATAAAATAAATTGTTTTTGCAATAATATCGTTTTATTACTAAAAGAGCTATGATATAAAAAATAAATCATTAAAAATAATTAAAAACACGCCTGCCTTGCAGTCGGGGGATCGATCCTTGGATCAGTTTTTTACAGGTCCCCCGACTTCGTTGAAAAGATTGGTTTTCAGTTGAGCCCATTCAACACAAAATTAATTTCGCTTGTTTTTAATTTTTTCGTTCAATTTTTTCATTCACTTTTCGACAAGCTGCCTTATCAAAAAGCTTGCTTTTCTATACTAATATTATAAAGAGGAAAGATTTTTTTGTTTGTTTGTTTGTACTGAATAGGCTCCGAAACTACTGGACCGATTTGAAAAATTCTTTCACCAATAGAAAGCTACATTATTCCTGAGTTACAGGCAATTTTTTAATCCCGAAAATGGGTCCTGTGGGGTGGTCCACGGGAGCGAAGCCGCGGGCAACAGCTAGTAATTAATAAGCGTGTTTTTAATTATTTTTTAATTATTTTAATTTAAAATTCTATATTTTAATTTAAATACCCACAAACCCCACTTCTCCAAAATTCATAAATGATTTTTATAAGTATCTGCTTTATAAGAAATCAAAATTTAGTTTGCATGATACTGGGTGTAAGACCAACCGAAAGAATGCAAATCAGCAGACAGGACGTAAGATGAGCGAACGATTCAGTACATCAGAGCCATCATTTTGAGGACCGGATCACCCGCGTCCGTAGGAAAATAAGCGTTTTGAATCCCTACACGTGGTCCCCGGATGGTGCTAATCATGTGACATACTGGTGGTAGGTTTCGACCGAAGCGCTTGTGACCACATAACGGGCAAAGACATACTGCCAAGTGGCCTAGCCGTGATCCAGTTACGATGCCCGGTGCAGCCATTAGAGGAGTTGGGTCGAGATAGCTGTTCCACTGATGGAAGGCCGGCCAGACTCACGCTGTTATGGACGTATCGGGAGACTGGTCGCAGAGGGCAGTGAGCAAGTACGCAGCCACTTTAAAAAATAAGATGCAATATACCATTCGTATTATGAATTTGTAAATTTATATTGAAATTTTAAAGTAACGTTTCATTTGAAAGTCATTGCACCGAAAAAGGTCAAATACCATTTCTAGAACCTTTGGAAAAAATAAATTTATTATATTAATATTATACAGCGAGCGTCTTTTGTTCACTAAAAAGAGCCAATTCCATCCAGCTCCATCTTTCCGAGGTATAACCGTGCCGATAACCGACCATATTAAGCTTCTTGGCGTATGCTGCTAAGAATTTGAGACGGTACTTCACGCCAGAACAGGTGCTTAAGTTGTATCAAGCGCAAGTTCGATCTTGCATGGAGTACTGTTCTCATCTCTGGGACGAATCTTCCAAATACCAGCTTCATGCACTAGATTTGATCGAAAAACGGGTCAGGAGGGTCATCGGCAATGAGATCGAGTCAAAGCTCCAGAGCCTTGAACATCGTCGCAGAGTTGCCAGCTTGTCGGATTTTTATCGGATGCATTTCGGGGATTTTGCGATGGAATTGCATGATCTAATTCCATATAGCCCGTTTCATCATCGGACATCATTCATCTACAAGACGTACGGCGATGCGCCATCGGTACAAGGTGGATATCCCGCCCAAAGGCACTAAACATTTTGCGTACAGCAAGGAGTGGAATTCCTTGCGTCTGTGTTGCCCGATAGCTACAACCTCGGGGTCTTTAAGTCAAGAGTGAAGTTACTTCTGGGCAAGTTTGCTACACCGTAGACCACATCATCGCTTACCATCAGGTGAGATAGTGGTCAAGAGCGAGCCTATCTATAATAACAAAAATCAGCGATTTCTTTTCAACAACATTTGTTAGTTCGTTCGGTTGGTCTGTACCGAGCATTATTCTGGATCCTGGCTTAATTTTCTTAACAACTTTTGATCGTGTATTTGCAACTGCACTTGCCAGATCTTAGGCATGCCTAAGTTAATCATTCGACAAGTGCCTTCAACTATAATAAATAATACTCACAATCACACGATTTATTAAATAAAATCATTGTATAGTGTAAATATCGACATCGGTGTATATCACTAGAGTATCGATAAAAATATCGACAACTGCCACTTCCCTATTAGTGTACGTGTAAGCCTTACCCTCCCTCACCTCCAACCTCCACCCGTAAAGTGCGAAAGGGACAACTGCAGCTCAGGCTGATTTTACCTACAAAAACCTTGACCAAAAGGCGTTTCGTATTCCGCTGTTTTCTTCTTCAAAACTGGCCTGATCTTAAAAAATCTTATGTCAAAATTTAGAGGAAAAGTATATCTATGCTTCTGTCATTTTCTTTTTTGTTAAAAAGTTATCAATTTTGTCTGAAAGTCGTCTGAACATGGCGGTAAAAACGGGCATTTTTTTCGGGTTTTTGGATTGTCATATTTCTTTTAGTGATTATGTTTTCGAAAAAAGGAAATGATAGGGGCACGTATTAATTAGACCTTGATTTTATGGGAAAAAATCATTGCTCTGGAGGCATTATCCACGAAGAAAACAGCGGAATGTTTTTGTATGGAGAAAGGCCCAATAGAGTACCCTCTTAAGATTTGTTTGTCAATACTTACTAAGGAGAATGGGATCTACCGCGTTTGAATTTGCCACTAGGGGCGCTGGTGTAGAGTGAGGCTTTCAAAATGTAAAATTTCATAGTTTTTGGATTTAAGAGCGAGTTAATTTACAATTTTTTATTATTGTGGATATTTTAAAAACATGGCAGTTTAAGATATGTACGGGTTTTACCAAACACTGCTTTAATACAGAGTTATGTTTCAGAAAATGTTATCCTCCTTTTTTTCGCAAAAAAATGGCCTGCACAAAATACTCGTTTTCATATTTCATCGCACTTCTAAGGCATTAGAAATTATTTTAATTCAAACTTTCCTTCCGTGCTGGTTGGCAGTTGGCACAAAAACGGAAGCCCTCATTAAGTGGATCATTTAGTAAATCAAAATAATCGTGGCTTGTTTCGGATAAGCTCCGTATGTCGTAGCGTCCCGTACAAAATAAATGTCTGTTTTTCACAACTAAACATAGAGAATTTGGGAGAGTTTTATGATTTATGGGCAAAGGCCTCTCCCTAATCCTGCCAGGTATTCGTTTTCAGAGCCATCTAGCCTATAGTAGTTGTGTACCTCTTTCTGGACCGGCCTTGGTGGAGCTGTCCATCCTGAGGCACCCAATTTCTTGCCCAGCGGTCACTGTGGATGCAGCTGACGTGACCTGCCCAATCCCGTTTTAGTCGTCTTTTTTGCAAAGTCTATAAAACCTGTTTTATTTTTTTGAGAATTCATTGCTATATTAAAATTGCTCTAGTTCTTACATCCATTCCCGATAATATTATTGGTGACACAACATGATCCCGTTACCATTTTTACTCTTTTTGCATCGTCATCATCCACAGCCTTACTTCGTCCACTGCTGAGAATAGGCTGCTCTCTTCTTGTGCCAATCCTCACAATCCTGTGCCAGCCTCATCTAGGTTTTACCCACGATGGTAACAATGTCGTCAGCTCATCTCGCCGGACGACCGACACCTCTTCTTCCAGTCCTTGGATGCCATTTGGTCACCCCTTACTCCACCTCTCATTTTTTTTTTTTTTTTTTTATTATCTATAGGCTTGCGCTTGACCATTATCTCATCTGATGGTAAGCGATGATGTGGTCGACGATAGAGCACGCTTGCCTAGAAGAAACCTGTTCACTCTTGACTTAAAGACCCCTAGATTGTAGCTATCGGGAAACACAGATTCCGGCAGGGAATTCCACTCTTTAGCTGTACGCATAATAAAAGTGTCCCCAAAACGTTTTGTGCGTATGGGTGGGATGTCCACCATGTACCGATGACGCATCGCCGTACGTCTGGTAGTCCGATGATGGAACGGGCTGGGCGGAATTAAATCATGTAATTCCATCGCACACTCCCCGAAATGTAGCCGATAAAATACCGACAAACTGGCAACACGGCGACGATGTTCAAGGCTCTGGAGCTATGACTTGACCAGTGCCTCATTACCGATGAGTTTCTTGGCCCGCTTTTCGATCGACTCTAGTGCATCAAGCTGGTATTTGGCAGATCCATCCCAGAGATGAGAACAGTACTCCATGCACGATCGAACTTGCGCTTGATACAAGTTGAGCAGCTGTTCCGGCGTGAAGAACCTTCTCACCTTCGCAAGGATCCCCAACTTTTTGACAGCCAGCTGAGCCTTTGCCTCAATGTATGGCCCAAAATTGAGAGTCGATGTCAACGTAACGCCAAGAAGCTCAAGATGGTTCGTTATTGGCACGGTTACATCACGGAAAGTAGGAGCCGGGTGGAATTGGCTCCTTTTAGCGGAAAAAAGACACGCCTGGGTTTTAGCAGCATTAAACCTGACCAGATTGGCATCGCCCCATTCGGAAACTGCCTGCAAGGACAAGTTCAAGCGCTCCACCATGGCCTCCCGGAGAGACCGGACCTGAGGCCCGGTAGCACGCGCGTTGGACAAGTATCTCTCAGCAACAGTGCTGTCGTCTGCATACCCAAAGGTGCCGGGCTTCAGCAGATCGTTAATGTGCAACAAGAACAATGTTGCTGAGAGTACGGACCCCTGAGGGACCCCGGCATTAATATCCAATTGGTCCGACGAGCAGCCATCGATAACCACTCGAATGGACCGATCTCTCAGGAAGTCTGCAATCCAATCACACAGACCACCGGGCAAACCGAATGAAGGAAGCTTACCAATAAGGCTTTCGTGCCAGACCCTATCGAAAGCTTTCGAGATGTCGAGGGAGACGGGAAGCGCTTCCCCATGCCTCTCGATGGCCTCACTCCATATGTGAATGGCATACGCTAGAAGATCCCCAGTAGACCGATTTCGGCGAAAGCCGTATTGGCGGTTGCTAAGGATATCGTTAGTTTCTAGGTATGCCAGGAGCTTAGTGTTGAGTACACGCTCCATACTCTTACAGAGTACGGACGTTACAGAGATGGGTCTGTAGTTGGCCGGGTCAGCTCTACTGCCCTTCTTGGGCACGGGCTGTACGTTGGCTTGCTTCCAAGCATTCGGCACTGTTCCAGTCTCATATGAAAGGCGGAATAGGCGTGTCAAGATCGGAGACAGTTCAGGCGCACAGGTTCTAAGAACTATAGCTGGTATGCCGTCAGGGCCGCTAGCCTTGTTCACGTCGAGGTTGCGCAGCACCCTACGGACGTCCTTTTGATGGATGCGAATGTCCGACATACTCGTCTCGCACCCATCAGGAGAAGGAGGGGGCCGCGAATCACCAGGATTCAGACGCGAAGATTCCGCAAAAAGTGAGGCAAACAAATTTGCCTTCTCCTCAGCGGTGTGAGCCAGTGACCCATCGGGTTTCAGCAGTGGTGGTAGTGAGGGACTGCAGAAGTTCGACTCGACCGACTTAGCCAGGGACCAGAACGCTTTACTACCTGCTGGGTAAGAAGCAAGTTTGGCCCCCATTCGGCCAATGTGGTCGAATCGAGCCCCACGCAACACCTTCTTGCAGGACTTGGCAGCCCTGTTGTAGGCTTTCTTCTTCTGACCCAAGTCACTCGCTTTACGCGATCGAGCGTCGACCCATGCCAGGTACGCCTCATGTTTAAGCGCGTCGGCGCGACGACATTTGGCGCCAAACCATAGCCGGTCAACGCTGGAAATCGTTATGTCAGAGAACGGAATGTAGTACTCCATTCCCTGACGCAACACATCAGTATCGGCGTCCGCGCACGACGAAGGATCAGCCGAAGAAAAGCAAGTAGGCTGCCAAGGATAGCAAGCGAAGAAAGAACGCATGCCATCCCAATCTGCTGACCTGTACCGCCAAACCCGCCGGGTGCCTCTTGGGCTGGGATCGGGCGGGGAATAGACGGACACTGACTTCACCAGACAGTGCTCGGAACTACCCAGGGGTGAACTTATCGACACAGAGTATCTGTCTGGATCTGTTGTCAGCAGAAGGTCCAAGCAATTCGCTGTGTGCGAATCAACATCCAGTACCCTCGTTGCCCCCTGGACCAGCTGGGTGAGGTTTAGCGTTAGCGAAAGCTTACGCATCTCCCGTCCAGCATGGTCAGTGCACTGGTATGGGAAGAGCCACTCCTGATGGTGGGCGTTAAAGTCCCCCAGTAACACTAATTGGGCGGAAGGGTACCGTTGCTGTGCCGCATCAGCCGCCTCACTGAGGTACTCTGCGAGCCTGGATGTCTCCTGATCTCCGCTGTGCGAGCGGTAGACACAGGCGTAGATAATTTTATCCAGACCTGTGTCCACTAGAGCCCACAGCGTTGAAAATTTTGAGTCCTCAAGGTTACGGAGACGCCGATAGCAAGTGTCATCACGGGCGTACATACACACACCCGCGCGCGGTTTATAATTGTGCTCCAGGGTAAACCCTGGGTAAGATAGGTATGACGCGTCCGACGGACTCGCTATCTGCGTCTCGGTAAGAAATAACAGCGCTGGTTTCTCAGTCTCCAGGTGGTAGTGGACTGCAGAGAGATTTGAGTGCAGACCTCGAATGTTGGTGAGGTGCACTTTGAGGGGGAGGGAGTGCAGCCGCTGTTCAAATTTATTATTTCTTTTCCTTGGCATTAATATGATGATAAGAGTGAATGGAGGAGAGGAGTTGGAAGTGAGACGAGGTTCCACGCTGCTAACCTTCAGACCCGCACTGAAAGGACAGCATCATTGGGGCACTAGTCCGGAGACTGCGGGGACGCCCGAGCCCCCCCGGAATGTCCATCGGGCCCTCCCCATCTGGTCGCCAACCAGCACGATGGCGCATCCCGGGATTTTTCGACAGTTGGCGGGGCAGCCTTTCATGTGTGGCTGGCACACTACTTGGGCCCCCAACTACCTGCGGTCGGCCAGCGGCGCACCGTGCCTCGGATCCCGCTACCCTCCGCGACCAGTCTCCCGATACGTCCATACCAGCGCGTGTCAGGCTGGTCAGTCTGCAGTGGAACAGCTATCTCGACCCAACTCCTCTTGTGGCTACACCGAGCATCGTACCGGAACACGGCTAAGCCGCTTGGCGGTACGTCTTTGCCCGGTGGGTGGTCGCAAGCCTTCGGCCGAAGCCTACCACCAGTTAGTGTCACCTGATTTGCACCACCCGGGGACCACGTGTAGGGTAACGGAATGGGGTACACTCCTACGGACGTGGGTGACTCAGCCCCCGACCATCACCGCGCCTTACCAGGTACAGGTAGGCAGGAGCTCAGCTTCAATGAGTTCATTCAGCAAAAAATAAAAACCTGCCAAGGTTGAGTCGGACTCGCGCACGAAGGGTTCCGTACTTGGTAAATTGCGGCTTACGATTTATTACGTATTAAAAAAAAAACTACTTACTAGATCTCGTTCAAACCAATTTTCGGTAGAAGTTTACATGGTAATGTACATCATATTTTTTTTTAATTTTAGCATTCTCGTATTTAAGAAGGGGAAATTATTAACCGAGGGAAAAATATACTGAATGTGCGACTATTATACTAAGTAAGTAACTATTTATCCGATTTGAGTAATACCTTTTAGGAGATTTTTGTGAGCTGCGGTAATAATATTGTTACATACTTTAATTGTATTTTTTTCTATTTTAGAATATTATTATTTTGAAAATAGCTGAACAACTATCGAGGCGACATCACTGTGCAGTGCGGGAGTTCGGGTTTATTCGTGTCCAAGAGCGAGCGAAGCGAGCTCGGGAACTTAGGGCACCCCGACACGGATAGGTTAGGTTCGAAGGGGATGACGGGAGCTGAAGTGAGCGAGCAAAGCGAGCGAACTTAGCTACCGTCATCTCCTTCATGTTAGGTTACTTTAGACCCTGCAGACAGAAAAAGGAGCCCTGTCGACAAACTTATATTTTCAAGTCGCTGTTTTAAACATTTGTATTCGCCCACTGTTTGTCGCCCACTTAGTATTTCAGTAAGCCATATTCAGTATTTTTTACACCTTTAATTTGATTTTTTTTTCGCTCGTTTAAATACTAGCCTTTAAGAAGTTGCAGGGGGGGGGGCACATTTTACCACTTTGGAAGTGTGTCTCGCGCAAACTATTCAGTTTAGAAAAAAATTACATTCAAAAATTTCTATTTTGTGTGAAAATCTTAATGCGGTTCACAGAATACATCTACTTACCAGGTTTCAACAGCATAGTTCTAATAGTTTTGGAAAAAAAAGTGACTGTAACATACGGATGGACAGACAGACAGACAGACATGACGAATCCATAAGGGTTGCGTTTTTTGCCATTTGGCTACGGAATCCTAAAAAGCTTTAAAAAGTCGTGGTGGCCCAGTGGCTAAGACCTCGCCTCTCGTGCTTGAGGTCGTGGGTTCAAATCCAGGCAAGTACCAATGTGACTTTTTCAGTTTGTATGAACTTACCTTCCAAGTTTTATTTTTATTCTATAGCCTCGCGCTTGACCACTACCTCACCTGATGGTAAGCGAAGATGTGGTCGAAGATGAAACACGCTTGCCTAGAAATAACCTATTCACTCTTGACTTATGTTTATCTTGGACATCGCTTACAACGGTGAAGAAAAACATCGTAAGGCAACTTGAACTTATAGTTTGTGTTTGCTCCATTGCTGCAAGGCGTCCAGGACATCCCACCCATACGCACAAAACGTTTTGGGGACACTTTTATTTTGCGCACAGCTAAGGATTGGCATTCCTTGCCCGAGTCTGTGTTTACCGATAGCTACAATCTAGGGGTATTTAAGTCAAGAGTGAATGGGTTTTATTCTAGGCAAGCGTGCTTCACCGTCGACCACATCATCGCTTATCATCAGGTGAGATAGTCGTCAAGCGCAAGCCTATAGATAATAATTAAAAAAAAATAAAAAAAATGTGCGAGGAAAAAAACATAGGTTAACTTTAAAGCTTTAGCCTAGACCTATTTCTGGTAATTACTAATGCTGCTCAACTACGGTTTAGGTAGTTATGTATTTGCCGGGCATATACTATCATTGCATAAAATTTATAGACCATTGACATAATTATTATTGAAGCTAAAATAGGAAAACATTAATTAAAACTATTAAATATAGGTAAATCATCATCATCATCATCAAATCAGCCAAAACACGTCCATTGCTGGACATAGGCCTCCCCCAAGCGTCGCCACATTGACCAGTCCCGTGCGTCTCGTAACCAGCGGAGCCCTGCAACCTTTACCAGGTCATTGGTCCACCTGATGTGAGGCCTTCCAACGCAAAGTCTTCCGGTTCGCGGTCGCCACTCCAGAACCTTTCTGCCCCATCGGCCGTCCGTTCTGCGAGCAATGTGCCCTGCCCACTGCCACTTAAGTATGGCAATTCTTCGGGCTATGTCGGTAACCCTGGTTCTCTTACGGATCTCAACATTTCTGATTCGATCACGCAAGGAAACGCCGAGCTTAGCCCTCTCCATTGCCCTTTAAGTGACTGTAAGCTTTCTGATGAGGCCCATTGTAAGCGATCACGTCTCAGAGCCCTATGTCATCACTGGCAACACACACTGGTCATAGACTTTTGTCTTGAGACACTGTGGTAAGTTGGACGAGAAGACACCGCGCAACTTCCCGAACGCTGTCCAGCCGAGTCGGATTCGACGGATGACCTCTTTCTCGAAGTTGCCCCTACCCAACTGGATCGTTTGTCCCAGGTAGACATAGTCATCCACAACTTCGAGTGATGAATAGGTAAATAAAAAATAGCAAACGTAAATATTGACCCCGTAATGTTTGTAAACCACATTACCACAAAAATATAGGTATATAAATGATTAATTAATACCTAATTGGAGTTCATTGAATCGATCTGCGCGTTATGTTTAATTTTATTGTTTTCCTCAAATAATGCTTTTTGTTTATAAACAATAAATTATTACGTATCTGAAGTTATTGTTAATGAAATTGCAAGTGTGTCTTATCATTTAATGTTATTATTATATTTTGATTAATTGTTACGCTTTGATTATTAGTAGTAATTATGATTTATCTGATGCTTCTGTAAGTTCAAGTTGTCCAATTGTTTGAATGCCAATAATTCTTGATGAACTACTAATAAATAGCTGTGAAACATTTACGTAATTGTAATAATGTTAATGATATATTTATTATGAAGCGTAGTAAATTCATTACTTAGTAGTTTCTTATAAGATTGCGATTAATAAATACGGTAAGTATATAAACATTTATATACGTATTAAAAGATGAACATTTTTGTTATTTGTTTATAAGACAAAACGGTCTGTCCCTGACTTATATTTTAAAATCATTTTATTCTATTTTTCAGCAATATATTGTATTTTTTATTAACTTCAATAAAAAAACAATAAACTTTGGACTTTAGTACGATCATGTTAAAGGCCTTGCTTTGGCATGATTGAGATAACTTGAATTCATTCAATCTGCGTTTTGAATTTTAATTCAAAATTCACCCCGTTGGCCCAGTGACCGCAAGCGTTACAGTTGAATATGAAGCTGTTCCTGGGTTCGATTTCCGGCTCTGGCAATGTCTTAAGGGATTTTTCTTCTTGGAATTTCTCAGCCCTGATTATGCATTAGAACTCAGTTGACTGGATGGCACTAGGGTCACCCCCTTGGGACTCAAACGTCACTTTAGATGCACTTTTGCATTAATTTGCGGGAATAGAATACAACGTCATGTCTGTACGTTGTGTTATGTAAATAATAATCAATTTTCATTATCAACTTTTCATGAAAAATAAAAGAAACCCCACAGTATTTTTTTTTATTTTTTTTATAAAAACTTCGCCCCACACTAGGAATTTCTCCTGTATCGTGGGTGCGTTTAAAAACATATAAACTCACATACACAAACACCACGAGCCGAAACAACTATTTGTAGATCATACAAATATTTGTTCCGTGCGGGAATCGAACCCGCGACACGCAGCGCAGCAGTCAATCGCTCAACCACTTCGCCATCTACGTCATGTCTGTACGTTGTGTTATGTAAATAATAATCTATTTGCATTATCAACTTTTCATGAAAAATAAAAGAAACTCCACAATAACATTAATAACTTTACACTTCAAGATGTGAGTCAGTGAAACTGATATGAACACGATGTCAAGTGTATTGATAATCCACTTAAATGTTTTGCAATATGAAATATTTTATCTAAGTCAACAACTGGTACACTTACCTTAGCAATCATAGTGTGGGAATCATAGTTGTTTGCAGAAGATAATTATTTTTATTAACTATTGGAACATCGTTTGCAAACTATTATTAGAAAACAGAACTGTCGGATTTCTAAACTGATCCTTTTTTAGGGTTCCGCACCCAAAGGGTAAAAACGGGACCCTATTACAAAGAGTCCGCGGTCCGTCTGTCTGTCTGTCCGTCTGTCACCAAGCTATATCTCATGAACCGTGATAGCTAGGCAGTTGAAATTTTCATAGATGATGTATTTCTGTTGCCGCTTTAACAAAGGGGGGCTCCCATACAACAAACGTGATTTTTTGCCGTTTTTTTTCTATAGTGGTACGGAAACCTTCGTGCGCGAGTTCGACTCGCACTTAACCCGTTTTTTTTTCTGAAAGTTGAGGCAGGCACTATATGAGCTCTCATGGTGGATAGAATGTAGTATGTATTGTAGTTAAATTATGCCTCCAATTGGTAAAAAATATCTGCCCAGGTGACAATTATTTATCACAAAAATTCCAGCGAATATTTTATTTTACATATTATCTTTTGATGGAACCTGTGACAATCACAATTTTCTTATTGATTCTGACTTTTGTCCAAATATAATGCTTTTTTATTTTTCGTTCCTTTATAATACAGCATGTATTTTTTCAAATTCAACGGGTACGATTCCTGGCTAGGAACATGAATTTTTCAAAAATACAATGATGCAGTTTTAGATTTTATCAAAATCGGTCTCGTGACTTCTTTGTCTGTTTTTCGCTATTCCTCATAGTTTCGGATTTGGCCATCCAATAAAAATGTATATTCTAAATCATAAGACTAATAACAAAACAAACCTATGTACAAAGGAGACAGGGAAAAGGGGCTCTTGCGCATCAAAAAATTCGTCCACATCGATGTCAATGGGAAACGTGCCCAGTACGCCGGCAGCATTGCTACGTTGTTTGGCAATGCTGATTCTTTCAATCTTCACTATGATGTCTTTTATATAATTCGAGTATTTTGATGTATTTTCTAGTTCTAGTTATTTTTATTTATTTATTAGTTTATCCTCGCACTGTAACGCAATTACACCAATTGAGCACAATCAATACATATACATATAATAAATCTGCAGAAAAGTAATTTTTGTACATATAGCCAGGGCGTTAAAGGATAACCAACAGACCCCATTTCACACCTTTTTTGGCATTTTTGTCTGTTTGTCTGTTTATTTGTGCACGCATCACGTGAAATGTACGAAATCAATGTAGATAACTTTTATACATAAAAATTGTGCGTAACTTGAAGTATTACTTAGTTTTTGTTTCATCGCAATCGGTTCACTCTATCAAAAGCTAGATGAATTTAAAGTGTTCAAGAAATAAAATTATCACAACACAAGCAATTCAGATGCTCGGACAGTTGAACTCGATATTTGATAGATGGCGTTGTGCATTTCAAGTCATTTTCTGAGTGGCGGTGTTAAGATTCTCCGCGAAAGAATGATGACTATAGAAAAAAAAAACTAGGTTGGTAAGTAGGGTGGGCAGGAGGGTTTGTAGGATAGGGTTGCCAGACAGATGACGGGAGCGAAGCCGCGGGCACAGCTAGTCTTATAATAAACGCACTATAAGTCCAGTTTCCTCACGATGTTTTCCTTCACCGTTGTCAGCAATGTCCAAGATAAACTTGGAACGTACATATGAATTGAAAAAGTCACATTGGTACTTGCCCGGTTTCGAACCTATGACCTCAACCACGTGAGGCGAGGTCTTAATAGCCACTGGGCCACCACAACATAGGTTATAGATTAGGTACGGTATAGGTTTTATTTCTTACGAATTGTAATTCGCTTTAACTCTCTTTCAAAGTGTTACCACGGTTCAGCTTGTTCAATCTTTACAAAATCTTCGATCCAATAAATCCTTGTAAGAACAACTCTTACAATAGTATTTTTACGTTTGTAACCTATAAACCTGAGCCGGGGTAAGCCGAGATCGAACATAATTCTCTAAGCAATAGCTAGCTTGAGGGTTAGCTACTGTCTGACGTTGGGAAGTAAGCGATGAGCGGTGAGCGATTTTGTAATAAGCAGATAAAGGTAAAAAAGGTCAAAAGGAAAAAATTCTAAAATCACATCATTTATTTCAATGAAGCCATTTAACGGCACTTTTCGGTTTAAAGAAACTTTATTCCCAATAAAGACATATGTCGCTTACTTGAAAACAATATTTAAAAAAAAAAACATACAATAGATTACAAAAAGTTCGTCATCAGTATTACAATTTAATAGTTACCCATCCAATGCATTCATTTCTCCAAAAGTGATCGATCCGCAATTATGTGCTGGCTAAGTTGAGTCTTGAATGCATTGTAAGAGTGCAGATTTTTTATACAGGACGGTAACTTATTATAGAGTTGTGCTCCTTCAAAAGTTTTTCAATTTAGTTCTTATTTTAGGTAAAACTAACTAGCTTTTGAATGTCACATACATGTCATGTATTTACAGTTAATAATTGGTACTAATTGATTCGCCTGTCCTTTTGCAAATGTAGTTTGTAATGAAAAAAACTGGCCAAGTGCGAGTCGGACTCGCGCCGAAGCGTTTCGTACCATTATCGCAAAAAACAGCAAAAAAGTCACGTTTGTTGTAGGGAGCCCCACATAAATATTTATTTTATTGTTTTTAGTATTTTTTATTATAGCGGCAACAGAAATACATCATCTGTGATTATTTCAACTGTCTAGTTATCACGGTTCATAAGATACAGCCTGGTGACAGACAGACAGACGGATCGTGGAGTCTTAGTAATAGGGTCCCGTTTTTACCCTTTGCGTACGGAACCCGAAAAAAACGGACAAGAAACTGCCCACGTACTCTTTTAAGCCCTTGAGTGGCCGAAACGTCCACGATCTACGCGAGACACAAAAGCTTTGGATCGGATCATTTTTTTTATTTTTTTTATCTAGTATAGGCTCGCGCTTGACCACCATCTCACCTGATGGTAAGCGATGATGTGTTTGACGATGGAGCACGCTTGCTTAGAAGTAACCTATTCACTCTTGACTTAAGGGCCTACATACGCTTTAGTGCTGTAAAACGGCAACTTTCTAAAGCATACCCCTTAGTAACGGCTAGGTTAAAAGGTTTGAAAAAAAAAAATATTTATAACTGATTCATGTACATAATTTTGAACACAAGGTTATTACGTGTAACTTATAGTTTTGCTTTAAAAAAATAATTAACAACACGATAATTTTCGCAACTTTTGGAAACTCCTCCAAAACGACTTCGATGTTTAAAAATATTTTTACACAGAAAAATTGATGGCTGGTATTTCTTCATAACTAACATAGCATATGTAAATCAAATAATATTTTGCAAACAAAACTGTTCAAAAGGAGTTTCAATTTTTATATTTTGGCATCGAGCGGGCGCACGGCCAGTACTGCGTTAGCATTGGGGTGTATATATCGCCTTAAAGACTAGATTGTTGCTATCCGGAAACACAGACTCCGGCAGGGAATTCCACTCCTTAGCTGTACGCATAATAAAAATGAATCATCTGGATGAAATTTGGCACAAGGATAGACTATGGTCTGAAATAGCACATAGGATACTTTTTATCCCGGGAATATATTCCCTCGTGATAATTTTCGACATTCACGCGGGCGAAGCCGCTGGCAATATTAATATTATAAATGTGAAAGTTTGGATGGATGTATGTTTGTTACTCAATCACTCTAAAATGGTAAAATTTGGCACAGAGATAGATTACAGTCGGGAATAGCACATAGGCATACTGTCCATCCCGGTATAATGTTCCCTTGGGATAACATAAAACTTTTCACGCGGAGGAATACGCTAGGAGAAACTAGTCAATACATAAGTATAGGCTAGTATTTAAACGAGCGAAAAAAAATTCAAATTAAAGGTGTAAAAAATACTGAATATGGCTTACTGAAATACTAAGTGGGCGACAAACAGTGGGCGAATACAAATGTTTAAAACAGCGACTTGAAAATATAAGTTTGTCGACAGGGCTCCTTTTTCTGTCTGCAGGGTCTAAAGTAACCTAACATGAAGGAGATGACGGGAGCTAAGTTCGCTCGCTTTGCTCGCTCACTTCAGCTCCCGTCATCCCCTTCGAACCTAACCTATCCGTGTCGGGGTGCCCTAAGTTCCCGAGCTCGCTTCGCTCGCTCTTGGACACGAATAAACCCGAACTCCCGCACTGCACAGTGATATCGCCTCGATAGTTGTTCAGCTATTTTCAAAATAATAATATTCTAAAATAGAAAAAATAGAAACCCAAATACAATTAAAGTATGTAACAATATTATTACCGCAGCTCACAAAAATCTCCTAAAAGGTATTACTCAAATCGGATAAATAGTTACTTACTTAGTATAATAGTCGCCCATTCAGTATATTTTTCCCTCGGTTAATAATTTCCCATAAGTATATAACTTGTACCTCACCTAAACTATAGTATTACCTACAACATTATAGTGGAGTATACACGTATGAACTTTCGCAGTGGGCAACGGCAGAAGCGGTTCTGAAACCGGTTCCAATACTGCAATGCACTGCGACTTGACTCGAACAGAGTTGTCGAGACTCCATTAAGTTTGAACTAGGATTACAATAACAAACTTTGGATGTAGCATCCTCAAGCCAAAGAAAAAGAGATGTTGGGATCGATTTTAATTTCATCATTAACAAAAAGTTCTTCTTCATCGGTCATAATTATTGATCTCGATTACCACAATATTTTATCCATTTGTCCTTTCTGAGTTTCACAGAAATCACAGATATCTGATATATAGCTGAAAAAAATTGGTTAACTTCTGTAATTGATTCATTTGTATCTTAGATCTTTAGAAATTGATTAATGTCAATAAGCAATTAGTATCTTCATTCCTGATCATTTTTACGTGCTCCTTGCTGCCTTGGCAAAGAAATTTTTTCTTGTCGAAAGTTGTGTCCACAAAGTACTCTTTAGCCTACTATTTCTTTGCAGTATAATTATACTCCACAGTTTCTTTGTTCTAAGGCTAGATTTAACTGTGAGGCGTCTTTATTACTTCTTGTGCTAAGATAGTATCGTACTGCCTACAATCACTTACTATAACTATATTGTGTCCATACTGTTTCCTGGTTCAAATAAAACACGTTTCTTACATTGTTCCCTTGCTTTAATGTTTCTGTTTAGTTCTTCTAGTATTGTTGAAGTGGTTACCTTTGTATTGTTTTGTGGTAGAATTGTTTCTTCATGGGGTTTATGGTTTTCAGTTTCAAATTGACTGTCGACTTCTTTGATGGTTTAAGCTGAATGAGCATTTGCAAACTGTGCATGGTCAGTTTATGTTAACTACTTTGTTAAGTTTAATTTACTGAATGGTTTGAAGTTAATAATTTTGTCGACTCAGGATCATAAATTAACAAAATGTCCTTACATAGTGTCTTCGTGTCATAAAATCTTATTTCTGCTTACACTCATCTATATTATGTACCTTTTTAGGATTAAGTTGATGACCTTTAAAGAGCCCTTTCTTCTAAGCTCTTGGATTAAGAGAATATCTATTGTATACTCAAGAACTTTAAGTGATTGAAACTTACCTTATCTGCTAATAATGATGAATGCAGATTTATCCAGTTCTCCTTATCTTCAAAAACATAGTCACCATTTTGGAACCCTTGTTAAAAAACTGTTTGAGTCTTTTAATGTATATTTTAACATTTTATATTGCTATTCTTAGTTATCGGCTAAGAAAAAAATATCCAGATGTATGTTGTAGTTTTGATCCCTATCTTCCAAAACATATTTCGTCAAACCTGCTTTCATCAGAGTACCAACATTATTCTAATCTCCTATGCATAAATAATGGAACAGTCGTTAAATATCAGTTCCGAAGCGATTGCAATGACATAAAGCTGTTTTACATGTACAACGTTATTTCGATCTTCAATTTCATCAATTTTGGGCTCTGTAACTTCAAGTTAAGGTTGTTTTTCAGTTTTTGGGTGTTCGCCTGTATGTTTGTTAGTAGTGTCTTTGGTTTGCGTAATATTTGATGTACTGTTTTGTATTATGTCTGCTAAGTGTTGGTGTAATTGAAAATTTGTTCTCTTGGACTCTTATTATGTTTTAATTGTTATTGTTTTAGTTTTAATGATTGGTTTGGTTTGTTGGTTTACGATTATAATATTAATATTAATAACAGTAACGGTTATTGTGTATTGTATGTTGAAGCATTTCTTAGTGAAAATCAAGTATTTTTGTCATAGATCTTTTAATCTGGCTATACTTTTCACTTCATGTTTCAATCAGAACTAAATTTACTCCGATAAAATTTGGATAAATTACAAGTTCGATACTAAGACTTTAAACCTCGTTATATTCACAATGAAGTAGTAAAGTCTTTACTAAGAATAATATAATAATAAAAGTCTAAATAAGAACAAAGAAAATACAATACCTTCAAAAGTATGTTTTATTCTTTTATACCACCCAAGTAAACCGGGACCTAAAGCAAAGTAACTCAAGTAAATTTTAGACCAATTAAAACTTATGAATTCACAACACAACCACGCAAAATTCGAATCTTTAATGTTCTGTAATAAATTATTCCTTTAATATTCAAGCTATCCATCCAAAAGGTCTAAATAGTGGTATTAAAGCACTAATTAAAGTAGGACCAGTGCGGTCATCTATCAAGGGTGACCTAGTTACAGTACCTACTCACGCTTGACCAATTTGAACAACTGAGTTCAAATTGGTTCAACGAAGAAATAGACAGATAATTTTAATATGGTGCGCAGTTCGGCTAAAAATAGAATGTCCCATCTCTTCTCATTTGTGGCGACAAATGAGCACACTGAGGCTTCGTGACTCAAATTATGCGTAGCTGATAATGGAATGATGTTTCGAATTGAGGGTTCAGATGTCTGAGAATAGAGTCGGTAGACATGAGTACATAATAAAGCCTTGGGATTATTGAAAAAGTCAAATTTTATCAGCGTTAATTCAAAATGCAAAAAAGTGCAAAATGTTTGGGATTACGCTTTTCAACCCCATAAATTTTGGATTTTTTGAAAAGTTTGTCATTTATCTATGACTCTTTATCATACTATGCTGCATTTCTTCATTTGTAGTCGTAGTTATTTTTTATCTTCAATGAAGTGGATTTTAGTGATCTTGCAAAAATCTAACACACATAAAATAGCCACATTAAATATGTTGACATGCCAATGTCAAAAGAAGCGCAGCGCAGAGATGTAGTAGCGTATTAGTCATCATCTTCTTGTCCATTATTACAATTTACTCGGGCATGGCGAAGCAAGTCTTCTTCTTCTATAGGCTGATTTTAGAGCCACGCTGAACATCATCGCTGATGGTCACCGCGAGCTCGTCGTTGATCGAGTCGCTTGGCTCGGCGCTGGCGGTCTTCAGACTCCACCAATGACGAGCTCGTGGCTACCGTCAGCACTGACGATCAGCGTCGGTTAGTGTGACTCTAAAATCAGCCATAAATCTCTATTTGGTATTTTCTTATTTACTTTCTTATACTAGGTATTTGTTAGATTTAACCCACATTTTTAGCATTACGCTACTACCTCTTTTGTTTTATTCTTCATCTGCTAGACCAGTGTGTCACTGACAGCGCAGGTGCTATTTCACAACACCCGCCAACGGGATCATGCGTAGGAAAGTGACAATAATTTTGCACAAATTATACACACAAATTGTTATAATTTTGTCGTAAACTTGTGCTCAATAAACGTGTGGCTCGCGACTGCTGGCATTTGAATTTAAATCGGGTCGTTCGAATTTGTTGGTTATTTTAGCAATTCAAAGTTTTCGATTATAAATAAGAAGATTGAGGTGATACTGTACAGTATTGTCTTATGCAAAAATATTATACTGCGAAGATTATGCCACCTACTATGAGTATGTATGTAGTTACGGATTGCTTGTACCATGATAACTCAGGTCAGGGATAATGCCTTCTTAATAGATTGATTCTATGGGTAGTATGCCGGGTATTATCGCCGACTGAACAATGTTAAAGGGTCTAAATAATTTTGTGTGCAATAAAGCGATAGTAACATATGCTACCTATCCAGTCAATATCTGAAGCGGCCGGTCAACTATTATTTAATACAATTTTCAATTATTATTTAATACAATTTTACAATTATTATTTAATACGATATTTCAATTATTATTTAGTACAATTTTCAATTATAATTATATAAAAAACCAGTTATTATTTATAATGATGATGATGATGATTATTTTTAACAGTTTTTTTTCAATTATTGCGAATTTAATTGTACGATTTATGATGTACTCATTGTAATTGTTAGCATGGAATGAAATAAAGCTTTTTTATTTATTTTATTATAGAAGCAACCATCTATCATGTCTTCATTACACACAAACAAAAAGAAAATCCAAAACAATGACACTTACCATCATCACTCTCCTGGCTGATACTACGCAATTATTCCAAAAGCTTAGCAAAAGTTAAACAAAATTATAATTCGCAGATACAATATGCTTACACGATCAATGTTGAACAAGTAGATGCAGATGCGTATCCACATTAGGTAAAACGAGAACTATGTGAAAATTTGCAATCTTCAACAACCAAAAACACCGTAAAAACAAAACTTCATTACCTTCTAGACCAAAAGTCATAACGCTGTTTGTACACTGACGCAAGACTGCGAATACATTGCGAACAGAACAAAATGTAAGAACACATTATTAATAAAAAAAAAAAAACAAGCTTGTTCGTATTCCTTTCATAAAACTCTTTTCCTTGATTTCTTTCATGGAGGTGTATAAAAAGTAAGTGGTCCGCCATCTCTGACAGTCCGCCATATTGGATTGAGAATAATGTCACTTAGCATGTATGCAAAATTTCAGCTCAATCGGTTGGGGATACCTGCTGTAAAATTCTGTTGCAAGATTTTGATCTGTACGTACTAACTAACAAGGGAACCTTCTAAAAATATCGCGTTTCGTTCGATGAGCGTCAGTGTGCTAACAGCTTAAAGAACAAGTCGAATCGGCAACCTGCGACCGGTCTCCCCACGCTAACGTAGGCGTGACATGTTCGTAAACAAGTCTGAACTGGCCCTCCATCGTAAAAATATGGCAACATGTTGCTGTGTTTTAGTTTAAAGTGTTTCTGGTCATCAGGGATGAGTGGGGACAGAGTCTTTTATTTTAATGGTCAGTGTATTACTTTACACTCTAGGAGTGTAAGTCTAGTGATATATGTGAGCTCAAATGGATGCAATTTTCGCGCTCTAACTACGCTTTTCTCCCTACTCAACTCTCCCATTTCACCTTCTTACCTTATGTCTCACTTTCAATATATAAGTTCTTCACACGCTAGAAATCTACGTTCCTCCAGTAATCTTCTCCTACTGTGTCCTTCATACTACTGATTTTGTTCATTCTTCCTTTCATATTATTCAGTCGATTCTTCTCTGGAACGCGCTTCCTCTCGAAATCAGGCAGGCCACCAACCGGTATGCTTTCAAGCGGATACTGCGGTTTTACTTTCAGCGGGGAGAGGAGTCATCTCTATAACTTATTTTCGTTTCTTTATTAATATATATTGTTTTGTTGTTTGCATTCCACGGTTTAAACAATGCACCTGCCATGTTATCTCTTCACCACCCTTGGTTGACTGGTAGAGAATGCCTAAGGCATTAAGTCCGCCACTGTACCTTTGTGCATGAAGTTTAAATAAATAAATATATTATGGCGACCCTTGTAAATCTCAATGCTCCAATTCATCAACATCATTGCAGCCGAAAGACGCCCACTGCAGAACATAGGTCTTCCCTTAATGTCGCCACTTTGATCGGTCTCGTGCGTAATTAATGCATAAAATGGGCAAGAACTGATTACTCCTACTATTCACTACAGATGGTATAAAAACATTCTAGAAAAGAAGCACATTATACAAAAGAAGATACACAAAATTAAAATTATAAAAAAAAAAAATAGTTTAGTTTTTTAATTATATGTAATCTGAACTTCAATCCTTCAAGGCACACCCTTAAAATCAATTACAGTATATGGTGTCTTCATAAAGCATACTATGCAATCTTAATCCCATCATTGAAAAAAAAGTTTTTTGCAAAAAAGTTATTTTTCACTTTGTAGTTTTCTTTTTTGGAAGTCGGTAATAATTTTTTGCAAAAAAACATTTTTTCTCTTTTTATTTGTACTTACCTAATAGGCAAGTAGTTAAGTAAGGTACCTATAATGCCAGAATATATTACCCGAAAACCGATTCATGAAACTGAACATAACCGGTAAAATGAGAGTGTACCAAGATGAACTGTACACATCTGCGCACCCCTTTAGAGCGTACTGGCGTGATGTTATGTTATGAAATGGTATAAACAATTTACAGACATGCGATTGCAGAAATCCCGAGAGATTTGCCGTTATTTATTGAAGAGTTCTGTTGTATATCTCCGCAATTCTTCAACAGATCTTCACAATTTCGGAACAGACAATTTAAATTTCGGAACATACTCTTTCAAACAAAAACAAGAATTTTCAAAATCAGTCCACAATTGACGGAGATATCGGTGAATATACATAAAAAAAAAAACATACATAATGTCGAACATAGAACCTCCACCTTTTTGGTAAGTCGGTTAAAAACCAAACGACATAGTTCACGCTGTAACTATCCCAAGCTTTGTAATACCTCCAATTTACTATCAAATATAATCTCAAAAACTGTCACCGAAGTCCAAGCATGTATCAAAACGGCAAGCCTTTGCAATTTAAATCCGAATTTATATCAGGTTCAAACGGTGATAGAAAATAGTATGGGAAAACCGTAATAATACATTCTGGGCATGTGTTTGTGGTATGGGAACGGTGTAGGAAGTCTGCTTACCACGCTAGACATGAACAAGGATGGATATATTAAGAATGGTAATCAGGTGCTGTGGATGCTGCGGATTATATACAGGCATTAATCTGTTTGAGTGTTTTCTGTGTTGAGTTGTCTGGTATGGTTGTGATCTTTGTCACATGGAAATTATCTGCTATGATATTTACGACTCATTTAACATAACTTTATCATCTTTATTGGTCGTGTTTTAATATCCTGAATAATAAACTGATTAAATGCAGACAACTCTGTGTCAGCTTTTAGAAACCGTAATTGTTTTAAAAATAACCCTTTTTGCTAAAATGACTATCATCATCATCATATCAGCCGAAAGAGACGTCCACTGCTGGACACAGACCTCACCCAAGCATCGCTACATTGACCGGTCCCGTGCGTCCCGTACCCAGCGGATCCCCGCAACCTTCACCAGATCATCGGTCCACCTGGTGGGAGGCCTTCCAATGCAACGTCTTCCGGTTCGCGGTCGCCACTCCAGAACTTTGCTCCCTCTTTGGCCATCCGTTCTGCGAGCAATGTGCCTATGACTATCACGAAAATATTAACTTCATGTAAAATAATTAATAAAGTACATACTACCATAAAAATACAATACAGGGAAACATGCAAACCGAACGATTTCCTACTGCAGTTCACGCGTGAGAATACATGTAGGTCAAGAACGAGATGTGAATCATTTGTCGAAGATCATCGAAGGATGGCTTCTGTAATGACGTATTTATTTGTTTTGTTAATAATTATATATTGCGATGTTCATATACTTAGTGATGTTGCTGCCTCGTTGGTGTAGTGGTCTAAAGCACTGCTGCTGAGCATCAACTTTGCCCAACACGGGGATCGAATCCAGGCCGGATTCGATTCCCGTGTAGGGCAAAGTTGATGGCCATAGGCTCGCCCCCTATTACATGGGACTTAAACATAACTGCCGAAATGTGGGTGTACTGTAGGTGCCCCTCTGTTTAACCTTGCGGAGAATACTGGCGAGAAGTTATCATCATCTTCCTTGACCCATGTTACTTGTGGTCGCCGCAACACGTTTTCTTCTTCCGTACCGTCCTGTCCCCCGTTAAGCCATCACTGACTCCCTTTTCTTTCATTTCTCATAACGCTTTAAGTAACATGCGTTTCATCCCTCCTCAACACATGACCATACTAGAACAAACGGTTTCTTTTCAAATTTTCTGTCACTATATTAGGACTACTTTCAAACTGCCTCTAATATACTCATTTCTAACTTTATCTATTCTCGTCCTCCGCACATCCATCTCAACATTCTCATTTTTGCTACATGCAATCTCTTTTGTTGAACTGGCGTAATGTTATGTTAGTTTGATTTGGATCTTGCAGTTTTTAGTTGAGGGCCTAAACCATATATCTTTCGTTTATTGATTGAAATTGTATCAGTATTTCAGAGTTCTTAACATCTTCGGCATAATTTCAAGATTCTCATCATCTTCCTGCTGATCTTGTCTCAGGTTACTTGGGGCGAGCAGTTTCTTCTGCCTTATTTCCTATTAAGCTATCTTACCCTTTTTTAATATTTTCTATTTTCTCTTTATTCTTTTTTTCTTAAGTTCAATTCTGTTCTTCTCCAAGAATAAGTAGTAGCTTGTTGAAAATTTCAGATGTCAAATTGACTATAGTTTAGTGAATAAAATAAAGCGCCTCCAATGCATCGTGTTCTTAGTCCGATGAAGAGTACCAAAGCTCTATTGTCATTTTGAATAATATACCAAATACTCATAGTCTATTATTTCCAATATCATAAACTATTACAAGTTTTACAAAACTAGTTTACGACCTCCGTATTTATACCTATAGGTTCTACACACCACACTTTAAACAAATCAAAACAAATCATAAAAGTATCCACCAATGAAACGACTAACATTCTAACCGTATCCAGCTGTCTTCGTGACACCATCAGCTATTCAGACAGCTTGCCTAGGCCTTGTCAATGTTACCAGGGCAGCATAGCAATAGAACAGCTTGCCTAGCCCGTGTGTATGGTACTAGGACTACTACGCTAGCATAGCAATCGAACCGTTATGTGTCGTGACGATGTGCCTTGTTTTTGTTTCTGCGTTGAATATTGTTGGCGAAAATTGTGTAATGATTATGTGTGGCCTATTTTGTTGTGTGGAAATCGGGGTGTAAAGAAACTTGTCTAGGAACTTAGTAAACGCTAGCTTGTTAGTGAATGCACCTCATAATATTGTTGCATCTAATTAAATGATGTTTGCATGCCTAATAAGGGTGATCCTTGTTCAATTTACACAAGGATCACCCATGTTTTTAACTGTCACATCTTATTTACTGTACCTGCAATCTATGCAAATAAACGTTTACTTACTTACTTAAATGTTGCATGTTTTCTTGACTGTTCGTATGCTGGTTCTGACTTTTCACTCCAATGAGAAAAGGGCCACCACGACACTGATTTGCTTCAAGATATTATTATACCTCACTTAAAGCCTGAATCTCTCTTTTATCTACGCCATCAGTGTCATCATTAAATTATATATCTCGTGTACCTTCGTGCTTACAAGAGAGAAAATGAATATTCTGGCATTCGAGGTTTTTCCTGGATTTTCTCTGAGAAAAATAAAATTCTTCAAATCGAACCATTTCCTATCATAAGTGGTATGTAACTCAATCCCAATATGGTCATAGTAAAAGGTCAATCCGTAGGAAAGTTAAGAAAACAAACATTATAGTATTCCTAAGCTACCTTTTAATAATATTCTTCCTCCATATCTCATGTCTATGATATACTCTTATTTACAAAGAAGCGTGATATACCCGTCCATTCAAAAATTAAAGACATTACGAGTACAAAACAAATCACAGAAAATTACACTTCGAATTTCGAATATCATGTACAGTCAATAAAAAAAATTCCCAGCAGCCAATCGAATTAATCTTTCAAATGTTCCAACAATGATACAATAGTCTATACAATTTGTGTGTCAGAAATGATTTTGTGCTGTAACGACCCGATGGTAGTACTAATTGAAGTCATTACAGGCGTGTATGGGTACGTAAGTGCAGCTATCATTACGTCAAATTGATAAATAATTGTGTGTGTGCATTTTTATGTACAGATAGCTTAGAAGATGATTTTGAGCTTCTTATGTTGGTAAGGAGCTTATGATTTTAAAACAAAATGGTACTAGAATTTTTATATTTTTCACGCTGGTTTTATACTGGCATTTACAATTTTTTGAGGCTGAACATAACGGCAAAATGTGGTACTAAAAAATATGAAATATAAACCTTAATGAAATAAAAAGATTTCATGATAAAACTCATAAGTTAAAACAATATTATTAAGATTTGTTTGATAAAACCAAAGAAGCCTAAATACGAGAAAGCAACCTACACATGAAAATGTAATTGGGATTTGCGATTTTTTTCTTGCTAGCAGTTAGCTATGTAGTTTGTATTATTCTATTAGTTTATTTTCTAATAACTAAATGTTTGCTTTGTGTAAATTTAAGCAAAGTTCGCAAGTCTCAATTATTTTCTTCAGTGTAGCAAGAATCTGAAAGATAAAGTAGCGTTCATTATTATCAAATTTCAAATCGCCCTTTGTTTCATTTTGCTAACTAAAGAAAATAAAAAAACAAGATCCGAAGTCATCGACCCCGCACTTCTATATCAGCAAAATATGACACACGAGATACTTCAATATCTGTAAAATATGACACTTAAATACATCGCGGTAATTCTTTAAAGAATTGTTAAAAAATAAAACAAAAATTCTGGGTACTTGAGTCATTATTTCTTCATATTTCTGCCAACCGTACATTATATAATTATTGTCTATTGTCGAGTCGTGCCACAAAAGCTTTAGCAACTAATAATTTTATGCTAATACTAATATTAAATTGCTTAATAATCTGTACTTTATCTTATGATATGTAGTATTGAGTTGATATCTGCATGGTTACTTTTTGTGTTCAATAGACATGTAGACTCATTTTCTTTATGGGCTAGAGAGCAAGAAATCTGTGCTTTCTTTCATTACGATAGGTTTTAAAGCTCATTCGTCACTAGGGTCAGTATTCATTGCAAGGTTTATAGATGGTGGAGGTACAACATGTTAAAATTCAAAACTACTCCAACTCTTTAGTTGTTGATAATGAGCCAGTTAGGTAGATAATAAGAAACTGACTGTTTGTGATATGCCAAACTGTCTTAAATATAGTTAATAGGTCTTAGTGTCTATTGATCTTGGTTTTGTGGCCTAGGCTCTTGCACATTTTTAGTGTTCTATACCCGAAGAGTCAAAACAGAGCCCTAATGCTTTCACTCACGTGTCTTTCCGTCAACGTCGCCGGTCACACAATTTTGTGCCGAAGAATTTTTTTAACTTGCCATTGACCTATGAACTTGAAATTTAGTGACAATGTTTATTATTACGTAAATTGTACTAACAAATACCAAAATATTGATAATCTGATTTTTCTTTGGTGCGGAACCTTAAATGTGTGAAGTCCGACACGCTCTTGGCCAGGTTTTTTTAGGTCAGCGATGTACCGATAGAATCCCTGTTTTTTTAAAGCTACACTACTTTTCCATCCCCTGTTTTCAAGGTAGTCTTTCCTTATCATCATCATCATCATCATTTCAGCCAAAAGACGTCCATTGGTGCAGATAGGTCTCCCCCAGGCGTCGCCACATTGACCGATCCCGTGCGTCTCGCATCCAGCGTTTTCCAGCAACCTTAACCAGGTCATCGGTCCACGTAGTGAGAGGCATTCCAACGCATCGTCTTCCGGTTCGCGGTCACCATTCCAGAACTTTTCGGCCCCATCGGCCACCGTTCTGCAAGCAATGTGCCCTAGCCCCTGCCCACTGCCACTTAAGTTTCGCAATTCTTCAGTCTGTCCTATGTTCTTGTAATAATACCTGCAATACAGTAATAAACTGCTGGAACCTTTTCGCCCAAACATATTTTTTCTACCATCACTATTCGAGGTATAGTAAAAGTTACATTAAACTTCCATATTACCAAACCTTGCGCCATCAACCGTTTAACTAAGTTGCACGCAACAAAACCATAGACTATTTTAAAATAGCCAAAGATTGATCACTGCAGCATAGAATACGTCTAGTCTATGAGTAGCTACTTGTAGTAAAAAACCGACAACCTGTGATTAGATAATGATGCCTTTGTCATTAGATATTGGAGGCAAAAAGTGTCTGAGCTTGGGGCAAGTTTTAGGGCTGTCGAATCACTACATATAAAACAAAGTGTCCGCCGAGTTTGTTAGCAATACTCAAAAACTACTAAACGGATTTTCATGCGGTTTCCACAAATAGAAAGAGTGAGAAACGAGGAAGGTTTTTTGTATAAAATTTGTCACGGTTGAAGTTTCAAAACTTTTTGAGATAAGTTTTGAATTTTATTGAACCGAAATTACTAGTTATAGACACTGATTTTAGTTGGCTAAAATTTTGACTTGACTTAGGAATAAAAACTATCCTAAAGGATATCCTTGCCAATAAAGCAGTCTGTTTTTGTCTTAATCAAGGTTGTTAATAACAACCTTGTTCCCTTTACTAACCGTTAGCAAACTTTAGGCTTGGTCCTACTTTTCCCTGCTCTCCTGGTATATGATATTCTCACACATATCTTTCCGTGTCAGACTAACCACCATCCGTTTGCGAGATGTGGTCATGGAACTGTCAACATCAACAGTTAGAAATATAATATATCTAAAAACTTCTCCGGTCAGCCCTACCACTCAATAGCACAAGAGCTACCGTATGGTTCAAGAGCCAGTCACGAGCCACGAGCGATCGTCGATAGTGAACGTGTACTATAGCTGTACCCATAGAGCACTGAATCGTATTGGCGGCCACAGCTAGAGATGGCATTGTCAAATTGCACATTGCACACTGTAGACATTGGTATACAAACTAAGCGTGTCTGTGACTATCATACTTTAGGGCTAGACCCCATTGAGAGCCATTACAATAATGATAATACCAGCCTATAACTGTCCGACTGCAGGGCAAAGGCCTCTTCTCATACAGAGAAGGCACGAGCATTGATCACCACGCTTTCTCAATGCAGGTTGGCGATTTTAATAAGTCCAGGTTTCTTATCGATGTTTTCCTTAACCGTTGTCTTTGATGACCAATATAAACGAAAGTACCTACATATGCATTTATAAAAGTCACATTGGTACTTGCCCGAATTTGAATCCACGACCTCAAGCTCTGATATGTAACTGGTAGTTTTGTAGTTATAAAAAATGATTTTTTGCAAAAAAATACTACCGACTTCCAAATAAAAAACTACAAAGTGAAAAATAACTTTATTTTTGGAAGTCAAAGTCTTTCTTAGGTACCAATTTTGTGCGATATAGATACCGACTTCCAAAAATAAATTTGGAAGTCGGTAGTATTTTTTTGCATATTTTTTTTTATTTTACCCTTTTTAGTTGTACCTACCTAATAGACAAGTTGTTTAGTAAGTACCTATAACGCCAGAATAGATTACCCGAATAACATGAAACTTGAACATAATCGGTAAAATGTGCGTACCCCTTTCGAGCGTACTGGCGTGATGATATGTTATGAAATGGTATAAACAATAAACAGACATGCGATTGCAGCAATCCCGGGAGATTTGCCGTTATTTATTGAAGAGTTCTGTTGTATATCTCCGAAGTTCTTCATCAGATCTTCACCATATTAAAATGGGACCAATTTCGGAGTATGCTCAACCAAAAACAGAATTTTTAAAATCGGATATCGGTGAACATAACCAAAAAAAAATACATGTAGTCGAACATAGAACCTCCTCCTTTTTGGTAAGTCGGTTTAAAAGTGCCTCACTGCAATTAGGCAGAAATGCGAATATTATAGATTACTGGTGGTATTATTTTTTGTAAAGAGAGAAAACTAAATAAAAGCTCAGAATAAAACCTAGCCCTGAATCATTATAACTGACGGCCCATCACGATTCAGACTATGGCTACGATAGCAGAAAATTGTAAATAAATACGCGGGCACAAATATTATAAGAAATGGCGTCCCTAGTCGGTGCCCACATTGTGATTCCGTACTCTGTGACTTCACTATACAATACTAACTACCATTCTATAGACTTGAAACTTAAAGTTTTTACTACAAAACTTGACGAAACTTTAACTAAAGTTTAAGCTTCTGTAGCTTTTTTAACAACTGATTGACACGTTTTCTGGATCATTGGAAGAAGAAAAAGTTAATGGGTCTAATTGGAAAGTGTTACTTAATCCCGTTACGTAGTGAATGAACCAGAAACAGTTTTTTTGGCCACTTGATTAACACTCGTTTACACTGGTTTACTCTATTTATTTATTTATTTTAATTATTTTAGTACATGGAAGACTTACAGCTAATAAAAACAGACAGTCAAGGAAACACCACACAGTCAGTTAAGGAGTGGAATTCCCTGCCGGAGTCTGTGTTTCCAGATAGCTACAACCTCGGGGTCTTTAAGTCAAGAGTGAATAGGTTACTTCTAGGCAAGCGTGTAACACCGTCGACCACATCATCGCTTACCATCAGGTGAGATAGTGGTCAAGCGCGAGCCTATCTATAATAAAAAAATAAAATAAAAAAAAGGCAAAAAATAAATATAAATAAATAATATAAAATAATATATATAATATCAACATAAATACAAAACATAACGCATATATTCTCAACACACTTAGTAGCTGAACAACACTCCGGTAAGGCCTTATATTCAGTCAGTAATGGACTTCTTTCGGCTGAAATTATTATGATAATGAAGTGACACTTATCATCAGACTAATATTGTAAAGGCGAGAGTTTGTGAGTGTGTTTGTTAATTCTTCAAGCCAGAACGGCTGAACGGATCTGGAATAAATTTTGCACAGAGATCAGAGGCTGGAATTTTTATCCGAGGAATATGTTTCCTTGGGATGATTTTCGACATTTACGCGGGCGAAGCCGCCGGCAGAAGCTAGTATTCTATAAAGATGAAGACATATGACTTTGAAAGTGCGTATTTATTGTAGTCCTCCGTTATTCTTTTCTGATTAATTTCGTTGCGGGATCCAAGACATTTAAATTCATTCGCTGGGACTTTGTCGAACTTCATTGCCTTGGCGCTTTTCTGGTTGTAGCCACTGTTGATTAAGGAGTTGCAGTGGTTTGGGAATAGTGCGGCGAGATTGTTCCAAAAGAAAACCTGGTGAAGGTCAGTTGGATGCGAGAAGTACAGGACAGGTTGGTTAGGCGACATTTAGGGAAGCCAGTATTGGACGTCTTCCAGCAGAAATAATGATGATATTAAAATACCCATGGAGATGAGCCTATAATAAAATGGGATCCAGACACTAATCTAGACTCTAAACTTCATCAGATTGTCCAGATTTCTGTATTATTGCTTTTCTTGTCTCATAGTAAAAAAAAAATATACAAAATATTTTAGTTGCAATATTGTTATCAGATCGTGTTGCCGCAGATAGAAATCTGGTAAAACACTAAACCCTTAGAACCTGGCGTTTCTTACAGTTAATTACAGACGAATTAAACGTTCGCAGGCCGTGGTTTAGTTAGTGTATGGTGTAGGAAACAAGCTTATCGCGAGAAACTCTTACAACAGATTATCGTCCCACAAAACATAGTCAGTTTCTTAGTCAGTTATCAGCATTTTGTTTGAACACTTGACTCTGGTTTATTTCTCAATCCATTGATGCCTTTTTATTTTCTTATTATTTTTTTTTTTTTTTTTTTATTCGAGATGGGTTTGCTCTTGACTCTAGTCTAGGTCAGAGGTGACAGAGACAAAGTCGACGATGGAGTGAGCTTACCCAGAAGAAGCCTGTTCACTCTAACTTTGAAGAGATTCGGGTTATATGCGTTCGGAAACACAGACGCAGGCAGTGAGTTCCACTCTTTTGCAGTGCGCATTATGAAGGATGTTTGGAAGCGCTTGATGCGAATTCTTAGCTTTGGATGAGGTCTAGTAAGCATATTGTTATCCTCGACGATTTGTATAGTTGTCTATCAAAGTTAGAGTTATATGTTCCTCTAAAGAATGTAATTTACTTGAGCCTGATTTTGTTTTGCTCCTCATGTAAAATTGTTCAGAAATTTTCTCAACATAATCATTACGTCTCAAGTTATTTGGGATAGACGTAACATGTCCTCTTCCTCCATTTTCCTTAGTCACTTTGCTAAAAATTTGTAATTTTTCTTATATAAAATGAGAATTGGATCAGCTTGAGTAATCCGATAGCATTTTTTTTGTCAGTCACATTATTGCACAATTTTCGTAACCTCAACCTCTTTTAACTTACACCACAAACTTGTTGCTGGTACAACAGACGGTCTCTTTGACTTGCAACCTGACACCAAGAGGCGTCGGCCTGACTGTACGAGACGTAATTATAAACTGAAGATAACGTTTTAATATGATCTGAAAATACTTACTGTGTAACAGAAACAGAAGTGAGACTACTCGGATTTATTAATAATATTGCTAAGATTAATTTTCATAAAGAAAACGTTGAATTGAGCTATGTTGTAGGTAATTAATTACCTACAGTATTACAACAACATTATACAACAACAACAACAACATTATCATAATACATATTATGATAATGTTTTTTTTTTACTATACTGACAAAACAGATAACTGTAAAGTTTCAAAATTCGGTTATCAATTAAACAGGACAATTACACAATAAATTCTAAAGCATTTTTTGCATACACGTTTAGTTGGGATGACAATGCATGGTTAACTAAGTGACGTCATTCTAACTCCAATATGGCGGAATAGTTATTTTTTCGTGCACTGCTATGATATGGGTAACAAATGAAAGGGTTTGCTTAGTAGAATACGAAAAAAGCTTGTTTTAAAAAAGGATTTATAATGAATAATTATTTTTAATTTCTAAAAAAAGTTTTAATTACAAATCGGTCGAAATGCATCGCATTGCGTCCATGTGAACGTATTTAGAATTTCGCTTGGTAAAAATCGCTTTTTTCAGTTACGGTGTGATATTAATCGAACGCGTCGAGCTTGTCAGGACGGTCACTTAGAGTTTTATCTAGCTTTTTAGAAAAATCTATGTCTTTTCATCACCAAATTTTTCCACTACAAAATTGACTTCCAACCCCACCATCTTCCATAACCATGACCCTACAGCTTCAACAATCACAAACGCAAATAACTACATAACTAATTTCCACTATGTCCTTTGGCAAGCCCTTGACACGTATACTGCAATAATACTGCACACCTGTGTCTAATAGCACTTCGATTAGATTATGTTTTTGTTGGCTTTAGGAAAATATTAGAACTCCATGCAGTGGCGTAGCTAGTCCTATTTGAGGGCCCTGTTAAAAAAGTGTTGGTAAAAAGGACCCTTTTTTTTACTTGATTGCAGAAAAAACCAAAGGAATACAATGTGTCTGATGAATTAACTAAATTAGGAGTCTGGATTCTTGACCTGCATAACGATCTTTGAAGCGAAACGAGCTCAAAAAATAGTTTTCATTAGATTTTACAGCAAGAATTTTTGAACCTACCTTAAATATTTAGAAAATCGGAGCATCCTTAACTGAATAGGTTATAAAGCTCTCATCTTCATCATAACAAAAAGTGTTTATTTAATAAAATAAAAAAAAACCTCGGAACTCTTTTTAAAAAGAGTTTAATACTTGCGTCGGGGCTGTGAGGCTCCGTATCATTGTTATGGCTGATACCACGGTACGCTACGCCCCTGAACCTAGGTAAAGTGTACTAGACTGGTCGGCGACTGGCTTGTCTGAGATTGATAGTTGAGTCGTTGTTAGTTCAAGGGTATGTGTCTTTGTGATGTTAAAGAGCTGGGCTAGTTTGTTTATGTCGTATTTTTGCCATTAATTTTGAATCTAAATCTAAACCTAGCGTATCAGTGAATTCATTAACTGTCACGGTCACGTTCTTATCAATAAGCATGTGTTTGATATATAATTCATAACTTTCGGTATACTTCTGTCTTTTCATCCCTCATCATCATCATCATCATTTCAGCCAAAAGACGTCCACTGCTGGACATAGGCCTCCCCCAGGCGTCGCCACATTGACCGAACCCGTGCGTCTCGCATCCAGCGCCTTCCCGCAACTTTAACCAGGTCATCGGTCCACCTAGTGGTAGGCCTTCCAACGTATCGTCTTCCGGTTCGCGGTCGCCATTCCAGAACTTTTCGGCCCCATCGGCCATCCGTTCTGCGAGCAATGTGCCCTGCCCACTGCCACTTAAGTTTGGCAATTCTTCGGGCTATGTCGATAACCCTGGTTCTCTTGCGGATCTCCACATTTCTGATTCGATCACGCAAGGAAACTCCGAGCATAGCCCTCTCCATTGCCCTTTGAGTGACTGTAAGCTTCCTGATAAGGCCCATTGTAAGCGACCACGTCTCAGAGCCATATGTCATCACTGGCAACACACACTGGTCATAGACTTTCGTCTTGAGACACTGTGGTAAGTTGGACGAGAAGATACCGCGCAACTTCCCGAACGCTGCCCAGCCGAGTCGGATTCGACGGTTGACCTCTTTTTCGAAGTTTTCATCCCTATCATTGTTTGTCGTATGTTTTTATCTTTCCATAAAGGTACCTAATAGAGCTTATTTTGGTATGACAATGTAGCTTTAAGCTGTATAGCTTTGAGCTTAAAAACATGGCTCTAAATTGGTGCTTATTCACAATAAACTGCCATCTGACCTCCAAAGCCCAAGTAGCGGTGATATCCAATTTGCAACCATGTAGCTAACTACCTATTTGTAGACACTGCCTTAATACAGGCTTTTAGATTGGCAATACTTTTTAATATACGTCCGATACCCCCTGGTGATACAGCCCAGCTAATACATTGCTGATTGGGTAGTATTTTTAGTATAGCATGAGCTCATAGCGGAGATATGGGCGGTTGACATTGTTGCCACCGTGGGAAGAAGTAAGACTAGACTAAGAGAGAACCTAGACTAAGAACTAAGATTATGTCTGGCACAAATAGTGTGGGGATTAGCACAAGCAAAGACATATGTAAGTTCAAGCTGTGGTTGAAATGAGGGCTATCGCGCTTGAATTTGCCGCTAGGGGCGCTCGTGTAGAGTGAGGTCTTCAAAACGTCAAATTTCATAGTTTTTTCGCAATTAGCACGAGTTTATTTACTAATTTATTATTGTTGTGAATATTTTACAAATATTGCAGATAAAGATAGGAACAGATTTTACCAAACACTGCTTTAATAGTTTCATGTTTCGGCAAATTGTTTTCTCCTTAACTGCAGCGGACTCGGTTTAATATTAAATCGCATTTCTATGACAATAGAAATTATTTCAATTCAAACTTTTATTCGGTGAGCGTAATAACAACATTTATCAGCCATATTTAAAGACCTTGCTCGACAGTGGCGCCAACTGGTGAGCACAAAGATGGAAGCACTGATTTTAGTGTAAATGACGATGAGATCAAAACCGAAAATCACTTATTCAATTTAGGCTGAGAATCAGGATCAAAAATTCAAGTACTAGGGCCACTCCTTTTCCAGCTTTTCAGCTTCCTAGCAACATTACACATCTCTCAATATGTTTTCTGCCAAGAAAACTTAACTTCTTTACCCTTGATCCTTTTAAACTTCTTTTTCTCTAAAAGGTACGAAGATTCGCACAATTAAAGCAATGTAATCTCCAATCCAGGTTTCAACACGCTTTATCAAATGTCATGAGGTTTCGTGACGAGCTCTGCTGAAGCCCTTCATACGTTATCGTGATATGCCAACACTTTCACAACCGTGGCTAAATTGGGATTTGTTTGAACGAAGATGAGTTTTAAAGTAATCGGAGGTTACATGAGTTCGATGCCTGGGTAGGGCAACGTATGATGAGCTTTTTCATCTTGAATTCTGTTGACCAGCCCTGAGTCTGGACGTGTGCCTCAAGTCTCAACCCTTATTAGTTGGGACGTAAACATAAATGTCGAAATGTGGTTGCATTATAAGTGCACCTCCACCTGACCCTTTTATCTCCTACTAGCTGTGCCCCACGGTTTCACCCGCTTAAGACGACAACATTCGCTAACGACTGGGAACATCGTCCTCACATATATGAATGTATTAATGTGTGAACTAAATATTGTAAAACACCTAGGTATTTAAAAAAAAAGTAAGTATGGAGTTTCTTGTGCGTTCTTTTCCATAACCAGCTACTTTTCCGAATGCACGGTAGAATCAATTTTTATTACTTGTTATATGTATGTCGTTCAAAAGTGCCGCTTACTGGCCCAATTGGAATAAATATATTTGACTTTGACCTTCAGGGAACAAAACGCGCACTCGTTTAACACTCACGCGACCCGAAATTCTGTAGTTTTTTGCACTTGCCTTATTATTCAATGACTTTATAAAAAAATCTTAATTCAAAATGTAGTTAGTTAAATTGTCCTAGAGATGGTGTTAATTTTATTAAAATACGCCGGGTGGTTTTGGTGCGATTTTCGTTTTTTGTCCGTGTACAACACATACATTTATAAATTAAATACACTATGTTATACAATTTAATCTTGAAATATGTACACACAAAAAACTTAATAGAGAAAGAGTACATTCAGATAGAAAAGCACAAAGGAAATTATTCCTTCCAGACCTCCGAACTTGAGCGTACCTTTTGTGAACACAACTCTATTATCATTCTAGAATCTGAACTAAGATTACTTACTTTTGATGCAAATAATCTCTATCCTGTAATCATTGTTCCAAAAGATTGCAAACACCGCATAAACTTGAAGGACACTCGCCATTATTCTTCAACCAAAACAAACTATCTGATTTTCGTATTGCAAAATAATTATGGACAGGTTGGTACATCGCCTACGCTAGACATTAAATTGTTAATTCCTGCCACTTGACTCTTGCAACATTCTAGTCCTGTACACTATGGGCCAGCATGGCCAATGTTTTTAATCCGATTTTGAACGAGTTCATTAGTTGTAAACAGTTGTAAATTGTGGTTGTCAACTCCGACATAGAACTGACTAAAATCCATTTTAGGTGTTTATAATTAAAGATTTGAAATTGCCTCTGGTAGTGACAATTATTTAAACTGTTTAATATACTTAGAAGTTACAAACCCTGGTAAATAAGCTCCAAGAAACTTAGGTCTTATTTATGAGTCGACGGCAACATGAATTCTTCTTCCATACATCTTTTTACATTTTTATTTTTAAGTTCTCTCAGTCCATCCAAAGGTTGTCTGGTACTATATCGCTATCAGCGATAAGACGGCCTTTGTGCCCATAACTTTATGACTTTTTTGTAAAAGAGATGTGTAACTTTTTGGTCTACAATAAAGTATATTATATTCAATTCTGTCTCTTTTGCCTGTGTGCCTCAGAAACCGGGCATCAGTCGTCGTCTCAATAGCCACCCTTTTTTGTCATACTATCTTTTACAGATTCCATAAGATTAATTTGGTCTTCTCCTAGAACAGTTTTTACTCAGACCTTTCCTCACAGCATTTCCCATCATTCCTCCCCATCAGATCTCATACCATAACAAGCGATTGCCACAAAACTTTATATACACCAGTGCTAATGTGAGACTTGACTTCTTCTACTTGTTTGTACTTTTTGTTATTCGCTGTTACTTTGTAATTGTTGCAGTTGTGTTGAGTCTGTGTTGAATAAATGTTTTCTTTTCTATTCTACTTATTTTTTAATCTATGCATTCGCGTTCCAAAGTCAAAGTTTCAAGCCTCTCTAATCAGTAACTCTGCAGTCAAAGCTTTTGGGATTCGAAAAACTGATCAAAATATATCGATGATGTCCGATTCAAAATATATCCCCATGAGATTACAGACAAGTTAACACTATTAAATTACAACTTACCTTCTGCCACAACAAGGTCAAAACCCTAAAACAGACTTCAAATCCAACCATCTTCGACCAGCCACCTAACCAGCTGTTTCACCCTACATATCTTCACTTAAATATTTATCCCTAGGCTACTGAGAGCCTTTCATGTGTGTTCCCTTGCTTTACCTCGTCATTTTTTTTTGTAAAAAAATATAAACAGTTGAACATCAAAGTACGCCCCACACCGCGTTTAGAAAACGTCGTGCAAGAAGATGGTGGTTCCGGATAGTTTGAATTTTTTTTTAACCGACTGTGGCTGCTTTAAAAAGGAGGGTAATGTTTTGTACTACAATGACTAAAAAATGTTGATCCCTCAGATTTTTGTGCTAGCAATTTGCAATTTGTTTTGTTCACAATAATTGTTGGCAATCGCAAATCAGTGGTAATCATTTGACGTTGACAGCGCCTGTATGTCGTAGTAAAGTCGATTTACCTAGTTCTAGGGTTGCCACTAATGCCCGAATAACTGTAGGCAAAGCAGTCAAATTTATGTATAGGTATCATGTGTTTTTTCGGTATTTTTCATCATCTCAATTATATAGTGTAAACTTAAAATTTTACAAAATACACAATTTCTTTAAATGCATTTTAGCTTTAATGGCTAATGAACATTCTATTGTTCTTCATTCCAAAAAACATTTTAAGACCACACGGTACCCAAAAAACACCCTAACTAAGGGTGTGTTTACACTACAGCGACGCTCGCGCGATATTTATTTATAAACAAAATAATACGGGCACGTGTTACACTGTCATAAAAATTTTTGGAACTTGCGCATCTGGTGTGGTTAGTGTATACTAAGCTTAAACAAGATGAGCGTAAAAATGGTAAGAAAATAGATTTGAGTAAAACTGTATGTTTGTTTGTCACAGATTTTAATCGTTTTATATTGATTTATAGAGTTCAGGTGGGTCGTGTTTTATGTGCAATAAAGTTCTACTAAAACGTGTAAAATCGTTGCTATAAAAAGGTAATTAGTATAGTTTTTTATGGCTTGGACATTATCTGTAATGTTCATTAAAATGTTAAGAAAAACTTTATTATAGGCAAGCCGATAATCAGTTTTATGTCAAAAAAAATGGGACGGTTAAATTTGGTTAAATCTTACTTCTTACTAAACGTGCGCTTACGCGGGCAATTTCTGACAATTTATCTCTGTAAAAATCTATGTATTGCCTTGCCATACAATGCTAGGTGTTGCCGGGGATTGCGCAACAATTGCCTTTTCAAGAGCATCTTAACAGCCTCATAAAAATATTGCTGATTGGCTACTTTTGATTTGCAAGAAGAGCTTATAATAATTAAGCATAGATTTATCCTCTTCTAGTCTAAAGCAATTCCTTATTTGAAAACTCCACTTTTCATACTCCTCCCACCTTCATAATTATAAACGACACACCTACACTAATAAATCAAAAAGTTCAAAACACAAATATAAATCTAACACAAAACTTATGCATAAAACAATTTGCACACACCGCTGCGCATGCAACGTACACATGCACAAGTAAAAACGCACACAACCACAATGAAAAATGAACGTTTCTCGTGTTACGATAGATTGCTGTGCAGATAGATACTGGATCTGTTTATGGTTTGTTTGTGACAGTGGTGCTGAAAGTTTATGTTTGTATAGGTGTGGTGGATGCAGACCTTTAGATTCTCGTAGCTAAGGTCTGGGCTGATAAAGTCAAAGTCAAATATATTTATTTCAATTACCCTAATAAGCGGCACTTTTGAACGTCAAACATATAAAAATTAAAATTTACAAGGAATAAAAATTATTCTACCTACTTGATATGATTTAGATTGCCAAATCAGGAAGAAAATCTTAAGATGTTAGTCTGGATTTTAGGAAATCAGATATCCATGAGATATTTAAAGAGGATTTGAAAATCTCCAGAATAATCAAATTGTACAAACAGGATAAAGGCATAAATAACAATGTACATAGTACTAATATTACAAAATGTGAAAGTTTGTGTTTTTATTATGATATGACAGTTTATATTTAGCGTTTACATCACAATAACGCATAGGATATTATTTATAAAACATATGGGAAAATGTGCTAACTTCACGCAGGCGGAGCCGCGGGTGGCAGCTAGTAACCTTATAAGACTTATAAAGTTTACTTATAATATAAGTAAACTTTGAGCACCACAACGTTAGCTGATTCGCTAATCGCTAGATAATGTCGGCGTCGCGTCGCGCCGCGCTAACCTTGCACCGGCGGCTTTTATATAAGCCTTGTAATATTTATTGATATTGCTGGTTTGTTCGTTGAGGTATCTTATATAAATATGTCTTTGCTTAATCTTGAATTTCATAAAGGGTACATCTGGCCATTAACATAAGTTTTTGTATTCTGGAGTCATAGAAACAGTTCATGGCGTTATGCGTACAAGCGAAAATTGAAGAAAGGTGTGTAATTAAGAAAGAAAAAGTATGGATTTTTGACCCACTCAGGTGACAATTAAACAATAATAAAAAATAAATCCGTGCGAGACCAAAAAGGGATCTCAGCATGTGCAGCGATATCTAAAAAGAAAATAATAATTTTATAAATTCATCATCTGCCTAGCCTTTTCCCAACTGTATTGGGGTTGGCTTCCAGTCTTACCGGATTCAGCTAAGTACCAGTGTTTTACATGGAGCGACTGCCTATCTGACCTCCACAACCCAGTAACTGGGTAACACGGTACCTCTTGGCAAGACTGGTGTCAGATCTCAAGCTTCTGACTACCCGTAACGACTGTCAAAGATCTTCAAATGACAGCCGGGACCAACGGCTTAACGTGCTTTCCGAGGCACGGAGGAAACTCGGTATGTTGAAATGGTCACCCATCCACGGACCGACCTCGTCAAGCGTTGCTTAACCTTGATGATCGACCCGTGCGGCTGTTATTATTTAGCCACGAGCTCCTCAATAATTTTATAAATTCAATTAAAAGAAAAACCAAGTTCATAAACCATGATTTGAATCTTTTTCAAATAAATACTGTTTCAATTATTTTAAACATATAATTCAGTTGACTGTCAATCTGATTAAAATTGTTGAGTCCATTAATGTTAACCGTGAAATGTCTATTAAATAATCAATCAATCTGCCTAGCCTTTCCCCAACTATATTGGGATTGGCTTCCAGTCTAACCAGATTCAGCTGAGTACCAGTGTTTTACATGGAGTGACTGCCTATCTGACCTCCACAACCCAGTAACTGGGTAACACGATACCTCTCGGAAAGACTGGTGTCCGTAACGAGATCTTCAAATGACAGCCGGGACCAACGGCTTAACGTGCTTTCCGAGGCACGGAGGAAACTCGGTATGTTGAAATGGTCACCCATCCACGGACCGATCTCGTCAAGCGTTGCTTAACCTTGATGATCGACCCGTGCGGCTGTTATTATTTAGCCACGAGCTCCTTGTCTATTAAATAATAATTCTAAATAATGTTAGACGCTAATATTACAAGTAAACATATATCAAGAGTATTAAGTAACGTTATTTTTTAAATAATGTACTTGTAATATATAATTTAACAGTATCAACTCTAATTGAGTTATTGTTTGACATAATATATGTGACTGAATATTATTAATCTGGGAGGTGACCATAAGCTCTTAGAGCGGTATCAATTTGAGATCGAATAAGGGACAGATATATCTGACGTGTATACATCGAAGATAAAATCTTATGGAGAAGCGCTTATGGTCACCCCCTGCTCTTTTAAACTCTATTATTATAAAGCGTATCTTCTGGGCTCTTAAAAAATGTCCACTATCAATTTGGATATCCAAAACATAACGTAACACATACAGAATTGCATGAATAATAAACTCATGACTATTATTTTATCTGCACAGTCATTTAATTTGTACTCGGCCGTATGACTGGTGTATCCAATGCAAATGACGAATCACTAGCCAGCGAGGCAGCGAAGTAGAGATGTGTATATTCTCGATATATTATCACGATGATCACATGCAATATAATAAATACTATAATAATGAATTATAGCATAAGCGGAATGATCGCAATGTCATTGATCATGACGATGAAGAATGTTCAACCAATTTATATAGGTATTTGATCGCTAGAAAAGTTGTTTAATGATTTGAAGAAAATACACCTATGTGTCTTTGACTAATCTATTAAGGTCTACAAGATACAAGAGAACAGCGAATTCACACATGACCATCTTATTGCATTCGACTGTTAAAGAAAGATAGTTGCAACTTAAAACAATACAAATAATTCTAAAAAAAAATAAAAAAATTCTCTAAGACTAGTCTTTACGCAAACTACTGAAATAGAAAAGTTATCGGTAAACATTATTGTAAAAACATACGGACACACCAATTACAATGATGAGTGCGGGAAAATTATTGCCCTAGTGTATCTACCACGTTCTGTCCTTTTCTATTACTCGAATTTTAGTAAGACTGAAAGAAAATTACAGGTTTAGTTGTAATTGAGATCTTTTTTTTTCCAATGTTGTTATGATTTCCTGGTAGTTTAGAGTCAGGCGTTGCAGTTTATTTATTGTTTTTAGATTCAAAATGGACAAAATGTAGAAAATAATGAAGGCATATACTATTCGTTTTGTTTATTATACTGATTTCTGATAATAAAAAAAATAAGGTACACACAATAAACCTTACCCTAATTCTGAAGCTAGCCTTAATCTTACCCAATCTAGCCCGTTACGTCCCAATGCTAGGCATAAGCCCCAATCCATTTTCCTTTGTCGTTGCGAGTCAAGTTCATCTCTCCACCTTCCAAGGTCTACAAGAAAAATCGAGATGTATTTAGTTGCCACATGCGCCTATATTATTGTGCAATATTAAAGATTGTGCAATACAATTGACGTCTATGGCCAATATTGAAAAATGGAACACAAGATTAAGGAAGAATAAATTTTATTGCGCAATAATAATACATAAATTTTAATAATTTAATTTATTTTTTTGACGGCGGTGGTGATATGGGACGCCTAAATCCGTTAAAATCGATAAGCATTCAATTACTCATGTGTGGTGTTCAAACCAGTCCCTTTAATCTTTATCTTCCTAGAAAGAATCATAAGACAAATAAGGAATAAATCGTCGAATCCCGTAACAGGGATTATAAAACTCATTACAATGTTTTACAAGGTGATTTTTTAAATGTATGGTGAGGGCTTTCCTCTAAGCTCCTGAGCCGTTATAATGAGGTATCTTTGCCACCGGCTTAGTTGAGCTTCGGGAAATTTATTTTTAATACAGTTTTAAAATAACGATTGGCAGTTCGTTTGAGTTCTTTGTTGTTTTAAGATGGATGGATTAAACTGTTTTGGTGGTTAGAGGTGTACGGAAAACGATGAAATAGTGCCTTGCAGCTCTACACAAAGTATATAAAGACGGTCGAAATGACAAATTCTAATAGCCCAGTAGAAATCAACATTAAAATCGCAAAGCTTGATCTAGTTTTGGATTTTTAGCATGTCCTATGGGCCAGTTTAAAAAAGTACGGAAAACGCATAGTTTATGAATTTAAAGTAAAAAGTGAAAAAAAACCCAAAATTACGCAGTTTTTCACGTGGAGCGAAGCGAGCACTCGTTTTTTGAAGTTGCAAATTTGGATTAACGCGGGTAGCGTTAACTGGCCCATACAACATACTAAAGATGCAGAACTACAACATGCTTTGCGATTTTCCATTATTTTTTTGCCATGTTTTGTGTCTATTTCTACTGCTATAAGAGGTTGATCATTGATGATGATATCTCGATAGCGCTAGACAAACCCATTAGTTTTTTTTACTTTATTTAATCCTATCGTGATACTGTCGTTGTAATAATGTCTCCTGTCGAGTCTCTAAACCCAAAGTAATATGTAATTGGAATAGGTGTAAGAAAAGAATACTAAGGAGTAATTGGGAAATTGGAAAAAAATAAGTGTAGAAGGATAATAAATACGATTTTTATCGTGTGATGTGATTTGTGAATTAAAAACAAGATGTTAATACCACTAAATATTAAACAATATTTAAAACAAAATTAGCTACTCAAGATATAGCTCGAAGTATTTAACAGTAGCAGAATTTTAAAAAGAAGGATAGAAGGTCTCTTAATTAAATTTTAACTTTAAACATTTCAAATTAATTTTGCAGTCTCGAGTGTCCCTACATTTGCTATTATCTTAGCTGAAGAAACAAGTCACGCGTTTGGTAATGAGCTTGAAGTGAACTTACATTTTAAACAGAGCGCGTGACGTCAACTAAATGTGGCATTAATCAGTAATTTGTTTTGCTGTCAACTTTGAGCTTTCTGCACGATTATTAATTTTGTGGAAATTCTATAAATCATTGGTCACTTTATTGTGCAATGTAGGCCCAGTGGTGACGGCCATGAGTTATTAGGGGTCTATGGGGGGGTTTAGGAGGGTAGGGGGGGGTTAATAAGGGTCGTGGGTTCGGTTCTGACTCGAACAGAGAGCAGAACGGCGTTTATCTACATATTATGTAATGAAATTCATGAGGAGCTCGTGGCTAAATAGTAACAGCCGCACCGGTCGATCATAAAGGTTAAGCAACGCTTGACGAGGTCGGTCCGTGGATGGGTGACCATTTTCAACATACCGAGTTTCCTCCGTGCCTCGGAAAGCACGTTAAGCAGATGGATGTCATTTGAAGATCTTTGACAGTCGTTACGAGTAGTCAGAAGCTTGAGATCTGACACCAGTCGTGCCAAGGGGTACCATGTTACCCAGTTACTGGGTTGTGGAGGTCAGATAGGCAGTCGCTCCATGTAAAACACTGGTACTCAGCTGAATCCAGTAAGACTGGAAGCCGACCCCAATATAGTTGGGAAAAGGCTAGGCAGGTTGATTGATGTAATGAAATCCATGTTTATTCGATTATTTCAAAAGTTCACGCAAGAGCAACGGAAGTTTCCAGGGTAATAATGATGGCGACGATGACAAGGTACTTGTAGATATACCGATACAGGATATTGTACACCAAATAACTAACAATTAGTAAGTTACATAAGGTTACAATGGGAGGTCTCACTGCTAAAAAAGGTTTGCTAAAGCTTGAAGAGCTTGTTAAATAGGTTAACAATAATTAAACAGTCATGTCACACACAAATTCAGCTGACGTACACTTACGTACATATTCATAAGTCTTTCTTTGGGCATGGCCATAATGGACAATATACACATTAATTCATATAGGCATTCATCTATTTTTGGCAACATGGGAACTTTTCTAGCCACTCGACGTATGATAAGTGGTCGTCTTGTATGCTCTTACGCATTACGAACAGCCCTTAGAGCATTTATAGTGTTTTATACTTGTTATAACTTTAATTTATTTTTATACTGTGGGAATGTTTTGGTAGCCGAAAATTTTGAAGTGTGTGTTTTGATTGGAATCGAATTGTGAGTAACAATTTATTTGTTTGGATTTTTAATAGTAGTTGAAGTAGTGCGTATTGTAAATATGTTAAAAGTAAAGTTGTTAACAAACAATACAGTTGCATTAGAAAAGAAGAACAAAAAATAATAATATTCAATTTGTTTATTTGTTAAAGCAGTCTATTCTAATAATCTCAATAAAGATGCAGTTATCCATTTTGCCACTGATTAGATAATTATTTTTTATTAACACTAACTTATTTGCCTTTAGTAGGAAATTCGTTACTTGGATCTTAAGGCGCAGATACCCTTGAGTAGCCGATTTTAAAATGAGAATCACGTCTAAACGGCTAGTCGTATTTTTTTGGAAAAAATATTTGTTACATTAGACCATTTTCTTAATGATTTGATCTGAACAAATTTTTAGTTTTATTAAAGTTATGTCTAAAACGGACAAAAACACGAGAATCGCACCAAAACCACTGGACGTATTTTAATGAAATCAACACCATCTCAAAAACAATTAAATTTTCTACATTTTGATCTGAGGCTTTTTTTTTAAAGTCATAGAATAATAAGGAAAGTACAAAAAACTACTAAATTTAGGGTCGCGCGGGTGTGAAACGAGTGCGCGTTTTGTTCCCTCAAATCGTTGGCGTTAGTCGTCGTCTTAAGTTTAACGTTGTTAAAAGATTAACTGAAGCTTAAACTAGAATCTAATATCCATTAAATTACACCATTTCTCCCATATATATTGAACTATACGACCTTTTGAAGGTACTATACTGATATTAATAAACACTGCTTTTCACCTCATTGGACGAAGCAGCTTGAACGAAACAAAGTAAGCTGTTGTGTTCAAGTTACTGCGCAATTGAGATAATGCTTGGTACTATGAGGAGCTTCAAAAGATAAATTATATTATATGGGTAAAAGGACCGTTAGATTTTAATTTTTTTGCTGATAACATAGCAAAGAAAATAAGGATAGATTAAATGAAGAGAAAATATTCATAAAGGCAAAGAAGTAGATGTCATCCAAAATATTGTCATCTTTAGTATGTTTAAGAAATAATATAGTTATTAAGAGGAATTTATTTTTACGAATAATAAGCTATTTGCTTTATATTCAAACAGCAGAAAACTCCTTACTGAGGATATAATTTTTATATAGATTAACTGAGGCTTAAACTATTATCCAATTGCCATAAAATCTCACATAACCTCTCAGAATTTCCCCCAAATATGCTGAACTATAAGACCTTCTCAAGATGCTATACAGATATTAATAAACACTGCTTTCGACCTCATTAGACGGAGCTGGTTGGATGAAATGAAGTAAGCTGTTGTGTCCAAGTTATTGCTCAATTGAGATAATGCTTAGTACTATGAGGAGCTTTAAAAAATAAATCATTTTACATGGGTAAATGTACCGTTAGATAGTTATTGAAACTTTAGCTGGAAATATGGTGAAAATGAGTAGCAAAGAAACGGCGGATGGATAGATAGAAGATAAAATATATAAGGTAAAGAAGTAGATGTGATCCAAAATATTGTTTTATTGTATATGTTTGGGATATAATTTAATGAGTATAAGGTGAAATTTGAAGATAAAATGATAATAGATTTAAAATCATCGTATTCCAAGTCTGCGTATTATAATTTCCTTTAAGGCAAACTTTGTCCTTATGCTTAATAAATAATTATAATTATACTATTATTACTTAATAATGCGAAACCATGATGTTAATATAAGGTGGAATTGGATAAGGATCAGAAACCATAAACTAACTGATGTAATAATTTTGAAAATCTTCATTTAGAAGTTCTCTTAACACACAGCTTACTGCCTTAATAAGGTATCATTCAATAACTTTAAAATTACTGCAATCTTTTCAAGCTTTGCTGAAAGACTATAAGATGACTTCTACCCACAAAATTGCCTATAAAAATACCCTTCTTCAAATCCTTTCCCATTGAGTTCCTATCTGCTCTCAACTCAAGTTCAATCGTTACATTTTATGTTATGACCAAAGATGGTAAATTGTCATCTATATGGAGTCTAACTTTGTGGAATCGGTGCTTCAGACTATCAAGCAAAGCTTGGGTATATAAGCTACCTTGAAACTTCTTTTAAGAGCTCATTAATTTTTGTTAATAACTAGACTTAATGCTTCTAATGTTGCTATCAAATGTTATGGGTTTATCAGGAGTTGCGGTTTGAATATATTTAAGACGTTTATTAACCAACTTATTAGACTGATTGCTACATTGTGCATTGGTGTGGTGGTCGCAAGGACTACTGCTGAACATAGGGTCTTGGGTTCAACGGCCGGGTCGGGCAAAGTGTTATTGTGTTTTTCCTTCTGGAATTTCTGAGTTACAGTCTGGAGTCTGGAACTTGTGCCCGGTTGATGATAGCCTTGCTCCCTATTACATGGGACTTCAATATAACTGGCGAAATAAGACTGTATTATGGGTGCACCTCTGCTTAAGGTTACACTAGTCGTTTTTTCTTCCATACAAACGTAGTCTGGCGATTCCTCCACTGTTTGACGATGTACGTTCAAAATAAAAAATGTATCAATTTGTCTCGTCATTATCTAGCCCTGAATGGCAAAAAAAAAAAAAAAAAAAAAACTATTTGAAAGTTATGGGCGTCAAAAGTTCCATATTTCAACACTTATTTTAATGCATCTTTGGGCGGAAATAAATACCATATGAAGAAGGAAAAACGGCAAAACGGCCTACATACCTACAGGGATAGATTAGTAATTCAACAATGCAATTAATTTCATTTTAAAAATATACATTTAGTCGTTTTTGCATGATATCTAGACTCCCAAAGGTCTGTTTATAAAATTTCGTTCGCCCTCGTTTTCGCCCTAAATCATCATCAAATGGATGATGAACGATACAAATTTGCAAAAGTGCTAATTCGTACGCGAACTAGCTTCTTACAGCTCATCACAGCATCTATATTTTCGCACGTGTTGTCGGATGAGATAGCATGCATTTTAACCTTGCGCACAAAATAGTTCGTGCCGTCCACTAGGGGAACCTCAGATCATAGCTGTGAGGGGAACCTTAATCCTTCAAATCAAATCAATTTATTTATTCGTTTATCCTCGCACTGGAACTCCTTGCAACAATTACACTAATGGAGCACAATCTTATAATAAACTCACTATAAGTCCAGTTTCCTCACGATGTTTTCCTTCACCGTTATCAGTGATGTCCAAGATAAACTTAGAAAGTACATATGAATTGAAAAAGTCACATTGGTACTTGCCACATTTGAACCCACGACCTTGCACGAGAGGTGAGGTCTTAGCCTCTGGGCCACCACGACATAAGTCAAATAATTTATCTGCGAAATTCCTTCGGCGTGATGTTATGTTATGTGAGAGACTGATGTGTTTCTGGGGAGTTTGTTGCGACACTTTTTGTTCCCAGATAAAACACTAGGAACACCAGTTCCCCAAAATATCTCCTCCTCCCGTCACCAATGGGAGGTCATTTTGGGGGACTGATTTTATATTAAACTTTGAAGTAAAAATATGCTGGTTTTATGTCTAATTTTAATAAAATGATTTTGCTTTCTACGGATGTTATTTAATTTCTGTTCTTTGATTGCCCTTATTAATTTAATTTATTTCTTACAGATTTTTTGGTCTTTTTTGGTTCCTAAGATTCAGAGTTGTATATTTTACATGTTTCCATTTCTTCAACGAGGGTTAAATTAATCTCAATCTTTTCTTTTGGTAACTTTAGCTCAACTGACACTTTTAACCATCTCTACTATCTCCCTAAACTCCCTTTTTTACAACTCCTAATTACCGTCCCCCGAAGGCAAGAATTTAAAACAAATCAATCTTCAATGTAAAAGAATCACACCAATAAATCGACAGAAAACCCTCAAATGAGCTTTCAACAAAATACTGCAGAGTATAATTACACAAGAATTTATTAACTGTCTAGCAACACCAAGGAGTCTTTTGTCAAAAGTTCGAAACCAAAAAAAAAATGGAAAAGAAAAAAAAAAGCGGGGCAAAAAGTGAAACATTAATCTAAATGTCGGGTGTCGGACTTAAGTAGTGTTTTGTCCTTTGACTTTCTATTTTAAATAGGGTGGCAGATACAATGGTTGGTGGTTATTATTGGCTCTTCGGATTTTTGTCTTAGTTAGTGTTATTTACTGATTTTAATAGATTTTCAAGTTCCGAACAACTTTGATAGAAACTATAATATTAAACATATTGTAGAATGTCATAATTTTTACTCGAAATATGATTGTAGTAATGTAAAGCTAGGCAATTACAGAATCTAGGTGTTACAATATTTTTACCTAAGTCTGAATCTGTATTTACAAATGGTTGGTAAGCCCTCCTCACCTTTGATACCACAGAATACACTTAAAGTGTAAATAAACCTACACTTATGCTATTATTAATTACCTTATAGCAAAGCATTGCTTTCTTCACCCTCTTGCTCTAACGTCTTTAGGGGTGTTTTCGTCCCCACCCAATTAATATTCATTTTAAATTGTGAAGATTTTTGAGAGTAATTCTTTTGTACTATTTTGAGGGTTAATAATAACATCTTTGTCGTAGAAACAGTGTTTAAAGTTAGTTTGATAAATTATTGCAATTATTTTCGTATAATTAGGACGGTGTTATTCAGAATAATTAATCAGTTTCAATGTTTTAATTATCTGACGTATGTTGTTATTTTTCATGTTGTTGTTCATTAGCTAGGCTAATGCTATGACAATTGAACTTAGAACAAAATGAGTATAGTGAATGAAATATTGACAGAAATTAAGACACAACAATAACAAGAATAAAATGCCGATTCAATGAATTTTGGAAAGCATAACTAAATTCATAACAATTATATTGAACTGAGTCTTTGCTACGTTCTTCTAACTGAACAAGCTAAGTTACCTCTAACTACACAAAACAATAAGCCAAATGAAAAACAATCTCCAATTACACACAACATAAAACCACACTTTTAAGTACAAAATTAGAACTCAATTAGACTGTCAATAGTCATCTCCTTTCAACAACTATTTAAAGAACTGAAGACAGGATACTCCCCAAAGACGACACTGAAAAAAGGGACAAATATTTCGAAAGTAAGGGAAAATCCAAAACATGATTTACGTTCTCTTGTCTGACAGAAAGACAGTGACATCGATTTTGGACACTTTAATTTCAGGTTAAATGACAAAAGTCCCCTAAAGTTTTTCTAGTAGAAATTCGGGATCACTCTTAAAGCTACAAGGTTCAGCTAGGAATGCCACGAATTTGTCAAGATCTTGACGTGACACGTGCTTTTAAATGGTATGTGTTTGGAATTTTGGAGATAATTTTAGATTATACAATTGTTTTGAGATATGGTAATGGAATTGGTTGTCGATTTCAACTGGGAATTTCGGAGGATGTCAGAAGGCCTTAGGAAAGAATGAATACGAAAAAAAAATTGCTTCTTAATAAAAATCCCAGCCTAGACTTAGAATAGCAGTAAGTAAAATAATTCGAATGCCGTTATTTTTTCATTTAATCAGTTACGTCAGATTTTTAAGAATGAGCACATACGAATGAAGAAAGAAGGATTCTACTTTGCTTCGAATCGACACATATTTACAATATAGACCAGTTTTATGACAAAGATAAACAAATACACACATCTAATAATTTCTCAGATCCATTTTAAAGCATAAAACCACCTGGCAAAATCGCAACATTAAATAACAATAGATTCAATAAAATAGCGATTAAATACGGAGTAGAGAAACAACAAGATTGTTATCTAAATAGGTAATAAATAAAATGCAAATGACAATGGTGACTATAAATTTTGAAAACATACCTAATTGCCATCAAAACCGTACAAATGCGCGTTGTGGATGCTGAAGTTGCGACAGTAGACGGTATTGCGTTCTAAGCAAATCTTGTTTATCCATATAAAGCTCTAAGTAATAGTGAGGCAATTAATCGGATATGCAAATTGAAGTTCCGTTTAGAAGTAAGGGAATTGAAGATTGAGAGTCTTGGAAAGATTTTGCCAACAGAGCCAAGGACTAAACAGAGCTAAAAGTAATTAGAACAACTCACCTGTATCAAAGCTTGGGCTTGATTATATCGGTATTTTTTCTAAATCAAACCATATGTAAATTCTTTTTTATTTGCCATAAGCAAATAAAAAAGACAACTTAAACTTGGCCATAACAAAAATGCCTACTGAAAATGCCGTTAAAATGCCTACTGTGATTACTGATAACAACATTGATTTAATATGATTAGTAATCTGGCACAGTTTATGTCACAAGAAAATGGAGCTTTAAAAATAAAAATAAAAAAATCTTTTATTTCAGACAAATAGATTTTGTCTGAAATGAAAATTATTTTTTATTTCTAAGTTAAGTTAGCTTTTTAAGATTTTTTAATTGTGATTTGATTCCTGATCATGTTTATCAATTAAGTACACTTAGACATAATCAGATATATACGAACCATGCTATATATTATAAAACTTTCTATCAGCTAGTTAAACGTGTTCAGGTTTGGAAATAGCTAAAACATTCGTTTTCTTCGAAATCTAAGTAAACGTGGCCAACAACATTGAAGGCTACGAATACAATTTAGTATTAGCTTACAAACGTCCAACATTTACTTCAATTTACTTCGCAAAACGTTACAACCATATAAATTCAAACAGAACAGCTCGCATTGTTCTTTTTGCTGCAACTTTAACAGCATCAATGACAATACAGGCTACACTTATTCCATGTCCATTGAAATCTCCACCTTAATCTACAATGTTAAAACCTCATTTTGTATCGTTCTGTTCTTCATCATCAGTCCACAGGATTTCAGTCTCTATTTTTGTATCAGTTAAGTGGATAATTCCATGTCCAACTTTGGTACTCCCGTTGACCATTTTGGTCGGCGTCGCCGTAAAGTCTAGCAAGATTAGTGCAGTTATTTCTGTGGTACAGTGACACATGCGTACACGCAGCTGGTGGTCGTGATCTGTCGTAAAGGAATTCACCACTAATGGTGGCTTGGTTACTGAAATGGTGATTTATGAACACCCTGTTGAGGTCGTTTTGAATGCTGTTGAAGTATGGACTCAAATGGGCAGTGATTAATTTGACAGTAAGGTTGTATATTGTATCGGCCGCAAAATTTGGCTCTGTTATAGTCCAAATTATAAGATCATATGTGTTTTCTTTGCAAGAAAGCGCAATTATTTTATTTGTGCATAAAATACTGTCAAAATTACTCTCGTATGTATAAAAACGAGCATTTTTTTAAGCTCGCTTACTTACCACTATCTTAGTTATAGTTGTTCTATATGACGAAGGCGGATGAATCGTAACAAAATGACTCTTATTTCGACGTCCTAAAAGTCACGTAAGCATAACCCGCCTTCATGAGATATACTGTATCATTTCATTCACCATATCACCTTTGTATCACCTTCATAATAAGATTTAATATGCGTAACTAAACCATCTCAACTTCGTAAGCCTCTGACAGCCGTAACTTACCCAACTCACGAAATACAGGAGTCAGTTACTCAAAGCAATAATTTAAAGAAAATTACTTCACTCAAGCAGAAAACACATGTTTTCAATATTATTTGCAAAGGCCGCGTTTGAACCTTGAGGTATACAAGCAGTTATTCATAAGCTGAACGTGAGTTTATGGCAAACAAAGAGTTTAGACGCCAAGCTGTCTGCATGCACGTGTTTATGAGTAATGGCGTGAAGTGGGTGTTATTACAAGACTTTTAGTTTTTGTAGAACCCTTTTTGTAAAAGTTTTCCACGTTGTTTGATGCCATTGAAAACAAAATTCTCTAAAAAGCTTGAAAAAAAGATGCAAAAAGTTTTTATTGCCACAAAATTTGATGTGCCTATAAAATATACGTTCAAACTTAAATCTTTAACGATGGTATTAGTAGTACTTAAATTATATTAATATAGTCAAAATTACAAAAGAAATAGGATAGAACAGAAACCAGGCAGAAGCTTATCGTGACTGCGCCCAGTCGCCGTGATGCTGTGCCATGGGGGACCCACAGCATGGCGTTGATTTTCATTGATCGCCAATTTTGGATGTTGGATATGAATGTGGATTAAATCTACTGTTTTGGTGGAGAAACGGAACCAAATAGGCCCTAATAACAACACCTACTATCGAGCGACAGAAGCAGTGATTCAGTGTGATTTTGAAAATTAGCATTACCCACTTCAATTTCATCACAAACGTCCAACGAAGTTATAAAAAATGTGATGGCTTTAATTAAGTACACAAATATTCTCTTTTAGCTCTCATAACACATGTATTTAACGAAATAAAACATAGTGGTTGATAAAATATACTCTCAACGTAATTCGTTGCACTGTTTTTATATAACGTATCTATCTTGCGTTTTCTCTTTTTTCAGACCTATTGCGTAATATTTGCAACTGTGACTAATGCAGATTATACTCATTTAATACACACACATAATGCTTTACTGTGATACTGTTCGATTGTGCGTATAAGAATATTATCATATGATTTATCTATATACGTTTAAATAAACTCAGATCAAGTAATGCCAAGGACAGTTGTATCGACAAACGATTTTCCAGTTTCCATTTTCAGTAAAAACATGGCTCGATATACTCAAGTCACACATGTATGCTTGATTCTACAATCTGTTGTGTCACAAACATCTTTGTATGATTAAGTTTTTACGAAGCTTGTCTTCAAGGAGATAAGGTTGTGTTTTCTTTAATGGTTAGAAGTGTTATAGTTTTTTCTCGTTTGCGCTGTTGTGTAGGGCTATAGTAATCAAGGTCTACAGGTTTGCACAAGTTGAATGTCAACATTTTGTTTACGTTTCTATATGCGCGTGCATATCATTTTTGTAGTACGTTATCAATTGTATTGCTGTCGTCTGCTAGCGAATTGATGTGATTAATTCTTTAGATTAAAATTTTGTCGTCTACAGTGTCTTCGTTTAATTAAGTTTATTTGCTTAGCTTTTTCATTGCTTTTATTTAAGGTTTGTATACAGTCGATAAGCTGTCCTCTTCATCTTAACATTCAGTCGTATTATATTACACAGAAGTGCGCAAACTGGTCCTGAGCTCATCAGCACGCGCCCGACCGGTTCTTTTATCATTTAGACGTATGTACTTGTTTTACGCACACCGTCTGCCGTCTAACCTCTTTCACCCTTAGATTAATCAGGTTTTCACAGTCCGATATTATCAGTTGTACAGGTGGATGCTACTACCCACCTGGTCTTTATTTCATTAATACCTTGTTCGTTAGCTTGGTCCTTTGCCCTTGATCCTCAACTTGCCCTCCTAAGTTCATTAACCTACCATGTAGTTACTCTTATCTTTCATTAGAATCTTTAACATTCAGAAGCTTTGTCATTAAGTTTGAAGGTGTTATGTTGACACTTAACTAACTGTCTTCGAGTACCATTTATGGATTATCGACCATCGGATTCGGCAACCCAGGCCGAATCATAATGTGTTATTTGTGTAGGGACTGTAAAATTAACGGGATCTTTGCCAGTCTGGTCAGGTTTTGTGGTGTAAGTTATGTGCTGGAAGCGATAAACAGGACAATTATGCTGGTGACCTTTCTACGAGGGTGTTTAGTAAATGAGCCACACCTGCACTATCATTGATATCGTCGATTATTCACACAGACCATTTTGATGATAATATTCTTCTCAGTCTCTCTTTGGATTCGCTGACTATCAGCTTAAGATAAACGGTTTTATTGTCACATTCACATTTGACTACAAACTAACTTTATCGTAAGGTTCCTGTTACGTTTTGTTTTTATCTCTTTTTTGATTTCGCTGGGTATACAAGAGTTGGGACGAATGTTAGATCAAGCATATGCTGAGCCCGCTCCTTTTTCCATACTGAAATAATATTGTGCCTTAGAGCTAATTTGTGTTTGTTCATGTTCTGTTACAGTTGGCAATAAATGTTTTCTGTCTTTCTTTCTTTTTTTCCAGGTCGCTTTCCGCTTATAAATTATACCTAAACTTGAACCTTAAACAGGTTCAATATTTGCGACCTTTACGTTTGTTTACTGTTTATTTTTAGCATTATATCCCCCTGAATTATACTTCCAGAATTACATTTTGATTGTCTCAATAACAGTTTTTTGTCCAACATGCCAACGATTTTAAATCGAACTAAAGTGATGATAGCAAAATGTTTATTTTTCTGACTGAGTTTTTACTGAGTTTTGTGATATTAAAAAACCTTAAAAGTTATGTTCTTTTGATGCTGATTAAATTAAGGGGCCTATAAAGTTTTGGATGGTGTTTCGTTTTTGATTTTGTTCATCATTAGTTTGTATCGGTTACGAATTTATATATTTACTTCTTTTCTGTATCATTTCTTCAGTATATTTTTTTTGTCTGAATCTAACCTTTAAATACTTACTTACTAATAACATAAATAAAACTTTTGTACAACAAAATACAACCGACTGTCAAATAAAAACATTAGAAAATTAAAAATAACTTCTTTTGCGGAAGTCGGTGTCCCTGTTTTCTTTTTTATGATTTTTGACACTGAATTATCTTATTTTTCACTTTTTACTTGTGGTACTTAATAGTCAAGTTCTATAGTTAGAGTAGCTATAACACCAAATAGATCACCCGAATATCATGAAACTTGAACAAAACCGGTAAAATGAGACTGTACCAAGGTGAACACACACCTTCTACTACACACATCTACCTTTAGAGTGTACTAGCGTGATGTTATGTTATGAAATGGTATTATCAATAAACAGATATGCGAATGCAGCAATCCCGAGAGATTTGCCGTCATTTATTGAATAGTTCTGTTGTATATATATCACCGAAGTTTTCCATCAGATCTTCACCAAATTTAAATGAGACTAATTTGGGAAACAACATTGAAGAATTTTCAAAATCGGTCAACAATTGACGGAGAAATCGGTGAACATACACAAAAATAAGCAAACATAAAGTCGAACATAGAACCCCCTCTTTTTTGGAAAGTCAGTTAAAAAGCATAGCAGTTTACGAAATGATGTCATTATATTTTGCCATCATTATCAGGTGAAACTTTAAAATCGCCAACCTGCCTTGAGTAAGCGTGGTGAATAATTAGGTTATTTATTGATTGTTTACAAGACAAAAATAATAATAATACTTGTACTTTGCCTCTATATGAGAAGAGGCCTTTACCCTGCACGGGGGCAGTAACAGATTGGTATTATTGTTGTATCAGGAGGATATCGTTTCGAATTGTGAACAAAAAAAAAACAGGAGCAGGGGCCGTACAACACAACGAAACGATAATTTGTCAATTCCATCATGATACCAATGTAAAAAAAGGAAAGTGATATTCTCCTGTAAAGCTGCATATCTCTTTGATAGATTCTAACAAGCCAAGTCAAGCAGATCTCGTTAGTCAGCTTAAATTATACAACTTTAGACACAAGGCCAGTTGTTAAGATGACACAGATGACATGAAGATGCTACGTATTTAAAGGCGAACGATTGGATGGATTTAATAAATTGTTATTAAGTCACGTTCGCATATAACTGTTATCGTGTCTTGTAGTTAAATGGTTAGGGACGCCTTCAGCTAGACTTTGTAGTTAGGAGTGTTAGCAAAAGTGATTGAGCGAAGAGAAAAGTGATTTAAATTTAGATCGTACAAAATAACATTATCTTATTTAGCTTTTGAAAAGGGAAAGTCACAAATCCATATTCATATTATAAATGAGGCAATAACTCTGTCTGTTTGTTACGTTTTCACGTCTAAACCGTTGAACCAATAACAGTATTAATATTTTGGTATAAAGAATGATTTAACCTTGGATAAGGGAATAATATACTTTCTCCCTGCTTGACAATGTCCAATTAAATATCATGCAATCTCAAAGTAAAGTGAAACTCCCAAGGGAGTAAAGTGATTTGAATTTGGAACGTCAAACTCCACACGAGTTTGACGTTCCAAATTCAAATCACTCGTCTAAAACTTTAGGTAAAAAAATGTCCATATGATATTGTAAAGAGGTTTGTACGAAAATCAAACTGGCCACCATAAGCAGAACTCAAAAAAATAATAAAAATGACACGAATTCAAAGAATGTGAAACAAAAGACGATGTTTGGTGCTGGGATTATCAATGAATTTGCAATATTCGTGTCGACAAAAAATGTAAAGCGATATTGATTCTACTCCAGAGTTAATCAAAACAGGCGCTTAAGAGATGATTAATAAATCTACTACCGGAAAAAAAAGCCTATGACGATTTTGTTCAATGGACAACAGCAAAAGTAGGAGTCAAGACTGTGTTGAGTGACTGTGTTGTTGTGTGACTGTGTTGGAATCCGTCCTTTTAGTTTATTTCCAACATTTAGCAGAAACTCGAAAGTCAACCAGCTTATGGTGAAAATGATTCAATGCTTATTGTAGATCAATAAGCATTAAACTCGATATTCAAATCAATACATACAGCAGATTTATTGTCTTGTAGAAGGTTCAAAGTAGAGTATGCTCCTCTGGAATAAAACCTGTCTTCGTCTTGGGCAGCTTGAAGCCCTCGCTTCACTGAGAGCTCTACATCACTAAGTTAACTTTAGGGTCCATCGTTACGTTCAGGATTCAATATGCCGCCCGTGACGTAAGACACTGCTTTATCCCCTTGGTGCATAATCTACTATTTATCCTGGGAGCACGTTCTCTTGGTATAATTTACAACTTCCACATGGATGAAGCCCAGCAAAGCTAGTAAGCAATAAGGGGTTTAAGCTATAAAACTACTCCCAGTTCCTGGCAATAAATGACTATCGACGCGTCACTAATTAAACGCAAGTGAGATGATGAGATTGATGATCAATTTATTTACCCAATTACAGCAGCTAGATAATTTGTTACATTCATTTTATGATAAATTTTGTTCCACAAACTGAGCCTTACACTGATGTAAATAGTCAATGAACAACGGAAGACCAGACCAGACACACTAATATGCAAAGTGAAAAACATTGAAATCGACATGTTAATGCTAAAATATGTTAATTCCAACTCTGTTTGCACAGACTAAACAGTTACATTGCAACAATATATAACATAATAAACTACTATTTTAAATATAGAGCCTTTTGTTAAACAAAGCAAAATATTGGCTTTCTCATTTTATATGTCTCATATGCATGCATACGCACGTCCGACCACGTACATGGTCGTAAGGGGAATGACCGATTGTGTCAAAACGTGAATAAAATACTTTAATACTACCAGCATAACTTTATCTCTCAACCTCAACTATCGAATTCAAAACAACAGGTCTTTCTACATTGGTGTTCCCATGTAATATGGCCAGTACGATTAGGTCTTTAGCTCCATAGTTTGTGTTTTGATAGATGGTTGTTGTTATACTGGTTTATATGACAATGTTGTGAGCAATTTGTTAAAATTAACTTTGGATGTATCTTCGTTATTGAGTTGATTGTTTTGTTCGAAACTATCGTGGTGTTTACTTACTTGTTTTAAATGTATTACGTTTGGTTTCCAATGATTAACTTGATCTTAATAATCTTGTGCTTAGTCTTGCATACCTACTATCCATGCCATATTGTGACTTAATGATTTTCATTAAAAGATTTTTATTCCCCTTATCAAATCATACTTCATCTATTTATCCCTCGATATTTTTTTTAGACAATCTGAATTCAGTTTCCTTATAGTTTTGTACCTTTGAATCAGAACTAAATAAAGTCAAGTATTGTCATACTAAGCCGGATAATATCAATAATGTTATACTTATACTAAACTGGCGCTTTTTAAACTTCTAGTTTTCATACCTTAATTTATAATTTTTTGCATTTTTCTCAAGCGTCACTAAATTGAAAAACATCTTCACCCTTTCTTTCACCACAAACCAAAATAAGACCTCCAACAATTTCAATAACATTTAAAACAACTAAAACAACACTTCCCCCAACTTCACCGACAACAACTCAATTTGCATCAAACTTCAAAATAAAGGCACCGTCTAATTTACGCGTCAACTTTCAACGAAGCGTTTGTAGTAAACAAAAATATTTCTGTTTACAATACGAGAGTTATTTCCAGTTTGATAAATACAGCGGGTAGTTCTTTTGGAATGGCGTTTCGTTGTTTATGTTGGGTAGCTGTATTGTTTTGTAGTTATGGGATATGTCCTGAAAAAAAATATACTTTTTTAATGTTGTTTATAATATTAATTAAATTATTATATGATATTATCCTTGGTAACAAGTTTTTTAGTTACTCAGCTGCTATAACAAAGACAAAACTTACTTTTAGGTAGCTATGCCAAAACTCATTTATTTATTATGCAAAAAGAGTGTTATGTCAATACCATTATTCAACAATCTCATTAAAATTATTTATGCTATCCTCGCGTCGCCAATCTGATTGCAATACTTTACTCCTCAACCATAATTATCTATATATATACTAATATAAAGAGAAAAGATTTTTTTGTTTGTTTGTGTGTTTGTTTGAGTACCGAATAGGCTCCGAAACTACTAGACCGATTTAAAAAAATCTTTCACCAATAGAAAGCTACATTATTCCTGAGTGACATAGGCTATTTTTTAATCCTGAAAACGGGTCCTGTGGGGTGATCCACGGGAGCACAGCCGCGGGGAACAGCTAGTCTTCCACAAGAATACTCAATAAAAATTGTAGCTTGGAACACGCAAATAATATTATTTCGAAGTATCTTTCCATAGTTCCTAGTTTGATTGTGGATTTCAAAAGCGGACATTTCTCGATTTTATTCCCAGTTGGAAGTGTTTTCAGCAGTACTGTCCCAACTTTTCAGTCCAACATGGTAACCAAACCTAGTATTATGAGAAATGTAAGTCCGTAACACATTGACGCAGGTCACGACCATCTGGCGTCACTTTTTATACCATCTTCGGCTATGTTCGGCTATATTCGGCTCCGCTCGGTATGGTCTGCGCAGTGTCTGAACGTATTGTCGTAAAACTTATAATTGGTGCTGCTATTTTCAGAATAGGTGGACGTGGTGAAATGATATGGGTTAGGGTTAAATTGTTTTGTGCGTCTGTTATGTTTAATGTCAATGCCCTGAATAATGCCAAGGAATTTGGAAAAAGTCGCGAGAATTTGTACGGCAATAAAAGTAGGGTAAGCCAGAAGACTGTTTTTCTAGAAGTTTGGAAGAGGAAGACATCTACAAGGCAAAATAATGATCACGATGAATACTGAGCATGGACCTAAAATCTTTCGTTTCAAACTACTGAATCAAAAGCAAAACTTAAAGTATCTGAAATACAATAAGAAAATAAAGACGGTTGGTTTTCATTTTCTTATTTAACTTTACTTCGTTATGACAAAGTAAAAATCCTCAATCATAATCTTCAGAAAACATTCTTCAACTCAATCAGTATAAATACAACACTCACCCAGTTTAAGAAAATTAATCCTTATGATTTTTACAACCATAATTCAGACGAAGTTAATGGACGTCCATTGCGTGATAAAATTACTAATATCTCATGCGAATTGATTGCAAATTGTATTGCTACCGGTTTTTACGCTAACCGAGTTTCGTGTGGTACAAAGATGAAGACAGATCGTACATAAACATAAACAAGCGTATTTGACCTGAACTAAGAAGATGGTCCCTCTCACAGAGAGGAGACCTGTGTCCCAGCAGGAGGAACATTAAAAAGGCTGATGATCATGATGATAAAGAAGATGGTGGGATTAGCTAGGTATAATAATTAATCAATATACATATAATAAATCTGTAGAAAAATTCTTTTTGTACATCGAAAACATTTCCAAAAAAAATAGCCAGGGTGTTAAAGGATAACCAACAGAACCCATTTCCAGCATTTTTGGAATTTTTGTCTGTTTGTCTGTTTATTTGTGCACGCATCACGTGAAATGTACGGAACCAATTTAGATAACTTTTATACATAAAAATTGTGCGTAACTTGAAGAATTACTTAGTTTTTGTTTCATCGCAATCGGTTCACTCTATCAAAAGTTAGATGAATTTAAAGTGTTCAAGAAGTAAAATTATCACAGCACACGCAATTTAGTTACTCGGAAAGTTGAACTCGCTATTCGATAGATGGCGTTGTGCATTTAAAGTCATTTTCTGAATAGCGGTGTTAAGATTCTACGCGAAAGAATGACACTAGAAAAAAAAATGGTATGTAATGTAGTAGGTAGGTATATAGGGCTTGTAGGGTAGGCAGGAAGGTGGGTAGGGTTGGCAGGCAGATGGCGGGAGCGAAGCCGCGGGCACAGCTAGTTTATAATAAGCTAAGTATTTATTCCTAAATAAATTGCTGTGCCCGACAGGGTCCATGTGAACCTGTTATAAGATCTTTGTTATACACATGTGATATGCAATAAAGAATTGAATTGAATTGAATTGAATGTCTTCTTCAGAGGCTCTAAACAAGTAGCATGCTCTCATCAAAAGAGACGTGATTGATGACTGCGATTGATAAAATTTAAGTAATGTACGGGATTGCCAAGCGCTGTCGAAGTTTCACGTGATCTTGTCCTTGTATTGCTGATAGAATTACGCTTTGTGTAGAATCCCTAGAATTGGAACAAAGTGGCGCAGACCTAGAAACGATGTAAAGAACGGATGGAGTCTTTTCCAAGCTAATGTGATTGTACAGGCTAGCGATAATGACCTCCTTCTGTGAGACCGTGATGGTCCAGAAGGAGGCCGCCGAGCAGGATCGTGAGAATGCCGATCCCTCTCGAAGAAGAAGGCGTCGGGGAGGTAACCAACTGCATTATAGGCAGGTGGGACTCCGGGGTCACGGAGCACGTGCTGCTGTGCAAAGCGAGGCTCAGGAGAGGCACTTTTTTAGTCTCCCCGAAAGTCCAGACGCCTTTTGAAGGTTTCCCTCGTTAACAAAACAAAAAGGCTAGCTATAATAATAATTCGATTCGAACAGGTTGTTCCAGTTTGGAACTTCCATCCTTTGAAATTCTTTCAGAGCTTGACCGCATCCCTTTTAATACGTTTTTGAGCAAACAAAGTAATGCCTGTTCTTTGCTTATAAATACGTGAAACAGATAAATGTTTCAAACATAATTAAATTATTATAATATTTCAACAAACTAAACCATTTACAGGCGCTTTTGAACTATCAAGGATGATTTTTTCTAGTTTCAAACCGTAGGTCTCCAATTCTCCATGGCCAAGAACGTGCGATAAACTCTACGGACACAGTTCCAAATATAAGTGTAAAAGTTTTTAAAAGAAAATAAATCGCTAGGTCTATACTTTGGACCACTCGACCTACAATACGTCGCACTTACGTCGGACAATTTATCAGGCGCCATGTTTACGGTTTGTTTTTATACAAAACATAATAAAACGGGACACGTGGTCTGTAGGGAAATAATATTATTATATTTAAATTCATTTTTAATCGTTCTCGTAAAGTGAAATAAATAAGTCATTTTTGTGGACGTGTAAATTGCTGTACGAAAGGATATTTCTTATCTTCATTTACTTTTTATTTTAGTCAGAGTGTTGTCAGAATGCAGGGGAGAGGCCTCCGTTTCTTCTTTAATTCCTCCGGGTTTTGGGCAAGTGTGGACCAGTCTTGTTTGTAGATGTCTAGAAAGTAAGAAAGAAAAGAAGAAAGAAAACACATTTATTTGACAAAAGCCAGAGCACACAACATAGAAATAAAAAAAACTTAGACTAAACGACAATAATATAATGTAAAAAAATAAAACAATATAAAAGTAACACCCCACCCCACCATCTTTGCCTGGGACTCTACTTGCTCTGGCATGCTCTGGGATAGGGAAACTTCATGCTGGGAGTGCTGGGACACAAGACTCCTCTCTGTGAGAGAAAATAGGCCTTAATCCACCACGCAGGCCCAGTGGGGTTGGTGGATGTCACATGTCTCAAACTGTCGGTTCTAGTAGTATCCTCACGATGTTTTTCTTCACCATTTTTTAAGACTTATTTAGGTCTTCTTACGTGCCTTTATTTGCAGTAAGACTGATACCTCATATCATCTCTTTGGTGGAGACCAAAGAGATGATATGAGATATGAGACCATAATAAAGGGAGCTTCATTATGGTCTAACAGAAAGAACCTGGCCTACGAACAGCTATAACTTGGTTTATGTCAAAATCCTTGCATGCACATCAATATCTCTTGCAACTAGCTCATACCCATCAACTCTTGGTTCACTCAGAATTATCCGATCAAGTCGAACAAAAAATACAAATGAACATCAAATCTCATCCGTATCGTAGTACCATTTATATCTCACACCATAAAATAATATGCCGTCAAAAACTATCACACAATAGGTCTCATGTGTCGTGGTACAAAAAACATGGAGAGATGCGCTTGCGCCGAGTGACCGTCGGGTCAATCAACTTTGCCCGGTAGCCATACAACTTTTTAATACAATATAAATAATGATACACTTACCTTTTTTAATACAGTATAAATAATGCCACAGTTATCTTTTCTTCGATCTTTATTTTTAATCTATGGTTGGGATCGAACGCTACTTTGAATATTGAAGATTTGAAAATTGGGTGTGATTCGTTGAATTTGTTTTGATTGGTAATTGAATTTAGAATAAAATAAAGGAGTTGACAGATTGGCTACTTGAATAATTTATTATTCGAAATTGAATATACATACTAGTAAAAGTTGAAATTTATTGACTTAAATTAATACTGAATCAATAAAACAGTAAAAAAAAAATATCTAAATTACATAACTCTTCATTCTAAAAGCTATAAAAATATATTTAATTTATTCCTCCCACTTTCTTAGATAGACGAAATAGATTTGAAAAAAGGTTTTCTGTTACAGGTAGCAAGACCACGGGATAGCCACTTGTCCCTAACTTAAAATAATTTAATCGTTCATCCCAATACACCCTTTCATTCCGAGCCTCAATTTCAAGTACTCATGAATGATACTTTGACAAAAAATCTTGCAGATGACAACCTGTTCAAATGACATGAAACTAGTATTATTAACATATTCATAATTCAGAATTGAAACTTAATACTTTTCAAAGTTCCCATATTCACGCTATTCAAATTCTTATTAGTAAAAAATATCGCTTTAGAAAATAATCAATTAGACTTAACACTTGGTATGTCAACGATAGGAATATCGGTAGCCTATCATTAATCAAAATGTAATATTATCATAGTATCAAGAAATTTATTCAAATTTTTATTAGAGAAAAAAAAAACTAATTCTGTATTCGGGAGCCTACAGGGTCATGGTTTTTTGTTAGAACATTATTCCCATAAGTGTCGGGTGATAGGCTTTTTTTTCGAATAAAAACTTTTGAGTTTATTATTCGAGTGCGTTAGTGAGTAGCTTTATGTTTAGTCATATTTTACGGATTTCTCACTTTAATTTTGGTGATATAAATTAGTGTAATAGTGTTCGAAAGCCTGTAACTTTCCTTTAAAAGCTCCAGATTTTTCAATAAAGTCAACGTCAAAAGTCAAATATATTTATTTCAATTGGGCCAGAAAGCGGCTTTTTTTTGGACGTCATTCAATAAAAAGCAGGTTTTCATGTTCCTTTCCTGAAACTTTATTCCAAGCCCTTGTTTATTATTCCACCCCAGTCTACTTGCGGATACCATAAATAGTGAAATCTTTTACTTATAGGTAATTATGCCAAACGGGTCAGTCATGAGAAAAACATTGAGTTTTCTTAGGCTGATGACATAAAGCTGAGGCGAGAAGATCTGGAGGCGCACCATAAAGGATAGTTTGAGCTGATGCCAGAATACACTGTCTGGAGGGTTATAGGATGCAATCTAGGGTGATTAAAAAACATAATACACTTAGTGAATAATACCCTTAACATATTAGGTACCTACATTTGACACTGAACTGGAGTACCAATAACAATAAACCCGACATAATCACTCACAATATATTTCTAATTTCGAACCCATAAATATTTTGCATATAAAATCGTTCGAACGACCACACTTTCAACGCGAACATAAATCAAGGCAACTCGTGTCAACTCGTGTCAAAGCCGTGGCATTAGCAAGCCGTGTCACTCAGCAGGACATAATTAGCTTACGTTTTGTTATGACGTAGGTGTGTGTATGTTTGTGTGAAGGGTTTGGCCGTCTTGAATTTTATGCGTTTTGGTTGGCTGAAAGAGAAATTTCTGCATTAAAATGACTACACTCAGAGTTCGTGCTGGTAGGAATAAAGATGAAGAGTCTGAAATTTTCTGGGGTTGGCTTCCAATCTAAACAGATGCATCAAAGTACCAGTATTTTTTTTACAGTCATCAACTCTTCAATTGGCAAAAATTATGTTCAACAATCTTTCTTCTTTACTTTTCTTTCTTTTTAAATAAAACGTTGCTCTACACTAGCTCTCACGTACACAAGACACATGCAAATATTTGTTCCGTGCTGGAATCGAACCCGCGATACGCAGCGCAGCAGCCGATTACTCAACCACTACGACAACCTTGTCAATAAACTGCTTCAGGCCTATGATGACTTCTGGCAGTATTCTAATTCTTGGCTTTATCCTTTTTCTTTGTGTCACTGGCATGACAATCCAATCCAAGACACAATATTTCGCCACTTTGATGGCCTCGTTAGTGGCAGCATGTTTTTTGAGGCACAGAGTAGGACGGAGGTGAAGCATGGTTTGCTTTTAAAGCAGTCATGGTTAGTGTTATTCTAAAGACAAGATGATCTTGCCAACCATTTCTTCGCCAAATCCACCGAAACATTAACAATTTCATCGCCAAACCCACCAAAACATTGCCATACTACCTATTTCAGATTAATGATCCGTATGTTTTTTTGTTCAAAACATTGACCGTTTACGGCTCACACTTTAGTACAGTCCTGTCAATAAATGCTTGAGTGTATAAAAGAGGATTTATTAGGCTTTTTGCACAGCCATGCCAATAACTTCAAAGGATTGGCGCCCTTTGAATCCTGATTGACGTTAGTGAGAATGTTAATTTTCAGAGAGTCATATGAGTAACAGTATAGTTTCTGAGCAGTCTCTAAGCTTCGAATTATTCCTTTTTTTACTGTCTATAGGCTCGCGCTTGACCATTATCAACCTGATGGTAAGCGATGATGTGGTCGACAGTGAAGCACCCTTGCCTAGAAAAAACCTATCACTCCTGAATTAAAGACCCCTAAATTGTAGCTATCGGGAAACACAGACTCTGGCAGGGAATTCTACTCCTTAGCTGTACTCATTATAAAAGTGTTACCAAAACGTTTTGTGATGATGATGGCGCATCGCCGTACCTGGTAGTCCGATGATGAAACTGACTAGGCGGATCATGCAATTCTATCGCACACTACCCGAAATGTAACCGATAAAACACTGACAAACTGGCAACTTGGTGACGATGTTCAAGGCTTTGGAGCTTTGACTTAAACCAGTGCCTCATTGCAGATGAGCCGCTTGGCCCGTTTTTCGATCGACTCTAGTGCATCAAGCTGGTATTTGGCAGATCCGTCCCAGAGATGAGAACAGTACTCCCTGGGCATTTGAGTAGATTGAACAGGTTCATCAGCGGATAAAATTTCCTTTATGGGCCGCTGATTTTTGCTGCAAGGAGGGTGGGGGGGAAAGGGGGAGTGGTTTGGCTACCCCCCTGTACGATCCCCACCACTCGGAGCCCCATGGTTATGGAGATATCCATGGTTAAAGTTTTCAGGTTAGACTAAAAATTTCCAATCTTTTTATGGGGTGGGGAGGGAGAGAGGGCAAGGGGGGTAGGGGGGCTACCCCACTATACCATCCCCACCCCACGGAACCCCATGGTTATGGAGATATTAGATACATTTTTTACTTAAATATAATTAGCGATGTAAAAAAATGTGAATTAGTCCAAGAGCGAGCGAAGTGAGCTCGGGAGCATAGGGCACCTCGACACGGACAGGTTAGGTTTGAAGAGATGACGGGAGCTGAAGTGAGCGAGCAAAGCGAGCGAACTCAGCTCCCGTCATCTCCTTCGTGTTAGGTTACTTTAGACCCTTCAGACAGAAATAGGAGCCCCGCGCAGCGGGGCTCCGTCGACTTTGTTGCTTAAAGAGTAATCGTAAAAACTTTAACCATGGATATCTCCATATACATGGGGTTCCGTGGGGTGGGGATGGTGCAGGGGGGTAGCCCCCCAACCCTTCTTGCCCTCCCTCCCTCCCCGCGTCTCAAAACAATGGACATTTATGGAATTTTTTATTCTAACCTGAAAACTTCAACCATGGATATCTCCATAACCATAGGGCTCCGAGTGGTGGGGATGGTACATGGGGGTAACCAAACCACCTCCCTCCTCCCCCCCACCCTCCCCGCGCCAAAAATCAGCGGCCCATAAAGGAAATTTTAACCTCATCAGCTGTTCCAGCGTGATGTACCTTCAAATTTTTGCAAGGATTACCAACTTTTCGTCAGCCAGCTGAGCCTTTACTTCAGTGTATGGGCCAAAATTGAGAGTCGATGTCAAAGTAACGCCAAGAAGTTCAAGATGGTCCATTATTGGCACGGTCACTCGTTCTCATGGTTTAAATATTGGTCACGGTCATCCATACTAATATCACTAAACACCTTATTGCGGCCATTAGTCCAACAAGGCAATTCAGCCATCCTCATCATCATCTTTTACATAATCCATCCATCGATTTTTTCGATCTTCTTCTATTCTTTTATCCAAGTCATACACTTATTTTCTCTAATCAGAAGAGAAGAAATCTTTACCATATGTTAATGTTAAAATCAATAAACATAAGCGGCTAAGGCGTTGACCCTTGCCTTTTAAATGGCCATGGGTTCAAATCTTGACCCAATAAACTCTTCGACGAATCAAAGCAGAATGTATTGTTCTTTTGGGATAAGCCAGTCTTTTGTTGATGCTATCTTTCTTTACTGGCCTGAAATATCAGCAAGAATATACATTTATTCTTTTATCTGAAAACTACTTCATATTATTATTATTTTTATGCTTTTGATTTTATTGAACAAAAATAACGTAGGAATGGTATGAGGAGACATTTACCCAGCCGTAGGAAAGTATTGGTTAAAAAAACTGTTTAGTCTAGGTCTAGAAGAAGAATAAAATTTTGCAAAAATATAAGACCCAGGGTTTCGAAAATTCATATCTTAAATTAGTTAAATAAAGGGTGTTAGTTTTCAAAGTAGTTCGTTATTATTTTTCTTGGCATAGAATGGCTTCCTGTAACTTAAAGATTGGCTGATTTATTTATTTACCACTACACTATAAAACAAATTACAAATTCGTACCTTCGTGTCATAAAAATAATTACAAAATGTTCAACAGTAACTTAAATCCCAAACTGCATACAAATATAACAAAAACAGACATAAAATGTAACAACGAATACTAATTATGTTTTTAGCTTACAAAGGTATAACTAGACTACTTTAGATTTATCACCCGACCAGTGACAGGTTCACTCAGTGTCATTAAATAAATTGATAGCTCATCACTGTCAAGCGAAGCCGTAAACGTCCCGGTGACAAAATTATTGTTTAAAAATACAATGTTTTATGGGCTGCAAAAAATAAAAGTTGGACGCAAAGAAATTAGTCTTCAGTTTGTGTTTTAGAGTGATAAAATAAATTTGTATACCATGCCAGTTATGTCACAAAATTGACTTACATACTTGCAGGTTCTATTTTATGTGACAGTGAAAATACATTACGTTCTTCAGACACACTTTACTTTGCTTTAAAACTAATTTCTGGTGTAAAGATCACGGACCTAAAAACGTTTAAGGTCAAGACGTAATATCATCTCGGCGACAATCAATGTCAAAATATTTTCAAAAGGTAGGGAAACTAAATTTGTTTTTGTCATATCGAGACTATTATTAAGAAAACAAACAATCCTTAAAGAATTTAGAACTAATCCAATCCAAAATGTGTTACTTAAAACGATCATGCATGCCAATCCCGATAGGCGCCGCGTCTAAATCCGTCACACTATAGTGACAGCTCGCTGGTTCTATTCCCGGCTGAACAATAAACAATGAATTGTTTGATTTGGACACATAATCCTGCATGTTTGACTTTTTAGCTATTCATTTCATATTTTGATGTTAGGAATAATATGGGCAAAACACTTTCCTCAGAATGCACGTCAACATTTTTTTTCTGTCCTGCTTGGAGAAATGCTGGACTCCTAAGATAAAGACTGGATCCTATTAGCCAATTTAGTCAATTTTTAGAGAAAAGTAGAAAGAGAATGGGCAGGTCTTTACCCTGCAGTACCAATATACAGGCTCAAAATAAATAATATTAATGAAAGTTTTCATAGCTGTTATCTGTCCCGGACAAAATTTTCAGACAGGACAAGATGCTGTCCGTCAATGCTCTTGATTTCTTTATTTTCTAGTCACTATATTTACTCTGTATTAGCTATCACTTCCTAGCTTGTCGAAACAATATGTTGATGGAACTTACTCTCTCCGGCACCGTTTCAGAACAGAAAAAAGATTGTCATTCTAAAGTTAGTTCTTCTAGGCTGGTGTTTATGCTATTTTGACGGCTAGGTACTGAAGTGCTATTCTGTAAAAATCTCAATGTGATGACTTAGGGGAAGTGAGAACGATGTGAGCTGTCAATTCCTAACCGGTTGGAATTACAGCAGTGCAATAATAATTAATTATAATAATAAATAAAATATAGCAACGCCCAGCCTAAACCACTATGATAGAAGTTTGAATTTTTTAGAGAATGTTGATTTTATGCTGTAGGCGTCATTTAAGAAAGGATTTTTGAAAATTCATCCCCTAAAGGGGTGAAATAGGGGATGAGAGTTTGTATGAAACTCAGTTTTTAATTTGAAATGAATGAAATGTGGTATTTAGCCTCTAAATGTATAATAATAAAAAACGTCATAAGGCGTTTTTTTTAATTTCATCCCCTAAAGGGGTAAAAAGGGATGTTATATTATTATTATTAATTTATTGTAAACATATCTACGTGAAAACTTTGGTGAAGTTATGTATGTGTCAATCTATAGCTTCAGGGGAGAGAAACAGTTCAGTTAAGTACCTAACTTTTCACGGTGAAATGTTTACAGAATAGACCGACAGCTCACTTCGAACACCCTTCACCTTCCTTAAGTCATTACGGTCAGATGTCTACAGAATCGACAGACTGCATAGTAGAAAACTTAAAAAAAACCCAGGTATAGTAACCCGTATAAATACTAAACGGCTAAAACCTGGCTGCCCAAGGGCGAGGGCTATGGAGGTCAAACGCCATTCGTCTCGCGTAAAACCAGAACTCGCCGTATCAACTGAACAACTGGTCGTGCGCTAGCGCAGAATATCGTATATGTAGGTACTGGCTGTTGAAATTTCTAGCTAGCCTTGGATTTGAGTTCCTTAGGCCCACTTGCGTGTAATACTTAACTCAGAGTCAATAGTAAATAGCTATTATTGATGATATAGTTTCAATTTAATCTCGTGTTAGCAACTAACTCTGAGTTTAGTTTATCATGCAAGTGGGCAGTTTAGTAGTAGTTTTGATTATTTGAGTAATATCTAGAGTTACATATTTCTAGAGTGTAAAGTCAAAATGTTAGTTTTATGCAGGGTTGGTTGATAGAAAGAACTTCTTCTGCCTGTTTTAATTTCATGTTATTTTGGACCAGTACAACGTGTTAACCTCTTTCAATTTCCTCAGTTTGTACAGTAGGTATTCGTACTATCTCTTAGTTCTATATTGTATTTACTGTTTGAGCACCGTTCAAGTGTTTTTTTATCATCGTGTTTGTATTACTGATTCTAATGTCAGTTACAGCAAGCCAAGTAAACAAAAAAAAAATTCGCCCATAATTTGACAAAAGTTTACCCTTCATCACACAAACAACATCTGACACACGGAACCCACTTTTTTCTAAACGCAAAAAAAAACCATCACGCCCTATTTTTCCTTTACAAGAATCACCGAAAAAAAGCTACGTTTTTGCACCAAAAACTCCATAATTTACTTCCTTTGAGCTTCTAACAATAGGATTAGTAAACAGGTGTGCCACTTTCATTATTATGACGATACATTAGTATAACGTATTAAACTAAAAAAAATACTCCATCTTGCTACGAATCAAATCGGTATACGACAATGATTGCTTTACTTCGAAATACGACGCATCTGTAATTATGACAACATGCATTTATAATGTACCGTCAGTTAAAAACTCAAGACGCAATATTCCGTACTACAGCCCGTCTACATATGACGTTTAGTCTCGCTGTCCCTCAGAGGTCGTTGGTACTCAGGGGAAACTAAAGCACAGGTGTCCAACGCTCGGCCCGATAGAATGAGAAGGAGATATCGTAACTGTAAGCGCGCGAAAAGGACGCAACCAAAATAAACGTTGAACTTATGTTTTGTTTTTTTTTCTTTTTGCTCTCCCTCGCCTATGTTCGTGACGGATCTTTTTTTTTATTTCGTTTTGTTGCTCTTGTACAACCTTTTTGGCTTATTTCGTTGCTTTTAGCTATATTTTAGACTAACTTACCAATTAAAGTTATTAGGTTAGTTGTTATTTTTGGTTTTCGTAGGTTACGAGTGTTATGATGCGTCTGCGCGGGTCCGTTGTTTTGTTTTTTTTTTTGTGGACGCTGCGTTTAGATGAATTTAAGGCGCGATTTGTTTACTGTTTTGTCTTTCTACCGTTTGCAGTTGCAGGACAGGTGAATGATGCATAAATATTTTGTATAGATGATTTTTTTTTAATTAATTAAAAAAGTATTTTTCTCCTCTTTTTTCATTTCAAATTTAAAAATCCGAATTTGTTTTTAAATTATTGTAATACTAAAACTAAAACGTGAAATTAAAACACAATAACTTTTTCCTCATATTACAGGTCAGTGCCAGCAATTTATTTTACTTCTCGTTTATAAAATAAACAGTAAGCTTACAAGCCTTGTGCACTGCGGTGTAAAATAATCGACACAGTATTATCGACTATTATTTGGGGATAAAAATAGAATAACGCCACCCTAATGATACTAGTGCGTAAAATCGTATTATTTAAGATTAGTTTACTGGGCTTTTCTTTCTGTACTTACATTGGTTTATGAACATTTGTTATTATATAAGAGTGTGGTTTTGATAGGCTTATTGGCTTCATGTTGTTATGTTCAAGTTTAACTTACTTACTTGGTTTTTGTCTAGATACTTTTGAGGGTGACGATTTTATTTTTCAAATCGTTATTCTAGCATTTTTATTTTGTTTTTTTTTCATTAAAATTTGTGCCGTGTTTTGCTGTGGTGATTACATGATTGTTTTGAATATATAGGTATTACCAAAATCTAATTTTCTTCTTTATTGATAAAGTGTTTAACTCCACACAGAGCTCTTCTTAAAATCATAGCTTATGATAATTCCAATGTTTTAGCATTAGTTAGCAATCGTATGCTAAGTTAGGTAGTCCACCTATGTTATGGCTAACCACAGTAGCAAATGGTATTTTACGATGCAGCTGCGATTTGACCTAGAAATTTAATCTCAAATTGTTTATACTTTTAAGTATACGGATAAAATCGTACCTGATCACTAATTCTCCAAAGTAAATTGATCATCTTCATATCCATATCATATATAAATTGTAGTTCTAAAAACTAAAAAACACGCTTTAATGGTGAATTGAACTAAAAAGTCGCTAATCCTGAAGATCTTGGTAAGGCTAATGGGACAAATAATTTAAACGCGCACGGTAGAATCAACTTTTATTACTTGTAAATTTTAATTTTTGTTTGACTTTCAAAAGTACTTTGACTTTGACTAAATTATTGCATTGTCATCGGTCCTTGATAGGTGTGCAAAGTTTCAAATCAATCCGACGTTTTGAAGTGGGTGAAAATCACGTTCAAAGATTCCGTTACATTGATACATAGATACATACCAAGCTAATAAAAGCGTGTTAAAAAGAGAGGCCCAGCAGTGGGCGAAGCTGGGCGTAGCTTCGCCCACTGCAGGGCCTCTCTTTTCTTGTGCCAATCTCCACCCTCCTGTACTAACTTCATCCAGGTTCTAACTCCTGATGGCAAAAATGTCGTGTGCCATTTGGCCTCCAATACTTGGACGCCACTCAGTCACTGCCTTTCTCCACCTCTTCTTCTGTATCCAACCTAATTCCCAGTTTAACACTGGATTGGGTCTCCTTCTATGTCTGCGCCTGAGAGCTCTTTTCTGGATTGTCTTAGTGCTTAGGTTCACTCACATTGACTTAATCCATCTGCAACATTAAAAAAGTCGAAAACTAAAAAAAAATACTACTGAACTGTACAGTATAATTCAAAACACTAATGTCCCACTTCAAAACAATCATATGCGAGTTAGAACCCATGCAACGGCGACATAATATAATCACAACGATCTAGAGACGATATCGCTGTCATTAAATTATTTTTGTATTGCCACACTCTCGTTTTAAGATTATACCTACTTTAAAAACCATTATATTTTTCCAACAAAAAACTTTAATACGACACTTATTTTTAAGAAAATAAAGCATAAAATACCGTAACAGAAAATCATATGACAGTTCTTCTTTTAAATTTGTGTCGTACGTCTTTTGTTTTTGCTAACGGTACTTGTCGCAGTAAAATTGTGTGCACTGGTATATTTAGATACTTATATGTTTGTTTGTTTGTATGTTGGTTTTGTTTTTTTCATAGTGTGCTGTGGTTATTATTTTATTGGTCTGTTATAAACTTTTATGATCTTGCGCCAGTTTCAAGAGAAAAGTGATTTTTAAATGGCTGTAGATAATCCTATCTATATCTTTGGCTCTAGAGAAGTGTCATACGATGTCAGCGATGGCAATGAAAGGCTTTTCAAAGAATTTTGATAGTATTAGACATTCCCATACATTTTTGCCGGTCCGTATGGTAAAATGTCACTTGTCTGGGGACTCTTGTGAAAAAAACGATATACTTACACGTACCGTACTCATTATTCTTGCATAATTATCACCTATGTTTTTGGGAGAATTATTATGAAAGAGATACCTATTTCTTTTCAGAATCGATTCAGAATGATTCTACGAATTAAAGTAAAGTGTTTTTTTTTTAACAAATTTATTTATGACCGTCGTGTAATAGAATCTACCACTTTACCCGACACTCACAAGAAAACAAAAAACTGACCTAGAAAATTAATTTAAATCCCTATTAGCTCCTACGAAAACCTACCAATATTAACACAAACCCATAAAATCTCTGACATCAAATAAATCTAATAGAAAATTAAAAACAACGTACGCACGCTCTTGCGCAGCGAACAACGAGTTTCTTGTCGCACACACACGCGAGCTTGTGTTCAAATATCGAACGCGTACGCTTGTGTTCGAATTTCGAACGCGTGTGTTTGTGATTTGTGTTCAAATTTCGAACGCGTGCGTTTGTGTTCGAAGTTTGAACGCGCACATGCGCAGTGCGTAAGGCCAGTAGTGGCCAGAGTGGGCCAGTTTATACGTAACTCAACGGTAATAATCATGATATTGTTGTAGGGACAGCAGTTTGTTTGTTTGTAAGTAATTATTGCGGTCTTGTGAGACTGAATCTGTGTGGGTTAGTAAAGTTGGAACTGCGTTTTTGTGAACTCGAATACTCAATATCTGGTTATAAACTAAGTTTAGGGTAATCTAAAAGAACTTGAAGATTAACGTGCAAACGCAACAATAATTGGCGATTTTCGTCATCACCATCGTTTCAGCTGAAAGAAGTCCACTGCTGAAGTGTCCTCCCCAAGTATCGTCACATTGACCAGTCCCGTACATCTCGCATCCAGCGGATCCCCGCAAAATTTACCAGGTCATCGGTCCACCTGGGCCTTCCAACGCAACGTCTTCCGGTTCGCAGTCGGCACTCCATAATCTTTTTGGCCCGTCGGCCATCCGTTCTGCGAGCAATGTGCCCTGTCCACTGCCACTTAAGTTTGGCAATTTTTCGGGCAACGTCGGTAACCCTGGTTCTCTTGCAGTTCTCTACATTTCTGATTCGACCACGCAAGGAAACTCCGAGCATAGCCCTCTCCATTGCCATTTGAGCGACTATAAGCTTTTTGATGAGGCCAAACAAAAAAAATATCTTGAAAATTATTTTAACCCAATTGTCAACCACTTTCAGTGAAACAGTCATCAATACACTTTACGCGATCTTAAAAACAGTGAAAACCTGCACAAAGCCTTACCTTGTCCTACTAAAATAAAAAACAAAAACAAGTTTTTCTGCTGACCATACAAGTCGCCAAGCCTCCGTGCTTACATCGATACACGTGGTGCAAGAAAAAGAGAAAATAATAAAACCTTTAATTTATGCCTTGATAGTAAGTACTTGTATCTTGAAAATAAAATATAATCTTTTTTTCACTCCGTACCTTTTTTGGGTCACTGGCCTTTAGAGATGTGCTGTGCCGATATCGATGTTTTTTGTATTCTTTTCTTTCTTTAAGACGATGACGTTTGTCTGATGTGTTGAATGTGTTTTTGTTATTTTTCTTTAGCAAATTATGATGTCTTATCATTTAATTATTAAGTTCAACGCGATCTAATTTCTTGTTTTATTAAGTGTATTTGAATTATGTATTAGGTTAATTTGATTAATTGAGCTATTTGAATGTATCTTTATTAATTGGCTTGATCTATGGATATGGCTTAACATAATTTGTAATTCTGTTCGATTGGTGTTTTAGAGCAATATTATTAAATTTTATGTTAATAATATTTATGGGGTTGTAGTGTTAGCGTCGGATTCCAGCCAGTCGGCCTTTACAGGTGGTGGAATGCCTAGTTAAATTCGTTAACAGCCTACAAATTCTCACCAGTGGCTCCAAGCAGCTGTCTTGTAGCGGCCATACTCCGGTAACCACGTTGGCTCGTGGGCTAAACCTGGTGGTGGCAATTCTGAAATCTCAGCTTATTATTAAGGTACTTTGTATTCTTTAAATTTTATAGAACACAAAGCACCTTAGAAAATCTTTGTCGATCCATATTGACTTTAAACTATGATAGTAAACTTTGTCCAGCCAAAGCTCCCTATAGTCTGAAACATACATATATGTACAAGTTATTGTCCACAACCCACCATGTCTATTCACAAAGCGAGGACATACTTAATTTATCCATAATGAAAACGTTTAATTATTAATAACGAAACAGGTGTTCATGAGAAAGTGGAAGGACCAGTCTGAAACTTTAGGATTGTTGTCAACAATGAGTAAGCACTTGTGGGCTTTTGTCAGAGGTTGTGAAGATAAAATGCCTGTTTTTTTTTTCAATTGAATTTAAAACACACAAAACAACTTAATATCGGAGCCAATCTATACTAATATTATATTTTTTTTGTTTGTTTGTACCGAATAGGCTCTGAAACTACTGGACCGATTTGAAAAAAATCATTCACCAATAGAAAGCTACATTATTCCTGAGTGACATAGGCTATTTTTTAATCCCGAAAATGGGTCCTGTGGGGTGGTCCACGGGAGCGAAGCCGCGGGCAACAGCTAGTCTTAAAGAAAGATAGAAAAATAAATCACAAACATAAATTTTTAAATTAAGTACATTCTGAAAGGCGTTAAGGGCTAAAGATTTAAAAATTGAAACCATAACATTAAATTCACATATTTTATCATGATTAATGCCCTTGTTCTCAGTCTTCATCTTTATCTTTTTCTATAAACTACGGGCAAAGGTGACGATGACAGGAGATTGTGGAACACTATCTGTACAACTGCAAATAGAGTTCCACAATCTCCTGTCATCGTCACCTTTGCCCTATGCATCGATATCCCGCCGTCACAACACTACGCCTAAGCACGGTAGCCAGCGCAACGCCTACACGATCACCGTCATCACAAATCACGACATAGACTCTCCCTTTTAGATTTTATAACACACGTAAAATGAAACCGCAGCGATACGCCCTGCAAAAGATTTTAACACAGTAAAAAGGAAATTAGGAATTTAATTCAGATCTTAGAAAGAAAGAAAGAAAAAGTATTTATTTGTGACCAGCACAGGAGACACGAGAAATCAGCTAGAATTATCTTGAATAGATAATTTGCGACTTCATCTTCGATACGCTATTCATCACCTGGTGATGAAGCAGGCGATCTGCAAGAATAATTCTGATTGGCAAGAATTCAAATAATTCATTTTGTAAGTGAATATGAAATAATGTGTCATCAGCCATAACTGTAACCTCATATTGTTTGCATATTATCTGAGGCATTAGTGCGAGTTTTTACTCACGCTCAATCGCGTTAACGTTAACGCCAATTTGTATTGAAACTGGATAAGCGCCGTCTGGTGACGGCAAGGCAAAACCTCTTTTTTTGTATATATTTTGACTTATGAGATCGTTTACGTCATCACGAGTGATTACGTTAAAAAACTCGCACTAAGCACACTGTTTGCTTAAATAGGGTGATCAAGCCAGGTTGCAAGCATCAAAAGACCAAGTTAATATGATCTTCAACCTCCTGAACGAACATAGTGGATAAGAGATCTAAGGGTGCATCTTGGAAGCCCCATGGTAGCCCCAATAAGCTGAACAAAAACAAAAACAGTGAAATAATCAATTCGGTAATTTGTTCTTCCACAAACCACAAAACGATAAAGACGTGCTAAAAAGTATCCAAAGATTTAGTGCTCAACAAAATTAAAAAACCACAGCTCCCTGTATTGAATTTCGGATACGGGCTTAAAATATATGAACGTTAAAGTCTGGGCCAAAATTATTCACAAAAATGAAGGCAATCCATAATCTCTTGGAATACGGGCGTGATTGACATTTGCGATGATTTCGTACGAAAGGTACTGTTGTTGTATTGGCTGTAACCGCAGCTACCTAAATTGGTATTATTCATACGGGCCAATTTTTTGGCAACTTGTGGTAAGCTTATTTAAAAAAAAATTTAGTATGTTCGATGTTTAGGGTAAGGTGTATCGCGAATGTGGATTGAAAATAATACGAATCGTGTTATACCCGTATTTAAATTATTTCATGTGTATTATTTACTTTTTTTTCAAATTCACGTTTAGTATTTGCCTCCACTAAAAAATATAAAGAGTTTTCCATCGACTCGAGAAAAAGAAGAAGTTTTTTAAGTATTTTCTATCTCGTGTTCGGCAGGGATTATGCAATTTTTTTGGGTTGAAAAGTAGCTTAGGACACAGATAATATAATACTACGTTACTATAATCCACGGGCATTTAACTTGCAATGCATGTATGTATGTTCGGGTCAAATCTTGCAACTGAATTTGAAATCAGTTATCGTCCACCGATTAAGATGAAATTTTGCATACACGTTTGTTTGGATAACAATATAGCGGACGGCCCAAGATGGCGGACTAGTTATTTTTTGTACACTGCCATGATATGGGTATCAAATGAAAGGGTTTGCTGAGAATAATACGAAAAAAATATCTATGAATTTTCGTTATCAGTCTGTACTTCCACGGCTTTTCTTTAACAAACGCTTAAATATAAGTTTAGATAAAATACAAATTCTAACAAAGCCTAAACTTCTTAATAATGCCAAAGAAAGAAAGGGTATCTAAACAGAAGCGGCTGATAATTCCCACAGTCTTTGATGTCAGGTGGCAGACGATTACTAACCCCTTCACTAAATATTACAAATGAAAGCGATACCAACATATGGTCAGAATCCAAATAAAATATTCTCTAACCTTGAAATTTAAAGCAAATGAACATCTTGTAAAAAGACGAAGAAGTCCAAATGTAGTGAAGATAGATTAGTCGTATACACTAGGAAAATAATCGAGATTAAACAAAGACAAAAGATGATAGAATAAACGTTCTTTTGATTATTTCGAAAAGCGAAGATTTTCTGTAGTTACTATATATATTAACTATGTCCTAGATTCATTGCTAGATCCAGAAAAAAAATGCATTCCTTCAGATGTTTATGATTTCAGAATAAATTTATGGTATACTGCCACGAGATAATGCATCATGAAACTGGAACAAAAACTAAGCTTCGCGTAGTCTGACTACCCAAAATAATAGACCCACCTTCACAACTCAACGTAAACCAGAGAAAACTACCAACAATAAGTACAAGTCAAACAATGCTTTAAGTTTCATCTTTGGCATACATCAGCTCAACAATAGCTGAACTAATTTACATATGAAAGGCTGCGTAGTACGGTAGCCAGACGTTTTTACTCGCTTTAAGTAAAATGTGAACACAGACCAGCGATTTTTTATCGGCAACCGTGAACTGGCTTTAAATTTGAAGTCATTAATCTTCTGTCTGTTCAGAAAGGGATTGTTGAAGTGAGTAAGTGTATGTGTTATGCGATGGTAGAGGGAATAATGAGTGAGTAATAATTTCAGGTAGATATCCAGGTTTACGGTTTTTGAGAGGCCTGCATATTGTTTAGACACTTGACATAAGAAAACGTGTAGGCGAAAACGCAGTTGACTACCTCTAGTTCGCCTGTTAGTGGTGATGGCTATAAAGTGAGCACTTGTGGCTTGTCACTAGAATGCTGTATTCACAGACAAGGCTAGTACTTGTGCAAGTAAAGTTACGGCTTATCTACTGTTCAATTACTTTTCAAAATCGGAGAAATATAAATACAACAGGACATACAATGATACTTCTTACTTCAATACTTCTTCTTTCTTGTTCTGTTCACTTTTAGCTGTAAGTTTTCCATGTTATCTAAATAAATAAATACAAAATTTATATATTCGGGTTTGAGTATGAAAATTGTAGAAAGGTTACTTACAAGACATAACTTTATTTTTATTGATAGACTGGCTTTTGATGACTATCTCGCCTGCTGGTGATGTGGTCCACATAACAGATAAAATGTCGACCGATGCTGAAGTCCACTTGCCTAGAAGTAACCTATTTACTCTCATTAGATTGGTGATTCATGACGTAAAAGTATCTGTAAGCAAAAAGTTTCGCTCAAAAAATGGTCCTGCCCCCGTAGCCAAGTTACTAACGATTCGTGTCGAATCTCTTTCTAAGATCGTTTACACCTTCTATTTTTATGGCCTGACCAAGTGACTTAAGTTCAGATGTGTCAGTCCCATACATTGGTTCGTTTTCTTCTAGCGTTATCGATTGTAGATTGTTAACTTGGCTACAGGCTCTGCGGTCTTCAAAGCTCTATCAAAACAAAAGTGACCCAATAAATATACTGGACCCAGTAACTTACACTTCTATTCAAATAAATTGTCACGAAGCTATCGCTCGTCTGCTATGACAGATCGTAGAAAACTAATTACTATTCACTGCTGTGCTCACCCATGATAATTAATAAGTTTGAGGCTTGACTTGTATCTGCATACAATGCTTCGTCTGGACGCGAGTGCGTTCACAAATGCGCATCATTTTGTTATACAGTTTTTCTCTGTGTTTAGCAAAGGGCTTTTTGAATTAGGATGTTATCGCTTTGTGTTTTGGAGGGCTGCCAATTTTTCAAGGTATTGACAGATTTTATGTAGCATTGTATACACATGCCGTAGAGTTTTACCAAAACAACCATAGCGTTGTCTTTGGTAAAACTCTTATAAGATCTACAAAAAAATATCATACAGTCGTAGATAGTTTCTTAAAAACTAGAATAGTAAATAAATTGAGAAACCGAAATCAAAAATTCGAATTACATATTATCAATGTTAAACAAAAGAATCATTCCTATTAAAATAATTGATTCCAAAATTTTGTGAGCACTCCCAAAATTGATAGACACAAATAAAAATAGTAACACCGATATACATTTGGTTGTAGAAATTACATCTTTGAAAGTCATTAAGTAAAATATTAATGTTGAATGTTACGGTCAAAGTGATGGTTGGATAGGATTTAATAGTGTGTTTCGTATCATTTCGAGTATCACAGCAAATGGGATCAACAATTAACTTTAATAATAGGTAATTGTCCAACCGTTTACTGTACAGCTTTATTTCTTATTTGGAGCCATTTAGAAAATTATTTGTGTTGCTGTAAATCAATTATTTAATTATGTTTAATTGAGAGGAAATGGTTTAAAGCATGTTTTGGTATTATATCATAGGGTTTGTAATTCTGAGTAATCTGTCTTTGGAGGTATACAAGGGCGCTTCTGTTTGAAGTGAGTACAGTTAGTTGTGGTAGCCACAGGGAGTTTAAAATGGTAAGCATGCAGGAGTGTGTCTTACTGTACAAGCGCAGACAATTATAGTAAAATGTTTTATTGGGTTAACGGGAGTAACATCACTATCTACATGGCAATAAGGTTGGCCTTTATTTCTGTTAGTGAATACCATAATTATGTACTTTCTGAGGTCAAAAGTATACGATGTCACTTAGCAGTTAAGTACTCGTAAGTAAACACAGCATAAAAATTCTTCCCCTTTTTCTCAACACACTCAAAATTTAGACCACTTTACTCAAAAAAAAAACAATGACGTTAATAATATTAAAATTAGACCAAATGGTAAATAGCTCCAATTTTTTCTATATAAAAAACGTGTTTATGCAGCAACATGGCTAATTTAAGAATCATATAGGACGAGAAGAAGTAGAAAATATCTGAAAGCACACTTACTAAAACTAAAAAGATGGCAAAACAAAACACGTCTTATTTTTTGCGTCAAAAAATCTCAGAAGCCGTTTCTTAAAGCTCCATTACTTGCAATAGCTTCCCTACTAGAAATTATTCATTATACGTAATAATTATTGTTAAGTACTTAATCCTATGCTCCAATATACTGTTAGAAGAACCTGTTCCTGTAATGACAGTGATTCGAATAGGTGCATGCAGTTGACCAGTCTTACCAACTTCTGTCTGCGGTACGCTTAACATTTTATAGATGATTGCTTTTGCCTTAGGGTTTTCTGCGTCTTTTAGGACCATTTGAAGAGTAAGACCGTGTGCTGTTCTTAAATGGGATATTCTTATAGCATCTATACCTACAACTTATATTTTTTGAAGTGTGAATTTTACAATAGTTAAACTGTGACTTTTGGGAATTAGGTGACCATGAAATTTTATTATACACTTTTTAAAGAATCCAGTGGTTCCCACAGAAGGCTCAATAGCTTCTTTGGCTACATGTTCTATTTAGTTTCAATGGCTCCATATTATGTCACTTAATATTTAGTATATATAGTATATATGGGATACTAAACTTCTTTAAATATTTTATAAATACTCTATATGAACTTTGGTTAGTACCTACCTAATTTTGTAATATTTTTAATTTTATTTTGATCAAGATGAAATTAAGTACCTCCTTTAAGTTACTCAACACATCTCTATCAACAACACACGGTTTTTTCTCAAACCCTTTATCTCTTCCACACTTTTTCTCACCTCCCAAAAAAATAAACGTTTCAATCACGTATTGAACCCCAAGTCCGAAACGTGATTCGAAATTTGAAATCAACAAACGATTAATCACTGAACTGGCGATGGTCATTTGTGTCAAGTCACCATGTCCTTTTGATATAATCCTTTAAACTATTGTGAGACAAACGGCTTCGGGACAAATCGTTGTGGGACAGACGGTTTTGGAACAAAACAGTCTGGGTCTGAGACAAAATAGATTTAGAATCACGAATGTTTTGGTCATTGGTCAGTGATGTGTGGAATTGAAACATGATTTTGTGGGAATATTCTGTTTGAGTTTTCTGTTTGAAGTTCGTTAGAGTGAGTAATTGTTAGATGGTAGTCTGTCAAGTACCAGTTTGAAGTGGAACTTAATAGTGGTCAATGTTTTCGGAGAGTTAGAAGAATATATCTTAAAAGACACCTAAGCAGGTGTACAAAATGCAACGGTTAATGAACGTAATCCCATTTTACCAGTATCTGTATCTGTTGTGGTGGCCCAGTGGTTTAGACCTCGCCTCTCATGCTTGAGGTCATGGGTTCAAAACCGGGCAAGTACCAATGTGACTTTTCAAATTTATATGTACTTTATAAGTTTATCTTGGACATCACAGGCAACGGTGAAGGATAACATCGTGATAAAACCTTGACTTGTGTAGTTAATGTAAATCGGAAATAGACAATTCAGAGGCCAATGGGATGCCAGAATTTACAAATAGAACGATGTTATAGATATATGCCAATACAGATTTGCTTTTATTTCTAACGAGATTAAATATAAGCAACTCTTGACCTAAAACAGTAAGAAGTACAGCCTCATTACGATAAAATGCCAAACCTCAGCACGTACATCCAAACGGTTTAATTTCATCGCTCTTAACTCTTGCGGTACATAAATTCGCTAATTCGTATGTAATTCTTACTAATGACAGCTAACAGCGTTCGTTGGAAACGCTTAATATAAGGTTTGTGCAAGTCTTCGGTCGCCAGCGAGGAGGATTTCATTAAGACGACTAAATGGTTAATTGTGAAACAGGTTGCGTTGCAAATTAAAAAGTCGTAGGGATTTCTTTTAAGAATTGACAATGACAGCAGCTGCTGTGTACCAAGTTTTTATTTGAGCCAAGTTTGCTAAAATTAACTCAGGATTAAGATTATTAACTTATCATTTCTTATTTATGGGTTTCACTTATTGAAATCCATGTATTTTAAATCACTGATTTAATTTTAGTTTTATATAAAGTTTAATTTTTAACTTTTTATCTAACCCTTTATCAAACTTATAACTTGACGCCTGTAGTCTTAGTTCTAGAATATTTCTGAGCCATAGAAAATCCCTAACCTGTCTACATCGACCATAGACTCAAATGTCCGTAGGTACATACTGGATATTCCCATCAATCCTTCACCACCACAGCAAACTTCACACTAACTTGCGGCAAAATAAAAACATTACATAAAACGTCTATAATACTTTGTTCAAAAGTAAACATAGAAGTAGCATCAAACGCCAAAGCCAATAAAACGGTCAGTTTTACGACAGGCATAAATCAAGTATCGATACACTATCGGTCGTCAAAGTCGTCTCAGTGAAACCACAGCTTAAGTCGTTTTAAAAACAAGTATTACTAGTTTGTAGACAAATAATTATTGTCTTTAAGTGAAATATTAAATGTGGGTGTTAGAAGAAGAGGTTAAGCAATTGTCAACATGGTTTGTAATTTGATGGGTGACCGGTTAGTTTCTGTTGCAGATTGTTTAGGCGGATTAGCTTTGGCTGTTACTATGATTTATAGTCTGAAGTTAATCTTTTGAGCAATCTTCTAGACTAGTTCTAGCGTCTTATTTCCTGTGAAGATTTTATTATGCGTTTTGAAAGAGAAGGTTCTTGAAGTGAAAATATGTGGTCATATCTGAAAGAACACAGCAGCCTTTATCTATTTTCGCACCGTGCTAAAGATGATTTGCACAGAAATACGGATATTTAGGACTAAGATGGGTGATTAGTCTTGGCCCTTTACCCACCCAGCATCTATATAAAACACTTTTACTACGTCCATGTGTTGTCTACCTGTCCCTTCCAAACCATTCCACCCCAGCATATGGCTAGGGTACCAGGTAATAATAATACAGATAGCTGTGATATTGTAAATAGGCGTAAGCCAGGGACACCTGTGTTACGCATCTAGCGTGGATAAGACAAAAAAATAACAGACTCGCCTATCGGTGCATTGTGTTGGTTTAGTATGGATTTTGACCGTTTATTTTTAGTTGTGTTAGGTGTTATAGATATCAAGGTAAAAATTGCAGTTGAATCTTGGATATGAGAGCAAATGGCATAGATTGAGGTAAACACATCAGGTTGGATTAAATGGAAGCTGTGGTTGATGATGATGATAAGGCAGCAAGTACAAAGTAAACTTTTGTAGTATTTCAATTGGTCATAACTATGGACAAGTGATAGGTTTTGTGATCAATGTAAGTCAGTATTAAAAAAAAACATCGTAAAAGATAGTAAGCCAAAATAAAGTAAGGAACTAGGTCATTAAGTTGATAATGCACGAGAAAATTTCAACTCTGTCGTTGTCAAACTTTTCCTTGAGCAAAGTAAATCTTCAAATCATGGAATTGAACCAACAATATGTACTTCAAAGTTGCATAGTCCACACAATTCTTACCGTTGCACTAGAGCAAGACAGCTATATTCCCATCTCTGTTCCTCATCGGTCGCTCGCTGCACGTGTGTCATGGAAACGGGTTTCGCTCGCGGACGGACCCAAGATTTTATTAATTTGTGTTTCTTATATATTTTGTATATTACTTCTTCGTCGCTCCTGTTTGCCTGGTACCCGCTCCATCGATATTGTTGATAACAAATTGCTTTTCTTTGTTCTGTCATGGCGTCTTTGTTTTGTTTAAAAATAAGGTCAAATAAAGCTAGTTTAAAAATGCTTGCTGTGATGAATTGTTTTGAGACTGTTTTGAATGATTGTGTCTAGGTTTTTGCAATGTTGATTGAGTACAGCCTTTGTTATATTATTATCACCAGGTGAAGTGTGGCTACCTACAGTTTACTTTTAAAATAATACTGTGTCGGCAACTTTCTGTGCTTCTGTGTCTTGCAAGCCAGCTTTTTTAATAGCCCGGTACTTAATTGATTCGTTAATTATTTTTATTGGAATTCTGACTTGCGATTGAGAGGAAAAATTTCCACATCCACTGGTTCTAATTGTAATCTAAGGTTTTTGGTAACTATTTGTGCATGATAGGTTCTAATTGTAATCCAACGTTTTTTGTAACTATTTGTGCATGATAACTTACAGATTCTATCAAAGATTCTAAAACTACTCTAACAACTAGTTAAGAAATTGTAAATACTTATGCAAAATCGTTGTGTAATTTTTTCTTCAGTGACATTTGATACCGCAGAACATGTGTTGGTAGACCTGTATCAGACGAACTGCACGAGACAAAAATAAACGAATCTGCCACACATCCTATTTTGACACGACAAAAACATCATCCAGATATAAATGACAGAGATTAAAAGTATTAGAAATATTAAAATCCAGTCAAGCACATCAGGGTATAGCCCGAAGCGTTTTGTTTCCAATATTTATGATGATCCTTTTAATCAACTTAATCGACGTCGGTACAACGATTAAGAACGTCTTTTATTTTTCGACTTTGTTCTTTGGGAATGAATCATGTTTGAAAAGTTAATTTAATAATGATATCTTTTGGTACGGTATTGCACGGGGTTGATGGAATTGTATGAGTGATGGATCAACTTTTGATTGGTGGTGGTTTACTTCAACATAATAAGTAACTAGCTAATAAAATATCTGCCAGAATTATTTATGTATGAAAAATTTCTAAAATAATTGACGTGGCTGCAATTTAAGTTGGTGGATTTTTTGCGTAACATTTTAAATGTGCCTATTGTTTCCTCCTTTGTCGAAGACTCTATTATTTAAAAACTCTAGTTCCCTATCTACATAAACCTATATTTTTTATAGGGATTGGTTTTAACTAAACTACCCAGCCAAGCCAGCCAAGGTTACAATACCTTTTGAAGTCTTGATATATACATACTATTCTTTTCTACCATTCCCAGCTCCAATTTTACGAACTCACCACACATAAAAAGTTATTGGACAACAAAATCATTAGCTACTGCACATTTCTGTGGTCAAACCCTATTGTTGTTGACCACACGTACGAACAAAGAGACGTTATGTTACAGAATGACCACAATTGTTTTTGGAGAAAATAACAGCTTCCCAACAACGTTTAAGAAGTTGTAAATTTTGAGTTGGCATTGTCCTTTCCTGTGACTGTGATGTTGGTTTACGATTTGCTTGGAGCTGAAGTTGGAACAGGTTAAAATGTAGCTACATACAAATCAAATCCTGTTACTCGGTTTTTTCAATCAATAGTTGCTTTCAATGATGGGCGAAGATAGGTATCTAAAATAGCAATGAGTGTGAATGTTAATGGATGGAAATGGAGAGGAAGGTCAAAGAAAAGATGGATGGGTTGTGTGAGGAATGATAGAATGGAAGACAGAGGAGTTAAGAATGGAAGGAGAAAACACGTTGCCCCGACCACAAGTAACATAAGACATGGGTAGGAAGATGATGAGTTGCTTTCTAATTGTTTATATAGTAATCATTTCTTCAAATACTCCTATTGACTCCGGTAATTTTGCGATAAATAAGTGCTTCTACTTCTCATCACTTTATCCAATCTAAAAGCCAAGCGAAAACATTCTTAATCGCCAAATTGTTAAGGTGTAAGATGATATAGATAAACAAGACAGTGAAGGACAGGACGTTAAGAGAAATTGACCCGAGACCCACTGTAGCGATTGATAAAAGAAACTAAAAGAAACAACGGACCTTAAAGTCGCAGAACTTGCTAAAAATAAAACGACCAAAACTAAGGCACCGTCACAGCCCACGTGAACATTACGCTCTGCGCCACGTAGGCGATACTGCTAATAAAGATTTTGATTTACAACCAGATATAATATTGATTTTAATGTCCGTTTTACTTTAATAGTCTGGTTTGCGGAGATAGACTGTGTTTAATTGCTTACCTGTTGTCGAAAAAGGAAAAATAGAAATTGTACCTGAGTTGCTATTATGACCTGTGGATTTTAATCAAAAGTGAATAAGTTACTTCTAAGCAAGCGTGCTCCATCATCGACCACATCATCGTTTAGCGTCTTTTGACATAGTGGTCAAAAACGAGTCTATCAATAAAAATAAAACTAACAATGACACTATAGTGCTGGCTTTATTTGTTCTAAATACTTCAGTTGAACCGTCTTATCCAATATAAGCTTAAGTAGACCTAGTATTACTCTTGATATCCTTTTAATTAACTTGTATGTTAAAATTACAAGTTTTGTGTACAATATACTGACCAACAAAAAATAGTATTGTCTTCTATAACATCTTCTAACATTATCTCTTTGTCCACAGAACGCCCCTACTCGGAATCAGACATCCCACAGACAGCCCCAGTACAAACCCAGCAGTGCAGACGTTCAGCATCATCACCTCCCCTCACTCTAACCCTGGATTCAGACCTAGAAGACGATGTCTTCGCCCCAAGATCCGATAGGACCAACGACCTGTTCTCGACTCGAAACCTGGACATCTTCGGCTATGGGAGCCCTAGGACTCCTGCAGGAGTTCTTCTGAGTCCAAGAAGAGAGAGGAAGTTCACTTTTTCGGTGACGAGTGAGAAGCATTGGAGGGACAAGGGAGGGACGGATGTGGCTGATGGAGTGACACGAAATGATGAAATTAGCGATACGGATAGTGAAAGAGATACCGATGAGGTTAGTAAGCTTTTTTTATTTTTTGAAGTGTTAGTAGCAAAAAAAGTTGGAGATTGTAGACAAGATAGCGTGTGTATTTAGATTGCATTGTAAGAATACTATTTTATTAGGTATCCAATTAATTGCTGAGACAATAAATATTAATAAACATATGGAAGTAGTATAGCTGAAACACCGCTTATCGTTAGGAGGTTCCTCTCTCAGGAGCCCTGATCACCGGCACCGGTAGCTTGGGCCCTGTTCTCGTTTTATTTTTAAAATATTTTTGTATCTCTTAATTCTAGTATTCATAAATGTAATTTATGATTGTTTGAACATGGGGAATATTGCGACTATTGGCTTTTTGGTATCTGATTATCATAACAGGAAACACAATGACTGAAATAAAACCAAAAAAATAATGAGATTAAATTAAATTAATTATGTGCATGACCAATATATTATTTGTAATTTTCAATGCATACAAAGGTCCATGCCCTTGCTAGTACCTGTATGATCTACGTTGCAGTTAATCCTAAAATAACTATATAACAACGTTATTTTACACCCAAACTGGGCCAATTAAATACAGATAAACATAAAATCAATCGCCAATATTAGTTTTAACTGCGCAATAATAAAAACAAAATAATAAAGTTTAAACAAACTGGATGTTTTTGTAAAAACGGCACGTGTTCAATTGTCTTTGTTTACGTTATGATTCATAAAGTACTGCATTATCTATTTATATAGAGATGTATGTATGAACTGTAGTAATTAGTGTAGAGAGAAAATGTTATGATACTTAGCGGTTAATTGTGGCGTACTGTTTTTTATATTGCAGTCTTCATATGATATATTACGTCATATATATTCATCATTATATTCTTTATTGTACACAAAACATACATACTTAAACAAATGCAGTAGGCCAGAAGAAGTTTGAGTCTAGATGGAATGATCCAGATTCTTCTATAAAAGTATCGTTTTTTTTTTCAAGCTGGTATACAGAATGACTACAAAATTTGGTATTGTACTGAGTAAACAATTCACCTTTGTTTAAAGTTCTATTAAAAAAACTTATATTTCGCATATTGTACGTCAGAGCATTCAAGTCTTGGTTACGCACTAAATCCAATCCGTGTCCGTGTACCTAATTTACGTTCCGAAGTAGCTGTAGTACTTATTGTAGGGAAGCTTACGTACTATATCCGAAATTTATCCGTAACTAGCTGACCCGGCAAACTTTGTTTTGCCATAAAAACTCCACACATTCACCTACCCTACACCTACCCTACACCTACCCTACACCTACCCTACACCTACCCTACACCTACCCTACACCTACCCTACACCTACCCTACACCTACCCTACACCTACCCTACACCTACCCTACACCTACCCTACACCTACCCTACACCTACCCTACACCTACCCTACACCTACCCTACACCTACCCTACACCTACCCTACACCTACCCTACACCTACCCTACACCTACCCTACACCTACCCTACACCTACCCTACACCTACCCTACACCTACCCTACACCTACCCTACACCTACCCTACACCTACCCTACACCTACCCTACACCTACCCTACACCTACCCTACACCTACCCTACACCTACCCTACACCTACCCTACACCTACCCTACACCTACCCTACACCTACCCTACACCTACCCTACACCTACCCTACACCTACCCTACACCTACCCTACACCTACCCTACACCTACCCTACACCTACCCTACACCTACCCTACACCTACCCTACACCTACCCTACACCTACCCTACACCTACCCTACACCTACCCTACACCTACCCTACACCTACCCTACACCTACCCTACACCTACCCTACACCTACCCTACACCTACCCTACACCTACCCTACACCTACCCTACACCTACCCTACACCTACCCTACACCTACCCTACACCTACCCTACACCTACCCTACACCTACCCTACACCTACCCTACACCTACCCTACACCTACCCTACACCTACCCTACCATATTTTTTTTTTTTTTTTTTTTGGGATGAAAAATAGATGTTGGCCGATTCTCATAGATACCGGATAAGCACAAAAAATTTCATCAAAATCGGTCAAGTCGTTTCGGAGGAGTATGGCAACGAAAACTGTGACCCGAGAATTTTATATATTAGAGATAATTCAGAACATTTTGAACTCGGAACTCAAATCACGGATACGGATCGGATTTAGTGCGCCTTGAGTAAAATAAATAAACATGCTAAAACCTTAGCACAAATCTCTTTTGTGACACAATTCCTAACAGTATTAAACATTAACATTTCCTCCAGCTAAAGTAAATATATAAAACAAGTCGCATGCTATTCTCCGTTGCACAATTCTTTTCGATTCCAAACTTGAACGTGACGCCTGATTAAAAAATAAAAGTTGCATGCGCGCAGCACTTAGCTATTAAAAACTGTCAGGCGCTAGTAAGATTTTCATGTTACCAAGTTCGAAGTAAGATAAGTTTTCTAATTAACAACGTATACAGGCACTACTTTGATGCATAATAAATTTAACAAGGATATGAAAGTAGTTTCAAGCTGTTATATTTTTAAGAAATGAGCAGTTACCTACAGTACAAAACAACCTATCTTCACTGAGTTAACTATTTTTATAACTTTTTGAAACAAGCTAACAGTCTACATACTAATAACAGTACCTGAAGTAACTGTGTAAAAGTAAGGGTTAAGATCTGGAATACCTACTTAAACTGAGCCGAATTTAAGAAATCTATCAACCAAGTAACTATGACGCCTAAACTACATTTTTTGTATTTTTGCATATTCCCTTAATAATTTACGACTATTTACTCTAGAAATTCATAAATAATAAACTAAAGTGGTTTCACTACTTGTCGATTTCATAACAGAAAAACAAATACATATAGGCATATCATATTTTATACGTTCAACGGACATTTTCTTGGCGAGTCTCCAAACTCTGCATTATAGTTAGGGACTTTTCTACGTTTTCCAACTTGGGATCACTATCATCACACTATGTCTTATTGTTTGTTGAATTTCGTTTGTCTTTTGAAACTTCTTCTTCTTCGTCGTATCGATGATTCCAAAATTAAATATACTTTGACCAGAATTCAGCCACGCCAACTGCGACTTTTGAAACTTAAGAATTAACATTTCTATACTCAATGGGCAAATGGGCATCACTGATGTAGACAGTGGGATATTGTAGTCAAGTAAAAAACTTGAAGTTGATTCCATTTGTACTCTTTAACGGAAACGACACATACATATAAGATGCAATTCCTATAATACGAATAAGTAAAGTTAAAATATTTAAGTGGACAAAATCAAACAAACACTAACATTATCATTAGAAACGGGATATGTACCATGATTACTATTTGTTACGAGTTTCCGATATTTCGGTGCTGTTGCAAGCACCATGATCACGTTTATCCGTGATCATGGTGCTTGCAATATCCCGTATAACATGGTAAATATCCCGTTTCTAATGTTAATGTTAGTAAAATCAAACCATGTTGTTTATGACTAGATAAATTACCTCTCTTATTAGAAATTTACATTAAAGCGACTGAAATACATTCTATTGCATTGCCCGATGATTTGCCGTCAACATTTGCACAAATAATTATGACAAGGATAATCCTAACAAAAACAAAACAAACTCTCTCTGTACCGATATTAATCGTACAGAATTATTGTGCAATCGGTCCTTCGTATAAATAGTTCTTGCTTCGTTTACAAGCAGCTTTTCGATAAACTTAGTTTATTTGACACATTTGGGTCAACGCTCGACAGAAATTGTGTGATGATTTATTTCGTAATAAGTCTTCTCTGTTGTTGATTATTTCGATGGCAAATTGGACGTGGACAGTTTAATGTGTTCAGCGATTCATGGATAAACTTTTTATTGTTGAAGTTTTAGGTGTCTATGAGTAATCCTTTACAAAATATTTGAACAAGCTGCTAGGTTTATCTGGTGTTGGTGCTTAAAGAAATTTTCATTCTGACACTACACACACAACGGATGGCGGCAGAAAAGTTCTGGAGTGTAAATTACGTATCGGAAGAATCTATGTGGGAAAGGAGGCCTCCCTCTAGATATACCGATGACCTGTTTAAGGTTGTGGGAATCCGCTTGATGAGACGCACAGAACTTGTCAATGTGGCAACACTTGGGAGGGGTCTACCTTTTGTAGCAGAACTTTTTATAGCCAAATAAATAACCAAAGAGCACAACGCAGAAAACTTCGACAAACTAAAAATAATTTGGAATGAGCATCCTCGCTTAAGTCATAATATTATTTTGCATAACTATTTTATACTAACGATAATATGCCTGATAAAATAGTCCACATGAAATTCTGCCATCTTAATAGTATGCCAAGTGAAATTGTACCAAATAAACGTCGCTCTAAATAACGGTTATGCTAAACGAAATTATGGCTATAAAATTCTACCATCTTAGTACGCCATTATAAATTCGAACATTAAATGTTCGGCCTAAAAATTATTTTATTAAATAATTTTTATGCCTTAAAAATATTCGTTTAAATAAAATAAGATTATGCCAAGTGTGTTATGCTCCGAAATCCGAAATTCCTCTCGGAAGGACTATGTACAGCAGTGAGATTATTTTGGCTGTAATGATGATGATGAACGACTGCGACAGCAAGTTGCAAAATCATATTTAAACCTAAACAGTTGGTGTACCTATTGTAATTAATGAACTGAATAGATTCAAAATTATGGCTTCTCCTTCTCATCATCTGCCAAGCCTTTTACCAACTATGTTTGTGTTAAGCTAATGCACCTCAATACCAGTTCTATAGTGAAGTGACTGCTTATCTGAACTCCACAACCCAGTAATAAGGCAACACGACACTCCTTATCAAGACATGGTGTCTATTCTATTCTTACTACCATAACGACTGTTAAAAACCTACCATTGTCAGCCGGGACCAACAGATTAACAGAGGTCCCCGGCATGTAACTTGGCAAGGTATTAGCGAGAGAGGGTAAGTTCGCGCATAGGGCGTGAACTGACCAACCACCATATACAGCGAACGGAACTTTGACGCGACGCGATTGATCAATCGATCCTTGTGTCAACTGACCAACCAATCGCGCGCTCGGAACGGTGCTAAACGTTCCCCGCGTCCCGCCTGGTAACTAAAGGGACCTAAAAAACGACTTGTGCGCATCTAACGATTCTTGACAAGTTACGTGCCGACAACTATATCTCGGTATGTAGTGAATTGTCACCCATCCACGGCCCGACCTCACCAAGCGTTTCTTAACCTTTAAGATCTCTGATCTATTCTATGAAAATTATATAATTATGTATCTATAGGTTAATAAAAGTTAGACAAGTCTTTCCTTACGTTGTGACTCTTCACACTTTACGTTATACGTATAACAAATAATAAACGAACATTATTACACTATTTAGTGTTCAAATTATTGCTCAGTTGGCCGACGAGCGATGAATTTTATTAGCCCAGCGTGGAAAGAGGATGAGTCGAAAAGTAATGTACCAATAAAATTAACTACACTCTTTACAATTGAGTGATGAATAAATCTGGTTTTATTGTCAGTCATTTCGATGGGGGATTGAGTGGAATGAAAATAGTGAGGCATCATATATAGTACCTAATGTTTCAGACATATAATATGCGCTGGGTCAAAGTGAATTTCTAAAAGTTTACATAGCATATTGATCCCTATTCATATAATTTTATTAAAATAAAAAAAGACGTTCGCGTACGTAATTCGAAAATAAAGTTCGAATGCGTGCTTTGACTCTGCGTCTATGCAGACTCTGCGTTAGGTTTAAAGATCGATTTGAATTTGATGTTGAATCCTCGAAAACATCGACACATCGATGTTACGAGAATAATATGGAAACATCGATGTTTTAGTAAAGTTTTAGGTAGTGGCGGCCTTAGGGGGTGGCGAACAGGGCAATCGCCCGGGGCCTCGCTCTTGCAGGGGCCTCACGCTACAACCCAAAAAGCTTACAATTTTATCCTTAGCAAACAATAAAATAAAGTTAGTCGATTAGGAATCGAGTATTAATATGGGTCGAGTATCAATAATCTCACTAATATTATAAAGGCGAAAGTTTGTGAGTGTGTTAGTTACTTCTTCACGCTCAAACGGCTGGACGGATCTGGATGAAATTTGGCACAGAGATTTCAGTCTAGAATAGTACATAGGCCCCGGGAATATGTTCCCTTGGGCTAATTTTTGACATGCCCACGGGCAAAGCCGCTGGCAGAAGCTAGTAAATAATAAAAACAATAAGTGCCAAGATTTCCATTTCTCGTATATCTCATAAATTGTAAAAAGAACAAGGGCCTCGCAAATATCTGCCGCCCGCCCGGAGCCTCGCAGCGGTTAAGGCCGCCCCTAGTTTTAGGATAGCGTGAATTGGGTGTACTTGATAGATTTGGGTGACTTTTCGATTCGTTCATATTCATCCTTTCACTAAATGTCACTTATCAATGTAACCGAATTAGTCTGAACGAATACGCATTTCCGTTGTGTTTTAAGATTAAAAAAAAAACAAGTACCTAATGTCATGATGTCAAGTTTGAAGTTGTCACGTTTACGTCAACCGGTCATTATAGTGATGATCGATATTCAAAAAAAACATCGTTGTTTTCATTTGGATATTTATCGTACATCGATGTTTTGTATCGATATCAACGTCGATGTTTTTTTAATTATCTATGTCAAAGAAATATAAAGCCTCGATTCAAAGTTGCTATTTTAGTAATTGACACTGTTTTTGAAATTTGGAAGAGCAACTCGGGGACGGGTAAGTTTTGCTTTCAAAAGTCCAAACATAACAGAAACTTCACGGTCATCTATCCAACTATTCCAACCGTACTCGCAGAAAACTAATGACCTTGTTGGTCACAAATATAGTCATAGTTATGTCGGTGGCAATAAACTGGCACAAGTTGGCTTCAGCCAACTGTAACAACAGAACCCGGTGCGGGCTTTAGTGCGTGCTTAAACTGCGGACCAACCTTTGATATGGTGTGTTGTTGGCACCAAGAGTATTGGCTACTGGGATCTGTTGACAACCTGTCATATAACTTGATTATATTTTAGTACAAAAATACAGTCTCATGCTCCCAAAGTTCAGGTGCCAAAAATTTAGCTTACAGAAAGTGCAACTGTACTTCTGACCACTATACTATACCTGCATCTGCAATTTTTGTAATTGGTAGATGCTGGTACATTTATTGGTCTGCAGAATCATTTTAGAGCTTATAATCAGTACATCATCATCACTCAGATGAAAGACGACCACTGCTGGACATAATGCAGTACAAATTCAGGTTGTTATCTAGAACTGTTGATAGGATTCTAGCTTCGGTTGGTAGGCAGATTTCTGATAGCAGTGTCAATGTTAACTTATTTGATGTAGTAATTAGTTGCATCTGTGGGCTTTGCTTACTGTGATACTTAGCAAGCAAATACTGACTCAACTCCGTAGATTCTTACTATAGGCAGTTTATTTGGTTATGTATCTCTATATTATCTACGAACTTGTTATACTGTAAGTTTATGCATAAATCAGTAATTTTACGAATTTGAACCTTTCTAAGTCAATCCATTCCAGTAAATCAGCAAACTAAAATTTATTATTACGAACACAAGTACCTACACACACAGTGCACTATAATTTAGGCCAGTTCACTACATACTGACAGAGCAAAATAAACTCAAATATTATTGTATCACGCTACGCTATTCTCGTCTCAACTGAATCACAGCAGGGGACTTATAAACATATACGTCTTTTATACGTGCATCATGTTAAAAGAGGTATAATTGTACTGATTTACACCTGATATGGTTTGCAGCGATTTTTATGCAAGATCATCGACCATCAAAACAAGCAACGCGTGAGTTTATTTTATATCATTGACCATCGTCATCATTAAATTGGTCTTACCAGATTCAAGTAAATTCCAAGCATTTTTTTACTTTATCCAGCTTATTTTTTTATTTATTTATTTATCTATTCATTAACACACATATAAGAATAAACAGACAAGAAGAAGGAACAGTAAAAAAGATACAGAGGTGATTAGTTTTAATGAAAATCTACTCAAATCTACTCACTTCTTAATTTGAAAATCTTGTATTGAATTTAATCGATATCATTAAATACTCTTTATGCATTATTGAATTAATGTCAAAGTAGCAATTTGTATAGCCCCTAGGGACCACGATTTAAAAAAATCGATATATATATCCGGAATTAATCGTAACCAAGTGAAAATATTTATGTCGAAACTTTGTCGTTTTTTCAACTATCCTTGAAAATAAACAGCAGGATTTTTTTCACGCTTCATCAACTTTACAAGAAAATCACTTACACAAGCGTAAGTAAACAAACTCCTAAGAAAAACGTCTCCAAGTTCTTTACCTTTACCACTTACAAATATTAAAACATGCATAAAATTACTTGAGCATTTTCTATAACCTTTTGTGTCCCGTCATCCGTCTAATGTGTTTTCGTATTTTGGGTTTCAGTGAAGGACCCTTCTCTCTTTTTGTATACCGTGTTCGTTCCCTGAGAGTTCCTTTTTATTTTCGCATCATCTGTATTAATATTCATAAGTAAATTACTCCGTTTTCGGATATCGGATTTCAACGACAATTGAGGTATGGAAGATGTCGTAGCGTCTTTGTGTTTGATGGAAGAAAGTAATCGGAAAATGATTTTTGAAGAATTGGGAAGAAAAGGTAGGATAACCGAATGTAACTGTGGTTCCCGAAGGGTTTGACAAAAGTGTACAGCGATACCTTACTGATTATGGATATGTGCTAGGGCACAAGACTATTATTCTAGTTTTTGTAAATATTGTGTAAGGATTGTGTCGTACACAAACGAAACCTAAAATGATTTCCAAAAGATTTGAGAGAGTTTTGTAAACATCAAATTGAAAATTCGCTAAGCAAACGTTGCTACATCTACTTCCTTCACGAAACCTAAAATGATTTCCGAATGATTTGAGAGAGTTTTGTAAATATCAAATTGAAAATTCGATAAATAAAAGTTGCAACATCTACTTCCTTTATGGCACCGAAAAACCTTGCACCACTACAAACACATTAAAATCATTGAAATCCGTCACACAGTAACGACCTCTCGCGTCTTTTGCGATCTCCATTACTTCCCACAAAAGTCCCCATTTCTTTCCTTTTTCTTTTACCCCCATATCTTTTCTTTTATATCTTTTACCTATGTTTCGTCGGCGTCTCGGATGATTGCTCTGTGTATAAGTGGGTCTTACAATGGGATGACATTTTCCTTTTAGTACTTATTTTGAGGGTAGATGCGAAACTTGGATGAGTCAATAGAGACCTCGAAATGAATTTTTGGATTGAACTGAATTTTTAATTGGTAGATAAGATTTGAGGAGACAGCTAATAAAGCAATGAATAATCATTCTAGGGTAGCTTCGATGTTCAAAGTAGATAAGGTCAAAAACGCCTTAGGTGGTGGTCGTATTTGTTTTTTCTTTGGTCATGTAACATACCGAATCGTAGAAATCTACATTAGATTGTTCGTCCAAATGAAATAATGTTAAATATTAAAATACATCGCCCAAGATTAAACAATTTTACTAATGAAATCAAAGTAACAGAAATTAATCCAAACGATAAAATGGAGTTCAAAATCACGGTAAACTTCTAAAAAGATAAAGTCAAACCTAATGCCATAATAGACACCAAACAACCAAAAGATTTTCACACCTATAAATATTCATGCGACGAGGCAAAAAGGCAACACAAAGCCTTCGCCAGTCCAAGGCAAGGCGAGGCGAGCCTTGAAGTCATACCCTGAAGTGGAACGCCAGACGTTTTCGAAAACCTTCGGGAAACGGATCGAAAATAGAGGAGAAAAAAATCGAGACATGTCTAGCGAGGTCTCAAGCGCCAAAGCTAAGTCTTAGAGGGAGGGTTTCACACCGAACTGGTAACGGACATGGTGGCTTGATTAGGTGGTTAAGACTTTGAATAGGAAGCTTTTAATTTTCTTGATTTGATTTTTGAGGATTTAAATGGAGCTGCTACTACAACCCTTAAACAATCCCTGTAATTATTCCTCTAAATATTTTTGTCATTTCAGCATCGAGTATTCATCGTCGTTCGTCGTCTTATCGTGTGCACGATATCTTATCGACGCAATTTAAATTGTGTCGATAAGATATCGTGCACATTTCGTCAATCGGTTATTTGCAACGCATTGCGTCCATTTGAATGAACCTACCTGCAATGTCGCTAAATAAAAATCACTTCAAGGTTTTTTATAAATCAAATCGCGTCGAGTCATCAGGAATCATACAGTTGGAGTGCAAATAAAATCTGTTCCATCTTCCATTTCTTCACAGTACGGTGTGAGCAGCTCCCGGACCTTTGTTTCTCTCCACTCAGCGTGCCGTATCATTAACTCGAAGTGGATGGCGGATTTTTTCGACTTTTTAACGTTAATCTTTTTTTCTTTATTTATGAAAAAAGTGAGTGGTGTCACCGCTCGCCGAGAGGTGAACTCGACGCGCTTAATATTCGCTTAGCCTGAATTAATTGGGGAGACAACTTCTTGGTGTCCGCAAGCTGGTGTTGCGGTTGAAAACAGTATCTACAAAGGAATTAAATAATAATTACTGCCAGGGTAGTTTGTACCTTTAATTAAAAACCTGTTCAAAATTAGTGTGAACAGGTTTCTTCTGGATAAGCTCACTCCATCGTAAACTATGTCTCTGTTACCTCTGACCTAGACTAGACTCAAGAGCAAACCTATCCTAAATAAAATAAAAAACTTTAGGGGGCGTGATTTTTTTTAACACGCTTTTATTAGCTTGGTATGTATGTATCTATGTATCTATGTATCAATGTATCAATGTATCAATGTAACAATGTATCAATGTATCAATGTATTAATGTAACGGAATCTTTGAACGTGATTTTCACCCACTTCAAAACGTTGGATTGATTTGAAACTTTGCACACTTATCAAGGACCGATGACAATGCAATAATTTAAACAGTTTGTCCCATTATCCTTACCATTAAAGCGTGTTTTTTAGTTTTTAGAACTACAATTTATTTAATAAATCTTTCGCGTTTCATAATTGAAAAACAATATATCACGGGTACACCGAGTCACCAGTCTACCCGGGACCACGGTCGTTGTAACACGGCCGAAACGTCGGGTGAAATTGGTAAATAAATAATCGAAATCATCGCGTTAAATTCCCGTGATATATTGTTTTTGTTTTAATCAAAAATATGGTTTTTGGAAAACATGTAAAAAATTTCAAAAGTTTCATTTCAACTGTTAATTGGTAAAAAGTTCATAGTTTTTTGAAAAAAAGGTCGTTTAAACCATAGATATAGGATGTACAAGATACACAGAGTCAGATGGAAAACGAAACCAAAAATATAAAATCTATGTGTGAGGTAATTTGTCCATGTGTTAGTTAAAAAAGTGTTGATAAAAAGTCCATGTTCAATATCGATATCGATACTTGGTGAACACCATAAGAAACACGATTGCTGGGCAAAAACCATGCTTTGCTTTAATTAAAATACAAATTACAAAATAATATCTCGCATGTATTTAAAATACGAAATACAAAATAGTTTTAAGTCGTGTATTTAAAATGTAAAATACAGTATTTTAACTTTGTTTATTTAAAATACAAATAACAATACACAGTCAGTCATCCATCGTGACATTCATACTAATAAACTTAATCAATACACAGAAGTTCGGTGAAAATAACCGTTTGAAATGAAAATTACAATTTACAAGGTACTTGACAATTTGACGTACGCGGTCGCCATTTTGCTTATGAAAGCTATCAAGCGCTATTTTCTGCAGAACGCATCTATTAATAAAATCGCTAAATGTATTTTGAAGCCACAAGTATTTGAAGTACTAATAAAAAAATACCGCAGCGTCAGGTATTTGAAATTGACGACACGATTGGCGTAGTGGTTGAGCGATCGGCTGCTGCGCTGCGTGTCGCGAGTTCGATTCCCGCACGAAACAAACACGTTGGTTTGTACAAACACGTTTACATATTTTATAAAAGTAGATGAGGTCAGCGTTTCCTATCTGACTACTCCGAGAAGAAAGGCCGAAACAAACTCAGAGGTCACAGTTTCTTTTAAATTCCAGACAAAATCTTGGTTAGATCATGTGAAGACCATGTAGACTGATATGAGAGAGAGAGTGAGAGAGTGTCTTGCGCTTAATTTATAAATTGATCGAACAGCTCTTTTCTGTAAAACAAAGATAGTCTGGATGTCGGCGGCATTTCCCCACAACAGAATACCGTACGACATTACACTAATTACGAATTTTTCTAACAGCATATGCTGCGGAGCTTAGCTTTTTTGACAATTTATCTATATGTGGGCCCCATTGTAGCTTAGCATCCAAAGTTAAGCCTAAGAATACTGTTGATAAGGCCTGGAATATAGTTGTTCCGGATCTGGGTGTCTTGTGTATGTGAGTTGAAATGTTTGTAAACGCACCCACGATACAGGAAGAAATTCCTAGTGTGGGAAAAGTCTAATGAAAAAATAAGTTTACCAATTGTTTCAATCGAGGTAAGCACACATTCCCACACATTATGAAGTTCTCAAAATAATATGTTTTCATTTAAAAAGAAGAATATAATGACATTCCTAAACCTACTCAAAGTAACAAAACATCAAAACTCTCCGAAAAATAAAGGCTAATATAATAAACATGCAACTTTAAGTACAGTTTCGATAAAAACATCTTCTCAATCGTAACTTAAATCTATTTTAACAAAACCTGACTAAATAAGTTTGTATTCATGTCATGATGTCACTAAAAACGATTAAGTTTTTATCGATAGTCATGACGTCACCGCTTTGTCAAGCCCTAGCGTAAACAAACAATTTACTCTTTAACATAATATTTTCGACAATTTTGTTTATATATACGAAATATACTTATATAAAACATTGGAAATCAATATACTATTGTAAGACTCTTTTTCTGAGCCGATTACTAGCAGAAATTCGGCAAAATATGGTTCAAAACAATCCAAGGACAAAATTGTATTTACCTGTGAAACGTGTATTTATTGGGGTTATTTCGTCTTGTAACGTCACATTCACTCACAGAACAAGTCCCCATAATTGTATAATTAATATTATCAATTTAAATCTAAAGATTATTATTTAAATGCAAGAAATTCACCGCGGCGTAAAACAGATGGGCCGGTAGGGTTACTTATTCGCGAAAAAAATGACATATCGGTACGTCATTCACTCTCTCTTTTTCTCTTGGGCGGTTTGTACTTGATTAGGATTTCTCGCTCGCACGCTTCGTGTATCTTTTTGCGTAGCAAAAAAAATTCTAAATCTATGGTTTAAACTGTCCAAAATATCATCAAACCTGTCTTTTTGACACTTCAATCCATCAGAATAGCCTCGATCCAAAACTCACACCTTCTTCACAATTTGACACGCAAAATCATCAACCCATTATTTTTATCCATTAATAATATTAAATATCATAAACTGGACAAAAGGTAACCCTTTAACACCTGTTTTATTTCATGGGAATGAGCAGAAGGGTAGCTGAGACGATCTTCTTTTGTTCGGCTTTTTGTTTTCAATTATTGTTAAGTGTCATGGGTGTAGTGGAATTAAATGAGGCGACACATTGGTTATGAAAGCCGTTGATGATGTAAAAGAGTGGGAGTCGGAAATATTATTATTATTATTTATAGCATTATGTATAAAAATGACAACGGTCTTTAGCAAATATACGAGTATAATTCTTAGCAAATGTTAAAATGTAATATTCTTTGCAAAATTTGAATTTAAAATCTTTAATCATTTGATTGTTATAAATAAGTGTGCCTGTGTTGAAATTATGCAGAATGGCAGACAATATTCAACTTTGAATGCCCAATCATTAAGAATTAGTCATCTCAGTTTAAATTTAATTTTGGTTTTCGAAAAAAATATATGTAGAAATTTAAATGAAAACTAATTTTATAAAGATGTGAAATTGTTTTTGTAATATGTTGGAAAACTGTAATCCTTAAAAGTCAGTACTTTAAGAGAGTACTTTTTGCAACATAATATATTACAAAAACAATTCTATTCGATTTCTAAAATAATTTTAATATATCAATGATAGAGAACTGGAGCTCGTGGTTAAATAATAACAGCCGCACGGGTCGATCATCAAGGTTAAGCAACGCTTGACGAGGTCGGTCCGTGGATGGGTAACCATTTCAACATACCGAGTTTCCTCCGTGCCTCGGAAAGCACGTTAAGCCGTTGGTCCCGGCTGTCATTTGAAGATCTTTGACAGTCGTTACAAGTAGTCAGAAGCTTGAAATCTGACACCAGTCTTGCTAAGGGGTACCGTGTTACCCAGTTACTGGGTTGTGGAGGTCAGATAGGTAGTTGCTCAATGTAAAACACTGGTACTCACCTGAATCCGGTAAGATTGGAAGCCGACCCCAATATAGTCGGGAAAAGGCTAGGCAGATTGATCAATGATAGAGAACAATATCGCTTAATATCATAGGCTAATTTTTACCCAGTGAAAGCCCATGGAGTTAATCCGCGAGAAAAAGCTAGTCGAAAAAAAACTCCGAAGACAATATCACAATATGGAATAAGGGGAAAACAGATCACGTCAGTAAAAATTTTTCAATGAAATGAAATATTACATTTCAAATAAGCCTAAGACATGTAGGTAAACAGTATGTAGATATGATCAGAGCTCATAATAAGATATTGGATGAGACAGGAACGAATACAAAGGGAAGTAATCCTACAAATATAAATCATGCAGTTCTTTCAGATATCGTAATGAAATCGCGCGAGTAAGGGATGGTTAAGGGGAAGGATGTTTATTGGAAGGTAGATAGCAACAAGGTGTTTGAGTAGGGACAATTCGTAAAATTAATAATTTTGAAAAATAATTCTAGAAAGATTGGCATGGAAATCACCACTAGGCACCAAAAGGCAATTACTGTTGCCTCTTGAAAACATAGACCCAATTACGGCAATTCTTTCACTAATATGAAGCAAAATTTGTATCTTGAAAAATTTACATTTCCTGTGAGATATTCCACGAGGCGAAACCGCATGAAAATAAATGAAAATATGTTTTTAATCCAAATAAAAATAGAATTGGATGACACCTCGACTACACGGCACTCGTTCACTCTTCATCAGTCACCACGAAATAAGAAAAACAAAACCTATGTATAAAAACAAAAGACAAAACAACATCGCCTTAATACCGAACTTAAATAAAGCAAAAAAAAAGTCTTAAAAACAACAAAAAAATCGCAAAAACTCCACCGGGTGAGACATCATAATTCGAAGTCGAGAAAGAATAAAAAGATAAAAAAGAAAAAAAGACCAAGCCATTGAGATTTCCCCCGGTACATCATGTTTTTATTACGTTTTACATCAGATAAGCAAGGAGGGTGGAAATCATATGAATTTCATAATACAGTTTAATTATTATAAGGAAAATATGGCAGTTCGATTCTTTTTACCTTTAAATGGAGACGATTTATTGCTGCCTTTGCCATGTGATGGGACATTATTGCTGACTCTGCTGTGTGATGGGACATCATTGCTGCCTTTTCAGTCGGTTGTATTTTATGAAAGACTAGCTTTTTCCCACGGCTTCACTCCTATGGCAGGAACAGCTCATTTGTCAGGTATAAAAATATGTCTATGGCTCGCAACTTTAGTGTATTTCTATCAGTGGAAGTGTGGCATAGTGATTTTTATTGAATTAAAATTTTGACATTGTAATTTCAATTTAATTTAAATTTTGATATTGTATTTTTTTGCATTGTTTGTCTAGTGCAACAAATTTTGTACGCCATAAATGGCAAAACATGTAGCCACCTCATATTAATATAAGACCTTCATACTGTACTCATGTTTTACAAAATCAATATATCTTATCTTATCTTATGAATCTAATAAACAGATAATTTTACTCTTTTTTTTTATAATATTCCCTTGCTTTCGTGTGTGTGTCTGGAAACTAGTAATCGATTTTTAAAGCACTTCTTGACATCCGAATAAGCTGAAACATTGAAATAATGTGGTGCCTTGAAGCTGGTCTCATGATGGAGGTGGACATAACAACTTCTCAATCATACAAGATAGCACCATAATGTTTGGGATCATTGTATGTGACTCAAATATTATATTATATTTAGTACCTTTCAGTTCAAAAAGCTTGTTTTGAAAAAAAAAAAAAACTTAATAATAAGTATTATTAAATTTTATAAATAAAAATAAAAGTCCTGACTGACTGACTGACTCATCAACGCCCAGCCCAAATCCTTAGACCTAGAAAGTTGAAATTTTGCACAGAGGTTCCCTTTTTAATGTAGACAAGGAACAATTAAGGATTCTTCGAAATTCAACCCCTAAGGGAGTTAAATAGGCCATGAAAGTTTGAATGAAACTGTAATTTTTTTTTTTTGAAATGAATTAAATATTGCATTTAGCCTCTAAATATAAAATAAAAATGCTATTATTAAGATTTTTTCAATTTCATTCTTTCAAGGGGTAAAAAGGGGTGTTATAGTGTGTTAGAAAAATAAATTGTTTATCATGAAAATTACTTAACACTTAGTATTTCTGATCTTCAATAAAAATTAAAGAAAAACGTACTCAAGCAGTTTTTGAATTTCATCCTTAAAAAGAGGTGTTGAAGTTTGTATGAATGATTACCTACTGGATGTGCTGGGGGGGGCAATCGATCCCACGATATGTCCAGAATAGAAGTCCATGGCTGTAGCTATTAAAACACCACGGCAGTTCAGTTTATGCTCATTTTATATCAATTTATATGTAATTTTTATAATTCCATAAAATAATAAAGTTGAGCAAATTTTGTAGTCTACGCGAACAAAGACGCGGGTGGAAAGCTAGTTAAATTATATTACAAATACAAAAGATTTCTTAAGTGCGTGCAGACACGTCTTAAATCTACAGTATGGTCCGCTTTCATGGACACTTTAGATTTACTGCAGGTTTTTTTTTTTTATAACCTTGCCTTACACTAGGAATTTCGTCATGTATCGTGGGTGCGTTTACAAACATATAAACTCACATACACAACACCCATAGCCGGAACAACTTACTGTAGGTCATACAAATATTTGTTCTGTGCGGGTATCGAACCCGTGACACGCAGCGCAGCAGTCAATCGCTCAACCACTGCGCCAACCGTGCGCCCAGTTTCATTTAAAAAAACATCTTAAGAAAACCTGGACTTGCATTTATTATAAATCTGAAATCGCCCATCTCCCTTGAGCAAGCGTGGTAATTAATAATTGTGCCTGCCCTGCGTGAGAAAAGGCATTTGCTCTGTAGGACAATTACAGGCTGGTATAACAGCCATGCCGAACATAATCATCAGCCGAAAGACGTCCACTGCTGGACATAGGCTCCCCCAAGCGTCGCCACATTGACCAGCCCCGTGCGTCCCGCATCCAGCGGATCCACGGCACAATCACCAAACATAATTATCTGCCTAGCCTTTTCCCTACTATATTGGGGTCGGCTTCCACGTCTTACCGGATTCAGCTAAGTGCCAGTGTTTTACATGGAGCGACTGCCTATCTGACCTCCACAACCTAGTAACTGGGTAACACGGTACCCCTTGGCAAGACTGGTGTCAGATCTCAAGCTTCTGACTACCTGTAACGACTTTCAAAGATCTTCAAATGACTGCCGGGACCAATGGCTTAATGTGCTTTCCGAGGCACGGAGGAAACTCGGTATGTTGAAATGGTCACCCATCCACTGACCGACCTCGTCAAGCGTTGCTTAACCTTGATGATCGACCCGTGCGGCTGTTATTATTTAGCCACGAGCTCCTCAATCACCAAACATAATATCTTAGAAAATATATCAATAACACGATTATTTTAAATACACAATCTAACATGAGCACTTATTTTAATAACACACATTCCATTTAGCATTCCGTATCGCCCCAAGGAAATCCCCACACGCCACACCTCCTCAATAAAACTTTTAAAGGCGTCGACTGTGTAAAATATTTTGATAACAAATGCGTTAGGCGCCGAGTTATTATGAACAATAAATTGCATACGGCACCATTTGTCATATCAACACGTTTTACTTGCCATTATGCTGTTTTGTTGGTGTTTGGAATATGTGAGCGGGGAATGTAATTTTTCAGTTCGGGTTTCAAGGTGTTGACGATTTCTTTTTCTTGAAAATTGTAAAGAAAATGAAATCGTCAGATGTTTTAATCTCATATTTGCTAGCTAAGGCGCGGGCTACCATTTCGGCGCCCGTGCCTGATCAAATTGCGCTTTATTCCCATGCATTTTGTATGAAATTTGAATGGAATAGGAAGCCGCCCGTACCTTTAAGTACCTTTTTTCGAGATTGTGGGAAACTATCAAGATATATGCTGACAGACGAATTCATCTATCATTTAGAAATCGAATAACTTCTGTTCAATTAGTTTCTGATTGAGCAGAAATCAGTCGATTGCTAGCCAAGGACCGAAAAGTTCCATGAAAATCAAATACATAGTGTTCATTTCTTTGGCTTCGGAATTATCGAATTATTCTGTTTACTTAGTTATGTATGTTTACTTCTTACTTCAGTTTTCATCTTATGACTATAATTTTCATATGAATATTTGAACAGTCACACTCAAAACATACAAATAATATTAATTTATGACACACTTCTCGTTCATAATTTAAAATGATCATTAACAATATATAATTTTGACGAATGAGAGGCACAAACATTAATGTCTTGTAAACTCAAAAATTAAATGTCTTACGTATCAATTTGTCCAAGTATTTCCTAATCTTCAAGATGTGTGTTGTGTGCCTAGGCACGTGTAATTGATATAGAATGTACTCGAATTTAAACTCATGTGCAGTCGTGCCATTACAAATCCAAACACCTTACACACAGCAAAATAAAAAGGAATCCAACCCCATTGGAACATTATTGTAATCTGCGTAATAAAAGCGATATTAAATTTAAGACTCACTTTTTTATAACAGGAGATGGAAAACGCGAATTTCATATCAGTAGTTAAAATAAAACGATGGATTTAGACGACGCCGGGGCACGTGTGTAGTATAAAATATATCTGAGTATATAAAAATCGTTTCATGGAAATAAATAAAATGGTGTGTGTGATTCAGTTTGTGAAGAAATGAAAAGAACTGCCATGTTGGCTATGAAAATTTCAGTAACAAAGATAACATATTTATTGAAGGCTCTAAGAAGTGACTGTTCAACTCGTTTCCCATCATTACGTATGACGGTCAGAAAAATATTTTTCTTAAACTTTAAAGGAGTGTCAAGGGGAGAAGGTATAGAGTTTGAAAAAGGTGAGTTTGGTAAGTAGATAGGACCTTCTTCTTCGAGTGGCTTAATTTATGGGCAATAAATCAAAATTATAATCACTTTACTGGTTAAAACTGAGTATAGTTTGAATGCAAAAATATATGTTTTTGACAGTGAATTGGAGTCGATTTGAAGGACATGACTTAAGGTTAACAGGCTTGTGTAAATCAACGAAGGTATACTTACATCAGCAGAAGTTTGTTCTGTTTGTTCAAATACTTCATTTACATTGAGAGTGCTGAAAAACCCCTTGTCCAACATTAAAACGTATCCATTTAGAAAAATAACGATCGAAACAAATTAAATCCCGCCCTATATTCCTACTGATCCTGCTTAAGCACTTTATTTATTATTATTTCCTTACGAATGTAACCTATTTTATTGTACCTTTAACATTCGCCATAGAAACTTTACTGTTAACATAAACCATGGCAGGGTATAAAAGATTTGTTATAAAAATTAAACTCTTAAGAAACACCGAACCTCCCCCTTATCGGTTGGGTAATCATATAATTCGTGTTATTGTTCCACCCGCCATTTTGTTTTAGAATTCGAATTTTAAAAAGGGCGGTTGTAAAAAAGTATTTTAATGGTATCTTTTTTATTAGGAAAGTGATGAGCTTTAAAAAATTATAGTATAGTAAACGATTATATTGTTCCGTGGAACAATAACAGACTTTTGGAATCTTGAGCCAACATTTTTAATAAAGGAAAACCTGTTTCATATTTCTCTATTCATGTTTTTCTACGATTAAACTGTATTGAAAACAATTTGTTGTACGCAACTGTACCGGATCAAATAAAATACGACAAATACATATAGTGCAATTTTTTTTTCATAAGTATATAAAAGTGCATTCGTTAATTTAAATCAATGTAATTTTAATCTTACTTTTCTTTACTAACATAATTTAAATACTTACGTTAAGGGTTTAAATAAAGATGTCGAAAATTTTGTATGTCATTTTTGTGGCGAATTAACACTTTTTTTTTATTTTTTCTTTCTTCTAGGTATTCGTCAAACGACTATAAAAAATAACAAAACCATTTATGTTTTTTTAATAACAAATACAAAGACAGTAAAGCGATTTGCACATATAGGGAATGTGACCACCCATTGCAAAATCAGAACGTCGTGGTATCTCATACCGTTAAAATCATAAATAAATAATTTCTGCCACGCATTCTTCAGTGATAAGCCATTTTAACAATCTTCATTACATAAACACTTAATTTTATAACCGTAACCAATTGAAACCATCGCTGTCAAATAATAAAAATTAACGTCAAATAAGAAAGTTTAATACCTCTTTTGGATTCGAACTCATTACACAATTTTAACTGTCAATAAACACGCTTTAACGATTTAAAAAAAGAATTAGGAGGGTGACGTCATAAAGTCATTGGTAGTACTTAATAAAGGAGTAAAGAAACTTCATATCAGTACATTGACATGATTGTCAATTGTCCAACAAATAAAGTTCTCATGGAGTATTAATACATCCATGTTTACAATATTTGTAAGTATGTGAGAACCATGTTCCTATTTATTAAATGAATGAATTTACATGCTAGTGCTTGTAAGACCTTATACCAATAGTAGTATAGTAGAGTAAGTCTGGGTGCATCGTCCTGACGTAAGTACATGTATTAATGTATGTATGTAAATGTTTAAAACAATCTATTTTAAAAAGTATGTGTGGTGTTTCTTCTTCGTTCTTCTCCATAACAAGCAAAGTTTCCGAATGGACGGTAGAATCAATTATTATTACCTTTAAATTTAAATTTTTGATCAAAAGTGTTGCTTAATGGCCTAATTCCAATAAAGAATTTTGATTTTTGACTTTGACTTTGACATGAAAGTTATATCTTAGCAAAAAAAATTTGGTTCAAAGCTATCTTTTCTAAATCTCATTTTTAAACCACTAACTTTTGGCTGCGCCTTTTATAGCATTTGTTCATAATTTATTCACTTAAGACTGAATGATAGTGCTTTAGCTAGCTCTAACACAATACGAGTATTTCTAAATTTAGTTTTTTTTTTAAACCATTCTAGATCTCTCTATATCTGTCACAATTAGCGAAAAAATAGGAAATTTACATTTTATTGGAGAAAATGCACAACTTTCTAATTGTGTAAGGGCTTTTATTTTTTTCATATTAAACAATAACCGGGTTTGGAGTCATATGGATCTTCTGTAATAAAACTTTTTAGTGGTGATAGAATTAACAGTTCTGTATGAGGTTTATAGCCGTCGCGTGCGCAGATCAGGACATCTTTTATGCTACACAGGGTGTAAATAATTTAATGTACGTCTGAAATTAGTGATAAAGTATTATTTGGTGTTAAATGCTAATCGTACGTTTTTTATTGCCTTTACAGATGAAGGATTTTCGTTTATGACTGATTTTTATATTGTATTTAATGTAATGATATTATTTTAATGTTTATGGTGGTATTGTTATGCCATATGGGTTAAAGTTGTCTGGATATGTCTTCATAACTTGAGTTTGAAATTAGAGTTAAGTGACGCGGTTGGTTAATGTCGACTCATCCAGTCAATTACAGTAGCTAAAGTTTGTTTGCAACTATTTTTTACGCCTTGACGGAAAAAGAGGGGTTTTATAAGTTTGACGTGTGTACCTGTGTGTCTGTGGCATCATAGCCGCTAAACGGATGAAACGATTTTGTTTTCTTTTTTGTTAGGAAAGTGACTTTATCGAAAGTGTTCTTAGCTATGTTTGATGGAAATCGGTTCAGCCCTTCTAAAGTTTTAGTTGTTTTACTGTTTGAATCGAGATGTTTTGCAAAATAAAGTGTCATAATTTCGTGTTCAATAGTTTGTCGATCGATGCTTGTCTACTACTAGGAAAAATAAGTTGCATGAAATAAAAATGTGTCGGATGTTTTTTTAATTTTACTTCTTGCTTCAGTAACTGGCCCTCAAATAGCTAGTTTACGGTCTTTCTCAGACTTTACGATGAGCAGACTTCTACTTAATTTTAAATTAAAGCCTGCAGAAGACCGAAAACTATGAGTAGATATCTAACCAAAAAGGTATTAATGAATCCATTAATCAAGAAATTATTACATATCTTTTGCATTAGCGATAGTAATCATACAATATTTTGAACTTCAGAGGGGTGACCATAAGCTCTTAGAGCGGTATCAATTTGATATCGAATAAGGGACAGATGTATTTGACTTGTACACATCTGCCAATTACTCGATCTCAAATTGATACCGCTCTAAGAGCTTATGGTCACCCCCCAGAAATAACTAACTTACTACCAGTACCTAATCCAAGTGAAAACGCCTTTTCACGACAAAAAACCTTTAATGCCTTTCTTACTTTTTCATCTAATGACTATAGGTATTGATTGTCAATCGCTCGTCCACTTTTCACAAAACATAAAACAGTTCTTATTATTTTGCCATTAATTTTACAATATCATACCGATGCAAGTGACATGAATAAAAGCATAACAGATAATATATTCCAATCTATAAACAGTTTACGATACTCCCCGATAGTTTATAGTGGATGAGATTTAAGTTTTATAGGTACTTGTGTTTTACGTTTTAGGGTGGCAGTCGGTCTGTTTTGACCATTTCGGTTGTGAGCATTGCATTTGCAGTTACACGTCTATTTACTAAGGGCTCAAATTTTGTAGATTTTTTTGGCTGATATTTATTTATGCGTTCTTTTATTTTGGGATGAAATTTTTGTTGACAGACGCAGACTTATCACGTTTACGTTAAAGTTTAAGTTAAAGATAAATGATATGATGACGTTAATGACCCAATTACAGGGGGGTGAACATAAACTCTTAGAGTAAGGTTATTTTGAGAGTGCGTAAGTGACTAATGTATGTGACTTGTATACATTTGTCCCTTTATTTTTTTATAGTCGAACTATGATAGTTTTGACACGTCAGGGTACGGGGACAGGGGGGTGACCATAAACTCTTAGAGCGGTATCAATTTGAGATCGAGTAAGTGACAGATGTATACAAGTCAAATACATCTGTCACTTACTCTATCTCAAATTGATACCGCTCTAAGAGCTTATGGTCACCCCCGAGGTCACTCGTCAATATTCATTTTTTTACATCCCGATATAACAAAATCTATTTTGACGAGTGACCTGTCCATGGGTCATTAAAGTATCATTAATGCATACCTAATGTAGTACGGCCAGAAACTCTATATTCACAGTTATGGATTTTAATATTGTGTCAATATGCACAAACATGGTCGGGCATAAACGGTAAAATCGTTAAACAATGTGCAAGATAGCAAGATTTTCTTTTTAGTCTGGTCAATTCATTTTCGGAATGTAAGACTTGCCGAAAATTAATCGACTAGGTGAAACTTTGGAGGACTCACAAGTAAACAAACAATAAGAAATTTCATCAATTTAACTGCGAAAAACACACAACCTTACATTAATTTGATGCAGTATTATAAAGTAAACTTTATTACAAGATTCGATATGCCGAGGCAGCGATTAGCTGACGCTTACGACTGACCGTAAATAATGCGACAAAAAATAACATAACTGACAAAAAGAATGATGCTATTTTTTATTGTATCGCAGTTGTGTGTACGACTGTACATTTTTGGGGTTTTATGGTTCTGTAGTAAAATTATGAAAAGCATATTAATAAAAATGTGTTTTAGAGTAGCTACTGGATACTATGTGTATCTAAGTAATTATGATTTCGATTAAAAATATATACCTAAATTATTATTTAAAAAAACTGTCTAATGTATGTGTAATAAAACAAAAGAAAAAGATAAAATTATCTAGCTTTCTTTCTTGAGTGAAAAACAAATGCCACTTAACATTCTGAAAAAAATATGATGTATTTTTCCTAGGTATACAGACTAACTCTCAGGAAGAAAATATCAGCAGAAGTATAAATTTTAAGCCAAAAACTTAAGATACATTGACGATTACTCAAACAAATAAAAAACTTTTTTACAAAAAAATACTACCGACTGCCAGAAAACTACAAAGTGAAAAATAACTTTATTTTTGGAAGTCGGTGTCTTTCATAGGTAACATTTTTTTGCGTTATGGACACCGACTTCCAAAAATAAAGTTATTTTTCACTTTGTAGTTTTCTGGAAGTCGGTAGTATTTTTTTGTAAAAGTTTTTTATTTTTCACTTTTTATGTGTACCTACCTAATAGGCAAGTTGTTTAGTAAGTTTCCTATAACGCCGGTTTAGCATAGATTACCCGAATATCATGAAACTTGAACAAAACCGATGAAATGAGAGATCTGCTTACCCCTTCAGAGCGTACTGGCGTGATGTTATGTTATGAAATGGTATAAACAATAAACAGACATGCGATTGCAACAGTCCCGAGAGATTTGCCGTTATTTATTGAAGAGTTCTGTTGTATATCTTCGAAGTTCTTCATCAGATCTTCACCAAATCAAAATGGGACCAATTTCGAAACATACTCTTTTAGACAAAAAAATAATTTTTAAAATCGGTCTACAATCGACGGAGATATCGGTGAACATACATAAAAAAACATACAAGAAGTCGAACATAGAACCTCCTCCTTTTTCGAAAGCCGGTTGAAAAAATCTGTACAGAACCTCAAAGCCATCACACATCACTTTTAATAGTGACGCGCCATGCTTCGATACGGTTCGATGTCGATATGTATTTTTATGTTCGACTCTAATTTATATCTGTCCTCGTAAATGTCAACTGACGTATACGTTTGAGATTATTACTTATAACGCACGCGGTTTTTAACGGTCCTTTTACTTGATTGCAAATGGCATTTTTTGGACGATCTTTTACGTTAGTTTATTAGCGAAATGGAAAAATATAACTGTGACAGTTAAGAGGGCTTTGCTTTGACAAAGATGTTTTCTGCGTTGTGGTAAAACGTTAAAATATCGTAAAAATGTTTTTGCAAGGCATGGTTTTTTGTTAGTCCTGGGACCGTACCATAACGTATCAACACCACCATGATTGCGCTGTGAAAAAGGGATTCTTTGATCTTTTCTCTTTAGCTCCGTCTCGCTCTCACTGTGGAATCATGATATGTAGTTTTGATTCGTCAGATTAAGGCTCTTTTGGCCGACTGCCTTTTTTAACCGACTTCAAAAAAGGAGGAGGTTTTCAATTCGTCGGATTCTTTTTTTTATGTATGTTCCCCGATTACTCAAAGACTTCTGGACCGATTTCAAAAATTCTTATTTTGTTTTAAATGGTATACTTCTTAGTTGGTCCTATATTCACCAGGTCAGTATCTGATGATGGGGTCTTAAAGAAATCGCGGGAACTCCTCAAATATTATAGGCATGCTTATAGCGATTTTGGTATATTTATCAACAATGCAATCATTTGCACTCAGAAAGTATCATTTGGTGAAATCGCACCATCGAACAGATTTGATAATGAAGCCGGAAGGTTGGAACTGGAACTCTGAAATGAAACAATGTATCCTAGTCGTGTTTATGCTTATTGGAATCGTCATGAGGTCATGAGACGTTCTTTGGCTATAAATTATTATCATGTTAATTGGAGATACTTACCAGAACTAAAAAGAGAAAAATAAAAAAGTTTTTACAAAAAATCAAACCGACTTCCAGAACAAAAGACTACAAAGCAAAAAATAACTTTCTTTTCCGAAGTCGGTGTCGAAAAACGGAAAACAATGGGTACAAAAGACACCGACTTCGGAAAAGAAAGTTATTTTTTGCTTTGTAGTTTTTTGTTCTTGAAAACATAAGAAGACCAAGTATATGACTGGTAATAAGTCAGCTGGATAGATTCAAAACAGACCCGTGTCTCAGAATTGCTCTCTCGTCTTGATGGATGGATTTTTGCTATGTTAGCAAAACACACATGATCGACAAGAAAATGCTTGAAATTAACAATTGCTTAGTTTTAGCTATCGGACTTGGTTTTACGTGTTAGAACAAAAAACAAAGAAAAAGCTTCAAACACTTTTAATATTAAGCCCGTATCAGCTTAATCTATCAATGGCATTAAATCTCTACTGCAGAACAATAAAATTTTCAATGACGTTGGTAAAATGAGGTAGTAGACGATTGGCATTACGCTTTAGTGGCGATTCGAACGCAGTGTGCGATTGAAGCCACATTGTAGCTTTAGTACGTGCTTCTGTGCAACCTTGTTTAGATAAAGAGGTGATTTAATGTAACATATAGGTACGTTTGGTGGTAAAAATTTAATAATCAGGTATCTATTTCGAAATCATATTGAACACTCATTTATTTTAAAATATTTCTTTGTTATCATTTATTGTATCTTCGATGAACGTTTGAGTGTGACCCTATTTATGATTGACTCATCATCGTCATCTTCAGCCTTTTTACTCGACTGCCGAAGGAAGGTAATGTGTTTGTTCCTATGAGGCGTTCTAGAGACCAAACGCGTTGGCTGATTTTGATGACTCATACGTCAATCGATTCATCTTAACCCTGCGTGTGACACTGGCTACATTCAAATTGAAAAATAGAAAAATGGCGGATATTGGGCGCCATGTTAGAGGGGACAAAAAATTTTTTTGCTTCCAAATCCATCGTGTGGGGTATCAAATTAAAGGGTTTTAAGAGGTGAATATATAACACTTATATTTTTAAATGTACCTAAATCTTAAAAAATATTAACTAAAAAATTATAAAAATAAAGTTAATTCAAAAAATCCCGACTGCTTAATGGTTTTGGTCAGCCAGCTCGCATATACCTACGTATCCTCCGACTGCACAGCATGATTTTCTTATTGTTTACGGCTTTTAGTTCGCTTTTTAAGCAGTCGGTTTTTTTTTTTTTTAATGTTCCTACTACTGGGACACAGGCATCCTCTTTGTGAGAGGGAATCGGCGGTGACCCACCACGCGGGCCCAATGCTGGTTGGTGTAAGTCACATGTATTCGAATTATTGTTTCTAGGACATGCCGGATTCCTCACGATGTTTTCTTCACCGTTTTGAGAGCAGTGGTGATGAAATAATTTACACAAACTAAATATTGATGATTTATTATTTTCAAGCATTTTTCATTAATTACTTTCAGAATTTTAGTTGTCAAGTTCGCAAGTCTAGTTATCTCAAGACATCTTCTTTTTCATCAGTTATTTTCAATGACTGTCTTTTTTTCTTCACTAAAACAAAATATTATTCAAATAGCATGACAAAATGAACACATTTAATTAACACGCTTTTATTAGCTTGGTATGTATCTATGTATCAATGTAACGGAATCTTTGAACGTGATTTTCTCCCCCTTCAAAATGTGAGATTGATTTGAAACTTTGCACACGTATCAAGGACCGATGACAATGCAATAATTTAGTCAAAGTCAAAGCCAAAGTCAAAGTCAAATATGTTTATTCAACTAGGCCAATAAGCGGCACTTTTGGACGTCAAACAAAAATTAAAATTTACAAATAATGAATGTTCATTCTACCGGGCGCGTTTAAATAGTTTGTTGTTTGTTTTGCCTTACCAAGATCTTCAGGATTAGCGACTTATTAGTTCAATTTACCATTAAAGCGTGTTTGTTTAGTTTTTAGAACTACAATTTATTTTACAACACTTACACACACACATTTTTACAATGTGATTGTGTTAGTGGTTTCACGCTTGTGACAACACAGGTAACGTTGCTATATTAATAAAATTGCAATATTGACAATATTGCAATTTTATTAATATAGCAACTTTAAAAACGACAAACTTTAAAAGTCATAACTTTAACCGTTTGGCTGTAAAACAATATAATAGTATGATCGCGTTTATCGATATGAAAGTTTTATTTGAAAAGTTATATCAGAACTATTTCAGTTCTCCTACATTGTCTGTTTATTGTGTCGCTTTATGAAATAAAGAAATGGATTCAAGCATTGTCTTTGTGACTTCATCTTGAACTTTATTGTTGCTAACTGCTTGACCTGAATCGTTTATTAGACACTGGCTTTTGCCCGCGAATTCTTTCGCGTGGATTAAAAAAATGTTTAGCATAAACATAAACTTTTTTTTCCACACTATAATTTCTCAGTATTGCACTGTGGAATTATAGTATACTAGCTGTTGCCCGCGGCTTCGCTCCCGTGGACCACCCCACAGGACCCAATTTCGGGATTAAAATTTAGCCTATGTCACTCAGGAATAATGTAGCTTTCTATTGGTGAAAGAATTTTTCAAATCGGTCAAGTAGTTTCGGAGCCTATTCGGTACAAACAAACAAACAAACAAAAAAATCTTTCCACTTTATAATATTATATATAAGTATAGATATATCCAGATACGTTCTGCCGAGGTTGCTGTGATGCCGAGTCGAGCATACATCTAAACATTGGCGTTTTCTAAAGAAGTATGAAACTATTTTGTCCAAGGTTTTTCTGAAACTTTTCTTTTTGCATCATATTTTTATGCGTTCGAATTCTGAGCAACTTTTGACAATAATTCATTTTTCCCTGTTTTTTTAAAGAATATAATTAAAGTCAGCATCAGATGTCAATGCTAAAATATCAGCATCAGCGGATGTGAAAAAATATGCATCAGCAACATTTTTTTTTGTTTTTGTCTGGGTAATCATTACAGTGTCAGACTTACTGACTAAAACCCACCCCTGTTCCTTCAGTTGCTTGTGCCAGGGCCGCGGTAACTCTCTTTCAAATTTATCCGTGTACCAGACAGGTGATCCACACAATGGTGACACCCGGGCGTTTCCTCCCGAATTATCCTGAATAGGAACCTCCCGAAACAGCCGTGTCCTGGAACTGCGTCAGGCGGAAGGTGAGGACACCATAGCACCTCTCAAGACACTCTTTAAAGAATTATATCGCCGGAATTGTGGCGTGCTCAGCGCTGGGTTGCGACAGTCGCTCTCTTCATGTTTGTCGCCATGAGATCCCGCCAGAGCTCTGTCCACCGAGCCACGATTTATCGTAGCAACGGAGTTAAGAGATTCGCCTCCTCGCGCCACATCAGCAAAAACCTGCTGTAAAAATCTTACCTAGGCGAAGTGAACATAAAGTGAACTGTCAATTCATTCAATCAACGTGGAAGTCACTTTATACTTCAAACTCAGATGCAACTGATTAGCGAGCGATTGCCTACCTGACTTCCACAACCCTGTTTCTGGTAAAATACTTCACGATACTTTTGAGACTGATTGTTAGTTCAATTTCTGACTTTCTATATGTCTTTTTTCCTTGCAACTAAGCCATAAATGATAGTCGAGACCATCAGTGCAAGTGACATTACCACTGATGAAATTTCTCTTTTCGATCTAGCCCGTACAGAAGATATAGAAAATAATAATGTATTTTGAATCCATTCATCAATATTAAAAACTCAACGCAAACACCCCTTTCCAATTTGCAAACATCAATGAGGAAGCATCCTTTCGCTAAACAAAAAAAGGAAAAATTAAATAAAAATCATTTCGGAACTCCTTTCACAGAATCGTTTCTTATGCGACATTGTAAATAACCTGATGGATTACTGGCAAATGAACATTCTGAATTCAATTTTGTTCTTACCGCTCTAAAGTTGAAATTCGGTTGTTTTAGGGACGCGTAATTCCAGTAGCTGTATCGATATCCTGACTGAACTTTAAATTTTGAATTTCTACTTTGTGCTTTGAGAATAAAGTTGAAATTGCCTTGACAAAAGAAAGGTTATTTCAAGTAGCAGGATCGGTATCGAGTGAAAATTATATGCTCGAATATCTTTGAACCGATTTGTCGTGAGATGTTGAACCATTGTATTGTTCATCTTCAAAGGACTTTTTTTCTACTTTATTATTACGCTTCGCGAGTCGGAGGTTGTAATACGATTGTTATTTGTGTGATTATATTGAGTTTCAGTTTATTAAGGATCAGATTGGTTGAGAATTTTTTATAACCACGTAATTTTTTTAATAACTTCGTACTAAATTTGTTGTTTTTTTTAATTCTGCCTTATTAAGGTATGCAGATATGGACATTATGCAGATATGGACATTTCCCAAAATAGGTAAATAATAAGTATTCTGATATAAAAACAAAACTACTAAAACAAAGACTAAATATTGGAATACCACGAAAGTCTACAGCAAGAACTTTGATAAAGAAAACATCAAAGAAAAGTAAAGGATATCTATTGACAAATGTTTACACAGTATTACCAATAGCATTAGAAACCCTTCCACATACCCAACAATAATATTTGTCTAACAAACACACGAAATAGTTTCACAAAATAATACTACCTTTTTTACCTTTGAACAACAATTCCAAAATCTGCTATCGGAATTTCAATCTAAGAACGAATAAATACGTTATAAATTTCTTTCGAGATTTTTTATTGTATCTGATTGTACCATCGTTATTTATGTACTTGATACTGAGCCTTTTTTGTTAAAAGATAAGCATCAAAGTTGATTGCACATCAAACAACAAGGGTGCAAGCCACCATTTCCCGGTGTCCCAATTTATTTTTTTATTTACTTCTTAAAATGTATGCAAATTCGAAATTCAAATGATTCCTTGCGATTGATGCTTTGTCGCTAGATTATCAGGTGGCTGTACACCCGTCCCTTTCTTTCCTTTGAAGGTTTGTATTTGCGTCTTTTTCTTTCAGTCTCGTAATAATGAAAGCAATTTGTTGGTCCCGTATTCAATTTGGCAAAGCAGAATTAGGTATAATAAAATTATACAGATTTTCGCTAACGTTTCGTATAAATGTATTGTAAGAGGATTTTATTTTTTCTAATTTTGTATGCGATAGGGTGTCCTTTTACCTGTGGTTGGTAATCTCTTTAAATTAGGGGGAATAAGCATACAACTTTTTTGTTTGAGGATTGTTTTAGCTTTTAATTTGTTATAATGTCAGTAATAATTATATTAAAGAATCCTAATGTATCAAAGGATTTAAGTAGGCAAATGCAAATGATTAATTAAATGATAAATTATTTTATTTCTGTAAGTTGGTTTGTTGTAAGTCTATCTTATTTTTTGTAAAACGAGATGATACGGCGTTTCCTATTTATCTACTCTGAGAAGAAAGGGCGAAACAAACTCAGCGGTCACAGTCTCTTTTAAAGTCCATACAAAATCTTAGTTAGATCATTTGAAGTCCATGTAGATTGGTGTCTGAAATGGTCTTTTAAGGAAAGAACCAGCCAGATTAAGTGGACCTGTCCAGTCAGTGCACGTATTTGTCAATAACCGTGCAGCTCAACTCAGAATTTAAGGAGCTCAACGATTCGACGAACAATACCAAAGAAAGGACATTAGGGTAGACCGCATAAATTACTCAATAAAAACCTATATTTAATATAAAATAATTTAATACTTTAAAATGTAAATATTCTTGTTGCAACAAAACCAAGAATAAAACAAAATTCAGGAGGCAAAAAAAAATGCAGCATCCCAATTCCAGCCTTTTTGTCCTTAACGTAATCTTTAACGGTAGAAAACGCTTTCTGGCACAACTTACGTTTAATGAATGATTTGAATTTATTAAGACTTAGATCTCGTACGTGGCTTGGAAGCTTATTAAAAAAAAGAGTAAAGTAGGGTATATGCAAACGCATATTATACCCACGTTTCACCAGTTATGATCCCAATGCTCCTAGGCACTGAGCAAATGCTAAAATACGTTACAGCATTATAATACTAGCATACAGATGCCTCATCCCATACACACAAACATACACACCACACACACACACTCAAACACACACCACATCATCACATCACCACACACACCACACACACACACGCGACATTATCGCTTACCATCAGGTGAGATAGTGGTCAAGCTCAAGTCTATCTACGATAAAAAAGAAACCGTGCCGACGTAAAAGGGTTTACTTCTGTTCTGGATTTTTTTATTCTTTAAATACAGTGACGATTTGTTTTATACAATTTTTTGCACGTTTTACAGTTTCAGTGCAGCAATATCATATATAATATCATGTGTACATATTTAAACAATCCAGTGGAATGCCTCAGAAATTAAAAAACGCGCCATCTGTTGCCATCTATTTTAAATGATCCGTTCAAATAATCTTTGAAATGTGAATTAAGAGCCCAATATTCCCTAATTTTGTGCTTAGGAGAGTTGATTTAACAGGAACATACAATTTTTATGTTCAATTCCAGAAAATGTTAATTTTATACACAATTCAATAACAAATCGATGCATAACGCGCCATCTAGTGAGATTTGTTTAGACCAAATTTTCTTTCTTAGCGCTGGGACCGGTTACAGTTAAGTTAATGCATAAACTCATATTATCCATTGGGTAAGCAGAAACTACAAAAAGTCATCGAAAAAAAAACTACTGCGATTCTTACATACTCCTCCCGATACGTTTATCATCTGTATATATAAACTAGTATTTGCTTGGTGCGCGAGCTGCAAGCAGCTCGCGGCTTTGTCGTGTTTTTGAGAAGTATTCCTTAACCTACCCTACACCTACCCTACACCTATCCTACACCTACCCTACACCTACCCTACACCTATCCTACACCTACCCTACACCTACCCTACACCTACCCTACACCTATCCTACACCTACCCTACACCTACCCTACACCTACCCTACACCTACCCTACACCTACCCTACACCTACCCTACACCTACCCTACACCTACCCTACACCTACCCTACACCTACCCTACACCTACCCTACACCTACCCTACACCTACCCTACACTTTGTTCCAAAAAACATAACCCTAATGTTTGCTTGTCGTCGCCAGGCACTGAGTTTCGCTTCACCCACTCAACCTTCGTTACGCTACGGAGGTCGCCGGCTCGCTTCGCTCGCCACCTCCCCCCTGCGCTGCACTCGGTCTCGTAGGTTCGCTCCACTCGGGATCCCTACGCTAAATCCGTAAAAAAAAGATTCGCCAAAACGGGGGGTGGGAGGGGGGAGATGGGGGGCAAGGGGGTCAACTTTGAAAAATGGTTTGTTTGTGACTATAGCATTGCCCCTTTATATGAATCTGAAAAAAGAACTGTTCCAAGTCTCTCAACTTCCGAGATCCGCTTAAAGGGGGGGAGAAGGGGGGCGAGGGGGTCAACTTTGAAAAATGCTTTTTACTTTTCCGAGCCTCCTCTAAACGATTCCGTAAAAAAAACAAAAAAAAAAGATTAGCCAAAACGGGGGGGGAGGGGGGAGAAGGGGGGCAAGGGGGTCAACTTTGAAAAATGGTTTGTTTGTGACTATAGCATTGCCCCTTTATATGAATCTGAAAAAAGAAATGTTCCAAGTCTCTCAAATTCCGAGATCCGCTTAAAGGGGGGGAGAAGGGGGGCGAGGGGGTCAACTTTGAAAAATGCTTTTTACTTTTCCGAGCCTCCTCTAAACGAATCCGTAAAAAAAACATTCTACGGGTACCTTAGTTTCCGAGATACGATAGACGGGGGGAGGAGGGGGGAGGAAAAGGGGAGGTTTGGGACTTTTCCCATACTCACGGGAGTTACTTGTTTACGAATCTGTCAAAATATACCCACCTCCCCATCCACCATCTGGGAGAACAATTATGTCAATGAGTCAGTCAGTGAGTGAGTCAGTGGTAATGCAGTTTTATATAGTATAACTAGTATTTGCTTGGTGCGCGAGCTGCAAGCAGCTCGCGTGTCGTTGTCCCTACACCTACCCTACACCTACACCTACCCTACACCTACCCTACACCTACCTTACACCTACCCTACACCTACCCTACACCTACCCTACACCTACCCTACACCTACCCTACACCTACCCTACACCTACCCTACACCTACCCTACACCTACCCTACACCTACCCTACACCTACCCTACACCTACCCTACACCTACCCTACACCTACCCTACACCTACCCTACACCTACCCTACACCTACCCTACACCTACCCTACACCTACCCTACACCTACCCTACACCTACCCTACACCTACCCTACACCTACCCTACACCTACCCTACACCTACCCTACACCTACCCTACACCTACCCTACACCTACCCTACACCTACCCTACATCTACCCTACACCTACCCTACACTTTGTTCCAAAAAACATAACCCTAATGTTTGCATTCGTCGCCAGGCACTGAGTTTCGCTTCACCCACTCAACCTTCGTTACGCTACGGAGGTCGCCGGCTCGCTTCGCTCGCCACCTCCCCCCTGCGCTGCACTCGGTCTCGTAGGTTCGCTCCATTCGGGGTCCCTACGCTGCCTGGTTCACTCCCACCGGACAGGTTTCGACGACCGATATTAGGTAGGGGAGGTTGGGGAGAGGAGGGATGAAGGGAGGGAGAGTGGGGCGTTTTGAAAAATGATTCCGACTCAAGCATTGCCCCTTTATATGAATCTGAAAAAATAAATGTTCCAAGTCTCTCAACTTCCGAGATCCGCTTAAAGGGGGGGAGAAGGGGGGCGAGGGGGTCAACTTTGAAAAATTATTTTTATTTTTCCGAGCCTCCTCTAAACGATTCCGTAAAAAAAACTGAAAAAAAAGATTCGCCAAAACGGGGGGGGAGGGCGGAGAAGGGGGGCAAGGGAGTCAACTTTGAAAAAAGGTTTGTTTGTGACTACAGCATTGCCCCTTTATATGAATCTGAAATAAGAAATGTTCCAAGTCTCTCAACTTCCGAGATCCGCTTAAAGGGGGGGAGAAGGGGGGCGAGGGGGTCAACTTTGAAAAATGGTTTTTACTTTACCGAGCCTCCTCTAAACGATTCCGTAAAAAAAACAAAAAAAAAAGATTAGCCAAAACGGGGGGGGAGGGGGGAGAAGGGGGGCAAGGGGGTCAACTTTGAAAAATGGTTCGTTTGTGACTATAGCATTGCCCCTTTCTATGAATCTGAAAAAATAAATGTTCCAAATGTTCCAACTTTCGAGATCCGCTTAAAGGGGGGGAGAAGGGGGGGGAAAGGGTCAACTTTGAAAAATGGTTTTTACTTTTCCGAGCCTCCTCTAAACGAATCCGTAAAAAACAAAAAATACGGGTACCTTAGTTTCCGAGATACGATAGAGGGGGGGAGGAGGGGGGGGGGAAAGGGGAGGTTTGGCACTTTTCCCATACTCACGGGAGTTACTTGTTTACGAATCTGTCAAAATATACCCACCTCCCCCTCCACCATCTGGGAGAACAATTATGTCAATCAGTCAGTCAGTCAGTGGTAATGCAGTTTTATATAATATAACTAGTATTCGCTTGGTGCGCGAGCTGCAAGCAGCTCGCGGCTTTGTCGTGTTTTTGAGAAGTATTCCTTAACCTACCCTACACCTACCCTACACATACCCTACACCTACCCTACACCTACCCTACACCTACCCTACACCTACCCTACACCTACCCTACACCTACCCTACACCTACCCTACACCTACCCTACACCTACCCTACACCTACCCTACACCTACCCTACACCTACCCTACACCTACCCTACACCTACCCTACACCTACCCTACACCTACCCTACACCTACCCTACACCTACCCTACACCTACCCTACACCTACCCTACACCTACCCTACACCTACCCTACACCTACCCTACACCTACCCTACACCTACCCTACACCTACCCTACACCTACCCTACACCTACCCTACACCTACCCTACACCTACCCTAAACCTACCCTACACCTACCCTACACCTACCCTACACCTACCCTACACCTACCCTACACCTACCCTACACCTACCCTACACCTACCCTACACCTACCCTACACCTACCCTACACCTACCCTACACCTACCCTACACCTACCCTACACCTACCCTACACCTACCCTACACCTACCCTACACCTACCCTACACCTACCCTACACCTACCCTACACCTACCCTACACCTACCCTACACCTACCCTACACCTACCCTACACCTACCCTACACCTACCCTACACCTACCCTACGCCTACCCAAAACCTACCCTACACCTACCCAAAACCTACCCTACACCTACCCTACACCTACCCTACACCTACCCTACACCTACCCTACACCTACCCTACACCTACCCTACACCTACCCTACACCTACCCTACACCTACCCTACACCTACCCTACACCTACCCTACACCTACCCTACACCTACCCTACACCTACCCCACACCTACCCTACACCTACCCTACACCTACCCTACACCTACCCTACACCTACCCTACACCTACCCTACACCTACCCTACACCTACCCTACACCTACCCTACACCTACCCTACACCTACCCTACACTTTGTCCCAAAAAACATAATTCTAGTGTTTGCTTGTCGTCGCCAGGCACTGAGTGTTTCGCTTTTCCCTCGGGATCCCTACGCTGAATCCGTAAAAAAAACAAAAAAAAGATTCGCCAAAATGGGGGGGGGGAGGGGGGAGAAGGGGGTCAAGGGGGTTAACTTTGAAAACTGGTTCGTTTGTGACTATAGCATTGCCCCTTTATATGAATCTGAAAAAAGAAATGTTCCAAGTCTCTCAACTTCCGAGATCCGCTTAAAGGGGGGGGAGAAGGGGGGCGAGGGGGTCATCTTTAAAAAATGGTTTTTACTTTTCCGAGCCTCCTCTAAACGAATCCGAAAAAAAAACAAAAAAAAAAGATTCGCCAAATCGGGGGGGGAGGGGGGAGAAGGGGGGCAAGGGGGTCAACTTTGAAAACTGGTTCGTTTGTGACTATAGCATTGCCCCTTTATATGAATCTGAAAAAAGAAATGTTCCAAATGTTCCAACTTTCGAGATCCGCTTAAAGGGGGGGAGAAGGGGGGCGAGGGGGTCAACTTTGAAAAATGGTTTTTACTTTTGCGGGCCTCCTCTAAACGAATCCGTAAAAAACAAAAAACACGGGTACCTTAGTTTCCGAGATACGATAGAGGGGGGGAGGAGGGGGGAGGAAAAGGGGAGGTTTGGGACTTTTCCCATACTCACGGGAGTTACTTGTTTACGAATCTGTCAAAATATACCCACCTCCCCCTCCACCATCTGGGAGAACAATTATGTCAATGAGTCAGTGAGTCAGTGAGTGGTAATCCAGCTTTATATATTATAATAATTTTAAAAAGTATTAATAGACACAAAAATAAAACAAAAACTGGCCAAGTGCGAGTCGGACTCGCGCACGAAGGGTTCCGCACCAGTATCGCAAAAAACGGCAAAAAAAACACGTTTGTTGTATGGGAGCCCCCCTTAATTTATTTTATTTTAATTTAATCATTATTATTTTTTGAAGTGAATATACAACTAAATATTCTGTGAATATTTCAAGCGTTTACCTGTTGCCGTTATTAATATAGAGCAAAAAACGGCAAAAAAACACGTTTGTTGTATGGGAGCCCCCCTTAAATATTAATTTTATTATATTTTTAGTATTTGTTGTTATAGCGGAAATAGAAATACATCATCTGTGAAAATTTCAACTGTCTAGCTATCACGGTTCATGAGATATAGCCTGGTGACAGACGGACAGTCAGACAGACAGACGGATCGTGAAGTCTTAGTAATAGGGTCCCGTTTTTACCCTTTGGGTACGGAACCCTAAAAACATAATGCTGCAGAATGAACACAATTCTAATCAATAAAATGGCAATGTGCGAATAGACAATTGTCTAGTTGCAATATCGCCCATACAGATATATCGGCCCATGGTTTAATACGTCCATAACATGCATCGCTTCTACCCTCTAATAAAAATGCCATTCAAATTATCCTTACAATAAAATATCAGAGTGTATCACTCACTTGAATTACCTAAGAGTCGTTTATCGTGCGCGATTTCGTTATTGTTTGTGTATAAAGATCATTGGTACCGTATAGATAAAGGTACATATATGTTGTTTTAAATATCATTCAATTTTATTTTGATTTTTAATTTTGATTTGATTATTTTAATTTTGATTTAAATGCTATTTTGATTTTAAATGTTTTTTTTTTTTATTGTATTTCGATTTTTGTTTTAATTGTATTTTCATTTTTGTTTTAACTTTCATTTTTATTTGATATAATGTGAACTTGATTTCGATTTTAATCTGGAGTTAGGTCGATAGCATAATATAATGATGAGCATATAGGTCTATCCACACATATTAGGGCCGTGCCCGGGATGTGACAGGGCCTCATCTCTAATTGTAAGTAGGCGCCCAATGTCAATCGGAAAATAAGTAATAAATCATTTATTTATTTGCATGATGTGCTTACCTGTAAGAAATTGGTACACTCGCGTGCCCGTGTTCCCGCCATACGCGGCACAAGAGGACACCGTGGAGTTTTAGTGGGTTAGAGGCCCACATAACTGCGCTATCTCCACGTGGTCAGTATGCATGAGCATTTCCCCACGCAAAAAAAAGGCTATATGTATATTGGATGTATCTCATATCTTTGTATCAGTATATTCAATTGTTGGTGAGCAAAATAAATTATGATTCATGAGAAACGCTAACCAAACTTAAACACTCTATCATCATTCACTAATAGTGCTATTCTGTAAAAATTTCACAATTAAAACTAAGGTGAAGTAGAAATGGAGTGAGCTGTCAATGTCAAATCTAAATGGAATGACAGTTGATTTCAAGCTCGGTGAGACCTTTACAGAACAGACCGGCTGTTTCTGTGCCTACAATAGTACAGCTGAATGAGGATTTAATTTTATACTTTTAGTGCCTTTTGTAATATTTAGCTGAATTGTATAGTCAAGGGTTAAGTAATGATCCTGGTCTACCACTGGTTTAAATTGTTATATACTATAGATTTAATCAGTCCTTCGACGTTTATCAATCAATAAATTAGAAACACTTTAGTTTTGGAAGAGACTGACTGCAATTTTGACCTTTTTGACTGTAAATACTTCCAGCATAAAACACTGCAAATTCCACTCCTCTAAATTAGAAAATTGAGAGATATAAAACTTTAAAAAGAACATAAAACATTTATTGTCATAATTACTATATTTATAGAGGAATACGGAGTACTGTTATTTTATTAGATCAATCCACCAGAATTCCTGTGATCTACCATTAATAAACAATAAATACTTCTAATGCTTGATTACAGCCAATATACAAACTTTCTGTCAGAAATAAAATAGATAAATTCCTGCTCTAACAAATCGATAAAATAATCCCAATGCAGCGTCGAATCGGAGTCGTGTCGTATAAACTAAATGTCTAACGTATTAAAGTTTACGACAGTATTGTTTTATTAATATCTATAAAAAGTATTTCTACTTCAGTTTTACCGAGAACTTCTTATAGCTTTCAGTGTTTGCGATCTTTATGTACACGCTAAGTTTATTATTGTTTAGGGGTTTGTTTGTATTGCTTGTTTTAGAATTTAGTACCTGGGCGACCGAGCGCTGCTCGGGTGAAAATATAGAATACGACGTTATCTAAATATAAAACCTAGCTAGATCGATTTATCGCCCCCGAAAGTTCCATAATTATGTATAATTATGTATACTTTATTGTACACCAAGATAAAAATAGTTTAAAAAGACATCTTATAACAAAAACAAACATACAACAGCTTTATCGCGATCCGCGATCTCTTCCAGGCAACCAAGAATGGAAAGAGACACCCTGGACACAATATGGGGTTGCACTTGGTGCATATTTTCAAAAATAAATAAATTCATTATGAAAGTAGGTACTAAAATCAAAATACAAAAAAAAAGTAGGTACATAAATACATACATACAACTAATATACAGAAAAGAAAACAATTCAGCTTATACAACATTATGATAACAGTGACCAGTAGTGCTCCTTCACAAGTCGCTTAAAACAGGCAGTGATTGCGCGCGCTTTATAGTCACAGGCAATGCATTCCATAGACGAGTGGCCTGGACAATATTGTCTAGGAATGTAGTGGAATGCATTGGCATTTTAAGCTTCATATTATCCGAACATACTAGATTTTATGAAAATTGTTGGAGCCGTTGCCCATATTTAGTATATATATACATATATACAAGAATTGCTCGTTTAAAGGTATTAGATACTACACATATTATACATGGACGATTCTCTTATGCATTATCTAAACTTATATTATAAATAGGTATTTTGTTTTTGTTGTGTGTTCTTTAAAGGTAACGCTAAAGGTATCGCTTACCATCAGGTGATATAGTGGTCAAGCGCGAGCCTAGCAAAAAGAAAAAAGAAAAGGTAATCTCTGGAATTTCTGATACGATTCAGAAAATTCTTCGATACAAAGTTGAGTTGAGTTGCCGAGTTGTATTACTAACAAATTATGGATCATGAACCGAAATCAATGATTGATTGATTGAAGTACTTTCGCTAACCGTCATAGGCATTTTATTATCTCGGAAATAATTTACAGTTTCTCTGGTACATACTTCGATCAATACTAGATTTAAGTTTAATTTGTTACAGTACCCCAAAGAATGTTTTAGTGAATAAGTCGTTGGAGTGCCATAATTAAATAAATAAATAAATATAAGTTACGGGAGCGAAGCCGCGAAAAAGCTAGTCAACGATATGTCGGTTCTATTACTAGCGTTACGTTACATTCTCTAAGTGTTAATTAATCATAACAGCGTAATTATAAAAATCGCATAATTGTATAGTGGACTTTGATGTCCAGTCTTCTCCATTGAACTTTAAACTTCATAAAAATTAACGTCAAACTTCTATCATTCCAGACGGACGCGCCTTCAGTTGCTGAGAAAGAGCCAGGAGGGTCGATATTCTCTTCAATAATTCCTGACAAGCTTTCTGGATCCATCTGCACAGCAGTTCTCTTTGTGCTGGGATGGAAGCTGTTCTCAAATAAACGGTGAACTGTTTGTAGTGAAGATGTTGTGATGGGATTTTATTGTAGGCAATGTTTTATTGAAATATATGACGTCATGAAATTTTGTGTGAAGGTCTATCGTCATGCAATTCTGAATTCAAATTTAAGAATAGTGCCATTCCATATTATTTTGAATATAATTATATTTTTTTCCTAAGCAATGTATAAAAAATACAAGTAATGAACAACTAACCAAGTTTTTATTTCATGTAGTTGCTTGTAATTTGATAAATAATAGGTATTACATGCAATTTCTGAATTCAAAAATAAACAGTAACTCTAACTTTTGTACTTTTTTTTTGTCTAAAATCTTGTGTTATATTTTTTATGTTTTGTGTAAAAGAAAATTGAACTCATAGTTAATTGGTTTTCATATGTTAACGAAAAGATTTTTCTTTATAAATAAAAATATTTCTTTACAATTATAAATAAAAATAGTACTAGATAAAACTTGCATGACATAAAACTAAAATTGCGTTATATATTTCAATAAAACATTTCTACAAAATTATAAGCGTACGATGAATAAATGTATATGTTATTCGCTGCGCTACGCTTTTTGCAGTTTGTACATTTATTGAGGATTATTGAAATAATCCAATTTTTGTATAATTATTAGACGTAATAATACACAGCTTTATTACAAAGTTGTGTTTTTGTGTACCGTCTGTCGAACGCACACATATTGTATATTTTATAATAATACGTAGTGATTTTTATAAATAATAATGTTTGGTCCATGGCAAAATATAAACTTGCTGCTAATAAATTTTATAAAAAGAAATCGTAGTGAAAGGATTTTTATTTTATAAAAGAAAACGATGGATTTGATTTTGCTACTTATAATTAGGAAAAAATATTTTTATAAGATCAAAAATGTTTTAAGCATAAAAATCTAAAAAAATATTTTAGAATCATTGTCAAAAAAAATCATAATGTTGTCAATGTTTTTCAGGTTACGTAGAATTGCACAAAATTATAAAAAATATTACCACAGTTTATTAATATTTATGTTGTAGAACTAAAAATGTTCACGTTTGAAAACTATTCGTAATGGAAAAAATACCTAAAATATATCCGTAGGTATTTTATAAAATTAATTCTTATAATGAAGTGTCAATTTACATTCCGCTTTCGATGTTGATATATCCATAAATATTTCATAACTTTATGTAGTTATAATAATATACATATTTATTTATTAAGGATTTTCGAAGTATTCAGAAGAATGGACCAGCGATGTTATAGAAAAATAGATTTTATTTAAAACACGATAAAGTCCGTTTTCCCATAAATTGTTCCAAAGAGAGCAGCCTAAAAATTATTATCGATTGATCTCATTTTTTTTATTTTTTTGTGTAATAAAAATGTTTATTTTTAAAATATTTTAGGGTTAGGCCATTGTATGGTGAGTGCCAAGTTATTTCAATGGAGATTTTATAAGATGGTATATTTTGATAATTATTGTCATAAATTGTATATAAGTTAGTTAAGGTTGATTGATGATAAGCTCTGTCATGTCTGATTGTGCAGCAATTTGTTAAAATCAAAATAATAATTTTTGAATTAAGAACAAAGACCGTTTCGGAATCAATTTGTATTATACTCGCAAATGTTACAAAATTGATGGGTCGGCTTGGATAAGCTAGGAAAATTAATTTTATTAAAATTAGTAATTTGAACACATTGATTTTAGAAAATAATAAAGTTAAATTAAGTTCTAAAACGTGTAGTGCTGAGACAAAATACCCGTACCTTTATGGCACCGGGTTGCACCAATATTTTTATTTTTCACAGTAAATGAAAAACTCTCCTAAGAAAATGGATATTTTTAGCTTTTATTAAATAGATGTGTAAATAAAAATACTCCAATAGTTCTGCTAGCTGATTACTCATACTGTTAAGTTACAAACGAGGCTTTGAATTTAAAAAGCACTGTTTAGTTCCAAAAAAATATTAAATTGTTTTCACTCTTTCCGATTCTGGAAAAACAATATTTTCAGGTTTTTCATACAAATAATGGGAGCAAAAAACGTTTTAGGCACAATTCTAAAGTTACTTTCATTGTCACCGTGATTTTTATAAAAATAATTTTATTTTAAGATTACTAAATATACAGAAGAATGTGTTCAAATGTGATATGTATTTATTTAAGGAAACAATTAAAGTAAAAAAAGAAGTTTTCGTAATGATCTCTTGGAAACTCTTATCTGCTGATCATATTTTTCAGTTCTTTTTTGCTGTCAAAAATACCTAAAGAACTATTATTACCTGCCGTTCTGCATGCGTTTTTTTACTTAACGCGCATTTATTAAAACATAATAATAACTGAGCAGGTTGTGAAAATTAATGATTTTCACATCTATTATTATTCTTGTCAGCAAAAAAATATTGAAAATATTACAGGAAAAATGCATTTAGGAGTTTTGTACATAAAAAATTTAAATTGGTATGCTTATTGCTCTTCTTATAAGAATATTATATGTAGCCGCGAAAATTTCTAAATTTCCATAGTAATAATGCTTAAACACAAGAACAAACCGAATTTGTATGGAAGATGCAAGAATTATCTAAGAATTATTTTTATTATATAGCACAAAGGGCAAACCGAGTTATCCTAAATTAAAAGTTATTAAATATTTGCGATAAATAGTAATAAGACTACTAGGCAAAAAAAAAACTGTTGTAGTCAATATTTTTGCAACTTCCACACAGATTTTTCATAAAAAAACATGCTTTCTGCTATAATCACATTATAATTATAACTATAATAATAAAATAATTATAAAATCATAAGCAATATAATTGTAATTACTCATAGTGTGTAAGAATAATCTCAGTACCAAGTCTTTCTTAATTATTTTATGAATAAAAATCAAACAAAAATAAATTGTTGAGTTCATAAAACAATTTTGATTTTGTATTTTATTTTTATTAAAAATCGTGTGATCTACACTGTGTATAAAAATGGCCTGTATATTTTAGCTAATTTAAGATTTTAGTGATTTAGAGTTTTAGTTTTTAGGCATTTTTATTTAGCAAGTTTTCTGTATAACTATCATACCAATTGACTTTAGTTAAGTTCTTTATGTAATTATTTTCAGATCAACTGCCAATTATATTCTGTGTTTGATATTTCTTTATTTGAAAATATACTTTTTATAAATATTTCTGTGTATTCTTTTTACCTACACCAAAATTACAGCTACACAAGTAGACCTAGCCTAGAAGAGCAGTGGTGGCCCAGTGGTATCGGCCGCGACGGAGTTGTAGGTCGTGGGTTCGAGCCCAGGCAGGCGCTTTACTTTGTGTAAATTATTTCATCACCACTGCTCTCAAAACGGTGAAGGAAAACTTCGTGAGGAAACCGGCATTTCCTAGAACCAAAAATTCGAAGACATGTGACATCCACCAACCCGCACTGGGCCCGCGTGGTGGATTACGGCCCATTCCCTCTCACAGAGAGGAGGCCTGTGTCCCAGCAGTGGGAACATTAATAGGCTGATGATGAAGTAGACCTAGATGATATTGAATTGCGTATTATATATTTATATTGAATGGACAACAAATTTTATTGTGATACAAAAAATGCGAATTGGTTGACTAAACTAATTTTCTTAATAGGAAAAATAGTATGCCTGTTTGTAAAAGGTAAATTCTCTCGAAGAAGGTACTGGTCCGATGATAAGCAAAATCGACAGATGGCATTGTTGTCATCGAGGGTAGAACCTGTATAAGTAAGGCACAGGAGCGTGGGGATTAGCTTAGAAAAGGAGAGGTCTATGGTCAGCAGTCAGCAGTGGGTGAGGTCAGGATGCAGATGAGTTTCTTCGTAGCGTGTCGATTGCAAATACAGTTTTGGTACCATACCCAACGAGTCCAAACGGAGCACTATTGCAGTCACTCACGTTTCCGTCTGCTTGTCGTCTGAAACACAGGTTTTACAGCCAAATGGTTAGAGTTACAGTCTTCAAATGTTCACGGTATAAGCATCTTGTTGACCATAGATATTGTCAAAAAATATTTTTAAAGGTTTTAAGCACTCCCAAACACAAAAAAAAATTACCTACCCATCGAGTGGAATAACATTGTTTAAAACTTATTGAGTAGATAATTGTTGTATTTATTGTTTTAAAAATATTTGAAAACAAAGGACTGAGAAGCCACCAAAGTCAGCTTTTTACAACATTTTGTTGCAAAGAATTTTTTAGCTTCCCATTGACCTTTGAACTTCAAATTTGGTGATAATGTTTATTATAACGCATATTTCACTACCAAAAAAAAAACAGAATTTCTTTGAAATTTCCTATTTTTCTATTAAAAATAAGTTGTTTTTGCGGTTTGATATGGAACCCTAAATGTGCGCAGTCCGACACGTACTTGACTGGTTTTTAAATATTATGTTTGGCCCAGTATTCACCTACGGCAACACCATTTGCTGTCGAAGCCATAAGGTTTTCACATGTACGGGTTACAGGACATGCGGTAAAGGACAAATGGTGCGCCATGATTTGCAGTGAGACGCCGCACAAGCACTGGATATCGGAACTATCCACGAACTATTCGTATCTGATAACTTGCTGCAACCGACGTACCGGAGTCAGAGTTGTCCCAGTCAACCACGGCAACGCGTGTCCAGACGGGCATCTCTCCGATGGCTCTCTCCGATGCGGATGAAGATGTTAAGATCCAGATGATAAAAAATCTTTCACTGTAAGACAGAGCAAGTACACTATTGCTGAGTATCATACGCTACTTTTTAAAAGCTTTTATTTAACTTGCAATGTATGCATGTATGAATGTATATATGTAAGTGTCTTCAGGTCAAATCTTGCATCTGAATTTTAAAGCAGATATCCTCCATCGATTAAGATGAAATTTTGCACACACGCTAAGTTTGAATGACAATGTATGGTTAGCTAAGTGACATCATTCTGAATTCAATATGGCGGACGGCCCAACATGGCGAACTAGTTATTTTGTGTGCACTGTCATGATATTTTTTTAGATTACAAAAAAGCTTGTTTTAAAAAAGATTATTATCCCAATCAAACAGGTAACAATTGGAAACGAAGCCGTTGGAAAATGTTTCAAAATAAAGCAATTTAAAACTTTTAACACCCCATGAAACTACTCAAGCCGCCATTTTGAAAAGTAAGTTACACTATCTAAACTTTTAACTTACAAAACTCATGTGTATTTCTTGAGTACCATCCATCTAAGTTTATGTACTTCAACTTAGAAAAACATTATCCGCAAGAGTTGCGGTTAAGTTAACTTAATGCGGTCAGTTAAACTTGATGTATTTCACTTAGATGTAACTTTAGGAGCTTTATGCTTCCGATAAAAGTTGGATTTTTAAAGTGGGTGCTTCGTATGTTCGTTGCTAATGTGGTTATAAAGGAGTGAGATGGAAGTTGGTCTGGGAAAAGATGCAGACTTGTAATGGGCTGTTTGTACGTGAGAGATCGTTCCTTTGAAAGAGAATGTTAGGTTGGTACGCGATAAGTATTGGTATTGCTATTCGTGGGTCAGCTGTCGAGAACTGGTGAGAGATTGAAAAAAGAATCGGCCAAGTGCAAGTCGGACTCGTGTACGAAGGTTTCCGTACCAATATCGCAAAAAACGGCAAAAAAATCACGTTTGTTGTACCACTTAAATATTTATTTTATCCGGGTTTAGTATTTGTTGTTATAGCGGCAACAAAAATACATCAACCGTAAAAATTTTAACTGTCTAGCTATCACGGTTCATGAGATACATCCTAGTGACAGACAGACAGACGGACCACGGAGTCTTAGTAATAGGGTCCCGTTTTTTTCCAGCTCTGCTCAGATGGAGCGGTGGTCTGCTGGCTGATTACCTCGTCAAGGTGTTTCGGGCCTGCCTGGCTCACCGCTATATCCCCATGAAATGGCGCGAAGTAAAAATAATATTTATTCCGAAACCAGGTAGGGGCGACTACACCCAGCCCAAATCTTTTAGACCTATAAGCCTCTCCTCTTTCTTCCTGAAGACACTGGAGAGGCTGGGGGATAGGAAGATAAGAAACCAGATTTCGATACAAAAACCTCTGCATCCCAACCAACACGCCTACTGTGCAGGCAAATCAACTGAATCCGCGCTCCACAGCGTAGTCTCACGCGTAGGAAATGCTCTCAAAAACAAGAATTCAACCCTAGGCACCTTTATTGATATCGAAGGTGCTTTCGACAAAACTAACTTCACTAGCATCGGTCAGGCACTCAACACGCACGGTGTTGCGCCGACGCTTGTAGAATGGATTAACAACATGCTAAAATACCGAGCTATTCAATTTACTGTGAACACTACCAGACGAGGTATCGTGAATAGGGGCTGCCCGCAAGGTGGGGTGCTGTCACCACTTCTGTGGAATCTAGTCGTTAATGAGCTCATTGCAGAGCTCAACGCCAGCAGTCTTTACTCGGTAGGATACGCAGATGACATAGCAATTCTAATCTCGGGGAAATTTGAGGGCATCTTATGTGATCTCATGAGAAAGGCCTTCAAAATAATCGCGAGCTGGTGCACAAAGCACGAACTGTCGGTTAACCCCTTAAAAACGGAACTAATAATGTTCACTAACAAACGAAGTTTGGGACTGCATAGGCTTCCAAAACTTTTCAACCCAGAATTAACACTTAAAGAGGAGGTCAAGTACTTGGGGGTAATTCTTGATAGCAAATTGCTCTGGAACAAGCATCTTGACTAAAAACTCAACAAATGCACAATCGCACTCTACCAGTGTAAAAAAATGTTAGGAAAAACATGAGGGCTGTCTCCAAGGATTACTCTGTGGCTATACACAGCGGTAATCAGGCCAATGTTAGCTTATGGCGCTCTGGTTTGGTGGACGAGGACAGAACTCTCGACCACCATCACCCGACTCCAAAGGTTCCAGCGACAGGCCTGTTCAGCTATCACCGGCTGCATGAGAACCACCCCAACAGCAGCCATGGAGATAGCCCTACATATAACTCCCCTGGACCTGTACATACAGCAAGAGGCGGCGCTAGCTGTTATCAGGCTAATGCATCTAGGTATATGGGGCAAAAACCTCACAAGTCCACACGCTAAAATCCTGGATCGGGCGATTGAGTATCAACCTCTCATCGCTGCTCCGTGTGATAGAATACAAAAACAACCTATGTTCAGCAAAAACTATAACATACAAACAATAGAGGAAGAAAGGGATCAGTCAGGAGCCAATGAAGTGCGAGTCTACACAGATGGCTCAAAAACTGAAAACGGTTCAGGTGCTGGCGTACACTCCCTTGACCTCAACATTAATTTTCACATACCGCTAGGCACACATAGTTCGATATTTCAATGTGAATGTGTCGCCTTAACACAAGCCGCAAAAACCGTAAAGCGTTTAGGTATCCAGAACTACGGAATCAGATTCCTATCTGATAGTCTAGCTGTGCTCAAAGCTTTAGAAAACAAACTAACTAACAACAAATTAATCTTTGAGTGCCACCTCGCCCTGGAGAGTATATCAAAATCCAATCGGATCACCCTCCAGTGGATTAAGGGGCACAGTGGATCCCTAGGCAATGACGCCGCTGATGAACTTGCGAAAAGGGGCTCCGAGATGTTAGTGCTAGGCCCGTACCCACTCATCCTATTGCCCTTCTCGCAATTTCGTGCGTGGATTCGTCAAAGATCAACAGAACTACACAATAACAGATGGTCACGGGCAACAGACTGTAGACAGTCAAAAATGGCCTTGCCAAAAGAACACCCGCGTCTCACTAAAAAATTACTCAGCCTGAGTAGAAATAACCTCAAAATAATTATAGGGACAATAACGGGCCACACCCTTCTTAACAAACATTTATTCAACATAGGTGTCACGGACAGCCCAATTTGCAGGGTCTGTTTTAACGCCGAAGAAACAGCCGCCCACGTAATCCTGGAATGCGAGGCCGTGGCTTCTCAACGCGAAGAAACCCTCGGAACAGTGAGGTCGCTCCGTGAAGCCTGTGAAGCTCCCAGGAAGCTTCTGTGCTTTTGGGCGGAGCTGGGCTGGCTATGTTAGCCAGTACCCACACGCACAACGGACCAAATGAGAGTCTAAGTGCGGAAAAGGGAGTCCCCTACTACTACTACTAGGGTCCCGTTTTTACCCTTTGAGTACGGAACCCCAAAAATGGTGCTGGCTGCATTTGAACACAGATTCGAATTTAGAATAATGTTTAGAGTGACAGTTTTTTTTTAATAATTTAAAAAGTTATTCATGATACAACAGTTCCAACGAACAATAAAAACTTTTCACGGTGAAGCCATACTTTTTTACCAAGATGTAGGATTTGTAGAGTTAGGGCTTGTAGAGTTTATTTATTGTTTATATATGCTTTATTGTACACCAAGATAAAAAAATACAAAAGGAGACATTAAAATTAAACAAACATACAACAGTCGGCCTTAGTTAGTCCTTCTAGAAATATAGTGCCGCTCTATTTGAGATCTGCTAACTTTTTACCAGTAAAAGCGTTATGAGCTTTTCGGTTTTGCATTGAAATGAAGTTTTTTGGTAGGGTTAGATAAACCTTACCAAAAAACTTCATAGATACTCGTCGTATACTGCTTATGATAAATGATACTATAAATATGTTAAAATAACAGTTTTACAAGTCTGTTTTTGTCTATTAGAACTAGTTGAGGATGTTATTTCCTAACTGAATTCTCTGAGAAACACACACACAGACAAAAACGTATAAATTGAAAAGATCATTTACTTTTGCACCCAAAACAGTAATTACACTGTATTTAAACGACACTAAAGCAATATACCACCCATGTTAATTATTGCCCAACAATTGTCCCAAAATAAATACTACATTTTATGTAGAAGCAGCTAATTTTGAAAATATCCCACTAATTGATGTTAGGGACAATTACAGCAATTTATAGTGTCGCAGTGAACAAGGGAAGAATGTGTGGTATGGGGGAAATTGAGGACGTTTGGAGAAATTAAGCACCCAATTATTTGTATGTTATTTGGTTTAAGTAGATTTCCTGAATTGGAGTTAAAATAAATATTATAAAATAAGTATTTCTGAGCAGTGGTGGCCCAGTGGTATCGGCCACGACTTACAAGTTGTAGGTCGTGGGTTCGAGCCCAGGCAGGCGCTTTACTTTGTGTAAATAATTTCATCACCACTGCTCTCAAAACGGTGAAGGAAAACATCGTGAGGAAACCGGCATGTCCTAGAACAAAAAATTCAAAGACATGTGACATCCACCAACCCGCACTGGGCCCGCGTGGTGGATTACGGCCCATTCCCTCTCACAGAGAGGAGGCCTGTGTCCCAGCAGTGGGAACATTAATAGGTTGATGATGAAGTATTTCTTGTTTAATTTGTTTTTAGAGTGTGGTTTTTCAGTAGTCGGGTTTTAGTGTTTGAACTTATTTTTTATTTAAAGTATTTTGGAGTTTTTGCAGAGCCACATCACATTTTTTTCTGTTTAGGGTTTGTTATTTTACATGTATCTAGATAATGCAAGTCAAGAGTGGACTTTGCGACGCCGTAAGCGGGTAAAAAAAGTTTTCATGATTTTGACGGGATTTACCTCGCAAACGGTACGCTTTACAAAAATATGAAGTAGAAATCCCTACCTTCATTTTAATATCCCTGTTCAATGATACCATACATGATGGGGTGGGGGGGGGGTGGGAAATAAATATTTTATGTTCTTGACTTCGTGCCCCCTAGAGGCGCCGTATTTAATTTAATGTGATGTCAGATAGCCAATAACCAGCGGTCAAACAAGACGCTTCCAACGACACCTCATTTGTCAAATTATGATTAGTAAATGATAAATGATTTATTTTCTGTAAGTTGGTTTGTACAAACACTTTTACGTATCGATCACGTTTCCTATCTGACTACTCTGAGAAGAAAGGCTGAAACAAACTCAGAGGTCACAGTCTCTTTTAAAGTCCAGACAAAAACTTGGTTAGATCATGTGAAGACCATGTAGACTGATGTCTGAAATGGTCTTTTGAGGAAAGAACCAGCCAGATTGAGTGGACCTGTCCAGTCAGTGCACGCATTTGTCAATAACCGAGCAGGTCAACTCAAAATCTAAAGAGCTCAACGATTTGACGAACAATACCAAAGAAAGGACATTCGGGTAGGCCGCATAATCTACTCAAACTGCTAGACAACGATTAAAAACTAAGCTAAATTAAAAGTAAAAACAAAAAAAAATAGGTCCATATAGTCATCACATTCACAATAATTAAAATAAAATAATATAATACTTTAAAAAGTAAATATTCTTGTCATTGCAAGAAAACCCTAAAAAAAAACAAAATTCAAAGGGCAAAATATAAAAAAAAAAACAAAATTAATTGGAGCAGCTAAATCCCTAGCCTTTCTGTCCTCAACGTAATCTTTAATGGTATAAAATGCTTTCTGGCAGTAGTTTAGAAAATATGAGGAAACAGATGAATATACATACATACTTACATTCATACATACTTACATACATACACAGACTGATAAATACATGACCATCCTTCGGCTGTAGACAGACAGACGGTCTTCAAAATAAATATTTTTATTTTAAAAGACATCGTGAGAAATACTTTCAACACAGCAGGTAGCTATCACAAGCGTGTCGATTAAATTCAATTTGTAGATTAGGCACATAGTCGCCATTTTAAGGTAAGGGGTTCTTCATAGAAAGAAAATAGATTCTCATGTGCGTGCGCATATTTGAATATGTTTATGTGATAATAAGGGCTTTGAGTGGTTATTATTTATTGGCTGTTCACAGAGATTATCACGTATATGTCAAGTCGAGGTACCTATGAATTATAGGACCACCATCATCAACTCCAATTCTAGAGGCAATTCCTTCATTCTTCATAAGAACGGGTAAACTTCAATAACACACATCACTGGATTGAAACTCGAAAGTATTTATTTGACTTTGTTACAGGCACATTGAGTTTTCATTCGAACTTGAAGTTAAAACCACATGGTGGCTCGCTAGGTCGCAATCCCTCGTCGATCTCTAGAGAAGACCTAGCAAGAAACTCTAGGATACTCTTTTAAATCTTTTTATAGTTTACACAATCACTTTAAGACAATTGGTGTTACATGTTTATTAGGTTTTCAAACATCTAATCAATCAGATTTATTAAACAGTTATTATTTTACACACGGCATAGCGCGATGCGCGTTGCGAGTGTGCGGGACTTCCATATTGTTTTTGTTTAGACACTAATTACTTGGATAGTTGAATAAAGCTAACAAACAATACTAAAATGCTGCTCAGTTAATTATTTTAACATTAAACAATCTCAATACTCACAAATACAAAGTTGTTTGTAGATTATTACTAAAATAATTACCTTAACACAAAACTATCCAAGTTTCCGGTGATCTGAATATCTTACTAACCAGAAGGTTTCTCATTATTACATGGATGTGTAAAATAGTCTTATTACTTTATAGTATTTAATCAATTACTCAAATTTGTTTAGTTCTCGTATTAAATTATTAAATCTAGTTATTGGTCATTAAAATTATAACATCCGCCATTGTTGACAACTTTTCGTAAGGTCATATTCAAACATATTTACTTCGTCAAATGTGCGTTGTTAAAATGAGAACAAATCTAAAAGTCCTACAATAAGTGTTCCCGTTTTATTTAAACATCTCGTTTTAATTAAACAATGAAAATTAGCTTATCAAATGATCTTCATTCAAACAAACCAATAACTAATTCCACAATAAGCCAATAGATGGCGCTGAACCATAAACCAACATAAACAGACATTTAATAGTTCTAACGAAATCTCAGAGATGACAGGATTATAGAGTTTGTGTTAATTGACAATTGAAATTATTAATTTGGATTACGAATTAGCAAATCCACGCCTCCGCGGCGACATATATTATATAAAAAAAGATGTATAGGAAAAAGTTTATTTTGGATTTTGGATACAGTCCGACATAAAAGAGTACAGTGCAACATAAAAGAGTAGAAATTAAATGAGGGCGCCACAATCGCTCAGATAGCAACCCAGTTAGTACGACCCAGCTGATCTTGATACTTGAATAGTATTATTTATTTATTGGGTATAAAAAATGAGTAAATATATTAAATAAGTATATTTATTAAATATTTAATATGTAGTAGTAATAAATCAACAATTTCACAAAAAAAATGTATTTTTAATAATCAATTGCTTTCCATATAAACTCAGATATAAACTAAAATTTATAAAATAAACGAATTTAATAAATCAAAATCTAAATACTCTACACCTTCCATGGGATCACTTAAGTTCGTGTAGTCTATTTTAAGCTCTGGTATTGATTCGTCACTGATTTCTGAACTCTCATCGTCACTGCTGTCTGTACCATGGGACGACCCTTCATGTGTTTAGCTGGTGTTGAGAATTTCCCACCGTTTTCAATGCCGTGTTGCACGATTCTGCGCACAGTGCTTACAGAAACACCTAAAACAAGTAAATAAAAGAATCACTGTCAGTCCAACGAAAGAAGTTCCGCGGTAAATAAACGTGAATATATTTTAAAATTGTTTCTTTCCATTTAGTCGATTGCATCAACAAATATGGCATAGCAAAAAAAAAATTCGTATCCGCAATAAAATACATGAATTGTTTTTGCCTTACTATCAACGTTGTTAAGTCGCGCTATAACTACAACGGTATTTGTTTACCTTAGCATAACCTCAAAAATGTTAGACAAATAATTTGTAAATGATATGTGGTTCGAAAATTAAGCTCCCTGAATGTATTAATCGTTTGTAATTAACGTTTAGCGTAACTTTCAATAGTTACTTACCAGTAAAATCTGCTGTACGACGGTAAACATCTTCTAAGTTGTATAGAAGCTTCCCAGCTTGGAATTCGGCTATATACCACATATAAACTTTGTAAACTATATCACAGGCACCTCCACGAATTACCTTATTCATGATTTGCCACTGTTTGTCTGTCCATACTCGGAAATATCACACAAAAACCAAAATTCTTACGAAAATCGAAACCGATCGAATTTTGGTTTTTGTTAGATATTTCTGAGTGTGGACCGAAAAACAGTGGCAAATTATGAATAAGGTAATTTGTGGAGGTGTCCCGTATAGTTTACAAAGTTTATATGCGGTTTATAGCTGAATTCCAAGTCCCAGCTTGGAATTCAGCTATAAACCGCATTCAGCTTATATCCAACTTAGAAGATGTTTACCATCATACAGCAGATTTTACTGGTAAGTAACTATTAAAAGTTACACTAAACGTTAATTACAAACGATTAATACATTAAATTTTGTGTTTCTGTAAGCACAGTGCGCAGAATCGTGCAACACGGCATTAAAAACGGTGGGAAATTCTCAACAACAGCTAAACACAGGAAGGGTCGTCCCGTGGTGCAGACAGCAGTGATGATGAGACTGGTTCAGAAATAAGTGACGAACCAGTGCCAGAGCTTAAAATAGACGACACGAACTTAAGTGATTCCATGGAAGGTGTAGAGTATTTAGATTTTGCTTTATTAAATTAGTTTATTTTATTCATTTGAGTTTATATTGAAAGCAATTAATTATTAAAAATACTTATTTCTTGCGAAGTTGTTGTTTTATTACTACTACATATTAAATATTTAATAAACATACTTATTTCATATATTTACAAATTATTTATACCTAATAAATAAATAATACTATTCAAGTATCAAGATCAGCTGGGTCGTACTAACTGGGTTGCTATCTGAGCGATTGTGGCGGGCGACTTACAAGAGAATAATAATTGTAGGTGCATAAGTTTAGGTACAGATCGAAAGAATCTAGATACTTATAAATGAATTTACTCATAGACAAAGTACAGCCTTGACTGTTGCTGTTGACAGTAAAAGTTCCTTGTATAACGTAAGGTAAGCTACTAAGGTAGGATATTTGATCATTTTGAAAATCCTGTTATGGAATTGGAGATTAAAATCTCGTGTAGATGTTTTTTGATTTTTGCCAGTAGGGATATCAGTCAGATTTGTAGACTTGTTAGTGATAGGCACATGGAATGAAATCGGTTTTATAAACCGTTTACTAAAAAACAGCATGACGAGAAAAAATCGAATATTGTTTGATTGATTGATTCTCTACTAATAAGTTTCATACAAAACGAAAAATTACCATACACAATCCAAATCATTCCATGATCAATTTCAATACAACAATCAATTTTGTCACCAAAAAATTTGACAATGATTGGCATCCGTCAAAAATCGTAAATCGTATTGAACCCCAAATCCGCTGACATGCAAAGTGGCATACCCCACAAATAACATTTTTTGAATACACAATCGCAGTAGTACGCACTATTAGGTGGCGTATCGGAAAAAATAAACAAATATATGTTTTATTTGAAATTCAAATTTCCTGAATCGAGATTTGCATATAGACAAGACCGATCGTCGATCACCGATAATTTTAATGGTAGGGTTGGTGAAATGATTAAATCCTTTGGGGTCGTTATTTTCACACATTTTTAACAATAAAAAAGTTTTTGATTCGCAATTTACATTGTAATGGATGTTGCATTTTAATTTTATTTGAATGAAATCGAAGTTGCGTCGTTTGATTGATCAGTTGGTTCTGCGTGTTGGGATTAAAGTTGATTTTATTGGATAACAAACCGACTTCAGATAAAACACTACAAAGTGAAAAATAACTTTCTTTTCCGAAGTCAGTGTCTTTGTTACTTTTTGTTTGCCGTGGTTCGACAACGACTGCGGAAAAGAAAGTTATATTTCACTTTGTAGTATTTTTTGTGGAAGTCGGTTCGTTCTTTTGTTAAAAAGTTTTTTATTTATCTCTTTTTAGTTTTGATAGGTACCTCCAATTGCCATGTAAATAACATATAGCCAAAGTACATCATCACGATTAGGATACATTGTTCTTTTTCGGAGTTCCAGTGCCTACCTGCCGGCTTCATCATCAGATCAGTTCGATGTTGCCATTTTCACCAGTACCATTTATATATCATAGACCCGTGACACGGTGACATACTTAGCATTAAGGAGTTCCATTGGCCATCTGTGGTCTTATTCACCAGTTCCACTTCACCAAATGATACTTTCTGTGTGCATATGATTGCATTGTTGATGAAAATGCCAAATCGCTACATGTATGTATGCATATGATATTTGAGAAGTTCCTTCGATTTCGCCAAGATCCCATCATCAGATCCTGACCTGATGACTAAGGGACCAAATGGGAAGTATGCCCTTTTACACAAAATTAGAGTTTTCTAAATCAGTCCAGGCGTCTTTGAGTAATCGGTGTACATACATAAAAATACCAATCGAATTGAGAACGTCCTCCTTTTTGGAAAGTCGGTTAAAAATAAAAACTATGTTTATGTCGATCATACATTTTAAAAAGAGAAGGTTTAAAAGCAAATAAATAATATTAAATATATCGAATATCGGTAAAAAGAACTAAAAATGCCCTTGTATACAAAAATTAAGTTTATAATTGTCTACAACACCAGCAACGGTAGTCTTTTGCTGAATACAGGCCTCTCCAATTGCCCTTAATCTAACTCGTAAAACTTATTCGAATTAGAACGACGCCACATCAACCCAACATAACATCCAAGACATTTAGTAATTATCCACCACCTATATTGGTACTAAACCTTCCTAATCAACATCGAATCGAACATCAACAACCAGTCTAATCACTCCACATTTTACATAAATAATGGCGCCTCCTATAATGGTGTAGTGTATAACGTAATGGCGCTTCCTATAATCCAGTGTTTTTCAATCTGTGGATCGCGAACCCAACGGGGGTCTCGAGCCCAAGCGGGATCTCGAAGTCTTGTTCGGGGGGTCCCATTGCATTCGGGTTAAAAAAGGGATTATAGGTACAGTGCTGTTAAAATATAACAAAATCATTGGAAAGGATATTTATTATTTTTCTAATTTTGTACATATATACATTTAACAATTGAACCTATTTATCTTCTTAGTTATTATCTAATAATTATGGAAAAAAGCTAACTAGCATTTTATTGTAGCAACTGAATAGTTACTCTTCAAATTTTGTAAGCTGTCTAATCCTTACAGGATTGTGAGATTTACTACCGATGGGCCAACCATTGCAATTTCATCGACAAATCTTCTGAATGCTCAGACTTTTTGAACTTAAAAAGGGGTCGCGTATTTAAAAAGATTGAAAAACACTGCTATAATCAATGAGTGCATAGCGTCTGACACGGCGCTAATCGAAACACAATTATGGCGCAGATGCGATATGGCAGTCAATATGTGTCAAACGCGAGCGATTAGGAGTTTAATATGCGTTTTGTGTGTGATGTGGCTGTGTAATTTTGTCTTGTCATACCATGTTATGTGTTTTGTGTCTGCTGAAACCACATCTGCAATCTCCACCATCGATTTTGAAATACAAACCTAAATCTTGTATAAATATTGATTTTGGAATTGTGTAATTGTAAATAGGTATGCGTGTGTCTATTAAATCAGGCTGTAGAGGTAACATCGTCTAGCCTTTTATTTATTTAAACTTCATGCACAAAGGTACAATGGCTCTACCAGTCAAACCTTTTCACATTTATGTTGGTTTCTGCTTCCAATCTTACTAGATGCAGTCAAGTCTAATATTTTACAAGCGACTGTATATCTATAGGATAGATATATATCGATAGGTAATAATCAATGTAATACTAAAAGGTTTGCTTATTAATCAACATTTTCATTTAACAATACAAAACATCTATAAATTAGCAACATGACACACCTACAGACCAATATGAAAATATGAATATGAAATATTCTGAAATCATAAATTAATCGCACGTCGCGCGAAAGCTCATCAAAGGTATCAAGTTAACCAAAGCGAGTATAAAAAAGAAAAATATCGCCCAGACACGCTATTACAGAATTTTGGCGACAATAACACACAGTTATTACACAAAATCCGCTTTTCATTCCCACCTCGACCAATAAAAGTAGAAAAAAACGAAGAAAAAATATTTACGCATCGTAAAAACCACAATACCGCATTTTATTTGCTCGATACGTCGGGGTCCCGTATGCAAAATTGGTACGAAATTGAAAAACAAATTTGTTACATATTGCTTTTTTGACTGAGTGATACGGGCTTATTCTACAGCATTTTTTTTAATATTGTCTATTTTCCATTTTCATAGTGACGTTTGATTCAATAAAAATACCGGTGCATGAAATCTTTCTGGTATTTGACAAAAGTACATCTTTTTTTTCAGTAGTTACAATGTGTTTTTGTGTATTGTACAGTTTTATCAGTTTCCTTGAATTATTTTCAAAAGAAATGAAAACGTAAAACGTGCACTGAAACTGTAAAACGTGCAAAAAATAGTATAAAACAAATTGTCACTGTATTTAAAGAAAAAAATATTCCAGAACCGAGTAAACCCTTTTACGTCGGCACGGTTTCTTTTTTTTTATCGTAGATAGGCTTGCGCTTGACCACTATCTCACCTGATGGTAAGCGATGATGTGGTCGACGGTGAAGCACGCTTGCCTAGAAAAAAACCATTCACTCTTGATTTACTTTTTTAATTTAGAATTGTTTTATCTGTGCATGCAAGAACAAACTCAATAAATAAATGTTTAATTAAGACTCCAGTAATTATATTTAAAAGTAATAAATTATTGTGATTGCCTAATGTTGTATTCCAGCAGATTTTTTGTATTCAGTCAGCACCGGATTTCGCTGAAAACTAGCGCTGCCGCACTCCTCTGTCTCGCACAGGAATCCTAGCATTATTCTGAGCGAGGTTCGTTTTTCACAGACATGAAGCATACTTTCCCAATTTGTGTTTATATTTTTCTGTTGTAGTTAGTATTTTTTTTCTGTACGTTAATCAATATTTTTAAAATAAAAATATTTTATAAGTCACCAGTCCAGAATACGCGTCCATCAAAATAAAGGGGTTGTGTCCAACATCGGCGCGTTGTATTACTTCATTACGTAGCATTATATGCAGAACGAATGTCTCGTTTTTTTGTTTTTGTGGGTTATTGTGTTTTGCTATGCAGATGTTTAGATGGGTTTGTGATGAGTTTCGTACGCTTGTACTGGGTAATCAGTTATTTACTTTTTGTGAACTTTGTGTTAGCTGTGGTAGCTAAGATGGACCACAAATGGCTTACTAAATAAATACGTGCTCATTACCCCATTTTTGGTTTTCCCCATTTTTAACCGACTTTCGAAAAAGGAGGAGGTTCTATGTTCGACTTCTTGTATGTTTTTTTTTATGTATGTTCACCGATATCTCCGTCAATTGTGGACCGATTTTGAAAATTCTTTTTTTGTTTGAAAGAATATGTTCCGAAATTGGTCCCATTTTGATTTGGTGGAGATCTGATGAAGAACTTCGAAGATATACAACATAACTCTTCAATAAATAACGGCAAATCTCTCGGGACTGCTACAATCGCATCTCTGTTTATTGTTTATACCATTTCATAACATAACATCACGCCAGTACGGTCTTAAGGGGTAAGTAGATCTCTCATTTGATCGGTTTTGTTCAAGTTTCATGATATTCGGGTAATCTATTCTGGCGTTATAGGAAACTTACTAAACAACTTGCCTATTAGGTAGGTACAACTAAAAAATGAAAAATAAAAAACTTTTTACAAAAAAATTTAGTTATTTTTCACTTTGTAGTTTTCTTATTTGGAAGTCGGTGGTATTTTTTTGTAAAAAGTTTTTTTTAAACCATGTTTTCGAGCGAACAAAAAAAGCAGTTTTAGAGACTAACGAACAGCAAATGATATTTATATATATAGTTATGTTGTTTTTAAGTAATGCATAGTTCTATAAAGTAAAATCCAACCGAGTAAAAACTACAAACAAGGGCCTTACGTATCCTATAACCATTATTAGATTTGAAGCCTCATATTCATAGATTCTGTATGCAATGAATTCGGAGCTTTACTTGGTGTACAAACGTATTCACTACTAATCTAACCTTTCACCGCTCATCACATAGCCATTGACGTGTTACAAAACTAATCACGTCCCTGTCTATCTAACATAATCAAACGCTAAAACACTGTGTTATAGACCTACACAGAGCACGGAACGCCACACCAAACACGACGGCACGGTCAGCGCATTGGCTGAGCAATTGGCTCATATATTTGTATGGCTTACAGATAGTTGTTCGGGGTTTGGCTGTTTATGTATGTGAATTTAAAAGTTTGTAATCGCACCCACGATACAGAAAAAAATCTTATAAAAAAAAACAAAGATCAAAAGGTGTCCATGGAGTTTCTTGCACGTTCTTCTCCACAGAGATCTACGCTTTGGAATTTGCTATTAACTTCATCTTTTTGACTGACAGACTCCTTGAAAGTTCAAATTACTTAAATTAAATAAATGGTTTGAGTTTTGCAGCAACTAAATACGCCATTTTTAATAATATTCTTTGTTACGCAATTGCATAGAGCAAAAGTTGCAGTTGTCATAATAGCCATGGTCAGAATTGTCAATTTCTAAACGGTAACACTCACTGACACGCTCACCACCGATTTCTAAAACGCTACATTAGCCGGAAAACCTGTTAAATGTTGGTATTAAAACAAGTTTTGACACGTTCTTAACTTCAATACTCAATCATTCTGAAACCGAACCTTTGGAAAGTTTTCAGCTGTCTTAGTTACAGTCGTTGTCAGAATTGTCATGGGCCGTCAATTTTTAAGGTAAATAGTGACACTCACTGACATGCTTGATTTTTATGAAAAATTTTGACAATGCCGTCTCTAGCAGTGCCCGCCGAGGTATTTCGATGCTCTGTGGTGTAATACTAGCCCGCTAGTCACCATCGTGATGTTTGTGTGGAATCAATCATGACACGCAGACATTCACGTCTAATATCACTTAAACACGCTGCGCTACAAATGGGAAGCCTTAATAATATTCGTGTTGTGACATAGACTAGATGTCTGTGGGAAGAATTTCGGTGGAATTCGGCAGTAGAGAGACAACAGTCTGTATAAAAATAATGCTTGCATCAGTCTTTCAGGTAGTTGTTTAGAATTTACAGTTCATAGTGTTTTTCCACAGAACCAACACATCGGCGAGTGTAAGACCAACAGGAACGCAGATGAGAGACTCTTCAGGGCAATATAGAGACCTATTTTTTTGTATTTTTCGTTCCTGTTCTCTAGAGTTCACCAGTAAAAACATCGAAGAAACAGTGCCTAAGTGAATAGACGATATTGACCCAGTAAAGAGCAAAAAACTGAATGTAATTAAGTAAACCAATCAAGCCAACACACCTAAGCTGGAAAGAAATGACAGTCATTTTAAGAGATTTATTTTTAAGGACCGCAATGAAATGCAATGCTGGTGCCTTAAATAAGACAGCAATTCATGGGGTCTGTGAAATTAGCTCAGCTGACTTTGGAAGAACTGGGGGGTGACCATAAGCTCTTAGATCGGTATCAATTTGAGATCGAATAAGGGACAGATGTATCTGACGTGTATACATCTGTCACTTACTCGATCTCAAATTGATACCGCTCTAAGAGCTTATGGTCACCCCCCTGATCTTTTTTAGGTTTTATCGAATGATATCGATAAATAGTGGACAGTAGTGACAATTTTTTTTTCTTTTTTCTTATTAGAGATAGACCACTATCTCACCCGATGGTAAGCGATGATGATAATTGATGATCATAATAATTTCGTTAATAGTGTTGCTAAAAAAAATAAGGTTACCAAAAAAATGTCATCCCCGAAATTGCAAAACATTACTTTTTCCGAATGCTTCTGATATGTAGCGTAAATAGTGAATTTTTTTTATCCCTTTTTTTCCAAGGGATACATTTATTCTAATAGACTATACGAGATTACAAAAATACAATATAGAATACAAAAGGTGAAAATTACTAAAAAACGTTCGTAGAGGTTAGTAAGTAGTTTATTTTTTTTTCATTTGTATTTACCTACCTAAAAAAATGCGATGAAAGAATTCATACTATGACATTTAAGCTAAATACATAGTAAATAAAACGCTAAACCTATAATTTCAGCGAATCATCTACTAATTTCATACTCTTTGCGTTGTAAAATCATCCCTTGATTGTCGGCAGCAGTGGCTGGACATTCAATATCAATGCAAATGCCACGGTGCGAGGGTGCACTTGCCGTTCATATATCTAGCTATTAAGTTTTATATCTGAGTGGGGAACAATATCTGTAATTAGTCGTTTGTAATCAGATGTAAATTGGAGGTTTTTTAATGCACCATTGCAAGCATATTTGTTAAAAGCACCATTAGTCTGCCTATCCTTTTCCCAACTATATTGGGGTCGACTTCCAATCTTACCGGATTCAGCTGAGTACCAGTGTTTTACATAGAGCGACTGCCTATCTGACCTACACAACCCAGTAACTGGGTAACACGGTACCCCTTGGCAAGACTAGTGTCAGATCTCAAGCTTCTGACTACCCGTAACGACTGTCAAAGATCTTCAAATGACTGCCAGGACCAACGGCTTAACGTGCTTTCCGATGCACGGAGGAAACTCGGTATGTTGAAATGGTCACCATCCATGGACAGACCTCGTCAAGCGTTGCTTATCCTTGATGATTGACCCGTGCGGCTGTTATTATTTAGCCACGAGCTCCTCATTTGTTAATTTGTTAAAAGCACCATGCGGACTCTAAATAAAAAGTTTGCTGTATATTAAATTTGTTATACTCATAGTACAAGTCTAGTTTACAGGCACTGATTTGGCTTTGGCTTATTTAATTATCGAAATGGGGAAACTATCATCACATGTAACTGTACCTAAATTACATTAGGCCGGTAATTTTATTTTTCCTAAATTAACGTAAGGATCGACTTACACTGACCTTTAAACCTTCTCTAACTATTCTTACAAATTGGACTAGATTTCAACCCCTGTGGGAAAATAAATTATGAAAAGAAAATTTGCTTTATAGGCATGGGGCACATATACTCGAACATTAATAAATCACCCATAGACAACTATAAAGATCAACGATTAATCCCATTACATGCCGATTACTATATTAAAATTAATATCCTTTCAACTCTTGCGCACCGCACGATAAAATCACAATGGCGACCTACAAAGGTGTGGTTCACAAGCATTATTTTGTAGAATGATTAAAAAAGGGCAAATTTTCAGACACGTGTCAAAAATATTTAATAGTTTTCTACTTAGTCATTGCTTGTGGGAAATATGGTGATGAGATATTAGTTATTTTGTAGTAGGGGTTGGTCTCAGTAGGTGGTAATTACGGGTAGGGCTATTAGCCAATTAACTGACCTTCCTGGTAGCGTGGCGCAATTTAAATTGCGTCGTTAATCGATATCACATACTTTTTTTCTAAGAAAATTTCAAGTGAAATCGGTCAAATTGCATCATATTGCGTCTTTGGAATTTTGCTTACTAATAATCGCTTATTGATCCGATATAAAACAAATCACTTCGAGCCATTAGTGAGGGAGCTTAAACTTTTGGTGAGCAGATTTATAAGTTTTAAATATTATTTTGTAAAAAAATATAATACACTAGCTTCTGCCGACGGCTTCGCCCGTTTGAAAGTCGAAAATTATCCCAAGGAAACATATTCCTAGGATAAAAAGTATCCTACGCGCCATTTCCGAGAGGATCCCTTTTTTTGCATAATGTTCTTTTTCCTAATATACTTTGGCATAACTGTTTTGGCATATTTTTTTTTTCCATAATAATTCTATGCCATATTTTTTTTGGCATACAGTTTATTTTGGCATAATTATCTTGAAGGCTAATTTGTTTTGGCATAATTTTAATTCGCATGCTATGTTACTAGCCCTAATGACTATAAGCATAATATTATGAAGGCATAAAAAATATTAGGAATAACGGAAACAAATTTTTATTTTTTGTGACAGAAACGAATCGCTGCTAAACCGACTCCACGTAGTCTTGTCTGCCCTACCCCTAGTTATTTAAAATCGCGTAGGTGCGGAGGGGCGAGGCGGCCCGCGAGCTGAGGAGCAGGTGGTTTTAACGCCCGCCGCCGCGGCTGAGGCTGGCCAGCAAGCAGAAGCTGCGGTGGTGAGCGTTAAACACATCTGCGACGAGCAGCTCGCGTGGGATCGCCAGAGCCCCGCAGCGCTGGAGCCGTGACAGAAACCATGCCTGCTGCATGCTTGCTTGCATGCTGCATGCCTGCTACACGCTTGCTTGCATGCTGCATGTCTGCTGCATGCATGGTGTATGCTTGCTTGCATGCTGCATGCCTGCTACACGCTTGCTTGCATGCTGCATGCCTGCTGCATGCATGGTGTATGCTTGGTTACATGTTTGCATGCTGCATTCTTGCTGCATGTTTGCTTGCATGCTTGCTGCATGTTTGCTTGCATGCTGCATGCTTGCTCCATGCATGGTGTATGCTTGTTTACATGTTTGCATGCTGCATGCTTGCTGCATGCATGGCGTATGCTTGTTTGCATGCTTCTTACAGGGAAAAAATAATAATGCGTATTTGTTATGCCTGGAAAAAAAAATGTTTTTTATAAAAAAAAAACTTTTTTTTTTTTATATGTATCTTAGGCCTACTTGCACACTTGTATTGGTTTGGTACGGTAAATAGCATACAACCACGGTTACCCTCTGCGGAATAGTTTGTACATAACAATTTCAGATGAGAATATTTTCTTGTTTCATACTTTTTATAGAGTGATTTTTCAGTAGTCGGGTTTTAGTTTTTGAACTTATTTTTTGTGTCATTACTCTTTTGATAAACAGTCGAAGGGTGTCTGGTAAATAAAGAAGGCACATGGTCCTAGTCATACCCCTATCTATTACAAATCCTATCATTCAAACAATGCACACAAAAAACATAATCAAATCGCTAATGACGGCATTTACGCTGTTATTCCGAACCAACGCGTTTGCTTTTCTTACTTGCCACGTGACTTGCACGTGGCGATCTAAACCGACGCCATCTTGGATTCAAATCCAATTTTCTTTAACCCCTCGTTAATAATAAAATGGTTGTAATAATAGGTCTTGGTATACTGGTTGAATTAACGGTCATTATTTCAACCATTCGAATTAGAAATTCGATTCGAATTTTGAAGTGCTGTTTTGTTGTTGGAGAATGGATTTTAAGGTGTTATGTTAAGAGTGGTTTGGAGTGCATTACTCCTCGGTTTATTTTTAAGCAATTTGATTGTATGGAAGCTAGTACAAATATGTGCGGTAGTTGTAAAATGTTTAGGCGGTTACTGGGCGATGATTCTAGTTATTTTGTGGACTATTGTTTGTTGGCCGCGTGGCTTCGCTGTGTAGGTGTTAATAACGGACAATTTTGGATTTAAGCTACTATTATATCTGGCCACTGAATTGTTAATAAAGAATGAATAAATGATGAATCTCAGGAAGGAAATATTATTGTGGTTTATCATTGTTGATTTGATTTAGAACCTATACACACAGCTTATGGGAAGAAGAGAGATAAACATATTTGACCCAAAGACGACCTTGGCTAGGGTAAGCTACAATTTATAAGAATTTATGGCTCGGACTGGAACCATAAATCGAACCATAAATTCAGCTTAAACAATAAAAACGGTAAAATAAAAAAATAACAACCCGAAACGACACAAAACAACTTTGTTTCAATCAACAAAATTGAAACAATAAACTAAAAAATCGCATGTCATCAAATATCAATTCTACCCTTCAGTAATTTGGATACCCGCAAAAATCATAATCAGAGTGTAACAGCGACCAGACGTGTTGAAACAAATAAAATAAAAATTCAATGACAAGATGGGGACGAGGACAGACTATTATAACCTGACCCTTTAAATAACACTAAATACCGTCAAAGCATCTGGTTGTAGATATGAGAAGAGGGGAAAGGAAGATCTTGCTGAAGTGGACGAGTAGTATTAATGGTTTTGGACTTTGGGTGAGACGTGAAATTTAATCTTCCGCGCAAAAAGTATTGAATAGAACGGGACAAAAAGACTTGAAGTGATAAATGGATGCTGATCACTGTCGTCTTACGTTTTGGTTTTAGTTTCTTGGGCATTTGCTAATTAATATCTTTTTGGATTGAGAGGTGCAAAAAGATGGTACGATGTATAAAAAGTTGCAGAGTTTGTAAGTAGTAGCAAATGTTATTGTTATTGGTTTAGCCCAAATTTATTAGGACACAGATGGTTTATGTCAAAGTCAATTTTTTTTTCAATTAGGTCAATAAGTGGCACATTTGAACGTCAATTAAAAATTAAAATTTACAAGTAATAAAAATTGATTCTACCGTGCTTTCGGAAAAGTAGCTTGTTATGGAGAAGAACGCACATTACACTCCTGTTTTGTTATACACCAAAATCTCCAGGAATTTGGCAAGGTTGGTGATACAGAAGCAAGTATTAAAATCAATTAGGGGCCGAGGTTTAGACCTAGTACCATTTGTAGTTATTTCGATGCTTTCAACAAAAATCAATAAGGATAGAGTGGTTCAGAAGGATAAAAGGAACGATCTTTTTTTGTTGTAGCTACATTCGTCAAATTTTAAAATGTAAATAGACACAGCTTAAAAATATCATAAGCAATACAATGCTCAAAATCCAACAAACAAACAAACAGAATGCACTACAAACAAGCACAAAGGTACCACGACTTTACACAGTAAAGTTGAAGCCATCGACAATAATGATAAATGATGGAACCGTCAATTCTGTCTGTGTTGTGAACGGAATGCTACTTCCTGGACTGGAAACATGATAGTGTAAGGATTGGAAATGAGTTTGGAGGTGATCAAGTTTGTTTACAGTGAAATAAAAGTTGAAAACATAACAAAAGACAAACAAACAATATCAAAGAATATAATACCTGTCGCTGTGATTGTGCTCTTGGTTTTTTGACATAATGTGCTATGATTGTTGTACATCATTTAATTTCATTGCTTATATATTAAGTATTTATTTATTTACGTATCTATTATTTAGCATATGTATGTATTTTATTTTTGTTTCTAGTAAGTATTATTGTACAAATATTATGTTCATTGTTGGTATTGTCGCACCACTGACAACCCCATGTCATGTCCAGGTAATCTCTGTCCATTCCAGGTTGCCTGGAAGAGATCGCGGAATGCGATAAGGCCGCCCGTTGTATGTTTTTAGTATTAAGTTTATTTTTCTTATTTATTATGGTGTACAATAAAGTGTAAATATAAAATAAAATAAATATAAACAATAACACACTAGTCCTGTACTGACCAGTTCTTCCTTTTTAGGCGTTCGTACCCAAGGGGTAAAAACGGGACCCTATTAACAAGACTCCACTGTCCGTCTGTCTGTCTGTCACCAGGTTGTATCTCATGAACCGTGATAGCTAGACAATTGAAATGTTCACAGATGATGTATTTATGTTGCCGCTATAACAACAAATGCTAAAAACAGAAAAAATAAATAAATGGGGCTTCCATACAACAAACGTGATTTTTTTGCCGTTTTTTGCGATAATGGTACGGAACCCTTCGTGCGCGAGTCCGACTCGCACTTGGCCGGTTTTTTTGATGATGATACCTTATGCCTGGAATGGATGGTGGATTTAAAACAATGTTGCACTAAGTTAATATTGTGGGGAATTATTAAAGTGTTGCCACATTGCTCGCAGAACGGATGGCCGATGGAGCCGAAAGGTGAAAGACGATGCGTTGGAAGGCCTCCCACCAGGTAGACTGATGACCTGGTGAAGGTAGTAGGAATCCGCTGATTGCGGGACGCACGGGACCGGTCAATGTGGCGACGCTTGGGGGAGGCCTATGTCCAGCAGTGGACGTCTTTCGGCTGAAATGATGATGATGATAAAAGTGATGATCAGAGCTCGGTCAGTTGTACGTCTTAGGGGCGGACAAACTTTGATTTATCAGTGCACATAAGTCTACTGATACAAAGGCTTTGGGTGATGCAAAGACAACCAATAATAGCCTATCTTAATGTATTAGAACCCAGAAAAAAATCACAACTCTTTTCCCATAACCTAATTTAACCCTAAAAATCCCACAAAACCGTAAGGCGTGTCCCGATCCATCATAGTTTACCATCATTACACCATAATTATATCAGAACAAGGGTTGAAAATCATCGAGCTTAGGCCACGTGACCATTGTTTGGTTTTCACCAAATTACGGTTTAAGTATACTTGGATGATTTTGTATTAGGTACAGGCGATTTATCGTCGTTTTTGTTTGGAAATTGTTCGAATAGAATATGGTCGAAATTAAAAAAAGTCTTGTGTGAATCAAGTCTACTGATATTTCCATTTTTATCAGAATTTAAGAAACCAGTCTGTTTTTATTATACATATTGTTATAAAGGATGAGTTTTCTGTCTAATTATTTACACAATTTATAAAAGTTAACTTTAACAAAACAGCAGCTTAAAAATAAAACAGCCGAGATCTACCAATCATTGTAGTCTTGTTCATATAGACATACTATTTTATTTTACGTAAATTAGGCTTTTTACGTAAGTTTTTACCCGACTACGGTGAAGTCAAAAGGAAGGGTTATGATATTAGCAGTGTTTTTTTTTTTTTTTTTTGTTTTTGTATATATGTATACCTACAGTTTACCGTAGCGCCTAACTATTTATCCCATTTTCTATACTAATATTATAAAGAGGAAAAACTTTTTTGTTTGTTTGTACCGAATAGGCTCCGAAACTGCTGGACCGATTTAAAAAAATCTTTCACCAATAGAAAGCTACATTATGCCTGAGTGACAGGCTATTTTTTAAGCCCGAAAATGGGTCCTGTGGGGTGGTCCACGAGAGCGAAGCCGCGGGGAACAGCTAGTGATGAATAAAGGTGGCGATTCGTTATTATGGCCCGTGTAACAAAGAATAAAAAACCCTTAATCGGGTTACAGTTTTTAATTATAGTTTTTGTTTTACCCACGTGGTACGTATTTATTAGATTTATTTTATAAATTTTGCTTTTTTTCGCTATTTTGCGATGCGTCAGCGACACTATTTGGGGCACTTTTTGGGCGCACGGTTGGCGCAGTGGTTGAGCGATTGACTACTGCGCTGCGTGTCGAGGGTTCGATTCCCGCACGGAACAAATATTTGTATGATCCACAAATAGTTGTTCCGGCTCTGGGTGTTTGTGTATGTGAAATTATATATTTGTAAACGTACCCACGATACAGGAGAAATTCCTAGTGCGGGGAAACGTTTTTTTAAAAAAAAAAAAAAAAAAAAAAGTAAAAAAAAAACTATAGAAGTAATCAATATCAATAAATCCAGAAAAACGCAACAACAAGTTTTAATCAATAAAATCATTAACACTCTTCATAAATCGACAGCAAATGGAATAAGTCGGTAAACCAAGCAACTTATTATCACTGTCGCATAATAATCCCTACTACCACTAACAAACGCGTTGATTCCCGCGAAAATCCCCTGATCCTTCAAACGAAGACACCTATTTGAAATAATCCCTATAAGAGCAGGAAAGAAGGGGGATTTGTTTTTATTTATTACTTCTGTATTAAGCTTGGGTTTGATTAAAAGTGTGGTTGTGTTGTTAATTAAAAGTACTTTGAATTATTTTGCCTCATCGGTCGGTGAGTATTTATATTTTATCTTATAATTTATAGATTTTATATGTATTTAATAGTAGAGCTTCCGAAAGAGTGAGTCTTAAAATGAACATGGACAAAACCAAGGTCATGGTTAATGCCCATGTAACACCCACTCCTATCAAGGTCGGAGACTCTACACTCGAAGTTGTGTGCGACTATGTCTACCTGGGACAAACGATCCTATTGGGTAGGGCCAACTTCGAGAAAGAGGTCAACCGTCGAATCCGACTCGGCTGGGCAGCGTTCGAGAAGTTGCGCGGTATCTTCTCGTCCAACTTACCACAGTGTCTCATGACGAAAGTCTATGACCAGTGTGTTTTGCCAGTGATGACATATGGCTCTGAGACGTGGTCGCTTACAATGGGCCTTATCAGAAAGCTTACAGTCACTCAAAGGGCAATGGAGAGGGCTATGCTCGGAGTTTCCTTGCGTGATCGAATCAGAAATGTGGAGATTCGCAAGAGAACCAGGATTACCGATATAGCCCGAAGAATTGCCATACATAAAAGGCAGTGGGCAGGGCACATTGCTCGCAGAACGGATGGCTGATGGGACCGAAAAGTTCTGAAATGGCGAACGCGAACCGGAAGACGATACGTTGGAAGGCCTACTAGGTGGACCGATGACCTAGTTAAGGTTGCGGAAAGGCGCTGGAGGCGAGACGCACGGGATCGGTCAATGTGGCGACGCCTGGGGGAGGCCTATGTCCAGCAGTGGACGTCTTTCGGCTGAAATGATGATGATGATATGTATTTAATTAGGTACGTTTTTAGTTCCCAATTCCAATGTATAATGTAAGACTTTTTATTTCAGATTAAAATTTGATTAAAGAAAAACATTTTTCTTTTATTTTCAGATACATTTTTGATTTGGACGAAAAGTTTTTTTTTTCAGATACATTTTTGATTTGGACGAAAAGAAAAACTTTTCGTCCAAATCAAAAATGTATCTGTTGTGGATACATAGAGGGAGTATAAGACTCGAGACCCGGTGGCATACTCATGTAAATTTCTACTAACAACAGTTAATCAAAGATCCTCCTTAACTTACCATTGGAACTAATGCGCTGACGCAGTAACCGATGTGTTGCGTCAGGGGATGGAGTATTACATTCCGTTCTCTGACGTAACTGTGTCCAGCGTTGACCGTCCATGGTTTGGTGCCGAGTGTGACCGCGCAAACGTGATTAAACACAAGGCGTACCTAGCATGGGTCGACGCCCGTATGCGCAAGGCAAGGGACGTGAGTCAGAAGAAGAGAGCCTTCAACAGGGCTGCCAAGTCCTGCAAAAAGGCGATGCGAAGGGCACGGTTTGACCACATTAGCAGGATCGGGGACAAACTTGCTTCAAACCCCGCAGGTAGCAAGGCGTTTTGGTCCCTGGCTAAATCGGTTTAATCAAACTTCTGTCGCCCCTCACTACCACCACTGCTGAGACCCGACGGGTCGCTGGCCCACTCCGCTGAGGACAAGGCAAACTTGTTTGCCTCCCTCTTTGCGGAATCTTCGCGTCTGAATACTGATGGCGCGCGGCCCCCTCCTTCTGCTGTTCGATGTGAGACGAGTATGTCGGACATTCGCATCCATCAGAGGGAGGTCTGTAGGGTGCTGCGTAACCTTGACGTGAACAAGGCTAGTGGCCCGGACGGGATACCAGCAATTGTACTTAAAACTTGTGCGCCTGAATTGTCTCCTATCATGACACGCCTATATCGCCTTTCGATGGTGACTGGAAAAGTACCGAAGGCTTGGAAGCAAGCTAACGTTCAGCCCGTGCCCAAGAAGGGCAGTCGAGCTGACCCAGCCAACTACAGACCCATATCAGTAACGTCCATCCTCTGTAAGAGTATGGAACGTGTATTAAATAATAAGCTCCTGGCATACCTAGAAGACACCGACCTCCTTAGTGACCGCCAATACGGCTTCCGCCGAAACCGGTCAACTGGGGATCTTCTAGCGTATGCCATCCACATCTGGAGTGAGGCCATCGAGAAACACGGGGAGGCGCTTGCTGTCTCCCTTGACATATCGAAGGCCTTTGATAGGGTCTGGCACGAGAGCCTTATTGGTAAGCTTCCTTCCTTCGATCTGCCTAGTGGCCTGTGTGACTGGATTGCAGACTTCCTGAGGGATCGGTCCATCCGAGTGGTAATTGATGGCTGCTCGTCCGGTCAGTTAGGTATTAACGCCGGAGTCCCTCAGGGGTCAGTGCTCTCGGCAACATTGTTCTTGCTGCACATTAATGACCTGCTAAAACCCGGAACCTTTGGGTATGCAGACGACAGCACTGTTGCTGAAAGATATGTGTCTAGTGCACGGGCTACCGGGCCTCAAATTCGGTCTCTTCGGGAGGCCATGGTTGAGCGCTTGAACCTGTCTTTGGAGGCAGTCTCCGAATGGGGCAATGCCAATCTAGTCAGTTTCAATGCTGCTAAGACCCAGGCGTGTCTTTTTTCCGCAAAAAAGAGCCAATTCCACCCGGCTCCATCCTTCCGTGGTGTAACCGTGCCGATAACGGACCACCTCGACCTTCTTGGTGTTACGTTGACATCGACCCTCAATTTTGGTCCTTTCATTGAGGCAAAGGCTCAATTGGCTGCAAAAAAGTTGGGGATCCTTGCGAAGGTGAGACGGTACTTCACGCCTGAACAGCTGCTCAACTTGTATAAAGCGCAAGTTCGGTCATGCATGGAGTACTGCTCTCACCTCTGGGACGGATCTGCCAGGTACCAACTAGATGCACTTGAGTCGATTGACAGACGGGCCAAGAGACTTATCGGCAACGATGCGCTGGTCAACTCAAAGCTCCAGAGCCTTGAACACCGACGACGAGTTGCCAGCCTGTCGGTATTCTATCGGTTACATTTCGGAGAGTGTGCGATGGAACTGCACAATTTGATTCCGTCTAGCCCTTTCCATCATCGGACTACAAGACGTACGGCAATGCGCCATCAGTACATGGTGGATATCCCACCCATACGCACAAAGCGTTTTGAAAATACTTTCATTGTGCGTACAGCTAAGGAGTGGAATTCCCTACCGGCGTCTTTGTTTCCTGATAGCTACAACCTAGGGGTCTTCAAGTCAAGAGTGAATAGGTTACTTCTAGGCAAGCGTGCTTCACCTTCGACCACATCATCACTTAACATCAGGCGAGATAGTGGTCAAACGCGAGCCTATAACAAATAAAAAAAAAAAAAAAAAAAAAAAAAAAAAAATTACCTAGTTCTGGAATAAAGAATTTGATTTTTTAACCGAGTTACCAAAAATCACCACTATGTTCACCGATATCTCCGTCAATTGTGGACCGATTTTAAATCCTTTAATAAATAACGGCAAATCTCTCGGGATTACTGCAATCGCATGCCTGTTTATTGTTTATACCATTTCATAACATTACATCACGCCAGTACGTACCAAAGGGGTACGCATATTTTTCATTTCACCGATTATGTTCAAGTTTCATTTTATTCGGGTAATCTATTCTGGCGTTATAGGTACTTACTAAACAACTTGCCTATTAGGTAGGTACAACTAAAAGGGTAAAACAAAAAAACTTTTTTGCAAAAAAATTCTACCGACTTCCAAATAAGAAACTACAAAGTGAAAAATAACTTTATTTTTGGAAGTCGGTGTCTATATCGCAAAAAAATGGTACCCACGAAAGACTTGAGATTTTTCACTTTGTAGTTTTTTATTTGGAAGTCGGTAGAATTTTTTTGCAAATGTATCTATGTATAAATGTAACGGAATCTTTGAAAGTGATTTTCAGCCCCTTCGAAACGTCGGATTAATTACAAACTTTGCAAACTTATCAAGGACCGATGAATGAATGAATGAATTAATGAATGAATGAATGCTTTATTTGTAAACATAGGTCAAATTACAACAGTGTGCGAGATGTTACAGATAGGTAGATCCTCTATGTTTTGCACGGAGGCGTAGAAATATATTACAATTAACATTGTCGATTTTAAAATACAATCAATTTCAAATAGTTAAAATTATACAAAAATGTCAAATAGATTAAGTTACATGTCTTAATAATTATAATGTCAAACAGATTCAAATCAATTTCAAATAGTTTGTTCGATGACAATGCAATAGTTTGTCCCGTTATCCTTACCAGTATCTTCAGGATTAGTTTCGTTTAGTCAGACTTTTTAGCTAAATTTACCATTAAAACGTGTTTTTAGTTTTTTGAACTGCAACTTATTATTAAAAAAATCAGTGATTATTAAGGAAGTTCTTAAAGCCGAGTATACTGAATTCTGATCATATTAATTAATTTATTAATAAGCTACCCAGATTAGAAGTACTATAACTTTTAGGATTACGACAGTACTACTGTCACCCAGCTATTTGCAAATTTTAATTACATCCCATCATTCCAGACACCCTGCTGATAATATGACATCAAAGCAAATGCGGATAGCCACCCCTGAGCCAACATATTCAACCACTTCTATAAAGTTACCCTCTTCAATATCAACCTTGAGACCTGCGAAATGAAGTTCAAAATTATGAGGCTATGGCAGTTTTATATGCAAAAATATGTTGGTATTGAGGTTTGGAATTAATATCTGTCAGCTTTTAGGCTCTTTGAACAGTATTATGAGCATTTGACACTATAAGTGTGCGATATGAAGAAAGACCTTTGTAGGGATTAAAGGACAAATGAGGTGGGGAGACAATGTATGTACGTACTTGGGTAAGTAATTATCTGGGTCTAATTTATGCGTAAGACTTGAGAATTAAATATTCGCTTGCCAAATTATCATAGAAATCTGAGCAATCATCAATTTATCACTAACCCTTGAATCGTAACATGCCGATTATAAATTAAATTATGTATTTTTCTTAATTACTTGTCTGTACTGATCATCAGTTGCAGCACAGGAGCCTAAGTCCCCACCTTAAGTACCCGTGCTTCATCCAAGTGGAGAATGTAGGTGAAGCACGGGTCTGGACCCCTTTTTCCCCTAAAAGATATTATAGCAGACTACCTATTAGAGTACACACACATTTTGCCAGCAATGATTAAGTGTTATGTAATAGGATTGAGGCCTTTTTCCATCAATGGGTAAAATCTCAGAGTTCAAGCTGTTACTGCGGAGAAATTCCAGGTTGTAAAACCTAATTATAACACTGCCCAATCCGGGAATTGGTTTGCATCAGAATGGTGGGGTTGACTACAAATGGACATGCTTTATGCGTGAGAGCAATGTATGAGCAATGTACCAAATGTACGTAAAATTTGAAGCAATGTTCTATTTTCAACCGACTTTCGAAAAAGGAGGAGGTTCTATGTTCGAAACATTGTGTTTTTTTTTATGTGTGTTCACCGATATCTCCGTCAATTGTGGACCGATTTTGAAAACTCTTTTTTTGTTTGAAAGAGTATGTTCCGAAATTGGTCCCATTTTAATTTAGTGATGATCTGATGAAGAACTTCGAAGATATACAACGGAACTCTTCAATAAATAACGGCAAATCTCTCGGGACTACTGCAATTGCATGCCTGTTTATTGTTTATAGCATTTCATAACATAACATCACGCTAGTATGCTCTTAAGGGGTAAGCAGATCTCTCATTTGATCGGTTTTGTTCAAGTTTCATGATATTCGGGTAATCTATTCTGGCGTTATAGGAAACTTACTTAACAACTTGCCTATTAGGTAGGTACAACTAAAAAGTGAAAATAATAAAACTATGTTACAAAAAAGTACTTCCGACTTCCAAATAAGAAAACTACAAAGTGAAAAATAACTTTATTTTTGGAAGTTGGTGTCCATAACGCAAAAAAATGGTACCTGCGAAAGACACAGACTTCCAAAAATAAAGTTATTTTTCACTTTGTAGTTTTCTTATTTGGAAGTCAGTAGTACTATTTTGTAAAAAAGATTTTTTCCCTAAAAGATATGGCAGACTACCTATTAGAGTACACACACATTTTGCCAGCAATGATTAAGTGTTATGTAATAGGATATGAGTCTTTTTCCATCAATGGGTAAAATCTCAGAGTTCAGGCTGTTACTGCGGAGAAATTCCATGTTGTAAAATCCAATTACACTGCCCAATCCGGGAATTGGTGTGCATCAGAATGGTGAGGTATGACTACAAATGGTCATGCTTTACGCGTGAGAGCAATGTATGAGCAATGTACCAAATATACGTAAAATTTGAAGCAATGTTCTATTAAAAACCACAGTTTTTAGAAAAAGTATTTGAGCCGCCAACCTGATATCAGATGGCGAATGTAGCAAAAAACTGAATAAATTACTAACTATCTGACTGTGAAATACGTACCGTAGCAGTGTACTAGCAATGTACGTTATCATATTAAAAGCATAACCGGATGCTATTAACGGTTTAAGAGTAATTAAAAATAAAATTTCGCCACATTTAGAGCCTGTTCAATTTTATTAGCAACTAGCTGTTGCCCGTGGCTTCGCTCCCGTAGACCACCCCACAGGACCCATTTTCGGGATTAAATAGCTTATGTCACTCAGGCATAATGTAGCTTTCTATTGGTGAAAGAATTTTTCAAATCGGTCCAGCAGTTTTGGAGCCTATTCTGTACAAACAAACAAACAGACAAAAAAATCTTTCCTCTTAAAAGTATAGACTAGTTTGCCTACGTTATACGTTGCTATGTCTAAACTAAAGGGATTTCTTGTGTGCACAAATGGCCATATTGGCCATGCGATATATACAAGAGAGCAAGTCGATTATACTGCCCGATCCGGGAATTGAACTCGGGCAGCGGCAACGAGGCAGTCATCCCTTGAATCGTCTATGACGAATAATTAAAAAGTTTCTGGCTTCACGGTATGTGAATTCTTTAGTGTTTCATATGCAATCGGTTTTTTTTTCCCCGAAGATAAGAAAAACACACATTGATTTTAGTTTTTTTTTATTTTCTGTTTTATATTATGAATACTTAACAACACAATTTAATAAAAACAACAGGCATTTTAGTTAGCCAACCTATTACTTATTGCGTAAAAGTAAAAAAAAATTAGTCTTCCAAATTGTTCGCGTCTTCTTCCATTACATCCCATAGGGTTCGATTTCTGAACTCAACGTGTCTGGTCTCTTCAACCACTTTTTCTTCACTGGGTGGTGGTTCTGATATGGACTCATAGTCATCATCGAGGAGTGATGTGACTGAGAGTAGCGTCGAGTCTGTGATATTGACTGCGTCACCAGCATCTCCTCTTTCCGGTTGATTTCTTGTTGTTCCTTGGGTCTGAAAATGCAGAATGAAAAATAAATTATCGCAACTTTGATATCTTGCTTTGCAGGCATTGCCTTCTACGCCAACAGTTAATTAATCGTTTCGTGTAGCTTAATATCATCATCATCAGCCTAGTTTTTTTCCCAACTATATTGGGGTCGGCTTCCAGTCTTACCGGATTCAGCTAAGTACCAGTGTTTTACATGGAGCGAATGCCTATCTGACCTCCACAACCCAGTAACTGGGTAACACGGTACCCCTTGGTAAGACTGGTGTCAGATCTCAAGCTTCTGACTACTCGTAACGACTGTCAAAGATCATGACAGCCGGGACCAACGGCTTAACGTGCTTTCTGAGGCACGGAGGAAACTCGGTATGTTGAAATGGTCACCAATCCACGGACCGACCTCTTCAAGCGTTGCTTAACCTTGATAATCGACCCGAATGGCTGTTATTATTTAGCCACGAGCTCCTCTATTATTTCGTGTAGCTTAATATCAAAAGAGTAAATTATCTCCTCATTTGTTTCTTTTATTATTTTGGCGATTTCGCCATTACTGTAATTACAGGCACACAAGGCATTTCAGGCCTATTGTTGTAACGGTATCTGTGATGCCACTGGAAATTGCGATGCCTCAGTTATGAAAGCACCTGGTGTAAATTTTCTACATAAATAAGAATCCTTATTAAAAAAAAACTTTTTGCAAAAAAAATCTACCGACTTTCAAATAAAAGTCGGTCGGTAGTCGATCGGAAGTCGGTGTCCATAACGCAAAAAAATGGTACCTACGAAAGACTCCGACTTCTGAAAATAAAGTTATTTTTCACTTTGTAGTTTTTTATTTGAAAGTCGGTAGCATTTTTTTGCAAAAAAGATTTTTTATTTTTCACTTTTTAGTTGTACCTACTTAATAGGCAAGTTGTTTAGTAAACTATAACGCCAGAATAGATTACCCAAATACCATGATACTTGAACATAACCGGTGAAATGAGAGATCTGCGTGGGGTACGCAGATCTCTCATTTCACCGGTTAAGAGCGTACTGACGTGATGTTATGTTATGAAATGGTATAAACAATGAACAGACATGCGATTGCAGCAATCCCGAAAGATTTGCCGACATTTATGAAGAGTTCTGTTGTATATCTCCGAAGTTCTTCATCAGATCTTCACCAAATTAAAATGGGACCAATTTCGAAACGTACTCTTTCAAACAAAAAAAGAATTTTCAAAATCGGTCCGCAATTGTCGGAGATATTGGTGAACATACAAAAAAAACATACATTTTTTTTTTTTTTTTTATTTGTAATGGGTTTGCTCTTGACTCTAATCTAGGTCATAGGTGACAGAGACAGAGTCTACGATAGAGTGAGCTTACCCAGAAGAAGCCTGTTCACTCTAACTTTGAAGATATTCGGGTTGAATGCGCTCGGAAACAGACGAATAATGGATAATATCGAACATAGAACCTCCTCCTTTTTGGTAAGTCGGTTAAAAACTAACTATAATCCCCGGCACGTAAGTTGACAAGAGTTGTTAGATGCGCAGAAGTCGTTTTTTAGGTGTCTTTGGTAGTGAAGCGGGGCGCGGAGAACATTTAGGACCGTTTCGAGCGCCCGATTGGTTGGTTAGTTGACACAAGGATCGACTGACCAATCGTGTCGCGTCCACGTTCCGTTTGCTCTATATAGTGGCGGAATATGCGCGAACTTACCCCCACTATGCCAAAACCTTTCCAACTTACGTGTCGGGCACTATACTCAAAGTGATACTGGTATACTAACGTCAATGATGGCCATGTGTAAGATGGGTACTTCGATCTGCAGTGGTTTGATCTCCTGTGGCTCTTCATCCAAGTAGGAGTACTCAGTGGGCACCTGAAAATTTATTAACAAATTAAAATTTACTCACATCACACACATCATCAGCCTATTAAAGTTCCCACTGCTGGGACACAGGCCTCTTCTCTGTGAGAGGGAATGAACCGTAATCCACCACGCGGGCCCAGTGCGGGTTGGTGGATGTCACATGTCTTCGAATTTTTGGTTCTTGGACATGCCGGTTTCCTCACGATATTTTCCTTCACCGTTTTGAGGGCAGCGGTGATGAAATAATTTACACAAAGTAAAGCGCCCGCCCGGGCTTGAAACTACAACCTACAAAAAAAATAACTCATAGTTCAATATTTGCTTTTACTTCCTAGAACTGGGGTGTGACCATAAGCTCTTAGAGCGGTATCAATTTGATATCGAGTAAGTGACAGATGTATACACGTCAGATACATCTGTCCCTTATTCGATATCAAATTGATACCGCTCTAAGAGCTTATGGTCACCCCATGGATCTACATCGCATTTCAATCCAGTGACACTGGATATGGTATTGACTTTTTGACTTATGTTAACACTATGACAGAACAATGCTAAAACTTTAGCACAAATATCTAGGCATGCGACTTTACTACCATAACTAATAGTTTTTATAGTTATTAAAATCGAATGGATACCTTTTAATTTAATTCGGGTTTTAATTATTATTATTATTTCGTTTATTTAATTATGTACACATTTTAAATTTACATTTTTAAATATTTCTTTATAAACAAATCATAAAAAAAAAACATTTAAAAATATAAAAAATAGTGGTTGTCCGCCGGTATCGGGAACAGGGTCCAAGCTACCGGTGGTTAGGGCTCCAGAGACAGGAACCTCCTCACAATGCGAGCCGTATCGAGGAGTACTGCCTTCTGTATCAGACCCTTGATCCAACCGCCCAATGACAGCCTCGACAGATGGTCGTCGAGGCTCTTGGCCATCAGGCCGTTGGCCGTAACGACAATCGGCACAATGATCGCCGAGTCCACATTCCACATGTCGACAACCTCGTGTGCTAAGTCAAGATACTTGATTTGTTTCTCTTTCTCAGCTTTCACGAGGTTCTCGTCATGCGGGAGGGTGACATCGATTATCATTGTGCGGCGCGCTAATCGGTCTATCACCACTATATCTGGCTTATTGGCAACAATAGTCCTATCAGTGATGATAGACCGATCCCAGTACAACGTGACATGGTCATTTTCGAGAACTGGGTCGGGCACATACTTGTAATACGGTACCTCCGATTCCACTAGATTGTACTTCAAAGCAAGTTGCTGGTGAACAATCCTGGCCACTTGGTTATGCCTGTGTAAGTACTCGCCGTTAGCCAGACGAGAACAACCAGAGATAATGTCTGATTAAAGTTAGTATTGTTATTACCGATTGTTTGCAATAACGATTCTATTCCTAGGACATAGGATTACGTTTTCTTTGAGGTAGGGCGTTTGCCAAATACTACGCGTATGTTTGTCACGTTTTCGAATTTTGGTTCTGGTTTAAATAACTTTTATCAAAAAATACTTTGTCTTACCCGCCTCAGCCTCCACTTCTCTAGAAACTCGTTGGTCTGTCTCAGAGCCTCCTTGCTCTCATGGAGCAGATCATCAAGACGGTCCTTGTTGCGCAATTGCTTGTACTTGTTCAGGAACTGAAAGCAAATCTGTTGATGTTAGTCTATTTATCTTTTTCCAAGACATTTCATATAGTAAGCTTGAATATCAACTGGCGATATCATTAAGTATCGGGACACAACTATACAAATGTGAAAGAAAAGATGTTTATGGAAAGCAGTAAACAGGTAACGCTCGATCTCAGCTGACAATACTTATTAGATCGATATGGGAGCTTTTCCACCAACTACATTATAGTTGTAGAGTGAGCTCAACGAGCACTGATAAAGATCATGTATTTTAAAAACAAAAGATATCCCACTGAGATCTTATACAAAATTAGTGACAGTCTTAAAAAAGCACAAAACCCTGCCTTATGACCCAGTTGTATTTCAGAAAAGAAGGGCTGACATTGTTGCACAAATCCCACAGACTAAAACGATATTTGCCACCAGGCAATTTAGTAAACGATCTGCTAAACTTTATAATAAAATAAACAAAATAATAGACTTATACAATAAAATAAGTTTTGAATGTAAGAAAATCTTAACCAATTGGATTAAGACACTTACTTATGATGACACGGAGGCACTTCTGGAGCACATACATTAGCAAATGCACCATCACATACAATTTCACACACACTTACACACACACATCCTCACTACACTCTCACATCCACCCTCACACACTTACACCCCCACAGTTTGACTACGCACAGATTTCCACACTCGAGAAATACTCTCAACATCACCATAGTATTATTTGTCATTATTAACCAACTACTTGTACTGACAGTGTTATTAATTATTGCTATATTATGGAATAGCGGAGCCTCCTAACACAGGCATTATTTGCTTAAAAGGAGGCTCCAAACACTAAACCGTTATGTAAACTGAAGCATCAATAAAACTTTATTATTACACTACTTATGCAGCGAGGCTCGCGAGGATTCTTAGCGGTCCTGTGAAACTGTGTGTAGTTAAGTGATGTGAGGCAAGCGTGCTACAGCGACAACCACATCATCGCTTACCATCAGGTGAGATAGTGGTCAAACGCGAGCCTATCAATAATAAAAAAGGATGCGTAGTGAAACTCTGAAACGATGTGTAGCTAAATAACATATCGCTGGCACAAGCACCTAGCATACATGCCTCACACACACATACATAGGTATAGTAGAAGCTAAACATTGCTAAGAAAATGAAGTGCTCCCGTTGATAGATGCATATTTCTCTCGCACACCGCTTGGCTGCACAGTGCATCTTTGGTAGAAAAACACCCTAAATCTTCGTTTTATATACTAACAGCGATAGTCAAACTCAACACCAAAATCTCCAGGAACAGTACGGGCAAACTGATGGGATTCTCCGGTAATTCGACCACTTGCTTGGCTTCCTCCCTTACAGTCTTCTTCACGAAGCAAGCGATCTTGCAGAAGACCTTCTGGAACATGTCGACGAACCCATGGCCGAGAACAAAGTCGATCAGGATCAGGCTTAGGAACACTGATCCGTAGACAATCGCACTGACCGCTTCGATCAACATGTTTTCGGTGGTCGGTGTGATAGTTTCCCGTATAGAATTACATTATTTGTTGTAACACATTCAATTTTACAAATTTTCCGGTTTTGATTGACAAGTGGAGGTTTCGATTTGTTTTTATGTGTCATTGAATTTAATAGCCTCAAAGAAGGTTTTTCAAAAAGTATTTATTTTATAAATCTATGAGACAGGCATTTCCCTCATTTGCCACCGGTTACCTACCGTCATACGGGGTGAATAGGAACGCAGTGCGCGCAAGATAAGTCTGCGCGCGACGGGTGGCGTGCTTAATGTTGCCAGCATAACTGATATTTTTTCCTTCATTTTTTTCAATATTAATTTTTAATTACTCGAAACTTAAAGTAATTTAAGTTAAGCATAATTAATTACTATCTTTTTCTTCTTGCATAAAATATGATGAAAAAAGCTTGAAAAAATTGTAAATCTTTTATTGAATACTTAGTAGTATCTACTGTTAAATTTGGTCTAACAATGGCCCTGCAGTGGCAAATACCGTTAATTTCAATTACAATTCTTTTTTTATTTCTTCTTCCATAATTTTTGAAGAAGCGGCGCCGGTAGTACGAAAATTTAGGTAAATTTTAGTACAATGGTATCCCTAAAAGTTACTGTCAAATAAGCAACGCGGGCTCTATCTTTGTAAAACGGTACCGTAGGCCTGTTATTGTCTTGTTCACTTCAAGAAAACATCTCTGCCAGCACTTTAAATTACTTTTGGCATAATGATGGCAATTATTTACTTCGAAAACGAATAAAAACACGTAATACAACACACTCTCTTGACAACTGAAAAAAATGACAAATGATTAATTCCGATTTTGGCCGCGCGCAGACTTATCTTGCGCGCACTCTAGAAACAAAACTTTGAAGGGAATTTTAACTGTGATACCACTTTATTGGTTTCAAACAAAGCATCGTTTTTTTAAATAATTATATAATATTTTAGAATATCTACTAAAATGATACAAACAATTTTTAAAAACGTGAAAATTCCCTTCAATGTTTAGTTTTTATTCAACCTTGCGTTCCTATTCACCCCGTTTGACTGTACTTAAGGGAAATCGGACAATTTAAATTATTCTATCAAAATTCAATTTTTTGTCACGGACCGAGCTTTAACTAGAGTCTGGCAAACGAAAGTAGAGACTGAAAAAGCGCGGCAAATTTAAAAATATCAGCATAGCAACCCCAAAACTAGTATGACATACCTAATTTGATACTTTAGAATTATTTATTTTATTTCGCCTGAACAAAAATATCATAGGTAATTGAGGTAGGTAATATTTAAGATATTATGTATCAATCTCAGTAAAAAAAAACAACAGTATTCTATTATAATTTTGGTTTATTCAACTTATTAGCGTCATTCTAACTTATGAAATCTAACACCACACATAAACAATCTTGTTTTTGTTTGAATTCGACGTCTTTCGCCTGATGTTTTTCCTGTTTAGACATCATGCGAAACGACATCTCCTGTAATCCACTTTTAATTGTTTTATTAACTTTTCACTTAATAAATGCTATTATCAACACCACAACAAATCACCAAAAATTGATGTTGACATTAGTATAGCATTGCCATATATAAAGTTTTCAAATAATTCGAGTGTCTACTTTCGTTTGCCAGACTCTATGGTACCTTACAGGACAAATGGAAAAAATATCGGTCCGTGTTAAATGGAACTTTAACAAATTTGGAAAAATATTGGTGAATTAACCTACATTCTTTGCCCAACACGTCAGGGAAGACAAACTTGATGTTTTGTGAATTTTTTTTTGAGAAACTTACGAAACTTACTTACTAAATGAGCCCGGGCAGGCCCGGGCAGGTTTTGTCGAATTGCCATATAAATAAAATCCCTAGTGTTCATCGAAACTTGCGTGTTTATTTAAAATAGTATCAACAGCAATGGATATATTTCGGAGCAATTTTAAAGTTATGGCTACCCTGATTATATCGCTAATCAAATAAGTGGAAAAACCATGTAAATGCTTGTTATACTTACTAATTTCATGGATGCTTATTATTTAGCGTGCGGAAAATGACAAAAAAGAAAATTCCCCTTATGACAGTTGCCGTGACAACGTTTTTGTTGAACTTGACAACGTAAACAACAATCTGCAACAAACGAACAACTGTTCGTGAAACAATTTTTCTAAGTATATTTATTTTCTGCTGCCCGATTTTTAAAAATTGATAATGGTATGTATTTGAATTACTGGGGACCATTTCTTTATAAAACTGTCTTGCTTGTCTCCAAGGTTTTGCTCTTGCTTAGATATCTATGGTGGAAGCAAGTTTGTGTTTTATGTTACTACGATATTATTTACATTTTTGAAATCATATTGCATTCGTTTCAGCCGCCTAAAGCAAAAGATGGGGGGAAACCTAAGAAGGCACCAGGTGCGTAAAACTGTTTTAACATTTTGGGGTTGATACTTGTCTGTACTTAATTAAACTTCAAACGGCCAAGGTCAAGTGGCAATATATGTTGGTAGTAGTAGTTTTCCGTAATTTTCATACTGTAAACTTCCTAACACTAAAACTAATTGCCTTTTACAGCAATCATCATCGATGGCGTGGACACATCAGAAATGTCTCGAGAGAAACTCGAACAATTCACTCTCAAAGTTAAAGAGGAACTGGACAAAGAGAGAGAAGAACGTAACTACTTCCAACTTGAAAGAGACAAAATTAGAACTTTTTGGGAGATCACTAGACAGCAGTTGGAAGAAGCAAAAGCAGAATTGCGAAATAGAGAAAGAGCTACAGAAGAAACACAAGAAGAGAATGAAGCGCTTTTGGAAACTGAAAAACAGAAGATTAAGCATTTAAAGTATGAACAAGCAGCTGCAGGAGCAGCTTTGAGAGCAGAAAACTTGGTAGCTTTAAAAGCAGCTAAAGAAGAACATCAAGAACAGGAACTTGAATTGCTAAACGACAAAAGAACACTAAGGCAGGAAATAAGAGAGAAAATGCTGGCAGCTCAAGATGAGTTGAGAAGAGCTAAATTAGTTCACGCAGAAGAAGTGTCGAAAGTTCGAGAAGAATTTGAAGAGAGAGCTCGTCAGATCGAAGATAAGGCTGATAAAAAACTACACGAGACTAAAGTGGAGTTGACCGTAAAGCATAGAACAGAAATTACAGAGGTTGAAGAGAGGAAAAATAAACAGTTGTCAGAATTGATTCATCATCATTCGAGAGCGTTCGCAGATTTGAAGAATTATTACAATGACATCACTTTAAATAATTTAGGTAAGTATAAAAAACTGGATGGACTATACTTTCTGATATTTTATCACTATCTAGGTACGGTTAGGTAGGTTCTAGGTGTTAATTCAAGAGACAATTTATACGAAAATTAACTCGTAATAAGTAATAAGATACTTAAATCAATCAGTAGTTCAGTATATTTTTGGTTGCGAAGAATGTAGTGAACAGCTTCTTTTTTTAAATTGATTATTGCGTAATTCTAAAAAAAAGTCTAAATTCAATTATTTTATCAATACCCTTTTATACCAATACTGCTTGCTACTTTCAGGTTTAATAAGTAGTCTGAAGCAACAAATGGAAGACATGCAAAAGGTAAAAGAGAGAGCAGAGAAGGTAGCAAGAGATGCTGTTGCTGAAACTAAAAGCCTCAGAGAACCACTGGAAGAAGCTATTATAGACAATAAAGAACTGAAGAGGCAGATGTCCAATTATGACAGGGATAAAGCTGCATTAGCTGTGAGTATCTACTATATTATTTAATACACTTTTCCTACTCCAGGGACGTTGCGGGCGTGAAAGTCAAAAATTTCCTAGAAAAGTACTGAAATGATAAAAATTTATATAATTTCCTTATCCAGACCATGGCCTCACTAAATCATCGAAATATTTTCAGTCATAAATTCGTTACTGCGTTACGAAGATATAAATAAAAAATACAACCTACCCGATTTTTTGTATTTTTAGGATATAGCATAGGTCAGGATTTAGGAGTCCTTACCTATTTTTTGTATACTAGGCGATGCTTCTAGCTTACTAGATATAAAGAACCCTACACAGTAAAGGAATAAATAATTTAAATTATTGACAATCTAGGCGAAATCAAAACAACTGACATCACTAGAAAAACAATTCGATGTCCTCAAATGGGAGTACGAGGTCCTCCAGGTTCGCTTCGACAGGATCCGGAAAGAGAGGGACGAGCTCAAATCAAGGTTCTCAAGAGCCGTTCTAGAGGTTCAGCAGAAAGCTTCCTTGAAGACTGCGCTTCTTGAAGCCAAACTAAAGAACATGGAAGGACGTGATGTGGGACCGAGAGAGATTCACGTAAGATTTCAATCTTTTAAATTAACTATAGCAGATACTTCTTACTTATGCTAATCTCCACGCACCAGCGATAAAATTAGTTATTCCTGGTAATTTCGACAAAGCTTCACAACATCATTATAAATGTGGCCGTTGATGTTCAATTCATTAGATGTTTGTCGTAGATTAAGGATCCGATCACACGTTTGCCTCGTCCAATCCTGATTTTATAATGGTTTTCAACTGTTACAGGAACTTTTGAAGCTAAAAGACACACAAATAGATGACCTTCGCTACGAAGCAGCTCGTCTGCGTAAAGCCCATGATGATCTGCTGGCAACCTATGAAGCTAAACTAGCAAGATTAGGAGTACCGAAAGAAGAACTTGGCTTCAAGTAAGACATTAATATTTAATTCAACGCCATCTAGGTAAAGAACGTCGAACTACATATACATGCTTGTAAACAGCGCCATCTAGGTAAGCTTAGTGAATTTGTTGTGTGATGTTTTAGCTACGTAGTGACTGAGATCTGACTGTGAAGCATAGATGGCGTTATTATAAGTTTTTTTTACTTTTCCAGACCCCTGAAAGCAGTGGCAGTGGCTGGCTTGGCACCAGTTGTAGGCCAAGGTCCAGCTGGTTTAGTAACTAAAGACCAGTAATGAGAGAATTAGTTATGATTATTATTTGTGTAATATCGGGCAAACCCAAAAAATCATTTTATTTTTAACAAAACTTTATAAATCAACTTATTTACGCATGTGCTATGAAAACAATGTATTTAATGTCTATTGTAAAAAACAAATAAATCTATTTTTAAACGGATTTGTTTTGTAATTTATTATTGTTGATGGTGTTGTTTACAAAATACAGTTAGGTAAAAAGACTTAGTACATAGGTACCTTTAAAGAATTCATCAATAACTTTAACCCATTGAGCGTCTATTTACAGAGACAATAGAAAAACAATAGCTAACGCACACATGGTGTGCGAAAGACGCGTCAGGGAAAAGCAAATTGTAGGACCAATAAAACCAAGAAGTCTTTAAGATTCTCAAATTAGTTCATAATTTATATTTAATTTACCTACACATGTGCTACATGCAAAGGTCAATTGGAGTTGAAAATTGAAGGGATGAATAAATAAAACACACAGTTGAAGCCAATGAGTGTACTTTATTTCCTACTAACGATTTTTTATTTATTTCTTTATGTACAAAACGGTTATAAGGCAACAGTTCCAAATGAATGAAAACGCACTTTATGATGAATATTAATAATTCAAACATTTTCGCTTTTATTAGTTTTTAATAGCAAGAAAATTTTGCGCCACACTTCAAAATGTTGAGCTAGTTACACACAATCAGCAATATTATTCGAATAATTTATTTTATTATTCGAATAAATTCAAAACAATAAGATACTAATTTATTCGAATAAAATTGCGGAATTGACTTAATAACTGCATTCATGTCTTGATTAAGTCTTCAAAGAAACCGAACAAAGTTTTAAGTTTTGCTTGCTATTTTCGTGCCAGGTGCCGAGCAGTACCTACCTACATTTGCTACTCAGACCGTTTAAGTAAACACGATTTTGCAGCTACTTAATAGGTGACAATACCAAGTTGGATGATTCAGTTAACATAAATCAAAGTTAAATTATACGAGAACTAAATCACGACACGCCATAACTAACGTACTTGTTAGCATCTGCTACAACTTTGGAATTTATTGTGTAACCTATCAAAACCTAAAACTTTGGAATTGGACAAAACCCAAGGTTTTCTGGAAAACGGCCAGAAACAATTAACCTTAGGAATAATACTGCCTCTGAATAATGATTTTCCGGTTTTTTTTCTCAACACATTTTACTTTTAGAATTGTACCCATCCCAATTCATGCTATCATTATTTGGTATCAGTCAATTTTATTTATTTGGTCATTTCATTTCAATGGAAATTATGTATGTATCAATTTGGTATCAATTTTTTTAAGTTTTTGACGCATAGGTTAATTAGGTGACTAACTGCTACTTTTTCAATTCATTGCGAATCAAAATGGCTGAATATGTGTAACTGACTCAAGCCGCGTAACTACTAATAGTTATGCCCTTAATACCTAATTCTTTTACAAATATCTTAATTTTGAAACCAATCTCATCGATTTTTTACAAAATACCTCTATGTGGACTTGATCTAGTCTGACCACTTTCATGTGTCGATAGATTGATGATAATGTTCATTATTAATATATCATTCTTATATACATATAAGTGTTTTGTTTCAAGCCAAAAAGCATTGAAATAGCGATCGCTCCCAATACACAAAAAACAGTTTAACAAAATACACAAAACATCAAGCAATTTTATTTTATCAATATTATTAGACAGGTGTGAATTACACGGAAAAATATTCAAAAGTAATAATAATAGTGTAAGGGTGTTAAAAAAGTGTAATAGAAGTGTTTTATATGAGAAATATAATAAGGCGAGGTCATATTTCCACATCATGCTGTACAATAAATTATTCGAATAATAATTATCACCCAAAACATTATTCGAACTTCAAAATAAAAAAATAAAAACTCATGTAACAAGACAACAGTAATTATTTTTTAACTCTTCATATTTTATGTTTTTTATAGAACATTCAGTCATCATATTAAATTATGTAAATATCAATACAATATTGTCAAAAATAATTAGAAATATAACCTCATCTTTTCAATAATTTATTGGAAGAAATGGTATCGACTTGAAAACCTATCCAAAGGTGCCTTAATTAACTTTACCATCACATTAAAGCATTTTACATACAATTGCAATACAACAATATCATTGGAATTATTTAAAATACGTATTATTACCACTAAAATCACTAAAAAACTATACACAACCGAAATTCAGACGTTCACAGGGGAAACGCATAAAATTATGATTAAAAATTAATTTGACTTCGGTTTACATTTTGTGATATTATTTACCAATTGCTTTTGCGCTATCTAATTCTAGTTTTATTTGAAGTATATTTTGTATATACTCGTATAGTGAATAATTCGAAAGTAATTATTTTTTATAATACGTTACATTTTATAATTATTTTCATTAAATTATTCTGGGAAGCATACGTAACAAATAAGTACACTGGCTTTATTAAATTGAATTTTGTATTTGTAAAAACAATTGAGATTTCAAATTGACAAAAACTTTATTAAATTTTGAAAATAATTAAGATTATTGAAGTAAATATATTTTTATAACATTAAACTGCTATTTTTATTTTCGTTAACATTTATTATTATTTATTTTATAACATAATACAATGGGTTCCATTTAGTCCCTTATAAATCAATATATTATTTTTACAATAAAGTACTTGATAAAATCACCATACAACACATATTAAAACTATAAAGGCATATCTAACTATCGGGTCTCGAAATAACACAAACACTTATTCATATATTTTTTTTCGAATTTCATACACTAGACAATGTGCGTAGATTTTTAGCGATATCTAACATATTCATCCAGTCTACGTGAATTATTCAAATATTATTAAGTGTATAAATAAAAAGCATATTCAAAAAAATATTGGTTGTTCACATAATGTCTGTCGGCAGAAATAGTCGTGCATTTGTTATGAAAACACGGTCAATTCCCCTTCACAAAATGGGTCCTGGCAATAGCCCTGGAAACACGCGAATATTTTAAATAGTGGGTATAATTTCCAAAAGTAGCTTACAAGCTTTAGTACCAGAAAATCAATATAAAAGTTTCAGGTCAAAGAATTAAAAAAAATGGAACTCGACTGGCGTATTAAACTCTAGAATTTACGCAATATTCACAAGCCTTTTTGTTTTATTTTTATAGTATAATATAATTACGAAAAAAAACTTATGCAACACTTACAACCATGGGTCATTCGAATCCGCATTCGAATTTTTCAGAAAAATAAATGCAATACTCGGGCTGGCTGGAATATTTGGTCAAAAAATGAAACGTTTCAATGGAATAGAGAAACTAATTACTGTATAATTGATTTAACGTATTCTATTTCGGTGAGTATAATGGTAAAATGTCGGTTCGGAACGGTATGGACAGTGTTAATGAATTTTTGAATAGTCGAGGCACGGGACGGAGAATCGATATCGCGTAGCGCGTGGCAAGGAATTCAATAATCTCAACGTACGTACGTTATGATCGAACTATACAAACACGTTTCAACTAATTTTATTTGACATTTTTTTCTAACCAGATAACAAACATTCAGTCAAGCTTTGGGTAATTTAGCTAACTAAAACTAAAATAATGTGCATTATTACTCTCAAATAAACTAATTTAGCTTACAACTAAAATGATATTAATGAATTGTACTGGTGGGATAACACTATGATATAACTTTTAGTCGATGTATTTAAACATTTTTTTATGCATCAATATAATTTTTCTTCTAAATATTTTCTATTCCTCGTCTGTTTTATGTCGTAACTAGTATTCTCAAAATCAACAATTTAATAAAATTATTTCACTATTTTTGAACAGCTTGCTTTTATATATACTTTTTTATAATATACAATAATTTTTATATTTTTAATATATTTTAACAGCACGCGTGCATTTTGACACATTAGCGTACGAGCATTAAAATCTTATTTATAATTACTATTAGGAGATAAAATTCTTTTATTACTAATATAAATCTTTTGTCGCGGTGATATCTTCTGTTCTGTTAAAACCCTTCTGTATTGAGCAATAATTCTCCGTGAAAGGTTGTTTAAAACATGATTTTAATATAAAATTAAATGGTTTTTCATAAAATGGCGCTCATAAAACTTTGGACAGTTGAATTATTTTGAAAGAATTATTGTCACTTTGAAGGTAGATGGGACTTGAATAATTATAATTATCTTTTGAAAAATCAGTACCTTTTTCATTTCATTATTCAAAAATAATTAAACTAACCCAAACAGAAGACGACCACCGCCAAAATATTCAGTATTATTTTTTATTTCACAACGCGTTATAAAAAAAATCTTTCGCCCGTTTACGACCTTTTCAAAGTCGTGCTTTCATACTGTGTCTATCCTACCTTCTCACTCTTGCACTCTTACAGAATAGAATGAGAGGAACAGCAATACTCAAGCGTGTTAAAATCACATTTCGAGCACAATAAGATCATAAAGAGTTTGTTCATATTGCTCAGCTCATCTCGTGATGCACTCTGTATCCGATGCCGCCTCTTCAGGAATCCTGTCATCTGAAAATAAAGTAAAAAATAACATTAACATTTATTAAAATTTTACCCTTGAACATTTGATTTTTTTCAGGTTGCAGCCTCTTGGAACAATTTATGAAAATAATTAAATTGTAAAACTGGCACAAACATCTTTAGAATGTCAGCCCTGGGTTATATTTTGACACAATTTTTGAACTTTAATTTGATAAGGGATGCACATTGAAAAAAAAACGTCAATAGAATACTGGTTTTGACAGTGCAAAGTGCATTTATTAAATACATAATGTTGATGCTTTTGCAATACTTTAGAAGCCTGTAGGTAATTTAAAGAGCGTAAAAGCAGTTGTGAAATTAAAAATTTATCGTAGCGGTATACTCCTGCCATTAGGATTTATGACCGACTTTGAGACAGTCTACTTTCATATTATGATTGATATGTTTTGCTTTTACCGCCTGCTGCGTTTGTTACGAAAGATATAAGTTAGGCTTGGGCAAAACTTTTCACTCATTCTTACGAGTATGGTATTGATTTACACATTATAGATGGGATAGGCACAATCTAAGAGGAATATGTACTTTACTTTTTATGTTAATAACTGTCATTAATATTCTAAAGAAAACAAAAAATAACGTTAAAAACATATTTTAAAGCATTAGCATTTTATTTAATTCAAACATACCTACTTTTATTGTAAAACTCAACGATTGGAATCTTGATAATAGTTCAAATAATCAAGTAATAAAGCGTATATGCGAATAAATAATTATTCAGATATTTTTTTTTTATTGTAAATTATATTCGTGATAAGCAGGAAGCTGTAATGTATGGTACTTTTTTTTTTTTGTATTGTTTGATATTTTTAATAATTATGTGCAATTCAATATGTGCGCGAGCGAGTTATACGATTTTGTGCCTTAAGCATAGGTTAATAAAGCACAAGCCCCCAGAGACGTACCTCTGTGTAATATTCTTGTTAGTCACGTTAGGCGTTCACGAACGATGACTTGGTCCTGTCGGATGCAGATAATTTTTAGAAAAAATTGAGAACACGAGTTTTCTAGGCATTTAATCAAAATAAAGCACTTTTCAGTGCAAACCTATTTTTGTGAAGCAGTTGTTATTCCTAACACATTATTGAATTACTATAATGTGTCTTACACGCTTTTTGATATCACATATTTTATATTTTATAAAATTGTATAATGTAACTTTTGAATAAGAAGAAAAACAAAACGAAAAACAAGTCTATATTGTGAAACAATTAAATAAATTGTGCACTCACCCAGACAAAGAAGCAGAATTGGAAATTGGCGGACTATTGGATTCGAAGCCCTCTTTAGGCTTCTCGTTAGCCAGTTGCATCTTTAGCTGATGTCCGAAACACGCTAGATCCTCCCTGAACGTATCAGACCCAGGAGTGGTTGGTTTCTCATCATCTCCCGTAGCCATTGCTTCAGCATCACTCTTCAACGGCGCTTGTTCAGACTCTTCCTCCGTATTATATATCTTAAAGTAGGCAAATGTCAAATATATCACCGAAATTATGAACGACGGTATTGGTATTGCCATGGCGTATACCAGATTTAAAGTATTTTGCCACATGTCCAGTTCAGTGATCACCAGGCCTGGATCGACGCGGCTGTAGTAGCAAGTGTAATTGTTTCCAATAGGTTTGTGCTTCGCATAGAAGACCGTGCAGTTGAGGATAGGCGGGTACCCACAGCCTTTCACGTTTGGAAACAGTCGAGCGCCAGTAAAGTACCACTCGGAGTCGTTTCCTTGCAGTCCTGTTGGTATAGCGTCAGGCAGATCCTCTTCCAATATTTCTGGATAAGCTTTATCAGCCGTTACTTCGTAATTTTCGTATTCGTAGTCTTTTCGCAACGCCCTCTCGACTCTGATTAAGTTCTCCATGTCAGTGGGAGTTACATTGGGGTAGATGCCCAATTTGTAGTTGACACGAATTTGAGTGCATTCAAACAGATCTTTGGTGCAGCCTTCCCTGCAAGATGCCCAGGAGCAGTTGCTGGCGCCAACGAGATGCTTCACCCCTGTCGTGACGCATAGTGCTGCGACTGGATCGAATTGCATGAATATTGTAGTGAATGCCGGTTCTATCACGAATGGTACGAGGAAGAGAAATGCAAAGAGACTGAACGTTCCGAGTAGAACGAAGGTGGCTGTTGTGTAAAATAGTAGTTTCTCTGCGAAGGTTGGGGGTACAATTTCTTCGTCTGTCATGGTGTGCGAGCGCTACGGGCAACCATAGCGCTGTCTCAGCTCGCTTGTGTCATATCATCTTACATTCCATTTCAGTCTTTAAACGTTTTTTTTTGGATTGTTAGTATTTATTTACATATCTGTTGGTAAAACTGAGAAAGCTTTGATGAGGCTTGATGAGGCTGTTAGACCTTTTTAAATTCTAACTGATCATGATCATTTGCCTAGCCTGTTTTCATCTATTTTGCTAGCAGCCTAACCGTATATACAGCTTAATAGTAACCAGTCAGTAGTAATGTTCTAACTAAGCAATCATAATATTCACCTATCCTAATTTCGAATATCAATATTAAACACTTATACATCCCTACCCCATAAAGTTATGTAAGCTTAAACAACGAAAACATCCACTCAACTATTTGTAGAATGTAGGCAAACCAAATAATGCGATAGGCATTTGACATATTCGGTAGAACATTCCGAACAGCGAAAGACATAACTGTGGTACGATCTAGACTAACTGACGACAATAACTGCGCCTAGGTATGGTCTGACTGACGCTGTGAATGAACAAACAAAAAATGGTTCTACGAGAGATTTGACAGACCAATGAAGGTTTTCGCGAAAATTCACGCACTGGTAGCGTGAATTTTTTTAAATGAAATGTAAATTATGAATGTAATTTATTTAAATGTCGTCTACGCGACGTGGATTGAAAAATGTCTGAAAACGTTCATTTTGATTCCTGAAGCTTGATATATTATTGTTCTAGTTTCTAAATCATAACATAGGCTTAAATTCAGGGATAAATTGGTAGACGGTCGCTGCAGTTTTCTCCAAAAATAAACATGTTTCTATAGATTCAAAAAAAAGTTATCTTCAAGCTATGAAATTATAAATATTAAGCCTTGTTTAAAGCTAACAGCTATATTTTAAACAAATCCCAATATGCTTACCATTGTAGCAAAAAAAAATTAAGATAATTATGTTAATGCTTACAAGGATAACATACTTAATTACCAAGCGTAAATAATTAAGATTTTGGGTAAATATAAGTTTTTATTCAGTTGCGACTTAGTATATTTCCCAACCCGCTTCAATTTTATAGCCCAAATACAACAAAAGCTTTAGAAAAAACATGGAGAACATTAAATAAATGAGGCGCGACAACTGGCACCACACACGTCGTCGAACCGGGACGCCAGGCTGTCTGGCCAGCAATCCAGTATCTAGATATCGATTTAGGCTAGAATTAGCATCAACAATATTTGGTTAAGGCATAAACATTTTTGACACGTCGTGGTCGTCAGTCGGTTATTCAAATCGACATTCACATTAAATTATACCGGTGAGTGGGGATTTTTTTTAACCTGTCATTATGTTAGTTCGTTAATCAATTTATTAAATATGTTAACAGTTAAATTCATTTCTCATGGGTGTCATAAGAGACATTTATTTTAAATGGGGTTCTCTTAGTAGTCGCTAATTAGTGTAAACTTTAAATGGAGATAGCGATTTCTAACCGCTTTCTTCATTTAACTATCTAACTACAGCTGGAAATGTATAATTATATACTGTGTTGAGCAATAAAGATTTCAATTTGAATTTAACTATTTCTGCTACCGTTAGACCACCCAGTGAAAATTCAGCAAAATGAAAGTGAGACTGAACCAGCAATATCTGCTGCATGCCCACATGATGTGGGTCAAAATAACCACTACGTGGATCCCTCACATTCAGACACATTATAAAAATAATATTATAGACCAAAATAAAATGATTCACCAGTTTAGCCAGCTTTCAGCATTCACAGTTAGAAATCATACGTTGTTTAAATGTCCATCAACAAACGACAAATGGTCTGCTATGATGGACGTCTTTGACATAAATGGACCTTCAAAAGACAGTAGCTATAAACGAGCACGTACATATTTCATACTACTTAGCTAGCAAAAGGTATTCTGACTTTTTTATCACTGAACTTTAGATTAAAAATATTTTAAAATTCAATTCAGACATTTGGCTTTATTATTCATGGAGATACCCTGAACTTATCACTGCTGGCCATTAGATTATGAATTTTATATTTGATGTCAGTGCGTGTCAAGATTCCGTGTCAAATTGGATATGAGAATAGAAATATATTTTTCACGATTCATTTTCGTATTCAATATAATAATTGAATAATTATCTATTATTCATAAATAATTACGTAATTATTTTTCAGAAATAATATATTTTTTGAAATACTAATATATAATTATAATAATTGTCAAATTATAAAAACGTAATAATATTTCTATTATAATATCACGTAATTTTTCGTGATTATTTTGGTTTACTCAGATAAAAAGTAAGCCGTGTCATCCTGCCTGGAGAGGCTTATGTCGAACAGTAGAATTTGATAGGCTGATTGATGGCACTTAGGCGCGACCGGAAAACACCGTCGAATAAATATAAAACTACCTAACTTCATATCGATTACAATTCGGTTTTGTAGGAACCAAGTTATTAGACACTTTATTCGTAGCTTTGCTTGAAGTAATTTGTCTATTTTAGGACATGCTTTTAATCTAGTGTTGATTTTTGAACATAGTTGTAATTTTTGTAACTATCTGGAAAAGAATTATGTCTAACTAGTTTCAGCCAGCGGCTTCATTCGCATGAAAGACAGAAATTATACCAGAGGAATGTACTCCCGGAATAAAAAGTATCCTGTGCCTTATCCAGGACCCTAGTTCCTTGGCCTTATGCCAATCTCAAGTTTAGTTAAAATCCGTTCAGTTTAAGAGGAAATTCTTCATTATTACCTACAAAAAAGTCTGCTAGAAAATATATCTAACTATCATAGTTAAGTCACAATAGCAGCTTATTTGCCTATAAAAAAAGTCATAATTCGAGGTTTGGCTCTCGTCTATTTTCTCCGCCAATATTAGACCAATTTAAAAGATATTCCATAAACTGAATAAGAAAGATATATACTGTGTCCCTATGTTTTCCTTTTTGCATTTATAGATTTTGTTTTTTTTATATATGGATAGGCTCGCGTTTGACCACTATCTCGCCTGATGGTAAGCGATGATGTGGTCGTCGGTGAAATACGCTTGCCTAGAAGTAACCTATTTACTCTTGACTTGAAGACCCCAAGGTTGTAGCTATCAGGAAACAAAGACTCCGGCAGGGAATTCCACTCCTTAGCTGTGCGTACAATGAAAGTATTCGCAAAACGCTTTGTACGTATGGGTGGGATGTCCACCATGTACCGGTGGCGCATTGCCGTACGTCTGTGTTGTCCGGTGATGGAAAGGGCTAGGCGGAATCAAATTGTGCAGTTCCATCGCACACTCCCCGAAATGTAACCGATAAAAAACCGACAGACTGGCCACTTGGCGTCGATGTTCAAGGCTCTGGAGCTTTGAGGCGACTAGTGCATCGTGGCCGATAAGCCTCTTGGCCCGTTTGTCAAGCGACACAAGTGCTTCAAGTTGATATTTGGCAGATCCGTCCCAGAGGTGAGAGCAGTACTCCATGCATGACCGAACTTGCGCTTTATACAAATTGAGTAGCTGTTCAGGCGTGAAGTACCGTTTCACCTTTGCAAGGATCCCAACTTTTTTGCAGCCAACTGAGCCTTTGCCTCAATGAATGTACCAAAATTGAGGGTCGATGTGAAATTAACACCAAGAAGGTCGAGATGGTCCGTTATCGGCACGGTTACACCACGGCAAGATGGAGCTGGGTGGAATAGGCTCTTTTTTGCGGAAAAAGACACGCCTGGGTCTTAGCTGCATTGAAACTGACTAAATTGGCATCGCCCCATTCGGAGACTGCCTCCAAAGACAGGTTCAAGCGCTCAACCATGGCCTCCCGGAAAGACCGGCTCTCAGTCCCAGTAGCCCGTGCGCCGGACACGTATCTCTCAGCAACCGTGCTGTCATCTGCGTACCCAAAGGTTCCGGGTTTTAGCAGGTCATTAATGTGCATCAAAAACAGTGTAGCCGAGAGAACCGACCCCTGAGGGACTCCGGCGTTAATACCTAACTGACCGGACGAGCAGCCATCGATAACTACTCGGATGGACCTCTCCCTCAGGAAGTCAGCAATCCAGTCACACAGACCACTTGGTAGACCGAAGGAAGGAAGCTTACCAATAAGGCTCTCATGCCATACCCTGTCGAAAGCCTTCGAGATGTCAAGGGAGACAGCAAGCGCATCCCCGTGCCTCTCGATGGCCTCACTCTAGACGTGAATGGCATACGCTAGAAGATCCCCAGTTGACCGATTTCGGTGGCAGCCGTATTAGCTTATTGGAGCTTATTGTTCAGCACACGTTCCATACTCTTACAGAGGATGGACGTTAACGAGATGGGTCTGTAGTTGGCCGGGTCAGCCCGACTACCCTTTTTGGGGACTGGCTGAACGTAAGATTGCTTCCAAGCCTTCGGCACCATCCCAGTCACTAACGAAAGGCGATATAGGCGTGTCAGGATCGGAGATAATTCAGGCGCACAAGTTTTCATTACAATTGCCGGTATTCCGTCGGGGCCACTAGCTTCGTTCACGACAAGGTTACGCAACACCCTACAGACCTCCCTCTGATGGATTCGAATATCAGAGTTGTTAAATTTGTACACTAGGCCTCTGTTGACAGCGCACTTTTGAGCATCTTTTGATAATTATAATTACAGTGCTTCTAAATATAATGTGTGAATCAAAAGTCATCAAAGAGCAAAACACAGTATATATCTTTCATTTTCAGTTTATGGATTATCTTTTAAATTTGTCCAATATCGGAGGAGGAAAAAGGCGAGAACCAAACCTCGAATTATGACTCTGTACTAAGAACATTCAGTCAGATGTCTGCAACCAGACCAGACCTACAAACAGACATAATAGACAGTATTTCTTTTATATTTACAATGTTATTTATTCATTTATTAACTAAACAAAAAAACATAAAAGCAAGTGTACAATGGGCGGTCATATCGCACAGGGCAATCTCTTACAGACAACCTTTGGATGTACTGGAGGAGAGGTGAAGAATTTAGGGTTAAGACATTAACATATCTTAAATAATAATACTTACACATAATAACATTATATACAAACATACATAATATACTAATAAATATCAAGAGAAAGGAGATGACTAATAATTATAGTGAAAGGAAATGCTCCTTCACCATTTTTTTGAATATTTGTAAGGATTTGAGCACGCCTCACTTCAATATTAGTATGCAAGTATGGATTCGTTTTCGATAAAATTATTTTTCAACTCTCAGTACAAGACTAGATACTTTCTATAGTGAATAATTTTTTTACTAGCTGTTCCCCGCGGCTTCGCTCCTGTGGACCACCCCACAGGACCCATTTTCGGGAAGTTATGATTATAAAGACGTCTCTTGTTCCATACCAAACTAAAACTTACCTTTTAATTAGGGAAGTAGAGTTTCAATTACAGTACCGAATTTATTGCAGCAGGGTTTGAAAACCCCTTTTCACAAAATGCAATGCCAGTGGAAAGAGCTTCAAATGTTTAATGTTATTTAAATTTAAAGCTGTTTGAGAGACGGTGAAACTACTGAACACAGCAAATGAGATGAATCAAAACAAAACAGTTAATTATAATTATGGTGGTTATTCAATCCGAGGCCATGAATCAATACACCAATTACATTGTTGATAACATATAAATAACAACATTAATATCACATTAAAACTACTTTCATAATAAGCGATAAAACAACTATTGAATCATATCGTATATCATTTAAACGCACGTACCTACACCTTTCATATCTACAGACATTTACAGTACAGGACCCTAAAAATATATTATAGGCATTTCCTTGATCAAGCTAGTTCCTATCATAATTCTTAAATTCACCAGGATAGTTGAGTCAAGCGACGATACTGAACTACTGCAGACCGATGTGGTGTAGCGAGAACAAAATGACATTAAACGTCAAAAAATTTTACGATGTGAAGTACACCTGGAAAAAAATATAATAACTAGTGTATATCATGTGGGCTCTAATGTAATCCAAGAGGTGAATCAGATCAGGGATTTAGGTGATTTTTTTAATAATGAACTGACATTCGTACCTCATATCTAAAATATAATAAAAAACCGGCCAAGTGCGAGTCGGACTCGCAGAAGAAGGGTTCCGTAGTTGGTAAATTGCGGTTTACGATTTATGACGTATTAAAAAAAACTGCTGACTAGATCTCGTTCAAACCAATTTTCGGTGGAAGTTTACATGGTAATGTACATCATATATTTATTTTTAGTTTTATCATTCTTTTATTTTAGAAATAACAGGGGCGGGGGACACATTTTACCACTTTGGAAGTGTCTCTCGCGCAAACTATTCAGTTTAGATAAAAATGATATTAGAAACCTCAATATCATTAATAGAATTATCCATAGATACAGCCCAGTATGGGTTTGATGAAAAAAAAAATTTGCGTTTCATTTCTAAGTATGGGGAACCCCCAAAATTTATTGTTTTTATTCTATTTTTGTGTGAAAATCTTAATGCGGTTCACAGAATACATCTACTTACCAAGTTTAAACAGCATAGTTCTTATAGTTTCGGAAAAAAGTGGCTATGACATACGGACGGACAGACAGACAGACAAACAGACATGACGAATCCATAAAGGTTCCGTATTTTGCCATTTGGCTAAGGAACCCTAAAAAGGCGTCTAGAATGCTGGGCTTCGTTGTTAGGAATGTTACCAAGTTCAAATTTAAGGCGTAGTGGGACCAAAATGTTGCCGTTCAACAGTATTGTTCGAAGTATTTTGGAATACTGCAGCATTGTCTGGAGATCTCACTATGCTACACACAACCTGAGATAAGAGCGGATACAGAAAAGATCCTTAGCTTATGCCAGCGGAATCACCGGGAGAAAACGGTCGTATGGAGCAAGACTACCACATTTTAAAATTGTTTTACTGAAGGAATGCCGAAGAATTGCTGATTCCATCTTCCTATATAAAATACTCCGGTATAAAACTGACTGTCCCCAATTGCTTTAAGCAAGTTGCGGTTCCATGCTCCTGCTAGACTCCCTCGTACCACCATCACTCCCTTGTTGGCACAAGGGCGTGATGGGGCGCGTAGAACAGTACACGGCACAAGTTCTGTTGTCCCTCGACTCAGTAAACAGTTAAATGGCTACAGCGATCTTGTATACGTGCATTTTGATACATTTGGCAGGTTCCACAGAATAACGTTTAATGCTGTTTAATATTGTAATTTCTTTGTATCTCTGTTTACTTTTGATTCGTATAAATTTGATTTTATTTTTATTTGTATCTTTTTAATGTAAATTTAATTTTATGTTATTTTTATTATGAATTTTGATTTTGTTTTATTTTGACTATTGATTTAAATTTATTAAATTTTACATTTAAGTTAATTTATTTTTATTTTAATTGTAATTTAATTGATTTATATTTTTAGATTTTTAATTTAATTTTATTTTCTATTTTAATTGTAATTTTAGTTGTATTGATTAATTTTTTTTTAAATTTAATTTTGACTTGGATTTTAATTTATATTGTGGTTTCCTTTTGTTGGCTTTTTTATTTTAATTAGGTTTTCGAGTTGACATATTTTACTTTAGATTTTAATTTGATTTGTAACCATATTATTTTATGGGGCATGCGGTGCTAACCTTTAAGAAAGTGTAATACTAACCTTAGACATAAACAAACTTGAAATATAAATAAATAATTACAACATTCCCACTGCTGGGACACACTCATCTCTATAAATGGAAATGGATCCTAATCCACCACGCGGCTCTAGTGCGGATTGGTGTATGCCACATGTGCCACGTGGTTGTCAAAAATTAGCCCGTGGGAACATAATTCAGAGATATAAAGTATTCTATTTGCTATTCCTAACTACAATCTAATCCGTGCCAAATTTCATCCAGATCCCTTCGGCCGTTCTGGCGTGAAGAAGTAACAAACATACACACTCACAAATTTTCGCCTTTATGTTATTAGTGAGACTAGCTTCTGTCAGCGGCTTCACCCGCGTGAAAGTCGAAGATTAGCCCGAAGCTATACCAGAAAAGGAAAAAGTTATAATCAGCCCATCGAATGTCGACAAATCAGTTCGTCCGCTACCGAACTGGAAGTCTCCGGGACCGGACGGACTGCATAACTTTTGGCTAAAATGGTATAGCAGCTCACACGCGCTACTGGCATCTCAATTCCAGTCATGCTTAGAGTCTGGGTCGCTGCCGCATATTTTAACAACTATTGTTACCCACCTGCTGTTAAGACAGGTAGTTCCGCGGAACCAAATAATTATAGACCATAACATAGGATCTAACATAGTATAAGAGTACATTTGCCCGGAATAATAGTACGTTATGGTACAAGTGTGCAATGTTGGTGATTACCGCTGAGGCGCCATTGAGACCCGAGCCGTAGGTGAGGGTCTTAAGAGAACCGAGGACGGTAATCATCAATACACACGTGTATCATACGTTTTTCAACACACTTGTGAAGAAAATAATACTAAAAAATCATTTTAAACAGTAAAAAAGAGTTGTGATTTTTTTTTCACAATGGCGGGCAAAATTAAGCAGTTTTCCTATGCGCGCGCATCTAACAATGGCGATCGGTCATAGACTAAAAGAATGAGGTTTCTTTTGTTTGGCTATAGTGTTTTAGCCACGTACAAAATAGGAATATAAATTTTTCTTAATTACAGAGCAAATAAAATTTATATTTGAATGAATGTTTTATTTATTAAGCACGTACAAGTAGAAATTATCTATTTAAATACGAAGTTGCATGAAATGAGCAAGCAATAGGTACATTCATTTATTTGTACTATTGAGCACGATCTTTTTTGCATCGAAACTTTTTTAAGAACAAAGCAACTCAACCAATAAATTTAAAAAAAAACTCTATAACTCACTTGTGAATAATAGCAATGAAAAAGTCACAGAGTTTGATAACAGGTATCATTATGTGCCTAATTGCGGTGAAATGAGAGCCACTGTATGAGCAAGTGTGTTGAAAAAAGTATTATATGTGCTATTCCTAGCTATAATTTAATCTGTGCCAAATTTCATCCAGATCCGTTCAGCCGTTCTGGCGTGAAGAAGTATCAAACATAAACACAAATTTTTGCCTTTATTATATTATTGTGATTTGAAAGAAGAAGCCAAAAAATCAGACACCAGTCGAGCCAAATGATACCGTGTTACCCAGTTACTGGGTTGTGGAGGTCAGATAGGCAGTCGCTCCATGTACATAAAATACTTATATTCAGCTACATACAAGCGGCAAGCGTGCTCTATCGTCGACCACATCATCGCTTACCATCAGGTGAGATAGTGGTCAAGCGCAAGCCTATTGATAATAAAAAAAAAAAATAAAAAAAAAAAAAATACAGTTAGACTAGGAGCCGACCGCACCATGATCAGGAAAAGGCTAGCCAGATTGAATGAAGTTCCAAACAGCATAAAAAAAGGAGATTCTCAATAATCGTTTTCTGCATATTCCCAGATTCTTCAAAGACGCTTGGACCGATTTTTAAAATTGATATTTTATTTGAAAGGGTATATTTTCTAAGTCATCAGGTCAGATCTGATGATGGACCCTGATCCCAGGTAAAGATTTTTCGCTTAGCAGTGTTTTGTTTTGGAAGTCGGTTTAATTATTTTGTTAAAAAAAAAACATACTTCTATAATCTTTTAACACCATAACCAACGAAGGCAGCCTTAAGAAATTAATATTATTATAGTTAAGTCGTAGTTAAGTTGAGCGCGTCAGACTCTTACTCTGACAAGTTAAGCCGGGACAGGTTAAGATTCTAAGGCTTCTCTTAAAGCTTAAGTGTATTATTTACATAGTTTCTTGGATTACTGTTATTTAATACTTAAGCAAGGTTAGTTTTTAAGGTACAGTTTGACGTTAATCATTTCAAACGGAGGTTTTATTAACCCATCCACAGCGGGGCCAATAGGATATTTTACAATCAAATATTTTTTTATCAATAGAATTGTTAATAAATACGCATCTTCTCTGATAGTAAGCGCTGGTTCACCATTGCTCAGCCTTGCCATGCCTTGCCTTATCCTATTAATTCCTGACTTAGGGCTGATTTCACCAATTTTCACCAATAAAACTAATCGCGATTAGTTCACTCAGAGTAAACTCAGTTTATGCAAACAAAACGTACTGATTCGTACCTGGACCCATTTATGGGGGCTGGAAGAGGGCGTTTTCCGCCCTCCGGCGACGCCCGGCACGTCTGCTGCGGATCGGGTTAGTGGATGAAATCTCCCTCTCTCTCTCCGCAGCATCCTTCTGCGAGACGACTGTTTCGCAGAAGGATACCACCGCGTCCCAGGACTCCTCGTTGCCGACCATAGACTCGACTACGGCCGGCAGCGACAGGTCACTGCCTACTTCAGAGATGAGGGCACGGCGTGGCTCCTCTCAAGCGGGACACTCTGCCAGTGTATGCCGCGCCGTGTCCTCCCGGCAGTCGACTACTTATGAAGTAGTCGACTACTAGTACTTCCCGAAGCAACCATGCCCCGAGAGCACCTGCGTCACCCGAAACGACAGGGAGCCATGCCTCCTCCCGAGCCAGCGCTCGAGCACTGGCCGGACCGCCTCGATGGTGACGAGGCCGGCGGTAGGGCGTGAAAGCCTGTCCCGCCATTCCGCCACCAGGACCTCGCGAAGCTGAGACTGACGGAACTCCATTTATGTTGCTGCATCAGCGCTTCGCCCCGCGCCCGTGCTTCCTCGCGACACCGATTCAGTGACGCGGTTATCCTTTTGAAACAGTCTGGCAATTTTTTTGGATATATTTTCGATGATTATTATATTAATTTTAAGTATACATGTACACTGGATGATTCATAATCAGAATGGATAATTAGTAACTATTCCTCTACATTGTCATCGGGTTTAGAGTAATAAAACAGTGCTATAAAACATTTCCAAGACTCTGAGACACTTTTAATTGAATCTTCAGTTAAACAGCGTGAAATTTTATCACTTACTAACAAAAAAACAATGGCAATCTACAAGGGATTTTTCGAAACTGGGGTTAGTTTAGTAGCAAAAAGTAAACTTTGTTTTTGATCCATGTCAATCAACAGCTATTTCCAACTTCTTTAAACTCAAAATTATCGGGTCAAATGTCAAATCCGTGATGCTTTACGGGTGTAAATCGTGAAGGTTGCAAATGACATCACACGCCAGATCCAAGTCGTCGTCGATAGCTGTCTTCGTCTACCTATACCTGGAATCTATTGGCTCGAGACCATCACCACCGTACACCTGTTGGAGAAATGCCACGAGAGCCCGATCAACCGCCAGATCAAGCGTCGCAAATGGAGTTGGATTGGCCACACGCTGCGAAGGGATTCTGATACCCAAGCAAGCGCTGGATGGGAATCCCCAGGCAAAAGAAAGCGTGACCGTCCCCATCAAACCAGGCGTCGCACCGTGCTGACAGAAGCGACGAGCGACGGCATGACGTGGAGCGCCTGGCTGCCTGAGTTCGTACCCACTGCCTATGATAAGTAAGTCGGGGTCGTTACCACACTGGGCCACCACTAATTAATGTCTGAAAAACATACCATACCATGCACTCAAATGAAAACAACCACCGATAGAAAAAAACCTCGTACAGATAAATAGCTTCAAGAATAGCGTGGAAACGGAACGGGGACACCATTTGTGGAGCAGAAACGTGGACGTCATAGTGTGTCATTGAGGCGAGCGGAACCGCGATCTGCTATTGTTTATGTTGTATTTGCATCGTCGCGGCGTAGGAAGACATCGTGGTGTTGTTTAAAAATAGGTTTTTGTATAAAAATCTTGGTGTTGATTGTCTGAGTAGTTTTGTGTTAGTTACTGTTTGAGAGTGGGGAACTTGTGGCTAAATGACAATGACAATGACAATGACAATGATGAATTACAGATGGTCGACATTCAAGGTTAAGCAAGGCTTGACGAGGTCGGTCTGTGGATGACCAACTTATTTTTAGGGTTCCGTATTCAAAGGGTAAAAACGAGACCCTACTACTGAGACTCCGCGATCCGTCTGTCTGTCTGTCTGTCTGGTGTCTGTCTGTCTGTCTGTCCGCCTGTCACCAGGCTGTATCTCACGAACCGTGATAGCTAGACAGTTGAAATTTTCACAGATGAGTATTTCTGTTGCCGCTATAACAACAAATACTAAAAACAGATTAAAATAAATATTTAAGTAGGGCTCCCATACAACAAACGTGATTTTTTGGCCGTTTTTTGCGATAATCGTACGGAACCCTTCGTGTGCGAGTTCGACTCGCACTTGGCCAGTTTTTTTTATTAAACGTACCGAGATTCTTTTGGGTATCGGAATGCACGTTAAGCCATTGTTGGTCTTGGCTGTCATCTAAAGATCTTGGACAGTCGTTACGATAGTCAGAAGCCAAACATTTTGGCACCAGTCACTTGCCAGGGGGTATCGTGTTACCCTGTTACTGGGTTGTGGAGGTCAGATAGGCAGTTGTTCCATGTAAAATACTGGTATCTGAATCCGGTTAGACTGGAAGCCGATCCCAACATAATTGGGGAATAGGCAGGTTGATTGAGTTAGAGTGTTTTTCAGAACAGCATTCGTCTTCTAACGATGCAAAGGTGCAAAAATCAATTATGTGACCGCATTGATAGAGCAGTGGTGGCCCAGTGGTAACGGCTCCGACTTACGTGTCAAAGGTCGTGGCTTCGAACTCAGTTAAGCGCTTTACTTTGTGTAAATTAATTCATCACCACTTCTCTAAAAACGGTGAAAAACATCGTGAGTAAACTGGCATATATTCTTCTGATATATATTCTTTATTTTTCAGTTTATGGAATATCTTTTGACTTGGTCCAATATTAGAGGAGGAAATAGGCGAGAGTCAAACCTCGAAATAAGGCTTTTTACTTAGGAAATTCAGTCGGATGTCTGCGACCGCATTTCCTCTTAAGTCAACGAATAAGAAGAGAGATGATAAATATATATTTTTTTTACAATTTGATTTTAGAATCTGCTAATCACTATACCTATGATCGTCATAATCATCAGCCTTTTTACGTTCCCACTGCAGCGACACAGGCCTTTTTTTTTTTTTTTTTTTTTTGCGTGGAGATATGCTCATGCATACTGCACTACCACGGGGAGATAGTGCAGTTATGTAGGACTCTAACCCACTAAAACTCCACGGTGTCCTCCAGTGCCGCTTATGGCGGGAACACGGGCACGCGTTAGCACTCACCGCGAACCCGCCGCGGCTGTCCGTCACCGGACCCTCCTCGGGGGATTACCCCCCATCACCGGCGCACCTGAACACACTGTACGCCGTGACCACCCCAGGGACCAATTCAGCACATGGGTGCCAGACGACCCCGTGTATGGCACCCTTGTACCCACTGTGACGGGTCGAGGTCAATGGCCCCGCCACCTACCATTTTGCGGCCGCAGGGGTTAGGGAGAGCGGCTAACGCTATACCGACACTCCTCTTCCCCTGCGGCCCCACCGCGTCCGCCATCAGACGGTGGCGACCCCGTCTAGGCCGCGGAAGGTAGGGAGAGTGGCGCACCGCAATACCGGCACTCCTCTCCCGCCGCGGCCTCCAACCCTCAGCCGCGATATCGTATGGGACCTGGGAATCTCCATAAGACATCGCGGCCCGCCTCAGTTGCGATGTCGCCTGTTACCAAGCGGCACCGCAACCTACAAGTTGGCCGCTACGTCGTCGGCTTAATCGGCAAAAGCCCTGACGAGCGGCCCCTCCTCGGGTTCCTCTTCGCTTCACCGTGGGTGACCAAGCCACGGTTACTGAGCCCCCCCGCCTCGACAAAGCGGGAACCCACCGGGGGGGAGCGACACAGGCCTACCATACCTATTATGGTTAGTTTTTTTTCTAAATAAAGCTAAAAAATACAATCTGCTAAACGGTTCAGAGATTCTTATCAATAAGACTGATGTTTAAATATTGAAATTCTGCAATTTAATCATGCGTCGAAGATGACTATTGGTCGGTTACTGAATTGGGAGTTCAAATCGTGTCAAACTCTACTTAAGTTCCATAGCTGGAGAGATTTGCAGGCAAAACTGGTGTTTGACAATATTCAAAATAAAATTCTTATTTCAGAAATTGAAGTTGCATCTTTAAGGTTACACTAGTCGAAAATTCTTCCATATAAACGTAGTCTAGGGATTATTCCACTGTTTGACGATAAACGTTCAAAATAAAAAGTGATATCAATTTGTCTCATCATTATCTAGCCCTGTATGGAAGTGAAAAAGTAAAAAAAGAAAATATTTGAAAGTTATTGAGCGTCGAAAGTTCCACATTTTGACACTAATTTTAACGCATTTTTGGGCGCAAATAAATACCATAAGAAGACAGCAAATTACAAAACGGCTTCCATACAGGGATAGATTAGTAGTTCAACAATGCAAATAATTTTATTTTGTACAGATAAATTTAGTAGTTTTTTCATGATATCTAGACTGCCAAAGGTTTGTTTATAAAATTTTGTGCGCTCGGTTTCGTCCTAAATCATTATCCATTTCGCTACAAATTTGCAAAAGTGTGTATTCGTACGTGAACTAGCTTCCTACTGCTCATCACAGCATCTATTTCTTCCACACGTGTTGTCGGTTGATATAAAATGCATTTTAGCCCCGCGCACAAAATAGTTCGTGCCGTCGACTAGTGTATCCTTAAACGATCTTTTGAAAAATTTTCCTCACAGAAAATTACTTTTATCAAACCAACTTTACCCAGAAATATCCCTATACAAGTTAGCCACACCACAATCAACACAGTAGGTATAACAAAATCGATGTCCTGTCTATCATGATACAGTTCCTAAATGCTTGTACTGGCTTAATGGAAATGGAAGTATTCAGATGAATGATCGACTTTTTTTTTCATTTTATGGAATATCTAATATTGGAAATAAGCCAGAGCCAAACATCGAATAATGAGTTTTTACTTAGGATATTCAGTCGGATTTCTGCTACCGTATTTCCTCTTAAACACATGCAGGACGGTTGGATAATACGAGCAATGAAGATAAGGGAATGGTTTAATTTTTCTCTGGAGGTTCTAATAGGGTATTTGTTGTCACTTCTGTTTCAACCGACTTCAAAAAGGAGGAGGTTCTCAATTGGATAGTATATTTGTTACTGTTACTCCGCCAATTTTGAAACGAAATTGATGATATTTTTTTATTTGAAAGCAGGTGTTTCTGATGTGGTCCCATTTTGATCAAGATCTGAAGATTAGTTTTTAAGTTGACCTTAATAATGCGTATGTTCATGTTAATTTAAGGTGCCACAAGTAAAAAGAGAAAAACAAAATGCTGTTTAACAAAAAACATTAAACCAACTTCCAAAACAAAACACTAAAAATAGCTTTCTTTTCGGCAGTCGATGTCAAAAAGGAAGTCGGGTTATTTTTATTGTTAAAAAGTTTTTTTTTGTACATAGTTTAAGGATTAGAGTTTTGAGAATTGTATTTTGTAACTTTGGCCTTCAAAAGATGATGCGTGCCAACCTAATTTGAATCAAGATTTTTGGTTGTGTACCATCAATCGGTTTTGAGCAACCGCGGCAATTGTCTTTATGTGTCAGAAGAGACATTTTCTCTATAGTGGAACAATCCCAGGTTGATATTATTTATCTGTTGTAGAATACCTGGGGGGTGACCATAAGCTCTTAGAGCGGTATCAATTTGAGATCGAATAAGGGACAGATGTATCTGACGTGTATACATCTGTCAATTACTCGATCTCAAATTGATACCACTCTAAGAGCTTATGGTCATCCCCTGGGCCTATTAATAGACGTATCTTTAATATAACCTATGAGTTTTGAAGGAATCTTCTAAAGTACAACAATAGCTTTTTTACGATGGTCCATTGGTAGCCCTCTGTTGATGATTAAGTTTTTTTCTTGGCATCGACCGGAAAGGGCAAAACAATTGTGTATTAACTCCGCAAACAAAGGTAGGAAGCACCTATAAGTAAGCACTATCAATACCATCAATTACACGCGATAATGAAATACACAGATACTAAATTGGAACTTCCGTGGGGTAACCCATCGTTATTTAAACAATCAAGTAGCGGTGAAGTATGTAATTTCGCTTAAAACACCCTGTACCAGCAATATATCAAAACGTTTAGAATGAAATACACAGACCTTCAAGTGACACCTAGCTAAAAATAGAAACCAAATTGGAACTTCCGTGGGGTAGCCCATTGTTAACTAAACAATTTTAAGTACCGGTGAAGTATGTAATTTCGTTTAAAACACCCTTTATTAGCTATATGTCAAAACATTTAATACCTTTTTATCTCAATGGAATATATTTAAACATATATCCTGTGAAATTAATTTTTTTATTCGGAATCTGCTCTCAAAACGGTGAAGGAAAATTTCTTGAGGAAACTCTAAAAAATCGAAGACATGTGACGTCCACCAACCCGTACTGGGTCCGCGTGGTAGATTGTGGTCCATTACCTCTCAAAAAGAGGAGGCCTGTGTCCCAGCAATCCCGTCACACTATTCCCAAACCACTGCAACTACTGAAAGCCAGAATCAACAGTGGGGACCACCAGAAAAGCGCCGAGGCAATGAAGCTCGATGAAGTCCCGGAGAAAGAATTTAACTGTCTTGGATCCCGCAACGAAATTAATCAGAAAAGAATAACGGAGGAGTAGGAAAAAATAATATAAATTTCCACTTCCCTCCATATTAAGCAGGAGACAGAACAAACAAGGCCAATAGGCACAAAGGGTCGTTTACAACTGGGATAAGCCCAGTTGCATAGCACCACGGATAAAAATTAGCATTAATATTAATGGGTCCTAACATTGTGAGCTGTTATATGCTGTACATTATTCAACATAATATTGCGTTCATTCTGCCAAAGAATACACTCCCATAAGATATGATGTGCAGATTGTACATATTCGCATTCAGATGTAGAACACTGACATAAGGCGAGGCAACAAGCTTGAAGGGAAATAATTTACTTTTAAAGTTACCATGCCCTTTGAGAAATTGCGCAACAATGTGTCCCACTATGTCCCAGCAGTAGAAATATTATAGGCTGATTATGTGACCACCCATATGCACTAAACAACCAATACGCTTTAAAGCTAAGGAGCTGAATTGCCTGCCGGAGTCTGTGTTTCCTGATAGCTACAACCTGGGAGTCTTTATCTCTAAGTCAAGAGTGGATAGATTACTTCTAGGCAAGCGTGCTTCAGCGTCGACCACATGATCGCTTACCATCAGGTGAGATAGTGGTCAAACGCGAGCCTTTATATAAATATTTAAAAAAAAGATGGGAAATAGCCGCTGCAAGCAATGTCACCTACATTGACAAGGAATTTTCCGACGTAATGAATAGCTAAAGAGGCCTAGGGATCGACCTGTTCTGCTGGCAGCCATTCTCTTCAAACTGAAAGACAGCAATGCTGCTGGATGTAAGAGTCAGACCCTATTGTGGTGAGTTTCTTTGAAAGAAATTGAATAACGATACAGTCAGTTAGGTTACTACTTATTGTATTTTTGAGTTGTTTGTTTTCTTCATCTAGACGATTTTGCGTACACGTCTTTTTACATCGTTCTCACATGTATGTAACTAGCTGTGCCGGAAGATTCACTCTCCTCAACTGGCTACCTACACTACCTACCTACTCTACCCTACCTATACTAGCTTTTTTTTGTTTTTAAACCTGTATTCTGTCATGTATCAGAGATGGCACTGTATTCGCAAAACGTATGTGAAAACGAATTTTGAAAAACTATCAGTTGTTTTCGTTCTAGCCGTTCTCGAGTTATAAATGGTGTAACTAACCCGTTTGTTTTTATATATAAAGATTTTACAACAAGAATGATTTACCAAATACTCTGTAATAAAATTTTACAGATTGAAAAGAATGTTCGTGGAAATTCTTGCACGTTCTTCTCCATAAAGACCTCGTAGAGATCTACCGACACTTGCGAATGTAAATTAGCTTCATCATTTGCTTGAAAATTCAAAAGTGAGAAATCAGTGACAACAATTTGACATTAACGCCTTTATATCGTAGCAGTTAAGGGTGATTTTTAGGGTTCCGTACCCGGAGGGTCCCTATTGCTGTCACTCAAGTGTCCCTCTGTCTGTCCATCATCTATCTCAAAATTTTGTTTCGAAGAATTTTAAATTCCCATTGAACTTGAAATTTCTTGATAATGTGTATTATCTATAGGTACTAAAATTATAAAGAGGTAAAGTTTGTGTGGTTGTAGAAGGTAATCTCTGGATCTACTGAATTGATTTATATGAAATTTGGCATGGAGATAGTTTGAGACCCTGGGAAGGACAAAGGATAGTTTATAGTTTCCCTTGAGATGATAAAACATTTTTTACGCGGGCGAAGCCGCGGGCAGAAGCTAGTTACGTATATTTTAATAACAAATACAATATATTCTACGTTTGGTACGGAACCCTAAATGTGCGAAGTCCGACACGAAATTTGCCGGTTTTTAGGGTTCCGTACCCGATGGGTCCAAACGGAGACCATTGCTGTTTCGTATCCGTCTGTCTGTCACACAGATTTTACAGCTAACCGGTTGGAGCTACAGTCTTCAAATTTTAACAGTATACGTATCTTGTTGACCCAAAGCCAATAAATAGGGAAGATTATATATACTTAAAAATATTTTTAAATATTTTTAAGGGGTTACCCCTTTAAAAATACCCCATTCCCCCATACCCCATTACCCCATTCAAGTAAGGGGCTCCCATTCAAGTAAGGGGCTCCCATTCAAGTAAAGGGGTGCGTGAAAAAAAATATTTTTGCCTTCCCCATCAAGCTCTACACAACGATACCCCAAATATCGTTGTGTAGAGCTCGTAGATGTATTTTTTTTTTTAATATTGTAATACAAAGGAAGAGGAGCCAGCTTTTTTTACAAAATTTTATTCCGGAGAATTTTTAACGTCCCATTGACCTATGAACTAGAAATTTGATGTTAATATTTATTTTTACGTGTATTGTACAAAAAAATACCAATATATTGATAAATCAGATTTTTCTTCAAAATGCCCTCATTCTGCTATTACAACCAACTTAATTTTGCGGTTTAAATAAAATAAATAAAAATCATTTATTTCAGACAAAAAAGTTCATAGGTAAGGCTTACTAATGTTAGTAAGTAAGTAGTAAGTTTGGTACGGAACCCAAATGTGCGAAGTCCGACATGAACTTGACCTGTTTTTTTTATTTATTATTATACTGTATTGCGAATGGTGTGCAGGTGAATTTACTTACTGCAGGATTCTCATTTATGCATCAACTGAAGTATTTTACATGGAGTAACTACGTATCTGGACTGAATAATATATTATTGTATCTCGATTCTCGCTGCAGGGCATCAACCCCTACTTATCGGGCGAACGAATGAGTATTGATCATAATAGACTCATACAAAAGGAGCTATTGTGTTAAGAGTAAGTAAGGTACCGATTTAAATTAAATTTGATATAGTTTGAGACCCTGGGGAGGACTTGACAGTTTTTATTCCGATATTGTGTGATACGAGTACTAACAAAAATTTAAATATTTTAAACTTTCTAAACCTGACTTTTGTTTGACAATTCGAAAGTAACTGTATGAAACTAAAATATTGAGATTTTTGATAAGTGTGATCCCTACGGATGATAAAACTTACAAAGTACATACCTAATGAATTAAATAAGTCACATTGAGCAAGCGTTATAATTTATGCTCGTACCTTCTCTGTTTGAGAAGAGGTTTTTGCCTTGCAACGGGACAGTAACAGCTGGTATTATTAATTTATTACCCAACTGCGCGACGCAAAAGAGGGTAATGTGTTTAGCAGTCTATGTTTGTATGTTTGTTCCTATGTGGCGTTCTAGAGACTAAACGCATAGGCCGATTTTGATGATTACGTTAATCGATTCGTCAACATTACATTAAAATTGAAAAAATATAAATGGCGGCTTTTGGCCACCATATTGTGGGGCTGTCAATTTTTTTCAACCAAACTAATCATGTAGGGTAACAAAATAAAGGATTTTAAGAAATGATTACAAAAATATGTAACACTTAGGCCGAGTTTCCGACCTCTAAATTATCGCAGAATTAATGTGACAAAATGTCAAGCACGCGTTATCTGCTGTAATTGGCTGTTGAAAATTCATTCAACCAATCACAGCAGATAACGCGTGCTTAATGGTTTTGGCCAGTCAGCTCGTGATTATGTATCCTACGACTGCACAGCATGGTTTTCTTCTTGTTTACGTCTTTCTTGTTCGCTTCTTAAGCAGTCGGGTTTTATAATTTAACTTTTTTAGGGTTCCGTACCCAAAGGGTATAAACGGGACCCTATTACTAAGACTCCGCGGTCTGTCTGTCTGTCTGTCCGTCTATCACGAGGCTGTATCTCATGAACCGCAGCTAGGCAGTTGAAATTTTCACAAATGATGTATTTCTATTGTCGCTATAACAACAAATACTAAAACAGAATAAAATAAATATTTAAGTGGGGCTCCTATACAACGAACGTGATTATTTTGCCGTTATTGTGATAATGGTACGGAACCCTTCGTGTGCGACTCCGACTCGCACTTGGCTGGTTTTTACACTTTCACGCAAAAACTACTGAACGGATTTTGATGAAAGGTTACATAAATATAGCTTATACATCAGAATATCGTATAGGCTATATATAATTAATAAATATATTGGGTGAAGTACTAATACCACGTGGGCGGAGCCACGGGTGGCGCCGCGGGCGGCAGCTTGTATATTAAAAAGCTATCTACGATAGTTACTATCTAATTTCTGAAATTATCTTTCTAAATTGAATTTAGTATTTTGAATTAAGAACGTGTCAAACCCTGCTTTAATGTCAGTTTGACAGTTTTCAGGCTGTGTTTGACAAATGGGTACTATAGTTCAAATTCTTAATTCAAAAATCGCCGGATAGCCAAATACAGCGAGTGATTCCGATCAAGGCATGTACCCTTTTTAGGGTTCCGTACCCAAACGGTAAAAACGGGACCCTATTACTAAGACTCCGCGGTCCGTCTGTCTGTCTGTCTGTCTGTCTGTCTGTCTGTCCGTCTGTCACCAGGCTGTATCTAATGAACGGTGATAGCTAGACAGTTGAAATTTTCACAGATGATGTATTTCTGTTGCCGCTATAACAACAAATACTAAAAATAGAATAAAATAAATATTTAGGTGGGGCTCCCATACAACAAACGTGATTTTTTTGCCGTTTATTGCGATAATGGTACGGAACGCTTCGCGCGCGAGTCCGACTCGCACTTGGCCGGTTTTTTGTACGAAAACAAGTTTTTGCCCTGCCGTAGAATGATGACAGATCGAAACACATAATGTAAAAATTATTTACAGACAAATATAACTGCGTGTGAATTTTATTGAAGATTTTTTTCTTAGGCCCCCTTGCACTAAAAACTTAACTCGGAGTTAGTTACTAACACGAGGTTAAATTGACAATAAGTATGACAATCTGCTGCCAATTCAACCTCGTGATAGCATTCAAGCTTTTCGTGCAAATGGGCCTTAATAAATTACTATCACAAAAATAACATGAACCTTGAACAACTTTGCTTTACCTCTTGTTAAAACATTCCAGCAACCAATATTTTTAACAGGTTATATTCCTGCAGTATTCTAGTTTATCACTATAAGCTTCATAGTCACCAACCTATGACTAAACTTGAGTACCAGATAAGCATAAAACCGCTAAAACAAGTCAATACATGATTACAAACGTTGTTATAAAGGTCCTTTAAATAGCACTTAATATCATAACTGCTTAGACAACGATATTAAAAGCGTGCTATAAGCCTAATCAAACGAAATAGGTATGTAAAGAATAACCCTTAATTTCTATACACGCGTAGTTTTACACTAATCGAAGCCCTCCACGACAACTTACACTGGTCTGTCAATAGTACCACATGAAAGAACTAGAATAAAATGATCCCTGAAAAACTTAGACCTTTTTTGTACCGTTAAAAGCACTATTACATAACCTAACCTCAAACTATAAGGCTTTGACGTCACACGCTTATAAAACAACGGAACACACTCGAGTTGAAACACGAAAATGTATAACAAACATGCAATCAAAGGGTATTCGAATAATTCTGTTAGGTTTTCTCAAACAAAATTTTTCGAAATAAACATTTCGGGTTACATAACTTCGAATAAACATTTTCATTTTAATTGAAACTGATTTTAGCAAGTTTAAAAAAGGAATTGAATTAGAAATACGCGAAAAAATACCTTACGCAGATTGACATAATGCAGTAATGACTTGACGGTATTTTTCAGACGTATTTTTTTGTGAAATTGCTAGTTATTTGTTGAAATATCGACTAAAACACTTAATGGATTGTAAACGGTAATTAAATGTATCGTATAGACTATAAATAAAGGTCTAGATATCCATTTAACCAGCCTCATTAAAGCTTCGATCTCACTATTACCATTTGGAACAAAACACGTTGAAGAAAACAATATGTTGAAAAACACTGCAGTCTTTTGACACTATATCATTATGTTCTCGATTGAAAAACGTATATTTTGGAAAATTCTTTTTTCTTTGACGTCTGTTTTCCGTCAGACGTCGACGCGTTCCCGCGACTCGAATACTACTGGGCGCAGGCCGTCCTAGTCGGCCTCGTAGCCACCTCAAAACTCTACGTAACACATAAAAATCCCATAGAAAAACCTCGATTAAACATGCTATTTAGTATGCCTAAAAATTCCAAAAAAAAACAGAAACATTTTCTAAATTTTAAATTTGGAGTAGCAATCGAACATTCAATTTAAATACGCCAAAATGATTGTCAATTAAACTATAATTTTTAATTTAATTTTTCAATTAATTGGCTGTTTAACTTTTTGTTTTTTATTCCATTTTTGAATTATTTTGGCGCTTTGTCGTAGTTATTTGTGTGCGCGCGTCGCTTCGCCGGGTCGATACAGCGGTATCATGTGTTCTGTTCCAACAGTGTACGGCGACAGACAGTCTTGTTTTACAATTCTGAGGTCCCAATGCTGAATGTTATTAAGATTACTTTTCCTTGTGCTATCCACAGCCATTTCTATACAATTTTAAGGAGGGAATGTAACTGTATGGCATACAAGTATGGACTGTATGTTCAGGGCGACGTGTTTGTGGAACAGCGCTGGGAATGTACGGTTACTTTGTCTTCTTGATAGAGTTTCGGGTGCAATGAATGACGCTTTTACATTTTATGGGTTAATGACTTCTGTTTGGGGTAGGTTGACTGTAAAAAATACAAATAACAAAATTGGATTTATGACAAAGTACATGTTTCCTTAAATTATTTACGATTAATGTTTCTTTAATGAGATTTCATATTTTAGTTATTTTATGTAAATTTTCTGTTACAATTTTGATTATTAAAAATGCATTGATTTTGGTTGCATGAGCATTTCCAAATACCAACTTTTTAGAATTTTATTTTTCAATTTAGGTAAGTAAACCAAAATAACTTTAAGACCTTACCATGTCCAAGAATTTACTTTGATCCATTAAATTTACTAAAAAGTTCATCTGTATCCTGGAAATACTTGGCATAGTGCCAGGCTCTGTTCTCAAGCAGTGGGTCATACGTTCTTATAAGAGATTACAACCAGGCTAGTTTTGTATGAAGTTTAAATATTAAGTACCTTTTATAAATTTGCTGTATTTTTTATTATTAGTTGCTGTTGTCAACTTGGTTCTTAAATTTAAGTAAAAACAATGCTAATACGTGATAATGTGTATAACCACAAAATTTGCATGTGGTAGCCTAAATAATTAATTGTTACACTAATAAATGAAGGTAAAATGAACTAGTTTTGTATGAAGTTTAAATATTAAGTACCTTTTATAAATTTGCTGTATTTTTTATTATTAGTTGTTGTTGTCAACTTGGTTCTTAAATTTAAGTAAAAACAATGCTAATACGTGATAATGTGTATAACCACAAAATTTGCATGTGGTAGCCTAAATAATTAATTGTTACACTAATAAATGAAGGTAAAATGAAACTGTAAACGTACTGTGTAAGCAATTGTTGGTTAAAAAAATAAATAAGTTGTGTGTATTTCGTGGCCGGATCATAGAATTAATCACTTCACGATATGGCCGACCATTTATCATGGTTGTATTTCATAAAATGGAAAATACCCGTTGCCCACATCATGATATTGGTCTGGCCAGATCAATGAATAATCAGCTGTTGAAACAGCTAAATGCACGGCTACTTCATGATAAAAGCAAACATTGATCATATCGTTACAGTTACATTATCCACCGTTAGAGGTGCTGATATCGTTTTGTTTTTGTGATTTAACATCATCATCAGCCTTATAATGTTCCCACTGCTGGGACACAAGCATTCTCTCTGTGAGAGAGAGAAATGGGCTATAATCCACCACGCGGGCCCAGTGCGGGGTGATGGCCTCACAATGTGATTACACATGGCAGTGGACAATTATTCTGATAAAAAAAGCTAATTATAATGCGCCAATTGAAGATAAAAGTGAAGTTAAATGTCGTTACAACTCAAAACTTCTTTAATTTTACAAAAAACTAGCGTAGCATAAAGAAATCTTGGCGTTCACAATATTAATGATATGGCCAAACAGTATCGACATATCATCAAACGTTGACGTTTAAACGATATGGTCAGTTTTAGCTAGCCATGTCATAAGATACAACCATTTCACGAAATGGTTGGCCACATCATGAAGTGATCAATTTTATGATCTGGCCACGAAATGTACATAAACCGATTAATTGAATAATAAATAAAAACAAGTTTACAAAGTCAGGACAGTATAAGCCTCCTCGATGGGAGATAAATTAATTAAAAACATTAAATATATATATTTTATATTTCAATTGTATGAAAAAACCATTCTTTTTTTTTTTTTTTTTTTTTTTTTTTTTTTAGATAGGCTCGCGCTTGACCACTATCTCACCTGATGGTAAGCGATGATGTGGTCGACGGTGTAACACGCTTGCCTAGAAGTAACCTATTCACTCTTGACTTAAAGACCCCGAGGTTGTAGCTATCTGGAAACACAGACTCCGGCAGGGAATTCCACTCCTTAGCTGTACGCATAATGAAAGTATTTCCAAAACGTTTGGTGCGTATGGGTGGGATGTCCACCATGTACCGATGGCGCATCGCCGTACGTCTTGTAGTTCGATGATGAAACGGGCTAGGCGGAATTAGATCATGCAATTCCATCGCACACTCCCCGAAATGCAACCGATAAAAAACCGACAAGCTGGCAACTCGACGACGATGTTCAAGGCTTTGGAGTTTTGACTCGACTAATGCCTCATTGCCGATGAGCCTCTTGGCCCGTTTTTCGATCGACTCTAGTGCATCAAGCTGGTATTTGGCAGATTCTTAAACTATGGATAACTAAACCAAACATAATGGAAAAAACCTGCCTTAATAATACAATACCCAAAGGAGATACTCCTTTGGGTATTGGTATTGCATTGCGTTATCCTTTGTCCTGTACCCCAAATACGTTTGTTGACCCAAAGGAGAGATCACTGTAGGTGATAGCGTTATTCTATTTGACCTATTGTTTCACTTGCTTGATATCACCACAATCATCATATCCTACTAATATAAGAAATATGATAGTCTGTATGTTTGGATTTTTATGAATCAACTAGCTTCTGCCAGCGGCTTCGCCCTCGTGAATGTCGAAAATCATCCCAAAGGAACATATTCCCGGGATAAAAGTATACAAAGTGCTATTCCAGACTATAATCTATCTCTGTGCCAAATTTCATCCAGATCCGTCCAGCCGTTTGAGCGTGAAGAAGTAACAAAAATACAAACACACTCACAGACTTTTCGACTAGTGTGATAGTAAGATTAGTGTGAAGTAGTGTGATTACAACTCGATGACTGAACGGATTTCGATTCCTCTTCTATTCATCATCAACATATCAGCCGAAAGACGTCCACTGCTGGACATCTCCCCCAAGCTCTGCCACATTTTCGGTCCCGTGCGTCTCGGAATCAGCGGATCCCCGCAACCTTCACCAAGTCATCGGTCCACCTGGTGGGAGGCCATCCAATGCAACATCACAGTCACCACTTTAGAACCTTTCTGCCTCATCGGCTATCCACCATTCTATTCGCGTCGATGGAAAACTCATTAAATATTTGGGGGCTAGTAGGCGGATACACCAATTTGGATTAAATTTAACACACGAATAGATCATAATCTGAATTAGGACATAAGATAGAACTTTTTATGTCTCAGTGGTAGGTTTCTTTGGGATATTTTCTAACGTTTATATAGGCAAAGAGCCGGTTAAACTAAGAGGCGGAATTACTGCATTCGATTTGTTTTCAATTTGCGTAAATATGATCATGTCTCTGCGCATCGGTCACTTCTAAAGTGGTTGCCCATACGCCAGCGCAGAGAGCTAAGGGCACTGACTACCTTGTTTTCATTTCTTGACTCTTCCACAGATAATATAATACTAGCATACAGATGCCTCATCCCATACAAAGAAACCGTGCCAACGTAACTAGCGTTTTTCATCTGATTATACCGATTAATTTTTGAAAATCGATCGCGTTCGGTTCCGTTCCACGGCGATAGATGGAGCCGAACGCGATCGATGTAAAAAAAATAATCATTATAGAACGTCGGCACGGTTTCTTTGTATGGGATGAGACACCACTGACTCTTCCAACTCCCAAAGTTATCTGGCCCCTCACTTTCAATACATTTGCTCCAACCACAACAAAAAGTGAAAAAAAATCTGGCTGCCATAGACTACAAGTGTAATAATCATCAGGATCATGCCAATCCTACTCTCTATTCTCTTCACTCCCATCCCATACCCACTAACTAACAAAATACCCATTTTATGATTATTACAACGAACGTCTGAGACCAATAACTCTAAATAAGCCTCTACCAAAATAGCTCATAAACCCATCATAGGACATTTTATATCGCTCATAAAACGGAGTTTAATTTCGCTTGGAACGCTCAGAAATGCAGCTGGTGCAAATTGCTCGCTTTTTTGTTGAGGAAATGCAGAAACTTGAATGGTTATATCTGAAGTAGGTTGTAAGATTATTCTGTTGTCTTTAAAAGGAGATATTTATTTCAACTAGGCCACCAAGCGGCACTTTTGAGCATCAACAATTAAAATTTACAAGAAATAAAAATTGATACTACCGTGCATACGGAAAAGTAGCTTGTTATGGAGAAGAACACACAAGAAACTCCATACTTACTCTTTTGGGGGCTGAGTCACCCACGTCCGTATGAGTGTACCCCATTCCGATACCCTACATGTGGTCCCCGGGTGGTGCAAATCAGGTGACACCAACTGGTGGTAGGTTTCGGCCGAAGGCTTGCAACCACCCACCGGGCAAAGACGTACCGCCAAGCGGCTTAGCCGTGTTCCGGTACGATGCTCGGTGTAGCCACAAGCGGAGTTGGGTCGAGATAGCTGTTCCACTGCAGGCTGACTAGCCTGACGCGCACTGGTATGGACGTATCGGGAGACTGGTCGCGGAGGGTAGCGGGACCCAAGGCACGGTGCGCCGCTGGCCAGCTGCAGGTAGTTGGGGACCCAAGTAGTGTGCCAGCCACACATGAAAGGCTGCCCCGCCAACTGTCGAAAAATCCCGGGATGCGCCATCGTGCTGGTTGGCGACCAGATGGGGAGGGCCCGATGGACATTCCGGGGGGTCTCGGGCGTCCCCGCAGTCTCCGGACTAGTGCCCCAATGATGCTGTCCTTTCAGTGCGGGTCTGAAGTTTAGCAGCGTGGAACCTCGTCTTACTTCCAACTCCTCTCCTCCATTCACTCTTATATTAATGCCAAGGAAAATAAATAATAGATTTGAACAGCGGCTACACTCCCTCCCCCTCAAAGTGCACCGCACCAACATTCGAGGTCTGCACTCAAATCTCTCTGCAGTCCACTACCACCTGGAGACTGAGAAACCAGCGCTGTTTTTTCTTACGGAGACGCAGTCCGTCAGACGCGTCGTACCTATCTTACCAAGGGTTTACCCTGGAGCACAATTATAAACCGCACGCAGGTGTGTGTATGTACGTCCGTGACGACACTTGCTATCGGCTTCTCCGTAACCTTGAGGACTCAAGATTTTCAACGCTGTGGGCTCTAGTGGACACAGGTCTGGATAAAATTATCTACGCCTGTGTCTACCGCTCGCACAGCGGAGATCAGGAGACATCCAGGCTCACAGAGTACCTCAGTGAGGCGGCTGATGCGGCACAGCAACGGTACCCTTCCGCCCAATTAGTGTTACTGGGGGACTTTAATACCCACCATCAGGAGTGGCTCTTCCCATACCAGCGCACTGACCATGCTGGACGGGAGATGCGTAAGCTTTCGCTAGCGCTAAACTTCACCCAGCTGGTCCAGGGGGCAACGAGGGTACCGGATGTTGATTCGCACACAGCGAATTGCTTGGACCTTCTGCTGACAATAGATCCAGACAGATACTCTGTGTCGATAGGTTCACCCTTGGGTAGTTCCGACCACTGTCTGGTGAAGTCTGTGGCCGTCTCTTCCCCGCCCGATCCCAGCCTAAGAGGCACCCGGCGGGTTAGGCGGTACGGGTCAGCAGATTGGGATGGCATGCGATCTTTCTTCGCTTGCTATCCTTGGCAGCCTACTTGCTTTTCTTCGGCTGATCCTTGGTCGTGCGCGGACGCCGTAACTAATGTGTTGCGTCAGGGAATAGAGTACTACATTCCGTTCTCTGACATAACGATTTCCAGCGTTGACCGGCCATGGTTTGGCGCCGAATGTCATCGCGCCGACGCGCTTAAACACGAGGCGTACCTAGCGTGGGTCGACGCTCGATCGCGTAAAGCGAGTGACGTGGGTCAGAAGAAGAAAGCCTACAACAGGGCTGCCAAGTCCTGCAAGAAGGTGTTGCGTGGGGCTCGATCTGATCACATTGGCCGAATAGGGGCCAAACTTGCTTCTTACCCAGCAGGTAGTAAAGCGTTTTGGTCCCTGGCTAAGTCTATCGAGTCAAACTTCTGCCGTCCCTCACTACCACCACTGCTGAAACCCGATGGGTCACTGGCTCACACCGCTGATGAGAAGTCAAATTTACTTGCCTCTCTTTTTGCGGAATCTTCGCGTCTGAATCCTGGTGATTCGCGGCCCCCTCCTTCTCCTGATGGGTGCGAGACGAGTATGTCGGACATTCGCATCCATCAAAAGGACGTCCGTAGGGTGCTACGCAACCTCGACGTGAACAAGGCTAGCGGCCCTGACGGCATACCAGCTATAGTTCTTAGAACCTGTGCGCTTGAAATGTCTCCGATCTTGACACGCCTATTCCGCCTTTCATATGAGACTGGAACAGTGCCGAATGCTTGGAAGCAAGCCAACGTACAGCCCGTGCCCAAGAAGGGCAGTCGTGCTGACCCGGCCAACTACAGACCCATCTCTGTAACATCCATACTCTGTAAGAGTATGGAGCGTGTACTTAACACTAAGCTCTTGGCATATCTAGAAACTAACGATATCCTTAGCGACCGCCAATACGGCTTTCACCGAAATCGGTCTACTGGGGATCTTCTAGCGTATGCCATTCACGCCAGTGAGGCCATCGAGAGGCATGGGGAAGCGCTTGCCGTCTTCCTCGACATATCGAAGGCTTTCGATAGGATATGGCACGAAAGCCTTATTGGTAAAACTTCTTCATTCGGTTTACCCGGTGGTCTGTGTGATTGGATTGCAGATTTCCTGAGAGATCGGTCCATTCGAGTGGTTATCGAAGGTTGCACGTCGGACCAATTGGATATTAATGCTGGGGTCCCTCAGGGGTCCGTACTCAAAGCAACATTGTTCTTGTTGCACATTAACGATCTGCTAAAACCTTTGGGTATGCAGACGACAGCACTGTTGCTGAGAGATACTTCTCCAACGCACGGGCTACCGGGCCGCAGATCTGGTCGCTTCGTGAGGCCATGGTGGAGCGTTTGAACTTATCCTTGCAAGCAGTCTTCGAATGGGGCGATGCCAATCTGGTCAAGTTTAATGCTGCTAAAACCCAGGCGTGTCTTTTTTCCGCTAAAAAGAGCCAATTTCACCCGGCTCCAACTTTCCGTGATGTAACCTTGCCAATAACGGACCATCTTGAGCTTCTTGGCGTTATGTTGACATCGACTCTCAATTTTGGGCCATACATTGAGGCAAAAGCTCAGCTGGCTGCCAAAAAGTTGGGGATCCTTGCGAAGGTGAGAAGGTACTTCACGCCGGAACAGCTGCTCAACTTGTATCAAGCGCAAGTTTGATCGTGCATGGAGTACTGTTCTAATCTCTGGGACGGATCTGCCAAATACCAGCTTGATGCACACTCGTCACTAAAAGCGGGCCAAGAAACTCATCGGCAATGAGGCACTGGTCAAGTCAAAGCTCCAGAGCCTTGAACATCGTCGCCGAATTGCCAGTTTGTCGGTATTTTATCGGTTACATTTCGGGGATTGTGCGATGGAATTACATGATTTAATTCCGCCCAGCCCGTTCCATCATCGGACTACCAGACGTACGGCGATGCGAGAAGCACCAGCTTTCAAATAAAAAAAGAATAATTAAAATCGGTTCACCTTTTTTTTCAACGTGGTTAACATTCAAAAGGCGCCTGGACTTTTGGGGAACAGACCAGGGAGTGTGGGATTTTTACCTCACTAAAACCACCCCGGTGATCACCATCAGCACGTAGAAGAGACTTTTTTGTAAACAAGCTTTTTTCGTATTCTTCTCAGCAAATCCTATTAGACGCACGGGATCGGTCAATGTGGCGACGCCTGGGGGAGGCCTATGTCCAGCAGTGGACGTCTTTCCGCTGAAATGATGATGATGATGATGATCCTATCATTTGATACCCATATCATGGCAGTGCACTCAGAATCAGTATTAGATCCAACAAACCTGGTCTGAGAGATTTGAGTTACGGGTTTATTCCCTTTCAATAAGGCGTATATAAATCCCCCAATGTTAACGCACTGGCAAATGAAATGAATAAGAATATGGTCAAATCTCCTTTTGGACAGTTTTGTTTAGAAGGGAATCGGCACTTTTTGTACGTCAAAAACTACAAACGACAATTCCCATAAAGGTCCATCCGTCACCACGTCCTAGTGTTTTAGCTAGAAAAAATGAAATGGCGCAACAAACTCGTCAACAACACATTATGTCTGCCAGAAAAGTAAAATTAAGTTTTATATAGACACAAAAAGTTTTACATAAAATAACTAGTCCGCCATCTTGGGCCGTCCGCCATTTTAGATTTTGAATAACGTCACTTAGATAACCATGCATTGCCAAACTAAACGTGTATGCAAAATTTCATCTTAATCGCTGCTTTAAAATTCAGTTACAAGATTTGACCCGAACACACATACAAACATTGCAAAGTTAAATAAAAGCTTGTAAAAACAGGCGAATTGATAACCTTCTTCTTTTTGAAGTTGGTTAAAACATTCTGAGACACCCTTTAATATTTGCCATCAACACGATGAGAAGAAGGAGTAACTGCCTAAAGTCTGGATTGAATAAGGTTCGAATTTCCCTCACGAGACTTCAGCCTAGTTTCTGGACCAAAAACGATCGTCAAATTAATGTGTCAAATTGTAAAACGAACGTTAGCTACTGAGATTAGATTAATGAATATTCAACAGCCAATCGTATCACTTGACTTGCGTTTAATTTTTGACGTTTGACGACATTTTCGATAATTTCTTTACATAGTTTCTTACAGCCCTTTGTGTCGTGGTGTCCCAGTAGTTATTTAGAAGACTTCCCCTCTCGTGCTTGAGGTCGTGGTTACAAATCCGGGCAAGTACCTACCAATGTGACTTTCTTCTTCTTCATCGTGTCGATGATTCCATTTTTAAATTTTAATTTAGGTGTTGTGCTTCGACCAAAACTCAGCCACGTCCACAGCCCTAGCGTTGGCCTCGCACAGGTCTTTCATGGTGCAGGTGTTTGTGCACATAGAGCAGGACAATAGATGGGGCATCGTTTGCGGTGTGGTTCCACAATCACACTGTGGCTGATCGGAATACCCCCATCTGACCAGGTTGTACCTACAGCGGCCCACTTGGCTTCGCAGCCTATTTAGGGATTTCCAGGTAGGCCATGGCAGTTTATTCCCAGCTGGGAGCTTTTCTGCAGGATCGATATAGTCAGTTGGAGGGGGGTATTTGAGGAGCCACAATTTTCTACGTGCTTCGCCAGGGCAGTTGTCGCATGTTGTTTTAGCCGACTTAAGGAAGCTGTTCCGACTCTTTAGTCGCCCCCGTGGTTGTTCCGCGTTGTACAATAGGTGGCGGTTATCGGTCTCCTGCTTAAGGAACAGGCAACTTCCCTACGGACCTCCGGAGGGGCTATTCCTGCCAACGGGTATAGTGGATTTGGTTTAAGGCACCCAGTGATTATTCTGCACGTGTCATTTAGGGCTAAATCTACTTTTCGGACATGCGCGGATCGATGCCACACTGGGCAGGCAAATTCTCCAGCCGAGAAGCAGAGAGCCAAACCAGCTGTACGAAGGACGTGAGGAGAGGTGCCCCAGGAAGTGGACGTGAGTGAAGTGACTTTTAAAATTCATTATGAACTTTCTAAGTTTATCTTGGACATCACATACAACGGTGGACAGCGTGTGGCAACCTGGACTTATACAGTTAATGTAAGTCTGAAATAGCCAAGTCAGAGGCCTGTGGGGTTCCCAGAGGCGGCTTATTTAACCCTGACACCAAAAGTGGCCACATCCTTACACGACAAAATCAAAAAACCCGTCTGCAAAGATGTAAACAAGAAGAAAATCATGCTGTGCAGTCGGAGGATACATATTCGCGAGCTGGCTGACCAAACCAATAAATATCCACCGACATTTTTTGATTTTGTTAACTTTTTTTAATTCAAATGACTTTTAAACATATAAGTGGTATATATTCTTGTAATTACCTCTAAAAACTCTTAATTTACTTGATGGGTTTGGAAGAGAAAAAAAAATCAACCCCCACAATATGGCGCCAAAAATCCGCTATGTTCCTTTTTTTAACGGCATTTATCTAAGAACACTTGGGCGGCCAAGGCCTATCTATAAAAATCCGTCAAGTGGTTTGAAAGATATGAGGTGATAATAAATATTACATACATTCATACAAGATACGCGCCAAAAACATAACCCTTTCCTTGCAGCCGGGTAAAAGGAATGAAACCCTTCGCCTTCATGATTAATATCTCCTGGTTAGCGTTACTGCTGAGGCTAAGGTCCTGGGTTCGATACCCGGGCCGGGCAAAGTGTTATTAGGTTTTTCCATCTGGAATTTCACAGTAGCAGCCCGTCCTCGTTTGAAAGCAATAGGCTCGTCCTCTATTACTTGAGACTTAAACATAACTCTCGAAATGTGCGTGTAACTATAGTCACGTGAGCTCTGTCTATCCCTTCGAGGAATACAGGCATGACATTACGTTATTTATTTATTTGTTTATCCTTGCACTGGAACACATCTTTCGGGAACGTATCGTTACTTAGCTATATCGGCGTTACGGGAATCGCGAAATGAGTACTTGGTTTACTTCGTCTTGGAGTTAGTTTATAATAGATAAATTACAAAGAGTAGGAGTGCCGACCGACCGCTCCTCTAGACCGAATAAGACCGAATGAATGCTTCTACACAATTGTTGAAAACTGGGATAACGGTTGGGTCGGCACGTTACAAACTACAATACAAAGGTTTTTACAGCTATAATGGGTTGCACAATAAATATAGAAAGTTATACATTAACAAAAGAACCGTCGGCATCACAACACAACGCTAAATTCTTAAAACTAAGATAATAAACTCATTGTTCCAAAGGACACATTACAATTACAATAAAAGACAACATAACATCTGTGTGCCGGCCGTGAGAATCCTTAAAATAGCGGTAATTTACAGTTAACTTAAAATACTATTTATATGCAAGATCCCTAAAGTAATACCTATTCTATTAATAAACAATTAATGGAGTCGCTACACATCACATCACATCATCAGACTATTAATGTTCCCACTGCTGAGACATAGGCCTCCTCTCAGTGAGAGGGAATGGGCCTTAATTCACCACGCGGGCCCAGTGCGGGTTGGTAGATGTCACATGTCTTCGAATTGTTGGTTCTAGGACATGCCGGTTTCCACACGATGTTTTCCTTTACCGTTTTGAGAGCAGTGGTGATGAAATAATTTACACAAAGTAAAGCGCCTACCTTGGCTCGAACCCACGACCTACAACTTGTAAGTCGCGGCCGATACCACTGGGCCACCACTGCTCTCGCACTGGAACGGTTTGCATCAATTACACCAATTGATTACAAACTAACTATTATACGTCCAGACACAGATAAAATAATACTAGCATACAGAAGCCTCATCCCATACAAAGAAAACGTGCCGACGTAACTAGCGTTTTCGTCTGATTAAACTGATATTTTTTGTACATCGAACGCGTTCGCTTCCGTTCCACGGCGGTAGATAGATAGTGTTAGCAGCGACTTGCAAGTGAAAGGGTTTACTCGGTTCGTGAAAACTTTTATAGTATTTTTTGCACGTTTTTTACAGTTACATTGCACCAAAATGTGTTACAATACAAATTTAAACAATTGAGTGGAATGCCTCAGATATTTAAAACCGCGCCATCTATTGCCATCAATTTTAAATGATCCGTTCAAAAAATCTTTGAAATGTGAATTAAGAGCCAAATATTCCATAACGTTTTTTACAGTTTCATTGCACCAAAATGTGTTATAATACAAATTTAAACAATTGAGTGGATTCTCAGATATTTAAAACCGCGCCATCTATTGGCATCAATTTTAAATGATACGTTCAAAAAATCTTTGAAATGTGAATTAAGAGCCCAATATTCCATAACGTTTTTTACAGTTTCATTGCACCAAAATGTGTAACAAAGCAAATTTAAACAATTGAGTGGATTCTCAGATATTTAAAACCGCGCCATCTATTGGCATCAATTTTAAATGATCCGTTCAAAAAATCTTAGAATTGTGAATTAAGAGCCCAATATTCCATAATGTTGTGCTTATGAGAGTTGATTAAACAAGGACATACAATGTTATGTTCAATTCCATAAAATGTAAATTTTACACACAAATCAAGAACAACTCGGTGCATATCGCGCCATCTAGTGACGGTAAAGGAAAACATCGTGAGGAAACCTGGACTGTGCCGTTGTCAGTGATGTCCAAGATAAACATAGAAAGTACATACCTATGAAAAAGTCACATTGGTACTTGGCCAGATTTGAACCCACGACTTCAAGCACGAATATCATATGCTCATTGACAATAATATTGAACTAATTGAGTCGTTGACAATCAAATCCAACATTTTCAGCTCCATTTATCATTAACACGGAGCTCTGAACAAAGTTCAACAGCCTGAAAGGTCTATTTCCAGTAATTGCATTGCCGTGACTGCTGAAAAGCTGTAATTATAACCGCGACCCATTTCTGAATGCCATGCAACTGGGCGCTGAAAAACGTTTAATAAGTATTTAGTGCTCATGTTTGGTGTAAAAAAGAAGGTTGTCTTTATGGAGTTGTTCCAAGACTGGCATGAAAGGCTACGATATTTTTTGTAATTTGTGGCCATGGAGTTTTTTACACGTTCTGTGCAACATAGAATTTTCAAATAGCTTCCAATTATCTAACTGAAACTAAAAAAAAAAAAAAAAAAACGCTATTTAATTTATTGCATTGTCATCGATCCTTGATAAGTGTGCAAAGTTTCAAATAAATCCGACGTTTTGAAGGGGGTGAAAATCACGCTCAAAGATTCCGTTATATTGATACATACATACCAAGCTAATAAAAGCGTGTTAAAAAGCCTTTTATTCAAATACCAGAGAAATACAGTACCAAGAAATCAGAGACATTTTATACATACAATTTATAAAATGTCTCTGATTTCTTGCCTTCTTTGGCCTCCTTTAACAGGGTCTGGCTTGAGCAACTCGCGTCGCCACCTTGAACCAGCGGTCTTTTTAATTTCCTCCTCCCAATCTCAGACACTATCTTCCACGGCTTCTTTTCCTATCCTTGGGTATCAGTCTGTCATCATGTTATTAAAATCGGTCCACGTTCACTTTTGCTGATACTGATATTGACTGAAAACTGATACTGCGTTTTTATTATTATTAGCGTGAGGTACAGTACAGGGTTCGATTCCTGGGACGGGCAAAGTGATATTGATTTTTGCAACTGGAATTTCTTAGTAGCGGCCCTGAGCCGACATAGCTTGAAGAATTGCCAAATTTAAGTAGCAGTGAGCAGGGCACATTGCTCGCAGAACGGATGGTCGATGGGGCAGAAAATTTCTAGAGTGACGATCGCGTATCGGAAGACGTTGCGTTTGAAGGCCTTCCACTATGTGGACCGACTACCTGGTGAAGGTTGCGGCGATCCGCTGGATGCGAGACGCTCGGGACCGATCCATGTGGCGACGCTTGAGGGAGGCCTTTGTCCAGAAGTGGGCGTCTTTCAGCTGATATGATGATGATGATGAGCCATGAGCTTGGTATTTGTGCCGTGTTTATTGCAATAGGCTCAGTCCCTTTTACTTAAATGGGACTTAAACGTTATTGGTGCATTAGGCTTGGGTAAAGATCTGCTTATTCTTTTAGAGAATGAAAGTGTGGCATCATGTTATGTACTAATTGGAGATGTTTAAATTAATCAGTAGAACTCCAGAGAGCAGTGGTGGCCCAGTGATAACCCCACAGCTTAAAAGTTGTAGGTCGTGGGTTCAAACCCAGGTAGGCGCTTTCCTTTGTGTAAATTATTACATCACCACTGCTCTCAAAACGGCGAAGGAAAACATCGGCGTCTTGGAACCAAAAATTCGAAGACCTGTGACATCCACCAACATGCACTGGGCCCGCGTGGAGGATTATGGCCACTGCACGGACTAAATGCTGGAGTTAAAGCTGATTTCTCGTGTCTCCTGTGCGGGTCACAAATAAATACTTTTTCTTTCTTTTCTTTTCTAAAAAGGGGTTCATCTATCATATCCTATCCTATCCTCAGTAGAACTCTGTAACACATATTCTCAATATAGCTACCATGTTTTATTTCACACAGGATCCAGATTAAATCACAGTACTAAATAAGTGTATACATTTTCGAGAGACCACCTAATAAAGTGCATAAACTCGTACCCTTGGGAATCCCTGCACTACTATAGCTAAGTGATTAAGTTTACGTTACTGGAAAACTACACTGTACGGATTCGCATTGTAAAGAAACTTGGACCAAAAACAAACCTACCAATTCTGACTTTTACCAGCGAATTCAACCGTGTATGAGTCAAAAATTTACGGCCGAACACCTGCTTTAAGTCCTAATCCATTTGCCGCTAATGTACTTGAGCTCTCTGTTAGAAAAGCCTATTCTTGCAGGGGGAGATTAAGTGTCTGAAATTATTATTAAGGCTTAAGCTGCTTTTTTTTTTTGGTGAGTCGCTTAAAAAGACGAACTACTACCAATGCTTTAAGACTCGACCAGTCTTAAAACATCGATTAGGACAGTAGGCATGTCTGAGAACCAGACTGAACAAGAAGTATCGTGGTAAGAGGACCTAGTTAGTGGCTTGTGGAAGCCAGATAAGTAGTTGCTGCGTTTAAAATACTGGTATTCAGCAGACCACACACACAGACTCTTTGGGCAAAAGATCCAATTCTCCTCTGAATTCCTTAAAGACAATAAACGTAATACTTCCTTTTGAAAAACCCTTTGAAAATGTAACTTCAAATGTTTGAATCGAAAAGAATGTCGACCATTGAACGGTGAATTCTTTCCACTTCAATTGTCAAGGCCAACGCCGTGTAATCAAATATTTATCGCCTATCAACTCACCCTTTTCGTGAAACCCATGAATTTTATTTAGTTATAATTCTGTTCGGAAACCTTTTGCGTCTTCGATTTTAAATGTTTAAGTAGATAACAACCAATGGCTATTATATTGCTCACTAAATTATTCGGTGTTTGATGGGTCTGCAAAATTGTTCCTATAAATTTTTTTTAGGTAGTCTCGCTTATGACCACTATCCACCCTCATGCTAAGCGATGACGGGGTCGACGGTAAAGAACGCTTGCCTAAAAATACCCTATTCACTCTTGACTTGATTAGTTTCGTTGTGGGATTCATAACTTGGATCTCTTTTCGGAGACTCGTCGACCTTCATTGCTTCGGCAGTTTTCTGGTGATCACCACTTTTGATTCAGGCTTTCAGATTGCAACGTTGGGAATAATTTGGTGTACTTGATTCTACTAAGCAGTCATAAAAGTAAAAAACTTGGTTTAAAAGAGAGACCATGTATTTTCTTAGGCCGTAGGAATTAACAGCCATCACTCCTTAACCTCTTGATTTTTTAGTAGTTTAACATCGAAATACTCGTACTATGAGTGGCATATTTTGTTAATTTATTGATACTGTGAATTGCACGTTAGTTTTATTCATGGACAACTTCAACTACCCGTTGCCCAATTTTTTAATTAAGAACATGTAATTGAGTATTTATTAAACTCTGTTTTTTTATTTTTTTTATTTGTGATGGGTTTGCTCTTGACTCTAGTCTAGGTCAAAGGTGACAGAGACAGAGTCGACGATGGAGTGAGCTTACCCAGAAGAAGCCTGTTCACTATACCTTTGAAGAGATTCGGGTTGAATGCATTCGGAAACACTGACGCAGGTAGCGAGTTCCATTCATTCGCTGTGCGCATTATGAAGGATGTTTGGAAGCGTTTGGTGCGAATTGGTGGAATGGCAACAAGGTAAGGATGATAACTTGCAGTGCGTCTAGATGTCCGATGGTAGAAGAGAGCTGGTGGGATGAGGTCGTGGAGTTCTTCAGCACACTCACCGAAGTACAGTCTGTAGAAGACCGACAAGCAGGCAACCTTGCGGCGATGAGCCAAGCTGTGAAGCCTGGCACCCGCCAGCTTAACGTCGCCAATGTGCCTCCTGGCTCTGCGTTCCACCGAGTCAAGCGCGGCAAGCTGATATTTAGCTGAGCCATCCCAAAGGTGGCTGCAATACTCCATGCTGGATCGGACTTGCGCTTTGTATAGGGTTAAAAGCTGTCCAGGCGTAAAGTATCGCTTCACTTTATTTAGGATGCCTAGCTTTTAGGCCGCAATTTGGGCTTTGTACTCAATGGAGGCGCCAAAGTTGAGACTGTCTGTCTGAAAATTTATCAAACTTTGGCAATAAAGTAGCGTGCGTTTGGATAGTTGCGCGGTAAGTATCTTCTCGTCGAACTTCAACCACAGTGTCTCAAGACGAAAGTCTATGACCAGTGTGTGTTGCCAGTGATAAAGTACGGGACCAAAACGTGATCGCTCACAATGGGCCTGATCAGAAGGCTTAAAGTCATTCAAACGGCAATGGAGCGGGCTATGTTTAGAGTTTTCTTGCGTGATTGAATCAGAAACGAAGACATCCGCAAGAGAACCAAGGTTACCGACATGGCCGAAGAACTTAACTGGTAGTGGGCAGGGCACATTGCTCGCAGAACGGATGGCCGATGGGGCCGAAAACTTCTGGAGTGACGACCGCGGAATGGAAGACGTTGCGTTGGAAGTCTTCCAACTAGGTGGATCGATGACATGGTGAAGGATCCGCTGGATGCAAGACGCACGGGACCGGTCAATGTGGAGACTCTTGGAGGAGTTCTGTCATCACCACTTTCCTTTACTTATCCCAACAAATTTTGGTCCAGCGAAGCATCTCTTCTTCCATACTTCTGTACCAGCTGCCACTTCAGTATCCACCCCCTTAATCTTAATAATATTATAAAAGTTTGGATGTGTGTATGTTTGCTACTCAATCACGCCAGGACGGCTGAAAGGATCTGGATGAAATTTGGCACAGAGGTAGATTATAGTAAAACCTGATGCTCCTGAAGTACACGACGAATTATCCTATCTTTTTGCCCCGATCAATTAAATACGTAGGTTCAGATTGTTCGCCGTACCAGAGAGTCGTAAGTGGTTAAACGAGAGCTAGCCAATAAAACTAAAAAAACCTTGATAGATAAACCTCTAAAAATAAACCGCCAAAGTTTACAGCAGTTTATTTTATTTACGTAGAGGTTCGCAGACGCGCGTACGAGGTTTATTTTTTGCTACATATAATATACCTAGTAGTAGACATGCTTCAATCGACAATCTATCGATACACGTAATAATGACACGATATCTTGCAAAAACCCAGATTCAAAGAGTTAAATGTTGATAACTTTTGAACGGCTGAACCGATTTTATTCAAACATAGCTATGAACACTCTCGACAAAGTCACAAAGTCACCTTTCAAACAAAAAAAAAATCAAAATCGGTTCATCCGTTTAGGAGCCATGATGCCACAGACAGACACACAGATACACAGCAACACACGTCAATCTTATAACAGCTCTCTTTTTTCGTCGGTGGTTGAAAAGTAAAAAGTGCTGACCTGTAGAGGTTAGGCTACCACATAAACGCAAAAGGAAGTATCACCAATGATTCGAATCTCCCAAGCTTCCTCTATTCAAAGTTGTCTCCATAAATAATGCTGGAAATAGCCCATGTTTCTTACGTGTCACTTAAGTATGTGAAATGTATATATTCGTTGAATATTTCCACATACTGTGATGGTGTGCCGTAGAGCCACGGCAATGCAGGCAAACGCAAGGTACCGTGCCATGTAAGGTCGTTCAACCCTTTTAAAATGCCGGCAATTCTGTTACAGGTTGGGTGTTTAGTAGGGAAGCGGAACGATTAGCGGGGATGTGGCGTGGAGTAAGGTTATTTTTTTTTGGAGATGAATGTGGGATTGGGATCACAAAATAAAAGTTGCACTTCGAAATATTCACTTATTTTTATTTTTCTTCAGTAAAGTAGCAGTGGTGGCCCAGTGGTATCTGTCGCGACATACAAGTTGTAGGTCGTGGGTTTAAACCCAGGCTTTCATTGTATAAATTATTTCATCACCACTGCTCTCAAAAACGGTGAAGGAAAACATCGTGAGGAAACCGACATGTCCTAGAACCAAAAATTCGAAGACATGTGACATCCACCAACCCGCACTGGGCCCGCGTGGTGGATTACGGTCCATCCCCTCTCATAGAGAGGAGGCCTGTGTCCCAGCAGTGGGAACAGTAATAGGCTGATGATGATGATGTGATGATGAAAGCAGCATAGTTTATTTCTTCAATCAACAGAGTCAAGTGAAGAGATAGTAAACAGATAGTAGCTTTTTAACCAAACGACGTAGTAGTTTGGAGTATTAGGCGTTTTGGACCCCACATCAATTTCCAAATTTTATTTTGCCAATTCTACGTAGTGTTCATATAAGGTAAAATTATTTCGATACTATGAATCATCATCACCATCATTTCAGCCGAAAGACGTCGCCACATTGACCGATCCCGTGCGTCTCGCTTCCAGCGCCTTCCCGCAACCTTAACCAGGTCAATACTATGAATAGCTAAAGAATATTGTCAAAATCGCAATTCGTAGATCGTTTTGAGATAAAAGCACGTCTGACAATAGGATGCCAGGTGGTCTGTTCTTAACATGCCGACTGTTTTTCTTTTAACACTATTGTAAGGGTTTTGTTTTCAAAATCTGTAACCACTGTTCTTGTTCTTGAAATGTAATGATTGTTTTTTTTATTTGTAATGGGTTTGCTCTTGACTCTAGTCTAGGTCATAGTTGACAGAGACAGAGTTGACGATGGAGTGAGCTTACCCAGAAGAAGCCTGTTCACTCTAACTTTGAAGAGATTCGGGTTGAATGCGTTCGGAAACACAGACGCAGGTAGTGAGTTCCATTCATTCGCTGTGCGCATTATAAAGGATGCTTGGAAGCGCTTGTTTCGAATTGGTGGAATGGCAACAAGATAAGGATGATAACTTGCAGTGCATCTAGATGTCCGATGGTAGAAGGGGGCTGGTGGGATGAGGTCGTGGAGTTCTTCAGCACACTCACCGAAGTACAGTCTGTAGAAGACCGTCAAGCAGGCAAGCTTGCGGCGATGAGCCAAGCTGTGAAGGTGGGATGAGGTCGTGGAGTTCTATGTGTTTATATGTCGTTTTGTGGCAATTAAATATTAAATATTTTTTTCTTCTTTTTCTTATTTACCTAACTATGACATGATATCTCCCATAATCAGTTTTTAGAGAAATAACCTGTTTTCCTCATCTTATCTTCATTCAGTGTCCTGTGAGTTAGGTTAGCCCTGTGAACCATAGTACTGACCAATACAATTTATTTAAGTATAATAGCGATTGAATTCGCTCACAATGAGCCTCATCAGAAGGCTTAAAGTCAGGAGAAGGCTATGCTCCGTGATTATTTGCGTGATCGCTTCAGAAATGAGGATAATGGCAGGAGGACTAAAGTTACCGACATAGCCCGAGGATTTGCTAAACTTATATGTCAGTGGGCAGGCCACATTGCTCGCGGAATGGATGGTCGATGTGGCCAAAAAGTTCTGGAGTGGCAACCGCGTACCGGAAGACAATGGAAGGCCTCCCACTCGGTGGGCTGATGACTTGGTTAAGGTTGAGGGAATCCGGTGGATGCGAGACGGGTACACTACATAAATACGTATTCGCGAGCTTTCTGGCCAAAACCAGATGTATCCTCCGACTGCACAGCACGATTTTCGCCTTGTTTACGTCTTTTTAGTTCGCCTTTTAAGCAGTCGAGATTTTTGATTTTTAAATTTACTTTTTTTATTTAAAACTTTGTAGTTATTTTTTATTCGAATTAGGTACATTTAAACATATAAGTATAATATATTTTTGAAATTACCTCTTAAAACCCTTTATTTTGATACCCCACACAATGGGCTCAGAAAAAAAAGTACCCCACAAAATGGCGCCCAATAACTGAAATTTTTTGCTTTTCCAATTTTAATGTAACCAGTGACACTCGCAGGGTTAATATAGTATGTCAAAAAAATCTATATATATGGTTAAGACTAATGGACTGACGTAAGAATCATAAAAATTGGCCAACGCGTTTGATCTCTAGAACGCCACATAGGAACAAACATACATACATAGACTGATAAACACATAACTCTCCTTCGGCAGTCGGGTAAAAAAGGCTAAGTAGACGAATAGCGAAAGCGGGCAAGTAGCTCTCCTCACTCATCACCCTGTCCCAACCTCCATGCTGCTAAATTATTACTTTTTATTGATCCGCAGCAAGCATTTTTATTATACCTAAGTAGGCAACGTGGTAATTGTTTGATGTATATCTGAAGAAATAAATAATTAGTGCGGTTGCTTATATTTATTTTTATTTGATTTCCGCTCGTTATTGGTACCCTTTTATGCGTTTCTTGTATTTAGAAGAGGTATAGAGCATATTTTCAAATTATTCTGAGCCTTATTTAATAAGACTTTCTAACCATATCAATGATTAAAATAAGTGATTATTAGACATTTAATTCTTATTTTTACCGCCTTCTAAAAAAAGGAAGTAGTCTAAAGAAATGTTTGTATGTTTGCACGTTTGTACATTTGTACGTTAGCACGTGTGTACGTTTGTACGTTTATATGTTTGTACGTTTGAGCGTTTGTACGTCTGTACTTTTGTATGTTTGTGCATTTGTACGTTTGTATGTTCGTACGTCTGTACGTTTATACGTCTGCACGTTTGTACGACGCACGGGATTGGTCAATGTGGCGACGCCTGGGGGAGGCCTATGTCCAGCAGTGGACGTCTTTCAGCTGACATGATGATGATGATGACGTTTGTACGTTGGTACATTTGTGCGTTTGTACATTTATACGTTTGCTTGTATGTACGTGTGTACGTATGTACGTTGGTACATTTTTACTTTGTATGTATGTTTGTCTGAAACTACTCATCGGGTCGTGATCATTCTGTTTGTGTAGGATTGAGTATCTCTCAACTTAGGGAGTAGAGCAAGTTTCATCAAAATCGATCCAGCCGTTTTCATACAACCGAACTCCTTAGCGACAAACTGCACGAATGTGTAAATTGAGTTATTGTGGGTATTTCTTGAATCCTTTAGATACCTTACTATAGAAGTTGCTATTTTTTTGTGATGGTATACTAAAACTAAAAAGAGAGAAATTAAAACTTTACAAAAAATTAAACCGACTTCAAAAGCTTGTTTTATTTGATTGTATGATAATGAGGAATTCTGTCTGTTCTTGGTTTTATTAATGCAGCGTCTTTTCATGTTGTTTATGTATTGTATCATTTGTAGGTATGTGAATCTTATTTTAAGTGACTAACATAGTTTCTAAGTATTTGTACTTACTAACAAATCTATCGATTTTATATCTGACAAAAATAAATAGTAATAATATAATACTAAAAGCAAACACCAAAAAGTGCAAAATAACTTTTTTTCGGAAGTCGGTGTCGAAAAATTATAAAAACCGCCCAAGTGCGAGTCGGACTCGCGCACGAAGGGTTCCGTACCAATATCGAAAAACGGCAAAAAAAACACGTTTGTTGTATGGGAGCCCTACTTAAATATTTGTTTTATTCTGTTTTTAGTATTTGTTGTTATAGCGGCAACAGAAATACATCATCTGCGATAATTTCAACTGTCTAGCTATCACGGTACATGAGATACAGCCTGGTGACAGACAGACAGACGGCCCGCGGAGTCTTAGTAATAGGGTCCCGTTTTTACCCTTTGGGTACGGAACCCTAAAACAAGAGGTAGATACCAAAGACACTGACTTCGGAAACGAAAGTTATTTTGCACTTTTAAGTGATTTGCTTTTCTGTACCTAATTTTCAAACTAATTATTTCTGTGTTGGTTGCCGTTCTAAGGTAGAAATTGCCAGGTCTTATACTTTTTTTTTTCTCTCTTTATTCATTTATAGGGCCTTTTACGCATAGCGTATGTCAGTCCCATCGTATCCTAAGCAATTGTACTTTCACAACATGTGGGCCATGAATTTGAACAAATCTTTCGCATCATCGTCATTTGGTTGGGATAGAATTGTATGGAACATGCCTACATTAGTTCTGTTCAAATTCAGGGACCTTACTAAATTATTTCTACTTGACTCATATTGGACACATTCCATCAATAAATGTTGTAGGTCCTCGACAACTCCACATTCCTCACAATTGGGTGAAGTGATTTTCTTCATCATGAAGGCGAATTTTTTGCATGGAATGTGTCCAGATCTGAGTCTAAGTGCAGTAACAATAATTTTTCTACTAGCATCATTATTCATAAACCAGGGCACGCGAAGAGGTTCACACTGTATGGTTTTATATCATAACCCTTTCTCTAGTGACCGTTTATTAAAATATTCCTTCCAATAATCATAGCATATATTTTTAAATTGTGGTAAATATTCTGAATAATCTAATATACTATTTATTTCTTTTCCATTCCTAGCTGCTAATTTTGCCAACGTGTCAGCCTCTTCGTTGCTCCGAAACCCAATATGCGATGGAACCCACTGCAACCTCAGTTGGATGCCTTTTATAGTAATTTCATCAATTTTAGATAAAATAACATAAGCTATCGATGCACCTCTGTGGCCAGAGGCGCATCGAGCTATGTCTTGTAATCAACTTTTGCTGTCTGTACAAATTACAACATTTTTATATCTGCAACGATTAATTATATAAGTCAAAGCCTCTGAGATTGCAATGAGTTCCAACGTCATAATGGATGTAGGTTCACTTATTTTAAAACAATTATCCTGTGTGCTTATATCTATATTAGGTATATAATATGCAGACCCATAACCTTCTACTGTCTTCGACCCATCTGTAAATATGTAAAACCAACCACTATACTTTGTATATAACTCTCTAATAACTTCATATTTTAATATGTTACTATCGTATGAACGTTTACATTTTTTAATGATTCTAAATTTACTATAATTATTTCGTTTACATTAATATTAGTTATCCATGTTCGTAAAGTATACATTAATAATGGACAGGAAGAAGCTACCTGTAGCTCTTTAACCTCATTCGCAACAGTTACCAATAAAGAAATGTTTTTATTTTTCCAATAGCAATTTTGTCGAAGAGCGTAGAGATTCTCTAATAACTGACAATTTAAATTATTTTCTATAGCCTTTGACTTTAGAAAGAATTTATAAGCTAAATATTTCCTTCGTAAGTACAGTGGAACTACACCTAGCTCACTTTCCATAACGTGTATCGGTGAAGTTTTGATAAAACTTCCTATTATTCTCATAGCCTGATTTTGAATTTTATCAAATTTATCTAGATGGCATTTTGCGCTCGCATCGTATAGATAACAGCTATAATCTATGCGACTTCTGATTAGTGCAATATATATTCGTCTTAGGTGTCTAGGATGTAAACCCCAGGAAGCACCTGCCAAAACTTTAAGTAAATTAAGACTCCTTTGCACCTTTTCAACAGTCATGTTAATGTGTTTACTCCAGCGCAACGATCTGTCTAACTACACACCCAAATATTTGTAATTTTCTACTATCTCTAAATTGTCCATACTTAATTTAAGTTTTATTTGTAATCTTCTAAAACTTTTACTAAAAATACAAACCTTTGATTTATTGGCTGATAATTGTAACCCCATTTCATCCAGAATGAGACAAAATGCATTTAACGCTGTTTGAAATTCTCTTTGACTTTCTCTTAGGTTTCTGGAAGGGGAATATAATACAAAATCATCTGCATATTGACACATCGTTTAATACTTTGTATGACACAAGTGCACACGTAGACTACTTCAGCAGTATTTTTTATTTGTATAGAATTTTCTTGATAGCTGCTGGCAACAAAAGTAACACAGTGGGTCTCGAACAACAGCGAAGGTGATGCTTGGCGATGGTCGAAATGGTAAGGGATTAGCAACGTGACATTTCGACGGAGCTTGACATTTCCATAGATTTTGTAATTTTTAGGCGAATCATACCTACAATTTGCCGCAGAAAAGCGCTCGCCGGGATTTTAAACTTCGGGATATGGATCTTCGGGATTTTAAGCTTTAATTTAATTTTTATTTATTTGATAAATTGTGAACATCGGGCAAAAGCAATTTTTTCTGTTCTAACATGTTAGTATTAAAATTTTCACTGTCCTTTTAGGCTCATTCTATCACTACACATTTTTGTGATCGTATGAGGGTTTCGATGGTAAATCGGTTTATCTTATTGTATCATTGTATGCTTCTGTAATCTTTATTTTAGCCTGGAGAAATGCTCATACATACTGCGCTACCACGGGGAGATAGCGCAGTTATGTAGGACTCTAACCCACTAACACACCACGGTGTCCTCCTGTGCCGCTTATGGCGGAAACACGGGCACTCGTCAGCATACATCCGCGAACCCGCTACGGCTATCCATCAACGGAACCCTCTGGGGAGTGACCCCCATCACCGGCACACCAGAACACGTTGCACGCCGTGACCACCCCAGGGACCAAACCAGCACATGGGTGCCAGACGACCCCGTGTATGGCACTCTCGGCCCCTGTGACGGGTCATGACAGAGGCCCCACCACTTACCAGTTTTCGGCTGCAGGGGATAGGGAGAACGGTCAACGCTATACCGACACTCCTCATCTCCTGCGGCCCCAACGCGTCCGCCATCAGACGGTGGCCCCAGATCGCTGATCATGGAGCCCAGGTACACAAACTCACTCACGAACACTATATCTATAAGTTCGTCCGTGCGTGCTATTAGTCGAGCTCGGTCGATGATCATGACGTTTTATCCTCAAAAATAGCTCAGCAAGTTCGCACTCCGAAGACGCAAACAATGTGGTGTCATCTTTATATTGGAGATAGCTGATCTTATTGCCACCTGCCATTATAATGTCTCCCTCCCACTCTTTTAAGGCTCTATTTTTATGATGTACTCGCCATGCATGTTGAAAAGACGAGGGGACAGAATACATCCTTGGCGTACTCTTTTCTCTAGTTTAATAGGCCCCGACACCACATTGGCAACTTAAACGAGGATGGAGAGTCGATGGTCAGGGTATGACCATCGACTCTCCATCCTCGTTTATGTTTGCGATCAATGCTGTCAATTGCAAAGGTACTCCCGTTTCTTCGACTATTCTCCATAGGCAGTTCCACCTCTCACAATCAAACGCCTTGGAGTAGTCGATAATACACAAGAGCATTGAAACATTAAACTCTCGTCTGTTCTTTATCATTTGCTTTATATTAACAATTTGTTCTCTTGTGCTTCGACCTTTGACAAAAGCCTGATCACTTAGTATCTGTCGCTGCAGATACGCTTGGAGCCGTCCATTAACTATTTGTACCTATCTTGCTAGTACGGGATATAAGCGCCACTGTCGGATAGTTCTCGCATTTCTTGATTAGATCCTTTCTTTTGCAGCGGTATCAAGAGAGACTCCTTCCAGTCCTTCGGCCACCTACCTAGTTTCCAAAGCTGGTTACACAGCTCCCGCAAAAGCCTAACACTTCTGTCTCCAAGCCTCTCATAAATCACTACGCTTGGTCAATGCGGATTGGCAATTTAAAACTTAAATTTTAAATTTTAATTTTTTTTTTTTTTTTTTTTATTTGTAATGGGTTTGCTCTTGACTCTAGTCTAGGTCATAGGTGACAGAGACAGAGTCTACGATGGAGTGAGCTTACCCAGAAGTAGCCTGTTCACTCTAACTTTGAAGAGATTCGGGTTGAATGCGTTCGGAAACACAGACGCAGGCAGTGAGTTCCACTCATTCGCTGTGCGCATTATAAAGGATGTTTGGAAGCGCTTGGTTCGAATTGGTGGAATGGCAACAAGGTAAGGATGATAACTTGCAGTGCGTCTAGATGTCCGATGGTAGAAGGGGGCTGGTGGGATGAGGTCGTGGAGTTCCTGAGCACACTCACCGAAGTACAGTCTGTAGAAGACCGACAAGCAGGCAACTTTGCGGCGATGAGCCAAGCTGTGAAGCTTGGCGTCCACCAGTTCCACGTTGCCAATGAGCCTCTTGGCTCTGCGTTCCACTGAGTCAAGCGCGGCAAGCTGATACTTAGCTGAACCATCCCAAAGGTGGCTGCAATACTCCATGCAGGATCGGACTTGTGCTTTGTATAGGGTTAAAAGCTGTCCAGGCGTAAAGTATCGCTTCACTTTATTTAGGATGCCCAGTTTTTTGGCCGCGATTTGGGCTTTGTTCTCAATGGAGGAGCCGAAGTTGAGACTGGATGTCAACTCCATGCCTAGGAGCTCGAGCCGATCAGTCACAGGAACAGACGCACCCCGAAAAGTAGGCGTTTGATCGAACAGACTCCTTTTGGCGGTAAAAAGACACGCCTGTGTTTTGGTGGCGTTAAAAGAGACCAGATTGTCATCACCCCACTGGGAGACAAGGCTTAAGGTCAAATCTGTCCGCTCAACCATAGCCTCCCTCAAGGAACGAACTTCATCCATGCTGGTTTTTGCGCTGGACAAGTATCTCTCTGAAACAGTACTGTCATCTGCGTACCCAACAATACCAGGCTGAAGTAGGTCATTGATGTGCAGCAGGAAAAGAGTTGCAGAGAGAACAGATCCCTGAGGAACCCCGGCATCAATAGCCATAAGGTCTGAGGAGCAGCCGTCAATGACTACTCGGATCGACCGTTCGCTAAGGAAGTCTGATATCCAGCTACAAAAACCAGCGGGGATGCCATAAGCAGGAAGCTTACTGCTTAGGCTATAACAAAATGTTTTGGAAATACTCTCATTTTGCGTACAGCTAAGGAGTGAAACTCCCAGCCAAGGACTGTTTTCCTGATACCTACAACCTGAGGGTCTTGAAGTCAAGACTGAATAACTTTCATCTAGGCAAGATTGCTTCATCGTCGATCATATCGTCGCTTACCATCAGGTGAGATAGTGGTGCGTAGTGTTCTACGCGCACCTCAAAGAGATGTCAGCAGAAACTGACGGGGTCCGCTAGAGCCGATGCCTGTCTGGGTCGCGGATAAATTTGGAAGAGAATCACCGCGGCCCTGGCACAAGCAACTGAAGGATTAGGGGTGGGTTAGTCAGTAACAGTCGGACACGCTTTCCCGCTCCGTCCAGAGCGACAGAATTCATGGGATGATTTCAGAAGCCCAAAAAAATAACGTTGAGATAGTGGTCGAAGCGAGCCATTCAGCAATAAAAACAAAGAAGTAAAACGTCATGAGAAAACCAAGTACATGTAGACAGTCAAAAAACGTAGGTCAAGTCATAAAATTAAACCAATTTACAAAACAAGCTTTATTTGTCATTACACTTTGTGTTTGTTTGCCGTTTTATGCATCACTTGCGTATTATTACCTAAAATCTAACCTTTAGACTCAAACAAAACGTCCATAATTATAATTATTTACATTATAATTCACAGCGATTAACATTCTGAATATAATTTACAAATACATTTCGAATATAACATTTTATTAAATGCAATTTTGAAACCATATTTTGAATACAGAACACACCAATTATAAATTATTTATTTAATATTGAATAATAATATTCATAATAAATAAATAATTACGAATAATTTATAAGACATTTACAAGACACAAGTAGAGCTTGATTTAAATTTAAAGCTTTGAACAATTTATATTAAATGTAATATCACAAAACATGGCAGATTATGTACAACAATATTTTTATTTTATTTTAAACTTAATATTAAATCTGGGTAATAGAAACTATAAGTTTAAAATATACTGAAAATTTATTTCGGTGATTTAAAATGAGCTTTCTTTAAAACAATTGGAATAAACATTTATGTGATTGGAAATATGTTTGTTGATGCGTAATTTCAAACCCAATAAATGATTATTTTATTTATTAAATCTAACTTGATGTTATTGGAATGATGACAATCATACTAAGTTGATATAAGAAAGCTAATTTTAATAGCAGTTGAGCTACACACATACAAATATAAAATAGTTTAAATTAATTCTATCACTGGTCAGCTGTCAAAGTAATGTAAAGTAATAAAGCTAATAATTTCCTATAATCTACTAATAAAATGTAATAATTAAGAATAAATTTCTAACAATGCTATTTATATTTCGTAAAATTATATTAAATAAATGCACACTATTTTAAATTATGAATAATTAACTTGCTATAAATTATTATATTATTTACAATAATTTGTATTTGCTAATTTAGGCATGTGATTAAAGATGTGAAAGTGTGTTCTACATTTTAATATTTCAAAATGAATTTATGATGTTGTTTTTTGTTCTATTGAACATCTTCAAAAATGCGGACGAAAATATTTATAATCCACTATTTTATTAAGGTACACAATTTTGAACATGATATTCGAATGATATTATTTTTCTATCTATGTTTAATATTATAATTAAAAAATAAAAATAAAAATCACGCGTTTCCGGAAGCAAAAAATATAAAAAAAAAGACTTAATACTATCCGGCATAGCTCAGTTTATGAATAAAGAGACGTTGTTATTTTATAATAGTATTTTTCTTAAATTTTATAAATGTTATAAAGCGTAAGCCTTGTTGCCCGCCATTAAAGTCGTAATAATATTAATACTGTTCCGATATTAACACCTCCCCAATATTATTTGCAGCCTTTATTAAGGTAATTGCACTTTCTTTTTCGCAAATGCTCTATTAAAATTATATTAGTCAATATTATTCTGGAAAGACTATCGGCTGAAAAGTGAAAAATTGAATATTAATATAGACTTGATTTTGAAGAACCTTCTTAAGTTACTTATGAAAAGACATTAGACAATTATTTCGATTGAATCTAAAAAATCTGTTGCGATTAGAATTAATTTCAATGGCGTTACATAAATGTCACAACCTTACAATTTGAGAAGAACTTTTCAACCGATTCGTTTATTGAATTTAATATTATCTGGTATTTGAGTTTCATAAGGCTACAGGAAGATGCCACAGTAACCACGCTGTGATATCGCGGTGACCACGCGGCAACCACGCAATGGTCACGCAAGTCTAGAGCTGTACGTAGCCATTAGGGTTCCGGGGGGAGGCGCGGCGGCGGGCGGCTGAAGCTCGGCGTCAGAACACATCATCACTTGGATCATCATCCAACTCGCACAACAGTTTGCTACTGAAATAGTGGAAAAAGAAAAATGTTAAAACTTGATTGAAATAAAATAATTCATTTTATTGCAGCTTTCATTCTGGCAATGTGCACAATGATTTTTGGAGTTTATAATAATTAATTTTGTGCCGATTCCAAAAATATTAATTTCTAAATATTAATTCAATTTCGTGGGAAAGATATGATTGGAAATAAATTGGAAAATTTTGGCAGATCATATTATGGTTTAACTAATCAACTTTTTCTACTATGTAGCGTAAATACTTTGGATGTGCTAATTTTATAAGAACTAAATTTATTTAAATACCTACTTAAGTTGCTGTGATATTTAAGTGGATGAAGCAGAAATTCAAAAATACCAAACATATTTTATCGTTTTGTGATCTATTTATGAGGGCAAAAATGTAAATACCTACTGTGAAAATATACGAAATTTATCTACGAAATATGTACTAATAGTTCACACAGCACAGTGCAGAAGTCTAATATAAAACGTACTTGTAAAACTATAATCCATTAAAACTAAGATGTTCCAACACCATACTTGAGATAGGAGCTGAAAGTCCAGGAATTTACACTATTTGTTATAATATTTACTCAAAAAAAGAAGAAAATAATCTACATTTATATACCGTCAGACATCACAAAAAGGACTAAGGTATAATAACATTTACGACTTAAAAAAAGACTATCTAAGAATAGATTTATGTTTAATTGACTGCTGACAATAGAAACAAAAATCTACGAAAACAGACAAAAAGCCGTAAAGATACTTACTCTTCTTTGCTCGCGAACGATTCGGCGTGCACCCGTCTGTTACACGCCCTGTCGCAGCAACGACAGTGCCAGTACGCAAGCACGCTCAGGCTGAACACGAACACAGTCGTCGGCAGCACCAGTGCCAGGACCAACCCTCGCACCGTCGTGTCCCAAGAGTACCTCGCCACCACCAGGTCTGACCGCGTCAGACTGTAGTAACAAGGAAATGTCTTCGGAGCCCTCGGTCCTGCATAATCAATCGCAAACACCGAGCAATTAACCCGCGGAGGATACCCGCAACCTTCAGGGTTTATCAGAAACTTCAAATCAGTCTCATCCCATTCAATCGGCACTGGTGCATTCTCCACAAACGGTCTTCTAGCTAAATTTACACGTATCTTATGGCATTTAGTGTGAGCGGTCGTGCAACCTTCTCTACACGACGCCCAGGTGCAATTGGTCAAGGTTTCCGCGTGTACATGTTCGGATACGGAGCAGATACCGGCTTCTGGCACAAACTCTGCTAGTATTGTCTGTACAGCAGGCTCGACGACAAACGGTATCAAGAAGAGGAAAGCAAAGACTGCGAGAATGGCTGATGTTCCGAGACAGAGCGATGTGTAGAACTTGAATCTTTCAAAAAAGTGGGTTAGAAGCTGCTCCCTCGTGGGTTGTTCCAGTGACTTGAAGTCTGGGCTGCCTGGCTCGGCGGACGCTCCCATAGGTAACGTCGACCGCTCGGAGGCTGCTGGTGATAGGCTCGCCCGGGATCTGCTCATAGTAGACATCTGGAGGGAGTGTCAGCCAGTAGAAAGCATTGCAAGCAGGTTAGTCGTCTCTTAGTGAACTAGCCGGACCCTCGCAAAGGAGGGGAACGCCTGAAACAGAGGAAAAAGTACAATTAAATAAATATACAAAAAAGCAACAATTAATTGTGGAAATGTGGACTTACATAATAGTGAGAATTTGTATTTTTTTTTTTTATAATTATAATCAAACATATTATACTCTGCTATTAAAAATAGTAATCGTGTCGTAAGACAAATGAGATTACCTAAATAGTTGTTGTATTTTTTCAATAACAAGTAGATGTATTCGTTATAAAGAATAATTATTGGTAATTTTGAATTTTCAAGACCAAAACACGAATCGAGACGTCTACACTTCACAACAAACGAGTGAACACTACCCCTCAAACAACAATCTACGAAAAGTCCGTGAAAAACAGACCTATTACAAGTGCTAGATGCTTAACTTGAAATGTTTTACGCAAATCTTTCAAATTATCGTATTAAATCAGTGACTTAAAATATTCAGTACAAAAACACCCTGGCTCACGTAACTATGTCAAGGTCAGTCCCTACGTATTTCGCTGTTGGTACTATTGATTGAGCTAAAATAAGTAAGCAGAATGGCCCTAATGAAATATGTATTAGAATGGAGCCCTTTCGTGTTTTTATAGCTGAAGTGGAAGCAGTTTATATTGAATTATGTAAGTACGAGTGAATGGTAGTAGGTCAGCATTTTAAATTAGTAATGATGAATACCCAGCAGTAAGACAATATAGGTTAGGTGTAAAAATATACGTATGATATTAAGAAATAGGGCTATCTCACGTGACTGATCTCAGAGTGGAGAAACAGGATCGTTTGGATGCAGCTGCATGTCAGCCTGTCCGGCAGTGCACCCCTTAAATCTCATCTTTGCATCATCACCTACTTCAATGGTTCGTTGACAGAACATTAAAGTCACACAAGATACCACAACCAACACTGTAGGCAACACCAAGGCGACTACGAACTGACGGTATGTGTTCTCTAGATCAAATCGGGCCACAACCGTGTCAGGGCTACTTTCCATATAAAAACAAGGGAACCTCGCTTTAGCGTTGTGATCAGTCCCATCACGGCCGTAATCTTTCAAGAATTCTTTGCATTCGTCAGCCAAAGTATTCACACATCCTTCTAGATTTATCATCAGACGGCTGTCATTTGCTAGAGTCAGTTCCACTTCAGAAGGAGCGATGACACGATTTGGAACGGCTCTGGATTGGTATAAATATTGGAGATACGTGAAATTTGTCAGGTCAGCTATATCTGTACGTGGAAGTAAGGCAGCATTGATACAGTCAACAGCAACAACCCCTTGCGTTCCATTATGAACTGCATGACACGACAACATGAGAACTTCTTCCCCAGAATCAGTCCACACTATTTCACTGTTTTCTTCCTGTACTAGTTTTGCACATCTTGCTAAAAACACTCTGTCCCCACTTAGAACTATCACGTTTTTGTTACGGGTAGGAATGTCAACGCATCTACGATCACAGTTATAAGGCGTTCGTATCTTTCGACAAGTGCCTCTGTTACAAGAAAATAGTCCATGTACGTCTATACAGGTTATTTTCCCTCTTCTACCAGAACATTTTAATGGTGGATCTGTTTCTCTGAAGGCGCACTCGAAAGCGTCTGTTATGTTGATACATTTTCCTTCAGTACAGTTGAATGTTCCTGTTAAATTTCTACATTCATCTCGGATGCAGTGGTACTTCTTGGCGTTCTCTTGATCGATACCGAAGCAGGTTTTGTTGGCAGCACTGCCACATTCAGACAATAGTAAAGATGTTCCATTCTTCCTTACGTTGACGTAGATTTGGATGCAGGCTCCTGAGGTCTTGCTGAGACACCATTCACCACAGGATCCCCAGTCGCAGTTGTCTTTGTTGATGGCTCGTGTTGTCGTGCACATAATAGGGGTAGGGTCGATTCCGGACGCGTTAGCTCTAGTATACGGCATGTAGATCGCAACTGTTAGGTACACCAAGGATACCGCACTGAGGACTGCTGTCATCTGGCAGATGCAGATGGTTCCACATATTTTCGTGTCCTGTGGAGGGACTACAAGATCCTCGACGGGTGTCGGTTTCGGCATATCGTCGACTTGCCACCCGCGTTCTACGACCACTGACGTAAATGTAGCTTATTTGCGCATGCGTGGTGGCGCGATCGATTTGACGCTGCAGTGCGGACAACTTCGGTGGTAGGGACTTTTTTTATAAACATGTCAACGGCCGGAAGGTACTATTATAAAATATGTACACGCAATGCCTATAGAATGAGGATGTGTCGTGTTATATTTATAATAAGAGTATTGATGTTGATTGCGGTCTAATTTTAGAACGGATGCTATGTACTTGATGGTATATAGTTTTGTTCATAAAAGGACACGTAAACAAAGCATGTGTCACAGTTTAAGTAAAGCATATTCTATAGGATCTACCTAATTTTTACGAATGATGACGGAGAATGAAATAATTGTTATTATCTTAATAATTAAACAGAGTGGGATTAGTCTTTGATATCAGAAGCCTCAATCAACAGGTTTAAAATATTGTTAATTGTTTTATTCCCAACGCTATATTTAACATACTATTTTTAATGGAATAATGTAAATGTTTTAATTTAATAATCAATGGTTTTGATACATGAACAGTCTGAGATAGCCCTGGGTATCAGTCGGTTTAATACATCCATTGTAATTTAATTTTTACCCTAAATTTCATTAAAGTATATATCGTTTTTTGTTTCAATGTTGAGTCAAATGTTACAAACGATAATGCATTGAATTTACACTAAAATAAACATACAGAAAATAAACTCACCAGTACACGCCTCCGTTTCCTTATATCAAAACAATCAATAGAAAACGTTTTCCACTACTAAATATATCAACTTTCCGATATAAAAGTGAATAGTATAAAACAGTGTATTTTTATTGTTTTATCACAGATGTTGAGAATTTATTTCTTATTGTTTAAAATGTACGATTTTCGCGTTGATGTGTGTTATTTTTCACTGGTGTGAAGTTGGTATAAAACTGTCCTGCGCAATGCGGAGTTTCTGTACCAGTCTGAAGTTTGTTGTCTATTTACTGCATACAAGCTACGTTGACCGAGGCTGTTTGAAACTTTCTTTACTTAAAGTTTTTGAACTGATGATGATTTTTTATTCAGCACTAATTTTAAACGCATTCAAGCAAGATGCGTTAATCGATCAAGTCCGGTTTTCAGAGGAGGGATACTCGTACATGGCAAAATGACAAATTAAAAGACGTACTTATTATGTTCAAAGCTTAATGTATTTTTGCCACGTCATTATTATGCATGAGTAGGTATGCAATGTTGATTGTGTCTATAGAAATTAGCAACATTTATTCTCGCGTATCTATGTATTTACTCAACAGTTATCATGATAGAATTATTGTGTCTGCAGAAAAATATTAAATTTTTACTGACATAGAAATGACGAATTTGAATTTAAGTTTTTACTTCTAGCATAAGTAAGTGTAAAATTCTCGAGTTGTATTTATAATATTGCATAATTCAGAATATTTGTTGAATAAAGTTTGCCGAATTTGATATAATATATGACGAATTGGAATTAAAGTTTTTGCTTCTAACATAGGCAAGTGTTGGTAAAATTCTCGAGCTGTGTTTATCATATTGAAAAATTCAGAATATTTGTTGAATATGTTTTCCAAATTTACACCATATTGTAAAGAGGAAATTATTAAAATTATGATTGTTTGTAAAATTGTTTGTTATGGATTAACTCAAAAACTACTAAACCTATTTTAAAAATTCTTTTACCAGTAGATTGCTACAGTATTCCGGAGTGACATAGACTATTTTGTAACCCGAAAACGGGCCCTGTGGGGTTGGCCACGGGAATCAAGCCACGGGTAAAGGCTAGTGTGACAATTTTTTTAATGTCCTTTGTCTATATATAATAAAGAGGTAAAGTTTGTGAGGTTGTAGGGGCTGAATAGGCTCTGAATCTGCTGACCCTATTTAGATGAAATTTGGCATGGAGATAGTTTGAGACTCTGGGACATATGATAGTTTGTATTCCCTTTGGATGATAAAACACTTTTTACGTGGGCGATGCTGCGGCCAGAAGCTAGTTGTTTTATAGAATTATAGTATATATAAACAAATAAGAAAACTAGGTCTCACTGTGCGAGAAAAGAATAAGCAGGACTGACACAAAAAAGAGTCAAAACAATTAATAAAAAATAGGAACACTTACCACTCACTTGTACCGCAATGCACACTTCCAAATCCATTTCAAAATTTTCCAATTCGTCAAAAAAGATAACCTATTTTTTTATTGCAATTGCCAATGTTATCAAAATTCGTTTCGCTGTTTTCGAAATTCATTTGTTTACATTTTTACCGCAGGCCGGTAGCACAAACTGTTTTAGCGCGGTGTCCACAACTTTATGTTTTAGGTTAAGCTTGCTTATGCCCGCGCATGCGAAAAGTACTGCCAAAATTTTCTACGGCGTTATTGCCACGGTTTGCAACGTTTTCATCGACTTTCTTCAAAATATTGCAGTTGGCAGATAGATTGGTGTTTGCATGTCTTGTTTGGGCACATTATTCATCTTTTCATATTTGTTTTTCTTTCTTCTGCAAGCTGATTTTTTGAGGCTGATTTAGAACCTTTAAAAATTGCCATCAACTACCATACCTGCTAACACATACCATCATCATCATCAGCCTATAGCAGTCCACTGCTGGACATAGGTCTCTCCAATTGCAAGCCATTTGCTTCGATATTCGGCAGCTCTCATCCAGCTGCTACCCGCCACCTTGCGACGATCGTCGCTCCATCTAGCTTGAGGGCGTCCTACCTTATGTTTGCCCGTCCGCGGTCTCCACTCAAGAACACGTCTACCCCACGGTTATCAGTTCTATGTCTAATTTGGCCGGCCCATTGCCACTTCAGCTTGCTTACTCTCTGAGCTATGTCGACAAATTTGGTTCTCTGTTGGATTACCTCGTTCCGGATTCGATCCCTCATATCTTGAGGAATGTTTTAATTTCTATCAACATTTCTTATGTACATTGCCGAAACAAGACGTTTTCAATTAAACCTTTTATTAATTTCACAAACTGGCCGACCATATCTTTCGAATTTCTACTGGTAAAAAAATTTAAATGAAAATTTCTGATTGACAAGACTTCAAAATTACAAGAGCTACCGTTGTGGAATAGTATATTAATTTTTCTTTAGAGTATTTACTAAGCCATATTTTTAAAGGTTTACGAGTATTGCCTTGTCGAATATAGAGGTAGTTAAAAGCGTCAAATGTTATTGGAAATGGCGAGCGGCATGGTCACATGCATTCTGGACATGACACCGGGCATAGCCGTACGTAGTCCGATGATGGAACGGGCTAGGAGGAATTACTTAGTTGCGATCTGTTTGTTTTTTATGAATATAGTAGAATTGTGTTTGTTTTTTATGAAAATAGTGTATATAGTATAGTCGTTATTTCCAAATTTTCTTTGGAATGTCGCTTTCTCTGATATTTAAGACTCTTTTGGTTTACATTTTTTACTGTCCGTTTCCTTGTCTGTATATATCAGTTGATAGAAGCCGACATCGGCTCCAAGTTATGGGCAGGACGTTAGAGCCTATGTGAGCCAGTGGACTTCTTGATTCCGTACTAACGTAGTGCGGGCTAAGGGTACCCTTTCTGCACCTGCCGGATCTGAAGCTTCCGAACGAAGCTACAGACTGGATCCTGTTTCGAGACTTGCTGGTCTGTTTTACATCGAAGCGATGCTACTGACAGCGGATGGTTTTGTCGCAATGACGAATCGAATGACGCTGACGTATGATGTACGTATGTGCTGACGTATTTCTTTATTTACATATGATTTTGTGTTAAAATTAACTTAGTATAGCTATAATATTGTTAATTGTTAGCATACTTTTATCTTTTAAATTTCCATGGTCTTGGTTATGGATTCGTTTCTACCTGAATGCTTAAGCCAGGATAAAACCGGTTGCAACTGTGTTTACAATAGGCACGTGTGTTCAGAGTAATACTTTCAAAACCCTGCCAAAAAATCCATTCCTAAGTTTTTATCCTTACTAAACATTTAAGATAACCAATTTTGGTAACGGTGTTTGCGTTTTTTTACCTTTTGTGCTCTTGTATATTATTTCGGTGCATATTTATTTACAAAATTATACATATTAACCAATGATATTCTAGTATACAGATATGTTATGAGCGCGTGCATTGGAAAGACTCGGTCCTAATTGGAGTCTTTAGTCTATGTCACCCATGGCGAAGAGCGATAGGCTTCGTTGAAACAAAAACAAAATTTAAAAAAATGCCATCGTGTGTATTTAGAAAGTATGCCAATTATGATACCTAAGTACATAAAACAGAAGGTATCTCATAACAAAAGTGTGTAGGTATCTGTGCTGCCGCTGCTTTGCAGAACACTTTTTTCGGTTGTTTTGTGAGTGTATAATGTATCTGTATATTAGAATATCATTTGTATTAACATAGCGTTAAGTGTTTATTTTTATTTTTATAACGCCACAGTATTTACGAGTAACTACAAATGTTCGAATTGCAACTACGCACTATATTTCATCTACGCACTACCCGAACCCGACAAACGCCCCACACTCAATTAACACAAACAACTGCGACATAGTTTGACTAAATTATTTAACAGCCACACAATAACAATAACATTTTATCTTGATAACCTCCAGAACAATATAAAGTAGACTTGTAACATCCAGTAGAGTATCTAGAAAGTTCCTATTATATCTCCTTCCTTCATATAGAGTTAATTAAATACTAGTTCTTGTCCTCTTAAACTGGTATAAAGGATCTTGTGTTAAAACCGGAATGGGCCATTATCTGAGCCAGATTCTCACTTTATTTGCATCTTAGAGATAAGGCTGGACAGTCTAAGGATGGTTACGCACTACACGTCCGTGTCCGTGATTTGAGTTCCGAGTTCAAAATGTTCTGAATTATGACGGATAGATTTTGGATGTAGTGCGTAAGCTTCCCTACAAGAAGTACATACTATTACGCTACTTCGGAACCAAAATTTACCTATCTATCCTTCAACAGCTAAAACAAAGAGTCTTGAACTGCCTTCCTATCTCATGTCTTCGATTCCTCTAGAAGAAAGAGCTTTCACAGAGGCGTAAGTCTCAGCGTCAGCAGTAAGGACATTGTACACTGTTCATACAGGGTGGCCGGGAAATTGAAGTCCAAAAATAAATTTGTTCCCTCAGTATCGTTGCCAATCAGAATAACCCCCATGCCTCCCATGTATGTGCCGTGACTTTTCATAGTATTCGAGAAGTGTTAATAATTCACCGAACGTAATTTTTTCATTTAGAGTTAGACTAACATTTTGATAACTTTCGTCACAGTTACGAAGCTGATTATTTTATTCATTAAAGTATTACACATAAGATTCAATTGCAAAATAAAATCTCGACAAAGTCTTCTAATTATGTTTTTAGGGTTCCGTACCCAAAGAGTAAAAACGGGACCCTATTACTAAGACTCCGCGATCCGTCTGTCTGTCTGTCTGTCTGTCTGTCCGTCTGTCACCAGGCTGTATCTCGTGAACCGTGATAGCTAGACAGTTGAAATTTTTAGAGATGATGTATTTCTGTTGCCGCTATAACAACAAATACTAAAAGCAGAAGAAAATACATATTTAAGGGGGGCTCCCATACTACAAACGTGTTTTTTTTGCTGTTAATTGCTCGATATTAATAACGGAAACAAAACTCTTGAAATATTCACAGAATATTTAGTTGTATATTCACTTCAAAAAATAGTAATGATTAAATTAAAATAAAATGAATTAAGGGGGTCTCCCATACAACAAACGTGATTTTGCCGTTTTTTACGATAATGGTACGGAACCCTTCGTGCGCGAGTCCGACTCGCACTTGGCCGGTTTTTGAAATTGTTTTGTTGTTCAGGTCGATAATTCTCAAAAAATCATAACTCAAAAACTATGAAAAGTCGCGGAAGATACATTGGAGGTGATTCGGATTCCCCACGTTACGAGGTAACTAAATATTTTTTTAGGACGTCTACCTTCCTGCCACCTTTATATATCTACGACTACTAGGTATATAAGGTGCATCTCTACGTAATCCTTCGGTGAATACAAGCGTGATACTAAATGTGTTTATGTATAAGCAGCAACATCCTTTTGTCTATCAAACACAATAAGATGCGAAATAAAAATATAAAAATAAATTTAAATAAGATGCGAAATAAATCCAACTATTTGTCAATTTTTTAACCGACTTTCGAAAAAGGAGGAGGTTCTATGTTCGTTCTTGTATGTTTTTTTATGTATGTTCACCGATATCTCCGTCAATTGTGCACCGATTCTGATTTTTTTTTTTTTGTATGAAACAGTATGTTCCGAAATTGGTCCCATTTTAATTTGGTGAAGATCTGATGAAGAACTTCGAAGATTTACAACAGAACTCTTCAATAAATAACGGCAAATCTCTCGGGACTGCTGCAATCGCATGTTTGTTTACTGATGTCCGTAAGGATTGAGGAGCCACTTTTCGTATCTTAATGAAATTAATATACTTATTTAGTAGTAGGTTTAGAAATTTTGTAGTTTCGATCCTCGATTTTGTAGTATAATATTTCAAAAGTTACATGAACATAAAGGTGGCTCCTCAATCTAAATGTTTGGATTGAGGAGCCACGTCAGAACTAGGAACATCATGGATTAATATTTACCATCATTTGGTATGATTTTGTAGCATTTGAGAGTATTTAGTAGACAAAATCTGAGCTCGGTTGCATTCAAATTAAAAAAGTTACCATACATTATATGTGGCTCCTCAGACCATACATACGACTCGTCATTTTTCAAAGAAGCAGTAGTTTAATTAATGCGAGATTTCTTCGTCATTTAGTAGTTAGTGTGTTCGAATTTGTAGCATATGCACAAAGTAATTTAACTGAGTGAATTTAGTAAACAAACGCATTTTATTTGGCTCCTCAATCCTGACGTTACTGTACCTACCTGAGATCACAACGTTACTGTATCTTCCTGAGATCACAACGGAATCAAAAACCAGAGACACCAAAATTTAGTATGAATGTCTACTAAATACTTAAGTAGAGATCAACATTGTATATATTCGGTATCTGAAAAACAAATTACTTTTAGATATTCCTTTAGAATTCGCTACTAAGGGTGACCATGTTATATGAATGAAACCAGGATGACTAGTTTTTGAAATTTAATATTTAATAAATTGACAATATCGAAATATAGGTATGTACAGAGATTCTCCATATGTTTTAAGTATTTAGTATTCAAGGTCGACATAAATCAAAGAATGAATTTGTTATTATTGGTTGTTTTAACGAATTTTACAGTGAGCATATTTTGCAGTGTGACTTTTATAGTTAGTGAGAGCCTAAAATAGCCAAGTCAGAGGCCTGTTGGGTTCCCAGAGGTGGCTAAATTAACTCTGATACCAGATGTGGCTATACATCCTCACACGAAAAAAAGTGAGACTCATAGTCGTCGTAACAAAATATATCATCCTTCCAGTAGCAAATAGTACCTACAATTATGACGTGATTAATATTAGTTCACTAGTGGAACTGTAAGTTATATATAATAAATATAATTTTTATTGTATTTATAACAATGTGGGAGATGTGTTGAAAAATTAAACTATGTTTTAAATGTTAAAATAATAAAATATATTTCGTCCTAATCTTTCTGACCGTCCATGACATCCATCCAAGTGAAAAGCAAAAACAAATAAATATCTGAAACTTGTTTAGGTTGAGGTTGCTACAAATATATGTGTGCAAATAAGTCAGCTTTATCCCTGATGAATGATAGGTTTCTAAATAAATGCTATAGAGGGTAGGTATGTAAACGATATTAATTAGCAGTTACCCCCGTATAATGAGATGAAATAAGTAAAATATATTTGTTTGTTTTGAAAGAGACGAAAGGATTTTTTTAACATACTTTATTCATGGACACCCTTCAAAACTAAATGTTAGGAAATTAAAGAATAGTTAATAACTTCGTAGATTTTTTTTTTTTTTTTATGGCAGATTATACGTACAATTAGTATAAATTTATACAAAATAAGATGCTTTTTGTTCCAAATTTCGTCACAAATATAAGTAGATTATAGGCAAATCTATTTACCGAAGCATCTCAATTGAGGAGCCAGTTAAAATGTGCCATATCTCCCAATTCATTCATTTTTATTTACTGATTTTTGTCCTACAAATCTTTTATACTTACTACTAAATGACGAAGAAATTGCGCATTAATTGAACTACTGCTTCTTTGAAAACAGACGAATCGTATGTATGGTCTGAGGAGCCACATATAATGTATGGTAACTTTTTTGATTTGAATGCAACCGAGCTCAGATTTTGTCTACTAAATACTCGCAAATGCTACAAAATCATACCAAATGATGGTAAATATTAATCCATGATGTTCCTAGTTCTGACGTGGCTCCTCAATCCAAACATTTAGATTGAGGAGCCACCTTTATGTTCATGTAACTTTTGAAGTATTATACTACAAAATCGAGGATTGGACCTACAAAATTTCTAAAACTACTACTAAATAAGTATATTAATTTCATTAAGATACGAAAAGTGGCTCCTCAATCCTTACGGACATGTTTACTGTTTATATAATTTCATAACATAACATCACGCCAGTACGCTCTTAAGGGGTAAGCAGATCTCTCATTTGATCGGTTTTGTTCAAGTTTCATGATATTCGGGTAATCTATTCTGGCGTTATAGGAAACTTACTAAACAACTTGCCTATTAGGTAGGTACAACTAAAAAGTGAAAAATAAAAAATCATTTTTACAAAAAAATACTACCGACTTCCAAATAACAAAACTACAAAGTGAAAAATAACTTTATTTTTGGAAGTCGGTGTCCATAACGCAAAAAATGGTACCTACGAAAGACACCGACTTCCAAAAATAAAGTTATTTTTCACTTTGTAGTTTTCTTATTTGGAAGTCGGTAGTATTTTTTTGTAAAAATGTTTTATTTCTGAGAAAATTATTCTCAGCAATTTACAATCTGATACCAAAACAATAATACTAGATAACTTAAAGAAACGGTCTTAATATCTGTAAAGTACATACCTAAGACCTTTTCTTTGCGCACTTGCGCATTAGAGCATAAGGGTCAACGTACAACAATAAATCGACTGGTCTCCGTTTATTGCATTATGTCGTTAGTCTGATTGTTCACTCGCAATTTATCAGTTAGGGACTTAGGCCGTGGTCATACTGGATGGATTGTTTGAGATTTGTTTACTTAATATATAATAACCCTTTTCAAAAATCTTTTAACTGGAAAATAATGGAATCTGGTGTAATGATAAGACACGCTTCAGTCAAAAAGATCCATTTCACAATATTGGAATTAATAAGGGTAAAATTTTCGTGGAAAGAAAGCTTAAATACCAAACCGTAAACTGGATGCAAGAATGTACAAAAGTACAAATTCAGTTCCGACTTGGTTATTGAACCTAGAACCACGTGGTCGGCAATAGCATTTACGACCGCTAAAGTAACAAGGTAGTTTTATTGTTTAAAGAAATGTGTCTGAAATTAAGGAAAATTGGTAGATGGACTGCTGGTCCTTCCGGTCAGTTGTTGTTATAAGCAGATATAGAAGACTGAGTGGTTGGAGGAAAAATAACAATTTTTTCAGAAGTTTCTCAAAACTTTTTTTTTATATTTCGTAGATAGGCTTGCGTTCGACCACTATCTCACCTGATGGCAAGCGATGATGTGGTCAAAGGTGTAGCACGCTTACCTAGAAGTAACCTATCCACTCTTGACTTAAACACCCCTAGATTGTAGCTATCGGGAAAAACAGACTCCGGCAAGGAATTCCACTCCTTAGCTGCACGTATTATGAAAGTATTTCCAAAACCTTTAGTGCGTATGGGTGGTATGTCCACCATGTACCGATGGCGCATCGCCGTACATCTTGTAGTCCGATGATGAAACGGGCTTGGCGGAATTAGATCATGCAATTCCATCGCACATTCCCCGAAATGTAACCGATAAAAAACCGACAAACTGGCAACTCGGCGACGATGTTCAAGCTTTGACTCAACCAGTGCTTCATTGCCAGTGAGCCTCTTGGCTCGTTTTTCGATCGACTCTAGTGCATCAAGCTGATATTTGGCAGATCCGTCCCAGAGATGAGAACAGTACTCCATGCAAGATCGAACTTGCACTTGATACAACTTAAGCAGCTGTTCTGGCGTGAAGTACCGTCCCACCTTCGCAAGGATCCCCAACTTTTTGCAAAACTCGTATCAATAACAAGTATTGAAAAGATAACTTATGTTATTGCTCCAGATTTAAGTAGAATAGAATAGAATATACAATTATTTCTCTCAAAAAGGTACATTTCGGTAAATAGTATCTAGGTTACAGCAGATTCAAACCTTTGTGAGAGCTGGAGTCTATACTGGGTTCGAGACCTGTATGACAGATCTCCAGGCTCACACCCTAAAAAATACAATATTATGGTGCACTTACGTACTACAAGACAAAAAAAAACGAAAAACAAGTAATAACGGTACGGTAATAGAATGATTAGGACTGCACTAGATTTACCAGATGGATGGCTAGAGATGGTTGGTATGCTGTTAAATGAAGTAATTCTTAATTCGTGACCTGTCTTTAATTCACCATTGTAAGAAGAACAAATTGAACCAAACGTCAAAGGAATGGTACAATTTGAATGAAATAAATTTTATTTTGTTTTAGTTGAGCACTCCGAATTGAGCATTAGAGATAGGGAATAATGATTAAATTCCTAACTAACAGTTTGGTTGAGCAGGAGTTCCCAATGGACTGGACAATGCTCAACTATTCGCAATTGGGTACTCACAGTTGAGCAGTGGTGAAAAAGGGGGAGCGAGCGAGCGAGACCAATCAGTGTTGCCTGCCATGAATATTTACAGTATTTTTTTATTTTATTTATTGTAACAAATATATTAACATAATTATATAAAATTGAATATTAAAAAAAAAAACAAGTCTATATACAAATACACAGGGCAGAGGGAAAAGGGCTCATTCGTCCACATCGATGTCAATGGGAAACGTGCCCAGAACGCTGGCAGCATTGCTACGTTGGATGGCAATGCTGTAATGTATTACAATCCAATTTTTGTAATATTCAATTGTATATATAAACATAATTAACACGCTTTTATTAGCTTGGTATGTATCTATGTAACTATGTATCTATGTATCAATGCAACGGAATCTTTGAACGTGGTTTTCAACCACTTCAAAACGTCGGATTGATTTGAAACTTTGCACACCTATCAAGGACCGATGACAATGCAATAATTTAGTCAAAGTCAAAGTACTTTTGAAAGTCAAACAAAAATTAAAATTTACTAGTAATAAAAGTTGATTCTACCGTGCGCGTTTAAATTGTTTGTCCCATTAGCCTTACCAAGATCTTCAGGATTAGCTTATTTTAAGTTCAATATACCATTAAAGCGTGTTTTTTAGTTTTTAGAACTACAATTTATTTTTACATTAATGTTGTCACAGCTGTCAACATAAAAATTTAAACATTTCTGCAAAACTTTCGTTCTACGTTTCGTATTGTTTAGGCTGGTAAAAGCAATAGACCAACTAAAATACTTAGTTACGTACTGAATCACTTTAATCTTATGGTCGAAAGCTTTGCCAACTTCATAGTTAACACAAAACAGTACAAGCAAATGAGAATAAAAAAAAACAAATAAAATAGCTCGATAAAATAAATTAGGCAGTATTGATTATATCAGTATTCGTAGTTTGCAAGATTAATGAAATTGACCTCAGAATTATATCAACCATACCAAAATACTGAAGTCCACGAAAAAAAAAACTTTGAAAAATGGTAAATTTGATTTTATAGAGAAAGGAACATACATTCTGAAATAGTCCAGGATACAGATATAACTCCATGGAATCCATACTAACTACCTATATATTAATATGAATGCGAAAGTGTATCGTAATATTTTTTTTATCTGCTTCTGCTGAGATACTTTTCATTTTTTCTGGCTATCCGGCTGTCACATTTTCACAGCTAACCGCTGAACGAATTTTGATTAACAAACTTGGCACACGGATAGATTATTAGGACATACGATGTTTTTCATCCCGGCATTAAGTTTCTGGTCATAATAAAACACTACTCACGCGGGCGAAACCGCAGGCAGAAGCTAAACAAAATAAGTTTAGAGGAAAATAAAACCAAAACTTAAAAACTAAACATTACGGGCTTGCAGGAATCATTAAGATTTAATCAACCCGAAATACCTTGGAAAGAAAAAAATTGTAAAAACAAAGATGTCCTCCGCTGTGACCGCTACTCTATAGTTACATACACACGAGACACGCCCGGATCTTTCCAGACCTACCCACGCCTTGACAGGAGTGGAGAACATTTGACATGATTCTGTTAAGTGAAATAATTGTTATGCAACAGTTTCAAGTCATTTTTAGGTTTTTATTTGTTACTGGCTAAATAATAACAGCTGCACGGATCGATTTTCTAGGTTAAGCAACGCTTGCCGAGATCAGCCCGTGCACGGGTGACTTCATTACATACGGAGACTCTTCTGTGTCTTGATGAGACTGGAGAAGAGTAGGCATCAACGTCAATGATGACGACATCACTCATATTCGGTTTGTTTGATCTAGTGGTGTGATAAGTGGTCATGGCTGAGACTATGGATAACTTCAGAAGAATGCTCGATGATCTCAGTATAGCTTCCGAAACAGTGGAACTTAAAATAAACATGGACAAAACCAAGGTCATGTTGAATGCCAATGTAAAACCCACTCCTATCACGATCAGAGACTCTACATTTGAAGTTGTAGACGATTATGTCTACCTGGGACAAACGGTCCAATTAGATAGTACTAACTTCAAGAAAGACGTCTTCCGTCGAATCCGATTCGGCTGGGCAGCGTTCGGAAAGTTGAGCGGTATCTTCTCGTCCAAATTCCCTGTCTCTATAGATTCTCAAGATGAAAGTCTATGACCAGTGTGTATTGCCAGTGATTACATACGGGACCGAAACGTGGTCGTAGAAATGATGATATCCGCAAGAGAACCAAGGTTACCGACATAGCCCGAAGAATTGCCAAAGTTGAGTAGCAGTGGGCAGTGCACATTGCTCACAGAACGGATGGTCAATGGGGCCGAAAAGTTCTGGAGTGGCGACCGCGTACTGGAAGGCGTAGTGTTGGCAGGCCTCCCTCTAATGGAGCCATGACCTGGTCAAGGCTGTAGGAATCCAGTGGATACGAAAGGCACAGTACCAATCAGTGTGGCGACGCTTGGGAAAGGCCTTTGTCCAGCAGTGTACGTCTTTCGGCTGAAATGATGATGATGATGAGCATAGCCTTAAAAGCCACCTTGCTTATATCATGTGTAGCAGCGGCTTACTATCCACGTAGAAGAGAAGTATTTACTATAGCAAGATTATAACTATTTAATGTTCCTTTTAGCCATATTCTAATTATGTTGGTTTCTTTGTATCTCTCTCAACTCTATTTTCTAAACACAATCATGTTCCACGCCACCCATCAATTGTATCATTCATATCCCGATTCCTTGCTCAAAACTTTCCTCCCATGAAAAATCCTCTAAATGTTGACGACTCCACTCGCCTAATCCACCGGCGATTATCATCAATACGGTGAATCTGGCTGCTGGCCAGTATATAAGCTGATTGCCCGAGGATCCTGCCACACAACTCCTGTGCAACCAAGACAATAAGCTGCAAGAACTATCTACCAATCAAAATGAAGACTTTACTAGTATTTGCTGCCTGCATCCTGCTAGCACAGGTTAGTGGAAAAGTACTGACCTAATTATTTTGTTGACTGCGATTTTTTAAATCAGTTTATGTACCAACGAAGTTGTTCTTTTACTAAATACCTAATTGAAAATTGAAGACTAGGGTACGCATTTGCACCAAGCGCGTTTTAAAGGTAATTCAATTAATATTCCAAGTTACCTAGTTTTTTTTTCATTGAATATTTAGTTGAATTCAGTATTGTTTTAACATTTTTTATTGTGATTTTTTATGGTTTTGCCCAGACTCATGTTCCTCAGCAATGAGAAAGTTTATTGATCGGAAACGTATCTTTTTGTGTTAATCTACGGAATCTGTTGTAATACGTTGATTGAATGGACACTAGTTCCATTTTGTTGTCTCGTGGATGTGACACTCACATGGAATAGAATAGAATGATTTAATATTTAGAAAATTAAAAAAAAAACTGACTTCCAAAACAAAGTGAAAAATAACTTTCTTTTCCGAAGTCGGTGCCTTTGGTACCTATTTTTTTTCGTTTTGGTCTCAAATTTCCGAAAATAAAGTTATGTTTCGCTTTGTAGTGTTTCGTTTTGGAAGCCGGTTTATTTTTTTCGTTAAAATGTTTTACATTTTTCTCTTTTTAGTTTTGGTACCTTATATATTATATTACAAACACACATTAATAAAATACAGTTGAATTAAGAAATTCCTCCTTTTTGAAGTCGTTTAAAAATAGGTAATTATATTGTGTCTTCCATGTCATCGATTTTATTCTGTCACTAGCTTTTTGATCCCTGCTTTACTTGAAAAGAAGCTTATGACACTCCACAATTGGTGTAACTTTCTAAAAGAGATAGATAAAATTAATACACTTGCTCCATTTATATCACATTACACTAAAAAGAAACGAATTTGTATAGCTTATTTGTAAAATTTTGAAAATAGGCGTCACATCCGCGCAAAACCCAACAGAAAAATATCTTTGATAACAAAAAAACTTTTTACGAATAAATACAACCGACTTCCAAATAAAAACAGTACAAAGTGAAAAATAACTTCAACTTCGGAAATCAGTGTTTTTGGTTTACTTAAAATATCTTCGGTTTTTGAGACCGACTGCCGAAATTGAAGTGTTTTTTTTCCTTTGTAGGGTTTTTATTTGGAAGTCGGTTGCACTTTTTGTAAAAAGGATTTTTTTCACTTTTTAGTAATGATACCAAAGGGGCAAGTTCTAAAGCAATGCACAATAAACAGACATGCGATGCGATTGCAGCAATCCCGAAAGATTTGCAGTCAATTATTAAAGAGTTTTGTTGTATATCTCCAAAGTTCTGCGTCAGATTTACACCAAATTTATACTAGACTACTTCGAAAAAGTACCCTTTAAAACACATAAATAAATTTCAAAATTGATCCACAATTGACGTAGAAATCGGTGAACATACATAAAAAAATACACACAGTCGAACATAGAACCTCCACCTTTTTGAATAAAAATAATAATAAACATTTTCAATATTTTATAAGGTAAGAATGTTTGTTCAATAAAATATGTTTCTTTTGTTTAGTCTCTCACGGACGAACAGAAGGAAAAACTGAAGAAACATCGCTCGGAATGCCTGACTGAGACCAAGGTTGATGAACAGCTAGTCAACAAATTGAAGGGTGGTGATTACAAGGTATGAAATTTTAGTATTGGTTTTATAGAGGAGGTGCTCTTCGATAGGTATCCAAGAGGATATCAACATGAAAAAAAAGGGGCACCGTATAATTACGGAGAAGTACCTGTGTATCATTACGTAAGGACCTGAAACCGCGACGCAATTTAAACTGCGTTATTTTCGTAAGTGCAAGTCTATCGAATTGCATTGCATTGCGTCCATGTGAATGTACTTGCAATATCACTTAGTAAAAATTTATTATCAGTGAAATATAAATCGAATCGCATCGAGCCGGCCCTTAAGTGTTCAGTAATTGTTGCAGTAATTAGGACAGCTAACGCAAAAAGTGGTATCGGCCGCGACTTACAAGTTGTAGGTCGTGGGTTCGAGCCCAGGCAGGCGCTTTACTTTGTGTAAATTATTTCATCACCACTGCTCTCAAAACGGTGAAGGAAAACATCGTGAGGAAACCGGCATGTCCTAGAAACAATAATTCGAAGACATGTGACATCCACCAACCCGCATTGGGCCCGCGTGGTAGATAACGGCCAATTCCCTCTCACAGAGAGGAGGCCTGTGTCTCAGCAGTGGGAACATTAATAGGCTGATGATGTGATGTGTGCGATGAATGACTATTCAAATAAGTTAAAAAATACTCAGTACTCAATCTGAATCCTAATATCGTCTTTTGCACTTCTAAAGTACTGACTATAAACCTAGGACTAAAACTAGAATCAAACTTACTATTATAGATAGTTGATAAGTTTTTAGGGTTCCGTACCCGAAGGTTACAAACGGAGCCCTATTGTTGTCACTCACGTGTCCGTCTGCGTGTCCGTCTGTATGTCCGTCTGTCTGTCGTCTATCACACATGTTTTTCAGCCAAACGTTAGAGCTACAGTCATTAAATTTTACAGTATAAGCTACCGGCCCAGTGTGTGTCGGACTTCACATATTTAGGGTTCTGTACCTTTACCTCAAAATCATGTTGGTTGTAACAGAAAGATCAGAGAATTTCGAAGAAAAATCTGATTTGTCAATATATTGATATTTGTTAGTAAAATATACGTAATAATAAACATTGTCACCGAATTTGAAGTTCATAGGTCAATGGGAAGTTAAAAATCTTGCACACGCACTTAGACGGTTATTAGTTCAAACCTTCAAGCTCTTTTGTCAAGTCAGAATCGCCCTCAAGCTGCAGTTCTGCGGGAGCTTGAGAGAAATCCCGAATAGAGAAAAGAGTAGTTTTACTCACTGTTGATATTTTTTACAGACGGAAAGCGAGCCTCTGAAGAAGTATGCCCTGTGCATGATGACAAAGTCGGAGCTGATGACCAAGGACGGCACTTTCAAGAAGGACGTCGCTTTAGCCAAGGTTCCTAACGCAGGTAAGGCCCCATGCATTTACTTAGCGATTTCTCCAGCCACGGTGTCCAATCTCAACGAAAATAAGCCAAGTAGGCAGGAGATATCGTCAAAGTTAGTTAGTAGAAAAATGGTCAAAATTACTATTATCACCATTTTTTTTTAGGTCAGGTATTGGTCTTAATCCTAAAGACCTAGTACCTGGCAAGTCAGGTTATTTAGCTGAGTAATCTGTTTACTAATGAGTCAGTGGTCAATAGTCATTAAATGACTGGTTAGCTCCAGACGGTGGAATATTTTAATAACATGGTATTCAATGATATTCTAGTATACAGATATGTTATGAGCGCGTGCATTGTGAAGACTCGAATAGGTCCTAATTGGGGTCTTTAGTCTATGTCACCCATGGCGAAGAGTTTTCGTTTCGTTGAAACAAAAACAAAATTTAAAAAATGCCATCGTGTGTATTTAGAAAGTGTGCCAATTATGATACCAAAGTACATAAAACAGAAGGTATCTCATACCAAAAGTGTGTAGGTATCTGTGCTGCCGCTGCTTTGCGGAACACTTTTTTCGGTTGTTTTGTGAGTGTATAACGTATCTGTTTATTAGAATTTCATTGATGGTATTATAATAGGGTTACCGACATAAGCTGAAGAATTGCCAAACTTAAGTGGCAGTGGGCAGGGCACATTGCTCGCAGAATGGATGGCCGATGGGGCAGAAAGGTTCTGGAGTGGCGACCGCGAACTGGAAGACGTTGCGTTGGAAGGCCTCCCACCAGGTGGACCGATGACCTGGTGAAGGTTGCGGGGATCCGCTGGTTGCGGGACGCACGAGACCGGTCAATGTGGCGACGCTTGGGGGAGGCCTATGTCCAGCAGTGGACGTCTTTCGGCTGATATGATGATGATGATTATAATATCACGCAGTAGTATTGTGGACAGTGGCGTGCTCTCATAATTATTTAATCTCGTTGAAAAAAATCCATTCAATAATGGCAAAAATTAAAATAAAATATCCCATGTCATCAATATAATTCGATCTAGTTTTCTAGGGTCGAAATACGGAATGATGTATTTAATTTATTTCTACTTTTCAGCTGACAAACCCGCGGTAGAGAAGCTGATCCAAACCTGCCTAGCCAACAAGGGCAACACCCCTCACCAGACTGCCTGGAACTACGTCAAGTGCTACCATGAAAAAGATCCCAAGCATGCGATTTTTTTGTAATTGCAGAACACCATCAGCATTTGGGTTCTTCCTAAGAATTTTCTGTTACAATCATAGTTATTCGGACTTTGCAATTTAAATTTGGAATTAGAACGCTCAGTTACGTTTGCACTTCGCTATGCTCAACTTATAGCTGGCAAAATTGTATTTCAACGCGGACAGCTGTTTCATTTTGTGTTTTTCTATTTCTACCCTCACAAAAAAATTTGAAAAAAAGTAATTTGGTTAAAAAAGCACTGGTTAGGAATAATTCGGAATACAGGGATCAATTTATTTGAAGTAAGAAGTTGACTTATTTATAAAAACTGCCTTAACGAATTTATTAAACCACCAATAAAAGAAGAACATTTGAATTTGTTTTTTTTTATTCTTTATCATATCCTTCCATCCTTGAGATCCTATCAAAACGGTATTAGCAGTTATATTCGTCGAAATACTCATCACCCACGCCCTTCAGGTACGAATACTAGCATCGCTACACACCAGACATACATATACGCAGTCGCATAGATATATTTTATATTTCTATGCGCACTCGCAACCGTAACCCAAGCACATAAGCACTTTTGTTCTTTTTCCTCTCTTTTATTACGACTTTCGAAAAAGGAGGAGGTTCTTTGTTCGACTTCTTGTAGGTCTTTTTTTTTATGTATGTTCACCGATATCTCCGTCAATTGTGCACCGATTTTGAAAATTCTTTTTTTGTTTGAAAGAATATGTTCCAAAATCGGTCCCATTTTAATTTGGTGGAGATCTGATGAAGAACTTTGAAGATATGCAACAGAACTCTTCAATAAATAACGGTGAATCTCTCGGAACGGCTGCAATCGCATGTCTGTTTATACCATTTCATAACATAACATCACGCCAGTACGGTCTTAAGGGGTAAGCAGATCTCTCATTTGATCGGTTTTGTTCAAGTTTCATGATATACGGGTAATCTATTCTGGCGTTATAGGCAACTTACTAAACAGCTTGTCTATTAGATAGGTACAACTAAAAAGAGAAAAATAAAAAACTTTTTTACAAAAAAATACCACCGACTTCCAAATAAGAAAACTACAGAGTGAAAAATAACTTTATTTTTGGAAGTCGGTGTCCATAACGCAAAAAATGGTACCTACGAAAGACACCGAATTACAAAAATTAAGTTATTTTTCACTTTGTAGTTTTCTTATTTGGAAGTCGGTGGTATTTTTTTGTAAAAGAGTTTTTTAACGTATTCACAATGTTTAAATTATGTTGCTTAATTGTTTATTTGCCTCCTACTTATTTCTACATCTCCATTACGTTTAATTTGTATACTATTATGATTTGTTTATTTATTTGACTTGTTATCTCATTGTAATTTAATGTGTAATGTGATGCGATGGAGTTAAAATTACCTGAATAATTGAATTTAATTATCAAAAAAATGGATGAAAAGAGTGACCTGAAATGCAATGAGGTTTGCTAAACACTTAGAAGAAACTTTTCAACCTAATGAAAGCTCGATAGAAATATTTAGGAGTGAAAGATTGTCACAAAACCAAAGATTTAAGCTTGTGACTCCTAAAGAAGTAATGAGAGAATTAGCTCGAAAAAGTCTCCGGGTTACGACCTCATTACAGGGGATTTTCTTAAACACCTTCCACGTAAAGCCATAGTAAAGCTGACCAAGTTTATCAATGCTACATTTATCCTAAAATATGTACCTGAGCCATGGAAGTTCGCTGAAGTCATCATGATTGCGAAGCCAGGGAAACCATCCCATGAAGCATCATAATATAGACCTATTTCTCTGTTGCACGTGTTATCAAAGCTATTCGAAAAACTGTTATTGAAGCGGTTAAAACCAATAATAGAAGATAAAGACCTTATTCCAAATCATCAATTTGGCTTCAGGAAAAAACACTCAACAATAGATCAGGTACATAGAATAACAAACATTATTGAAAGAAGGCTTGAAAATAAGGAAGTCTGCGCCACCGTGTTTTTAGATGTCTCGCAAGCTTTTGACAAAGTTTGGCATAAGGGTCTAATATTCAAATTCAGACGCATGCTACCAAAATTTGCAGATATTCTAGAGTCGTATATATCTAATAGAATGTTTAGAACATTGTATACGACTACGGCAAGAAGACGCATATTCCGAGCTATAAAAGCTGGGGTACCTCAAGGAAAGCCCAATTTTGTACTTGTTATACACATGCGACATCCCAGAACTGGTAAATAACACTATTGCGATCATTGCAGATGATACTGCAATTATGGCTACCGGATCAAGCCACTGAGAAGCAGTAGAAAAAGTTCAACTAGCTGTGAACAAAGTTTATGACTGGACACAAAAATATAAGATCAAACTGAGTGAGTCAAAATCAATTCACATTGACTTCACAAACAAACACTTAGACTATCACCCAATCTACATAAATGGCATGCAAGTGCTATATGCTAACACAACTAAATACCTTGCACTGACCTCTAACATACAACTTGTATAATGGAGGTGGCATAACCTTGGCATAACTCTCGACGCCAAGTTGTGTTGGAAAGCTCATATCAAAAAGAAAAGACAGGAACTCGACATACGTTATAAAAGTATGTAGGTATCGGTTACTCATCAATGCATAATAAAATAACCATATACATGCATTTACTGATGCCAATTTGGACGTATGGTATCCAACTTTGGGGCTGTACTAAACAAAGCAACGTCAAAATAATCCAACAATTCCAAAATAAAAGTGCTTAGGGATGCTGTAAATGCACCCTGATACATAAGAAATGACGATCTTCACTGTGACCTTAAAATTTGAATTCGTCACCACCACCATCCAAAAATTTGCCACACGAACCCAGACTTCATCGACACGTGAATGTTGAGGCTATCCAGCTGCTAGACAATACAGACTTAGTGCGTACACTAAAACAAGTAAACCTTTCGAATAAGTGTAAAGTGAATAAATGATAGTGACAACGCTGTGCTATACATATAACACATGTACGTAGTGTTTTTAAATTATATCTGACTCTAAGATAGCGCTACGGACTTGTGTAAAAGTGAAAATTGACAATATTCTTAGTTTTAACATAGTCTATCACGTAACATATTAAGTTATAGTTAAATTGCTTAATAGTCTTTTAGGCTAGATCGTAATTAATTATTAAGAATTTTGTTCTTACTATAAGGAATAAAAAAAGTGATAGATAAGCGTGGTGTTAGCAGCGACTTGCAAGTAAAAGCGGTTTACTATATAGGTTCGTAAATATTTTTTCTTTAAATACAGTGAAGGTTCGTTTTATATTATTTTTTTGCACGGTTTTACAATCATTTTGCACCAAAATATGTTACTATGCAAATTTAAACAATCCAGTGGAACACCTCAGAAATTAAAAAATGCGCCATCTATTGGCATACATTTTAAAAGATCCGCCCTTGTTAACGATTGTTCAAAGTCCAAAATTTATGAGATTGACATGTGCTACCTTGTTGATAGAAATTCAGTCTGTCTAAGCCCTCTTTTACCGACTTAAAAAAGGAGGAGGTTCTCAATTCGACCGTATGTTTTTTATTCCGCCAATTATGAACCGATTTTGATGATTACTTTTTATATGAAAGCTGGTGTTTCTCATGTAGTACCACCATTTTCAAATTTCAGGTCAAATTAGATGAAAATCTGACAAGTAGTTTTTAAGTTATACTTAATAATGCTTATTTAACGTCCGAGACGTTAAACCGTTGGTGCCGGATATGTAATGGGTATGTAATGGATGTATGTATAACCCATCCGCAGAAAAACCTTGGCAACCCTGCTTTACCTTGAAGATTGATCCATACGGCTGTTATTATTTAGCCCTGAGTTCCAGGATGTTTAAAGAATATAGTCGTAGATATGAATGGTACGCCACAGTCTTCGTGTAAACAAACTCATAGAATAGACGCTCAATTGATAATATTTTATTCCCATTCAATTGTTTTTATTCATTATTTAGAATTAGTTATAAAAGGGCTTAATAGACCATCATCTATCATTTGTTTCAGTTCCGACCGTGAGATTAGTATAGTCTAATGATATTTATCCTTAGTGTTTATATTTGTTTTAAAGATGATCTGGGTTGCAATCTTTTTTGTTAGTTTCACTTCTGCTGTTGACAGAGTGAATGTGGACGTAGCTCAACGTTATCACCATCAGGTATGTAATTCAATTTAAATAAGTGAGTAGCTATTATAATTTTTATTGTATTTGTATTTGTTCGATCTTGCATGGAGTACTGTTCTCATCTCTGGGACGCATTTGCCAAATAACAGCTTGATGCACTAGAGTCGATCGAAAACCGGGCCAAGAGGCTCATCGGCAATGAGGCACTAGTTGAGTCAAAGCTTGAACATCGTCGCCGAGTTGCCAGCTTGTCGGTTTTTTATCGGTTGCATTTCGGGGAGCGTGCGATGGAATTGCATGATCTAATTCCGCCTAGCCCGTTTCATCATCGGACTACAAGACGTACAGCGATGCGCCATCGGTACATAGTGGAAATCCCACACATACGCACTAAACGTTTTGGAAATACTTTCATTATGCGTACAGCTAAGACGTGGAATTGCCTGCTGGAGTCTGTGTTTCCCGATGTCTAAAACCTCGGAGTATTTAAGTCAAGAGTGAATAGGTTACTTCAAGACAAGCTTGCGACATCATCGCTTACCATCAGGTGAGATAGTGGTCAAGCGCGAGCCTATCTAAAATAAAATAAAAATTGCCGAAGAGCAGGATATAATTCGAAGCACCACGATGCGTTCCAAAACCAATGTAGTAGACGTAAACAAGAACCAGACTCATATTTAATCAGGTGGGTCACACAACCCGTACCCGGAAATCGACAGCGTCGGTAGGGCTGGCCCAGAAAGACGTGGAGGTGGCGAGACGATCTTAACTCGTTATATCACCAGGGCTGGTTCAAGAAGGTGAGCGAGAAGAGTTCCTGGAAGGAGTTGGAGAAGGTCTTTGTCTGACAGGGTTCTACTCCCCAACACCGTCAACAAAGTTACTGGGGACCGTCCGAAAGTACGTCGAAACTTCGGAGTGAACCCTACTCCGCAATAATACAATTTTTTGGACGGGTAATTACACATCAAGAGTAGGTACAACTGTAAAATTTTGTTGTCATTCATTGAGACAGTATCTCCTCAGTTGCATGATTGTGACTTGTGTTTTAATGTAATTTGCCAAAGAGCGATGAACAGAATATAATTCGAAGCCCCACGATGCGTTCCAAAACAAGTGTAGTAGACGTAAACAAGAACGCTACCAGACTCATATTTGACCGGGTGGGTCACACAATGAATGCCCGAAAATCGACAGCGTCGGTGAGGCCGGCCCAGAAAGAAGTGGAGGTGGCGAGACGATCTTGACGCGTTATACCACCAGGGCTAGTTCAAGAAGGTGCGCGAGAACACTTCTGGAGGATTTGGGCCGCCCCCAATTCCTTCCAGGAAGTCTTCTCGTTGTCTAGGGGGTCTACTTCCTAACACCGTCAACGAAGTTACTGGGGAAAAATACTTCGAAACTTCGGAATGATTCAATTTTCCGGACGGGTAAAAACACATAGGGAGTGGTGGTGGTGGTAAAATACGGTAAATTTGTTGTCATTCACATGGTACAGTATCTCCTTAGTTGTATAGTTCTAACTTGTGTTTTATTTTGTCTCAGCTCTAGAATTGTCCAGGTATTATATTACAAACAAACAAACATGATAACTCTTGGAAATATTAGTTTAGACTTTAGATTTAGATGAGTACCAATTGTGAGAACAATTCAAAATATAAGAGATTGACAAGCGTTAGCAAAAGGTCAACCCTGCTATGTCGGGCTCAAAATTACCAAGGCCCACTTGCGTAAAAATATTGGTTGCTAACACGAAGTTAAAATGACAGCATTGTATGACGTATTGTCAATTTAACCTCGTATTAGTAACTAATTCTGAGTTAAGGCCCACTTGTTTGAAATACTTAACTCAGAGTTAGTTGCTAATATGTCACATTTTACAGTATTGTTAATTTAACCTCGTGTTAGTAAATAAATATGACTAAAGATTTTTCACGCAAAACTCAAATAAATTGTATTCGGAGTTAAGAACGTGTCAAACCCTACTGCAGTGTCAAATAATGACAGCTTTTCAGGCTAAAGTACAGTTTGACAAATACTCAAATCAAATCAAATAATTTATTCGTTTGCAAACATGGGTATTTAGTACATATATGTTTTATTATATAAGAGTCCTCCATGCTCTACCGTCACATGGGCATGCAAAACATATTATTTAATGTATACAAATTAAAATATTGAATTATCATTTTAAAAATCAATGAGAATCAAATAATACAAATTAATGTCAATCGTTTGAAGTGCAGTAAAATGTTGCAATAATACATTAATGTCATCAAGGTTACAATAAAAATAAAATAAAACAACTACAAATGCTTTTTTCAGAAATCGGCATAATCTCTTGATTTACTTTTCTTTTTTGCAGACCACCACGATGGGCCCAGATAAATTAGTAAGAAGATATCAGATGGAGTGCATAGAAGAAACAAGAGTTTCCCTAGAAGCTATCTCAGAAATAAAGAAGAAAAGATGGAACATAAAAAACGTAGCTACCCCCTCATATCGCTTATTTATTAGTTAGACCGTATCAGACACCGTTGCTTGGTTAAGAAGAAGTAAGCGGAGAATCAGAGAAATATTTAGAGATTTGGGAATAGGATAGGATATATGTTACAAGTTATGCAGTGACCAAAAAAAAGAGGCTAGGCGTGTCCACACAGAGCGAGCAGCCTCGCGAGGCATTTGCCGCGCGAAGCAGCTCGGCTAGTGTGGACGTGCCTCGGCCGAGGAAAGCGCGCGCGCTGCCGCGGGCGAGCGTCCGTGCGCCCGAGCCATCCAGTGTCGGCTTTTTGTTTTGCTCAAAGGCGCCTCAGTCGTTTGCCGCGCGCACTCTGGACGCTCGCGTATATTGTTTCATGCCTCGCTCGAGTATAATAAGAGTTCGTATCATTTCTTCGAAGTCTGCTTTGTAATTCTGAACACAATAGATCCAACTCCTCTGTAGTAATGCGTGCAAAATTTTTTCCACTCCATCATTTATCAATTCTTGGTACAGTTCGTTCCCATTATATAATAATCTGTTTTTGTATAAAGTCTGGATCCAATATCGTCTTCGTTTAAGTTTTTGTTGTCTTCTCTTTTTTATAATCCTATTTATAAGGATAAAAGCAACAGCTGCCACCGCAACACGTACGTCTGGTGCCATGATGCCTTAATTCTCAACTGAACGAACGAACGTGGCTCGGGCTTGCCGCGCGCGGCAGCCTCGCGATGATACCGAGCCTGCCGCGCTCGTTCGGGGATAGTTTCCTCGCGCGGCAAATGCCTCGCGAGGCTGCTCGCTCTGTGTGGACGCCTCATCGAACTTGTAAATTCGGCCGAGGCAAGTTCGAAATTTTAATAAAACAAATGAGGTTAGGAAACATGGCAACCAAGGAGGTTATCCTTGGTTGCCATTTTTCGGAGTAAAAGATCATTCCATTTTTAAATTACACGACAGTTATTTATTTGGCCGCTAAACTACGACAGTTATGGCTTTTCATTCAACTTTTGCCGGCCGCTGCTCGCATGTACTTGGCCAGTACAGCAATTTCGATTTATCACGAAGAAGGTTGTCAAAATAATACTCAAATTTCCAAGCATGTTTGAGGAAAACAATTTATTTTGTTTATAGTTAGGTAGTATACCTGCATGTACCATGCGAAGTAAATCGTATAAGGGTCAGTACAACGCGATGTGACGTTGCGCGCACTTTTTCAGATAGTGATGCAATATAGAACTTTATTTACTACACAAAAAGGTACACGTTGCAGTGAGAGAATTTGGATGGACTAATGAGCTAGTGGTTATAATAACACCGCACAGGTGCAAAGTTAAGGCGCCGATTCCCTTGAGTAGCTGATTTTAAGATGAGAATCACGTCTAAACGGCTAGTCGTAATTTTTTGGAAAAATATATATTACATTAGACCATTTTCTTAATAATTTGATCTAAGAAAATTTTGAGTTTTATTCGTATAACATAGTGTAATTATTTGTAAAGTTGTGTCTAAAACGGACAAAACCACGACAATCGCATAAAAACCGCTGGGCGTATTGTAATGAAATCGACACCATCTCAAAGACAATTTAATTATCTATATTTTGATCTGAAGCTTTTTTTTTAAAGTCATAATAATAAGAAAAGTACAAAAAACTACTAAATTTTGGGTCGCACGGGTGTGAAACGAGTTCACGTTTTGTTTCCTTAAGGTCGTTGGCGTTAGTCGTCGTCTTAAGGAATGCTTGCCGAGGACGTTCCGAAGATGGGTGACCATTTTAACATGTCATCACGAATCCTCCGTCCCTAGGAAAGCACTTTAAGAAGTTGCAAATGACTGTAATTTGTTCATCTTCAATCATCATCTGGAATCCTTAAGAAAATAAATATTCTCAGATGGTGGAAAAGATGCAGAACATGTTTTCACTGTATCTATTCATGAGGCAATTTGGTGTCTCCTGTTTTAGGTAACAAACTGTCTTTGGATGGGATGGTTGGCAGTAAGGCGTAATCTTGCTCTGGTAAAATATGTATTTATGGTGTTTCGTGGGATGCTAACCATCCGAAAAACTTCGAATCGTTGGAATTACTCGTTCCAAACAGTAAGCTACGGTTGGGGCCGAGGAAGAGTGTGTTTAAAACTCCGGTAGCCGGCACAAACCTATTAAAGTTTTTATGATTCTAAGGCATCCAATTGGATGCCGGCGTTTAATGAACGGCCTAGGCTTCCAATTTGCTGGTTAATTTAACGAGACGGCTGCCAGATAAATACTTTTATTACCTTGGGTTCAACCTGTAAAATTGATTGTATGTGTGAATGAAAAAATAAATAAATCATCATCATTTCAGCCGAAAGACGTCCACTGCTGGACATAGGCATTCACAAGACATCGAAACAAAAAAAGTATTAAAAAATAATAAAAACTTTGACAGTTATAGGTAGTCAGAAGTCAGAAAATCAGACACCAGTCTTGCCGAGGGGTATTGTGTTACCTAGTTACGGGGTTGTAAGGGGTCAAATAGGCAATCGCTTCATGTGAAATACTGGAATGGAAGCCGCCCCCAACAAAGTTGGAAAAGGCTATGCAGATTGATTGAGACCAGGCTTACAGAACATCTTATTTAGCTCATACGGCTCAGCAGCGGTACCCTTCCACCCAATTAATGATAATGGGGGACTTCAATGCCCACCACCAGTAGTGGCTATTCCCGTACCAATGCACTGGGCGTGAGACGTGAAAGCTTGCGTTATATCTCGCCTAGCTAGTCCAGGGTGCAACGAGGGTGCCAGATGTTGATTCACGCACAGCCGATTCACCTTTTGGTGTCTCGTGGCCTCATGAAGTCTGTATCCGTCTATTGCCCACCCAATCCCAGCCAAAGAGTCACTCGGCGGGTTTGGCGGTACAAGTCAGCAGACTGGGATAGGTTGCGTTATTTCTTCTTATCCTCTTCTTGCATCTTATCCTTAGCAGCTTACTTGCTTTCGCCTGATCTTTTGTCGTGCGCGGACGCCGTGTCGGATGTGTTGTGATAAGAGTACTACATTCCGTTCTCTAACGTAGCAATGTCTAGCGTTGACTGGCCATGGATTAATGCTGAGTGCAATTGCGCCGAAACGCTTAAACATGAGGCGTCCCTGGCAAGGGTTGACACTCGGACGCGCAAAGAAAACGATGTGATAAGGTGGAAGAGAGCCTTTAATAGAGCTGCCAAATCCTGCAAAATGGTGGTGCGAAAGGTTCGGTTTGACCACATAAGTCATATTGGGACCAAACTTGCTTCTTCTACCCTGCTGGTAATAAAGTTTCTTCTAGGTAAGCACGCTAGATCGTTGACCACATCATCACTTACTATCAGGTGAGATAGTGGTCAAGCGCGAGCCTATCAATAACAAAACAAAAAAAAAAGTGTTTTGGTCCATGGCTAAGTTGGTTCAATCGAACTTCTGCCGTGCCTCACTACCACCACTGCTGAAACCCGTCGGGTCACTGACCCACTCCGCTGAGGAGAAAGAAAACTTGTATGCCTCTATTTTTGCGGAATTATCATGTCCTCTCCCTCTTCTGATGGATGCGAGACGAGTATGTCGGACATTCGCATCCGTCAAAAGGACGTCCGTAGGGCGCTGCACAACGTCGACGTGAACAAGGCTAGTGGCCCCGACAGTACACCGGCAATTGTTCTGAGAACTTGTGCTCCTAGCCCGTTCCCTCATCGGACTACAAGACGTACGGCGATGCGTCATCGGTACATAGTGGACATCCCACCCACACGCACCAAACGATTTGGGAATACTTTTATTATGTGTACAGCTAAAGAGTGGCATTCTCTGCCGTAGTCTAGCTAGTATTATTGTATTACCGATAGCTAAAACCTGGGAGTCTTTGTAAGTCAAGAGTGAATAGGTTAGGTACTTCTAGGCAAGCGAGCTTCATTGTCGAACACATCATCGCTTACCATTAGGTGAGATAATAAAAAAATAAAAGTAAAATTAGCAGGATAGGATTTAGTTTCAAGTTAAACTTATATTATGTACATAATGGTAAGGTAAATAAGTACGTATACCATGTGAAATAAGTAAATATAAGGGACTTACGACGTTTTGATAGCGATTAAACTAAACTCTATAAGCGATCTAGCATGTTTTAATATTTTGATTAAACAACATTAATATTTTAGCGCTGCAGCGAACTTTGGTTCTAACTCACCAGTATTTGTAAAAAAAAAAATAATATCTATCGTAAAAACGCTGTCAATGGTGAAGACAGATTGATTGATTTTGAATAAATTCGAATTTTAAAGGATATACTCGAATTATTCTCCCACTGAAATATTATGTGCTTTAGTCACGGTGTGAAGTGTAAGCTGACCCCACATATTTATCATTTCAGAGCCAACTCGACCTAGTCAAGGACTGGGCTTTATGCGTTTTAATGAAATCTGGAGTTATGACAAAACAAGGAGTCTATAAGATCGACCATGCTTTGCAACGGGTGCCTGAAGATGGTAAGAAAAGTAGCTTTTAATAGCTTCTATTATTCATCATTATCATCAGCTTTTTAATGTTCCCACTGCTGGGACACAGGCCTCCTCTCTGTGAGAGAGGGAACGCAGTGCGGGTTGGTGGATGTCACACGTCTTACCATATTACCTTGCTTGCGTGTGAGTGTCCGGCAACTAGTTTTTTTTTTATCGGACTGTCGAAGGAGGGTTATGTGTTTATCAGTCTATGTATGTATGTATGTTTGTTCCTATGTGGTGCTCTAGAAACCAAACGCGTTTGCCGATTTTGATGGTTCTTACGTCTATCGATTCGTCTTATCCCTGAGAGTGTCACTGGCTTCATTAAAATTGGAAAATAGAAAAATGGCGGATTTTGGGCGCCATATTGTGGGGGCCCAAATTTTTTTTCTTTCAAAACCGTCGTGTAGGGTTTCAAAATAAAGGGTTTTAAGAGTTGATTTCAAATATTTAAAACATATGTTATGACAAAACAATAAAAAAAACCCGACTGCTTAAGAAAATCATGCTGTGCAGTCGGCGGATACATCTGGTTTTGGTCAGCAGCTCGCGATATGTATCCTCCGACAGCACAGCATGATTTTCTCATTGTTTACGTCTTTTTAGTTCGCTTCTTAAGCTATCGGGTTTTTTGATTTTTTGGATTAATTTTTTTAATTTAGTTTTTTTTTTATATTCTAGTAGTACTCCATTTATCAAGCAATTTTGGAAACATTGTAATAGTATGGTACTATGGTGCTACGCTTGGGGAAGGCCTATGCCCAGCAGTGGCCGTCTTTCGGCTGAAATGATGATGATGATGGTGCCTGTCTCATGAGAAGCCTGAGGCCGTAGCAACTCCTACCTTTCAGTTCAAAAGCTTGTTTCTTTTTTTAAATTATTCTTTATTTTACTTGCCTTGTTAGTATGAGTGGGTCAAATCTTGCAAAGTAACTGAATTTTAAAATGATAATCCCCAACCCATTAAGCTGAAATTTTACAAAGCATTTATACAAGTAATAATACTAATTAAGTATGTAATTACCGTTTGTAAATATTAAATTGTTTGGTTACATTTATTAAAAAAAAAAACGAAAAATAAGGGGTCCTTGTGATATATTCTTATTATTATAACAAAAATTTTATATTAAGACCAGTTTCTGTATTGAGATTAGGAACTTTACAATGCATCCAAAAATTACTTTTTAAAACTACATTATTTATCTTTTTATTTCAGAAAGAAGCATTCTTGAGATGCAAATAGACAGTTGCCTCACCCCCAAACCGATTCCAGCGAAGGAAATTGCATTTAAATATATCAAATGCTTTCAGTTGAGAAAATCAAACTACTCCTCGGTTGTGTCCGCTTTGTAGTTATTTAAAACAACGCCACCTATTGACTAAGTGCTGGACTATTACAAGGTTGAAAACAGTGACTTCTATTGCAATGTTTGTGAACTGCTGGAAATGCCATCTACCGGATTTCAGTGTAACTACTTTAAGTACGCATTGCTGACACTTTTGCCCGGTCGTTTAAGCGTAGATGAGTAGGGAGGGTAGATGGCGCTGTTTCGCTTTACACCTCAATAAATAAGCTCCGTGTTAACATTTCATTTCAAAATATAAAAACCCAACTTTTGTGATAAATAACTCAAAAACAGTGTATTAAGGCCCAATTTACTAACGGACACGTTATCAAACTAAATTATCCAACAGTGACTAAATAAAATAAGAGTGACAAAATTACAATAGTGAATATTAACAATAAACTATAAAAGTGACAATAATAATTAATGTAAAAAACTACCACGTAAAGTGAAAACAACCAAAACTAAAACTGTTGACATTGTATATCCAAAAGTCTATCTACGTCAAGTAGAAAACAAAAATCGTGACAATTTTGTCATATTAACCGCTTTACTAAATTCAAATAACTACTCCTTGGACAACTTAACACCTAGCTATTCCAACTACCTCATGGCTCAGAGGCCACCTTCATGGTGATACGCGCTCATGCACCAAGTTCAAATCTCGGCCACACAGCCGATGTCTTTTTGTGAGATTTAATTTCTTAAACTTTAAATACAAAGTAGAGCGCCTCGTCACAAAAACAAAGAATCGCATCATTATCTGCTTGCCCTTATCCCATGTTACTTGGGGTCGTTGCAACAAGTTTTCTTCTTCCATACCGTCCTGTCCTCCGTCACGCTATCACTGACTCCCTTTTCTATCATATCGCTTCTTACACATTCCATCCATCTTTTCTTTGGAAGTCCCCTCCCTCTCCATCCATCCACATTTATATTCATAATTCTTTTAGTAACATGCGTTTCGTCCCTCCTCATCATGACCATACCAGGACAAACGGTTTCCTTTCAACTTTTCTTTCGTTGGCGCCACTTTCAAACTGCCTCTAATATATTCATTTCTCACTTTATAAATCGTCACTCCACACATGCATCTCAACATTATCATCTCTACATGAAATCTCTATATTCTGATTATTTTATGACAAGTCTAATCACGGACTTGTAGATTTTCCCAATTTCAGGCCAATACTCTCCAATCTGTGCCACCACTCCTCCAATCTGCTCTGGACCTCTAGGCCACTCTCGGCAACACAAACAAAGAATTACATTGCACAAAAAAAAAACAAAAACATGGTTACAGGCAATTATAACGTCACTCATCGCAAACATTACACTGGATCTTTGACTAACTAATCTACCTTGACAAATGACAATAAAATAACCATTCTTGACACCACATGATGAGTATACCGGACAGCCTGCACGACAATCTTAGCAAAATAGCGACAATGATAATATTTAAAACACTTAAGATGCAACTTATGAACGCACATCGGGAAATAGAAGACTATGATAGCGAAATTTTCCGACTAAAAGCCGACTTACAAAAATCTCTCGAAACCTGCAAAAAGATCTGTCTAACGCCTGATAGGAAAAGTAGCAAACCATTATCATCACGTAAAATAAAGTAAAAAAACCAAACAACTAAACCACTTACCACAAATAAGGACTCCAAAACCTCTAACAGCAAAATAAACGCCACGCTCAATAAAAATGTATATCTAAGATCAGACTAATGATATTGACTCAAATTTAAAACAGACATCAAATTCACATTGCTGTAAAAAATAACCATCAGGTGCGATGCCTAAACATAAACACAAACTTCCAGTAATAAACAACAGCTGCACAAAAGGAACTTTGCCATTAATCAAAGAAGTCTTCTCAATTTAATTATTGTCATCATTTGATACCGAACGTCATCACAGAAGGCTCCATGGCTAAGATCGAAAACAAATTAAAAGACTTTCCAATGGATGACTACGGTATGGTTATTTTTTGAGAACATCTTAGAACTAATACAAATGAGCATCATTGATAATTTTAAAACTCTCTGAAAAATGTTATCTAAACAAATAATAACATTTGTATGGGTAACTACTTTATAGTTATGTATAAGTGTATATGCATACTTTTATGGACAGCAATCTCACCCTAAAACTTGTCATGTTCTCTTACAAAACAGGTACAATAAATAAATATGCATGGAGAGACACCTTTGAACAGATCATGTTCAATATACAGATAGATTACGGATTGTGCGGCTCGCAAGGCGGTTCAATAAACACACACATCAAAATTGAAGACGGTTTAGCTGCAACACGTAGGTAATACTGAGCCATTGAAGTTAGTTGTTTTCGCGCAAAATCCAATGATAAATGCAGACTTTAAGACACACTTTGATTAATGAAACCAACTGTTTAAGGATATTACATCAAAATGGATGTGGAATAAGTAATAAAAAAACTGAGCTCGAACTGTATTCACAAACACAGGTATTCCTGTAGACTACCAATGTTTAACTGAACATTTTATAAATCCACAATCTGCTCATGTGTGCCAATTATGATTTAGTTTCATTCAACACAAGAACGAACAAAAAAAAAGGTAGGCAGTAGTAGTATAAATAAGAAATGTGAAAATTAAACAACATTTTCACACAAAAACAGATGTTTCAATATATGTGGAATTAGAGATCTTCAAACTGGGTTATTTCTCTGTCGTCTCGGAAGACCTGAAAATTTTTGAACTTTTATATCTAGTTTAGAAAAGTTGTTGCTTCATTTTATTTAAAAGAAGTACTTTATATGTGGTGATTTTAATATTGACGTACTTGTTGAGGTTAAAAAATCTGGTATATTGACTTGTTTTAATTTTCGGTACCTTATAAATACTCCTGGTCTTATTCGGAACAAGGCACATTCGTGTTTAGACAACTTTGTTACAAATCTTGCTGATGATGACATAGATCAGTATAAATTTTTAAGTTGACATTGTCACAATCATTAGAAATCGAAATATACATGGTAAATATCCCGAAACAAATATTAATTCTAATGACATAGATCAGTGTTTTGTTGATCACAATGTATTAGCGGATGGCCATGGTGGACTATTCTGCAAAGTAATACTTGACAAAATTAACATTAAACCTAAAAACACTGAACAATCTATGGCTAATAGAAAAAAAAATGAACTAAATAGTATTGTATTCAAGGAAAGTATTAACAAAAACATTGGACTAATATAGAAATAAATAGTTTTATAAATTGTCTTTGAAAAGTATTTCAAGACTGCTACCGAAAGAAGTTAATTAGAATAAAGTCATATAAAAATACAATAGTAAAGTAGATAGCTAAAAGGTTAAAGTTTAAAGTAAGATGAAGAGAACAGTACCAAGTTTATACATTTTAGTAATCCTAAGTCACTTTTCTAAGTTTATGCTGATCATGAATCACAAGAGAAACGAAAGTTAAGAGAACGCACAAGAAAGAAGAATTTCACACAAACCAAATTGTAACATAGTTAAACATTGCTCCAGATACCAAGCAGTAGAATTGTATAATAGGTTACCGACGGATTTTTTTTAATACTTGGCGTCTCGTAGTTCAGTCAATGGGACCGACTACTGCTTAAGCGGGCTTCCCTGTGGAGACTAATCTAGTTAGCCTCCAGCCAGGCTTCAAAAAGCTAAACCTAAAGCGACACGCTGAGGGCTACCCCAGTTGGGCTCGGCTCAGGGCATCACTTGGGGGGACAACTAAGGCTGGATCTAATAAAGTGATTTTACCATCCGTTTGGAAAAGCCTACGTGGAGAAGAACGGACAAGGTTACCGACGGAGTTAAAATTATTAATTTATAGCTTCCACATATTTAAAACCATGTTTAAATTCTTCTTGTTGGATAAATTTCATTACTCGGTGTCTACGTACGTGTCATACGTTGAACAAGTAAAACTAGATAAATTAATTTGACAATATGAATATATTTGAATTAATTTAACATTACATTTAATTGTGACATATTTTTGGATTTATTTAACATTATAATTGCTTGTGACATATTGATTAATTTGACATTATATTTGCATGTGACATAATAATATATTGTATTGAAATGATATTATTTGTGCCTACTCCCATGGGAAAAATGCGTGAGTTTTTATAAGTATGTATTATTGATTAATTTGGCATTATGTTTGCATATGCATATTATGTCACATATGTGACATAATATGTATTTAATTGATATTCGTATTCATCATCATCAGCCTATTAATGTTCACACTGCTGGGACACAGGCCTCCTCTCTGAGAGGGGATTGGGCCGTAATCCACCACGCGGGCCCAGTGCGGGTTGGTGGATGTCACATGTCTTCGAATTTTTGGTTCTAGGATATGCCGGTTTCCTCACGATGTTTTCCTTCACCGTTTTGAGAGCAGTGGTGATGAAATAATTTACACAAAGTAAAGCGCCTGCCTGGGCTCGAAACCCCGACCTACAACTTGTAAGTCGCGGCCGATACCACTGGGCCACCACTGCTCTAATATTCGTATTGCTTGTGACATATTTGGTTAATATGACATCCTAATTTTTTGTGAAATATTAGAACTATCGTACATTATAATAGTTTGCAACTTATATTTATTAGATTAATTTGACATTACATCTGTTTGTGACATACTTTAAATCAATTAACAATTTGCTACAATAATTTAATTAATCTTCAAGTGTTAATTTTATTGCAATTATGTACCACCAGTTCTTGTAATTATGTACCCAATATTCGACACAATGTTAATTCTTTGTAAATAAATAAATGAAATGATGACGCTGTAAATAAATTGTATTTTTTTAGTATTCTATGATTTTATTTACCTGTAGAGAACGGCTTGACCGAATGTTCTGTTTTTTTTTAGTTTCGTTCGTAATTGTTAGGACAAGGATTTTAGGTGATGTTGAAAATTGAATGCAAATTTGAAATGACAAATTTAAAAGAGAAGAATCTGAAAAATTTGCCCATACGTAGTCTCGCTCGCGCGGATCCACGTTTTAGGCACTCAACTAAAACGTGGATCCGCGCGAGCGAGACATAGTGGCTTTTTACCGGACTGCCGAAGGAGGGTAATGTGTTTATCAGTCTATGTATGTATGTTTGTTCTTATGTGGCGTTCTAGAGACCAAACGCGTTGGCCGATTTTGATCATTCTTACGTCAATCGCTACATAAAATTGGAAAAGAAAAAAATGCCGGATTTTGGGCGCAATTTGTTTTTCCTTCCAATCCCATCGGGTGGGGTATCAAAATAAAAGGTTTTAAGAGATGATTCCAAAAATATACAACACTTCTATGTTTAAATGTACCTAATTCGAAAAAAAATAACTAAAAAGTTATAAATAAAAAAGTTAATAAAAAAAAAAAGACGTAAACAAGGAGAAAATCATGCTGTGCAGTCGGAGAATACATCGATTTTTTTCTTGTTTACGTCTTTTTAGTTCGCATTTCAAGCAGTCGGGTTTTTTGATTTTTTGAATTAACTTTTTTTATCATGTTGTCTCATTAATCAACCAATGAAATCAAAATCGTTTTGATTTTTATACACCTAATAGGGACTATAGACCTCAGTATCGGGTATAAATTTCAACTTGCTAGGTCCACCCATTCCTGAGAAAACCGGTGGTGACACACGGACAGACAGGCGGACAAGAGAGTGATCTTATAAGGGTTCCGTTTTTTACCTTTTGAGGTACGGAACCCTACAAAAAGAAAATGGTAGAAATTACCGCTGGGCGTGAGTTCTGACCGCCAAGCGACCATCGCTGAGCGAGTATTATCCTTGATTGCTCTTGTCGCTGCGACAAACTAGTGGTAAGAGAGTTCTCGCCGGCAGTGTGACCAACCAGCGATCAACTATTAATATATGTGTGTCTTTTATCGACACGGGATCTATAAATATCTTTTGACTAGGAACTTGTTAGGTGTTATTTAGGTGGGGTCTGCTGATCAGGGACTTTGCTAATACCTGTCTACAAAACGCCCATACAGTTTCTCAATCATGGAAAACATTTCCCAATAAACATCAGTTTTGGTTAATCTAGACACGCGGCAGCGTGTCAAGCCAAGTTCAAGCAATGGAACTGGCGACGCAGCAGCCATGTTTTATATTACACGAACCATTTGGAGCTACTTTTGAACCGTAATAATTCGAAATCTATTTAACATAGACACATGACATTTGGTTTAATTTAGAATGTTGTTTAACATAGATGACATTTGGTTTATTTTAGAATGTTGTATGTTATCACTCTAATATTATAAATGCGAAAGTTTGTGAGTGAGTGTGTGTTTGTTTGTGTTTGTTACTTCTTCACACTGAAATAGCTCAATGGATCTGCATGAAATTTGGCACAGACATAGATTATAATCTGAAATAAAGAAAGAAAGAAAAAATATTTATTTGTGACCCGCACAGGAGACACGAGATAAACAAAACACAAACAATAATAAAATGTAAAAAACCCCGTGCGAGACCAAAAAGGCTCCTATCTCAGCATGTGCAACGATATTAAAAAGAAAATATCACTGCGCTGATATTCTGATAGGGCCCACTGTTGATGCCACGGACACACTCACGGAACGAAACATACAATATATTAGGAATACAATAGAATAAAACAAATAACAAAATAGTACAAACACAGAAGGTGAGTTACAGTATGTTTGTGTATAATTTATAAAACAAATAAGTAAATAAAACACAATAAATATATGACCAAAAACCCGACGGCTCAATAGTCATTTGTCGAAACCGTAGACAAACGAGAGAGCGCGCCAATCTGTGGTTGACGTCGGCTGTCAAAAAAAAAAAAAAAAAAAGATAAATAATGGTGATTGGTGAATTATGTAAGAAATTTCTGTAAATAAACAAAGTGAAAATGTAGCTGGTATTGGATAAAACAGAGTGGTGTGAATATTACTGTGTGTAGTAAAGTCTTCAGTGTAGTGTTCGCCAGAAAACATAAACTAAGAACAAGGAACATGACAGTAATTAAGTTTATACGCTGGCTTCTTTTTGCTTGAGTAATAAGTACTGCAAATAGCACATAGGTTACTTTTCATACCCGGTATAATGTTCCCTTAGGATAAGAAAACACTTTTCACGCGGGCAAAGCCGCTGGCATAAGCTAGTAAAAAATAATTTTCAGGATTATCTATAGAACTTGGCATCCATTTTAATTTAAATTCATTTGTGAACGAAATCAACAACTAAGCATATTCTTAATATTGAACTTGGCTCCCATTTTTACCAGACTGCCGAAGGAGGGTTTGAGGGGAAGGAGGGAGGTTTTTATCAGTCTATGTATGTATGTATGTTTGTTTATATGTGGCGTTCCAGAGACCAAGCGGGTTGGCTGATTTTGATGATTCTTACGTCAATCGATTCGTCTTAACCATGCGAATGTCACTAGCTTCATTAAAATTGGCAAATAGAAAAATGGCGGCTTTTGGGAGCCTTATTGTAAGGGGCAAAATTCCAAACCCACTGTGTGGGATGTCAAAATATTTTTTTTCAAGAGGCGATTCCTAAAATATATAACACTTCTATGTTTAAAAGTACCTAATTCGAAAAAAATGTTAACTAAAAAGTTATAAGTACCAAGTGCTGTGCAGTTGGAGGATACATCTGGTTTTGGTCAGCTAAGTCTTGTTTTAAGTAGATTCGCAAGGTTCCGTATAGAAACAAAAAGGTATTATTTTTTGAAAACTCTGGACCAAGGCACCGGCGGGTAATTGCCATACACATGTATCAACAATTTGACAATGCTTTTCATTTTTAAAATTCAGATTGTTTGAAGTTTTAATAAACAAATAAAAATATGCTTGGAGAAAGTTAGATACTAATGGATTGATAAGGAATTTCCTCCAAATATTTGTTTAAAGTAGCCTCCTTTTTTATGGAATAAAGTATTTTTTTTCATAAAGTGGCAAAATGTATATGTGTGTGTATGTTAGTGTGTATTTTAAGAATAATCTGGAAAACATAAAAGAAGTATTTTTTTTTAACTTCATTTATTTTTCCAGGTGTATTTGTTATTATTTATGTCTTTAACCATCAGTATTTTTTTGTTTTATTTACTAAAATATTATAAATTCGAATGTTTAAATTTGTTTATGAGTGTATGTTTGTCACTCAATCACGCCAGAATGGCTGAACGGATCTGGATGAAATTTGGCACAGTGACAGATATATATAAAAGTCATGAATAGCACATTAGGACACGCCAATGATTGTGAGAGGGTAGGCCTTTGAATGATGATTGAGGATGATTCATTCATTCATTCTTTCTTTCTATCCCAGTGGATGATTACAGGCTGTAATAACTTCGATGGTGGAACACAGCCTGTTACAACGATACCGTACAAATTTACAGGATGCACATATGTGTATCTTCCCATTTATACTTGCTATTTATGTCCAGATTTCGGAATTAAGAATTTGAAGTTGAGTGTTTATCAAACTCTACTTTAGTAACTATACATTATGTATGAAAACCTGTCAAGGGTAGAATTTGACATGTTTTTAACCTAATATTTAAAACTTAACCTAATTTAGAAACTGTACCCTTATTCAATATTGTGTGTTACAAAATTTAACACCTGTTAAAGAAACCACTCTTTGTAAAAGAAACATTTCGATGATAAAATTCTTTTTTTAAATTATTATCTATATCTATACTAATATTATTATAAAGAGGAAAAAAAATTGTGTTTGTTTGTTTGTACCGAATAGGCTCCGAAACTACTGGACCGATTTGAAAAATTCTTTCACCAATAGAAAGCTACATTATTCCTGAGTGGCAAAGGCTATTTTTTAATCCCAAAAACGGGTCCTGTGGGTTGGTCCAGCGAAGCCGCGGGCAACAGCTAGTTATAAATAAAAATATTATTTTCATTATAAACCGTTAAAACAAAATAATTTCTTTCTCAATGACTACAATTTTATGACATCACAGAAATAAGCTTATTAAAATAATCCGAAATAATAATAAGTAGGTACCTAAGTAATAAGGGCAGATGTTTTCGTTAATTTGCGCATCAGGGGCATGTCGTTAAGATATGTATAATACGCATTAAAGGACTGGTGATTGACATAATTATAAACCGTTAAAATATGTAGATATACACCGCAAACTGTATTCTAAACACAATTTAAGCTCCTGGATATTTTAATTAGGGTTTATTTAATTTTTCATTATCACACCTGTCTCTTTAGTTAATAACTGGATAAGACAGTGATATTACATTTTGGACAGATGGTATCCCATCATATCCCACCATCATCATCATCTGCCTAGCCTTTTTTCCAACTGTATTGGGGTCGGCTTCCAGTCTTACCGGATTCAGCTAAGTACCAGTGTTTTATATGGAGCGACTGCCTATCTGACCTCCACAACCCAGTAACTGGGTAACACGGTACCCCTTGGCAAGACTGGTGTCAGATCTCAAGCTTCTGACTACCCGTAACGACTGTCAAAGATCTTCAAATGACAGCCGGGACCAACGGCTTAACGTGCTTTCCGAGGCACGGAGGAAACTCGGTATGTTGAAATGGTCACCCATCCACGGACCGACCTCGTGAAGCGTTGCTTAACCTGGATGATCGACCCGTGCGGCTGTTATTATTTAGCCACGAGCTCCTCATACATCCTCACCATCGTACTTCAGAAATATAGTAGACATTATGTAAAATCAATGATATTCTAATAAACAAATACGTTATACACTCACAAAACAACCGAAAAAAGTGTTCCGCAAAGCAGCGGCAGCACAGATACCTACACACTTTTGGTATGAGATACCTTCTGTTTTATGTACTCTGGTATCATAATTGGCACACTTTCTAAATACACACGATGGCATTTTTTTAATTTTGTTTTTGTTTCAACGAAGCCTATCGCTCTTCGCCGTGGGTGACATAGACTAAAGACCCCAATTAGGACCTATTCGAGTCTTCACAATGCACGCGCTCATAACATATCTGTATACTAGAATATCATTGTGTAGAATGCTGTTTTAATAAGTAGTTACCTAATACGTAGAATCAGTATTCGATCAAACAAAGGTCTGAGAGATTTGAGTTACGGGTTCATTCCCTTTCAATCATCATCTGCCTAGCCTTTTCCCAACTATATTGGGGTCGGCTTAATAAGGCGTATATATTCCCCAATGTTAACGCAGTGCTGGCCGTGCGCCCGTTTGGAGCCAGAATATCAATATTGAACCTCCTTTTGGACAGTTTTGTTTACAAAATATTCTTTGATTTACATAATGCAGTTTCAGTTATGAAGAAATTCTGGCCATCAATTTTTCTGTGAAAATTTTTTTTTAAACATCTAAGTCGTTTTGGAAGAGTACCTATTCAAAAGAAGCGAAAATATATCGTGTTGTTAATTTTATTAGATACACGAAAATAACATGTTTCATAAATAATTTAAAAGTTTTTTTTTTTTAAACCTTATAACCTAGCCGTTGAAGGAGTACCTATGCTTAGAATTATGAAAGTAACCGTTTTACTGCACTAAAGCATTGGAAGGCCCAAAGGATGGATTACAACTAGTAGCAAATCTCAAATGTCATTTCTCCAAGTTTTCTTTAAATCTTCGATCGAAATGAAGCAGTTCCAAGGAGCACTGCAATAAAATTTAAATCGTTTTAATGTAATGTAGGCTGAGTTTCGGCACTCTTTGGACGTCCTAAACTAGAAACGACAATTCCCTTAAAGGCCCATCCGTCACCACGTCCTAGTTTTTTAGCTAAAAAAAAATCTTTTTTACAAAAAATACAACCGACTTCCAAACACTTGTAGTGTTTTTGTTTGGAAGTTGGTTGTAATTTTTGTAAAAAAGTTTTTTATTTTTCACTTTTTAGTTGTGATACATAATGGAACACTTTGGGCGTTATAGGTACCAGAATAAATTAACCCAATAACATGAAACTTAAATAAACAAAACCGGTGGAGGATAACTGCTAAAAATTGAATTGCAAGATTTGATCCGAACATGCATTCATACATACGTTGCAAGTTAAATAAAAGACTGTAAAAAGGAAAGAAAATATTCTTCATTTCATTAAATGAATTATTCAATAAAACCTCCAACCGTTTCTCATTCGCCAATTCCCCACGGAACCCCACATAGCGGTAGATTACTTTTAACCCAGACCCGTAATTGCAGACACCAGTTTTTGCCATCACAAGCCGCACTCTATTGTTAAGAGGTGTTCGTCTATTCAACATTAGCATTTACATACACGCCCGTTGTTGTAAATCAATTAAAAGATCTTTGCTGCAGATTCTGTTGGTTTCTTGTCGATTGTAGTTATAGGTATTCTTGTCGAAGATGCGACTTGGAAAACGGGAGGAGAGACAAATAAAGGTTATAGCAGTATTATATTATCTGTGGTTATAGAGACATACATTTAATGTTGTTTTACGGTATAGATAATCTCGTTTTATTAAAAAAAAAAAAAAAAAAATCTAAACAAAATATTCAACTAACACTCAAAAGGGGCGCACGGTTGGCGCAGTGGTTGATCGATTGACTGCTGCGCTGCGTGTCGCGGGTTCGATTCCCGCACGGAACAAAAATTTGTATGACCTACAGATACTTGTTCCGGCTCTGGGTGTGTTGTGTATGTGAGTATATATGTTTCATTTTTTGTTTTCACAAGTTTTTATTGTATTTCCTAAATTTCTGCAAAATGTTTTGGTATTAACACATGTCATGTCCTTTATGGTTTTTTTTGTTAGTCTTTAAGTTGGCATACATACTGACAAAAGAAACACAGCTCTAAGACATTTAGTTTGAATTTTATTATTGCCTAAAAATAACCCCTGCGCATTTTTGCCTTATATTTTTTGCAGAATTTTAGGCAATACAAATATCCTCAGATCTAAATGTAGATAATTAAATTGCCTTTGAGATGGTGTTGATTTCATTAAAATACGCTCAGCGGTTTTGGTGTGATTGTCGTGTTTATGTCCGTTTTAGACATAACTTTACAAATTAATTACACTATGTTATACGAATAAAACTGATAATTTGCTTAGATCAAATTATTAAGAAAATAGTTTAATGTAACATATATTTTTACCAAAAAATTACGACTAGCCGATTAGACGTGATTCTCATTTTAAAATCAGCTACTCAAGGGAATCGGCGCCTTAAGGCGATATATACTCTTCAATATTAACGCAGTACTGGCCGTGCGCCCGCTCGATGCCAAAATATCAATATTGAACCTTCTATTGAACAGTTTTGTTTGCAAAATATTATTTGACTAGCTGTGCCCGCGGCTTCGCTCCCGTTAACTGTCTGCCAACTCTACCCTACATACCTTCCTGCCTACTCTACCTACCAATTTTTTTTTCTATAGTCATCATTCTTTCGCGGCGAATCTTAACACCGCTATTCAGAAAATGACTTCAAATGCACAACGCCATCTATCGAATATCGAGTTCAACTGTCCGAGTATCTGAATTGCGTGTGCTGTGATAATTTTACTTCTTGAACAATTTAAATTCATCTAACTTTTGATAGAGTGAACCGATTGCGATGAAACAAAAACTAAGTAATATGTTATATTTACTCACAATTTATAGTCACCCACAATTTTTATGTATAAAAAGTATCAACATTGGTTTCGTACATTTAACGTGATGCGTGCACAAATAAACAGATAAACAGACAGAAAAGCCAAAAAATGCTGGAAATGGGTTCTATTGGCTATCCTTTAACACCCTGGCTATTTTTTTTTGGAAATATTCTCGATGTCTAAAAAAGACTTTTCTACAGATTTATTATATGTATTGATGATGATTTGCATATGCTGTTATGAAGAAATTCCAGCCATCAATTTTTATGTGTAAAATTATTTTTAAACATCCAAGTCGTTTTGGAGGAGTATCCAAAAGATGCGAAAAAATAGCGTGTTGTTAATTATTTTTTTAAAGCAAAACTTTTTGTTATACGAAAAAACCATGTGTTAAAAATAATATACATGGAACAATAATAAATATATATTATTTTCAAACCTTTTAACCTAGCCGTTAACTAAGGAGTATGCTTTAGAAAGTTACCGTTTTACGGGACTAAAGCGGATGTAGGCCCTTAACAGAAAATCTTTTCGATTCGACGGTACATCAAATCATACTGTTTGGACGAGATTTTGGAGTACACAATCAATCTACTTGACGTCTCCCAACTTTAACGGTATGTATTTAATTGAGTACCAATATTTTACATGGAGCGACTACCTATCTGACCTCCACAACCCAGTAACTGGGTAACACGATACTCTTTGGCAAGTCTGGTGTCTGACTTCCTGTCTTATCTAGTAGTCTGAACCGGTAATTATCGGAATTTTGAAGACTGTGTGGCACAGGTAACAAGAAATCATAGCCCACAATTTTATAAAACCGATTTCAAGTTCGATTTTGTAACTTGTGATTACAAACTTAAGAATTAAACGTACCAATTAAATAAGTTGTAGTTTTTTGTGACTTACTGGTAGGTAGGCAAATCAAATTATCGAAATAGTATAATAATACACTAATTATTATAATAAGCCGCTGCAATCTTCTAAAACGTCTTCCGGCATTGAGTTAGAGACCAGTGAAGGTTCTTTTGACCTTTATATTCTAGGGACCTGTTCAATGTTACCTTTGGACATTGACTCAGCACTCGGCCCGGCTGACGCGCGGCCCAGATAAAATACTGTGTGGTTTTATCCTACACGCATAGGACACAGACACATTTGTGCATTAGTGTGTATTAAGACGAAATAGTATTTAAGCTGTACAATATTGTAAATAAATCAGATTAGAATTTATATTCTTGTCTCATTACCCCTCACTGTGGCCAAGACACCTTTAGCCATCTCTGATCAGTCTTGTGAGTCTGCTGGACTGGCAGTGAGTGTACCCTTGCCAAACCTGGAATTCCTGCCCACTATCCGTTTTTAACCTTAGGTCGCATGGTTCAGACATCCTGAACTTATCTGTATATTTATTTATTACACACTAGGTATATGGATTTGGTAGGTTAGGGCTGTAGGGCTTATAGGGCTTAGGGTCGTAGGGACTGTTAGGCTGTAAGGTCTTAGTAGGTCCTTTAACTTATCATATATTTTCATGTACTGTCAAACCCTTAACATTACTGCGGCCTCACGTGACGTATGTTAGGGTGGGCGTACAGTACCAGTTTCACAAACAACAATTATTTTTATACCTTGTTTTTTTTATGGGATAGCATGTATTATACTGTTACTTTATAATGAACTAGCTGTTGTCCGCGGCTTCGCTCCCGTGGACCACCCCACAGGACCCATTTTCGGGATTAAAAGCCTATGCCACTCAGCAATAATGTAGCTTTCTATTGGTGAAAGAATTTTTCAAATCGGTCCAGTAGTTCCGGAGCCTAATCGGTACAAAAAAATCTTTCCTCTTTATAATATTAGTATAGATAGATATCAATCACCCTCGGTAGACCCAGGAGGTGCTGCTCTGCTGGTGAGACGAGTTCGACTCCCATTTAAAGAATTGGGCTTCGTAAAGAATGAATTCTTTAGTTGGGAGAAGGGATGCCTTTGCTCAAATTTCTCATTTATGTATTGCTAATGTAAACCGGAAGTGGAAATACCTAATACGAGCAATTTTTTGCTTAAAAGGTACTTTCTATCATTATATTGTTATTAAGTATATAAGTTGTAGAAATAAAAGTTATTTTTTCTTTGCCCTGCAGCGAGACACTGCAGGTCAGTGCAGGCTCAAAATTAAGATGATAAATAATAATTTGTCTGTTTTTTTATCTGTGGATCGAAATGAGTAACAGTAGGTGGACAAGCCAGCTAGAATTTAAGTGATTGATTCCTTGAAATAGTTTTACAAGACAGGTAGAAATGAAACCGGCCAAGTGCGATTCAGACTCGCGCACGAAGGGTTCCGTACCATTATCGCAAAAAACGGCAAAAAAATCACGTTTGTTGTATGGAAGCCCCTCTTAAATATTTACTTTATTCTGTTTTTAGTATTTGTTGTTATAGCGGCAACAGAAATACATCATCTGATAAAAATTTCAACTGTCTAGCTATCACGGTTCATGAGATACAGCCTGGTGACAGACGGACAGACAGATAGACAGAAGGGCGGATCGCGGAGTCTTAGTAATAGGGTCCCGTTTTTACCCTTTGGGTACGGAACCCTAAAAAAGGTAAGGACACACCTTGTATCAATCAGATTGAATAGCTATTCTTTTAGAACTACCTACATAATAATCTACCCAATATCGTGGAATAGAGCTTCTTGTATAAGCTAACCTTATTCCGTCCACATATTATAATTAGAAAATACTATTTATATTAACGTCTAAAGTAACTCTGTACGTCTGTTTTCACGCATAAACCTGTGCAAATTTGGATTTCGATTATATTGCGGTAAATTGGCATTGAGGCAGGACATAAGATACGATTTATTCGTGGGATGATTACCGTCTTGCCCACTGGCCAATCCGCGGGCAGAACCTAGTAATAAATAACTACTAAATCTATACGAGAGGAAGGAGGAAAGATTTTTTTGTTTGTTTGTTTGTACCGAATAGGCTCCGAAACTACTGGACCGATTTAAAAAAATCTTTCAACAATAGAAAGCTACCTTGCCGCGCTTGACTCGGTGGAACGCAGAGCCAGGAGGCTCATTGGCGAAGTTGACCTGGCGGGTGCCAGGCTTCACAGCTTGGCTCATCGCCGCAAGGTTGCCTGCTTGTCGGTCTTCTACAGACTGTACTTCGGTGAGTGAGCTGAAGAACTCCACGACCTCATCCCACCAGCCCCCTTCTACCATCGGACATCTAGACGTACTGCAAGTTATCATCCTTACCTTGTTGCCATTCCACCAATTCGCACCAAACGCTTCCAAACATCCTTCATAATGCGCACAGCGAATGAATGGAACTCGCTACCTGCGTCAGTGTTTCCGAACGCATTCAACCCGAATCTCTTCAAAGTGAGAGTGAACAGGCTTCTTCTGGGTAAGTCTCTGTCACCTTTGACCTAGACTAGAGTCAAGAGCAAACCCATCACAAATAAAAAAAAAAAAAAAGCTACATTATTCTTGAGTGACATAGGCTATTTTTTAATCCCGGAAACGGGGCCTGTGGGGTGGTCCACGGGAGCGAAGCCGCAGGGAACAGCTAGTTATAAATAAGATAATAAAAGCTATCCGCCATTGATTTCCAAAAATTTGCGACATGAAACTGAAGCTGTTTTGGAAAGTCACAAAAATAAAAAAATGGCCAAGTGCGAGTCGGACTCGCGCACGAAGGGTTCCGTACTTGGTTAATTGCGGTTGGTTTTACGATTTATGACGTATTAAAAAAAAACTACTTACTAGATCTCGTTCAAACTAATTTTCGGTGGAAGTTTACATGGTAATGTATATCATGTTTTTTTTTTAGTTTTATCATTCTCTTATTTTAGAAGTTACAGACATTTTACCACTTTGGAAGTGTCTCTCGAGCAAACTATTCAGTTTAGATTTTTTTTTTATTAAAAACCTCAAAATCATTTTTGAAGACCTATCCATAGATAGATGTGAAGGTTTGATGAAAAAAAATTTTTGAGTTTCAGTTCTATGTATGGGGAACCCCCATTATTTATTGTTTTTTTTTCTATTTTTGTGTGATAATCTTAATGCGGTTCACAGAATACATCTACTTACCAAGTTTCAACAGCATAGTTCTTATAGTTTCGGAAAAAAAGTGGCTGTGACATACGGACGGACAGACAGACAGACTACGGAACCCTAAAATCTAGGCTATGAACGACCAAATAGATGGTTAAGTAGAAAACTTGTGAAACCGTATTTTAGGTATTACATAGGTACTACATGAACAGGGGGGTGACCATAAGCTCTTAGAGCAGTATCAATTTGAGATCGAATAAGGGACAGATGTATCTGGCTTGTATACATCTGTCAATTACTCGATATCAAATTGATACCGCTCTAAGAGCTTATGGTCACGCCCCAGGTAGGTAATAGTACATTATGGTACAAGTATGCAATGTTGGTGATTACCGCTGAGGCGCCATTGAGACCCGAGCCGTAGGTGAGGGTCTTAAGAGAGCCAAGGACGGTAATCATCAATACACACGTGTATCATACGACGTTTTTCAACACACTTGTGAAGAAAATAATACTAAAAAATCATTTTCAACAGTAAAAACGAGTTGTGAAATTTTTTTCACAATGGCGGGATAAATTAAATCAGTTTTCCTATGCGCGCGCATCTAACAGTGGCGATCGGCCATAGACTAAAACAATGAGGTTACTTTCTTTTTTTAGCTTTTCGCGGATAGCGTTTTAGCCACGTACAAAATGGGGAATTTCAAGTTTTCTTTATTGCAGAGAAACAAAAGTTATATTTAAGGGGAAGTTTTATTCATTTAACACATACAAGTTGAAATTATCTAGTTGAATACGAAGTTGCATGAAATGAGCAAGCAATATGTTAGGTTCTAGCATTTTGCTGAATTGTTTGACTAGAAGCTATGCCACATTTTATGTATTTAATGGATATCATGGAAATAGTAATTACTACCGATATCATGTTATGGATATAGTAAGTACTACTTCCATGACAGGAATAGAAAGAGATTAATGTCGAATGGGACGCTTTTAATTGATTAACAGTGTTACATTTTATTATATTGAAAATACTTCAATTTTAACTGGATTAGAATTAATGACTTATTTTATTAATTTTCATTTGATTGATTTGTGACACTTTTAAAATTAGTTTAATTTAAAAGTATTTAAAATGAAGGCAGGAAACCATTAAAAAAAAAACTATAACTCACTTGTGAATAATAGCAATGAAAAAGTCACAGTTTGATTACAGGTATCATTATATGCCTAATTGCGGTGAAATTAGAGCCACTTTATGAGCAAGTGTGTTGAAAATATATATAAATATTTAAACAATGAGTAGTAGGTGTGTAGATAAATACGCGGTTCTATGTAAAACCCATAGCTATGTAGTATGTAGGTAATATTTTTTTAACCAGGTCGCAACAATTACTGGTAATCTAAACTACGATCGGCTTTGTATGGTGTTTCATAGTGTTGTATGGTAAGTACATACAAATGTGTGTAATGTGTATGTATGTGTGGACAATAACATCGCTACACAACTATGATGGATATTAAATTGTTATTTATTTATGTGTTACGGTTAATGTTTGATTTTAGGGAGTTTGAGGTTTCTACCAGACTTATTACAGTTTTTCAATCTTTTTACGAATTGAAAGTCACAGTCAAAGTCAAAACCATCGAATTTCCTCCCTTTAGCAAAATTTTTCATAAACTTTTCCACAGATAATATAATACTAGCATACTATTCTAATGTCCCTTTCTGCAGTAAGCTTGACAAATATAGTTTTAATGATACTATAATATTAGGAGGGGAAGGGGGGGGGGGGCAGTTATAAATTTACCTAAAACAGTAAAGCCTTTTTTGCTTAGTAGGTCCAAAAGCATATAAGATATTATCAGTCACAGATAGTCTTTCCCAAAAACAAACTAAATACAGTTAAAACACAGGTTCAAGCTCAATATCATGCTACAAGCTGACAATTTCTAGCAATAACGACAGTAGGCTGATTATCAAGGAGATAATAATAATAATGAGAACTATATTGAAGGACATATTAATAATAACGAATTCATCATCTGCCTAGCCTTTTTTCCAACTATATTGGGGTCGGCTTCCAGTTTTACCGGATTTAGCTAAGAACCAGTGTTTTACATGGAGCGACTGCCTATCTGACCTCCACAACCCAGTAACTGGGTAACACGGTACCTCTTGGCAAGACTGGTGTCAGATCTCAAGCTTCTGACTACCCGTAACGACTGACAAAGATCTTCAAATGACAGCCGGGACCAACGGCTTAACGTGCTTGCCGAGGCACGGAGGGAACTCGGTATGTTGAAATGGTCACCCATCCACGGACCGACCTCTTCAAGCGTTGTTTAACCTTGATGATCGACCCGTTCGGCTGTTATTATTTAGCCACGAGCTCATCGTATTAATATTAACGAATTATAAAATATTTTTACCTGACTGACCGAACCTGCAACATAATTATATCATACATTCCAAGACGAGCATCGCTGATTTTGGAGACAAGTTAGCGGGGCTAAGCTGGAATTGAGTGGGTCACATTTGCAGGTTGCATGAGGATAGATGGGCCAACCCACCCTACCCTGAAGACGGACGCCGTAACCGAAGCAAACCTAACAAACGATGGCGTGACGATTTAGACTCGGATAGGACGGAGAAGGCAGGAAATAAATTAGCTGAAGAAACATGGAGAGACCAGTGGTGGCCCAGTGGTACCGACCGCAACTTACGTGTAGTTCGTGGGTTCGAACCCAGGCAAGCGCTTAACTTTGTGTAAATTATTACATCACCACTGCTCTCATACCGATGAAGGAAAACATCGTGAGGAGACTGGCGTCTTCTAGAACTAATATTCGAAGAAATGTGACATCCAACCCGCACTGGGCCCGCGTGGTGATTACGGCCCATCCCCTCTCATAGTGAGGAGGCGTGTATCCCAGCAGCGGGATCATTAATAGGCCGATGATGATGAAGAGGCCTTTACCCAGCATAGGCAAATAAAAATAAAACATTTTAAAATTCCTATCCTTTAAACTTCGCCTACAACATAAATAGTCGGAGAGCCACACAACATAAAATATTGATACGTATCATTACGCGATGCAGAAACAGTGTACCTACCTATTTCACAAACAGTATTGTTATGTCCATCATGGCCGCCAGATTTATTAAAAGTTACCTCATTTTAGTTATTGTTGCCACCTAATAACTGGTATTTGTTGCAAAACCGATTTTATTGCAATGGAGGTCGGAAAAGCGATGATGATGTCACTTGTGTCTTTTACTTTTGATTTACAAATACAAATATTAAACAATGATGTATGTACCCCAGTTTCCTCAACAACCATTTGGTTCTCTAAATAAGAAATTTGCTCTTTTTACCCCTGTGGCATTTTATAGCTACGTCTAATGTTTGTCATTGTAAAAATGTTGCGAGGACACCATTAAGAGTTGTTTAAGCATTACGCATTCAAGAATCGGTGTCTTGACTTTAAGGCGCCGATTCCCTTAAGTAGCTGATTTTAAAATGAGAATCACGGCTAAATGGCTAGTCGTAATTTTTTGAAAAAAATATATGTTATATTAGACTATTTTCTTAATAATTTGATCTAAGCAAATTTTGAGTTTTATTTGTATAACATATCATCAAATCAGCTACTTAAGGGAATCGGCGCCTTAAAGTCAAGACACCGATTCTTGAATGCGTAATGCTTAAACAACTCTTAATGGTGTCCTCGCAACATTTTTACAATGACAAACATTAGACGTAGCTATAAAATGCCACAGGGGTAAAAAGAGCAAATTTCTTATTTAGAGAACCAAATGGTTGTTGAGATTTTAAAATGAGAATCACGGCTAAATGGCTAGTCGTAATTTTTTGAAAAAAATATATGTTATATTAGACTATTTTCTTAATAATTTGATCTAAGCAAATTTTGAGTTTTATTTGTATAACATAGTGTAATTAATTTGTAAAGTTATGTCTAAAACGGACAAAAACACGACAATCACACCAAAACCGCTGGGCGTATTTTAATGGTATCAACACCATCTCAAAGACAATTTAATTATCTACATTTTGATCTGAGGCTTTTTTTTAAAGTCATAGAATAATAAGGAAAGTACAAAAAACTACTAATTTTGGTGTCGCGCGGGTGTGAAATGAGTGCGCGTTTTGTTCCCTCAAGGTCGTTGGCGTTAGTCGTCGTCTTAAGTTAGCACCTTAGCATGTTTAGGCATCGTGACAAGACGGCGTTTCTTTATGGCGTATATATTCTCCATTGTTAACGCAGTACTGCCCCTGCGCCCGCTCGGAGCCAGTATATCAATATTGAACCTCCTTTTGGACAGTTTTGTTTGCAAAATATTATTTGATTTACAAATGCTATTTCAGTTATGAATAAACTCTAGCCATCAATTATTCTGTGTATAAATATTTTTAAACATCCAAGTCGTTTTGGTCATCGAAAAGTAGCGAAAACATATCGTGTTGTTTATTATATTTTTAAAGAAAAACTATTAGTTATACGAAAAAACCATGTTTCACAAAAAAAGAACACTAATCAATTATAAATATATATTTTTTCAATCCACCTAGCCGTTACTAAGGAGTATGCTTTAGAAAGTAACTATTTACGGCACTAAAGCGTTGGAAGGCCCTTAAGGTTACACTAGTCGATAATTCCTCCATACAAAAGAAGTCTACGGATTATTCCGCTGATTGACGATGTACGTTCTAAATAAATAAAATAAAAATAAAGCCCTGTATGGAAACAAAAAATTAAAAAAAAGAAAATATTTGAAAGTTATGAGTGTCGAAAGTTCCACATTTCGACACTAATTTTAACGCATTTTTGGGCGCAAATAAATACCATAAGATGACGGAAAATTGCAAAACGGCCTCCATACAGGGATAGATTAGTAGTTCAACAATGCAAATAATTTCATTTTGAATAGATAGATTTAGTCGTTTATTCATGATATCTAGACTGCCAAAGGTCTGTTTATAAAATTTCGCGCGCTAGGTTTCGTCCTAAATCATTATCCATTTCGCTACAAATTTGCAAAAGTGTGTATTCGTACGCGAACTGGCTTCTTACTGGTCATCACAGCATCTATCTCTTCCGCACGTGTTGTCGGTTGATATAAAATGCATTTTAACCCCGCGCACAAAATAGTTCGTGCCGTCGACTAGTGTACCCTAAGCTCTGTAAACTTGTGATCCATAAACAACAATGCGTATGATAAATGGAACCGTGATTGCTCTTACCTGTATTGTATCACTTAGTTCCACGAATATTGATACTCTGAGCAATGTTATGATGGGATAGCAGAAAAATACTTGATTTCCTCTCCGTGGTGGTATTTTTTATGAAACCTGAAATGCAACAGACAATTCGTTTAATTCATATTCTTAATATACTACTTATTTTTCTAGCACATAAGGTTTTATATCAGCTAGGCTGATATCTAGATTCAGGTATGAACCAAATAAAAAACGTTTTTAACCAACTTCAAAAAGGAGGAGGTTCTCAATTCGGATGTTTTTTTTTTCGGGCGTAACTCCGCCATATATTTTTAATATATATTTCGAAAGAAGTTTATTTCGAAATGGTCCCATTTAAATTTAGTAAAGATTTGATGAAGAACTTCGGAGATATACAACAGAACTCTTCAATAAATGATGGCAAACCCCTCGGAATTGCTGCAAATGCATGTCTGTTTATTGTTTACACCATTTCATAACATACCATCACGCGAGTATGCTCTAAATGGGTACGCAGATGTGTACAGTTCACCCTGGTCATTCTACCGGTTATGTTCAAGTTACATTTTATTCTGGTAAGTGTGGTATCTCTGTGGGCGTTATAGATACTTACTTACTATTCTATAGAACTTGTCCATTATATACCATTAAAAGTAAAAAATAAAAAACATTTTAACAAAATCAATAGAACCGACTTCTAAAGCAAAACACAATCAAGATAAAAATAACTTTTCAGTAAACTACCCTACAAAATAACTTTCTTTTCAGAAGTCGGCATTAAAAATGAAAAAATAGTTATAAATTAAAAAAAAAAAAACATTTATTTCAGGTCTTAAACCCATATTAGAAAACATTTTTTAAATTATTCAATAATAAATACAAAATCACACAGATAAATACCAAGAAATAAATACAAAATATATATACAACATCAACTCATAAAATAAATTCAAATTCACATTCCATAACTTACAGTAGTCTCTTACGTGCGACACTATGTATACTTGCCTGTCACAACAGTGTCGCACATAAAGACAGTCCAACCTATAGATATATACTCAGAACGGTATTGGAGCTGCCTCGCACTCTGCGCAAAAGAGACGCGCAGCACTTCCGCATGGCAATGAAACCGGCTTTCTAAGTTATTTTTTGCTTTTTTTTTTGGAAGGCTCTCTTTTTAGTTCTGAAAGAAAGAAAAAAGGAAAGAAGGTAGAAAAAGTGTTTCAGTGTCAAAAACTGACATACAATAAATTACATACTTATGCTAAAAAAATAGTATTAGTATTTATGTTAGTAAAGGCGAGAAAAAAATAAAACAATAATAACTTATACTACCTACATTTTGTATAAAACAGAAAAGAAATAGGTAAAAGATGCTAGGCAGATGCAAGTCGTGATTGTGGCAAGAAGGCTTCCACTCAGCATAATGCTGTGCCGTGCGGGACCCACAGCACGGCACTGATTTTTAGTGGTCGCCTTGGACGTGACGTACGGAAACCAAAACTGTTGTGTATGCCAAAATAGATACAAAGAACCTAAAATAAATACAGCAAGATAAAAATAAACTACTAAAAATTATAATGGAAGAAAACCAAAAGTATCTTGAATTACGTTGGTGAGTTAATTATTTGACCATTAGTTAGACTAACAAGTGATACCGAAATTTTAAACCATTGGTTAGCTTAATTAACCATCGATTGAGTTAACTTTTGATAAAAAATTGGGCCTAAGTAGTCGGTCGGTCTAAAAATACCACACTCCCTGGTCTTTTCCCCAAAAGTCCAGGCGCCTCTTGAAGGATACCCGTAAACACAAAAAAAAAGGTCTATATAAATTATCACTCTCACTTTTATTAGCGTGAGTCCTCCGAGTAGCATGCACCATGATTTCAATATTGACAGACCACAGATTAAAACTAAAAAACAAACACATTTTTTGTTAATTTTCGTAAATCGTAATTCATGTTTATCAGTTAAACTATGCTTCGCTTAAAACGGCTGGGTGAATTTTGATGAGACATTCATTCATACATGCTATCTTACAACCGAATCGAAAGCATTACTCTGCACGCGAGCCCAAAAGAAATTTGTAACGTTTACAGAGAATCGTTTTAATAATCTTACGTGGCAACATTTCTGGAGGCGGGATAAGCAAATTGTCACAAAAAGAGCTTGAGTTAATTTGAAAACTAAAGAGTATTTATGGCTTATTCGTTATGACTGTGTTATTAGTATCACATGAGTGTTTTAATATCTAATTATGTACAGTTGCATACAAGGTATCTACACCCATGATATGAATCCTCTATAAAAGGTACTAATATCGAACAAAAATGGCGGTATACAACGTGAATTCGAATAACCAATATTTTTTTTTTTTAATTACGGCGCTGTGGTAGTGGCAAGCGCGTGCATGACAATGTTCTTTTTTTGAAATTCATAAAGATACCACGAATTGAGTAGTGAGAATGTAGCTGTTTGATGAGTAAGGAAGAGATCGAAAATGCAAAGGAGTTGCTTATTGAAATTTAGTACAACATTATAACACTCGTTTGGATTATATTAAAGTTACTATGACCCTGGTTCTTTTAATGTTGGCCGTAAGGTTGCCTGCTTGTCGGTCTTCTACAGACTGTATTTTAGCGAGTGTGCTCATGAACTCCACGAACTCATCCCACCGGCCTCCTTCTACCATCGGACATCTAGACGCACTGCAAGTTACCATCCGCACCTAGTTGCTATTCCACCAATTCGCACCAAGCGCTTCCAAACATCATTCATAATGCGCACAGCAAAAGAGTGGAACTCACTGCCTGCGTCTGTGTTTCCGAACGCGTACACCCCGAATCTCTTCAAAGTTAGAGTGAACAGGCTTCTTCTGGGTAAGCTCACTCCATCGTTGACTTTGTCTCTGTCACCTCTGACCTAGACTAGAGTCGAGAGCAAACCCATCACGAAAAAAATAAATAAGCTGTTTCATAAGCTTTTGTAGAGGATATATAGCATGGCCGTAAATAAGGAAACATTAAAGCTGATACGTTGGAGTCTGTGTTTCCCGATAGCTACAACCTAGGGGTCTTTAAGTCAAGAGTGAATAGGTTACTTCTAGGCAAGCGTGCTCCATCATCGACCACATCATCGCTTACCATCAGGTGAGATGGTGGTCAAGCGCGAGCCTATACAAGATAAAAAAAAAAAAAAACGTTCTTTAATTAGATGCCAATTTAATGTATCATCATGAATGTTGTCATTATAAAACTTTAGTAAACAACCTGCTTAGCTTTTTCCTGAATAAGTACTGGTATTTTTTTATAGAGTGACTGTCTAGGTATTATACCTCCACAACCCAGTAACTGGGTAACACGATACCCCTTGGCAAGACTATAGTGTCAGACATTGAGGGGACTGAAGTCCAAAAAATAATACATTTTATCACTGGCTTGCTTGAACAAAAATGTTATAAAATATTCAATATAAAATACAAAATGTAATTAGTATATCAACGCATATTCCTAATAATTTCCCATATTAAAAGATTGTGTCTTATTAGGGTTCCGTACCCAAAGGGTAAAAACGGGACCCTATTACTGAGACTTCACGATCCGTCTGTCTGTCTGTCTGTCCGTCTGTCACCAGGCTGTATCTCATGAACCATGATAGCTAGACAGTTGAAAATTTCACAGATGATGTATTTCTATTGCCGCTATAACAACAAATACTAAAAACAGAATAAAATTAATATTTAAGGGGGGCTCCCATACAACAAACGTGATTTTTTTGCCGATTTTTGCTCGATATTAATAACGGCAACAGGTAGACGCTTGAAATATTCACAGAATATTTAGTTGTATATTCACTGGAAAAAAAAAAAAAAAAAAAATTAAGGGGGGCTCCCATACAACAAACGTGATTTTTTTGCCGTTTTTTGCAATAATGGCGCGGAACCCTTCGTGCGCGAGTCCGACTCGCACTTGGCCAGTTTTTATTATATTTTTATGAATAAAAATACAATATATATACGCAATTTTTGCACACACACACCCCCCATTTTATCTCTTCTGATATAATCTGTAACGTATGCCGAAGATCTGTCTCTATAGACAATGTGCCTTGAATTGTTGTGATCAAGGGATCTATTCTAATTTTAAAATAGTGTCATGGTCAAATCTTACATCAGGGAAGTTGTCTCACCGCCGGCGATGAAGGTATAGCTATCGTGGTAGAAACGAACAAAAGATACATATCCCTTATCAATAAAAGTGACACATAATTATATTAATAGTTGAACGCACCACAAGTTTGTCGCAGCGAAAAGAGCCATCAAAGATTATACTCGCTCAGCGATGCTCGCTTTGGCAGCCAGATCTCCCGCCGAGAGACCAACCAACGTGCAACTCATGCAGGACTGATTGCCCCAGCGACTGGTGCGAGTAATCACCCGTCGCACAGAAACACTCGTTCACAGCCGAGCGGTAAAACTATCGGAACTATATAACACACTCGCTTCTCGCTGCTCGCCAACTCGTATCTAGGTTCTAGTTCTACTCGCTGCTCGCTGATCGTCGGCAGTGGGATAAGTGCCTAACAGCCGCTACAGCTGTTCCAAGATCTTGTTGGTTGTGAAATTAAGCTAAAAAAAAATAATTCTTGCATTCAAATAAATACTTAGTAGAAAACTGGAACACATCCATCGCCTAATCTTGTCTACCATTTAACCAATTTTAATTCCTAACAACCAAACTGAATTCAAATTCTGAGAACTGTATTGTAAAGTTCCAAAAAATACCCGTTTTTTATCACTATAATCCTGCTGAACCCAACATGAGGAACCAATTTTCATCAATCTATTTGAACACAGGAGCCGACCCGCCCATAACTGCTCCCGGATTGGCTACCAGCAACAATGTTAGAAAAGTCATTACAGAAATCTATCTATCTCGCTCTAACATATGACATTTAGTAGTCGTACAATCGGAGCTCCCTGTCTCTCGTACTATACAAATTACAGATGGCTTAATGTTTTTCTACGCGTCCGCTGTAATAAATTTTTAGGGCATTCTAATGCTAGGACCACGCATTCCAAATTCAATTCTAATTCTCTCATGCTAAGAACTTTATCCGTTTGAATTTAAATTGTCGCTTACGACATTTTGGTGTGGACTTGTCCAGGTATAATTTTTAACACAAAACTTTTTTTGCCAAACGGTGTATAATCGTTATACCTGTAATGGCGGTCGCAGTGTATATTTTTTTTAATATTCAGAGAACGTTACCTCATGGACGGGTGTTTGTAATTATCCACATATCTAGATTTTAGATAAAAACCCCGTTTTTTTCATATATTTTTACATACTTTGTAAAAGTGATGTGTCCTTCCGTTGCGGGCTTGTATAATATTAATAAAAACACGAAAGATGGATTGGACGAGTTCGATAATTATGAAGAACTTAAGAGGAAACGGGGGCAGAGAGCGCCGACTGAATTTCCTTAGTAAAAATTCATAAATCGAGGTTTGGCTCTCGCCTATTTCCTCCTCCAATATAGGACCAATTTAAAAGATATTCGATAAATTGGTAAAGTAAGATATATACTATGTCCCTATGTTTTCTTTTTTTCATTTATAATTGTCAAATTTGTACACTAAGCCTCTGTTGACAGCGTAATTTTCAGCATTTTTTGAGGGCTCTAGTGCTTCTAAAGATAATTTATCATAAAAAAGGAAAACATAGGGACATAGTATATATCTTAAATTTTCAGTTTACGGAATGTCTTTTAATGGTCTAATATTGGAGGAGGAAATACGCGAGAGCCAAACCTCGATGTATAACTTTTTACAAAGGAAATTCAGTCGGCGCTCTCTGCCCCCGTTTCCTCTTAAGGCATTCTGTTAATTAAGGTTCAATGAGCATCTGTTAGGCAAATGGTCCGTAATGGTTGTGTTATGTTTGATTGAGTTATGTTTTAAAATTACCGTCATTCCTTTGATCAATTATGGGTGTAAAAGCATCCACAAGAGTGAAGACTTAATTAACTACGTGCTCTGTACTTATAAACAGTCCAGATAACTGCATAGTATTTTCAAGAACAATGAGCTTATTTCTTTTAGATCTTGCCGACACAGGCGAAAAATAAATATAAATAATAAAAAACCGGCCAAGTGCGTGTCGGGCTTCGCAAATTCTTCTCTTCCCACTCGATGAGCAAGGTAAAAAAAAATTGTCACACCCCTCCCTTTAGCTGTTTGGGACCCCCCTAAAAAACCTTTAAAAATATTTTTTGCCAATTTGTATGGCTTTGGGTCAACACGATGCTTATACTGTGAAAATTTTAAGCGAACTGTTTGGCCGTAGACGACAGACAGTTGGACACGTGAGTGACAGCAATTGGACTCCGTCTGGACCCTTCGGGTACGGAACCCTAAAAAGTAAAGTTTTAAACCTACCAACACGCTACACCAAACCATCTATAGATACTTGTCACACCTTTTTTGTCATCAACAAAAAATATGAGGATACCAAATTCAAAAATCCAATATCAAAGCCTCCTAAGTACCTATCTAATTTCGAGTATAATACAAAAACCGGCCAAATGCGAGTCGGACTCGCGCACGAAGGGTTCCGTACCATTATCGCAAAAAACGACAAAAAAATCATGTTAGTTGTATGGGAGCCCCACTTAAATATTAATTTTATTCTGTTTTTAGTATTTGTTATTATAGCAACAGAAATACATTATCTGTAAAAATTTCAGCTATCTAGCTATCACGGTTCATGAGACAGACGGACAGACAGAAAGACAGACGGATCGCGGAGTCTTAGTAATAGGTTCCCGTTGTTACCCTTTGGGTACGGAACCCTAAAAAGCGTGAATCATCTCTTTCTCTTAGCATAAAGACTTCAAGTTAGTGTCACGTATGGTGAAAGCTTTCAGAGGTAGTAATCGTTTCCAGGTTCATTTGGCTGGCTTACTAAGTATCTGCTACAAAAAGAAGACTGGTTCTTATAATTTACTAGCTTCTGCCAGCGGCTTCGACCACATGAAAAGTATTTTCTTATCCCGCGGGAACATTATACCGGGATGAAAAGCAGCCTATGTGCTATTCCTGACTATAACCCATGGCTGTGCCAAATTTAATCCAAATCCGTCCAGCCGTTCAAGATGTCAATGAAGACTTGATAGAAATTCATTCATTGTCAGAAATTTTGTAACTGACGGCAAATAAATTCTCATAAAGGTTTGCAAAGAGTTCCTTGTCACAACGAAAGTGAGCACTACGGAATAGAATTTTGAAAACGAATGTTCTAACTAAAGGGAGTAAGTGGGATATGAATTTTTGTCTAAAAATTTGAAAGAAATAAATAAATATTTATTTGTGACCCGCAAAGGAGTCACGAGATAAGCAAAACAATAAAAAAAAAATACCCCGTGCGAGACCAAAAAGGCTCATATCTCAGCATGTGCAACGATATTAAAAAGAAAATATCACTGCGCTGATATTCTGATAGGGCCCACTGTTGATGCCACGGAAACGAAACATACAATATATTAGGAAAAAAAAACTTTTTTTACAAAAAAATACCACCGACTTCCAAATAAGAAAACTACAAAGTGAAAAATAACTTTACTTTTGGTAGTCGGTGTCCATAACGCAAAAATATGGTACCTACGAAAGACACCGACTTCCAAAAGTAAAGTTATTTTTCACTTTGTAGTTTTCTTGTTTGGAAGTCGGTGGTATTTTTTTGTAAAAAAAGTTTTTTTATTTTTCACTTTTTAGTTTTACCTACCTAATAGGCAAGTTGTTTTGTAAGTATCCTATAACGCCAGAATAGATTACCGATTAAATGAGAGATCTGCTTACCCCTTAAGACCGTACTGGCGTGATGTTATGTTATGAAATGGTATAAACAATAAACAGACATGCGATTGCAGCAGTCACGAGAGATTTGCCGTTATTTATTGAAGAGTTCTGTTGTATATCCTCGAAGTTCTTCATCAAATCTCCACCAAATTAAAATGGGGAGAAATTTCGGAACATACTCTTTCAAACAAAAAAAGAATTTTCAAAATCGGTCCACAATTGACGGAGATATCGGTGAACATACATAAAAAAAAACATACAAGAAGTCGAACATAAAACCTCCACCTTTTTCGAAAGTCGGTTAATAAAATAGAATAAAACAAATAACAAAATAGTATAAACACAGAAGGTGAGGTACAGTATGTTTGTGTATAACTTATAAACCAAATTTGTAAATAAAACACAATAAATATTCGACCAAAAACCCGACGGCTCAATGATCATTTGTCGAAACCGTAGACAAACGAGAGAGCGCGCCAATCTGTGGTTGGCGTCGGCTGTCAAAATGAGAAAAAAACGAAAAGATAAATAATGGTGAATTATGCAAGAAATTTCTGTAAATTGTATATATAATTTGTATTTTGGTCTACATGAAACCCTATCAGGAAAAATTTTTATTTTGCTACTAACAAGCGTAGGTAGCAAAATAAACTTAAGGCGCCGATTCCCTTGAGTAGCTGATTTTAAAATGAGAATCACGTCTAAATGGCTAGTCGTAATTCTTTGAAAAAAATATATGTTATATTAGACTATTTTCTTAATAATTTGATCTAAGCAAATTTTGAGTTTTATTTGTATAACATAGTGTAATTAATTTGTAAAGTTATGTCTAAAACACGACAATCACACCAAAACCGCTGGGCATATTTTAATGAAATCTACACCATCTCAAAGATAATTTAATTATCTACATTTTGATCGGAAGCTTTTTTTTTTTAAGTCATAGAATAGTAAGGAAAGTACAAAAAAATACTAAATTTTGGGTCGCGCGGGTGTGAAACGAGTGCGCGTTTTGTTCCCTCAAGGTCGTTGGCGTTAGTCGTCGTCTTAAGGTTCCCCTAGTCGACGGCACGAACTATTTTGTGCGAGATTAAAATGCATGCTATCTTATCCGACGTGTTGCTTCTTACTGCTCATCACAGCATCTATCTCTTAGATGCTGTGATGAGCAGTAAGAAGCTAGTTCGCGTACGAATTAGCACTTTTGCAAATTTTTACCGAAATGGATGATGATTTAGGACGAATACGTGCACGCAAAATTTTATATCAGACCTCTGGGAGTCTAGATATCATGAAAAAACGAGCAAATGTATATTTTCAATATAAAATTATTTGCATTGTTGAATTACTAATCTATCCCTGTTTGGTGGCTGTTTTGCAATTTTCCTTCATCTTAAGGTATTTATTTCCGACCAAAGATGCGTTAAAATTAGTGTTGAAATATGGAACTTTCGACGCGCATAACTTTCAATATTTTTTTCCTTTTTTGTTTCCATACAGGGCTAGATAATGATGAGGCAAATTGATATCATTTTTTATTTTGAACGTACATCGTCAAACAGTGGAGTAATCGCCAGACTACGTTTGTATGGAAGAATGATCAACTACCATTAACATTAAAAGCGGGATATTTACCATGTTTACTGTTTGTTGCGAGTTCCCGATATTTCGGTGCTGTTGCAAGCACCATGATCACGGATAAACTGAAAGTCATTGCGGGTGGGTGTTTATGAGGAGACAAAACGGTCTACTCTCTTTCTTGTTCGTTTTTTTGCACTCAGTACCGCTACCATTGTCACTCACAACTCGATTCTGTTCCCGACACACGAAACTCACTGAGTGCAAAAAACGAACAAGAAAGAGGGTAGACCGTTTTGTCTCCTCATAAACACCCACCCGCAATGACTTTCAGTTTATCCGTGATCATGGTGCTTGCAACAGCACCGAAATATCGGGAACTCGCAACAAACAGTAAACATGGTAAATATCCCGCTTTTAATGTTAATGTTAGTGTTAGTGACCATGACAGTTTAAAACTTATAATGATCGACTAGTATAACCTTAAGTGAACCTAAGTGACGGTTACTCCTAGAACAGGTTGAAACCCACAGCAAGATCAACCTCACAATAACAAAGTAACATCGACGCCCTTTAGGTACTACACCATCGTAAAGTAACATAAACAACATGCCATGGTACATAAATCATCATTTGTTGCAGTAACTATGAAAAAACATGCACGGTACGAAAAGGGCAGTCTTGCAGTAGCCATGATGTCTATAAATTATTATTAAAAAGTATTATTATTTTTGTCTAGCTCTTGGACTATATGCAATTCTGTGGTCTGGAAACCTGCCGCCGAATTTTGTTGATGATTGAAGGACCAAAAAAAATTTTTTGTTGCATTTTCAGAAACTGGCAGACAGTTGAAAACTACACAATGACCATCTTCATCTGCATTTATAATAGCAATATCCCAATTAAAGTTATTTGAAGTGGGATGTAGTCCATGAACCGTGTGTGTTGCCAGCGATTACTTACGGGACAGAGATGTGGTCGGTCACAATGGCCCTTATCAGAAGGCTTAAAGTCGCCCAAAAGGCAATAAAGAGGGCTATGCTCGGCGTTTCCTTGCGTGATTGAATCAGAAATGAAGACATCCGCAAGAGAACCAAGGTTACCGATAGAGTCCGGAGAATTGCCGAACATATGTGGCAGTGGGTAGGGCAAATTGCTCGCGATCGGATGGCCGTTGGGGCCGAAAAGTTATAAAGCGGCAACCGCGTTCCGGAAGACGCAGTGTTGGACGGCCTCCTTATAGGTGTAGCGACGACCTGGTCAAGTCTGCGGGATTTCGGTGAATGCGAAACGCACAGGATCGATCAGTGTGGCGTAGCTTGGAGAAAGCCTATATCCAGCAGAGGACATCTTTCGCCTGAAATGATGATGATGATGAAGTGGGATGATATTCGGGTTCTTGTACGTATTAAGGAGTTTTCGATGAAAATCAAAATTTGCTAGTACATACTTGGAATATTATTTACCTACATTTAAACTATAAAAAATATAATAAACTTATTGATATGTTAAGTATATTAAATATAAAATTATGCAAACATGAATACTTTAATTGCATGCAGTTTTTAACTGGCTGCAAGGAAAGGGTAGGTTCAAAACATATTTTGAACCTACCTCTTGATAAAATATTAATTGGGCTTTTAAAACTGATTGATTCATAAACTTGGTGCATGCCATTTTGATTCATAACCTTGGTGCATGCCATTAAAAATAGTTATGTATTATATTATATAATTTGATACAGTAATATTTCTAAGAAGAAATACCAAAAATTCGAAGAATTTCTACCCTCAATCCTCACTTAATCCGTAACGTGGCTCGGGGGTGATTTCACTGTGAGGAAGCTTGTTTCACAACAGTTAGAACTTAATAGATGAATCATGTTGGTTTTGAGGTATGTTTAAACAATCAGATAGCCAAATGGAGTAACCACCGCGTCCAGTACAAATAAGGCTTCTGCTAATTCGGTACCAACCTAAGGATACCTGTTTCTAAATTCCTATTTAATGTAAAACAAAATGTTAAACCGTAAATATCAAGACGCGACGGAACGTAAATAACTTTTTTTTTTGGGTGGGAAATCATCCAATGACTTCTCCCGCTCTGGGTGAAGCGGGAGGGCGTGTCAGACTTTTACTGACTAAAACCCACCTGTGTTCCTTCAGTTGCTTGAGCCAGGGCCGCGGTAACTCTTTTACAAATTTATCCGCGACCCACGAAACGTAAATACCTACGGCCTAGTTTTATTTGAAATTAGTTTTTCATCGTTCAACGTCAGATGAGATTGACGTCAAAGCAATGACTCATCAGGCCAAAACTAGCTTCCAGCGATGCCTTATTTCATAACAAAACAAATATAGCACGCATTGTTCGGTGGGTGTATCGCTACGCTTAGAGGCAACGTTGAATGTGCCTGTGGACTTCAGAATCAATGCACTGGATGTGTCTTGATTTCGTAAACAGGCTTATTATTATTTACCTTAATAACTGATGCTATCAAGAGAAAAAGCTTTTAGCTTATTTTAAGTGACAGCGGACTTCTCTTATTGTGGGCAAATTATCATCAGCCTTTTTAATGTTCACACTGCTGGGACACCGGCCTCCTCTCTTTGAGAGGGAATGGGCCGTAATCCACCACGCGGGCCCAGTGCGGGTTGGTGAATGTCAAATGTCTTCGAATTGTTGGTTCTAGGACCTTTTTCCCTTTGTTCCTTCACCGTTTTGAGTTAGGCAGTATTTTTGATATATTTTTTGAAGCAGCTCACCGGTATCTGTTTTTCTTGGTAAAAAATGTGCCCCTTAAGACACGGGATTTAAAAATAAAACTGGCAAAGTGTGCATGAGTTACAATTAGAGTTGCCGCGAATAGTGTTTATAGCGAATAGTCGAATACCGATTAATCGCCATTCACTTTGGCGAATAGTCGAATAACTCGACATTACTATTCGACATAAAAAAATACATTAAACACATTAAAAATATTTGGCTTTGAGTACCAATAAGAATAGATTTCCTATTTTAAGTAAGCTTGCTAAACGATACTTAATCACACCAGCAAGCTCTGTTTATTCAGAAAGACTATTTTCCGAGGCAGGTTTAAATTTACGACGAAAAACGAAACCGACTTGCTCCAGAACGTGCAGAAAAAATTGTCTTTTTGCACCACAATCTGCCTCTGTTGGATTTTAAATATTAATTAAAAAGCCTTACTAATTTAATTTCATGAATATGATAGGCACAGGCACATATTACAGTTAATAATTGATATTGTGTATTGTTTTATTAAGGAAAATAATTAAAAAAATGATTATTTTAACTCATTAGTTCTTTTGTTTTTATTTTCGACGACTATTCGCGGCATGCCGAATAATACTAGCTATTATTCGGTATTCGACGAATGTCAAAAAAATTACGAGTAATACCGAATAAAAGCGAGTATTCGCGGCAACTCTAGTTACAATTCAACTCTGCCTCTGCGATGATGTGATGCTATGATATGTTATGTTATTAGAACAGTAAAGTAGCGGTCACGAACGTTTAACATGTAGAAGGTCGAGTAAACACAGCCAGAATTTGTGAATGAAAATCTTTATCTAACATGCATTGAGCCTGCGTGAAGGATAACGGCACACTCGCTGTAACAGAGACGAGGCCTGGTTTTTAGGGTTCCATACCCGAAGTCAATCACGTGTCTGTCTGTCTGTCCGTCTGTCCGTCTGTCGTCCGTCCGTCTGTCGTCCGTCTGTCTGTCTGTCTGTCCGTCTGTCCGTCTGTCGTCCGTCTGTCTGTCTGTCCGTCGTCTGTCACACAGGTTTTACAGCCAAATGGTTGGAGCCACAGTCTTCAAATTTTACTGTATAAGCATTATGTTGATCCAAATTGTCAAAAATATTTTTAAATGGTGGCCCCGTCCCCAAAGGGAATCGAACAAAAATGTTGACCTACCCCATATCGTTGTTTTGAACTCGATAAGTAGATAAATACTGTATTTTTTTCTTTCAAAAATATTGGAAAACAAAGGAATGAAAAGCCACCGAAATCACTTTTTTTAACAAAAAAAATTCCGTTTGATTTTTAACTTCTCGTTGACCTATGAATTTAAAATTTGGTGATAGTGTTAATTAATACGTATGTTTTACGGAAAAATATCAATTTGATCAATCTGATTTTTCTTTGAAATTCATTTCTATTACAACCAACTTGGCGGTTTGGTACCGAACCCCAAATGTGCGAAACGCACTTGACCGGTTTTTTTTATTGGACTAGCCCACCAGATTATTCTCAACAACTGTAACTTCTGACGGATAGAATCAACAGTGGTGACCAACTGAAAAGCGCCGAGTGATTGACGAGTCCCGGCGAAATGAGAAAGGAGCTCGTGGCTAAATAATAACAGCCGCACGGATCGATCATCAAGGTTAAGCAACGCTTGACGAGGTCGGTCCGTGGATGGGTGACCATTTCAACATACCGAGTTGCCTCCGTGCCTCGAAAAGCACGTTAAGCCGTCCCGGCTGTTATTTGAAGATCTTTGACAGTCGTTACGGGTAGTCAAAAGCTTGAGATCTGACGCCAGTCTTGCCAAGGGGTACCGTGTTATCCGTTACTGGGTTGTGGAGGTCAGATAGGCAGTCGCTCCATGTAAAACACTGGTACTTAGCTGAATCCGGTAAGACTGGAAGCCGACCCCAATATAGATGGGAAAAGGCTAGGCAGATGATGAATGCAATAACTAAGAAAAATAACAGTGGTGGCCACACCTCACACGAAAAGAAGAAGACAGTGGAGTATTAAGAAAAATATATCTTCAGTTCCCTATTTATCAAGCAGGAGACAAAACGCAGCTTAATAGGAAAAAAGGCACGCCTACAACTGTAGTAGCAAGCACGGATTAAAACGAGGCCTGATTCCCAGAAGTCGCATACAAAAAGGCTGATTAAGGTTACACATAGTCGAAAATTCTTCCATACAAACGTAGTCTAGGGATTATTTCACTGTTTGACGAAATACGTTCAAAATAAAAAGTGATATCAATTTGTCGCATCATTATCTAGCCCTATATGAACAAAAAAGTAAAAAAAGAAAATATTAGAAAGTTATGAGCGTCGGAAGTTCCACATTTCGACTAATTTTAACGCATTTTTGGGCGCAAATAAATACCATATGAAGACGGAAAATTGCAGAACGGCTTCCATACAGGGATAGATTAGTAGTTTAACAATGCAAATAATTTTATTTTGAACAGATAGATTTAGTCGTTTTTTCATGATATCTAGACTGCCAAAGGTCTGTTTATAAAATTACGCGCGCTCGGTTTCGTCCTAAATCATTATCTATTTCGCTACAAATTTGCAAAAGTGTGTATTCGTACGCGAACTAGCTTCCTACTGCTCATTACAGCATCTATCTCTTCCGCACGTGTTGTAGATAGATATAAAATGCATTTTAACCCCGCGCACAAAATAGTTCGTGCCGTCGACTAGTGTACCCTTAAGATCATACGCAAAATAAGCAATTTACTTCAAAATCAGATTCAAATTCTACTACAGCACACAACAACGCCCTCATTCGTATTTTCAATTACAATTAGAAAACAATAAGTGGTTAAACTTTATTGCGAGTAATGAGTGTGGGCTAGTTTTAATGCAGTGAAAAATATCCAAACGATTGGATCGCATGCTTGATCAGCGGCGCGGGCGACTGCATACTCGCTACTTACATGCTCACTTGATTTTAGAGGAGGTTACGCTTTTACTGTGCTGGGTTCTGTAGGAATTTATGAAGATTTTCTGGTGGCATTTTTTATTTGTGGCTGTAGGAAGTTTAATTCGGTTTTTGGGTAGTTTTTAGGTTTCCGTACACAAAGGGTAAACATTGGACACTATTACTAAGACTCCGCGATCCGTCTGTCTGTCTGTCTGTCCGTCACCAGGCTGTATCTCATGAACCGTGATAGCTAGGTAGTTGAAATTTTCACAGATGATGTATTTCTGTTGCCGCTATAACAACAAATACTAAAAACAGAATAAAATTAATATTTAAGTGGGGCTCCCATACAACAAACGTGATTTTTTTGCCGTTTTTTGCGATAATGGTAAGGAACCCTTCGTGCGGTATTTTTTCAATTGTTGATAGGCTTGCGCTTTACCACTATCTCACCTGCGCGCCTAAGCGATGATGTGGTCGACTATGTAGCACGCTTGCCTAAAAGAAACCTATTCACTCTTGACTTGAAGACTCCCAGGTTGTAGCTATCAGGAAATACAGACTCAGGCAGGGAATTCCACTCCTTTGCTGTACGCATAAAATGTACATAAGGCAACCCTTTTTTACTGTTTCAATTCCTAAGGTTAGCAAAGTCCTTTTTGATTTAATTATTTTAATATAATTATGGTGAAAGAAGACACGTATTGGGGGTAAAACATTTAAAATTAATTATTGACGGGATCATATTTAACCAATATTTTACCTGATAGTAAGCGATGATGTCGACGATGAATCATGCTTGCCTTGAAGTAAGCTAATAGACTTAGAAAACATAGGATCCGGCAGGTAATTCGGGAATAAGTAAGAGTTTAAAAGCAATGTAATGAGAATCACAAGACTCAACAAATTTGGCATTTCCTTGAAGAAAACATTTGTCAGTGTCCAAATTCTAGGTTAACCTGTTATTTTTTTTCAGCTGTTCTACTTTGAGTTCTCTTGTATCTCATGCATGAGACATAACGTTGAATCTTGCACAAGAAAAACGTGAATTTTTAATCGCGCTAACAAATGGCATACCTGGGTGGTCAACGAAGGGGTTTAAAAAAGTGCCTACGGAATCCTTAAAACGCGCACGTGCGCAAGATTTTCTCTACACAAAAACTTGCAATACCATATGCAATAGTAGGAATATAATTACAGTGTTTGCATACGCTAATTATGCTACGTTATCGCAGACATCTTGCGCCTGCGCAATGGACTGGCAAATTAACGGGACTTGGAGAATCTTCGTGCAAATTATGGCTTAAGGTTACACTAGTCGAAAATTCTTCCATACAATTGTAGTCTAGATACGACGATTGTTCCACTGTTTGACGATGTACGTTCAAAATAAAAAGTGATATCAATTTGTCTCATCATTATCTAGCCCTGTATGGAAGGAAAAAAGTAAAAAAAGAAAATATTTGAAAGTTATGAGCGTCGAAAGTTCCACATTTCGACACTAATTTTAACGCATTTTTGGTGCAAATAAATACCATAAGAAGACAGAAAATTGCAAAACGGCCTCCGTACAGGGATAGATTAGTAGTTCAACAATGCAAATAATTTTATTTTGAATAGATAGATTTAGTCGTTTTTTCATGATATCTAGACTGCCAAAGGTCTGTTTATAAAATTTCGCACGCTCGGTTTCGTTCTAAATCATTATCCATTTCGCTACAAATTTGCAAACTTGTGTATTCGTACGCGAACTAGCTTCCTACTGGTCATCACAGCATCTATCTCTTCCGCACGTGTTGTAGGTTGATATAAAATGCATTTCAACCCCGCGCACAAAATAGTTCGTGCCGTCGACTAGTGTACCCTTAATAAGAGAGTTAAATGGAGATTTTGATATTATGAAGGGATTTCTTTATTTACTATCCTCTGCCAGCGGCTTTGCTAGCTTTATCAGCATCATCTTTTCAGCCAAAAGACGTCCTCTGCTGGACATAAGCCTCCTCCAAGTGTGAGGTTTGGATATTATGAAGGGATTTCTTTATTTACTATCCTCTGCCAGCGGCTTTGCTAGCTTTATCAGCATCATCTTTTCAGCCAAAAGACGTCCTCTGCTGGACATAAGCCTCCTCCAAGTGTGAGGTTTGGATATTATGAAGGGATTTCTTTGTTTACTATCCTCTGCCAGCGGCTTTGCTAGCTTTATCAGCATCATCATTTCAGCCAAAAGACGTCCTCTGCTGGACATAAGCCTCCTCCAAGTGTGAGGTTTGGATATTATGAAGGGATTTCTTTGTTTACTATCCTCTGCCAGCGGCTTTGCTAGCTTTATCAGCATCATCTTTTCAGCCATAAGACGTCCTCTGCTGGACATTAGCCTCCTCCAAGTGTTATTACTACATTGACCGGTCTGGTGCTCGCTTGAAAGTCGGAAATTATTCCAAGGGAAAGTACTCTCTATAGATAAAAAATATCATGTGTCCTTCAAAGTCCAATCTATGTAAAAATTTATCAAAATTGATATTGTGGTTTAGGCGTCAAATGGTAAAAAACAGACACAAAGACAGATAGAGTCAGTTTTGCACTTTTAATGTTATATTAGTATGGATTGAAGACCGCCAACCATTTATTAATACACGACAATATGAATAAATTTAATTTAGAAACTAGTGCATATACTCCTGTAATTTACAACATGCATGTATAGTACATGTATGTGTGTTTATACTCGTATATTTATTTATATTTATTTTTATAAAAAAATGTGGTTTGATAGTTTTACATATTATATTATACTAGCTGTTGCCCGTGGCTTCGCTCCCGTGGACCACTCCACAGAACCTCATGTCACTCAGGAATAATGTAGCTTTCTATTGCTGAAATAATTTTTCAAATCGGTCCAGTAATTTCGGAGCCTATTCGGTACAAACAAACAAAAAAATCTTTCGTCTTTATAATGTTAAATAGTATAGATAATGATTATATATGACTTTTATACATCTGTCCCTTACGCATACTCAAAATAACCTTACTCTAAGAGCTTATGGTAACCCCCAGGCCACAATATTTAAAATGTTATACAAATTGTAGAAACATTCCAAGGGCTTTCCACAATTAAAAGAATTCAACTCCATTTCAAACTACAAGGAAAAATTATAATTAAGGAACCCACACACGCACACACCTACAAATGACACGGTCAATTTAAATGATCATAAAAAAACTGTACACACTGTTAATAAGATAATAAGTCGGTGAATCTTTGACTATTTGACATCTTACAACACTGTGGTAGACCCACCAGGAATAGAGACCCTTACTCCAGAAAAGATCAAGCAATTTTCATTTGCCCGTTTCAACTTGTATAAAACATCATGGCTCAAGTAGTGTTGGTTGCGCTATAGTGCTTTAATTTTAGTAAATGAGTATGAAGAATCGTTCAGTGCGGCTTGTCTGATGTTCGAAGCGGGTGATACAAAGGAATCGTGTAATTGGTGTGGACGGTTTTGGGTACCGTAGGAAAAGGGCAGCGGGTTCTGAATGACGATAAGTTTATCTTTTTATTGTTAGTTATTGTTATTTTAATAATGTGTTTATGTTATTTGTTTAATATGTTGCCAATTTTTGTTTTTTACATGATTTATTTAAAATTTTGTCAAATAAATTAATACCTAATTCTTGTTTGGTGAGAATAATAAAATGAGCAATAGACATAAGTAAATAATAATTGATATACAGTAAATACCACTATTTACAAAAAATATTTGTAGGATTTTTAATAAATAGTGGGTGTATAAATTTTTACAATGCATGTCCTCGAAAAGAGCGTTTTCCAAGCAGCCAAACTGTGCGGAATGTGTCACTTCTTTTTACTAATGCCTTTTACTTTTCTGTACTTTTATAATTTTTAACTCCAACGTCAGCCCGCCGCATAGAGTTTTTATTATTTGAGAAAAGTTTTAAAAATTAGTTAAGTACAGATTATCATTCATTTAAAGGTAAAAGAAAACTAATACTTAATTTAAGGCGTTTTTAATTACTATAGATTTAGATTTTGATCAATAAATTAATTTTAAATATTCATTAAATATGTTTGGCAGAATTAATATTTCGCTCGTGCCTTTTTGCGTTACGACGTGACAGCTATTTGCACATGCGCAGTAGATATGCCCGAGGAACTATGAACTGAGTTAATCTGTGGATATGCTGAGCGCCCTTGAATAAGCGCCATTTTATTAATTTATTGCTTGGTTCAGATATATTTTTTATTTCCTCGCACAATGCGTAGTAAAATGTTGTATGATACACGTGCGTAAGATGATTTCCGACTCGTGTCGAAATCATCCCGGACCCGAGCCGTAGGTGAGGGTCTTAAGAGAGCCGAGGACGGTAATCGTCAATACAAACGTGTATCATACGACGTTTTTCAACACACTTGTGAAGAAAATAATACAAAAAAATCATTTTCAACAGTAAAAACGAGTTGTGAAAATTTTTCACAATGGCGGGCAAAATGTTGTCGGAATACAAGTATACACTCGTGTCGGAATACATCGGAAATCACCTACTTTCCGCACTTGTAGCATAAATAACTATTATAGTCTTATTATAAGCATCATATTATAAGTACATAATAATTTTACTACTACTGCTTGGGTATAAATTTAATCATAATCCTCTTTTTAGCTTTGCCGTAGTCGGGTTGAAATTTCAAGTAGCTGATAGCTTAGTTCATAAGATCCAATGGATCTAAATAAAATACATATAATAATTAAAAATTAACATTTGCCTAAAATAAACCAAAACCCATTAAACATTTACAACCACAAAAAATCTTAATCGCCCAATGTTCGCAGCAATATAATTACAAAATCAACACGAACAATTAAAGTTCACTTTATTAATAATCTTGATAAATCGCTATATCTCATTACTAAAACCATGTGCGACATATTAAAACATTGTTTTATCTGATGCGCGTACGCAAGCTGACAATGCGAACAAATTATACAAGCGATTTGCGATTTGTAAATTTCGAAACACGGAAGAGGCGGCGTTTTGAACGTAACGGTTTTTCGATAAATGGGGGATTGATGTCATTTGAAGATTAACCGTCTTCATTTTGAAGAAACAAAAAATAACCCCGCAATTTTCTTTAACACCTCTTTTTCAATAGCCGAACCTACCCTCAGTTAATTACAGTAATGTTAATGGAGGATATAGTTACAGATATTTAGCCTTGTTTATTAAAACCTTTTTAAATATCTTAGCGATCTTTATATTTAATTGAGCACACTAAGTGATTTTTCTATGTTGGCAATAATTTGTTTGATATTTTTATGCTTGCAACAAAGATGGACTGTTTTTTGTCAGGTTGGTAAACGACAAGCTTGCACTTCTCGTTTCCCGCCCATTTCGAGAATATAAATATTGTAGCTCTTGCCATCAATATTATATATTTTTGATCGAGGCTACATTAATAAGTATTAGAGTAAGTTCTTTATAAACTGTATTCTATAAACTGTGTTCTATAAACTATGTTCTATAAACCATGTTCTATAAATTATTTTCCATAAACTGTGTTCTGTGTGACTGTGTATTTGATATGAGAATACACTGGGTGAGTAAACCCTTTCTAAGCATTTTTATTTACATCGCCATCCCCGCCAAAATACCCACACAAGATTTTAGTCTTTTAAGTAAAAGCCGACAAATATATGGCTTGTTTAAATATTGATTAGCAGTTCCTGTTTCAAATTCTACACAAAAATTTTGAAACTCTCCATAGAGAATCTGATTAAAGATTTTGTTTAGTATAAATACATGACTTATCCTATCTGTTGTTCTTTTCATCTATAAAAGCTACAGAGTTTTTGATTAATCAGTGGCAATTTTAACTGTTCCGTATGGTGCCGGAGTTCCGTATGGTGCCGGACGTAAAGAATTTCACCATCCCATGTCTTCCCGTGGGTGTCGTAAGAGGCGACTAAGGGACAAACCAGAGAATGGGCAGCAGCGTTCTCTGTGCTTCTACAACAACCATACTGCGATCGCCAACCCGCCTGCGAAGCGTGGCGATTATGGCAAAAATCCCCCCATGAATCTAGGGGAGGCCTATGTCCAGCAGTGGACGTCTTTCGGCTGAAATGATGATGATGAATTTTAACGTTTACACAATCTTATTTTTTTGAATATTTTACAATTCACACAAACCGTCCTCTTGGCCTATGTGCTATTTGCCACACAAAACTATGTATATTTGATACCGACTCCTTGTTATGTTTTTAGGTTCTTATTTTTTTTTAAACTTAATAACATGACTCTTTCCTTTTATTCTAAACATCTTAAGCTTGTCATCATGCTTTAAAATAAGACCATTTTTTAACCGATTTAAAAAAAGGAGGAGGTTCTCAATTCGTCGGCATCTTTATTTTTTATGTATGTTCCCCGATTACTCAAAGACGCCTGGACCAGTTTGGAAAATTCTTCTTTTTTTTGAAAGGGTATACTTCCCAGTTGGTCCCATAGTCATCAAGTCAGGATCTGATGATGGGATATTGCAGAAATCGAGGGAATTCCTCAAATATTATAGGCATACATCTAGTGATTTTGGTATTTTCATCAACAATGCAATCATTTGCACCCAGAAAGTATCTTTTGGTGAAGTGGAACTGGTGAAGACGACCACAGATGACCAATGGAACGCCTTAAAGCTAAGTATGTCATGGGTATAAGATATTTCGAATAGTTAATCGACTATGATAAAGAAAATACTTATAAATAAATAGTACTGATGAAAATGGTACCATCGACCTGATCTGATGAAGAGACCGGCCGGTAGGCACTGGAACTCCGAAATAAAACAATGTATCTTAGTCGTGTTTGGGCTTATTGGAATCGTCATGAGATGTACTTTGGCTATATATGATTTTTATGTCAATTGGAGATACCTAACAAAACTAAAAAGAGATAAGTAAAAAACTTACAACAAAAAAACAAACCGACTTCCAAAAAAACACTGCAAAGACGGTGTCGAAACACGGAAAACAATAGGTACCAAAGACACCGACATCGGAAAAGAAAGTTATTTTTCGATTTGCAGTGTTTTTTTTGGAAGTCGGTTTGTTTTTTTGTGGTACTAAATGTAATATCACATGTAAAAACACATCCAATGAAACACGATGGTGTTATCTTGTCCGATTGAGAATTGCTATGGCCACCTTTCGACTCCATTATGGGACCAGCTCCATAGTGCTATATTATGTCAATATTTCCAAAGTTACATAAGTACGCCAATCTTCAGCTTAATAGAATGCTAAGAAATGCTTGAAAAACGGATAACTAAATGATAAATGATTTAATTTCTGTAAGTTGGTTTGTACAAACACTTTTACATGTCGATCATATTTTTAAAACTAGATGAGGTCGGCGTTTCCTATCTGACTTCTCTGAGAAGAAAGGCCGAAACAAACTCAGAGGTCACAGTCTCTTTTAAAGTCCAGACAAATCAAAAATCTTGGTTAGATCATGTGAAGACCATGTAGATTGATGTCTGAAATGGTATTTTGAGGAAAGAACCAGATTGAGCGGACCTGTCCAGTCAGTGCACGCATTTGTCAATAACCGTGCAGCTCAACACAGAATTTAAGGAGCTCAAAGATTCGACGAACAATACGAACAATACCAAAGAAAGGACATTCGGGTAGGCCGCATAAACTACTCAAACTGCCAGACCACGATTAAATTAATTAGATAAATTAAAAACAAAAACAAAAAAAAAATGGTCCACATAGTCTTCACATTCACAATAATTAAAATAAAATAATATAATACTTTAAAAAGTAAATATTCTTGTCATTGCAAGAAAACCAAAAAAAAATTATAATAATAAAACAAAATTCACGGTGGAAAATATAAAAAATTAAAATTAATTTTTAATTGGAGCAGCAAATTAATTTTTACTAGTTGCCGAACACACATACAATAGCATGCTAACATATAGCTTAGTAATAAAAAGTAATGCAAAAGTACCTATTAGAAATTACAGATATTAATTAGAAATTAACCGTAAAAGTAGTCTGATACTGTAATACTTTTACTAATAACAGCGCTAATTGCAAAAGTTCAAAAGAAATGAAGCTCAATAATAGGTGCTTGTTCACGATTAGCCTTTCATTTCAAAGGTGTCTGCGAGTTGATTTCTAAAGTAACACGTCATGAAGATAAGTCCCCTTAATTCTCTGATTAGCTGCTAATTACTGTATTAATAGAAAAGGTCAAATGTTGAGCGTAACATCTTTTTAAGTACGAAGGTGCCAAAGTGACTTAAAACCGATAGCAAAACAGAAAAGTGCTAAAAAACAACCACAGAGCTTCGAGACGATTCTGCGGGCAATGCCAGGGACGGCATTTCCAAAACTTTTCATACTATTTATTTTTAACCCGCCCCCTCCCCCCTTATAAGTTTGACGTGTGTTGCTGTGTATCTGTGGCATCATAGCGCCGAAACGAATGAACCGATTTTGATTTAAATTTTTTTGTTTGAGTTGACTTTAGCGAAAGTGTTCTTAGCTATGTTTGGTGAAAATCGGTTTAGCCGTTCAAAAGTTATGGGCTGTTTTCTGTTTGAAACGGAGTATTTTCGCAAGATGTCGTGTCATAATTACGTGTTCGATAGATTGTTGATCGAAGCGTGTCTACTACTAGATAAATTATGTAGTTTAAAAAGTAAGAAATAAAAAAAAACGAGAGTTTTGAAATTTTTAATTTGTACTTGTTAGGTTTTGAAATTTTTAATTTTTACTTGGAATACTTTCATTGTGCGTACAGCTACGGAATGGCATTCCCTGCCGGAGTCTGTATTCCCGATATTTACAATCTAGTATATAGTTTACTTCTAGACAAGCGTGCTTCACCGTATAGTCCACATCATCGCCCTTTAAGCAGTCGGGTTTTTTGATTTTTTTAATTTACTTTTTTTATTTATAACTATTTAGTTTTTTTTTTAAATTAGTTACATTTAAATATATAAGTGTTATTTAATTTTGAAATCACCACTTAAAACCCTTTATTTTGATACCTCACACGATGGGGTTGGAAGAAAAAAAAATTGGACTCCCACAATATGGCGCCCAAAAGCCGCCATTTTTATATTCTGCAATTCTAATGTAGCCAGTGACACACGCAGGTTTAAGATGAATCGAATGACTTAAAAAACATCAAAATCGGCCAACGCATTTGGTCTCTAGAATGCTACATAGGAACAAACATACATACATACATAGACTGACAAACTCATTACCCTCCTTCGATAGTCGGGTAAAAAATACAATCAAGCGTGTTAGTGAGTGACACTTTTTATTCATATAAATTGTCAGGCCGTGACAATTCGGCCTATCATGTCATAGGCGAAACTTGTGGTCAGTGCACGTTGAATGAGATAGAATATTATTGGTAATGACGTCAAAGTAGCACTGAGCTGGTGCCATGAGACATTGAGACAGGGTTGTGGCAAGCCATCAAGGAAATGGCGGGATGAACAAGACAGATGTCGCCAGAACCGGAAGAACGAATCGTGGGTTCGGGAAAGCTGGAAGGAGTGGAAAGAAAGAAAGAAAGAAAAAAGAAAGAAAAAGTATTTATTTGTGACCCGCACAGGAGACACGAGAAATCAGCTTAAAATTAAACAAAATTAAAAATAAAAACCCCGTGCGAGACCAAAAAGGCTCCTATCTCAGCATGTGCAGCGATATCCAAAAAAAATATGAAATAACGCTGCGCTGATATTCTGATAAGACCAACTGTTGATGCCACGGACACACTTACGGAAACGGAAAATACTTAAATGATACAATAAAATAGAATATATAAATAACAAACAAAATAAAATAAACACAGAAGGTGGAACAGAGTATGTGTTGGAAAGAGGTTTTAGCCTAGCTAGTAGCGAAAAAAAACTGGTTGTCTGGTCGCTGCCGTCGCGACGCCGACGTTCCGTGCTCTGTAGTGACAACTGATAAAAACCAACATACAAATGTAGATAAAATAAGACAAAAGACATTTTATTTAAAAGTTCAATGATAATTGAATTGCACTTTTATCAATTTAAATGGCTTTCTGAAGTGTTAAAATTCAAAGACAAAAACTCTACGTTTTATGCTGACTTTTGTTAATTGCTTTAAATGTATTTTTATCTACCGTCTTTTATTTATTAGTTATGCTTGGAATTTGTGATGTATTATTAATATAGGAACTACTACCTAATGGGAAGACTAAAATGGATTTATGGGAGCTCTAAATTTGGATGTGGACTAAACTAAGTACAATGGGTATTGCTAAAAAGGTCGTTTTCATCAAGTCTATTGTAGTTTTACATTTAACTGCTATAGAATTATAAATGCAGTAGGCATTAATAGTTAAACCATTAATTACAGTCGCTTTCTTTGGTAAGAGAAAAAAGTGGTCAAGTGTGTGTCGGACACGCACATTGGACTCCGAAGCTAAGGCATGATCTACGAGTATATTACCTAATCATATATAAATAATAAAATGTATTCTTATTTAATTTAATTTACACTTATTTTATTTAATCTACTCTAATTTATTTTAATCTATTTAAATTTAATTTAATCTAATTTACTGCAATCAATTTAGCTATTTTTTTTTTGTTTTTATTTAATTCTGTAATTATCTGCGTATCTTTTCTGTAACTGATAAGGCGCTTACACTTAAGTTTGCAAAGTACAAATTTATAAAGTAACAGGTGTACTCATTGTTGAAAAGCCTACTAATAAATAAATAATAAATTAAAATAAATGAGTTTCTGGGGTCCCGAATTAACCATCTTTGACATAAAAACTATTTAGGTTTTGATGGCAATAGCTTTACCACAAAACTGTAAATGAAATTTTACACAAGCAGCCCGTAAGCTGTCCTACTGCTGGGTCATGGGCCTCTTCTATAGGTTATCTAAAAATATAACTTTACGTGATTTGACTATTCGTCTGTGTAAAACTGCAATGGATAAATACTTTGTCACTGTAAATTACGAGAACACTGAGCGTCTGTTGGAGAACCTATCATAGTACCTAAACACACACATACCTATATATTTTTTTTTAATCACATTTTATGAACATTTAACAGTTACACTATCCAAATACACATTTATTTATATAATGCGACCATTGTACCATTATCATCTTTTGTTTTAATTTTAATTTTTTATTTTTGTCATCAATGTTTTACCTAAAAAATTGTTGTCTGTAATTCTTACATATACTAAAAGATATTTTGATCCACCTGCATTACAATTAACATTAATAATTGAATCACATTGTAACTCCCAAATAAGGATGAATAATGTTGTTTGTGAAGTAAGTGATTATTTATGTAACTAAGTGGAAATGTATACAAGTGTTGTGATTGTGAGAGTGGAGGAAGACTGTTCTACCGTGAGACAGTTTAAACTAGTACGGAGGACTGTGCGAATCATACTCGGGCAACCAAAAATACCCGCCTTTTTTATTATAATGTGCACCAACAATGTAATTATGTAAGTTTGGTTGTATTAATGATATTTTTATTTTTTGCAATAAATTTTAATTTAATTTTTTTTTTTAAATTTTTTTCTATGTGAGTGCGAGTCAGCGAGCTAATCCACTACCCAAGCCCAGTGCGGGTCACATATCTATGAATATTTGTTCTGGGACATGCTTGTTTACTCCCGATGTTTTCCTTCATTGTTTTTGAGATGAAATAAATTACAGAAAGTACCTCTGGGCCACCATTGCTCTCCGAATTTAATCCATCATCCAAAATTGCAGAGATCGGACATGCTATGGTTTGCTGCTATTTAAGGGATCTCTAAAAACTTTATATTTACAAAGTTGTATTAAAATTATATCCCACTGGTGGTATTCAAGATCTTCGATATTGGATATAGTCTTCAAACACTAACGTAAGAAGTTGTAAGTAAGAACCGTTTTTCTCGTGAAAGCCTATGTTCGTCCGTTTAAAATTATCTTTTATTGACTCATTTACAAACATGGCATGGATATTACTAAAGTAGGATATATTGTTTCATGTGAGAAGAAAAGTTAAAGTATTTAATAAAACAAAGGTGAATCACGATGACAGATAAATGATCTTAGATTTTATATAACAAGTTGAGTTTTAAACCCATGTTCATTATAAAACAGGACTGGATTTTAGAAGGATTAGGAAGAGGTTTATTAATACTACGTCAACTAGTTATGTTTATCCATCATCATCATTTATACAGGAGGAGGAGCTTTTTAGGTGGGCGTGGATGGCCAAATCGGAAACTGTGAGGAAAAGTGGAAAACACTCAAAAGAGTCATCTGCATCCTGCATCATATGATTTTTGAAAATATTGGTTGTCTGTAAAGTCGTTTTACGGACGATAGTTTAACGTGACGACTTCATAACAAAAAGATGCGCTGCTAGCCGATCGCTCAAGCCGATCGTGCCTTTTGTTCGCTCGTGTAGCGCTCTCGCTCCAATCGTAACGTTACAATGAGCGTAACGGGACATTGAGTCATCCTTATTCGTGCGTGCTGCCGGCGCTCAAATTAATAAAACAATTATTAATAAACACGGAATAAAGTAATAAGTAAAAGTAACCATACATTTTCATAGGTTTATACTTGGTATAACTTTATGCCGGGTTTATTAGTAAGAGGGTATGTAGAAATATACAGCTGGGCACAAAATCAGACTAGGGGCTACTACGGAGAAATTGCAGATGAAAAGAAGCCTGTAAAGCTCCCAGGAAGCTTGTGCCTATTGGCCTTGTTTGTTTTGTCTCTTGCTTGATATGGAGAGAAGGGGAATTTTTTTCCTACTTTACTTTTAATTTCGTTGCGGCATCTAAGACAGTTAAATTCATTCGCTGGAACTTCATCGAGTTTCATTGCATCGGCGCTTTTCTGGTGGTCGCCACTGTTGATTCTGGCTTTCAGGAGTTGCAGTGGTTTGGGAATAGTGCGGTGGGATTGTCTCAGGAAGCTTCTGTGCTTTTGAGTGGAGCTAGGCTGGCTATGTTAGCCAGTATTCCCCACGTACAGTGAACCGAATGAGAATCTATGCGGAAAATTGAGTCCCTATATCACTTATCATCAGCCTTATAATGTTCTCACTGCTGGAACACCAGGCATCCTATCTGTAAGAGAGGTAATGGGCTTTAATCCACCACGTGGGCCACTACTACTACTAAATTCAATGTAAAATATATTTGTAAAAGGGCTATTATGAAATTCTTTTGCAAAGAAATTCCAGTTGACTTTAACATTCGGACACACGAAGAGATCTTCCTTATTAAGTCGTCATTCATCAGCCTCCTACTATAAAGGGAATAGCAAAATGAGTTTGACCCTTCAGTTTTACACTTTGTAGTTCAAAATATGTTACGGTAAAAGCCTGAACTGCGGTATATCCTAAGGGTGTCTGTGCACTTGATTCGATTTGTAGTATCACCAACATCATCAAACTGATCCGAAAGTTATCCATACAAATAATAACATAATATATGATGAATGGACAAACGCCCCAAGGTTTACTAAATCTTTACATTTTCAGTCGTCAATTTGTTTAACCTAATATTTTTAGGGTTCCGTACCCAAAGGGTAAAAACGGGACCCTATTACTAAGACTCCGCGATCCGTCTGTCTGTCTGTCTGTCTGTCCGTCTGTCACCAGGCTGTATCTCATGAACCGTGATAGCTCGACATCTGAAATTTTCACAGATGATGTATTTCTGTTGCCGCTATAACAACAAATACTTAAAATAAAATAAAATAAATATTTAAGTGGGGCTCCCATACAACAAACGTGTTTTTTCTGCCGTTTTTTGCGATTATTGTACGGAACCCTTCGTGCGCGAATCCGACTCGCACTTGGCCGGTTTTTAATATTTATCGTGTCTCTGGAGCCTATCAATTTCCATCATGTCAGCCGAAAGACGTCCACTGCTGGACATAGGCCTCCCCCAAGCGTCGCCACATTGACCAGTCCCGTGCGTCTCGCAACCAGCGGATCCCCGCAACCTCCACCAGGTCATCGGTCCACCTAGTGGGAGGCCTTCCAACGCAACGTCTTCCGGTTCGCGGTCACCACTCCAGAACCTGTCTGCCCCATCGGCCATCCGTTCTGCGAGCAATGTGCCCTGCCCACTGCCACTTAAGTTTGGCAATTCTTTGAGCTATGTCGGTAACCCTGGTTCTCTTACGGATCTCTACATTTCTGATTCGATCCCGCAAGGAAAGGCCGAGCATAGCCCTCTCCATTGTCCTTTGAGTGATTGTAAGCTTTCTGATGAGGCCCATTGTAAACGACCACGTTTCAGAGTCATATGTCATCACTGGCAACACACACTGGCCATAGAATTTTGTCTTGAGACATTGTGGTAAGTTGGATGAGAAGACACCACGCTACTTCCCGAACAAGCTCAAACTCAACTTTTTGTTAACTCAAAATTTTCAAGGAGGTGGTCAAATAGAAATATGAAGCTAGTAGCAAGTTCTAAAACGTACGTAATAATTCTTTATGAAGAAGAACGTGCAAGATACTCCAAAGACTTGGTAAATCTTTTTACAAGAAAATTTTATGTTGTACCGTAGTTCAGTCTTTTCCAACAACATACGAGTACACACAGAAAAAAACCGTTTGAATCGCGTGTCCGTCCGTCCGTACGCATGCGTTCTTACAAGGATGCGTCACCGATTAAGATGGGTATCGTCGCAAACCGTTACTAAAATGTAAGAAGTATTTCATATTGTATTCTTTTAATTCTGATCGGATAACGTTGCTCTTTTACCCGACTTTGTTTGACTAAATTTTCGAGATGTACAACCAACAACATATCCTTATGTTGTTGGTTGTACGGCTTCGTTCGGTTTATCAATTTAGGTACCTAGTTTATTTTTTTAGGGTTAGGTAAAAACCGGACCCTATTACTAAGACTCCACGATCCGTCTGTCTGTCTGTCCGTCTGTCACCAGGCTGTATCTCATGAACCGTGATAGCTAGACTGTTGAAATTTTCACAGATTATGTATTTCTGTTGCCGCTATAACAACAAATACTGAAAAAAGAATAAAATTAATATTTAAGGGGAGCACCCATACAACAAACGTGTTTCTTTTGCCGTTTTTTGCGATAATGGAACGGAACCCTTCATGCGCGAGTCCGACTCGCACTTGGCCGGTTTTTGTTCTCCGAGGAGGCGTATGTACAGAAGTGGGCATCGTTTGGCTGAGTTGATGGTCATGATTATGATATCTATGGCCTTCCTCGATGGTATCATAGAGAGCAAGCCTATCTGATCTCCACAACCCAATATCTACCTGAGTAGCATGATACCCCTTAAAAAAGGGTCTCAGATTGTAGGGTTCAAACATCTACAATGCATTTCACAATATGACGTAGGTCAAAATATGATCATTGTAGACCCTGTTGGGCAAGGTAAAGTAGGAGCCAGGAAGAGGAGAGAAAGCTTTATTTTGACACTAGCTTCTGCTGGCGGAATCGCCCGCGTTGAAGTTGGTATGATTACCAAAGAACACTAACCGCATTGAACTCCTGGGTTAAAAAGTACTCTATGTCCTTCTCTAAGGTCCAGTTTGTACGCTTTTAGGATACTGTTGGGACGCCCACGTTTCCGTAGTGCATCGGGTATGTTTGCAGAAGTATTGTTTTTTTTTTTTGTAAATAATCAAAAACCCGACTGCTTAAGAAGCGAACTTATAAAGCTGTTGGTAAACAAGAAAAATCATGCTGTGCAGTCGGAGAATAGATTTTCGCGAACTGGCTAACCCTGCATAGCATGGTTTTATCTTGTTTACAGCGTTTTAGTTCGTTACTTAAGCAGTCGGGTTTTTGATTTTAAAATTAACCTTATTAATTTACAACTTTTTAGTTATCATTTTTTATCAAATTACTTTTAAACATATAAGTGGTAAATATTTTTGTAATCAACTCTTAAAACCCTTCATTTTGTTACCCCACTCGTCATCAACATATCAGCCGAAAGGCGTCCACTGCTGGACATAGGCCTCCCCCAAGCGTCGCCACATTGACCGGTCCCGTGCGACCCGCACAATATGGCGCCCAAAATCCGCCATGTTTGTTTTTTTAACTTCACATAACTAAGAACACTTGGGCGGTCAAGACGTGTCTTACGATGTTAATTATTTAAATCCGTCTAGCGGTTTGAAAGATATGAGGTAATAAAGAATATTACATAAATACAGACAAACATACATACATACAAGATTCGCGCGAAAAACATAACCCTTTCCTTGCAGTCGGGTAAAACAGATCGTTTTCAGGCGATAATGCGGCAGAGGATGCGGGGTAGCGCTAACGGTATTCTGTAAATTGCTATATTGCTGATAAACCATACTGCCCTTTCCTGAGATACCCGCTTGCACAGTTTCGGCTCCAGTGCAACATGAAGGTACATTAATTGAATTGATTATTTGTTATTTTGATTATGTAGATGGATTATTTTAATTGGATTTCTGTTTTATTACGATGTCATGATTAATTAATGTTAATTTCCTTACATAGTCATAAGTTTATTACTAACTAGCTGTTGCCCGCGGGTTCACTTCCGTGGACTACCCCACAGGACCCGTTTTCGGGATAAAAAAATTGCCTATGTCACTCAGGAATAATGTAGCTTTCTATTGGTGAAAGAATTTTTTAAATCAGTCCAGTAGTTTCGGAGCCTATTCGGTACAAACAAACAAAAAAAAAACTTTCCGCTTTATAATATTAGTATAGATAAATTATAGACCATGGTCCGAAATAAATTATTGTTTGATTTCCCAATAACAAAATTCAAAAAATTGGTTCAGCAGTTTAGCAGTAAAAATGTGGCAGACAGACAGAGCTACGTTCTTTATATGAGCATCTATAGTTATTCGTAGTGTGACAGTTTTTATTCGAGTGATTGCAATCATGCTGACTTTTATATAATGTCAGTTTTATATCAATGTTTTATTTTATTTTGTTTTCTATTTGTTGAGTTGTAGCCTCTTGTTGTTCAAATGAAAGTAACGAATTGGAATTCCTATTTTTATTACTTTTGTGACCGGTAAACTGTTGTGGTTGCGACAATATTTTGCAATTTTCTTTTTATGTTCAATTTTAAAACATTCAAGTAAGTGTCGTAGTAGTAGAAAATAAAAGTAGTTTTTTTTTTTTTTTAAATCTTTTATAGGCTCGCGCTTGACCACCATCTCACCTGATCGTAAGCGATGATGTGGTCGATGATGGAGCACGCTAGCCTAGAAGTAACCTATTCACTCTAGGCTTAACTGAAGACAATCCCACCGCTCTATTCCCAATCCACTGCATCTCCTGAAAGCCAGAAACAAAATTGCCGACCACCAGAAAAGTGCGGAGGCAATAAAGCTTGACGAAGTCCCAGTGAATGAATTTAACTGCCTTGGATCCCGCAACAAAGATTGAAGAGGCAAATTGGAAAACTTCCCCAAACAAGGTGATCCGATGATCTGGTGAAGACTGCGGCATCCCCCTGGATACGAGAAGCACAACACCGGTTGATGTAGCAACGGACGTCTAGCAGTGGACGACTTTCGGCTGAATAGCGAGATAAACAGGTGTCAGTAAAGTTCTTCTTGTGTTTTATCTAGTTTAAAAGGGCATTTTTTCCTGTGATATATAAATTAGTTGCAAATTATCTTGGAAATGGTAGGGTATAAACATAACTCAAAAGCTATTGATATAATACAAATAACAAAAAAAAATAGCAAGCATTCTATGCAAAAATTACTTATTTAAGGGTACACTAGTCGACGGCACGAACTATTTTGTGCGCGGGGTTAAAATGCATTTTATATCAACCGACAACACGTGCAGAAGAGATAGATGCAGTGATGAGCAGTAGGAAGCTAGTTCGCGTATGAATACACACTTTTGCAAATTTGTAGCGAAATGGATAATGATTTATGACGAAATCGAGCGCTCGAAATTTCATAAACAGACCTTTGGGAGTCTGGATATCATGAAAAAACGACTAAACGTATCTGTTCTTAGCATTGTTATAAAAATATTAGCATTGTTGAACTACTAATCTACTCCTGTATGGAAGCCGTTTTGCAATTTTCCGTCTTCTCATGGTATTTATTTGCGCCCAAAAATGCGTTAAAATTAGTGTCGAAATGTGGAACTTTCGACGCTCATAACTTTCAAATATTTTCTTTTTTTACTTTTTTTGTTTCCATACAGGGCTAGATAATAAATTGATGTCAATTTTTATTTTGAACATACATTGTCAAACAGTGGAATAATTCCTAGACTACGTTTGTATGGAAGAATTTTTGACTAGTGTAACCTTAAGTACAAATAAATGTTAAATCACAAAAAAATAGAATTTTTTTTCATTATTTTTGAACTGCATAACTTATCTAGTAGTAAACACGCTTCAATCGACAATCTATATTGAACACGTAATTATGACACGATATCTTGCGGAAACATCCCGATTCAAACAGTAAAACGGCCATAACTTTTGAACGGCTGAAACGATTTCCATCAAACTCAGAATATCAGTGCAGCGTTATTTTCTTTTTAATATCGTTGCACATGCTGAGATAGGAGCCTTTTTGGTCTCGCACGGGGATTTTTTTTTATTGTTTGTGTTTTTCTTATCTCGTGTCTCCTGTGCGGGTCACAAATAAATATTTTTTCTTTCTTTCTTTCAAACATAGCTAAGAACACTCTCGATAAAGTCACCTTTCAAACAAAAAACACGAAACCTAAATAGGTTCATCCATTTAAGAGCTATGATGCCACAGACAGATACACAAATACACAAACAGACAGGTACATACATCTTACTTATAACCCAACTCTTTTTCCGTCGGGAGTTAAAAATGGGGTCAAACAAACAGTAATTAGCACTTAAGTAGAACTTAAATTTTAGCCGCAGAAATCGAAATATAATTGCAAGCTTGCATGAAAACATTTAGAACATGAATGTGGCACACAAAAGTGTAAGTACACCGTAAGTGTTAGCACTTCTTATCTTAATTACTACAATTTTGCCCTTAATGATATTTTAAATTTTACTTCTATCCATTATTCATAATTAAATGCGAAAATGACTCTGTCTGTATGTGTATTAAGTTTTCACGTCTGAACCGCCGAACCAACGTTGATGAATTTTGGTATAGATATGGATTTGACTGATCGGTCCCGTGTTTCTCGCACCCATTGGATTCTAGTGATCGGTCCACTTAGGTCTAACAACACTGCGTTTTCTGGTTCGCAAGAAACGCAGATTAGAACATTAGATACTTTTTATTCCGGGAGGATATTCCCTTGTGGGTACACTAGTCGACGGCACAAACTATTTTGTGCGCGGGGTTAAAATGCATGCTATATCAACTGACAACACGTGCGGAAGAGAAGAGACGTGTGTGATAAGCAGTAAGAAGCTAGTTCGCGTACGAATTAGCACTTTTGAACGTTTGTAGCAAAATGGATGATGATTTAGGTCGAAAACGAGCCCGCGAAATTTTATAAACAGACCTTTGGGAGTCTAGATATCATGATAAAACGACTAAATGTTTATATTTTCAAAATAAAATTATTTGCATTCTTGAACTACTAATCTATCCCTGTATGGTGGCCGTTTTGCAATTTTCCTTTTTCTTATGGTATTTATTTCCGCCCAAAGATGCGTTAAAATTAGTTTTAAAATATGGAACTTTCAACGCTCATAACTTTCAAACATTTTTTATTTTGAACGTACATTGTCAAACAGTGGAGTATTCCCTAGACTACGTTTGAATGGAAGAATTATCGACTAGTGTATCCTTAAGATAATTTTCGACTTTCACGCAGGCGAAGTCACTAGCAGAAACTAGTTATTTGATGAAAAAAAAATTAAACGTTGTTTAATGCAATTTTTGTACCAGCACCAATTTGCAATTTAGTTTTTGTTATTTTTACAGCAAAATATGTGGGCTATCTAATAGGTTTACGTGTTTTTGATGTTATCTTAAGTTTTCATAAAATACGTTTTTAACACCATTTTACGCCTGATAGCAGTAAAAATTATAAAATATTGCTTTATAATTATAAAAACTTATCTAGTCTTAATAACCTTTAAAAAACAAATTGGGTTCGAATTAATTTCACCGAACATCATCAGTCAATATTAAAACATCATAAATTTGGAAACTAAAACGCCCATTGCAAATTCTTTCTGCTTACCACAATTAGATAAACATCGTGGCCATGTAAATAGATGTTTTAGTTGAAATAAATATCCAATAAAATTCATGTTAAAGGTGAAATTTTAAATGTAAATGTAAGTAAGTTTATTGTATGAATGGTTTTGCAAGTAAACAGGAAATCGGTCCGGTTTGACCAACTCAGCGTTTATCGCGTAACGACTGCAAAACAAGAAAAACAAAAGTTTTTTTTTTGTTTGTTTTTTTCTGTCGGACATGGATAAACGATATGATAATAATTATTTTTAAAAAAAACGACTATTTTATATGTAGGTATGTTTATTATGTTGAAATTATTAAAAGGTCACTTGCTTGTAGAATTTCTTGTTTGTTGTAATATGAGCTCGAAGTGGTGTAATTATTTTTATTAAAAATAATGTACTTTGTCTAATGGTTTTATAATGTGTGATTATCTTTTACTGCTTATGATAGAATGGAATAGGCGATATGATATCTACCATTTTGTGTCCGTTTAAGTTCATATTATTTTCTCACATAAACAACTATTACTACTACACAAGTAACAAGTAAAAACTTAGATAAAATGTTATTATATGTATTTTTATTTGTGATCCATGTTGTGATATTGAAATAATGTAATAAAATTGATTACGAGGACAATAATTATCTTTTTTTTTTTTTTTTTTTTTTTTTTATTTTAGATAGGCTCGCGCTTGACCACTATCTCACCTGATGGTAAGCGATGATGTGGTCGACGGTGTAACACGCTTGCCTAGAAGTAACCTATTCACTCTTGACTTAAAGACCCCGAGGTTGTAGCTATCTGGAAACACAGACTCCGGCAGGGAATTCCACTCCTTAGCTGTTCCGCTTAGTTTTAATATATGTTTTATGCACATAGTTATTGTTTCTCAATAAGGTTTTGTTTAATATTAAAAACAAATAAGTAATTTGAAATAAAGTATTTTATTTCACATAAACCTAATACATTTGGCAATTTATGTAACGTCCGATGCAAAGACCAGATCATCGCTTACCATCAGGTGAGATAGTGGTCAAGCGCAAGCCTATCAATAATAAAAAACAAAAATTAAAAGTGTACTGTTCCCATTGGTGATTTTCTATAATGAAGAACCGACAAGAAACTGTGGCATTTACTTTTTTTTATTTTCTTTTATATAGTTATTTTTTAATTTCAAATCGATTTTTTTTTTTAATCTTTCGCGTTTCATAATTGTAAAACAATATAACACGGGAATTTAACGCGATTATTTCGATTATTTATTTACCTTTTTATTTTTTCTTATTTTTTGATAGGTATTTACTAAACATCAATAAAGAGTCTGCAAACTAAGATGTCTGGCTTTTATTTACCCTGAAAATTTACTGACTTTAAAAAATTCTATCATCCTCATCATCATCTATTTTTTTGCAACCCCTACCAAGTTAGGTGGCATTATTTTTCAAGTTGCCGCTTTGATGGTAGCGCCATCACTCAGTAAACTACGATAACGTTTCAACTAATAAGTTTTAATGTTGTAAAATAAAGGTCTGTGCTACACCTGTGCTACTCGTTAATGCTCGCATGTTGGACGGGCATCGCTTGTTACAATTATAGTAGCCACCCACCTTATAATATGGTGGCAATAGTAATGAATGATTGGCGGAGTAGTTATGTTTTTGTGAGGTCTAAGTATGAGTAAGTACGATATTGAGAGGCTTTTAGTTTCAACTAATTTCATATATTATAACCAGTGATGAGGACAGAATTTTTCTGGTTAACTTTTCTGTGCTGTGGGCCGAAGACAGGAACGCCAGTAGGCGTATACTAGAATTTTTCGGATGCAGAGCCTATAACCAAAACGAATTGGTAGTGTCGCTTGCAGCCACACTCGGTCATCCAGGGCCACATTTAGGATGGACGATAGCGTGTATCGAATAATTTTTCTGGTTAACTTTTCTGTGCTGTGGGCCGAAGACAGGAACGCCAGTAGGCATATACTAGAAATTTTGCGGATGCAGAGCCTATAACAAAAACGAATTGGTAGTGTGGCTTGCAGCCACACTCGGTCATCCAGGGCCACATTTAGGATGGACGATAGCGTGTGTCGAATAATTTTGTCAATTTTGTCCAGAAGACTTTGTGAATACTTTCATAATGGCAAATCGCGAAAAAAGGACATGAAATTTGGTTCAAAACAACAGTAGCGAATGAGGGTGATAGCCGAATGTATATTAATTTTAGAGTCTGTCCGAAATATCGTAAGAATGTGTTATTTTGGCGTCAATAAATGGAGGTAAACTATCATCCAAAGTTGGAGAACCTAGGAGGAGCAGTGTACTCTTTTATAAAATTTTGATCAGTGGTATTGAATTTTTGAAGGGTCGATTGTCGTCCGTATTGTTAAAGATGAAAATTTCACATTTGTAGTGGTTGAGTTCAAGGCCGAAGGATTGAAATTGCTGCTTCAGGAATTTAAAATCTTTCAAAAATGTGTCTACGTCAACTCTTAGTGTGCCATCATCTAAATACCAAACGTTGAGTATTGCATTTCGTTTTTTGATGATAGAATGGATAGCCAAACTGAAAATGACTGGCCCGAGAGGGTCACTTTGTTGTCATCCCATTGCAGATTCCAAAAGATTATCATAAAAATTATAATAATTTAGACATTTTGAAATTTTAGTGACCTAATTAGCGTATTTAAGCTAATCTCCATTACTGTAATCGTAATTGCTGTTTTATAGAAATTGGCGTGACGCGTTAAAGTTCTCAGAAGAAATACCACAAGAATCCGTTTGCAAAATAAATTGCTGCAAAGTTGTATATTTGGCATACATTTGTTGATCTTTCTACCTTTAATTAAGGCATCTGAAGATCATGGGTGAATAGTTAACTTCAAGGAAATCATACAGCTTCGTACAGTTCACTGATTACCATCAAAATTATAGGCCTTTTCAATATCAACAACATTATAATTTCAGATGAAACTTCCATCGCTGTACATAGGCCACCTCCAAGCGCCGGCTCAGCGACTGGTCTTGTGATAATTTTCAATAATTAGGTACCCAATGCAAAAGTTCTGAGTTTTTATACGGGAAAGCAAAGGTGAGATGGTACTTCAAGCCTCAACAGCTGCTCAAATTGTATAAAGCGCAAGTTCGGACATGCATGGAGTACTGCTCTCACCTCTGGGATGGATCTGCCAAATATCAACTTGATGCACTTGAGTCGATTGACGAACGGGCCAAGAGGCTTATCAGCAATGATGCACTGGTCGCCTCAAAGCTCCAGAGCCTTGAACATCGACGCCAAGTGGCCAGTCTGTCGATTTTTTATCGGTTTTATTTCGGGTAGTGTGCGATGGAACTGCACAATTTGATTCCGCCTAGCCCTTTCCATCACCGGACAACAAGACGTACGGCAATGCACCAACAGTACATGGTGGACATCCCACCCATAAGTACAAAGCGTTTTGCGAATACTTTCATTGTACGCACAGCTAAGGAGTGGAATTCCCTGCCGAAGTCTTTGTTTCCTGATAGCTACAACCCTGGGGTATTTAAGTCAAGAGTGAATAGGTTACTTCTAGGCAAGCGTGCTTCACCGTCGACCACATCATCACTTACCATCAGGCGAGATAGTCGTCAAACGCGAACCTATCGATAAAGAAAAAAAAAGAAAGGTAGATGATCTATTTAACTGTTCTATTTGCAGTTTGTGATAGTAAATCATTATTATGTCACCGGTATTTCTATAGCTTGTCACCATCTACTTCCTGCCTTTATCCCATGTTACTTGGGGTCGGCGCAACACGTTTTCTTCTTCCATACCATCCTGTCTCCTGTCACGCTATTACTGCCTCCCTTTTCTTTCATATCACTCCCCACACAGCCATCCATCTTTTCTTCGGCCATCCTCTCCCTATTTCTATAGCTTGTAAGGTATAAAAATACCACAGAAAACAACGTACCTATAATTACAATCTGCACATAACTGTCTTGTAATGCAAAATATATAACTGCAATTTGTATGTAAAGCAGCTTAGTTATTATGTCATTTACCGTACTAGTATGAAGTATATTCATTAATAGGTTCAAGTAATAATAAAACTGATGTTTTTAATAAATCACCATCATAAAGGGCGGGTTTCTGATTTGAGTATTCGACGCTAAGTATGTGCTGATCTCGATTTAAGCATCTGTCACTCTTGATCATCTGCCACTTTAAGTTTTCTGCGTTACTGAGCAAGGTTTGAGTATTTTAGTCAAAGTCATGCCAAAGTATACCTTATGTCATACAAAAAACCTTCATTGACGTTCAATTGGGTTTCTCAACTGAGAAAAACACATTTGATAATTCTCAAACTCTCAAAGTTTTCTCAAGCCGTTGTCAACGTTACATCAACAGTGTAGCCAGATTGGGTGACTTTTTGCCATTTAGGCTACTCGGAAGGGTGTCGGGGCGACCAATTTTTACGAGTGGTGGCAATTAGGCTACCTCTGAAAAAAAAATTGGGTGATTTTAGACGATTTCGGAATGAGACTATCTAATACAACATTATCTGAGGAATTATGAAAATAACTGGAAGCCAAAATGCTTTTAACTGTTCATCACTATTTTACATTATACTTCAGTCGCGATGACACAGGGAAAATAGAGAAATGCTGAAAAATGTTTTATATGGAACCTATAATGATTATTGCGTCTAACGTACTAAGTTTCGAAGAATGTTTCGTGGTTTTAGTGAATAATGTTCGACTTGAGTTTTTTATAAATGGAAAAACGAAATTTTTGCCGATTTGGGCCTCGTCGAATCTGGCTACACTGGTTACATTTGGCAGTTGATAGTTGACAAGCCTGTGCTTAAACGGTGATCAAGCGAAATAAATACAAAATAATATATAAACTTATAAAACGAGTGACGAAGATACATCCTTGTCTTCCTAGGAGATTCCTCAACGAAGACCGATGCGTGGAAGAAGAGTGTTCGCCCTTAATTATCGAAAATATAAGATTGGATGCAAATATTTTATGCCTGATAAATCTCAGATGCTCGAAGAACGGATGGTCAATGGGGCTGTTAAGTTCTAGAGTGGCGACCGCGTGGTGGAATACGCATTTAAGGCCTCCGTAGACCGATGACCTGGTCACGGGAATCCGATGTATGAAAGACGCACAGGACCGGTCGATGTGATGACGCTGGGGAAGTCCTGTATCCAGCAGTCTTTCGGCAGAAATTATGACGATGTTGAGTGAGATCTTCAAGAAAAATATTCAAAAAGTGTCAGTTAATGTGTTTGTGGTCGCCAGACTCGCCAGTAGCTTTTCCTGCGCGAAAACCGAGTCTTGATCAACAGGAACTATGTGAAAAGTGATGCGCGATAACCAAGGGACATGGAGAAATGTGACAAACTGGTACACAAGAGATGGGAAAAGAAGACGTGGAAGACGCAAATGAAATATGGGCAAGACCGCTGGTCCAAGATGTAGGCAAAAAGAGTAAGCAACGGTGCGCTGCGGTGTTGGCGAGTAGCTCAGGACAGACCCCAGTGGAAACTGTTAGTGGAGGCCTATGCCAAGAGGCACACTGAGATTAGGGACATTTTATAAACTATAAACATGTATTGTATAGACTACAGTTTAATATCTCTGATTTCAGAATAAAAGGCTTTATTATGCCGTGTATTTATTATTAATCTATTTTATTATATTAATTTATATCCTAGGTTCTAATTCTCATCATTGTGTAATTGTTTTCCAAAGTATATACTTCCAAATACGTTCAACCATTAAGGTGTGATTAACAAATAGCCAAACATACAGACTTTCATACCTATATAGAATAGGTATTAGTAGGATCCACAAGACAAGAAGATGTTACAACGATGAAATTGTGTACAGAATTTGGCTTTTGTATGATATGATTTTGGTATCAGAACAATAAAAGATGATAAAAACAACATGATAGGTCTTATTTATTTATTATTTTACACAATAAGTAGGCAGATATTATATTGTTTGTTAACACATATTAAAACACAGTCCTCCTTCATAATATCCGACACATATCCAATGGCACCGACCCTGGCTACTACTCTTTTTCTTCGGAGGCTCTTCGATGGCTAGCAAAGCCTTTGATCATGAAAACCCAGGTCACTCATTAAAAATTGCATCACAATAGTCCATTTTTGTTGGTCAATCACAATTGCAACCAGATTCAGATAATTCAGATCAATACAGATGAACAAGGGGCACTTGAGAGATCTTGTGAAATTCTGAGTAAAATATTCTGTAGTTCTATGAGGTATCACAAGAACCAGCAACTGCTCGCTCTGAACACATTCACTTCTAGTAATTATAAAATTAAATTCTTTATTTTGGCTATAACAAATTATATTAGATATTATTTTCTTTCGATAAGACATCATTGACAAAATAAATACGGTTGCCATGACAATCTTGAAGTAATTGACTAGTGCCTACGATCCATTTCATAGTTTCATAATAAGGTTGTATAGATTTCAAATAGATATCTTTGAAATTGCTTAAATATGAAAAATCAAGTTAATAAAGATTCATCAGAAGACATCTTTAATAACTTGATTTTTTACTCTTGAATGAAGTAATATAATACTATTGTACTTTTTATGGCTGTATAAACTTTATAAATAATATTTATGCAATCTTGTGATGTCTCGGATTTCTTTTGTAAAATGGAACGTAAGGGTGACAGAGAAAGTGAATGGAACTTTGGCAGGTCCATACATAAGTAGGTACTTACTTAACTGATCTAGGTAAATTCTCAATTGTGAAACGTAAAATACTCAAACGCTTCCTAAATTATTTGACAATACTCAACTGATTATTGCTGCTTTACTTAAATCAGAAACCGGCCAAAAATGTAGCTTCTGCCAACGGCTTCGCCCGCGATAAAATTGTTTTATTATATCTACCAAGGGAATATTATACCTGGATGAAACGTATCCTCTGTCATAATCCAGGTTCTGGTCTATCCATAATAATGCTAAATTCACCCAAATCGGTACAGGCGTTAAAGCGTAACAAACAAACTCACATTCGCATTTATATTATAAAGTTAGGATGTTTGGTAGAGGACGGCGAGTAATGGGTAGCTCGCCGTCTGATAAGGACCAGGCACGAGTCAGCGGCGCGTAGTATTCCACGAGCGCCTCAAAGAGATATCAGCAAAAACTGACGAGGTCCGCTAGGGCCAATGCCTGTCTGGGTCGCGGATAAATTTGAATAAGAGTTACTGCGGCCCTGGCACATGCAACTGAAGGAACACTGGTGGGTTTCAGTCAGTAAAAGTCTGAAACGTGCTGCCTCTTCAGCTAGAGCGGGAGAAGTGTAAGTTTAGTAGATCAATTAATCAATCTTTGAGAATGGTCTTGACACATTCCAATATTTAAGTGTTTTATTAAAAAATACAGCTATATTATCATCATTACAGCCAAAAGACGTCTACTGCTAGACAAAGGCCTACCCCAAGTGTCACATCAATTGATCCTTTGCGTCTTGCATCCAGCGGGTTCCCGCAGCTTTGACCAGCTCAACGCTTGACATAGTGAGATGCATTCCAATGCTGCGTCTTCCGGTACGCGGTCACCACTCTAGAACTTTGCAGCCAACAAGCAACGTGCCCTGCCCACTGCCACTTAATTTTAGCTATTTTTCGGGTTATGTCGGTAACTCTGGTTCTCTTGCGGATGTCCCATTGAGGCCCATTGTGAGCGACAGCTATATTATGAATTATTAATAATACATCACGTAAGATGTTTCAGCTTGAAACTTATTTTTGCTGCATCGAGGTCAGATGATCAAGATGAATTTTAGCTCCGATGAACTATACTAATTCACCAATAGAAACCATTATTGCATGATTATTTATATTCGGCACACTCTGACGGCTTCTTGCAATGTTTGTCTACAAGAAAAAAGGAGGTAGTTTAAGTACGTAATTTTTCAAGACCCATTCTGTGATAGAATTACACTTTTAAGCGAAACTAGCCTAAAGGATTAAAATTTTATAGAAAACCCCCACAAAAAATTTAACAAACTTTCATACAATAATCTCCTTTCGTCCACATAACATGGCCATGTTTCATAAGCTTAATTGCATGCAATTAACTGACATATTTTCACGAGTAGCCATTTGACGCGAAGTTTGCATAATTATTGTTGGCAAAGTACAGTAGGCAGAATATATTTATGGTATATTCAATTTTAATAAAGGTGGTAGCACGAACACATTTTGAATCAATCATTTGATTGATGTTTCAAGTTGATTGATTCATTGAAGCTTGTGTCTTTTAAAAGTAAAATTAAACTAAAATTTGTAACACTTTTGGCTTCTGTAAAATTCATATTTCATTGTTTATCGCCGTATTGATGAATAGTTTTCATAAATAAATGATTAAGTATCTATTCATCAAATGAATAAGACAATCGGGTTGAATGTTGTTGATAGAGACATTTTAAACCAACTTATTGATTCGGTGAGTTATTGCAATCGCTTTGTTTAGAATTATTCTGAGGGATGATTGCGTACCAGAAAGATTTTGACTTTTTTTGCGTTTTTACTGAATCGAGCAAACAAATTATACCAACATAATTATGAAGCAATGAATTAGCGATTCTCTTCAAAAATCTTCGGATTATGTTAGACAGTTTGTTAGGTATGTAGTTGGATATGACATCACGCCACATCTCCGTTAAAAGTTTCAATTCATCATCATAAGCCTTTTAAGGGTACACTAGTAAACGGCACGAACTATTTTGTGCGCGGGGTTAAAATGCATTTTATATCAACCGACAACACGTGCGGAAGAGATAGATGCTGTGATGAGTAGTAGGAAGCTAGTTCGCGTATGTATAAACACTTTTGCAATTTTGTAGTGAAATGGATAATGATTTAGGACGAAACCGAGCGCGCAAAATTTTATAAACAGACCTTTGGCAGTTTAGATATCATGACAAAACGACTAAATCTATCTGTTAAAAATAAAATTATTTGCATTGTTGAACTACTAATCTATCCCTGTATGGAGGCCGTTTTGCAATTTTCCGTCTTCTTATGGTATTTATTCGCGCCCAAAAATGTGTTAAAATTAGTGTCGAAATGTGGAACTTTCAACGCTCATAACTTTCAAATATTATCTTTTTTTACTTTTTTGCTTCCATACAGGGCTAGATAATGATGAGACAAATTGATATCACTTTTTATTTTGAACGTACATCGTCAAACAGTGGAATAATCCCTAGACTACGTTTGTATGGAATAATTTTCGATTGACTTGTTACTGTGTTAAACCAATCACAATAGCCAATTTGACGGCCAATAATGATCTGACATTTGTTCAAGCTTTTTCAATTATGTCAAACTTTCGCATATAATAACAGACGTCCTGTCAGTTACCCCTCATTTGCAGATAAGCAAAGACAATCATCTATATATTATTAGAAAACAACGCAGCACAAAACAATTGCTAGCCACAATTGACAGTAATCATGCGTGCACATAGCCAGCAATTATCGACCGATCAATTTTTTAGTGTAATTTGTCTTGACTTGATCAGGTTTAATAAACCAATTATATGTTGGCAGTAACATATACTTGGGTAAATAAAAAGAGCATGAAATTACGCGGTTTTGAAGAAAAGAGTTCTGTGTTAACACCTGCTTTTAATAAGCTGATATGGTGTTTAGGGGTTAAAGTAGGTCTTATAAAGGACGAAACACACTGAGACAAGCGAAGACGCTTCAGTCCAATAACTTACACGGCATAATGACCCTTATCTCCACAATACAATGCACACATTTCAATCAAGAGAACACATTCGGTCGAAAGCATGCGCATTCGGTCGTCCCCGAGCAAAACGCCGCGCTATTCTAGTCGTTTTTGTGCAGTTTTTAAGAGCTATCTACTCTTTATTTAAAAAGAAATATCAATTAACAAAAATACGTTAAATTTCTACATAATGTTGATTCTAAAATTGTAGTACATTTTTTTTTAAAGAGGTATATGTTTCACTAATCACCTTCCAACAAAACCATAAAATGTGAAATAATTATTGATAGCATGCATCTCCTCGTAAAGTGTTCATTAATTATTTTTTATACTAACACTAATGGATAGACAATTTGATAACGAACATTTTGTAAGTTTTATTTTTTTCAAAAGAAAGATTTAAAGATTATTCGATTATATAAAGATTTTATTCTAAAATCTGAGCGTATTCACTACTGTAATTCATGCGCCACCAGTGCCGCTAGGCCAATAGGAATGCTCATATCTCATGCTGATTTTTTGGTCAGGGTACGGCCTTAAATTCAAGCGCATCTTTTTGTTATTGTTGATGACGCGATCGCGGGCCGCTTAGCACCTGACGATTAGCGATGAATTGATCTATGCGAATCAAAGCTACAAAAAGTAAACTGTTATTTATTTATTAGTTTATTCTCGCACTGGAATGCCTTGCAGCAATTACACCAATGGAGCACAATCTTATAATAAACTCACTATAAGTCCAGGTACGATGTTTTTCTTCACCGTTGTCAGCGATAACGTCTAAGATAAACTAAGAAACTACATATGAATTGTAAACTGCAAGTCCCTCACTACTACTTAATATAGACGCGATGACAAGCGAATGCGCGCACGTCCTACAGAATTTGACGAATCGCTTCGACTTGAACTATGCGTCTTTGTGCTCTAACTCTTAGACATGTCAGTTATTCGTTAGAAACTAGGCTGTATGTCTACTTGTAGGTCATCTAGGCATTTTATTGTAGGTAATCCTATTTGTGGGTAATAATACTTATTTTATGCAGGATGAAGACATTTTATTGTTCCAAAGTATACCTTAGAAGTCATAGTTAATAAATTTAACGCAAACCTTAATTTATGTAAAACGAATAGGTTTTCAATTGCCATTGTTTTCTTAGACACGAAATACCTATGAGACAGATACCAGAATGAAAATATTTGTCTGTTACCAAAGTAAAAGAAGGTTAGTCTGTCCAAGATATGCCGGTCGAGGTTCGATCGAGTGGTATCGTAATTTCCTCCAATTGAGTCAACCTCCACCTCCCTCAATCAAAATGACAGATTCATAATAGTTGTTTAAGACTCTTCTTATGGCAAGTGAGACGAGTTGTGATGGATAGTCGGAAAACTGGAGTGGAGAAAGATTCCTTCAAAAGACTTTAGAATATGGTTGATGATCTTCGTCGGCACATTAACCTGAATTCATAAACTTTTGCTACTGACTGTACCTACACAAGAGTACCACTATTAAATCTAGCGTATATTTATTTTGCATTTACTGGAAAACATATTTTTCAAACTCATTACTTTGTCGCTCAAGCAGTATTCTTGGTATATATTTCCTTATATTTATTTTATTATGTATGTCATTGTTACTTCTGGTTTAGTTTATTGTTATTTTGAATATGAATTTTGTTTCCTTGCCTCAGAAAGCATGTAAAGCTGTTGTTCCCGGCTGTCTTTTGTAGAACTTTATAGTTGTTGTAGATAGAATAGAATAGAATAGAAAAATATTTATTCGACACAGTCACAACACAACAACAACTAACAAGGAGTAAAAGACAAAACAGAAGTACAAAGACAGATTGCGCTGAACGTGCCCATACCGAAAGGGTTACCAACTCAGCATTTGCTGGGCGTCAGACACCCAGCGCTGGTTTTCAGTTGGCACCCCGCTAGTGACACACGGACGTGGGTAACACAATAAAATATAATATATACATAATTTGACATGATAATTTAAGGATGTGTAAAATGTGTAAATAAATAATGTACAATGAAATAATAGAAAAATAAGTGTATAGTAAGCTACAATGTGTGTGTGGGTTGTAACGAAAAACAAAAGAAAATAATAAATAAAAAATCTTTAACAAATACCCCACCAGTACCACCTCCTATCACAAAGAACAAAATAAGTCACCAATATAGTGCATTAGCCTACTAGTAGAAAGTCACCAGCCAGACTGTTCGTGAACGCATTATCTCCTTCTTGAATCACCACCAAGGCCTCCACAGCTAATGTTACTGCTTAAAAACTAAGTAGTTAATTTAAATTGCAATTGGAAAGAAGTCTACCAGGAAACAAAAAGTGAAAAATGTCACAGAGTTCCCGGCGACACAGACGCAACGGGCTCACCACATGTAGCCCATCTATTATCTACTATACCCAATTCTATACTACTGTGTTAAATGATAAACTAAATAAAATGTTGGATAGAAGACAAAGGCAGAAAATATGAAACCAGTCATATGTTACCCTGGTACTGGGTTGGGGAGGACAGATAGACTGTCTTCTTCTTCCTTCCTTCGTCCTTATCTCATTTTACTTGGGGTCAGCGCAACACGTTTTCTTCTTCTATACCGCTAACTCCCTTTTCTATGTTACTCCTCACACAGTTTATTCATATTTTCTTTGGCCTTCATATCCCTCTCCATCCATCCACATTTATATTCATAACTCATTTAGTATCATACGTTTCATCCCTCCTCAGCACATAAACGGTTTCTATTCAACTTTTCTGTCACACTAGGTACTTTCAAACTTCCTCATGTATAATCTTCGTCTTCATTATCTTCTACATCTACATTTCTCACTTTATCCATTCTCGTCACATCCATCTCAACATTCTCATCTCTGCTACATGCAATCTTTTTTCATACATCTTTTTCACAGCGCAACATTCTGATCCATACAGTACGACAAGTCTAATCACGAACTTGTAGATAGACAGTTACTCCATGTAAAATATTTGTATTGAAATGGATGCAGTTGAATACAATCAAACTGGATGCAGTTGGACTGAAAAGGAGAGGTTTGATTAACTGATTTTGTCAGAGCGAAACGTCTCTAATAGGGATGTTCACTGATTTTTTTCTTTCAGTTAGATTAATAAAAAATCATTTACAAAAAAAAACTGTCTTCCAAATAAAAACACTACAAAGTAACTTCAATTTCAGAAGTCGGTGTTCCTGTTTCGTGTCTTCGTTTTTTGACCCCGACTGCCGAAATTGAAGTTTTTTCACTTTGTAGTATTTTGGTTTGGAAGTCGGTTTATTATCTTTTGTAAAAAAGATTTTTCAGCTCTATAGTAAGGTACCTATAATGCCCACAGTGATGCCAGAATAGATTACCCAAATAACATGTAACATGAACATAACCGGTGGAAAGAGTATGTACCAGAGAGAACTGTACACATCTGCTTACCCGTTTAGAGCCTACTGGCGTGATTGTATATAATGAAATGGTGTAAACAATTAACAGACATGCGATGGCAGCAATCCCGAGAGATATGCCGTCATTTATTGAAGAGTTCTATTGTATATCTCTGAAGTTCTTTATCAGATCTTATCCAAATTTTAATGGGACCATTTCGGAATAACCTTCCTTCGAACAAAAAAAGAATTTTGCAAATCCGTCTTTAAATTTATGTCGGAGTTATGCCCGAACAGACATAAAAAAATATATAAACAACCGAATTGCGAACTTCTTCCTTTTTGGAATATCGGTTAAAATATTGGACACGTATTTTTTCTTTTGACACGTAAAAATGAAGTGACGACGACATAATGGGTTAAAATTTCCTTTATGGGCCGCTGATTTTTGGCGCGGGGAGGGTGGGGGGGAGAAGGGGGGAGGTTTTCTAACCCCCTGTACCATCCCCACCACTCGGAGCCCTATGGTTATGGAGATATCCATGGTTAAAGTTTTTACGATTACTATTTAAGCAACAAAGTCGACGGAGCCCCGCTCAGCGGGGCTCCTATTTCTGTCTGAAGGGTCTAAAGTAACCTAACACGAAGGAGATGACCGTCGTCTCTTCGAACCTAACCTGTCCATGCCGGGGTGCCCTAAGCTCCCGAGCTCGCTTCGCTCGCTCTTGGACTAATTCACATTTTTTTACCTCGCTTCTTCTTCTTTCGTGTGAGGTGTGACCACCTCTGGTGTCAGAGTTAATTAAGCCGCCTCTGGGAATCCCACAGGCCTCTGACTTGGCTATTTGAGGCTTACATCAATTATGTAAGTCCAGGTTTCCTCACGATGTTTTCCTTCACCGTTGCCTGTGATGTCTAAGATAAACTTAGAAAGTACATATGAATTTGAAAAAGTCACATTGGTACTTGCCCGGATTTGAACCCACGACTTCAAGCACGAGAGGCGAGGTCTTAGCCACTGGGCCACCACGACATTCGCTAATTATAATTAAGTAAAAATATATCTAATATCTCCATAACCATGGGGTTCCGTGGGGTGGGGATGGTACAGTGGGGTAGCCCCCCTACCCCCCTTGCCCTCTCTGCCTCCCCGCCCCATAAAACGATGGACATTTGTGGAAATTTTTAGTCAAACCTGAAAACTTTAACCATGGATATCTCCATAACCATGGGGCTCCAAGTGGTGGGGATCGTACAGGGGGGTAGCCAAACCACTCCCCCTTCGCCCCCACCCTCCTCGCACCAAAAATCAGCGGCCCATAAAAGAAAGTTTATCCACATAATGGGTTGAAATATCGTGTGACGTCACGTCGCTATTACACTTTATACTGACATAGTGACGTCACAAGCCCCCACTCCTGAACTTTGATGCGCTTTATCTTTGTAAATTTCATTGATTTGGTAAAGCAAAAATACGTGGTCAACATTATTTGGTAATCTCACTGACTGGCTTAATATAATTATTCTACCCAGGATACATCGCTATTGCAGGACTCTTGGCTTGACTCGAACATGCTGGAGTAAGATGCTGACCGCTTGGTGATCAAGGTTAGGTCATATAAACAAAGGGAGTCTAAAAGCGGGTAATGTTGACGAAATCACCAAAGTCACGGGCATTACCTGGATGAGTGGCACACAGAATCAGGAAGTATTTTCAAAGTTCTTTTGTTTTTAAGTTCAACGGTCTTCTAAAGCTGTTGGCATTGTTAGAATGAAGACAGGAATACGTATTGGTTTTGTTTGCACGCTAAAAAATCAGCTGTTAATGTTTTGCTGCACCACTTTGGTCTTCACCGCTGATGAATGTTATTCAAAGAACAGCTGGTGACATTGTGTAACGAGATTTTTTCAATTGTTCGTCAAAAGGTACTAAGTGTTAATTTTATGTGGTCCCATGATTATAATTCACATAAAGTTGATTCATACCTTGTGAACTTTAGCAAGAAATCGTAATGTCCATCCAACACGTTGTCAACTCACAAAACATTTAGAAATTAACATTAATGGTAATCATTGGAATACAATTTATCATATTACTGCTATAACACATAATAAACTATTGAATTCTGTTACAAACATCTCAAAACCATGTTTATTCACTTGCAAAAACAAAACACGTTGGAGTTCGAAATTCGAAAAGCGCGTGGAACGGCCAATTTTTAAATTCCGAAAGCGTGGCGTTTCGTTGCGCATCTGCGCGTGCGACGGACACTTGTCACTTTGACACCTCAATACATACTGCTACATTCTGCCTCTGTCGGTGTGTTTTTTTTGTTTTTTCTTATTTTAGCTTAAGGGCTGTGCTGTAGATATTGTGAAGATATTTTTGGTGAGATAAAAATTAATATCGTAGTATAGTTTCTGTGATATTTGTACTGGTTGTTGTGACATTGAAATAGAGGAGAGTCCCATGATATTGAACAAAGCGAAAACTTGCTAAAGAAGTCTGGCCTACTGTTATGTAGACTCAGGTACTCGTAAGTGTCTTGTAATAATAATTTTTAATTTTAATAAATACCCAAGAGTCCTTGTTTTGGGTAATTTTTTAGCACCTAACTCTTTTCAAAAATTCATGACTAGTATTAATCCGGCTTTAATCCCGTTGTCCATCTGACAAGAACCGTGCATAATTTTTTTATCATTGAAAGAAAATTGCAAATCGGATCAGTGTTGCCAGAGATTACCTCATCTGCAGATCACCAAACCAAGCATAGCACATCTCTCACTGTGTACCACAAAAAAAAACTAAACAAACTCTACTTTTGAAATTATTTATAATACACCATTGACTTCAATTAGATATCCATGACCGATAAAAGCAGCATTTAACTCATGTCGCGTTTAAAAAAACAATACGCATAGAGCATTTACCTTAAGAATGCTAGACGTTTTTAAATGATAACTTATTGTATTGCATATTTTATTTTTAAAGGTGTTGGTGCACGGATGCTGGTTGGATTCTGGAACTTAAGGACGAAACGCTATTAAGTGCCTTCCAACGCTTTAGTGCCGTAAAACAGTTAGTTTCTAAAGCATACTCCATAGTAACGGCTAGGTTAAAATATTCGAAAAGATATATATTTATTTATCGATTCATGTACATTATTTGTGAAACACGGTTTTTAAGTGTAAATAATAGCTTTGCTTTAAAAAAAGAATGAACAACACGATATTTCTTCGGATACTCCTCCAAAATTATGTTTTTTTTATGTTTAAAAATACATTGATGGCTAAAATTTATTCATAACCGAAATAGCATTTTAAATCAAAAAATATTTTCAAACAAAACTGTCCAAAAGGAGGTTCCATATTTATATTCTGGCAGCGAGTGGGCGCACGGTCAGTACTGCGTTAACATTAGGGTATATATGTCGCAGGTTTTTCATAAAATTAGGTTATTGATGAAAAACCGGCAGATGACACATTTGAAACTAAATTTCATCATAAACCTGTAACAATCCAGATTTTTGATCAAGAACCTGAACTAGTTGGTCTTTGAATCAGTCCAAGAGCGAGCGAAGCGAGCTGGGAGCTTAGGGCACCCCGACACGGACAAGCGAGTGAACTCAGATCCCGTCATCTCCTTCGTGTTAGGTTACTTTAGACCCTGCATTCAGTAATAGGAGCCGCGCTCAGCGGGGCTTCGTCGACTATGTTGCTTAAGACGACGACTAACGCCAACAACCTTGAGGGAACAAAAGGCGCACTCGTTTCACACCCGCGCGAACCGAAATTTAGTAGTTTTTTGTACTTTCCTTATTATTCTATGACTTTAAAAAAAAGCCTCAGATCAAAATGTAGATAATTAAATTGTCTTTGAGATGGTGTGAATTTCATTAAAACATGCCCAGCGGTTTTGGTGTGATTGTCGTGTTTTTGTTCGTTTTAGACATAACTTTACAAATTAATTACACTATGTTTTACGAATAAAAATCAAAATTTGCTCAGATCAAATTATTAAGAAAATAGTCTAATATAGTATTTTTTTGAAAAATAGTTTTTTATTTTTCATTTTTTAGTTGTACCTATCTAATAGGCAAGTTGTTTGACATGGTACTTATAACGCCAGAATAAATTGCCCTAATATAATATATATTTTTTTCAAAAAAATACGACTGGCCATTTAGACGTGATTCTCATTTTAAAATCAGCTACTCAAGGTAATCGGCGCCTTAAATATTAGTATTTTACCGTTTTTACGTCGTACTTTCACCGTTGCACCTATCGGCCGCGCCAAGCAGGGGGCACGGTCACTGACAAGCAAGCGCGAGCGCGACGCAAACAAGAAATGTTTTTTTATCATTTGGCTGAATCAAGTTAGGGATTTGTTAAAATCACTAGATTTGTTTAGGGAAATGATAAAATCGTGTTTTTATTGTAACATCCTCCGTGATTTGATCAAATCCCTGTTTTTATCATATCTTTGTGACATATTTACCTTAAGGTGAATAAATTACAGATATACTCAAGAAACTGAGAGGGATGGTCGGTTTTTGGAGGGAGGTCTTGACAAATACACTTCTGTCGGTGTCAATAAAAGGAAGTGCGGCAACGTGCGAATAGTCACGCCATGGTCTGTTACTATTGTCTACCAAGTCTTACTGGTAAAAGTTCGAAATGCTCCTCAATTTTTTATTACTCATTGGTGTACTAAATAAATGATAATTTCTTTTCATTTGCCACTCTCTTCAATTCGACAGTATTAGTATGGTCCTTCGAGCTGCAAAATATAATGATCAAATTGACGCAGTCTAAAAGTACCCTAACCTATCATTGTCCTTTTGTCTTGGCTGGGTAAGCACATCTATTCATGGTGTTATTATGGTAAACGTCTGGTATTTTATGTGTAATGTATGTAATAATATAAAAAATGCATTGTAATGCTCACATGGAGCCATCTATCTATGTTCTACGTATTAGAAATGTATTGTTAGGGTATATATTGACTTGTTTGTTTGTATTTTTCTTTGTTCTATACGACAATTACAATAGCTATGAACAATTTGTAGTATTTACGGTAGCATTACTAAAAAACCTTTTTTGCAAAAAAATACTACGTCGCGTCGGCAGTCGGTAGGTACCATTTTTTTGCGATATGGACACCGAGTTCCAAAAATTGTTATTTTACACTTTGTAGTTTTTTATTTGGAAGTCGGTAGTATTTTTTTGATGTTTTTATTTTTCACTTTTTAGTTGCTACCTATTAGGCAAGTTGTTTGATATGGTACCTATAACGCCAGAATAGATTTACCGAATATCATGAAACTTGAACATAACCGGTGAAATGAGAGATCTGCGTACCCTTTAAGAGCGTACTGGCGTGATGTTATGTTATGAAATGGTAAGTACAAACAATAAACACAAATGCGATTGCCATCCTGAGAGATTTGCCGTTATTTATGGCAGAGTTCTGTTATATATCTCCGAAGTTCTTCATCAGATCATCGCCAAATTAAAATGGGACCAATTTCGGAACATATTTTTTCAAACAAAAAAAGAATTTTCGAAATCGGTCCACAATTGACGGAGATATCTGTGAACAAAAGCAAACTTAAAGTCGAACGTAGAACCTTTTTCGGAAGTCGGTTAAAATATTTTTACGACACTACCTTCTTTTTCTAAATTCGACTTGCAAATGCTTTAGTAAATTACTAAATTTGCGACACTATAATTTACTGCCTAATGTTTTGATGGTGTATTCGTATTTTAAAAACCTATTTAGTCTTCTCTTCCTGGATTAGTCACAAAAAAGAAATAAAAAAATAAAAGCGTCTTAAAAATTATAGTACCTGTGATCTTCTTACTTTTTTGTGTGAGGATGTGGTCACCTCTGGTGTCAGAGTTCATTAAGCCACCTCTGGGAACCCCACAGGCCTCTGACTTGGCTATTTCAGACTTACATTAACTATATAAGTCCAGGTTTCCTCACGATGTTTTCCTTCACCGTTACCTGCGATGGCCAAGATAAACTTATAAAGTACATATGAATTATATAAAACTTTATAAAACACATTATCATCATTATGATCTTCGTCTCTGCCAGCCGCAAGATTACCACTGCTGGATATATGTGTCACCACATCGACCAGTCCTGAGCTGAACTTCTCGTTTCCAGCGAACTCTGGCAGCCATCATCATATCCACCTTGTCTGAGGATTTCCAAAGTTGCACTCTTTTAAGGTTTTACATTTTTTATATTGGTAGATTCGCGTTTTACCACTATCTCACTAGAAGTAACCTCTTCACAGTTTGTAGCTTTCAGGAAACACAGTCTCAGACAGGGAACTCCACTCCTTAGCTGTACGCGCACAATCAAAAATTCCTAAAACGTTTTATACGTATTTGTGGGATGTCCACCACATGCCGCTAGGCTTGTTCCACTACGCGAGAAAAGAAAATAACACATTAATAAATTTATACTTATTACAATTTATTCACTCATAAAGCAGACATTTTTACAACCATAATAGTTAATAAAACCTATGATTTGTATTTATAATATTAGTATAGATATAGATATATTATTTATTTATCTCAGATATGAAATCCATAGTTGTTAGTAAGTACAAATACTTATATACTATGTTAGTCACTTAAAATTAGATACACATACAACACATACACATCATGTCAAAATTGAAGTACAAAAATCTAAAACGAATAATTATGATTTAAAATTAATGTCAATAAAATAAAATAAATTGAAAAATCCAAAAAAATAAAAAGTACATTAAGATTAATTAAAAGTTTTCTAAAATTCATTATAATTTATAAAATAAAAGTCTGTGTTCAGTAGGGGTCAAATTGAAAATTTACTAAATGTACTTCTACTTCTCGACATGTAATTGAACACAATGCCACAATATTGGGCAATCTGTTCGGCCCGCTACAACGCTGAGTATGCTGTTGTCACTGCCGCGGACACGACTTAGCAGCGAGGCGGCTCTTTTTCTAAGGATGGCATGAAAGCCATGAATATAGAAGTGTAGATATAGATTATACGTTACATACATACAAACATCAACTACAAATGGACAAACATGTTAATTCTCAGGTTATTAGTCGTTAGACGTCATCCATTAAGGAGTACATTACGTAACTTTGTCAGTTTTTGCTGTAGATATTTTGCAAATGCAGTATATTTGAATAGAAGGATCTAGACAAGTGTCATTCGATGTCAGCGAAGGCAATAGTCGAAATTTAAAAATGTAAGGCATTGATCACGTGATTGTTCGATATCGCTTGTCAATCGCTATAGTGTCTCATCTCGCATACAGCGGATTTATGAGACCTTCATCAGATCATTATGCCTAAGGTTTCCTAACCATTTGCATAAAAACCTTAGACATAATATAACATGGCATACTTCTATTTATCCTAATTATATTTACGCATAACCTTATTTTCGCATAACAGCTTACGCATATTTTTTTTGGCATAATTACTCTAATAATGTTTAAGCTTAACATTCTAAAGCATAAATTTGTTTACGCATAATGATATTAAAACATATTTTTTCCAAGCATAACAAATACGCATAATAATTAACTCCTAAAATGATTTGTTTTTTTTTCCTGTAAGAAGCATGCAAACAAGCATACACCATGCATGCAGCAGGCATGCAGCATGCAAGCATGCAACATGCAGCAGGCATGGTTTCTGTCACGGCTCCGGCGCTATGGGGCTACGCCGATTCCAAGCGAGTTGCTTGTCACCTACGCGATTTTAAATAACACTCTAGGGGTAGGGCAGACAACTACGTGGAGTCGGTTTTGCAGCGATTCGTTGCTGTCATAAAAAAAATTAATACGTAAATATAACTCAAATTTGTTTCCGTTATTCTTATTATTTTTTATGCCTTAATACTATTATGCTTATAGGGCTACTAAAATTATGCGAATTAAAAGTGTGCCAACACAAGAAAGTTATGCCAACGTAATCTGTATGCCAAAAAAATGGCAAAGTGTCATTATGGCAAAACAAATTATGCCGATACAGTTATGCCAAAGTATATTAGGAAAAAGAACATTATGCAAAAAAAGGATCCCTATGCCTACGTGTTGGAGGCTTGCCAACGCTGAGTCTGCCGAAACGTGGTCGCCACTCTGGAACCCTTCGCCGATCCCCACTTCGTAAAATTACGAGTACTTACGTTTGTAAGTACGTCTGCAAGTATATTTTTTGAAAAGACTGTCGTAGGTATCGTTTACTGTTATTGTCGGAGCTGATGAAGATTGCTACTATCTTTGCATTATATAGAGTTAATCTTTCTAGTATTATATGGCAGCATAGCCAGCATTGTGTGAGTACCATGTACTTCAGAGCTATCATTGTCTAGATACCTACGTCTTCTATTGACTTGAATGACTCCGGTGGTTGAGAGTATGTCATGCCCACTCAAATGTCTCGCCGATGGTGGCGCGTGTGTCGGATCATTTAGCTCCCTTCAAAATGGTTGAGCTGAATGGTGCTGATACATGTGTCATGTTCGTGAACGGGCGCTGTCGGTTGGGACTGGTCATCTCTTAGCTGCCATGGTTTATTTTAATTGATTCTAATTGTATTTCTGAATTGTCTTTTTATATTTACTATGGACACTTTTAACTTTCTACATCGTTCTCACATAATGTGTAATCTCAACATGAATGATGTAACAAATGATTTGTAATAATTACCTAATTGAAAAAGAGTGTCCATGGAGTTTCTTGCCCGTTCTTCTCCATAGAGATCTACGCCTTGGAATGGGCATCTACGGTACTTTCACAGTTATTATGTCTTGTGACTGGGACTGTAGCACCATAATTTTGTTATATTTTATTTTGTCTTTTGACAATTCAAAAGTGCCTGTAACTGGCCTACTTGAAATAAAGTGCTTTGACTTTTGACTTTTATTGCAGATGTACAAAAGTAAGTACTTACTCTATTTGATGTTTAATTTCAAGCTACTACTTTTGTAGCAAAACAAACAATTTAATTACATCATTCGCCAACCTATAATTCGTTCTTTTAATCGTAATGCCGAATAAGATTATTTTATCAAGCGCCATGACACTAGGATTATCTCTTATTTAATTAATAAAGGCCATCTGTATGTCATTATTTACGCCAGGTGATTTTATGAGGGTCTGTACTTGCCTATGTTACTTATTTTTACGTGCGTTATTTATTGACAAGCACACTTCTGTTGGTGACAATAAAAGGAAGGGCGTAATGTACGAATTGTCACGCGATTTTTTTTTGTAATAGCTAGTATAAAAATCTTATATTAAAAATATTAATAACTAAATTATCGTCCTGGATTTTTATAACCAATATAATAATGTATGAGTATATATCATAGCAGTGGTGGCCCAGTGGTATCAGCCCCGACTTACAAGTTGCAGGTCGTGGGTTCGAGCCCAGGTAGGCGCTTTACTTTGTGTAAATTATTTCATCATCACTGCTCTCAAAACGGTAAAGGAAAACATCGTGAGGAAACCGGCATGTCCTAGAACCAAAAATTCAAAGACATGTGACATCCACCAACCCGCACTGGGCCCGCGTGGTGGATTACGGCCCATTCCCTCTCACAGAGAGGAGGCCTGTGTCCCAGCAGTGGGAACATTAATAGGCTGATGATGTGATGTGTGTGATGTGATATCATAGCCACTAGCTTTTCGCCCCTGGCTTTTCTCCCGCGGCCCACCCTGCAAGAATACAATTTTACGAGATATAAAGTTAATGACATTCAGAGATAGTATTGCTTTTTATCACCGAACAAAGTTTTAAGTTTAATTGGACCAGTATTTTCAGTTAAATATTTCAACTATTTATAATATTAGATTTTAATAAGTCCGTGTTTTACTATAGGCCAAACCACTTTATACTGTCTATTTTTGGTAATTGTCCCTCTGTGTGTAAAGTTAAAGAAGTGAGGACTATTATTTATTAGACAATTACTCTGAACGCCTTCAGTAAAGTAAAGACTGAAGTGCTTTCAGCCTCATCCAGACATCAGCTTTGTTTATGTCTTTCGTAATATCACTATAGTTATGATCAAAGCTAGGATCATTTATATTCCAAAAGAAAAGCATCACCGTTATATTGTCGAGGAGAAAGTACTAATACACGATAAAACAAATCGAACCATCATAACTGTCATTGTGCTTACAGTACCTTTGTTATAACCTCATAAACTGCTAATTACCGACAATAGTTAACAAAGAACTGCGTAGATTACGATCAGCATCATATCTGTCCCGATTCGTCAAAGTAAGGAGGGATTTATGTAGGGAAGGAAAGGTTAGAGCTATCAAAGGTTAATGTCATCAGCATTGTAGGTACTCCTAGTAGTCATAACGGGTGATTAATATCTATAGCAAGCGTTAAGCCATAATCCTCAAATCATAGATAGAAGTGTGACACTGAAGTGAAAAATAGTTTGATAGATAGTGAAGCGAGAAACAGAAAGCGAGTAGTATGCAAACACGTAGCGAGTGTCAGCCAGAAGGTCACCGGAACTTTACGGCTGCTGTTTCAATTAAAAATATTCATGTATCATGTTACACATGTTTAAACAAATAAATTCATCTTTCTTCCAGCTACAACAACAACAACAACAGTCAATAACAGTCAACAATTTTGCATGCCGTGAGGCAAAATGTATCGGTACTGTTCTACAAAAAAACAGCATCTGATCTGTGGACTTGACTGTTAGACTGTTAGACTTTGGGTGCAGTCACACACATAAAAAGTGTTGTATGCATGGCCCCAGTAATATACAATAAAAAAAATTCGGGAACGTATGGTTGGTTACTTAGCTATGTCGGCGTTACGGGAATCGCGAAATGAGTACTTGTTTTACTTCGTGTTGGAGTTAGTTTATTATAGATAAATTACAAAGAGTAAGAGTGCCGACCGACCGCTCCTCTAGACCGAAAGAGACTGAATGAATGCTTTTACACAATTGTCAAAAACTGGGATACGATCGGGACGGCACGTTACAAACTAAAACACAAAGGTATTTTACAGCTAAATGGGTTGCACAATAAATAAAAAAAGTTAACATTTACAAAAGAACCGTCGCCATCACAACACAAACCTTACGGTTATGACGCAAAATTCTTAAAACTAAGACAATAAACTAATCGGTCCAAAGTCCCTTGCACATTACAATAAACTATTGTTATCCTGAAGACAACATGCAATAACATCTGTGTGCAGGCCGTGAGAATCCTTAAAATAGCGGTAATTTACAGTTAACTTAAAATACTATTTATATACTAAGTTCCCTAAAGTAATACCTATTATATTATAAACAATTCATGGAGACGCTACAAATTCCTAGTGATATAAAGCAATTGAATTATAATTTATTTAAGAAAACACTTAAAAAGCTGCTTACTGATAAGTGCTACTATAACATAGTTGATTTTTTAAATGATAAATTTTGATTTTTATTTTGACTAATTTTATTCTATATTGACATATTTTGTATTTAATTAATACTCGTATTGACTACATTTTGTACTGACTCTGATTGTATGTTGAATTATTGATAACATTTTGCACTGACTCTTAATTTTTTATATATGAAACTGACATTCATTTATTTCATTTTGTATGCCGAATGAGGCAAAATATGTTGGTCCGGTAAAATTGTTTCCATCTATATGTGCATATTCATGTATCATGTTACACATGTTTGAACAAATAAATTTATCTTTATCTTTACCTATATTTAGCAAATAAATTATTTCATTCATTCATTCATTCAGCTCACATAATGGCCATGCTTGTACAGTCCCTAATCTTTCTCATAATTGACTATGGTAATGTATGCTACTATGACCCGAATGCAGATCTAATCATTTAACTCGACCGCCTTCTAAATAACTGCATTCAATTTGTCTTCAACCTCCGTAAGTATCATCATGTATCCGCACATCGATCACTATTAAAATGGTTACATTCGTCAGCGTAGAGCGCCGAGGGCCTTGACTACCCTGTTTTTTTATTGATAAATCTACTTCTCCTTCTTATCTGACTTCTGTTCAATTGCTTTGTTCTCCCCATAAGTCATCGTTCCGCCAATAATTGTCTTTTACAATATCCCTCTCAACGCTCTGGGTTTATCCATTCCTCCTTCTTTGTCTAGGCGATCTGCCTTTGGATTGCACTCCCACAGAACATCAGGATGGCAAACAGTCGGTTCACCTTCAAATTGAAGGCACCTGAGCATTTTCGCAAGAAAATTACAGAATCTTCACACAGTTAGTTTGTTGGATTCGGTTTCTCAATGACATTGTTTATATATTATGTATATACTTATTTATTTTTTAAATGTTTTTTTTTAATATTTTTTCTTTTATTTAGTTGCACCTTCCTTGTTTTACCTCTGCACCACGCTAAGGTCGACAGGAAGAAAATGCCTAAGTCCTCCTTTGTACTTGTGCATGTGGTTTTAATTAATGAATAACTATGCGAAAAATAGTATTGTCAATTATATATTATTTATAATAAGAAGAAAGGAGAAGGTAATATTATAATGGCATAGTAGTCAAACCTAAATTATTACAATGAATCATAAAAATCAACCTTTAGCAAATATAAAGATTCGTTTGGCGCCACATGTTTTTTAGTTCTGCATAATTTTTTCCACGCAATAATACTCGTAATTGTAGTTAATTTTAATTAATTGCACTAAACTAGCTAAAGAAAAACAAAAGTACACCTTTGTTTTAAGCCGGAGGCTACAAGGCGCGGCGGTTTCTCTATACTACTTGTGAATCATGATGCGGCATCGTTTGTAATTGATACCCTTTATGTTTTTAATTGAATTTCAAGCGACAATATTATTACACAACACTGAATAGCGGAGTAGGCCATCAGTTCATAAATGGTTTTAAATAATTAAAGACCTGTCAGTTTGGAGCCAAAAATGGTGTCAGTTTTATTAGTCTTTCCAATGTCTTCATCATATTGTAGGCAGTTCACGAGTAGTGTATACTTGTTCATAGGTCTCATCAACAAAATGATGTCCAAAAAACCCGGATTGGCAATTAGTAATCTCAGATAGCTGATAGTACCAGTAAAACAAAATCCTCTCATGAATTTTACGAGGGGAAGCCCAAAAGTTCGCGGATTAAAATACTTATTTTAAGGAACTTTTGGACAATAAGGGTGACTAGAAATGAGCCCACATAACTAGGAACGAATACTTTAATTATTCAAATTCTTCTTAGCAAAATCTTGATGTGATATATATAATACGACAAAGTGGCCGCGTTGTGCAGCCGCACGCCACAGTGTGCTTAGTGCGAGTTTTTTAATGTCAAAAAGTATACAAAAAAAGAGGTTTTGCCTTGCCGTCACTAGACGGCGCTTATCCAGTTTCAATACAAATTGGCGTTAACGTTAACGCGATTGAGCGTGAGTATAAACTCGCACTAGGCCTTAGTGCGAGTTCTATATATAGAGAGACTCTATATACTCTGGCAGCTATTCAATGCGCACTCACACACGGTAAGACACTGGATAGTGTGCTGGTGCTGGTGGTTGTGGTGGGGTCCCTCAGGGGTGCGTATGAACGACAAACTGGCCGCGCGACGCAGCACAGCACACGCCAGGCAGCTATTCAACAGTGCGCACTCACACACGGTAAGACAATAGATAGCGTGCTGGTGCTGTTGGTGGTGGTGGGGTCCCTCAGGGATGGGTGCTAACAATAAGTATGTGGAATGCCAGGTCAGCCATGATGATCTGAGAGAATTTCTCATAAATTATGTTGTCTGCTAACGTAAGCTAAATATAAACTTTCTCTTCATTCTTATCGCATTGTTTAATTCCATCATATTTTTATTATTGACTTTATAGCTATTTCAATTTACATTTATATGTTTTATTCGTATTTTGAGATCAATATCTGATATACAGTGTAGCATTATAATTTTTAAATGTCACATAGTTGTAATATATAGGTAGAATGTGAACTTATGTTGTTATGTTTTCTTTTCTAGATAAACAGCGCCGTGTATCCTTCGAAAATTGTTATTTATTACAGTTTTATGTTCGTTATAAATCAAGCTGGTTATTCTTTTAAAGTCTAACTGGAAATAAATAACGCTTGTTTTAGTTTGCGGAAAGCCATAGTTTTCACAAACAACTATGTTGTGAACATAAATCATTAGATATGTTGACTTATATGCCACATACACCACTTAAATCAATTCTAATAAAATTTCATATTTTATACTTTTTTTATTATTATTTGTGATGGGTTTGCTCTTGACTCTAGTCTAGGTCAGAGGTGACAGAGACAAAGTCGAAGATGGAGTGAGCTTACCCAGAAGAAGCCTGTTCACTCTAACTTTGAAGAGATTCGGGTTGTATGCGTTCGGAAACACAGACGCAGGCAGTGAGTTCCACTCTTCTGCAGTGCGTATTATGAAGGATGTTTGGAAGCGCTTGGTGCGAATTGGTGGAATGCCAACTAGGTGAGGATGTAACTTGCAGTGCGTCTACATGTCCGATGATAGAAGGGGGCCGGTGGGATGAGGTCGTGGAGTTCATGAGCACACTCGCCAAAATACAGTCTGTAGAAGACCGACAAGCAGGCAAAATTGTTTACATCCATTTAGGCACTAAGCGGCACTTATGCAAGTATCTTCGTTTAAAAAAATGCGTTTTACAATATTTACATACATACATTCATTCATAAACGTGAGGACGATGCACCTAGTATTAATAACACTATTAAACTACGTATAGTAATGAAATTGTTTAAGCACTAACAGGTAAATTCATTAATTTAGTAAATAGGAACATTTGCCCTCAAACTTACAAATATTGAAAACATAGGTAAATTACCATAGATTAATTGACTCACACACTGTTTCATTGTTGTTGAACAACTATGAAACAGTGTGTGAGTCAATTTCCTTAACAAAATAATAAAATAAAAATTCATCATCAGCACATTGATGATGAATAAAAAAATAAACCAGTTTGATTTTGTCTACAATAAAGACTGCCCTATGGAGTAGAACCAGCATCTTTCCAAACATTTTTATCTTGAATATAATCATCTCATTTGTAATATGCTTGTTTACAAAGTGTGCTTTTCAGAAAAGTTTTTGCATCCTCTGTATTATAGAATAATATTTAGTTATGAATTTAACTGACAGTGTCGTGAATCTTGTAGCTATATGCACCTTGCCGTCGTTAATCCGGGGATGGGTGACCGTAATTTATGTACAGTCAAGTGTCAAAAGTGCAGTCATACTCTCCCAAAACTCAATTGGCTAGTTTTTGCAGAAGAAGTTAAATTATAACAGATAATTATTTATATGTGACCCGCACAGGACACGAGAAATAAGCAAAGCCACAAAATAAGCAATAATAAGAAAAACCTTCGTGCGAGACCAAAAAGCTCCTATCTTAGCAATTCAGCATGTGCAGCGATATCCACAAAGAAAATAACTCTGCGCTGGTATTCTGATAAAGCCCACTGTTGACGCCACGGACACACTTACGGAAACGGAAAATACTTTAAAAATAAAATAGAATAAATAAATAACCCGAATGTTGTCCCGAGGGGTAAACCCTGTCGCACTGCCACTTCTCTTCTCCTTCGACCTCCACGACACATTTCCAGCTGCTATGATGGCTCTTTCTCTGCTACTGCAGTGCGTCTCTGGAATTCTCTCCCGCACTCCCTACGCGTCAGCCCTAGGTTTTCAAGAGGAAGATTAAAGAGCATATTCTTGCGCAATGACATAATATTAGTATGTATATAAAAATATGTATTTATGTAAGTATATTTTATTTTATTCGTCATAAGTTAATTTAAAATTGTACACCGGATCATTTCTTTTTTCTGATGTGTTTGCTCTTGACTCTAGTTCGTCTAGGTCTCGTCTAGGTCAGAGGTAACAGAGTCAAAGTCGACGATGGAGTGAGCTTACCCAGAAGAAGCCTGTTCACTCTAACTTTGAAGAGATTCGAGTTGTATGCGTTCGGAAACACAGACGCAGGCAGAGAGTTCCACTCTTTTGCTGTGCGCATTATGAAGGATGTTTGGAAGCGCTTGGTTGATGGATTGGCAACTAGGTGAGGATGGTCACTTGCAATGCGTCAAGATGTCTGATGGTAGAATGGGGCCGGTGGGATGAGGTCGTGGAGTTCATGAGCACACTCGCCAAAATACAGTCTGTAGAAGACCGACAAGCAGGCAACCTTACGGCGATGAGCCAAGCTGTGAAGCTTGGCATCCACCAGTTTGACGTCGCCAATTAGTCTCTAAGCTCTGCGTTCCACTGAGTCAAGTGCGGCAAGCTGATACTTTGCTGAGCCATCCTAGAGGTGGCTGCAATACTCCATGCAGGATCGGACTTGCGCTTTGTAAAGAGTTAATAGCTGTCCAGGTATAAAGTATCGCTTCAGTCTGTTTAGGATGCCCAGTTTCTTAGCCGCAATTTGGGATTTGTACTCGATGGAGGCGCCAAAGTTGAGACTGGATGTCAACTCCATGCCAAGGAGCTCGAGCCGATCAGTTACAGGAACAGATGCACCCCGAAAAGTAGGCGTTTGGATGAAATGAGTCCTTTTTGCGGTAAAAAGACATGCCTGTGTTTTGGCGGCGTTAAAAGAGACCAGATCCTGTCCTCTATAGTGTCATCTTTCTCTGTCACCCTAGGATTTGCTGTAAGAGAACTCAACATTGAGTTAAGCTTGCCTTTGTACATGTACTTTATTATCACACTGTATGTAATGTTGTGTTTGGTGTACAATAAAGAATTAAGAACAAACAAAATAGTATGAACACACAAGGTGAGTCAAAGTATAGTAAAATTATGTGTAAGTTTAAAACATCACCAGTTGCAGTATTCTACATGAGGTGACTGTCTACCTAACCTCAACAACCCAGTAATTGCATATTATGACAAGCATTGATATCTCATCGGCATTATTTGTGACAGATTTTCTGGCTTCCGACTACCCGTACCGACTTATACAATCCCACCGCACTATTCCCAAACCACTGCAATTCCTGTAAGCCAGAATCAACAGTGGCGACCATTAGAAAAGCGCCGAGGCTATGTAGCTCAACGAAGTCACGGAGAGTGAATTTAACTGTCTTGGATCCCACAATGAAATTAATCAGAAAAGAATAAAGGAGGAGTAGGAAAACCCGTAAAGACTCTCAAAGATGTACAAATGATAGCCAAGACCACGTGCTTTCACAAGCACGGACGAGTCTTGATAAGGGTCAAAAGTGCAGTCACACTCTACCAAAACAGATAAGACATTTTTTTGTAGGCAGCAGAATTTCAACTTTTCGCGGTTAGTAGGAATAATCTATACTTTAATTTCTATGCAAAATATTAAATCAGTTGTACATAATTTAACTATAAAATGAATCATGTAAATAATTATCAGTTCTTTCTTTCAACTTTTTTTTGGTCTCGCACGAAGGTTTTTTCTTATTATTGCTTATTTTGTGGTTTTGCTTATTTCTCGTGTCCTATGCGGGTCACATATAAATAATTATCTGTTCTTTCTTTCATCTTTCTTTCCTTCTTTCTTTCATACTTTATTTTTTTTCTATTCAGCAGCATCCAGTTAGACTGGAAGACAACCCCTACAGAGTTCAAAAAAGGCAGGCATATGAATTGATCTTGTCAAGACAGTGAACGTACGCTGCTACTCCGGTGGTCGTTAATACTAAAAATACCGAACCACGTCTCTTTCAAAAGCATTTTCTGACGCTGACAAAAGACTAGCCTGTAGCAATAGCTAATTTAACACAATATTAAGTTCTCTATTAGACCTCACATTAACTATTTGTCTTCTACAACGGCCATTTAAAACTTACATGATAATTAAAAAACAGTAATTGCTACATTAACATACGTAATACCACTTTATCGTTTCCACTGCGCATTCGTTGCAAATAAGACCATTAGTTATGGTAAAATAATGGATAAGGGAATCGTAGGTAATAGACAACTTACTTTGTGGGTATTTTATTAGAATGTGGAAGTTGAGATGAGCAGATTTGTGATAAGAGCTCCATTAATCTTGGGTTTGTCATGCGTGAAACCCGTGACTTCACTAACATGACGGCAGTGAAATCTCTTTATAATGCGTTGGTACGAAGCAACTTTGAAATTAGTGCTATCATCTGGAATCCTTATGAAGTGAAGTGTTCTCAGATGCTGGAAAAGATGCAGAACAAGTTTACCCGATACCTATATATGAAGCAATTTGGTGTCTACCCTTTCTACCCTCTTATGTATCCGACTCTTTTTGTTATAGGGATGGTTGGGTACTATAAGTTGGAGGTAAGGCGCAACCTAGCTCTTGCAAAATATGTTTTTATGGTTTTTCGTGGCATGCTGAACAATCCACAAATATTGGAATCGTTGGGATTGCTCGTTCCAAACAGGAGGCTACGGTTAAGACCTAGGGAGGGGCTTTTTAATGTCCCGGCAACCCGTACTAATTTATTAAAGTTTGCACCAGTGATTTGTGCAGTAAGAATAATGAATAGGATATCTCTGCGTTTGGACATATTTTCTTGCTCTTTGGCGGAATTCTAGAGGGTGACACTTAGTGTGTCGTCCACAGTGTAACTTGTGCTTCTACCCAGACCCGTTACTTGGGACTGTAATATTAGCTATTAATGACTACTTTTGTTAGCTTGGGTCTTACCTGTTAAAACAAATGTATGTGTATGTATGTGTATTATTAGTAAAAGTAAGGTGCGAGTTAAGGCGCTATATACGCCCCAATGTTAACGCAGTACTGGCCGTGCGCCCGCTCGATGCGAAAATATCAATATTAAACCTCCTTTTGATCAGTTTTGTTTGCAAAATATTATTTGATTAACATAGCTATGTTAGTTATGAAGAAATTCTAGCCATCAATTTTTCTGTGTAAAAATATTTTTAAACATCCAAAGTCATTCTAGAGGAGTTTCCAAAAGTTGCGAAAAAATATCGTGTCGTTAATATTTTTTTATAGCAAAACTATTAGTTACACGAAAAAACCTTGTGTTTAAAATTATGTTCATGAATCAATAATAAATATATATTTTTCAAACCTTTTAACCTAGCCGTTACTAAGGAGTATGCTTTAGAAAGTTACCGTTTTACGGCACTAAAGCGTATGTAGGCCCTTAAGCGCAAGATCACGACGTGAGACCAAAACGTAGTGTCGCACGCAAACTCTCTTCGATTTTAGTCGTTACAATCTGTTATATTGTTAACAATACAATATTATATTAGTAGTATAAAAGTAAACGAAGATTCGATTGTACAACGAATTATATACAACTAGATGCCAAAATCTATCTATATTAATATAAAAAATGTTTGTTTATTTGTTAATTGACAAAATGTTCTGGCATTCCGAGCGGGACGAGATCAGTCTCTTCTTCATTAGCTTTTTAAGTGGCGCCAAGTCTTCTGTCGCCATGACGAGAAAATTCCTCTCCTTAATCTCCTTTTCTTATTTCATTCAAAATTTACGTAGAGAGAAGCACAAACTATTTTTTTTTGTTAACTGCAATTATAAGTAATACCCATGCTCAAGTGTTGCCGAAGATAGAAAAGAATGGTCGATTTGCTTAGGAGAAAACAAAATCGACGATCGTCCGCATCGATTTTATGCGTACCTCGATCGACTAAACGGTTTAGCTGTGTGAAATTCACGAGAAGTACACAACTCGACTGAACAGTTCGGTCGATGCAACAGTTGTGAGTAAGCGTTAGGCCTAATGCGGAAGAGTAAGGAACATGTAGTGAGGAGAGTTTTGAAGAACGTAATTTTATTATTTTACTTATAATTATTTTACATATTATATAAAATATATAAAAAGCCTTCAACCGGACACATTATTTTCTTTGTTGTTCATAGATACATCTTTTGTTCCATTTTTGTGTGTCCGTTTGCCAGGTGGCAAAGGCCTCCTCCAATCTTCTCCATTCCGGCCTTTCTATGGCCAATCTACCCCATGTTGTTCCAGCGACTTGTCTGATGTCGTCATCCCACCTTTTCTGTGGTCTACCTCTTTTTCTTTTTCCATCCCTTGGGTACCACTGTGTGGTTATTTTGCTCCATTTATCCTTTCCTCTGATCATGTGGCCTGCCCATTTCCACTTTTGTCTCCGTATTTTCCGAGTTATGTCCTGGACCTTTATCTTGCTTCTGATGTTGGTATTCCTTACTTTTTCTTTCCTTTTGATCCCTGACATACTCCTTAACATGGCATGTTGGCATATGGAGAGTTTGTTTGTTACGCTTTTTGTTAAAGCCCATGTTTCGCTCCCATATGCCAATACAGGCAGGATCCATTTATATAATATATGAAAAATGAATATTTAACCCAGTTATAAAATTTCTGTCTATGAAGAGATAAGATAAGAGAGATAAGAGAGATAAGAGATATATTTATTTGCTAAACATGGGTAACACATACAATATGCATGCAAGATAACAAAAAATAACAAAAGATTCCGACATGTTTGCCACATGCTATGGCGTGCAAATATTATGCAAGGTAAACAATGAATGAATTTAATTATAGATGAATTTCATAATTATCACCAATGAAATTAAAATAACAATATCAATAAAAAATGTCAAATAAAAATCTATAAAAATAATAGTATCATATCTATAAATATAATATCTAAAAAAATATAAATCAGATGTCAAAATGAAAATAGTGCATGTCAAATCAATGTAGAAGTGAATTAAATTCAAAATACCAACAACACATCACTATCAAAACTATGCAATAAAATATAAATCAAATGTCAAATAATACAATGCATGTCAAATTTATAAAATATACAAATGTCAAAATTAAAATATCAATCAAATGTCAAATAGGAATAATGAATAATAAAATCTATATAAAAATTTCAATAAAATGTCAAACAAAATTAAATATTAGATACGATTATATTAGATTGCTTTATTTCTTCAAACATTGCATACATACAAGAGCATGCAAGATATTAAATCGAATTTAAATTCATTATTCATAGAAATTTATTATTATTGTCAGGAAAAGATAAAACTAATACAATCAAGAAAAAACTTTTTCAGCTAAAAATTCGGAGACACTATAATATGCTTTTTGCGTAAGAAACACATTCAACTGACGCTTGAATGCCTTACCACTCAGCTCCTTCCAACGTTTAGGCAATATGTTAAATATAGTAGGCGCCATGCAGACGATACTTCTGCGCATGAGTGCCGTTTTTGCTGAATGGCCTTGAAGAACTGTCATATCCCGTCTGTTACGAGGTACAACGTCCTGTAGACGTGGAAACAAATTGGGGTTTGTTTTAACAAACATTGCGGTTTCGAGGATATACAGACAAGGAAGAGTTAATATCTTGTACCTTTTAAAATATGGTTTACAGGTATCGACCGTTTTTAGCCCGAACATGGATCTAATGCATCTCTTTTGGGCCTTAAATGCTGTGTTAGCGTCTGTAGAGTTTCCCCAAAATATGATACCGTATCTTAGGTGAGACGCAGCTAAGCCATGGTAGGCCGCAATCAGGGTATCTACATTTACAACTGCAGCTAGAGAGTGCAACGCGAATGCAGTACTACAATTTTTTTTGCAAAGGTTCTCGATTTGTGATTTCCAGTCAAGCCTTTTATCAATTATTAGTCCAAGGAATTTTGTAGTATTTACGATTTCTACGATTTTATCATCTATGTTTATGTCCATATTTTCTACAGTCAAACGTTGGCTAAAATGTATGATTTTAGTTTTGTCTAGATTAATCTTCAAATTATTGTTGTTTAACCATTCTATTATTGATGTCAAGGTATTGTGAATGTCAAGTTTATATTTGGTCATGTCAGTGCTACTACTAGAAATGGTCACCGTGCTATCATCTGCAAATAAAGTCATAGGATGTGGAATTGATTTTGGCAAGTCAAGTGAAATCGAAGGAATCATACTAATATTATAAAGGCGAAAGTTTGTGAGTGTGTGTGTGTTGGTATTTTATTTGCTTCTTCAAACTCAAACGACTGTTCGGATCTGGATGAAATTTGGCACAGAGATAAATATGTATCATAGTCAGGAATAGTACATAGGATACTTTTTATCTCGGGAATATGTACCCTCAGGATAATTTACAACTTTCACACGGGCGATGGCAAAAGCTAGTGATATTATGAATTGATTTATTTATTTATTAAGGGAAAACAAACAGTAGTATACTAAAAATACTACTGTTTGAGCAGTGGTGGCCCATTGGTATCGGCCGCGACTTACAAGTTGCAGGTCGTGGGTTCGAACCCAGGTAGGCGCTTAACTTTGTGTAAATTATTTCATCACCACTGCTCTCAAAACGGTGAAGGAAAACATCTTGATGAAACCGGCATGTCCTAGAACCAAAATTTCGAAGACATGTGACATCCACCAACCCGCACTGGGCCCGTGTGGTAGATTACGGCCCATTACCTCTCACAGAGAGGAGGCCTGTGTCCCAGCAGTGGGAACGTTAATAGGCTGATGATGTGATGTGATGTGATACTAAAAATATACAAATTGTCTTAAACATATGGCTTAACAAATATACTACCCACAAAATTTGCCACAGATTAATTACTACTTATACTAAAACAAACTGATTAGCAAAAGTTATTGTAGTCAGGATATGTAGAAACATTAGAAGCTACTGTTGATCCTTCAAAATTTTGATTAATTTGGTTCTAAAGGTATATCTACTTGCAAAAAATATGTCAATTGCACAAAATAGTTTATTGTATGTATCGACTAGACGGTGCGGCGTAGCGTTGAGCGCACACCAGCATTAGATTTGCAAGAGATAGTAGTGAATAGTTGCCTGGTGCGCACCTCCCGCCCCTGCAATGTTCGAGGAACCAGGTAATACTTGACTGACCAAGTCGGGGCAATGAAATTTGTTTCGGCATACACTGTATAGAGTCATTGTCTCAAGGAGCGTGCGCCTTGACTGTATATGTAAGCAGACCATATTTTTTGAGAATCGACAGATATGACGTTTTTTTCGAAAACATCGATGCCCCACGGCTCGAAAGTTTCGATGTATGTTTGTTACTTAATCACGCCAAAACGGCTGAACGGATCAGGATGAAATTTAGCACAGAGATAGATTATAGACAGGAATACCAAATGGAATACTTCTTATCACGGGAATATGTTGCCTCGGGATAATTTTCGACTTTCACGCGGGCTAAGCCACTGCTAGAAGCTAGTTAGTCATATTTACAATATCTACGAGGTACAACATGACATCTCTTCTCATAACTGCCTTCTAAAGAAATATACCGTGTTCAATAAAATAAACTGAACACCATAAAACGGGTACTTAGCTGAAATAAACATAGAATATTCATACATTATTCATTCTTATCTTGCTATTAAAATGTTACATGACCTTTTAACCATTTATGTATCTATTGTCGTAAATTTTTGCGTACTTCTAATTATACATATAAATAATCTGAGTAGAAATTATAATAAAGGCATTTAAATAACTTACTGGTATATGTCTTATATGGTGGTGCATAAAAAATCATTAGGTTTTCGAATGTAAATAAAACGCCGGAGTAAATGTCGAGTACTTGTATAAAGCGCAAGTTCGGTCATGCATGGAGTACTGCTCTCACCTCTGGGATGGATCTGCCAAATACCAGCTTGATGCACTTGAGTCGATCGACAGACGGGCCAAAAGGCTTATTGGCAACAATGCACTGGTCGCCTCAAAGCTCCAGAGCCTCGAACATCGACGCCGAGTTGCCAGCCTGTCGGTTTTTTATCGGTTACATTTCGGGGAGTGCGCGACGGAACTGCACAATTTGATTCCACCTAGCCCTTTCCATCATCGGACTACAAGACGTACGGCCATGCGCCATCGGTACATGGTGGACATCCCTCCCATACGCACAAAGCGTTTTGCTAATACTTTCATTGTGCGTACAGCTAAGGAGTGGAATTCCCTTCCGGGGTCTTTGTTCCCTGATAGCTACAACCTTGGGGTCTTTAAGTCAAGAGTGAATAGGTTTCTTCTAGGCAAGCGTGCTTCACCGTAGACCACGTCATCGCTTAACATCAGGCGAGATAGTGGTCAAACGCGAGCCTATAGACTATAAAAAAAAAAAAAACAACGAAGTGGTATACATTATAAATGCAATTTCTAAACGACTTCAAAAAGGAGACGGTTCTCAATTCGTTTTTTTTAAACCATTTATGCACACACACATATACAGACAAGAAGGATGAACAGAAAAATAGGTACATTTTGATGCTTATTTCTAATTAAATCTTTACCATGCTGGTAAAGATTTAATTACCTATAGAATATAATATAAAAAGATAAATATGCAACTATGATGGAATGGAAAGGTAGTGTCTTTTCACTCCTCTTTTAAAAATTATAAGAGTTTGGCAGTCCCTTATGTCAGGCGGAAGAGAGTTCCACAAACGCACGGCGTTTACAGTGAAGGAGTAGGAGTAGAAGTCGGTAGTGCGAGAAGGGATATTAAGGTTCCCCTAGTCGACGGCACGAACTATTTTGTGCGCGAGGTTAAAATGCATACATGTCATCCGACAACACGTGCGAAAGATATAGATGCTGTGATGAGCAAGCAGTAAGAAGCTAGTTCGCGTACGAATTAGCACTTTTGCATAGTACTAAGCAAGCTTTGTATCGAAAAGAATGATGATTTAGGACGAAAACGAGCGCGCGAAATTTTATAAATAGACCTTTTGGAGTCTAGATATTAAAATTAAAATTAGTGTTGAAATATGGAACTTTCGACGCTCATATATCAAATATTTTTCGTTTTTACTTTTTTGTATCCATACAGGGCTAGATAATGATGAGACAGATTGATATCAATATCTATTTTGAACGTACATCGTCAAACAGTGGAGTAATCCCTAGACTACGTTTGTATAGAAGAATTATCGACTAGTGTAACCTTAAGGCGCCGATTCCCTTCAGTAGCTGATTTTAAAATGAGAATCACGTCTAAATGGCTAGTCGTAATTCTTTGAAAAAAATATATGTTATATTAGACTATTTTCTTAATAATTTGATCTGAACAAATTTTGAGTTTTATTTGTATAACATAGTGTAACTAATTTGTAAAGTTATGTCTAAAACGGACAAAAACACGACAATCACACCAAAACCGCTGGGCGTATTTTAATGAAATCAACACTATCTCAAAGATAATATAATTACCTAAATTTTGATTTGAGGCTTTTTTTTTAAGTCATAGAATAATAAGGAAAGTACAAAAAACTACTAATTTTTGGGTCGCGCGGGTGTGAAACGAGTGCGCGTTTTGTTCCCTCAAGGTCGTTGGTGTTAGTCGTCGTCTTAAGGAGATTTTTAAGATGCTTCCTGCAAAGTGCATCGGAAGGACGGAAGTAGGAGAAGCGTTTTCGGAGGTAGGAAGGCGTCTTAGGGTTATGAAGGATGTTAAATAATAGACACAATATCCGAGAGTTCCTGCGAAGTCGAATAGGGAGCCACTTGAGTATCTTGTGAAATTCTGAAACATGATCATACTTTTTAAGGTTGAAAACAAAACGAATACATAAATTTTGCAAACGCTTAAATTTATCTAAAAGATCCTCGGTGGCATCCAAATAACAGGCGTCGGCGTAGTCGATGGTGGGCTGAATGAGAGTTTGAGCTAGGGAAATTTTGTATTTCAAGGGCAAAAAGCTCAGGAGGCATTTCAGCGAGTGGAACTAATAGTACAATTTGCGACTGACCTCACCGTCATGGGCTGTCCACGACAAATAAGAATCCATGATTACCCCCAGCTATTTAGCTGCCTTGGTGTATCCAATCTGAACTCCATTCAACCAGAGTGGAGACAGCGACGCAACATCAAGCCTGTACTGCATCTGTTCCTACCGCCGATAACCTTGGCCTGAGACTTCTTTGGGTTGATTTGCAGCCCAATGGACCGCGACCACTCCTCAATCAACTTCAGGTCACTGTTTACGTCGGACACGGCGGCATCCGCTACATGACTAAAAAAATGATGGCAAAGCTGCAGGTCGTCAGCGTAGAGATGGAAGTTACAGGAGATGACTCTTTTTGTATGTGTGTTACCTATGGATTTAGATATTTTTTGCTACGGTTTTACCTCAGTACTTTTTTTTTACTAAGTGTTACCAATTTTGATGTTTTTCCTCTTCTTTGGATGCTGGTATTACGCATGTGGTTCCATTTAAATTTGATTAAAATCTGACGAGTAGTTTTTGGGTTATCCTTATTAATGCATATTTACATGGTAATAAGGTAGCAAAACTAGAGTGAAAAATAAAAAGCTTTTTAACAAAAAAATAAAAATAAAAAAATAAATTAACTTTCTTTTCGGCTGTCGAGCGACCTGAAAACTAGTTGGTTTCATGACACCTATATTTTCCGTGGACATTTTGTCGGTTATGCAAATAAAATTCATTGATTTACCAGAATTAGGGGTACTGAAAATTTTATACAAAATCCTTACTCTGCTTGAACCCGGTACGAGTACACTTAGAGTGGGGATCTATGCACTAAGTATTTCTTGTCACGCTTGAGACCACTAAATCAGTGAAGCAGGCAATTACCGTATACTTACTCATAAAGGATAAGCCGCTTCTTCAGGCAATTTTTTTGCTCCACTAAGTACATACTGATAGTAGCTATCTATCTACCCCATGAAAAGATGTAGGTGGTCTATATTTAGTTCCAGACCTCACTGCAAATAATCACCAACTACTTAAAGTTTATGAAGCGTTGATCACTTTTTATATAATTATCCTCAAAGATAGCAACGTTGATGATTTTATTGCCAGCGATAAAAATTAAAGGGACGTTTTATAGGTTTGGAACAGGGACCTACAACGTCTTAATGCCATCATGATTCTGTTGTGAAACAGGGATAGTGCGCTGTCCTGTATAGTTCCTTCTTTCGCTCACGCTGGAAATATGACGTCTTAATATATGGAGTTCGTTGTAAGTTTTCGATTGATGTTCGCATAACTTTTATTGTGCCATAATTTTCAAAGAACGTCGTTTTTAATTTTTATAACCCGTAAAGGATGATTATTGATCATATTTCCCTGGAAAGGTCACAGAGAACATGCTTTTATTATTAGCTTGCGTCGTAATTGTTAATTACTAGCAAGAAGAAGGGACGCTTTTCTTGGACCCATCCCCATTCAAAGATTTCTTGAAGCTTAATAATTATAATCAAAATTTCATTTTATGACCAGTACATTTACTGGACACCATACACGGCGCCACCCAATGGCAATGGAGAGAGCTATGACTGACGTTTCCTTGCGTTTTAGAATCAGAAATGAAGACATCCACAAGAGAACCAAGGTTACCGACATAGCCCGAGGAATTGTCAAAAAATAAGTGGCAGTGGGCAGGGCACATTGCTTGCAGAACGGATGGCCGTTGGGGCCGAAAAGCTCTGGAGTGACGAATGCGTGCCGGGAGACGAACCGTTGGAAGGCCTCCCTCTAGATGAAGCGATGACCTGGTCAAGGCTGCGGGAGCCCGGTGTATGCGAAAAATGTGGCGACGCTTGCGGTTGGTTCAGCATTGGACGTATTTCGGCTGAATTGATGGTGATGATGAAACACAGTAGCCACCACGCCCAGTGGTAACAGCCGCGACTTATAAGTTGTAGGTCGTAGTTTCAAACTCAGGCAGGCGCTTTACTTTGTGTAAATTATTTCTTCACCACTGCTCTAAAAACGGTGAAGGAAAACATCGTGAGGAAACCTAAAACCAAAAATTCGAAGATATGTGACATCTAACATACCGCACTGGGCCCACGTGGTGACGGCCCATTCCTTCTCTCGCAGTGAGGAGGTCTGTGTCCCAGCAGTGGGAACATTAAAAGGCTGATGATAATGATGATGAAACACGGCGGGGTATAGGGAGTGACCAAGCCCAAGGATTATAAGAGGAAATGTTGATCAACTGGCGGTGACATGAGCACACGGATGAGAACTAGAACAGAGGTTGAGCGAAGTGCATAGGATTTGAGACTAAGAAAAGAAAAGCCTGTGCCCAGCTGTGTGCGAATTCAGAATGTGGATGACGATGATACTGAAATCTGCAGTGTAATCTCTTGTTACCAAACCAGTCCCTCACATTTCTGTCAATTCAGTCAATGTACCAACCACGCGTCGTTGAGAATAGAGTTTCCTCCAGCTACACATTGGAATCAGAAAGGTACTTACACACAATCTTACTAAAAAGATTTTAACAGGCTTTAAAACCAGCCACCACTAGTTTTTTTTATAGAATTCGAAGATTTTCAAATCAAATCAAATACGTTTACCTATTTGTGAACAATGTTTGGCAAGTGAGAGCAGTGGTGGCTTAGAGAGCAGTGGTGGCCCAGTGGTATCGGCCGCGACTTACATGTTGTAGGTCATGGGTTCGAGCCCAGGCAGGCGCTTTACTTTGTGTAAATTATTTCATCACCACTGCTCTCATGTGAAGGAAAACATCTTGAGGAAACCGGCATGTCCTAAACCAAAAATTCGAAGACATGTGACATCCAGCAACCCGCACTGGGCCCGCGTGGTGGATTACGGCCCATTCCCTCTCACAGAGAGGAGGTCTGTGTCCCAGCAGTGGGAACATTAATTGGCTGATGATGATGATGGTTGGCAAGATAAGGCATTCACTCTAGTTGTCTTATTTTTAACCGAATTTCGAAAAAGGAGGAGGTTCTATGTTCGACTTCTTGTATGTTTTTTATGTATGTTCACCGATATCTCCGTCATTTGTCGACCGATTTTGAAAATTCTTTTTTTGTTTGAATGCGTATGTTCCGAAATTGGTCCCATTTTAATTTGGTCAACAGCTGATGAAGAACTTCGAAGATATACAACGGAACTTTTCAATAAATAACGGCAAATCTCTCGGGACTGCTGCAATCGCATGTCTGTTTATTGTTTATATCATTTCATAACATAACATCACGCTACTACACTTTTAAGGGGTAAGCAGATTTCTCATTTGATCGGTTTTGTTCAAGTTTCATGATATTCGGGTAATCTATGCTGGCGTTATAGGAAACTTACCTAACAACTTGCCTATTAGGTAGGTACAACTAAAAAGTGAAAAATAAAAAACTTTTTTACAAAAAAATACTACCGACTTCCAAATAAGAAAACTACAAAGTGAAAAATAACTTTGTTTTTGGAAGTTGGTGTCCATAACGCAAAAAAATGGTACCTACGAAAGACACCGACTTCCAAAAACAAAGTTATTTTTCACTTTGTAGTTTTCTTATTTGGAAGTCGGTAGTATTTTTTTGTAAAAAAGTTTTTTATTAAAGTTTGTTAATACTTTTATACATATATCGAAAACTATTCTCATATAACAACATGTTTTACATACAAGGTGACCAATAGAGTTGTCTTATCAGAATGATGGGGCAATTAGCAATAATAAATACTTTATTGGTTTTACCCTTACACGGCATGAATTAGACTACAATTCATAATTATATGTTCTCTTCAGCAGGCTTAATTTATCTCTATTGACATTAACAACTTTAGTAAGATAAAATTTATTGTATTGTCTGTGCTATGTGTGTTTAGTTTCTAAGACAAAGTGTTGCAAATTATTTCCTTGCCGGATATTGTTTACTTTTATGGTTATAAGTATTCGTAAGACGTAATGGAAAAGTTAGTTAGCTATTTATAGTACTAATACCTACTTGGTATGTTTTTTCCTATTTATCATATATGCAAATGACGGATCTGCCACAGTTCCTTGTCAGGGGTTGATTGTATAAAAATACTGATGTCCTGTTTATCTGTGTGTGAAGTACTTCTTTTTTTTCATTGTAGGCTCGCGCTTGACCAGTATCTCACCTGATGGTTAGCGATGACGTGGTCGACGGTGAATCAAATGCCCCTAGATTGTATCTGTCGGGAAACACAGACCCCGGTAGGGACTTTCACTCCTCAACTGTACTTTGTACTTTTTTTGTGTACTTTTATTTGCAAGCAACTAATATTGGTCGATCTATATCTTGGTAGATCACTGGGTGTGAATAAAACCACCCGTGATGATTGTGGTCTAATCACATCACTGATTTATTTTACTTAGCCAGTGCACTAAATGCACGTATGCAAACGCAATTACAATATTTATGCAAATACGTTATTACAATCGATTATGAATTTTAATAATGTGCGGGATCACCGTACAATTACAGACATTTATTTTTGGAAGTTTATTCTGGAAGTTTTCACCTTAAAGGGTTGGTATTATAATAAATCAAACGTGAAACTGTTATTTACCGAGGCTGTTGGTACTCAACAGTTATGTTTAGCGTAGGTTGTTACACTGCAGCGCAAAACCGTTCACTTGTTTGGCTTATTGACTGCCAGGATTCACAACGACCTTTTTAAAAAAGTAAAAAAAAAACGGTGCAGAATTACTGATTTGATTATAAAAAAAAAACCGGCCCAGTGCGTGTCGGGCCATGCGCAGTAATAGGGTCCCGAAGTTGCATAATAATGCGGACTAATATGGGGTTTTTTTTTTGTTGAACATTAAAACGGTTTCAGCGGCACAAAACGTCTAAAAACGGGCCCACATAGGATGTTTTTTTTTTTTAATCTATATGCTCGCGTTTGACCACTAACTCGCCTGATTGTAAGCGATGATGTGGTCTACGGTGAATATTGACTTTCTACTTAATAAGGACTAACTGGTACCTGACGAAGGAGTTATAAAATCCAACTGCACAACTGAAGTTGGAAAAATATTATCTATTTGAGTACCACCACGGGTGCGAATTGTGAAAGGAGCCGATACGAGCGCGCGTTAGAGCCACGGTGAATGGTATTGATCGTTCCTGGAATCTTGCGCGCACGCTCCTCGTTTATTTCTCTTTCAGAACTTGACAAATTTCCTATGTATTCACCTCTAATCTGCGGTAAACGGAACGAAATAGTGAATCTATTTCGTTCCGTTTACCGTACTACGGACCGGTACTGCTAACTACTCCGGCCACTTCAATGCGTTATTCGAGCTTAAACATTATTAATTTAGAAATCATTATTATTATGGATGTTATGATTTTATTTTTGTTTATTTTTACATGGATCATAAGCATATATATACTATGTGTTTTACACAGCTAACAACGTTATTTAAGTAATTTTTCAATGGCATTTGTACAATTTTTTTTACTGTTCCAAGTACATTTTATAAGTTGGTCGACTATTACTCGTAAACTTGTGAAGCCTACTTTATCCGTGATAGTTTTCCTTTTAATTTCGTTATATTTACTACTGCCGTGATTTTTTTCACATAGCCAAGAGCAACCATTTCGCTGGTAGGAGGGGGGGGGGGGGCACTTGACTCTAACATAAATTTGCAATTTAAAGATTAATTTTACGCAAACGGATCTCTGAATCGAAAAATGGTTGTAGAAATCCCATAATATTTTTGAATGGCCTATCCAACGATACCGCACACTATGGGAAAGATGAGAAAAAAAAATACATCCCCACTTTACGTCTATGGGAGGAATGCGAAAAAAATTTTTTTTCATGATTTTATTTTACCAGTTTGTCGGAATTATTAATATGTATATCCATGCCAAATTATAGCTTTCAAGTACTTAGATTCGCTGAGCTAAGCTGCGGCCGGACAGACGGACAGAGCGAAACTATAAGGGTTCCTTGTTGACTTTGGAACCCTAAAAATGGAAGCAATGTAATAGTTACAGCACTGATTACAGTATTTGTGCCACATGTTAAATTTAGTGTTGTGGTTTTTTTTTTTTTTACCTTTGTATAGATTCTTTTACCTATTGTGAATGTGTGAACATTGTAGGCTTTCTAGTTTCCTAGATGATTGTTAACATTTGTTAACTTTTTATTTCGTGCATTATTTATTTTTTTCAATTTCGTACGACTTATTGTCGGGCCTACGTTGTCCCCCCATATCCAAGTACTAATGCTGTAACATGGAAATATTGTAAACAAAACAATTTAAAAGAGTAACCATGGAGTTTCTTGCCGGTTCTTCTCCATAGGAAACGACTAACCCGAACCGTGCACCTTTTGTCGACGTTTTATAAGTGCCCATGTAGGCCTATGTAAAATAAAAATATTTGATTTTTGATTTTTTTTTGAATGCCCGTAAAAGCCTCGCACCGAAGCTTTTCAAAAATGGAAGTAATGCTTGCAGAAGCCACGCGCCGAAGGTTGCTGACCACATGTTTACAACATCGTCAACAAAAAAAAAAATACCATCATCATGCACAAGTACTCAAAGAGTGATAATTCAAAAAGTCTCACAATTCCTTGAAATATTAAGAGTTAAAGGTATAAAAATGGATATAATTAAGATATTGATTGTTGCGCCCGCGCAGGTGTGTGCGACGCGGGACGAATTTTTAATGGAAAATAAAAAATACTACAGGACACAATACAGTTTTATAAGTTGACGTGTAACAGTAGTTACGAGAATTAATTGTCGGACGCTTGTGGAAATAATTATTGTAATTCTGTGGGGTTGGCAGAATGGGCTCTTAAATTTAGAAAATGTATGAGCGGAAAAGCGATAAGGTGCCTAAGTATATCTTGTTCAAAGATATTGGCTTAGTCTAAATATGGCTTATAGGATAGTAAAATAAAAATCGACACACTTTTCTTACGTTTAACTAATTTTGGTCCGTGTAAACTTAAGCCGGTTGCATCACAACACCTAAGCTAAGATAGCTTAACCCGCACAGTTTAATTCTCATAGTTACAGACTCATAAATCTGAAAAATGGTCTGCAGCAATATGAGCTGATTTTTAAGTAACTTAGGTTAGCTTTTGGAAGCTGCTACCGGCTTTTTTGTGAAAAATATTTTATTTTACTTATTCTTTATTTATTTTACTTATTCTTAAATAACAAATTCAACTCTTAAGTATGCCACTCAATATTTTGCTGAAAATTTCGAAAGGAAGTTACTTTTCATCGTTACAAACTATTTTTGGCTTCCTATATCCAACACTATACATCATTGGCTAAAATGCTGATGATTATAAACTTAATTACCCCCAACAAATATGAGATACTAGCTTTTGCGCAGTGACATTGTGTGTGTGGAACGCCTTACTTAAGAAATTATTGGTTCACCATACAAACTTACACCCACTTTTCCATTCCCTAAAGGATGATTTTCGAGATAAAAACTATTCTAATTCCTTGCCAGGATCTCAAACTATCTCCATACCAAATTTCATCTTAATCGGTTCAGCGGTTTAAGCATGAAAAGGTAACAAACACACAGAGTTATTTTCGCATTTATAATATTGGTATAGATTTCGCAACCATCACACATCACAACAATGTCAATGACCTCATCCACAAAGGTCAGACAACACGACCCAGGACAAAAGCCCCAAGCCACCTTGGGGACTGTAACCCATCCAATCCCCAAGACAAATGGGTGCTATTTCACCTCTAACTACCAGTTAGCAATTACTTCACGAAAATTACATTATACTCGTACGACCAATCCAACAGTTGCACTGTCGATTTATCAAAATGACTTTTTACTGGCATTTGTATTAAGATAAAGAAAGATGTTTTGTCTATCTGTTACGGTTAAACGACTAAATTGTTCATCTTACATATTTTGATCAAATTTGGTGTAGCCTTGTGATGGCAAATGATTAGGATTTACAAGTTTTAGCTTGAACAAAACGCGGACACGAATTTAATTTTCAAGAAATTAGTTTTCGTTTTTAGTAAGGAGTAACAACAATACTTATTCATTATTGCAAGCAAATGTTGCGAAAAAACATCGAATACGGTAAATCCTTCCAGCATTCGCTAAATCCGCATCCAGGATTAGCCATCTTTGAGTGAGGTACACACGGAAGCCAATATTACAAGCCAAAGCTAAACCATGCAGTTCCCCAATCCAAACCAAACCAAGCAAATAAAATAATTAAATTAACTAGGAATTGAGTGAGCAGTGGTGGCCCAGCGGTATCAGCCGCGACCTACAAGTTGTAGGTCGTGGGTTCGAGCCCAGGTAGGCGCATTACTTTGTGTAAATTATTTCATCACCACTGCTCTCAAAACGGTGAAGGAAAACATCGTGAAGAAACCGGCATGTCCTAGAACCAAAAAATTCGAACACATGTGACATCCACCAACCCGCACTGGGCCCGCGTGGTGTGTTACGGCCCATTCCCTCTCACAGGGAGGAGGCCTTTGTCCAACCAGTGGGAACATAAATAGGCTGATGATGAACTAGGGAGTAATAAAGCATTTACTCTAACATAGGTGACTTTTTTCGTGATTCACCGTCGACCACATTATCACTTACCATCAGGTTGGTCAAGCGCGAGCCAAAAGTGATAAAAAAAGAACAATAAAAAAAGATACCGTAACATTAAAAAAACGTATGAAAATAGGTTTATCCATATGGGAGGTATGATGCCACAGACATGCACACAAATACATAGATACACACGTCAAACTTATAACACCCCTCTTTTTCCGTCGGAGTTTAAAAAAAAGATTGCAAAACATGAACGAAGTCACAGGTAAAGTGCTAGTTGCGAATAAAGAAGTAAAGTAAGAACGCTCTGCGATCTCATTACCGACGGTGGACGTTTAAATTAGTAATGCGTTTAATTACTAAGCGAACATTTACTTTTATGAAAGTTAGTCAACTAGGATGAGTAATGTTGCGGGGAAACGGAAAAAATGGTATCGTTTTGATTTGTCTAGATTATTTTTGTGATAGCGGGACAGAACGGTATAGAAGAAGAAAACCTGTTGCCTTGACCCCAAGTAACATGGGATAAGGGTAGGAAGATGATGATGTTTTTTTTTACTTGGATTTTTGTAATATTTTCCTAAAACTAGAAAGAAATGACGCATAACCAGGAATAATGGTAGTAGTGGAGAAAGTCCTTTGGTGGTACAGTACATGCTAGCTGTAATCTAAGAATCATTATGTACCTACCTGAAATTATGGCTCATACACTTTAAAACATGAAAAGTTTTATAAGACTTACATAGATAACTAACCTTATTTATTATGTTTTATTGTTTTTTAATAAGAGTCTACAACCAGTCTTCACCAGCTTTTCCCTTAATATCAAAAAAGACTAATAACCACATAAAGATCAATTTTATTACTACCCGATAAGATACACAATCATCATCATCTCAGCCGAAAGACGTCCACTGCTGGACATAGGCCACCCCCAAGCGTCGCCACATCGACCGGTCCCGTGTGTCCCGCATCTAGAGGTTCCCCGCAACCGTCACCAGGTCATCGATCCACCTGGTGGGAGGTATTTCAACACAATGTCTTCCGGTCACTCTAGAACTTTTCTGCCTCATCGGCCATCCGTTATTCCATCCGAAGTCCCGAAACACCTTGACATAATAAATAAAATAAAATAATACTTTCACGAATGACAATTCGATAGTTTTACATCAATGTTTAATAACATATTTCTGTTCGACACTCCGAAAGTTCACGGACACTTACCGTTTTTTATTTGTTTATGATAAGTGATAAAATAAAAAGGTCTTGTTCCGATCAGCTGTCTTTGACAGGAGCCTACTGTGAAGTATGTGCCGTGTTCTGCATAAGTAATGGTGTAACTTAGTATAACTGTCATATATATATGCCTCTAGATCAGTGGAGCCAGGTCTTTTTGCCAGTTTGCGCCAATTAAAAGCGCTTATAAAGTTCATTCAACCTATGTATATTTTTTTTTGTTTTTCTTGTTTTCTGGATTGTTTTTATGTAAAATACCTTTGTTTTGTGTTTTTCCAATAGTAATTAAAATAATCTTGCGGATTGTAAAAAATAAATAAAAAAAGTGTCATTTTTTTATATTATGTAAGTGTCTTTTTGGCGCTCTTTTCTAGTGTTTACATTGTGACCCATTGTTCGTAATCTAAACAATTCTAACACCTAAGCCTTTGTCTGCGATAAGACTATGTACCAAACTATGTTATAGGATACTATTCCAAGCTTTAAGGTTCCTATAAATATATTAAGATGTGTATATATGTCATTAGTGGATTCTATTTTGAGTTATGCTCTTGACAGCTATGGATTAACATTCAAAACCAACTTGGTTAAATTAGAAGCTCTTCAAATTCGATTCTTAAAACTACTTGTAACTCAAAAAACTAAAAACAGTTGTAAAGGAGATTATAGGAAACTATTCAAAATATGTAAAATTCTACCGATCAGTTACAAACATAAATATCTTTTAGCAGTTAACCACCATGGTACCCAGGAGCATAACTTAACTTACGTAATCAACAACCATAACACACGATCTATGGCTGCTGGCAGATTCAATGTACCCAGAGTCACTAATTACTTTGGTGACAGAACCCTAAAAAAACGAATACCTATCTTTTGAACAGTCTGCCGGCAGATATAAGGAGTGAAACTAATAAAAACAGCTTTAAAAATCGTTTAAAAATATATTATTTAAAAATGTGTCTTTAAGTAATAATTTGCTTTAAGTATGATATTTAATAATTAGTGTATAGAGACTCACCGATCCCACAGTCAAACCATTACTACGGTTTTGTGGGGCTTAGTTTATAAGTTACTTACCATTATGTGAATATAAATAGAACAAAAAAAAAAAGCGGCTTACAGAATGCCAGGACCTGAAGTGTTAACATACCCATTTTTTTTTGTCGGCGGCGGGGTCATTCACCTGAAGCGTAATTTTGTAAAGCTTGTGTTTTGAAAAATATGTATGGGGTGGGTGTGATCTAATGATTGATTTATGTAAAATAAGGTGTAAATAAGTAAAAAAAAATGATTAAGAAAAATACACTGTTTTTTTTCTATCTACTTTTGTAAAATAATCTGGGAAAATTTCGCGTACGCTGACTTTACAATTTTAGTACCAATATTTTACAAGTCAAAACTGGAATAATTCATTTGAAATCTGATAGCTTATTTTGTAACGATTCCAACAACATAAGTTTCATGTATGGCTCCCATACAAAACTTTCGAGTTGACAGCGTTTTAATCACGCGCGGTGACGTCGCTTGACGTCAGCCGGCTGACCCGTAACCCGTAACAAAGTTCGGATCGGGCGTTTTCGCCCGCAACCAAGTAGTGGATATTCTTTAAGGTTACACTAGTCGAAAATTCTTCCATACAAACGTAGTCTAGGGATTATTCCACTGTTTGACGATGTACGTTCAAAATAAAAAGTGATATCAATTTGTCTCATCATTATCTAGCCCTGTTTGGAAACAAAAAAGTAAAAAAAAAAAAAAATTTGAAAGTTATGAGCGTCGAAAGTTCCACATTTCGACACTAATTTTAACGTATTTTTGGGCGCAAATAAATACCATAAGAAGACGGAAAATTGCAAAACGGCCTCCTTATAGGGATAGATTTGTAGTTCAACAAAGCAAATAATTTTATTTTGAACAGATAGATTTAGTAGTTTTTTCATGATATCTAGACTGCCAAAGGTCTGTTTATAAAATTTCGCGCGCTCGGTTTCGTCCTAAATCATTATCCATTTCGCTACAAATTTGCAAAAGTGTGTATTCGTACGCGAACTAGCTTCCTACTGCTCATCACAGCATCTATCTCTTCCGCACGTGTTGTCGGTTAATATAAAATGCATTTTAACCCCGCGCACAAAATAGTTCGTGCCGTTGACTAGTGTAACCTTAAAATCAAAAGTTACGAGCACTATCGTTGAAAACACAACAATTCTGGTAGAAACTTAAATCATTTAAATGTTCTCAAAAATATCATGATGATGCATTATGATATTTTTGAGAACATTATTGTTGATATTTTAAACCTTGCGGATCATAGTTTAGCTCCTGTGGACCACCAGTAGTCGCGGTTGAGCACAAATGCTCCAGAATGACCATAACATCATATCGGGATATGCAGTATAAACTTCTATCATGTTCCTTGTTCTTAGTTTTTAAACTTTCTGGCGAACACTTCACCGAACACTACACACCACACACAGTAATATTCACACAATTCTGTTTTATCGAATACTAGCAATCTTTTCACCTTGTTTATTAACAGCAATTTCTTACATAATTTTCCATTATTATTATTTTGATATTTTCATTTTGACAGCCGACGCGACGCCGACCACAGATTGACACGCGCTCTGTCGTTTGTCTACGGTTTTGACAAATGATCATGGAGCCGTCGAGATTTTGGTTGTATATTTATTGTGTTTTATTTAGATATTTATATTATACGTATACACTTACATACAGCGACTCACCTACTGTGTTTATTTATACTATTTTGATATTATATATCTTTTTTTTCTTGTACTATTTTTATTTCTTAAATATGATAATATGATCCGTTTTCGTAAATGAGTCCGTGGCATCAACATTGGGCCCTATCAGAATATCAGCGCAGCGTTATTTTCTTTTTGATATCGTTGCTCATGCTGAGATAGGAGCCTTTTTGGTCTCGCACGGGGTAATTTATTTTTATTTTTTATTATTGTTTGTGTTTTTCTTATCTCGTGTCTCCTGTGCGGGTCACAAATAAATATTTTTTTTCTTTCTTTCTTTCTATACTTCCTAAAATATAGCTTGATCTCTGCGACATATGTCAAACTGACGTATAAGTTATTGTTAGCCTGTCAAACGCTAATGTTACTGTATTGATACTGACAGCTGTCGCAGAGATCAAGCTATCTTTTATGAAGTATAGATGTCTAATAGATGTTGATGTGAACATTTTTGTTACAATTCCTTGGAGATGGAAAGATTAGCCAGAAAGGTTGATAGTGACACTGTCTGTCAATGTGACAGTGACATTAACTGTGACATAAGTTATGTAACTATTAATGCCACCTTCTATCGTGAAAAAAAAATGGAAGATCATCGCGGTATTCAATAATGGTTTATGAAGATTGGATAAGAATCGTGAAACACTAGTATAAAGCTGCATCCGGTTAGGACGGAAGCCGACACAAACGTATAACTATGGGTAAAGGACATTAAGACTATGATGTGATAAACATGATCCTACTTTTGCCGCCGCTGCTGTCGTCGGGTAAAAAGAATCACTGTATTTTTAATGTGGCCAATGGATGGACGATGCCAAAATATAATCAACTAGCTTCTGTCAGCGGCTTCGCCCGCGTGAATTTCGAAATGTATCCCAAGGGAACATATTCCCGGGATAAAAAGTATCCTATGAGCTATTCCAGACTATATCTATCTGCGCGCCAAATTTTATCCAGATCCATCCAGCCGTTTGAGCGTGGAGAAGTAAGAAACATACAAACACACACACACACTCACAAACTTTCGTCTTTATAATATTAGTGTGATAGCCATATTATATATTTTTCAAAACTATATAAACTCATCTAATGTAAATTTTTTTTTTAATAATAATTAATAAATTAAAAATGTTGTTTATTAACAGCAATTTCTTACATAATTTTCCATTATTATTATTTTGATATTTTCATTTTGACAGCCGACGCGACGCCGACCACAGATTGACACGCGCTCTGTCGTTTGTCTACGGTTTTGACAAATGATCATGGAGCCGTCGAGATTTTGGTTGTATATTTATTGTGTTTTATTTAGATATTTATATTATACGTATACACTTACATACAGCGACTCACCTACTGTGTTTATTTATACTATTTTGATATTATATATCTTGTACTATTTTTATTTCTTAAATATGATAATATGATCCGTTTTCGTAAATGAGTCCGTGGCATCAACATTGGGCCCTATCAGAATATCAGCGCAGCGTTATTTTCTTTTTGATATCGTTGCTCATGCTGAGATAGGAGCCTTTTTGGTCTCGCACGGGGTAATTTATTTTTATTTTTTATTATTGTTTGTGTTTTTCTTATCTCGTGTCTCCTGTGCGGGTCACAAATAAATATTTTTCTTTCTTTCTTTCTTTCTATACTTCCTAAAATATAGCTTGATCTCTGCGACATATGTCAAGCTGACGTATAAGTTATTGCTAGCCTGTCAAGCGCTATTGTTACTGTATTGATACTGACAGCTGTCGCAGAGATCAAGCTATCTTTTATGAAGTATAGATGTCTAATAGATGTTGATGTGAACATTTTTGTTACAATGCCTTGGAGATGGAAAGATTAGCCAGAAAGGTTGATAGTGACACTGTCTGTCAATGTGACAGTGACATTAACTGTGACATAAGTTATGTAATTATTAATGCCACCTTCTATTGTGAAAAAAAAATGGAAAAAGAGAAGATCATCGCGGTATTCAATAATGGTTTATGAAGATCGGATAAGAATCGTGAAACACTAGTATAAAGCTGCATCCGGTTAGGACGGAAGCCGACACAAACGTATAACTATGGGTAAAGGACATTAAGACTATGATGTGATAAACATGATCCTACTTTTGCCGCCGCTGCTTTGGTCGGGTAAAAAGAAACACTGTATTTTTAATGTGGCCAATGGATGGACGATGCCAAAAATATTAATCAACTAGCTTCTGTCAGCGGCTTCGCCCGCGTGAATTTCGAAATGTATCCCAAGGGAACATATTCCCGGGATAAAAAGTATCCTATGTGCTATTCCAGACTATAATCTATCTGCGCGCCAAATTTTATCCAGATCCATCCAGCCGTTTGAGTGTGAAGAAGTAAGAAACATACAAACGCACACACACACTCACAAACTTTCGTCTTTATAATATTAGCGTGATAGCCATATTATATATTTTTCAAATCTATATAAACTCATCTAATGTCAATTTTTTTTTAATAATAATTAATAAATTAAATATATTTTTTTGACACAAAGGTAACACGTAACTCCTCCAACAAATTCCCAAACTAAGCCTATTTTTTTTTGGGTTGGAAATCATCCAATGACTTCTCCCGCTCTGGGTGAAGCGGGAGGGCGTGTCAGACTTTTACTGACTAAAACCCACCCGTGTTCCTTCAGTTGCTTGAGCCAGGGCCGCGGTAGTTCTTTTTCAAATTTATCCAGACAGGCATCGGCTCTAGCGGATCCTGTTAGTTTTTGCTGACATCTCTATAAGGTGCGCGTGGAACACTACGCGCCTTCGAATCGGCCCTGGTTCTTATCGGACGGCGATCTATCCATTACGCCCCAAACTAAACCTGGGCCTGTATTTTGGGGGCTAGTGCAAAAATAGGACAAAAATACTTAAAATGAGATGTACTGCTGCATTGCATAATGCTATGATCAAGCTATTTATTTATTTGGTGTATGTGCGTGTGGTTTGTGGTGGTTTTCTTACTTTATTATGGTTCCGTACCCAAAGGGTAAAAACGAGACCCTGTTATTAAGACTCCACGGTCCATCTGTCTGTCTGTCACCAGGCTGTATCTAAAATAAATTTCAAGATACTAATTCAAAATCACAGATGAAGTATTTATGTTGCCGCTATAACAAAAAATACTAAAAACAGAACAAAATAAATATTAAAGCGGGGCTCCCATACAACAAACGTGATTTTTTTGGCGTTTTTGCGATAATGGTACGAAACCCTTCGTGCGCGAGTCCGACTCGCACTCAGTTTTGCCTTTTTTTAATTATATGTCTAGGATTTTTAGAGTCGTCCCAATTTCGCATTAAACCAGCAACATGGTAACTGCTCTTGGAGAAACACAAGCAATTAATAATTCCATATTCCAATATGACATTTACATGAGGTATAGCTGATTTATAATAGGCACGCGCCGTAGAACATAAATTAAAAGTAAATTATGTTGGCAAATGACATATTAGTAGGCTTCTTTTTATACAATTTTACGGACGATTTTCTTATGAATTGATGGGATTTTTTATCATCTTCATTTTGGGTAGTAAATAAGACTTTTGAAGTGATTTAGTAAGACATCAGTCGCAGTGAGGGTAGCCCGCTTAACTTTCAATATAACAGACTGGCAAATTATTTCATTTTCTTATTTCATGCAGCATCATATTTTCACATCTTTCTCACTATTGGCGATGTGATATGCTCACAAGTTTCATCATCATCATCATCTTCGTATGTTGACGATGGTTTCTAATTATCTGCTGTCTATAGAGCCAAATTACGCTGATTACGATTGTCAATTAGCACATAATGTATTGAATCGACATGCGCTATAAAATTAAACGGTTTTGATAATCAAAAAGCCTGGCTTATAACATCATCCTCTGCCCTTGTCCCATGTTACTTGGCGTCAATGCAATACGTTTTCTTTTTCCATATCGTCATGTTGGCTGACACGCTATCACTGATTCCCTTTTCTTTCATATCACTCCTCACACAATCCATCCATCTTTTTTTTGGCCGTCCCCTCCCTCTCCATCCATCCACATTTATATACATACCTCTTTTAGTAACATGCGTTTCATCCCTCCTCATTACATGACCATACCAGGACAAACGGTTTCCTTTAAAATTTTCTGTCACTGGCGCCACTTTCAAACTTCCTCGTAAATACTCATTTCTCACTTTAGCCATTCTCGTCACTTCGCACGTCCATTTCAAAATTCTCATATCTACTACATACAATCTCTTTTCATCCATATTTTTCACAGCCCAAATTTCTGATCCATACAGTACGACAGGTCTAATCATGGACTTGTCAATTTTCCCCTCTGATTTGATCCGTGGGTCGCAAGTTGTTCGAGCCTGGCTTATAATATGATTTATGATATTATTAAAGTATCAAATGTTTGCAGTCTGATCAGAAAAATAAACCTTAAATGGTAAATTAAGGTTCTGTGCTTGAGTGAGACACTACTTCGTAACAGCTACAGCAATTAATCAGTAAGACTCTTCAAGAAGATTACTACAGCACCTACTTGCGTAACATACTCTTCTTTAATCGGTCCCTCATTGCTGAGGATCGTGGTCACTGGATCCCTTCACACTTACTGTAGACAATCGGGTCTTGACATCGAGTTTGGGAGTTGTGTGAAAACCACGGAAAAACTGTGTAGTTTTTTCCGTGGTTTTCACACAACGTTTTTTTTTTTTAACTTCACTTGTAATGTTGGATTTAAAACTTCTTCTTTAGTTACGATCGTCCTATGTGGACCCATTTACACGTTGTGAGCCGCTGAAACCGTTTCAATGTTCATTTAACTACAAAAAGCCCTCTTCTTGGTCCGCATTATTGTGCAAATACGGAACCATATTACTGGGCGTGGCCCGACACGCACTTGGCCGCATATTTTTATTTATTATTACACTTGTCACAAATATCAGTGCAGACCTATCTTCTGTCTTACTCGAGTAACACATAATCAAAGATAATATCTATCATTTAGATAATTTATAATAATAATAAAGCCTTTATTTCCGAACTTTTGACAATTTTTCTCATTTGGAACATAATTAATTATAAATAAAATCTACATTTAAATTATAAAAGGTCTCTCAGTTCAGTGTGCCTTACGGCAAAGGCCTCCTCCAACTCTTTCCACTGCTTCCTGTCTGTCGCCACTCTTGTCCAGAGCGGACCTAAGGTAATTTTCAGGTCATCCTCCCATCTTCTCTTTTTACGACCTCGACTCCTAATGCCATCTCTTGGATACCAGATTGTCACCTGTTTGCTCCATTTCTCCTTCTTACATCTGAGCATATGTCCAGTCCACCTCCATTTAAGTTGATCAATACGAGACAGGAAATCAGTTAATTTCGTTGTGTGCCTGATGTCTGTACTTCTTACTTTGTCTTTTAGTTTTAAACCTAACATGCTTCTTTCCATACTTCTCTGACATCTTGCAAGTTTATCCCTTTGGTGTTTTGTCAAAGCCCAGGTTTCACAGCCATATGTAATGCAGGGTAAAATACAGGTATCAAAGGTCTTCTTCTTGATTTTAATGCCTATTTCATTTAGATAATTTACTTGATTTTAATTGATTTCAATATTTACATTGTCGAGCAGTTCAATATTTCAAACTATCAAAGGATCAGGAAAAAACTCTAAGTATCCCCCAAATTGCAGTAGAAAATGTATTACGCAATGGGCTAGAAGGATTACGTCAGTAAAAAAAAATGGCGAGACCATAACTCCTCCGCCCTCTTAAGTTTAAAAATAATTAAAGCGTATTCTAGACTTGTTATCCCATGGCAGGTGCTACCTTTTATATCTTTAATCCTACCTAATGATACTTTATTGCGACCTAATACCTCTGATGTGTTGATAATTAATTATTGATAATTGCCAGCGTTAGTACGTTATGTATGTTAATCGACTAGCGGGATGGTTATCAATGATAAATAGTACCTAGTGTTATAATGTTGGATGAGTTTAGCGGTATTATCAGATCAGCCTTAGGGGCTTTTCATGCTCCTTCTGTGTACAACTACCCCTGGGTACTGGACATTTATAAACATATAAGTTAGTTGCAATGCATAGAACTCATTCTCAACCAGAATGAACACTGCGAGTCTACTTACGAGTACGCCATGCAAGCGAAGGAAATTCTCAGTCTAATCGAACAAGCTATCCTAAAATTACGTCTTTTTTCCACGTAGGTTAAGCCAGAAATCTGAAAAATGTATCTAAAGCACAAAAATATATCTACCTATCATCATCATCTGCCAAGCCTTTTCCCAACTATATTGGGGTCGGCTTCCAGTCTTACCGGATTTAGCAAAGTACCAGTGTTTTACATGGAGCGACTGCCTATCAGACCTCCACAACCCAGTAACTGGGTAACACGGTACCCCTTGGCAAGACTGGTGTCAGATCTCAAGCTTCTGACTATCCGTAACGACTGTCAAAGATCTTCAAATAACAGCCGGGACTCGAAACTCGGTATGTTGAAATGGTCACCCATCCACGGACCGACCTCGTCAAGCGTTGCTTAACCTTGATGAACGACCCGTGCGGCTGTTATTATTTAGCCACGAGATCCTACAAAAAAAAATATATCTATCTATGGCATAAAAATAATGTTTTAGGCATTATAAAAAGCCGTAAGCTGATTTTTTTATCCTCTTGACGTCAAGGACGTTTGCAACAGACAAAAGAGAGTTTATTATTTTTTCAATCTTACCTAAAATTAATCTCGTAGTAATATTGCGTTAGAAAAACCTGAAATATTGCGACTATTACTAGTACCAAATTAACAACTATAAGTTGATCGTTTCTTGCCTATCTTAAATAACACATTATTAATTATTACACATATTAGTGTTTATTTTAAGCCAAATAAAACGTCGAGATTGATTTATTAAAGAGTAGCAGTTATTCAACAGCTCAATTCAGTTTCCCAAACACTATACTCCATTTGCGATAACATTAGAGGTTTAAATTAGCCCATTTTACAGCCCGTTCAACCGATTTTGACTTCTATTGCGTCGGTGATACGACAAATGGTAGCTGTAGTAAACAGTTGGTTTTGGTAACAGGTTTATGCTTTTTATGTCATCCTTATGTTTACGGGATAGAACTCAAAATCGGTTGAACGGATTGTAAAAAGATTTGGAAACACGCCTAATCTTATTTCAAATGGAGTTTAGATCAAACAAAACCACAATTTATTAACACCATCAGAATTTTTCTCTCCCCTTTTTGAAATATAGAGCAAAAACTATAGTCTTGTAGAATTAGATAAACGTCGAGTTTGATGAATATATTTTTTGAGCGATGTATCAATTAGTTACTACATTGAGTAAATTTAAATTTTCTCAAAATATGCCTCTGTGTTCTGTACCAGGAACTACCAACCCCGGTGTTCATTTATTGCCCAAAGATACAACGCTAAAAATGCTGAGAAAAGACTATATATATTTAAAGGTTATGTTATGTAGCTGTCAAAGTAACTTTCGATTATATTTCTTGGTAATCTTCGGCGATATAGTGGAACTATTAACGTTTTGATAAATGTCTATAACAGAAATTTCATTTGCTTGGCCTTCAGAAGCTTTGCTTGTCGGAAATAAAATAAAACTTCTAACCTAAAACGTAAAGAATACCAACACACTAAAGTACCTAATGTTCTCTAATTTTTTGTAAATTTTCCTACCATGAGTCAAGTAAGAATTAACTCGTCACAACTAAAAAAATATCAAAATCTAGAATATAACACCAATAAATAAAAGTCTGCCTCTTAATAAGAACAAAAAATAACAAAAAAACGTGTATAAAAAGCAAAAACTATTTAACAGCAGCCATTGTGCCGCCAGCGACATCTGCGCTAAGCTTTGCGTTCACATCCCCATTGTATTAAACAAATCTTGTAGGTAAAAGTAACAAGCAAATAGACCTAGTACTCATGGTAGGTTTACTGTCTGTTATGGTTTTTTTGTACAGTCAGCAGATTAACTGTTACAGATTCAATGACCTAGCTTGTAGATGCGAAAGGATTCTATAGAAAATTGTATAATATGCAAAAGGGATGATGACGTGGTATGAAAAAACAAATTCTATTTTGTCCGTCAGTTAATTTATCAAAAAATATTAGACACGGTTTTTTGGTTTATCAAAACAATAAAAAAATAAACAAGATAAAGCGCATTAAAGTTCGGAAGTGGAGGTTTGTGATGTTACTTCTCAGTAAAACGTGCACCAAGGCATGAAGTCACGCGAAATTTTAACGCACTATCGTCATATTTTTTTTACCCCCGACGGAAAATGTAGGCTTTTATAAGTTTGGCGTGTGTTGCTGTGTATTTGTGTGTCTGTCTGTGGCATCATAGCTCCTAGACAGATGAACCGATTTTGATTTAGTTTTTTTTTTGTTTGAAATATGACTTTATCTGAGTGTCTTGAACTACTCTTGATTGAAGAGTGATATTATTGAGAGTGTTCTTAGCTGTGTTTGATAAAATCGGTTCAGCCGTTCAAAAGATATGGGCGTTTTACTGTTTAGATAAATAGTATTTTTTCAACAAGAATGATGTAACCAAAAACTTGTAATTAAAACTGATGGAAAAGAGTTTCTTGCTAATTCTTCTCCATTGAGACCTACAGACGCTTGCGAATTTGGAACTAGAGTCATCTTTATTAGTTTTTTGTTTGACAATTCAAAAGTACCTCTAAGGTTGATTTAAAAAAAATGGTAGGTGTTTTTTTAAATTTTACTTGTTGTTAACGTGACAAACGAAACAATACATGTTCAATATTTTATGGAAATATAACTGACGGAGTATATATTTTTTTTTTTAGTAATCTATACGACCATGTCTACCTGGGACAAACGATCCAGTTGGGTAGGGCAAACTTCGAGAAAGAAGTCAACCGTCGAATCCGACTCGGCTGGGCAGCGTTCGGGAAGTTGCGTGGTGTCTTCTCGTCCAACATACCACAGTGTCTGAAGACAAAAGTCTATGACCAGTGTGTCTTGCCAGTGATGACATTTAAATCTGAGACGTGGTCGTTTGCAATGGGCCTCGTCAGAAAGCTTACAGTCACTCAAAGGGCAATGGAGACGGCTATGCTCGGCGTTTCCATGCGTGATCGAAACAGAAATGTGGAGATCCGTAAGAGAACCAGGGTTATCAACATAGCCCGAAGAATTGCCAAACTTAAGTGGCAGTGGTTCAGCAGAAAGGTTCTGGAGTGGCGACCGCGAACCGGAAGACGTTGCGTTGGAAGGCCTCCCACCAGGTGGACCGATGACCTGGTGAAGGTTGCAGGGATCCGTTGGTTGCGGGACGCACGGGACCGGTCAATGTGGCGACGCTTGGGGGAGGCCTATGACCAGCAGTGGACGTCTGTCGGCTGATATGATGAGTAATCTATATTATGAAAAATATAACTTCTACCAAAATAAAACAGTACATTATTATAATTATAACATAATATAAGTATCGAATAATCCAGGAGCGACTAACATATTTTATTTTTGACTTAAAAATAAAGTAATTTTGAATTATACACTTTTCAAACTGCTTCACCTGGGTCGTGTTTTATAAACTTTAATAAGATAATATGTATTCAGCACAGCATAGTACGAGAGAATTATTAATAATTAATTATTTATATGAAATTATAATCATCTAGTTGGTAGTTTTTATGGTATAATTTTGTAGTAATACTTATGGCTAGATAGAGTGCACTGTATCCTGTGTACATTCTAGGGTTTAGTTTACAAGTTTCGAGGCAAATTGTTAAAGAAAAAATGCGAATTATTGTCGACAATTTGTCGTCTTTAATTGCTTCGATATTTCTGAAATTATTGTACTAACTTATGCCAGAGGCGTCGCAAGCGTGAAAGTCGACTTATACACGGGAACTTACTACCTGAATAAAAATATGTGTGTCAACTCCGATGCACGAGTGGAGTTTACTCCTAAAGTAAGATTGTATTTTAAGGCGCAAATACCCCACAGTAGCTGATTTCAAAATGAGAAACACGTCAAAACGGCTAGTCGTATTACGTCGTTTTATAATGTAGTAAGTAATTTCGAATTATTCATCGTATAACATAGTGTAGCTAATTTGTAAATTTATATCTAATAAGGACAAAAAAAAACGAGCAAAACCTTAAATCAAAATTTTAATGAAATTTTCAACATATCAAAGACAATTTACTTCAGTTAAAAAATCACACTTTGTAAACAAGCATATTTGGAATTATTTTCAAGATTATAGGATTATATTCAAGATAAGAATACTTGGAAACAGGTTGGTCCTGCTCCATATGGCAATCTTTAGTGTAGACAAAATCAAACTGGTTAATTTGTATTATATTAATAATAATAATAATTAATATAATAAGATAAGCTTATTAAGCTTGGACCCTGTTCCCGATACCGGTGGGCCTCTATTTTTTATATTTTTAAATGTTTTTGTTTTTTAATTTATTTTATAAAAATATTTAAAAATGTAAATTATAAGAAAACTGTTAAATAAAGGAATATAATAATAATAATTTTTCTATTATTTTTGTTTAAAAATTTTGACTCGCACACTGTTCCGTTGTTGTTGAATTAGGTAATTCACCTATGTATGCAATATTTGTAACTATGTGAGAACCATGTTCCTATTTATCAAGTGAAGGGTTTTACCTGTTAGTGCCCACACGTACATGAATTTATTATTGTATGTATTTTAATATTGTAAAACATTTTTTTAAAGGGTAAGTATGGAGTTTCTTATGCATTATTCTCCATAACAAGCTACTTTTCCGAATGCACGTTAGAATCAATTTTTATAACTTGTATATTTTAATTGTTAACGTTCAAAAGTAATGGCCTAATTGAATAAATACATTTGACTTTGACATTGACTTTGAATTTAATTATTTACATTTAGATCTAAGGCTTTTTTTACAGTCATAGAATAATAAGGAAAGTACAAAAAACTTAAATGAATTTTAGGTCACACGGGTGTGAAACAAGTGCGCGTTTTGTTCCTTCAGGGTCATTGGTGACTGTCGTCGTCTTAATATGCAAACCCCTCTTCGTCTAAGAGGGGTAAACAAGTAACACATACATGATTTCAAAGCAAAAGTCGCGCAAGGTACGTTGCGCATAAAAACATAACGCTTTCAGTTAACGCTTGTATTAATTTTAGTCCTCATAAAATTCCCTTAAATGAAAATCGATTCATACGTAGTATACTCCAAAAAATTTCACTAGCATGGTCTATGGCTCGTGATATTGTGTGTATGGGACAGCTCAAGAAACACGCAAAGACAGTGGTCTGTCCATGTTTCTTTCATCAAAATCCATTCAGCCGTTGAGGCGTGAAACACACATTGAGACTCATAAAGATCCAAACAAACAGCTTTGCATCATCATCGTGTCTTTTTGGCCCAGACCTCGCTTCTCGTGCTTGAGATCGTGGGTTCAAATCCGGGCAAGTACCAATGTGAAATTTTCAATTCATAATATGTACTTTCTTGTTTCTTGAGTTTATCTTGGACATCGCTGTCAACGATGAAGGAAAACATCGTGAGGAAATCTGGTCTAACAATTATACTCCATTTGAAATAACATTAGACGTCTTTACAACTCTTTTTACAGTCCTTTCAACCGATTTTGAGTTCTATCTCGTGAACATAAGGATGACACAAAAAGCATAAACCTGTTACCAAAACCAACAGTTTACTACAGCTTCCATTTGTCGTATCACCAACGCAATAGAAGTCAAAATCCGTTGAACGGGCTGTAAAATGGGCTTATTTAAATGTCTAATGTTATTAAATGGATTTTGGTTTATTAGAAGTTCGTGCTCCATTGGTGTAATTGCTGCAAGGTCTTCCAGTGCGAGGATAAACTAATAAATAAATAATATTTCAGCTGAAAGACGTTCACTGTTGGACAAATGCGCCCCTCCCCCAAGTGTCGCCACATCGACCGGACTTGTGCGTCTAGCATCCAGCAGATGGATGGATAATTGGATAATTGGTAGGTTTTAATTTTCGCAATACCTATGTCATTTGTGTAGGTGCTCTAAAAATTTAAAAGAAAATAAGAAATTAAAATTGTTCATAATAACATGAACATGTAGTTTTACATACTATTAAACCTCACACCTTTCCTAAGATTATTAGAACAATATTTTTAGTCTCTACAACAATACTTATTTTACTTCTCCCATATATTTGTGTTATGGGTACAGTCGTTGTGACAAATATATGGCAAATACGCATAATTCAAAACCTTCTCACAGTATTTTTAACTGACCTTTATGGTTTTACAAACGCGTAGTATTTTAGAAACTAAGCAATCGAGGAATTGGTATTTTCTCAAAGTTGTAATAACATTCGGACTTTGAGAAAAGATCTTTTACACCATACAAGAGAAAATTCCTTTTCAATTTTGCGAAAGTGTAAGATATATTTTTTTCTTTTCCTTGTATGCTGTTGACTGTATCTGTACCTACAGTTATGACAGTTCGGATTACTACCAACCCTTTTTGTTAAATGGCGTTAAGGTTTATAAAAAAAAACCATGATAACGGAAGAAATTAATAAAATGGTTTAACCAAGGACTACGTTATGTTTTAAGTGAAATTATTTATTTTAATAGATAATGTTTTTATTTAAAACATGGGTCTTCTTAAATTAATAAATAGGCTTACAGCTTTTCACATAAGCACTTGTTTCAGAGATACTATTAAGGTGTTTGAGCACAATAAATTAACCCAGATTCTCATTGCTTGAAAGTGTATTAAGAACCATTTACAGATCACAGAAAAAAAAATATTTACCTTCTTTGGTATGATAAAGAAATAACGGGTAGGGTTTCCTTAAATTTCCCGGAAAAAGTCTCTCTTTATAATATTTATTTTAAAGCAACTATAGTTTTAACTAGCTACAGACAAAAATAATCAGCATAATCAAGTTAAGAATTTTAGAATTAAATATAATAAATTCGAATTTCGAAATTCAAAATTCCCGAGGCTATTAATTCGAGACCGCAAATTCAACGAACATATGGAACGTGAAAATTCCGTCAATAATCGTTCGAACTAATTCGATTCGAATTTTAAATTGTTGCCGAATTTGTTCGGTTTTTTTTCGTTTGCCGTCGGTTCGACGCCGACGCGATCCGAAAACTGTCAATCAAACCGTTGCATATTATTATTTAAGGTATTGTAATTTGAAAATAAAAGAAATTTTGGAATTTCGAACATCGGAACGTTTGGTTTTTTTAGAGTTCTCGTTTTTAAATAATGAGCGTCTAGTAGGACCGCATTGGTCTCACTTATTAGTTCTTTTTTGTTGAAATCAAATCGTGAGATTAGTATAATTTCATATCCTGGCTGCAAAAAAGGTTATTTTGTTTCATTGCATAAATAACTAATAATTAAAAGTAAGGTTTACCATAATCATATTTCTGGCGATCTAGCTGTTTCTTAACTATTCCATTACTAAGGTTTTTCCGCATATAGAATAGAATAGAAAAAAAAATAAAAAAGGGTTTTCTTGAAAATGTGTAAATTATACACATTTCTTTCTTTCTTGAAAACACGCATTTCACTTTTTTTTTTTTAACTTATTTCTACGGGTACAAAGGCGGTCTTATCGCTGACAGCGCATATGTCTTTATCTTGCATTCTTCTCCATAACAAGCTACTTGCCGCACGGTAGAATCAACTTTTATAACTTGTAAATTTTAATGTTCCTAACGTTCAAAAATGCCGCTTGGTGGCCTACTTGAAATAAAATATCTTTGTCTTTGTCTTGTCTTGAATCTATCTTTGTCTTTCAGTATTTTTAACTATTCTTTGCAAAGTAATTAAATTCGGCTAGAACAAAAATTAAGTGAAACAAAAACAAAAGTCAATTTTACAGAACTTCCACCTCGCATACCACTCACACTTGACCGTTTCATTTACCGAACAGCTAATTGTGTGTCTCGCGGCAAATCGTGGACCGATGTAAAAAAACTCACTTATCAGCCCCGGAGGTTCTTACCAAAATTGGGCTTATCCCTAATCTCATATTGACATCGTAATGAGACCAAAATATTGTAACGTCCGAGATTAGTCCCGAGAGGTGTGGAGACGACTCGCGACTAAATATTTCGGCCGTTGTTTTTTTTTTTGTTTTTTATATTTTGTGTTGAGAAGTTGTGTTTTGAAAAAAAACTGAGTAAATATTTTGGCAAAAAAAGTTATAGATAGACAGATAACGCCTGGTTTTTGAGAGAACCAGGGTTACCAACATAGCCCAAAGAATTGCCAAACTTAAGTGGCAGTGGGCAGGACACATTGCTCGTAGAACGGATGGCCGATGGGGCCGAAAAGTTCTGGCGACCGCGAACCGAAAGATACGTTGGAAGGCCTCCCACTAGGTGGACCGATGACCTGATTAAGGTTGCGGGAAGGCGCTGGATGCGAGACGCACGGGATCGGTCAATGTGGCGACGCCTGGGGGAGGCCTATGTCCAGTAGTGGACGTCTTTCGGTTGAAATGATGATGATGATGATGAACGATTCAATGAGAATTCAACGCATTTCTCTCTGTTGAAAAGCCACGTTGAATCTGAAAAACCAGCTTAGATCCAAAATATTGTTAAGTTGTTTTATTTTTTCCAGATAAACCTATTTATATTTTATACACAAGCAAAAATACATTTTATTCCTAAAAAAATATTTAAATGAAATTTCATTGGTCCTTAATCATAATACACTTCTCTCTACGCGATGTCAAAAAAACATTTAAAAAAAAACAAAAAGTACGAACCGTCTCTATACCTTTCCCTGTTCGCCCACAGCCACCGGCCGGATTTGGTTCCGTGAAACTAATCAGTTTAAATAAGTAAATTGACGATAGACCGCATTCGTCACGCGATGGTTGAATTCGGGCACATTCGGGTACAGTGCCGACTGCCAAGATGAGGCCGATACGACTTTGTACCGTTGATGTTGTTTTGGAACAAAGGAAAGATAATGTTTCAGGAATGTGACGCTGTTTGTAAATATATAGTTTGAAAATGGAACATTGTATCTGACGCTTAGTTGTTTTTGTTTTTGCTTGATCTGGGCCAGTAAATTATTTACGGTATAGAATTGGGCGAGTAGTATAAAACTAAAATTATGTCTATCCCATCCGGAAATACATGGTGACAAATACAAATCGAGATAAATAATTTAAAGTTTTGCCTAGTTCAGCAACATGTGAGTAATAATTGTTTAATGATGTCGAATTATTTAACTGCCTAGAAGAAGACCAAAATGCATTTTTTTTGTAAAATTACATAATTTGTTTCGTCTAGAATCTGATTATTAATACGAGTTTTATTCTTAGAGAAAATGCTAGTTAATATTCTTTTTCTTTATTTTCCACATCTAGCTTTTTTTCTCTTCTAAATTATCTTAGTTAAGGATTAAAAAAAACCGGCCAAGTGCGAGTCGGACTCGCGCACGAAGAGTTCCGTACCAATATCGCACAAAAAAGGCAAAAAAAAACACGTTAGTTGTATGGGAGCCCCACTTAAATATTTATTTTATTCTTTTTTTAGTATTTTTTGTAATAGCTTCAACAGAAATACATTATCTGTGAAAATTTGAACTGCCTAGCTATTACGGTTCATGAGATACAGCCTGGTGACAGACGGACAGACAGACAGACGGACCGCGGAGTCTTAGTAATAGGGTCCCGTTTTTACCCTTCGGGAACGGAACCCTAATAAAGAACCTTAAAATAAAGATAGTCCCTCATGGACTCCATTACGTGTAGCTTAAGAAAACCAGTCACAGTTTGATACGAAATTACCAACATCGGACATTTTAAATTAAGCTCACAAGTTTTAAATAATATTCAAAACAATTAATTGCACACACTCCCCGCTCAAGTTCAAAAAGCCTGTATTGATTTTACCTTCACCCTTGAAAGTTCCTATCTATGGAAAATTCCGTTGCACCTTTTGTGGGTGAACCTCTACTGTATAAAGTGCAGAGTTATACCGCAAGATGGCACTGCACGTCACGAAATTAAATAATGCTCATTAGATATTTCGGTGTTTAAAAGTAGGGACGCTACGTTATACAGAAATGGAAATTGTTTCATGAATGTCAATTGCAAAAAGCCGTTACTTTAACTTACCAAAGCTTTCTCAATAAAAATAGCTTTATTTAAGGCGCCTCCCCGAGCTAAACGCCGCGCTAGTCGAATTTTGTGCAGTTTTTAAGAGCTATCTACTCTTTATTTAAAAAGAAATATCAATTAATAAAAATACATTAAATTGCCAAATAATGTTGATTCTAAAATGGTAGTACACTTTTTTTTTAAAGAGGTATATGTGTCACTAATCTCCTTCCAACAAAACCATAAAAATTTGAAATAATTATTGATAGCATTCATCTCCTCGTAAAGTGTTCATTAATTACCTATTTTTTATACTAACACTAATGGATAGACAATTTGATATCGAACATTATGTAAGTTTATTTTTTTTCAAAAGACCAATATTCGATATTATAAAGATTTTGTTCTAAAATCTGGGCGTATTCACTGTCGTAATTCATGCGCCACCAGTGCCGCTAGGCCAATAAGACTGCACATATCTCATGCTGATTTTTTGGTCAGGGTACGGCCTTAAGGCGCCGATTCCCTTGAGTAGCTGATTTTAAAATGAGAATCATGTCAAAATGGCTAGTCGTAATTTTTTGGAAAAATATATGTTATTTTAGACTATTTCCTTAATAATTTGATCTGAGCAAATTTTGAATTTTATTCGTATAACATAGTGTAATTAATTTCTAAAGTTATGTCTAAAATGGTCAAAAACACGACAATCACACTAAAACCGCTGGATGTTTTTTAATGAAATCGACACCATCTCAAAGACAATTTAATTATCTACATTTTGATCTGAGGCTTTTTTTTTAAAGTCGTAGATTAATAAGGAAAGTACAAAAAACTACTAAATTTTGGGTCGCGCGGGTGTGAAACGAGTGCGCGTTTTGTTCCCTCAAGGTCGTTGGCGTTAGTCGTCGTCTTAAAAGGTGACTATTATTTTCGGCAACTTCGCTCCCGTAACTTATTTCCGGGGAACCATGCATAGTTCAATGACATTCTAACTTTTAGTAAGTACATTTTTGCACATCTAGAGGTTACCCACCACAAACCTAGGCCCACTTGTGCCTAACACAAGGTTAAATAAAAATATGATCATCGGCAATGAGATACTGATCGAGTCTAGGCTCCTGAGCCTTGAACATCGGCGCCAAGTTGCCAGTCTGTCGGTTTTTATTTTATTTTATTGTAATCGGAAAACAAACAGTATTAACAACTAACAAATTTTACATCAAATTAACCAACTAGTAACCAATTACATGTTTTCGCATTTAATTTACTATGAAAGCAAGCATGTTAGAGAAAAAATAAGAATTACAATGGTGGTATGTACTCATCATTATCGGTTACATTTCGGGGAGTGTGCGTTAAGATTGCATGAACTAATTCCTCCTAGCCCTTTCCATCATCGGACTACAAGACGTACGGCGATGCATCATCGGTACATGGTCATGGTCATTGGTAATGGGTATACGCACCAAACGTTTTGGGAATACGTTCATTATGCGTACAGCAAAGGAGTGGAATTCCCTGCCGGAGTCTGTATTTCCTGTTGGCTACAACCTGGGCGTCTTTAAGTCAAGAGTGAATAGTTTTCTTCTAGGTAAGCGTGCTAAATCGTCGACCACATCATCGCTTACCATCAGGTGAGATAGTGGTCAAGCGCGAGCCTATTAATAATAATATTTGTTGAATGATTGTTTTTTTTTGTTCTGGTGTGGAAAATCCTCATTGGATAACTCGGGCTCGGGGACGTCCGTCGCCCCCCACACATCACGGAGTAGTAACCTAAGCTAGGGTGATGCAAATGGGCCTAAGTAAATTAGTTGAGACAACATTAGGCTGTAAAATTATGGTGCAAAGTCAGGATTACATCAAAACCCTCTAACAAAAGGTGTATTTTTCAAGGAGGCTAAATGTGAAAAGTTAGACAGTTGAACAAACTAAAGCAAAGTCAAATGAAACATTACATAGAGGTGACATCATGCTAACCAGAAGATATTATTTTTATACAACATTCAAATAATAAAAAAATTATGCGCGCTTTTTATGACCTCACTTGTAACCTAAAATTTTACTATTGGGCTGTGGTACAAGTTAAAACCGGTTTCGTTTTAGTATTAATTCAGTAATCATTAAGCAAAATTATTTGATTAAAACATCATGAGGAACATTAATATAAGTCCCAAATCGCCACACCGTATTAAGGTTACACTAGTCGATAATTCTTCCATACAAACGTAGTCTAGGGATTACTCAACTGTTTGACAATGTACGTTCAAAATATAAAATTATTTCAATTTGTCTCATCATTATCTAGCCCTCTATGGAAACAAAAAAGTAACAAAATAATGTATTTAAAAGTTATGAGCGTCGAAAGTTCCATATTTCAACACTAATTTTAACGCATCTTTGGGAGGCAATAAATACCATAAGAAAAAGTAAAATTGCAAAACGGCCTCCATACAGGGATGGATTAGTAGTTCAACAATGCAAATAATTTTATTTTGAAAATATACATTTAGTCGTTTTTTCATGATACCTAGACTCCCAAAGGTCTGTTTATAAAATTTCGCGCGCTCGTTTTCGTCCTAAATCATCATCCATATCGCTAAAAACTTGCAAAAGTGCTAATTCGTACGCGAACGAGCTTCTTAGTGCTCATCACATCATCTATCTCATTCGCACGAGTTGTCGGATGAGATAGCAGGCATTTTCAACCCCGCGCACAAAATAGTTCGTGCCGTCGACTAGTGTAACCTTAAGCAACCATGATGGTTAGATAATACTCGTGCCCTTTGTATACGACGAGGTCTTTGCTCTGCAGTGGAGCAGTGCCAGACTGGTATTTAAATTATTAGATCTTTTCATATTCTGTTCTTGTATATAGACAATATTCCAGTTCTGTTTTTACAAGATGATGATTTGAACTTTAATAGTTATGATTAACCTTTATTGACAGTAGCTATTTTCAAATCTGCATTTCAACGCTTAGTGGAAATTTGAAAAAGGCAAAAATTATCTCTTAATACACAAAAATGACACATATAACATGAATGATTATAAAGATGATGTACAAAGGCGAGCTTAACTCTAAGAAGAGTTTTATATACCAGCAAACCTTAGAGTGATAGAGAGAGTTCACAAAAGGAAGAAGAGAAGTAGTCCAGTGTATAATTTTAAAATAATATAAAATAAATCATAAATATACATACATACATACATAAGTACAATATATATATATATATTTCCTTTATACATATACTAATATAATGTCATTCCGAATGAAAATGATCCTTGATTTTCCTCTTGAAGACATTCAGAGAAGGGCTGTCGCGTAGGGAATGTGGTAGAGTTCCAGAGAGGCACTGCAGTAACAGAGAAGGAGCCATCATAGCGGCTGGAAGTGTGACGTGGGGAATTGTATTTATGAAAGAAGGAAAGAAAGAAAGAAAACATTTATTACCAAACACTATATGTGTACGATCTTAATACTAAATAGTGTCAAACACAGATGTGGCAATATGAGCACATTCAGTGTGGTAAAAGGAGCGGGCTCAGCAAATGCTGATCAGTGTGCAGCATAGCCACAACGCTGGTCAACGCTGATTTACAGCCCACCCCCTTTCTCTTATCACTTAACACAAAAATATAAACATTAAAATATAACTAATCTTAATACTAATTATACATATGGATGCCCCAAAAATTAAATACAAACAAAATACTCGTAATAACTATAGATATTTTGATAAAATAACAATTAAAAACCAACCAAATGCATTCAATCATAATGCCTAGTTTGTATACATAGAGGTAGTGGCAGTACAACATTACTCATTACATTTCTGTTTGAGAAACAATAACCTTTTAACTCTTGCCTTGAATACGGGCTGAGACATGTTCTGTCTGAGAGGCGGAGGCAGATCGTTCCAAATTTTAGCTGCACTGTACTTGAAACTACCTCTATAAGAGGACGTTTTGTGCTGACAGACAACTAACCTGTTTAACAAATGACTACGAGTGGGTCGGTTTCGCTGATCAAATGTTATTTTGTCAGAAAGGTATCCTGGCCTTCTCGTTTTTATTACTTTTTGCACTAGACACGCCAAGTGCAATTCCCTTCGTCCAACCATTTTTAATATTCGCTTATCATTCAGGTACGGTGTGATATGCGCCCGTTTGGGTATATTAAAACAGAACCGCGCACACGCGTTTTGAACTCGCTGAATGGCGTCGGACGTCTTAGCAAATAATCTCGAACCATACACCGTATCACAGTAATTAAACTGCGACAACACTAAAGAGTCAACGAGAGTAATCCTGACCTTTTCAGAGAGACACTCTCTTAGGCCATAGAGTACTTTAAGCCTGTAAAAGGCTTAAAGTACTCTACTAATTTCTGATCTTTGTGTTTATATGGTCAATGTAACGTAGATCGCTGTCCAAAAGAAGACCAAGATTCCTCACCTTTGCAACTCTTTCAATCATCGCTCCATCGATAAGTATCTCCGGCCCATGGCCAATCACCAGTTCGCGCTGGTGTTTACTTCCCAGTATAATATATTTCGATTTATTAGGATTAAGGACCAAATTGTTATTTTGCGCCCATTCAGAAACCGCAGCCAAATCCTGATTTATTAACTCCACGGCATTTTTAATGTCATTCGGGTAAAAGGAGTAATAGATTTGAGTATCATCAGCGTACAGATGCACTTTACAGAATTTTATTTGTTTGCAAAGATCAGCGGTATACAGAGTAAACAGTAACGGACTCAAAACTGAACCCTGGGGCGTTCCCCGTTTAACATCTCCCACTACGGAGGAGGTTTCCCCGCCGTCAACGTTTTGAGTAACCACGTACTGCTTTCAATGCATCAAAAAAGACGCAAACCACTCTCGTGTTGACGGTGAGATTCCGTAGTAAGCCATCTTTGCCAACAGCAATTCAACATTTATACAGTCGAATGCTCTGGAAAAATCCAACAAAACGAGAATGGTACTTTTGCCAGCATCAACATCGGACTCTGAGAGTATACAGTCTGTCACATGGGCCAGTGCCGTGTCAGTACCATGACCGCTACGAAAGCCCGACTGGACACTAGGTAATATATCATTACTTTCCAAGTAAGACGTTAACTGTGCGCATACTGCTCTTTCCACTTATTTTGATGCAACCGGAAGAATGCTGATCGGGCGGAGATCTTTGTAGTTATATAGTAACCAAATTTGACATAAACGCAAATTTATGGATTCAATATCCTTACATATGGCTCTTAAAACTGGTCTTTGACAGCGCAGCCAAGTAAAAATTGGGGCTGGGCCGGACACAGCTGCCGCATGTCGAACGGTTCATGGGCTAAACCAACCATAATGTGGGTCCCGGAAAATGTCCGGTGACATCGCGGCAGACCCAGGAGAAGATGGCCGGACTAGATTGATGCGTATCGACAGGATTGGTCCACAATTGCCCTAAACTGGGAGGATTGGAAGGAAGAAAGGGAAGCCTTTGTCCTGCAGTGGAACAGAACAGGCTGAAAATAAAATAATATTGGCAAACAGCACACGTAACATTCTTTTCTTTTTCAAATTCTTCTTCTTCTTTTCGAGTCGATGGGAAACTCTTCATATTTCTTGGGCCCAGTAGGTGGCCACCCCGATTGCGGCGTCAGTGGCGAGCATAAGGTCTTCCAAAGTGTAGGAGTATGGGCACTTGGGACACCCCAGCATGTGTGCCATATCTTGCAAAGGGGCACCGCACTCACTTCAAATTTTGACTTTACTTTTTTCAAATTTGGAACAAGCCATGTATTATGTGCACTTAGCAAAAATGCAACATGTTTAGATGCCAAAATGTAATTGACTTATTTAATTTAATGTCTCATTGCAAATTGGACAGGCAAAGTAATTACAGGCATCGTAATTAGTTGTCTGGGTGTTTACGGAGTAATAACTGTCAAATGTTATTGCTTGTTTCCTATTTATTAACAACTTTTGCAAATGTACAATAATGGCCGATCGAGGCAAGAACTAAGACAAATATGGCAGCGTAAGGAAAACATGAATTGTTGCAATTACAGTCAATTTGCTTTTAACTTTTTGTGTCCATCTTTTATCGTTTTTATAATCCGCATCTTCAGATTTTTTTCAAGGTTTAGAAGCTATGTTCTGTGATATTACTTGAATATTTTAATTGCAAAAATAACGACAATTCTGAAAATAATTGTAGCAAAGATTATTTAGATGTAGTCGGTGCAATTTTCAATGAAAAGACCTCTAGATCCACACAGACACCGCACTATATCAAATAAAAATAGAATTTGTTTGAAATCATCTGCTCAAAAATCGTTTAGTCGTGACTATAATTTAATCGCAAAAGCAATGAGTCAGCTATATTGCGCCCAGCCTTTAATTTTACTTTTGACAGATGCATGTCTATGAAATTTCATGATTAGTAACCATAGACAATAAAATGCAATACATCATCGACACTTACAGTAGTGAAGCGACGTGCTTTTTCGCTCCATTATTCCGACTATTTAAAATTCAGAGTTAAACGAATTTACGTAGCAGTAACTATCGCATTGTAAATTGAACATTTGTTACATAATAATAATGTAATCAATCAATACATATAATAAATCAGTCGAAAAGTAATTTTTGTACATCGAAAATAATTCCAAAAATAAATTGCCAGGGTGTTAAAGGATAACCAACAGAACCCATTGCCAGCATTTTTTGGAATGTTTGTGTGTTCATTTGTGCACGCATCACGTGAAATGTACGAAACCAATGTAGATATAACTTTTATACATAAAAATTGTGCGTAACTTGAAGAATTACTTAGTTTTTGTTTCATCGCAATCGGTTCACTCTATCAAAAGTTAGATGAATTTAAAGTGTTCAAGAAGTAAAATTGTAACAGTTGAACTCGATATTCGGTAGGGTCGGCAGACAGATGACGGAAGCAAAACCGCGGGCGACAGCTAGATATAAATAAGACTAAGCTGTCAAAAGTAAAATAACAGGCTGGACGGAGTATAATAACTTTCTACGTGTTATTGTTCTTGGACTAGACCAAGTGACATTTTATCAACTTGATTGATAGAATGCTACTTCTGGTATCACATAACTTAAAGCGCGATCACATGAAATATAGGAAGGCAGGTAAAGGACAATGTTTTATTTATTCAAAACCAATATCTTATTTTAACATAATCTCTCTTCACTTAAACCACAACAGACACAGATATTCGTAATGCGTGCGTTTCGGCAGTTCTGTCGTGATTTACCGTCAGCAACGTCAGGAGGGGCGCGGGGCACAGATGTAAATCATACTGGCTCATATTTAACGACCTGAGGTCTTTCCTATGGCTTGTTTACTTGATCGGCGTATGTGGCTGCCGCATCATAGGTCAAATACAATATGGTAGTGAATGGGAACTACATCGCATAGACCACGGACGGGACAGGTCAATGTGGCGACACTTGGGGGATTGGAGTGAGATGTAACACCGGACTGGTTTTTAGTCCGTAGGAGTTTGACAGACCCCTCCCCCCAAGGCGGAGGACATTCATTGAGGATTCTTCACCTCGAACAAAATAAAAAGGCCTATGTTCAGTAGCGGACGTCTTTCGGCTGAAATTATGATGATGGTGATGATGATGAAAAGTAGTTGAGACTTCTTGCATTACAGCCTGCTCCGAATATCTTCTGTTGCTGAAGGTAGAACACGAAAATCCTCATGCTCTGTCGTGGTATAAGCGGCAGCAACGTCAGAGAAATGCGGGGCACAGATGTAAATTATACTGGCTCATATTTAATGATGAGGTCTTTGTGACTTGGAACTTCTTTCTTTGTTCGCAGAGGACGGAACGGGCAGGGGACTTTCATTTGGAATCCGTTTTTAGGGTTCCGTACTTAAAGGGTAAAAACGGGACCCTATTACTAAGACACCGTGGTTCGTCTGTCTATCTGTCTGTCCGCCTGTCACAAGGCTGTATCTCATGAACCGTGATAGCTAGACAGTTGAAATTTTCACAGATGATGTATTTCTGTTGCTGCTATAAATACTAAAAACAGAATAAAATAAACATTTAAGTGGGAATCCCATACATCAAACGTGATATTTTTGCCGTTTTTGGCGATGACGGTACGGAACCCTTCGTACGCGAGCCCAACTCGCACTTGGCCGGTTGTTTTTTTTTTAAATAATGTGACCGTCGTGGTTCTTAAGGATTTAGGCCAACTATCTTTCTACTACTAGGTAATTAAAAACCTCCAATTCCGTATTCGCGCGGAAAATTATTAAATTACGAATCTACTCAAGAAACATAAGTAAATGTGTTATGAAGAGAAGACAAAATAAGGCGACGGTCCATCTTTTGTGACCCCTGCTATAGTCCATAGAACTAGGTACCAAATTCGGAGGTAGTATTTTAAATAAACTCAATGTAAGATTTAGGTAATATCCATCGCTTTTATGCACAATGGGCGGACCCCTAAGGACTAAATGTGGAAATTAAAATCCTAAAGATAAAACTTAGCCATCGCTGATTCAAATTTACACGCAGATCTGGGGAGTGACCATAAGCTCTTAGAGTAAGGTTATTTTATATATCTGTACCGTACGCACACTCAAAATAACATTACTCTAAGAGCTTATGGTCATCCCTCCAGATGTAATGTTTATTTATTAGCTTCTATTCAATTTACCCTTGTCATTTTTAGGGTTCTGTACCCAAAGGGTCCAAATATTGCAGTGACTCACGTCTGTCTGTCTGTCCGTCGTCTGTCACACATTTTGAGCCGAAGAATTTTTTAACTTCCCATTGACCTACGAACTTGAAATTTGGTGATAATGTTAATTATTACGTATATTTTACAAACATATGCCAATCAATCAATCTGCCTAGCCTTGCCCAACTATACTAAACTAACATAACTTTACAAACAAATACCAGTATATAGATAAATTGGTACGGAACCCTAAATTTTTGCTAAGTCTGACACGCACTTGGCCGATTTTCTATACTATTATACTATACTATAAACTGTAATATAATAATATTATAAAGAGGAAAGATTTTTTTGTTTGTTTTTACCGAATAAGCTCCGAAACTCCTAGACCGATTTGAAATATTCTTTCTTTTTGCTACATTATTCCTGAGTGACATAGGCTATTTTTAAGCCCAAAAATGTGTCCTGTGGGGTGGTCCACGGGAGCGAAGCCGCAGGCAACAGCTAGTTTTCTATATAACCGTACTGAAATTCATAATTTAATCATAATTAATTATAACAACGCTTAGCTTTGCACCAAGGTTCCTGTGAACAACTTGACAAGCGAGGAGAGGAGGGGGGAGGAAGTATCATGGCGGCAATAACGTATTGTGTTTCACGATCATAATTATAAAGTTATTGTGTACGCCTCTCTGACCTGTGAAGAAAAAGTTATATCAAGAAAAAACGGTAAAAGTTATCAGAGACTTACGCCCTTTTTTCCTTGAAGAGTTTGACATAATTATGTAACACCTACTTCTCGGTTATTTTAGACAACTGCCAAGTTTTTAGGGTTCCGTACCCAAACGGTAAAAACGGACCCTATTACTAAGACTCCACGATCCGTCTGTCTGTCTGTCTGTCTGTCACCAGGCTTTATCTCATGAAACGTGATAGCTAGACAGTTGAAATTTTCACAGATGATGTATTTCTATTGCCGCTATAACAACAAATACTAAAAACAGAATAAAATAAATATTTAAATGGGGCTCTCATACAACAAGCGTGATTTTTTTGCCGTTTTGCGATAATGGTACGGAATCCTTCGTGCGCGAGTCCGACTCGCACTTGGCCAATTTTTTAGCTTACGTCCTTTTTACCCTGAAGAGTTGTGTAACACTCCGTTTCTGCCAATATAGATATTTATATCAGGGGGTGACCATAACCTCTTAGAGCGGTATCAATTTGAGATCGAATAAGGGACAGATGTATCTGTCTTGTATACATCTGTCACTTACTCGATATCAATTTGATACCGCTCTAAGAGCTTATGGTCACCCCCCAGGTCTCTCAGCTTTCATTACATAGGACCAACTAAATAGTAGATACTGGTCCAAATTACTAACTAGGATCAGTTAACCAGTTACAATTTGGTACCGGCCACCAACCGGTAGTTTGTATCTTTTTTTGATTACTGATAGGATACAAGTTTCTTTATTTATAGTAATATGTTCCAATTTTAGGTTCATATTTTCAGGAAAAGTCTTCATTCTCTGAAAATCTTTTACCTTGGCCCCTTGGCCAAAACTCTGTCCACCGTTCCCTGCAACCTACTAGCATTATATCAAATCTTAAACTTACCATATTGTATTTTTTTTTCTTATGTCGTTCGTTGAGTTATTTCACCCACGTACGAAACTCAATACCTACCACATCTAAAGGTCAAACTTTACCACAGTCAGCCAATAACAATTTGCTATAATTATCTGAAAAAATACCCATAACTAAGCCAGTAACCACAAAAAAAATACATAGTTTTTTTTTTTACCACAGATATAAATCTAACTAGATGCCGCGAATGTACTTTTTGTATCAAAAAAGTGAGAAGAATGCTCTGTTTTTAAGCTGTTTCATATACCGGATCATCGTCATCATCTTCCTGCCCTTGTCCCATGTTACTTGGGGTCGGCGCAACACGTTTTTCTTTTCCATACTGTCCTGTCCCCCGCCACGCCATCACTGACTCCCTTTTCTTTCATATCACAGTCCATCCATCTTTTCTTTGGCCGTCACTTCCCTCTCCATCCGTTCACATACATATTCATAACTATTTTAGTAACATGCGTTTCATCCCTCCTCATCACATGACCATACCAGGACAAACGGTTTCCTTTCAATTTTTCTGTCAGTCTATCAGTACCGGATATCAACCGAAATCTAGCAAAAAATCCTTATTGTGCCGCATTGAGCTGTGAGAGCAGTGGTGGCCCAGCGTTAAGGTTACACTAGTCGAAAATTCTTCCATACAAACGTAGTGTAGGGATTATTCCACTGTTTGACGATGTACGTTCAAAATAAAAAGTGATATCAATTTTTCTCATCATTATCTAGTCCTGTATGGAAGCGAAAAAGTAAAAAAATAAAATGTTTGAAAGTTATGAGCGTCGAAAGTTCCACATTTCGACACTAATTTTAACGCATTTTTGGGCGCAAATAAATACCATAAGAAGACGGAAAATTGCAAAACGGCCTCCATACAGGGATAGATTGGTAGTTCAACAGTGCATATAATTTTATTTTGAACAGATAGATTTAGTCGTTTTTTCATAATATCTAGACTGCCAAAGGTCTGTTTATAAAATTCTGCGCGCTCGGTTTCGGCCTAAATCATTATCCATTTCGGTACAAATTTGCAAAAGTGTGTATTCGTACGCGAACTAGATTCCTACTGCTCATCTCAGCATCTATCTCTTCCGCACGTGTTGTCGGTTGATATAAAATGCATTTTAACCCCGCGCACAAAATAGTTCGTGCCGTCGACTAGTGTACTACCCTTAACGGCCGTGAGTCGCAACTTACAATTTGTGGGTCGAAGCTGCCAACTCAGGCAGGCGCTTTACTTTGAGTAAATGAAAACAAAAAAAACGAAGACATGTGACATCCACCAACCCACCCTAGGCCCGCATGGTGGATTATGGTTCATTCCTTTGCATAGAAAAGAGTACTGTGTCACAGCAGTGGGAACATTAAAAACGCTGGTGATCATGATGAAGAGCTGTAAAAACTCTTGAAAAAAAAAATGCCCGAGACTATGGATTAATTTCCTTACATCGTTAAGTAAATTTGTTCTTAAATTTTATTGTTTGTAATAAAGGGAAACGTTTCATTTTCATACACACTTGAGTTATCTAGTCAGGCTTATGTCTGTGTTTTTTACAATGCACAGTAAAATAAAAGTTGGTAAAGTTGGCAATGATTTTTAGGATTCAGCCAGTAGGTTCATTGTTTATAGTGTCATAATGTTAACTTTATCGTTTATTGTGCTGTTATTAAATGTGATTTATGGAGGAATTAAGTTTTTTGGTTTGAGTTTTTGATGTGATAGTTTTTTTGGAACAAATATGATAGGTATTGGTTATTCCTATGGGTATAGAAATGGTTTAGTATGTTGGGGTAAAATTCGTGGTCAACTCTTGTGTTTAGAATCAAATCAATCAAAATACATAGGGTCTAAACATCAAATCCGCCTCTGGACAATTGTGAGTGTGAAGTATACTATTTTTAAGGTATGGAATCAAAATCCTACTGAAGGGCAGAATCCTTCCCCGTTTCTTCCATTAATTGTTTTCTGTACCACCTCGAAGCAGTCCAAAAATAATTTAACAAATAAAATAATCTGAATAAAACAACTTTTTTACTTGTTTAGGAATCCAATACCAAGATTATTGCATTAAATCAGAAATAGAATTAAAATATTTAAGTTATTCCATTTGTTTTAGAAAATAACGTCATAATTATTTTTCCTTTCGCTACTAAATTCTGAAATTCAAAAAGAAGAATAAAATAAAATATAAGTCTGAATAATAATAATACTAATAAAATAATATAAATAATAATAGGCTCGCATTGTTAGGAGGTTCCTCTCTCTGGAGCCCTGACCGCCGGTAGCTTGGACCCTGTTCCCGATACCGGTGGGCCTCTATTTTTTATATTTTAAATGTTTTTGTTTTGTTATTTAATTTATAAAATATTTAAAAATGTAAACAATAAGAAAAGAAATTGAATAAAGGGAATACTAATAATAATACTTCTATTGCAACAGCCATATAAATTTTATTTGTAAATAAAAACTACAATCAGGACATTATTGCCCTAGTTAAAAATTTGTGTTATAATAAACTGTGCGAATTTGCACATGTGTCTTTTGCTATTAGAGTCATTATGAACCAAGTTTCCCTTCAAACCAGGTCAAGATGGAATTAGCTAAACCTTAACTGTTTCCAGTTTTTATAGAAGACATAAATAAAAATTATTTAGTAGCAGTATCATCACACTTAACCAGATAAAATCAAATATCAATTACTATCTCTAGTCACAGTTGAAATTAGTAAAATAATGTTAATTTAAACATAGGGTCGTCTGGCTGTGTGTACGGTCGAGGGGAAAATGCGAAAACTCGCCCTCACCCGGCGGCCATTTTGTGACGTCACCGCTGGCCGTAGGGGACGTATTTAGACGAAGTATTTTTTTACGAACTTGCTTGTTTTTTGGCAAAACTTAAATTTGTGATTTTTTATCTTTTTTTATACAAGGAAAGAATATTTTTTGAATATGTTGGCATTCTGAATATGTTATGGAGACAGTTTTTATTGAATTAAAAAGTACATAACGTTAAAATAATTAATTTACCTACCTATTGTATTTGTTGGAAGACAGATAAAAATGTCTAATTAGAACCACTTTACAATTCCGTTTGAAGCCAATGTTCATAATAATTCGTACACTACCAATAGCAGAGCTACAAAAATATAATTTTCCACGAAACTTAAAAACTAATGCACTTAAGAAATGCCAGTTATCCTTTCTCCTGAACGTCAACATTGTAACTGACATTGCAAACAAAACAATTTAAAACAAAACTATACAAAAAAAGATGCAAAAGAAAAACTCGAGCGCAATTGTTAAGAAAAATAAAAATGTGCGCTCAGTACGTCCCCGTGTGCGCTTTGATGATGCCGGGGTGTTTGGATTGGTTAGCGAGAAGTGGTAGGCGTGGTTTGTTTGAGCCCCTCCCACCTCCGTTAAGGGTCTTAGATTGCGAGGCTCCAAACGTCATCGCGCGCTTGCCGGCTGCGCCACGCGCATCTACACAACATAGCATAACCTTAATAACACGTGCTCTCAACAAGAAAAATAAAAAAAACACCGTGAAAATCTCCGTGCAGTGACAATGTGGTGAATTTTAATGTGACTCAAGAATATCAACAAGCCCAAACTGTGTTAGGGCAAAAATATGATAATATAAACAACTCATGTTATGAAAAGTGTGGTAACTAATGTTTTGTGTTTAGTGTTGTGGGATCGATCGGCTGAAAAGTGACCTCTGGCGGTTGAAATTGGCCGAGTTACATGAAACAGTAACAATACAGCTATTTTGTGGAGTGATATGTTCAGTTGATCGACGAAATTTTTTCAGTTTGAGCCAAAAAATCTTCCAATAAGATTCCATTCGGTTGAAGCTCAATGTATTCTTCCAAAATTTCTTAGTCTGCTTCTAGAACTAATTCGGTCATATTTTTGGAATTATTTTTAATATTTCTTTTAAAAAATTCTTGACAGCCGTTTTAGGCTTTATTCGTGCAATATTGAAACAAAGATATCTTAGTTTAAAACGAGTGTAAATAAAGCTCAGTCTAGATCGAATTTAAGATCCGTTTTAAGTGTAAATAATAGGCTCATTAATAGTGATAAATTAGATCAATATACTATCGAAGACGATCAGAATCTAGATGGTGACCATTTTGAAGTTATAGATGAATTGAAGGTCACACATAAAGAAGATCAAAGAGATATATGAAGATCTCAAATATTGAATAATAGTTACAGACAAAGGAACAATTATACACGTTCGACCTTTACAAGCGGATGAATTAATTGCTATTAAACTTAATTTTGCAAGGAACATCATATTCGAGGTCTTTGTTTACGAGTTTCCAATACAATCAAGATTTTAAGTGCCGACAATTTAATTTAGAGTAAACATTATTGAAGGAGAACACATAAATTGTAATCGATCGAAAATTACCGAATTTAGCACAATTAGAAACAATTTACATATCACTGGAGTAGAAAAAATCAAAGAATTTATAACTAAGAGTTTCTTTATCGTCGACTGAATCTAACCTTGGTGTGGAAACTAATTGTGAATCATCAGGAGAGTGCTCACGAACACAACCACATCCAAATGCTGTTGCGTTAACTTTATCTTCGCCAATATTGACAATATCATCTTCCACGTCTTCAATTGCATCACGCAGTTCACCAAAATCATTGAAAGAGTGTCCTCCACCAAGAGAACCAGATGCATCATTGACCACATTGACCATATGTGGGTCGTCGTACCCCGTCGAGATTAACCTGGGGGTGCACGTTCCTGCAGTGGAGCTGCAATCCGTCAAGATAGCCACTGAATCGAAGCTGCAGCTGTGCGGTGGCTGGAGTGGGCAGGCTAGCTACGCGCTGGATGGATGCGTGGACGCTGGCCTGCTCAGACCACCACCGCAGCCGCATTCCAGCCAACTTGGAACTGTTTATGCCACGAAAAGAAGAAGGCGGAATGGGAAAAGGTTAGTTGTTAGATTATTACATTTAAACTGCCGTTTTGGAGGTTTCTTTTAAAATTTTGGTTTATAGGTATATTTATGTTTCTTTTTTTCTTGTTTGTATGTCCTGTGTGAATCAAAATTTAAATATTTTCTTTCTTTTCTTTATTTACTAAAACGGGAACGTGGTTGTAGAGATCCGACTTGAATATTCCAAGTCATAATTCGACGTTTGGCTCTCGCCTCCAATATTGCCCTATTTAAAAGATATTTCATAATCGGAATAAGAAGAATGTATACTGTGCCCCTATGTTTTTCTTAAATATTTTATATTATAGGTGCGTTTTTTCGAGTTCTCTATATTCGGGACCTGTCTAAAGCGTTGGCGACGGCTTTCCATCAATGTCCCATAGAAATGCTTGTGGCTTACGGCTTCAAAATATACAGGCATTATTTACACTGTAGACACAACATGAAGCGATAGATTCGTAAAAAGGGCGGCAAGTGGGTATATATCGTATAAAATTAGAATTAGGCAAATTAGGAATATTTTTTGAGTATTTATATAATTATTATGTAGATGACTCTGTAGTTTGAGAGATACAAGCGGAGAAGAAGTGCGATTGTATTTTAAGCAAAATTTAAATTGTTTATGTAGAAGCAAAAAAAAAAACCTACAAAAGAGTCATTAAGTCCAATTCTAAATATTTGACTCTAATGTAAAGTTATATATTGGAGTCTCATTAAGGCTTTCTTTTAAGCTCTCAATTTTATTGCTAGTGAATAATTTGATCATATTAATCTGAAACGTCGTGTAAATTGTAGCTGTTACAAAATAAGCTCCTAGTTCTTGAACATTTTATTTAGAATGTATAATTGAATTTGAATAATTAAATTCAAAACTAATTGAATAATAGGCGATATCATAGCTGTGGCTAGTTTAAATAAGTGACACAATACAGAAATAGTCATGTCATTTGGAATTTATTCTTGAATTAATTCATGAATGTTAATGTGTTTATTCCCTTAATCAATTTTGCTTTTTGTATATTTTATCAGCAATTTAGCGTATGAGTTCAGACAATCTGACTCTTAAATCTAATGGGCCTTATTAACAAAAATCTCTGAGCTGTTTGACAACTCATTACTAGTAGATTCTTTATTCAAATTCAAATATAGAATGTGCTAAGCGATCAACGGCAGAAAACTCATGAAAGATGTTATAGAAATAGAAAAATTAAAAAAAAAACAATCTTTGAATTTTTATCACAAATAATCAATTAGGTAAAGTATCATCAGTGTGATTGATGAGAGCTACATAAAAAATAAAGGTGTTAATCAATAAATAAAAGACAATAACCTAAAACGTTAACACTTGTCTAACCAAAGTGCCGGATGTGTGATATATAACAAAAAAAAGTTCAATAATCGTAACAAATCGATTCAAAACAATTAATAATTTTGGAAACATCAAAATTCTCAACGCGTTTCGCCTATGACTCTTAGTTTTTTTTACAAATTTGTACTTTTTGCCATTGGAATAGGGTTACAATTTGTATTATATGGTTAAAATTTGAAGGCTGTGCTCAACCTACCACAGAATTTGAATGCCTAAAAGTGACTACAATATGATAGATAGTGAATTTATTACTAAAAGGGAAACACGTAAGAATTTTATATCAGTAATTAATGTTTTTAAAAGTTTACAGATTTTTTATAGAATTTTAAATCGTTCTCAAAACTAGGTATTTGATTTTAAATGTTTGCGGCTAATCATAATTTAGCCATATTCTATTTACATCTAAATTTTTGAAACCATAGCTAGCACATGATTATTTTTGTTACACAGTAAGTAATAGAAGATCACTGACTTCTGGTTCTGTTCTGCTACTTTGCTGTTTTTTTACCATTTTTATATCCACACCTTTGATGGTCATGGTCACACATGTGAAATAAATTTTCATACCGTTCAAAGTCAGAACAAAACGCTCGCTTCTTTACAAATGAATGAAACATGGATTTTATTAAAAAACTTATTTAAAAAAAAAAATAAGTGCTCGTGATTTTATTAAAAGTCTTGGGGGAACATTAAAACAATTGGTTTAAAGTAATTTCACAGTTACCTGACCTAAAATATCGAAAAAAAAATATATTTAAATTCCTAAATCCATACCTGTTTTAATTTATAGGTAAGTATCTAATATCAGTACTGGGGGGTGACCATAAGCTCTTAGAGCGGTATCAATTTGATATCGAGTAAGTGACAGATGTATACAAGTCATATACATCTGTCCCTTATTCGATCTCAAATTGATACCGCTCTAAGAGGTTATGGTCACCCCCCTGAAAGTGATTTCCCTAAAAGGTATGTAAGAACGCTGTTAAAATGACTGTATTTGTAACTTACACACATAAAATCATGTCTGTATTTCGGAACGGTTAGGTATATCTGACTGCTCGAGTAACTAATTAATATAAAAAAACTAGGATAGATGATGCAATTCTAGTTCTATATAATCTCATCATCATTTATGCCGAAATACGTCCACTGCTGGGTATAGGCCTCCCCCAAGCGTCGCCACATTGACCGGTCTCGTGTGTCTCGCATCCAGCGGATCCCCGCAACCTTCACCAGGCCATCGGTCACCTAGTGCGAGGCCTTCCAACGCAACGTCTTCCAGTTCGCGGTCGCCACTCTAGAACTTTTCTGCCCCAACGTCCATCCGTTCTGCGAGCAATGTGCACTGCTCACTGCCACTTAAGTTTGGCAATTCTTTGGGCTATGTCGGTAACACTTGTTCTCTTGCGGATCTCTACATTTCTGATTCGACCACGCAGGGAAACGCCGAGCACAGCCCTCTCTGTATATCCTAACCATTTTTAACCAACTTCATAAATTATTGCTAATGCATGTTGCATCATAACTCTATCATTGTACTTATTACACCAGCCGTTACAATTCTAAACTACCGCTATTTTAACTCAATAACCTCAACAATTTAACATTTATTTTTTTCTTAAATTATTCTGCCAATAAAAAAATTCAATCACATCTAGAAGATTTCTACATCTATAAAACCATAACCGTTTCGAATGATCCGTTCGAAAATCAGTGCTGGCCTATTAGGTTGATTCGATTATTAATTTATGAGGTGAATAATAGCCGTGAATCGATACAGTTGAATCGATTGTATTCGGTATGACCGTGGTGCTGGATAACGGATTTCGAATGTGTTCAATTTGAATTTTGAAATTCGAATATCGTGATTTTCGTCGTTGAGGGAAATCGAGTGGTTTGCGAAAGAAATGTGCTTGGTAATGCATTATATAACGAATACTAAACTGTATACTTTTCTGAAATTGATTTCATAAAATACAAACTTCGCATATCATTATAAGAGCTATTTAATAATAGTTTTTAAGTAAGTATACATTTGATAAAGACTGTGCAAATAATACTATTAATATAACATACTCTATGTTGAAGGAAACCTTGAAGCATGCGAGCTGGCAGAAAAATAGTTCTAGCTGGATTTGAACACTCACATTTTGAATTTAGAAGAGAAATAATAAATATAAACATGAGATCGGCAGCCGCAGACTAACATGAGGGTTTAATATTGGAAAAGTTGATCTTTATTGGAAGAAATCCCCATTTTAGTGCTTATACCAAATACCAACACTTTTTTTGATTTCGATGATTTTCTCACACTAAATCAAATCAAAAAAAAATTTTTCAACTAAACCTTATATATTTTTAAATTGTCAAACAAACAATGAATCTAGTTACTCTTTCTTCTATGGAGAAGAATGTGCAAGAAACTCCACGAACACTCTTTTCCATTAATTTTAATTACAACTGTTTGGTTACATCATTCTTGTTGGAAACATAGATATATGTGAAAACGATGTTAAAAGACGTGCACGTAAAGCAAATATTGCAAAAATACAATTAGTTTGGAATTAAAGCAGGCCGAGGCAGCTAAGGTATGACCAATCCCAACCGATGGCGCCCGTTCACGGACATGGCGTCTGGATTGGCACCACTCAACTCAACCATCATAAAGGGAACCGAATGATTCAACACATGTGCCACCATCAGAGATACATTAGAGAGAGCATGACAACTACCAGGTCACACACAAGTCAACGAACGATATAAAGGTACAGTAAATGGTAGATTTACAGTTGGTACTAGTACCTATACTTACCTAAGACAAAAGTCATTTGAAATAAACAAGTACCTACATTATACATAAGATAACACCTACCACCCAGTATCACGCTTAGCTTGAACTCACAAACAAAAGAACCGAATTTCACACAAACTTAGATCTGTAGAAAGTAGCATGACGTCATCGCCCCCTCCCTTCAGTTTAGGGCGTTTTAAATACACATGACACGCCTTCAACTGCTTAAGGTTACTAAGTGATAATGACCTTATATTGTGGTTCATATTTCATGATATTTTGCAAGAAAAGAACATAATTTTTCACGAGTAAGTTTCATTCACAGTAAATTCATTTCGATGTAATTTATCTATTATGATGCAAGTTATTAGCTACTGAAAAATGTGTCTGAAAACGGTCGAAATTTTACCCTGCCAGTTAGATGTAGTATTTCCCGGCTGGCAAGCCGTTGCGACGGCTATTCGCTTTTAGTGCAGACTTAAAATATAATCAGATCCGAAGGGCAGAGTTTATGGCTAAATAAATTAAGTACTTATTATAAAACCCACCACCACCACTGTAAAGACTTATGAAGAAGAGAATGTGACTCATTTCCTGGTGCTTAAAAGCACTCTATGTATATCATCATCATCATATCAGCCGAAACTGCTGGACATAGGCCTCCCCCAAGCGTCGCCACATTGACCGGTACCGTGCGTCCCGCATCCAGCGGATACCCACAACCTTCACCAGGTCATCGGTCCACCTGGTGGGAGGCCTCCGACGCAACGTCTTCCGGTTCGTGGTAGCCACTCTAGAACTCCCTATGTAAGTACGCTGGTATGGAATGTTGTTCTGATTACCTATTGAAAATCTAAATTTAATATTTATCATTTTAGGAGTACATTTCCCCTTGGTCGTTTCCTATGGTGAAGAACCGGCAAGAAACTCTACGGTTCCTACCGACTAAACGAAGCTTTTGGAAGTTAGCCGTACTATAATTGGCAAAATCCAAATATCCTTAAAAATAATTATTTTCTCTAACATTGTAATAACTATAAAATAGAATTATTTATTTATTATATAATTTATTCATCATCACATCATCAGCCTATTTATGTGCCCACTGCTAGGACACAGGCCTCCTCTCTGTGAGAGGGAATGGGCCGTAATGCACCACGCGGGTCCAGTGCGGGTTGGTGGATGTCAAATGTCTTCGAATTTCTGGTTCTAGGACATGCCGGTTTCCTCACGATGTTTTCCTTCACCGTTTTGAGAGCAGTGGTCATGAAATAATTTACACAAAGTAAAGCGCCTACCTGGGCTCGAACCCACGACCTACTACTTGTAAATCGCGGCCGATACCACTGGGCCAACACTGCTCTCATAATTTATTGTACACCACAAAATACGTACAAGACAAACTTTCACATGCACAAGTGTACAATGGGCGCCCTTATCGCAATAGGCAATCTCTTATAGACAACCTTTGGATGGACTGAACTATAGTTGAAGAAATTAGGGCTGTCTGTGTACACAATATCAAAAATAATATTACTAAGATATAATAACATACAATATTACATAATATACTAATACATATCAAATATATAACAAAGAAAGGAGAAGAATAAAAATTATAGTGAAAGGTCTGGTAGTGCTCTTTCACCATTTTCTTGAATATAATTATTCCTCCACCTGTAGTACCACTGCTGATTCCGTTAAAATAAGCAGCGTAACGTTGAATTGTGATCAATTTTTAGTTGAACCAGCTGTCAAGGTAACTGCGACTTTTTGTTATCACTCATAATTATTAAACAAAACTAAGTAAAAACGCATAAAGCGTATACACTAGAAATGTAATGTTTAATTCAAGAGTTACCAATGCGGTTGTCTTCGTAAAAAGATGCTGGAATTGCCTGCAAACTTTAATATCTTTTTCTTTCGTTGGTTTCGTACAAGAAAAACCTTTTTGTAACCAGACGGTTATTATTGTCTTACTGATAAATTGTTGTCTACTACCTCGTTGGTCAGCTCAGCAGTAGCGCTTCGGAGCATGAGGTATTGAGTTTGATTCCTGGAACAGGCAGAGTGTTATTGGGTGTTTCAATCTGAAATTACTGAATTCTAGAAAAAATCAACTGGTCGTGCGCAGTACGGCACCCGCACCGCTACAGTGCCGCAACAATCCGACACTGCATATTGATATTGCATAGTTGCCAACGTAGATAAACTTATAATTACTTTGGTCACTCTTCTACTCAAACGACTGTTGCGGTCGAGCACTCTATAATATGTTATTTTTACTGAACGTGACAGAATAATTTCATATTTAGATTATTAAAAAGTCTACTTTAATTATAACATTTCACGAAGTTATACCAATCAATTTAAAAAATTAGTTTCTATTAAATTTTATAGGTAAAGTACAGTACGCAAAAGAGTTAGGTGTACAGGTGAAAATAACACAAGCTTGCTGTACCCAGAGGCTTAGAGACAAGTGACATTTGATACCAGCGAAGGCCATCGCCGAAATGTCAAAATTTAAGCGATTGATCACGTGATTTTTCGATATCGCTTGGCAATCCCATACAATTTTGCCTTTTTGACAATCGCTATCGTCACGTTTTTGATGACAGAATGTCACTTGTCTAGGGCCTCAGGCAATATTAAAAATAAATAGCGTTCGTAAAACATTTGAACAATTTTACGAAAGACTAACAATGTTATATCAGCACCCAGACTAAGATTGTTATATCCACCAATGCCACCACCAATTTTTAATAATAATTATAATTGGTAAGGAGTAAATAGCCTACCTAAATCTACTTTTTTTGTACCTCCACAAAACATAAGCACTACAAAAACCGTAAGATTTATTTTTGTTAAAGACTGGTAAAACTGATTTGGTGTACAATAAAGTATTTATTTATATATACTTTATTGTACTCTATTATCTGATGTACATCAGATTTAACATTTAAAAGAGAAACTAATCATTCCGCGATCTCGTCTATCAATCTATCTATACTATAAGTATAGCCTATAAAGTGGTAAAGAAGTGGCCAATTAGCAAGTAAATTATGAGGCTGTTTTCCCAAAGTACCAACACCAAACTACACAACAAGTATAGCCACTAAAATGGACTATATTCAATATACCCAAGCCACCGTGCACACAATTAAATTTCGTTGACTGTACTTCAACAAATTACACACCATGGATCCATGGTTTTTAAACACAATAGTTGTCTAATAAAGTATAGTTTGACTGAAGATAATTACATAATCATTACGTCACAGCTACGTCAGGAATGGTGTTTCAAAAACGATGGAAGTGTGAAGTTTTCTGCCTCTTTAAACAGCAATGGATGGATGAAAACGGACGATAATATCAGGTTAGAGGCAGTTGATGAGGTATTTTATATTCAAGGTGATTGTAGACAGCGAAATACTAAAGCTAGAAATCAATTTAAGGTCAAATACGACAGTATTACTCACTCACTAAGTATTTCACACTGTACCTCTAGAATTACTGAAAAGACATGCTTAAGTGTGTGGTAGATATCGTTTCAAGCAATAAAAACGGCAGATTTAATCGCTACATAAACAAACATGTTCATCATCATCATTTTAGACAAAATACGTCTACTGCTGAACATAGGCCTCCCCTAAGTGTCCAAGCCAAAGTCAAAGTCAAAGAATCTTTGTTGTGAGATAGTGTATACAGAGTTGTTATTGAGTTATTTTTGTGTGCATTTGCACTGCTCCACCATGTTAGGCATACAATAGTTTGAACAATTTGTTGTCTTAGACCTAAGTTTATGCCATATATGTTAATTTAAATAGACATTTCAATTAAAATAGAGACTTATTTTGCATCAAAACATAAAACTGGTTTAGCACTAACTCGTGTCGAGTCGTGTCGCCCCATTGACCAACACCCGTGCGTCAGTGCATTTTGCATCCAACGGATTCTGACAACCTTAACCAGGTTATCGGTCCTCCTCGTGACAAACACGCTGTATCGTTTCAATATCGAGAGTCACATAACAAACATCATCATCATCAGCCTATTAATGTTCCCACTGCTGGGACACAGGCCTCTTCTCTGTGAGAGGGAATGGGCCGTAATCCACCACGCGGGCCCAGTGCGGGTTGGTGGATGTCACATGTCTTTGAATTTTTGGTTCTGGGACATGCGGGTTTCCTCACGATGATTTCCTTCATCGTTTTGAGAGCAGTGGTGATGAAATAATTTACACAAAGTAAAGCGCCTACCTAGGCTCGTACCCACGACCTACAACTTGTAAGTCGGCCGATACCACTGGGCCACCACTGCTCTCTCGCATATATACATAACAAACATGACATAATATTATCTCATAAACACACAATCTCATAAATTATTCACCCGGTGACAAACGCATATAACAATAAAATTAACAGCCAAATAAAAACCAATTTATTTACATTGAAAATTAACTCCACAAACAATCACCCCTGTCACAAGACACATAGATCTTTTACCCATACATTAAAAACTCCACCTAAACATACCATACAATCGTAAATTCAAATAAAACCGTCGAAATTGTAAAACAAAAAAAAAGCGAAATATACAAAATTGCGCGCGCAGGCCACGGAACCACCTGCGCAAGCAGATGGCCGGCTGTCAGTTTGTTAAATAATAAGCTTGCCATTTGAACCCTAAAGCGTGGTTAAGTCGGGTGATTTCTTAGTTCTCACTACTCAAATGGCTTAGTATTAATTTTATTTGATGACATATCCGTTAAGGCTTATCAGTGAAAACAGCCTTAAGGGCCTTCCACCGATTTAGTGCCGTAAAAAGGTTACTTTCTAAAGCATACTCTTTAGTAACGGCTAGGTAAATTGGTAAAAAAAAGAATTATTGATTCATGTACATTATACATTCAATTTATGAAACATGATTTTTTGTGTAATTAATAGTTTTGTTTTAAAAATAAAATTAACAACATGATATGTTTTCGCTACTTTCGGATACTCTGGAAACACCACTCAAAAATATGAATAATAATGAAATTCCTATTTCGACCGGATTGGACGAAACTTAGCGGCCGAAACGCTTACTAAGCCTGTGCAGCAATCCTCTGGATTGACGCCAAGCTCGTCCTGCCATTTTCGCCTGGGATTACCTCTACCTAAATATATTTTTCTAGGAACATAAATGAGGGCTAGGCTATGAATGTTAAGAGTATTAGAAGAGACAGACAAACTAATAAATGTATTATTAATAATATGGATTGTGATAAAGATGTATATGGCTAGATAAGTAGTGAACAGTGAGAAGACAACTGATAGAGATATTATACTTGTGTCTACAGAAGAAGGAAACTTTCTAGTGACTCAAAATAAACTGAGATTGTAGTGGGAAAATGGACGGTAAAAGGCCGCACGGCCGTTCACCTACACGGCTGGTCAGATCAGATCAAGACGATAACAAAACTAACGGTGACCACTACCCTGAGAAGAGCCGAAGGCAAAGTGGGCTGGCAACAGCTATTCAGTTAATCCTTCAAAGGTTTTCAAGACGACCACGACCATCCGCAAACAAGAATACGAGTAAGAAGAGAAATGGCAAGAGGATGATTTATTTACTGCAATGTTTAATGTACTGACAATTTTACTATAAGGTCTTACTGAACTTAATACTGTATTAAATAATTCTGTAGAAGAGCTGTAAAAAAAAATAACAATGAACTTATAAGGACTTGTATAAACACTAAAGTCCGGTGACATTTAAAACAAAAACTCATAAAATGCAAGCATGAGATCCATCCAAATGACCAGCACAAGTGATGACATTAAACGAAGGACGTGCCAGAGCATGTGGTGCCCAATAACAATAGCCTGGAAGTCTTTAGGTCCTAAGTGGTATTTTTGTGGCAATTAAACAATTTTCTTTCTATCTTCTTTTTTTAAGTGAATAGTTACTTGCAGGCAAATATGTTCCATTGTAAACTACATCATCGTTTATCATCAGGTTCTTAATTGCCTTGTCAGTCAGCCCCGCTAGTATCTAGCGTAGCCAATATTTGACAACATGAGAACTAATAAAGAAAACCACGTCCTACGTCCATGTGTCACTAGCGGGGTGCCAACCGAAAATCAGCGCTGGATGTCTGACGCCCAGCATATGCTGAGTTGGTAACCCTTTCGGTGTGGGCACGCCAGGCGCAATAATTCTTAAACCTTGTTTGTACTTTTGTTTACTTTCTTCTCTGTTACTATGTGATTGTTGTTTTTGTGTTGTGTCTATGTCGAATAAATGTTTTCTATTCTATTCTTAAAAACCGGCCAAGTGCGAGTCGGACTCGCGCACGAAGGGTTCCGTACCATTATCGCAAAATACCGCAAAAAAAAATCACGTTTGTTGTATGGGAGCCCCACTTAAATATTTATTGTATCCTGTTTTTAGTATTTGTTGTTATAGCGGCAACAGAAATACATCATCTGTGTAAATTTCGACTGCCTAGCTATCACGGTTCATGAGATACAGCCTGGTGACAGACGGACAGACAGACAGACAGGCGGATCGTGGAGTCTTAGTAATAGGGTCCCGTTTTTACCCTTTGGGTACGGAACCCTAAAAAAGAAGACAAGACGCAAACATAGCACTTGGAGTGTACAGCAAAAACGACAGCTCAAACGCTAGCTTATCCCCATGTCCACTTTGATGGTAATATCTAGCACGTTAGTAGAAGATTTATAAGTAAGCTTGAGACCACCCGGCTGTTTAGCTACTAAAATTGCACTAACATAATTAACCTTTCCCTTAATCATGCTTCAAGGAAAAAGTTAAAATTTTAAGTATTTTCCAACTGAATAGGCCACCCGCCGCTGTCGTAAAGATACCTATCATAAACGACTATTATTTAATTAAGGATACATTTTGAATTCTGTTCTTGTCTTCTAATAAAGGAAATGACTATACCTACATACCTAGATGCTAACTATATCAGTTTTGGTCTAGCAGTTTTATTGTTTCTTTAATCGAATGTGCTTATAATTATAATATTAATCATATTTTAATTGGAAAATTGTGTTTGTTCAATGTTAATATTATTTAAGGACTATTAAATGAAAAATTTATTTTTTATTTTTCATAAGAATAGGAAAAAAATATGTGGCGACACTTCGGGGGAGGCCTATGTCCAGCTGTGGACATCTTTTGGTTGAAATGATGATGATGGTGGTGAGGAAAACAAAATAGTACCTACTTATCTCTGCCTTATTCTGTCTGCAATTTTTCACCTTGCAAATGTCCACCTTGACCGTCACACTCACAAGCCTGAAAAGTCTAATATGCAAGGGTATTTAAGGGTGCACTAGTCGAAAATTCTTCCATACAAACGTAGGCTAGGGATTATTATACTGTTTGACAATGTACGTTCAAAATAAAAAGTGATATCAATTTGTCTCATCATTATCTAGCCCTGTATGGAAGCAAAAAAGTAAAAAAAGAAAATATTTGAAAGTTATGAACGTCGAAAATTCCACATTTCGACACTAATTTTAACGCATTTTTGGGCGCGAATAAATACCATTCGAAGACGGAAAATTGCAAAACGGCCTCCATACAGGGATAGATTAGTAGTTCAACAATGCAAATAATTTATTTTGAACAGATAGATTTAGTCGTTTTTTCATGATATCTAGACTGCCAAAGGTCTGTTTATAAAATTTCACGCGCTCGGTTTCATTATCATACATTATCAATTTCGCTACAAATTTGCAAAAGTGTGTATTCGTACGCGAACTAGCTTCCTACTGCTCATCACAGCATCTATCTCTGCCGCACGTGTTGTCGGTTGATATAAAATGCATTTTAACCCCGCGCACAAAATAGTTCGTGCCGTGCGTCGACTAGTGTACCCTTAATCATGCGCAGTTTCCTTGTATGCAATCAACAGCTCATTTTTTTATTTTTCACAAAAATAGGAACAAATGTGTGGCGACACTTGGGGGAGGCCTATGTCCAGCAGTGGATATCTTTCGGTTGAAATGATGATGATCGTAGTGAGGTAAACTAAATAGTACCAACTTTTCTCTGCCTTATTCTATCTGCAATTTTTCGTAATAATTGTATGTCCAATTGTCCACCTTGATCGTCACACTCACAAGTCTGAAAAGTCAAATATGCCAGTAATTTCACTTCAGTATTCATTTATAACCAACTAACCTGCAACATGTACCAACCCACATTGGGCCCACGTGGTACATTACGGCGCATTCCCTCTCACAGAGAGGAGACCTGTGTCCCAGCTGTGGGAACATTAAAAAGGCTGATAATGATAATAACTCATTTATACTTGTCCCTTGCATTGCCTAGGTATGATAGTAGTATGTTCTGGGACGAAGATTTCCACTTATAATATTTACTCATTAATATGCGTTAATCAAATAATATCACGCCTGTATTTTCCAAGGGTTTAGGTAGAAGTGTCTTTATAGCACACCTACATTTACACATGTTAGATTCAATGCCTCTTTTGTATTTCACCACTAATTGTTGTCTTGTGATTATATATTGAAGCTTCGAACAAAAACTGATCTTAGCCTTCCAATCAATTAAAGACAAACCACACATCACCGTTAACACGTTATCGACACATAAAACAATCGACAAAGGCACGTGACACGATACCGCGTTCGCGAAATTATAGGCGCATTTTGCCCGAAGCGATCTCGCTTCGATATCGAACGATAATCAAGGGTTAGAGCTCATTTAAACGCGATCTTTTAAAGGAATCGCGATTGTTTTTGTTACGGGTGGGCAGGCCACCATTGTCTGTAAATGCTCCTTCATACGCTGGGATTGAACGATTGGGTAATAAGGAATAATTGGCTTTGATATCACTGTTTCTTCTCCGTTTCTAATAACTTTTTGTACCCATTTTACAAGTTTTTTATTAACTTGTATGTATGTTTGGGACAAATCATTCAACTGAAATTTAGAGCAGTTATCCTCAACCGATTTAGATGAAATTTTGCATAGACGTTTTGCTTGGATGACAATGCACGATAAGCTAAAAATATTGTTTAAAAAAGGTTTTTTTTTTATTTGGAAAAGTATATTTCAACATTATTATACTGGGTATTGGACGCCTATTTTTAACTGATTTTTAAAAAGGAGGAGGTTGAGAACTTCCTCCTTTTTTATTTTTAACTGATTTCTAAAAAGAAGGAGGTTGAGAACTTCCTCCTTTTTTATTTTTAACTGGTTTCTAAAAAGGAGGAGGTTAAGAACTTCCTCCTTTCTTATTTTTAACTGATTTCTAAAAAGGAGGAGGTTGAGAACTGCTTCTTTTTTATTTTATTCGGTTGTATTTTTGAAATGATTTATAAGCCGTGATAGGTACTGTCATATGCTGCACGTAATAATCAACTTTCGTTTTCCAACTACGTTGGGTTTCGGTATCACTCTTTTCGGATGATGTTGATGATGTTATGTAGGTACCATTTGATATGGAACAATCAGCGACTACATCCTTAACCTAGTTAATGGGTCAAAAATACTTGAATTTATTTTTTTATTTCAACTAGACCTTATTTAAGTATTTTTGAATCGTCGAACACATTCGCAAGCGTCAGTAGGTCTCATGATGAAGCTGGAAGGTTGTCATAGAAACTCCCAGACAAGATAGCACCATAATTTTTAGGCTCATTGGATGTGTATTACAGTACATTTCAGTTCAAAAAGCTTGTTGACTAAAAAAAATATTGTAATTTATGTCTGAATACAATGTTTCTGATAGTTGTTGACCGCAGCAACATACCCTTTGCAGTCTTCAGTAGCAATAGCAAAAATAACCAATTAATTTTGAACAAGTTACGATACCGCAAATTCTGCTAACCCGCCAAAAACATTAAAATATAAACATGTTGCCGCATAATCATGCTAGCGATTAGCAAACTGTAATTAAACATACTCCGTTTATTTTTTTTACGTATCGCGCCAGTATTAAAGATTTTTAAATGGCCGGTAACAAGGTTGGTTAATTTGAAGCAGATGCGCTTTGTAGCGCGTTTGAATGGCACAGTGGGGTGGGCGAGTAGTTAGTTGGGGTTAGCGTTACATTCAGGATGGTGTAAAAGACCTTATAGTAATTAATTATGGTTAAATGTTGATTATAAGTAGGTAAGTTGCTGTTATGCTTGTCTACGGTGTGTTTCCAATCTGATTTAAGGAGTGCAACTTTTGTAATTGTTCGTACTAATAATAAATTGATTATATTTGAAATCTTTTTTTTTTTTTATATCCTATAGGCTCGCGCTTGACCACTATCTCACCTGATGGTAAGCGATGATGTGGTCGACGGTGAATCACGCTTGCCTAGAAAAAACCTATTCACTCTTGACTTAAAGACCCCTAGATTGTAGCTGTCGGGAAACACAGACTCCGGCAGGGAAACCTTGGCAGAAATAACTGTGGAGGAGAAAATGTGTTGTCACCATCGCCTTTTAATGTGCCCACTGCTGGGATGCAGGCCTCCTCTTAGTGAATTAGCTAGACAATATAAGTTTTTAAGCTGACATGGTCACAATAATTAGAATTAATATTTGTTTCGGGATATTTACCAAGTATATTTAGATCTCAACAAAAATCTAAATATACATGGTAAATATCCCGAAACAAATATTAATTCTAGATAGACAATAACTTATTAAAGTTACTTCTAAGCGAGCATGCTCCGTAGTTGACGGCATTATTCCTAACCAAGGGTGGTTAAATTTAAACTATTAATTATGTTTTCTTCTAGATCTTTCACACTCACTTATTTATTTATACATATATTTCAACTACTCGTTGATTGCAAAGACACACTTCTAATTTCAAAACACTATATCGTCCAAACTCGCCCAGCTACGTAAACGAGGCATCGTTTTAGCCACAGATCATAGAAACTATGATTTGTTTCTATGATCTGTGGTTTTAGCTATAAGCGAGTGCGAACGTAACTACCATGTCGATAGTCCTAATTAGATCAAAGGTGACCGACGTAAACCAGTTATGATAAGAATTTTAATTTTACACCCGTTACAGTTTCTCAAGCCTAAAATAGTCAGCTAAATATTAACTGTATATGCAAATTCAAAATGACTGGATTTTTTTATTTTCTGGTTAACGATGTAAAGGCATAGCCTACTGCAGCTCTAAGGACAAGAGTTCAGTATAACCCTCAAAAGTGATGATTGTAACAACATGCTTATGAATTTTACTGATATGACTTGGATTTTAAAAGCCTAACGATCCAGTAATTAAAACTAATATCAACTTACCACGCTTCACTCGGTGCTACGCAGGGCTAAGAGGCTCATTGGCGACGTTGAACTGGTGGATGCCAAGCTTCACAGCTTGGCTCATGGCTGCAAGGTTGCCTGCTTGTCTGTCTTCTACAGACTGTACTTCGGTGAGTGTGCTCAAGAACTCCACGACCTCATTCCAACGTCCGCTTTCAGTCATCGGACATCTAGAGGCACTGCAATTTACCATCCTTACTTTGTTTCCATTCCACCAATTCGCACCAAGCGTTTCCAAACATCCTTCATAATGCGCACAGCGAATGAGTGGAACCCACTAGCTGCGTCTGAGTTTCCGAACGCATTCAAAAGGAATCTCTTCGAAGTTAGAGTGAAGAGACTTCTTCTGGGTAAGACTCTGTCTCTGTCACATCTGACCTAGTCAAAAGTAAAATAAATCCATGTCAAATAAAATTAAAAAGAAAACACACTACACACTAATAATATAAAGACGAAAGTTTATGAGTGTGTTTGTATGTTTGTTACTCTTTCACGCAAAAATTTCTGAAAGGATCTGGATGAAATTTGGCACAGAGATAGTTTATAGTCTGAAATAAAACATAGGTTACTTTTCATCCCGGGAATATGTTCCCTCGGGATACTTAATGACATTCACGCGGGCGAAGCCACTGGCAGAAGTCATTTATAATATATAAGAAGTAAAATTGTTTATTCAAAGGAGATAATCTTTGAAGTTCCTATTGATACGATAGCAAAAATGTTTTTGCTATCGTATCAATAGATCGTATCAACACCATCACTAGGTTATTTTTATCCTTGAAAAATGCGCAGTAGAACTTGGTGAAGTGAACAAGATTGTCAAGATAGAATTACAGTTCACAAAACTTTTTGAAATTATGGTTTGTTTTTTTATTTCTATCTACTTTTCTACATAAAACTGAGAAAATTTCCCTTACACTGACTTTACACAATATTTATAAATGAATTACATGGTAAAACTGGATACATCCCTTGGAAATATGATAGAATATTTCATAGAGATTCTAAAAAAAAAAAATTAAAGAAAGAAAGAAAAAATATTTATTTGTGACCCGCACAGGAGACACGAGATAAGCAAAACACAAACAATAATAAAATAAACCCGTGCGAGACCAAAAAGGCTCCTATCTCAGCATGTGCAACGATATTAAAAAGAAAATATCACTGCGCTGATATTCTGATAGGGCCCACTGTTGATGCCACGGAAACGAAACATACAATAATATATTAGGAATAAAATAGAATAAAACAAATAACAAAATAGTACAAACACAGAAGGTGAATTTCATACAAGGTTCCCAACAAAACAAACTTTCGAGAAATCGACGTTTTAGGAGACCGGGCCGATAGCGCAAAATGGCGCCGGGGTACTCTGTCAGACCGGCGATGCCCGGATCTGAGCCCGACATACGAGTGTTTAAAGCTCACTTCACATAAGTTTTTACGGTGGTATATTACCAGAATAGACCAGCAGTTCTTTTGGTATAAGCCTCGAAAAAAAGCTAGTTAATAATTAGTACATAAGACCTAACACTAATGAAGCAACAACTGTGAATAAGACAATTCACATCTATCCTCTAGAAATACCAGCTGTGATCACTCGTAAACACGTGACAATTAGCCCTTTGAAATAAGACAGTTGCTTCGTTACAAATATCTCACATTTTTGTCCTTAAAAGGACAACTTGATCACAAACAGATGTAGCAAATTAATACTTAATATCAAGCTAATTGGAGACACGAAACTATGTGATAATTTTCATAACGCGTTTCACCACAGTAAGGGTTGCCAACCGTACATATTCTATTATAGTAAATTCGTACAATCTACAATAGCATTAGAGTACGCTAAAACTCCCTGAATAGCTCTGTGTCTACGTGTTGTTTTAGAATATTGCAGTCTGATTTTAAATACCTACAATTGATTGTTTACCTGTCATTTCAGCAATTGTAATTCACTGAGGTTTCAAAATGATAAAAAATCGGGGTCTTATTGAAACAAAATAACATGTTTTGCAGGAAGTATAAAATAAACGCCTCAAAATGAAATGTACTCTATTTTGTAAGTCGGTACTCTTTATCACCCTCTCTAAAATCAGATAAAGTCTATTAATTTCTTTTAGAGAAAGTTAGCAACCCTGACCACAGTACAGAAAAACACAGATCAACAATCATAATGGTATAGGATATGCATTTTTAACCGTATTGACACTTCTTTTTGTTAGTCTGTGGTATCAATTACTGGATGCATCAAATAAGGTATCGACATGTGTTGTTACATTATTATAGATCAATTTTGAAGACGATGATTGTGTTATCGATACAGTAAGTTTGTTCTTTAAGAGACTGTGAATCATGGTATATTTTGCCGCTTGGGCAATTACTACAAGCTTTTATTTAACTTGGAATGGATGTGTATGTTCGGGTCAAATCTTGCAACAAAATTTTAAAGCAATTATACCTCCACCTATTGAGTTGAAATTTTGCATACACGTTTAGTTTGGATGACAATGCATGGTTAGTCAAGTGACGTTATTCTAAATCCAATATGGCGGACGGCCCAAGATGGCGGACTAGTTATTTCTTGTGCACTGCCATGATAAGGGTATCAAATGAAAGGGTTTGCTGGAAAGAATACAAAAAAGCTTGTTTAAAAAAAAGATTGTTTAAGCAACAATTTTATTTTAGTAACTAGCTGTGCCCGCGGCTTCGCTCCCGTCATCTGCCTGCCAACCCTACCATACTTACCAGCCTGCCTGCCTACTCCACATACTCAAAAGAACTTTTTATAAAAAAAATACTACCGACTTCCAAATAAAACTACAAAGTGAAAAATAACTTTATTTTTGGAAGTCGGTGTCTTTCGTAGGTACCAATTTATTGCGTTATGGACACCGACTTCCAAAAATAAAGTTATTTTTCACTTTGTAGTTTTATTTGGAAGTCGGTAGTATTTTTTTGTAAAAAGTTTTTTTTTATTTTTCACTTTTTAGTTGTACCTACCTAATAGGCAAGTTGTTTAGTAAGTTACCTACTCGTATAACGCCAGAATATATTACCCTAATATCATGAAACTTGAACATAACCGGTGAAATGAGAGATCTGCGTACCCCTTAAGAGCGTACTGGCGTGATGATATGTTATGAAATGGTATAAACAACAAACAGACATGCGATTGCAGCAATCCCGAGAGATTTGCCGTTATTTATTGAAGAGTTCTGTTGTACATCTTCGAATTGCTTCGTCAGTCCTACACCAAATTAAAATGGGACCAATTTCGGAAGGAACATACTCTTTCAAACAAAAAAAGATTTTTTGAAATCGGTACACAACTGACGGAGATATCGGTGAACACTAAACATACACAAAAAAATAATAATAACATACATAATGTCGAACATAGAACCTCCTCTTTTTTGGGAAGTCGAAGATCGTACTACATACCAATTTTTTTTTTCTAGGGTCATTCTTTCGCGTAAAATCTTAACACCGCGATTCAGATAATGACTTTAAATGCACAACGCCATCTATCGAATAGCGAGTTCAACTGTCCGAGTAACCGAATTGCGTGTGTTGTGATAATTTTACTTCTTGAACACTTTAAATTCATCTAACTTTTGATAGAGTGAACCGATTGCGATGAAACAAAAACTAAGTAATTCTTCAAGATACGCACAATTTTAATGTATAAAAGTTATCTACATTGGTTTCGTACATTTCACGTGATGCGTGCACAAATAAACAGACAAACAGACAAACAGACAAACAGACAAACAGATAAACAGACAAACAGACAAAAATGCCAAAAATGCTAGAAATGGGTTCTGTTGGTTATCCTTTAACACCCTGGCTATATTTTTTGGAATTTTTTTCGATGTACAAAAAATATTTTTCTACAGATTTATTATATGTATTGATAATTTGGGTTTAAATATGACAAAGTAGGATAAAATAATAATATGACCAAACTTAAAATATATTTAATAAAATATCACACTTGTATTCACCAAAAACTACTAGTAGTAAAAACTATATTCAATATTTACTAAATATTTAATAAGGCAAACTTACAGTTTAACAATATTCAATTCAAGTCTTTAAACTATTTGATTAGAAAAGAAGCCTGAAGCATGCAGCAAGCATGTTTGTAGTTATAAGTTATCAATGAATTCCGAACTACTCAATGCATCCGATGCATCACACAAGTTCCTATTAAATTTCTCACACCATTTTGTAAATACATTTTTTACCGTTGAAAAATCCTTGCAAATTCTTCTCCATTGAGACCTACTGAAGCTTGCGAATTTGTAACTAGTCATCTTTTTATCTTTTTTTGTTTGGCAATTCAAAAGTACCTCTAAAAGTTAGATAGATTAAGTTTATTTGAAATAAACTATTTGACTTTGAAAACGAAACAAAAAATATTAACTAAAAAGTTATAAATAAAAATGCCCGACTGCTTTTGCGATGTCTTTTTAGTTCGCTTCTTACGCAGTCTGGTATTTTAGTTTATTTAATTTTTTTCAAAAAAAAATCATTAAAATTACAACACAGGGTTACATTGCAGATTGATCACCTAAACTTTTGCAAGTATTACCTGCAGTCTGTAGAACTCCAGTGACGAACCTGCGAAGTTCCTCCTTGTTTTCGGCCACGCATATGTTATAAGTTTTTAAACTGTCATGGTCACTAACACTAACATTAACATTAAAAGCGGGATATTTACCATGTTTACTGTTGGTTGCGAGTTCCCGATATTTCGGTGCTGTTGCAAGCACCATGATCACGGATAAACTGAAAGTCATTGCGGGTGGGTGTTTATGAGGAGACAAAACGGTCTACCCTCTTTGTTGTTCGTTTTTTGCACTCAGTACCGCTACCATTGTCACTCACAACTCGATTCTGTTCCCGACACACGAAACCCACCCGCAATGACTTTCAGTTTATCCGTGATCATGGTGCTTGCAACGGCACCGAAATATCGGGAACTCGCAACAAACAGTAAACATGGTGTCAGCTTTTACTTAAAAGACTAAAATCTTGTGTGGGTATTTTGGCGGGGATGGCGATGTAAATAAAAATGCTTAGAAAGGGTTTACTCACTCAGTGTATTTTCATATCAAATACACAGTCACACAGAACACAGTTTATGGAAAATAATTTATAGAACATGGTTTATAGAAAATAGTTTATAGAACACAGTTTATAGAATACAGTTTATAAAGCACTTACCCTAATACTTATTAATGTAGCCTCGATCAAAAATAGACTGCCTTTGATGGCAAGAGCTACAATATTTATATTCTCGAAATGGGCGGGAAACGAGAAGTGCAAGCTTGTCGTTTACCAACCTGACATAAAACAGTCCATCTTTGTTGCAAGCATAAAAATATCAAACAAATTATTGCCAACATAGAAAAATCACTTAGTGTGCTCAATTAAATATAAAGATCGCTATTAATGGTAAATATCCCGCTTTTAATGTTAATGTTCACGCATATGTTTTCCAATTTTATCCCTTTTCTCATATTTAACCCGTATCCATCCAATGATCTCCAATGGTGATTGCAGTCTCCTCCATTGCATACTGCGGTAATGAATATGCCAATGCTTTGGTGGCATATTCATTACCGCAGTATTTCTAATCAACAGAAACCATTAACTCCGTTTTCAAAACTCAGGAAGAATTTAGCACATGCCAGACAGATTTAATAAAAAAAGGTTTTGTCACATTGTTGCGTCGCACCTTGTTTACTGAATGATATATCTATGTCGCAAGTCGCAACGTGCCTGTTCCTTAAACTTCCCGTACATTCCACCCGCGGCTGTATCTAAAGGAAGCATCATGCAACAATGGCGGAATGGTATCAGCTCTCATGGTTGTCACCTGTCGTAATTACAATAAAAACTCACGAGTCTTGTGTGCGATTATACTTGTTACGCTTGGCGTGAAGTTTAGACGTTTTTTGAGAGATCGGGTGAGGTCATGTTGGTGATGCGGTAGCGGGTGATTGTTAGGTGACTGAACGAAACAGGGTTTTATGCAGTCTCTTACAAGCAATTTATCCCATTAATTGAGCACTTATTGTTTGTTCTGGCGCTGCTACTAACCTGGCCACTAACTGACTCAAGTTATAGCAACTGTTTATGTTTCGAATATCATTCTGATAAACCCGTTTTATTGCAGCTTCATACATACATAAATAAACTCAGGACTTCGTCTCATGCGGAAAGGGCAGAAAATATTGTTTAATTGAAAATCTTCCGATTTCGCCCGATCTCAAAGTATCTACAAGACGTACGGCAATGCGCCATCAGTACATGGTGGATATCCCACCCATACGCACAAAGCGTTTTGAAAATACTTTCATTGTGCGTACAGCTAAGGAGTGGAATTACCTACCGGCGTCTTTGTTTCCTGATAGCTACAACCTAGGGGTCTTCAAGTCAAGAGTGAATAGGTTGCTTCTAGGCAAGCATGCTTCACCTTCGACCACATCATCACTTAACATCAGGCGAGATAGTGGTCAAATGCGAGCATATAACAAATAAAAAAAAAATCTGATCCTCAACATAATAGTCTAGTATTTTATAGCAACTAGTTTATTTATATGTGGTTGGTATATTTATCCAGAAAAATATTTTAAATAAAAGGTGTGAATCTACATTGAAATCTTGATAATACCACACAGCCATGTTTATTTATACTACTTAGTTATGTTTATTTCATATAAAATGTTAATATACCAAAAAAAAACTGCACCAAAACAGGAAATAAAACATACAATAGGTAGACACGCAACGCGACTACGATATTATATTATCTACACACAGATCATATTTTTTTCTACTTTTCCACTGCCGCTCATCCCCAAGCCATCGCCTTAAACTTTCAGACTAACAACAATAATCGTCGCGTTAAATGTTAGTTCAGAATTAAGTGATCCAGTGTCACAGGCATGGAAATTGCAGCAATGGATGCCTTACACTCGTTTATTCGTGATAGTTTAATCAAAATTGTATGTGACAAACGACGGCATTCCAGCGAGAGTATTGAGGCAGTGTGCGCCACGCTTGTTCCGCCTCTCTCTTAAAAAAAGAACGGTGCCGAAATCCTGGAAGCTTGCAAATGTACAACCAGTACACAAGAAGGGCGACCGTGCAGACCCTGCCCACTACCGTCCGATAGCCATTACCTCCATACTATGTAAGGTTATGGAAAGGGTACTGAACAGTAAGTTGCTGACCTACCTTGAAGACAATGAGCTCCTCAGTGACCGTCAATATGGCTTTCGCCGGGGACGGTCAACTGGCGATCTTCTTGTGTTTGTCACGCACTGCTGGGGCGAAGCCATCGAGAAACACGGCGAAGCACTTGCCGTATCGCTCGATATCTCGAAGGCCTTTGACAGGGTCTGGCACGCTAGTCTACTCAGCAAGCTTCCTGCTTATGGCATTCCAGCCGGTTTTTGTAGCTGGATATCAGACTTCCTCAGTGAACGGTCGATCCGAGTAGTCGTTGACGGCTGCTCCTCTGACCTTATGGCTATTTATGCCGGTAATCATCTTCCTGCCCCTTATCCCATGCCACTTGGATTCGGCGCAACATGTTTTCTTCTTCTATACCGTCCTATCCCCTGTCACGCTATCACTGACATATATTGGGTGTTATTGACTCATTATTGTTGTTGAAGTTTTATATGGGTATGCGATTATCTTCAGATGTTTTATGTTAAGGGAATAATTTATGGGTTTTGAAGGTAAATTGCAATTGTAAGTGACATATCTGACATGCTAGAAAAAAAAAAAACTATATTAACTTTATAACTTTCGCGTTTCATAATTGATAAACAATATATCACGGGAATTTAAAACGCGATTATTTCGATTATTTATTTACTATTATTTATTTTCTTTTTTTTAATAATCGAAGTAATCGCGTTAAATTCCCGTGATAAATTGTATTTTAAAAATTCGATGTTCAGTTCAAAATTGACAAGTTTTCCAGGAAGCTTATTTAAGCAGTCATGGACTTAATAAGGTCTTGTTATAATTACGTTATATTTTAATGTAATGAAATATATCTATGACTAAAATAAGGTAGCGTCAATCTGTTATATCAAAATGTGGTTTCGTGTGTTTCCTGGCCATTATTAGTAATAGGCCCCTATCAAATCCTTTTTTTTAAACGTAGGGTTTGCACCTAAAGAAAAATAATCAAGATTCTAAAATTTGCTGCGTATGGCCCCTTGAAAAAAATCTTTGCAAAGTCCTATTTAACAAATTAACATTTACTTAATAATTACTGCAAACCAAGCTACTATTCAACTAGCCCATAACAACAAAAATAACCACCTACCTAATTAACATGACTAACAACCATAGTCACCATGAACAACACGACTAACAACCATAGTCACCATGAACGACCAACTTTCGCACACGACTTTGCGTAAAATCGCAGCGATTTTTAAACGCCTGTGTAACGGTCTCGAACGCCTATTAGCTATTGATGGCTTCACGCGTAATTTTACTTAGTTACTGAAGACAATGGAAAACTATCAATGTATGGTAATAGAGGCGTGAAACGGAAAAAAGATGGGTTAAATTAAACCGGAATGATGAGAGGTGGGTTCCGTTCATTATTGAAAATCTTTAAACAATATCGGTGACTATTAGTGGCATTCTATTTATTCAGTCATGGCATTGGAATGCGCCAGAAATGTATAAGAATGTCACGTTATTACATTTAGGCATTTGGACCATCGTCAACGCTGATAAAGTGACACTTAGTCTATAGCCCACCCCCCTTCTACCATCGGACATCTAGACGCACTGCAAGTTACCATCCTTTCCTTGTTGCTATTCCACCAATTCGCACAAAGCGTTTCCAAACATCCTTCATAATGCGCACAGCGAATGAATGGAACTCACTCCCTGTGTCCGTGTTTCCGACCGCATTCAACCCGAATCTCTTCAAAGTTACAGTGAACTTCTGGGTAAGCTCACTCCATCGTCGACTTTATCTCTGTCACCTCTGACCTAGACTATAATCAAGCGCAAATCCATATCAAATTAAAAAATATAAGATATTAATAGCCTCTGGAAAAGAAAAACGTGGCGAAATGGCTGTTGCAGATTCCACGGATACCTAAAAACGCAAATATATAGTTACTTTGCTTCCAAAAACTGATTTAAAGGCCATAAGTCTTTTTTGACAGTACCTTGTACACATGTACTTCTGAATGGTTTCTACAATATCACCTTTCATGGATAAACTCATAAATAGAGAAGAGTAAATCAAGAATAGAGAAGAGAAGCAAGAGCTTCAAGAACTAAATAAGAGGGGCAAACTCAATATAGATATTTGCAAGAGCAAAACGATAGCGATCAAACGCTTTATTTCATAAAAGTCGGCATTAAGAACCTGAAGTGTAAAAAAAAAAGGTATGGTAGGTCCTACACAATCGTTTGCTAATCGCTCGCCGTTTGTCAAATGCACTTATTTAAAAAAAACAGCCAACAACTCTAAAACTTCTGTATGGAAGAGCAATTATTGCGTAAAAATCGCTACCGTTTTGCTCTTGCAAAATATACGTAATAAGCCTGCCGAAATGAACATGAGGACAACGCCACAATTATTTGACACCATCTTTTGATTCGCTTGCCCTTGTCCCATCTCATTTAGGGTCGGTATTATCATGTCTGTTAAACTTCCCGTACATTCCACCCGCGGCTGTATCTAAAGGAAGCATCATGCAACAATGGCGGAATGGTATCAGCTCTCATGGTTGTCACCTGTCGTAATTACAATAAAAACTCACGAGTCTTGTGTGCGATTATACTTGTTACGCTTGGCGTGAAGTTTAGACGTTTTTTGAGAGATCGGGTGAGGTCATGTTGGTGATGCGGTAGCGGGTGATTGTTAGGTGACTGAACGAAACAGGGTTTTATGCAGTCTCTTACAAGCAATTTATCCCATTAATTGAGCACTTATTGTTTGTTCTGGCGCTGCTACTAACCTGGCCACTAACTGACTCAAGTTATAGCAACTGTTTATGTTTCGAATATCATTCTGATAAACCCGTTTTATTGCAGCTTCATACATACATAAATAAACTCAGGACTTCGTCTCATGCGGAAAGGGCAGAAAATATTGTTTAATTGAAAATCTTCCGATTTCGCCCGATCTCAAAGTATCTACAAGACGTACGGCAATGCGCCATCAGTACATGGTGGATATCCCACCCATACGCACAAAGCGTTTTGAAAATACTTTCATTGTGCGTACAGCTAAGGAGTGGAATTACCTACCGGCGTCTTTGTTTCCTGATAGCTACAACCTAGGGGTCTTCAAGTCAAGAGTGAATAGGTTGCTTCTAGGCAAGCATGCTTCACCTTCGACCACATCATCACTTAACATCAGGCGAGATAGTGGTCAAATGCGAGCATATAACAAATAAAAAAAAAATCTGATCCTCAACATAATAGTCTAGTATTTTATAGCAACTAGTTTATTTATATGTGGTTGGTATATTTATCCAGAAAAATATTTTAAATAAAAGGTGTGAATCTACATTGAAATCTTGATAATACCACACAGCCATGTTTATTTATACTACTTAGTTATGTTTATTTCATATAAAATGTTAATATACCAAAAAAAAACTGCACCAAAACAGGAAATAAAACATACAATAGGTAGACACGCAACGCGACTACGATATTATATTATCTACACACAGATCATATTTTTTTCTACTTTTCCACTGCCGCTCATCCCCAAGCCATCGCCTTAAACTTTCAGACTAACAACAATAATCGTCGCGTTAAATGTTAGTTCAGAATTAAGTGATCCAGTGTCACAGGCATGGAAATTGCAGCAATGGATGCCTTACACTCGTTTATTCGTGATAGTTTAATCAAAATTGTATGTGACAAACGACGGCATTCCAGCGAGAGTATTGAGGCAGTGTGCGCCACGCTTGTTCCGCCTCTCTCTTAAAAAAAGAACGGTGCCGAAATCCTGGAAGCTTGCAAATGTACAACCAGTACACAAGAAGGGCGACCGTGCAGACCCTGCCCACTACCGTCCGATAGCCATTACCTCCATACTATGTAAGGTTATGGAAAGGGTACTGAACAGTAAGTTGCTGACCTACCTTGAAGACAATGAGCTCCTCAGTGACCGTCAATATGGCTTTCGCCGGGGACGGTCAACTGGCGATCTTCTTGTGTTTGTCACGCACTGCTGGGGCGAAGCCATCGAGAAACACGGCGAAGCACTTGCCGTATCGCTCGATATCTCGAAGGCCTTTGACAGGGTCTGGCACGCTAGTCTACTCAGCAAGCTTCCTGCTTATGGCATTCCAGCCGGTTTTTGTAGCTGGATATCAGACTTCCTCAGTGAACGGTCGATCCGAGTAGTCGTTGACGGCTGCTCCTCTGACCTTATGGCTATTTATGCCGGTAATCATCTTCCTGCCCCTTATCCCATGCCACTTGGATTCGGCGCAACATGTTTTCTTCTTCTATACCGTCCTATCCCCTGTCACGCTATCACTGACATATATTGGGTGTTATTGACTCATTATTGTTGTTGAAGTTTTATATGGGTATGCGATTATCTTCAGATGTTTTATGTTAAGGGAATAATTTATGGGTTTTGAAGGTAAATTGCAATTGTAAGTGACATATCTGACATGCTAGAAAAAAAAAAAACTATATTAACTTTATAACTTTCGCGTTTCATAATTGATAAACAATATATCACGGGAATTTAAAACGCGATTATTTCGATTATTTATTTACTATTATTTATTTTCTTTTTTTTAATAATCGAAGTAATCGCGTTAAATTCCCGTGATAAATTGTATTTTAAAAATTCGATGTTCAGTTCAAAATTGACAAGTTTTCCAGGAAGCTTATTTAAGCAGTCATGGACTTAATAAGGTCTTGTTATAATTACGTTATATTTTAATGTAATGAAATATATCTATGACTAAAATAAGGTAGCGTCAATCTGTTATATCAAAATGTGGTTTCGTGTGTTTCCTGGCCATTATTAGTAATAGGCCCCTATCAAATCCTTTTTTTTAAACGTAGGGTTTGCACCTAAAGAAAAATAATCAAGATTCTAAAATTTGCTGCGTATGGCCCCTTGAAAAAAATCTTTGCAAAGTCCTATTTAACAAATTAACATTTACTTAATAATTACTGCAAACCAAGCTACTATTCAACTAGCCCATAACAACAAAAATAACCACCTACCTAATTAACATGACTAACAACCATAGTCACCATGAACAACACGACTAACAACCATAGTCACCATGAACGACCAACTTTCGCACACGACTTTGCGTAAAATCGCAGCGATTTTTAAACGCCTGTGTAACGGTCTCGAACGCCTATTAGCTATTGATGGCTTCACGCGTAATTTTACTTAGTTACTGAAGACAATGGAAAACTATCAATGTATGGTAATAGAGGCGTGAAACGGAAAAAAGATGGGTTAAATTAAACCGGAATGATGAGAGGTGGGTTCCGTTCATTATTGAAAATCTTTAAACAATATCGGTGACTATTAGTGGCATTCTATTTATTCAGTCATGGCATTGGAATGCGCCAGAAATGTATAAGAATGTCACGTTATTACATTTAGGCATTTGGACCATCGTCAACGCTGATAAAGTGACACTTAGTCTATAGCCCACCCCCCTTCTACCATCGGACATCTAGACGCACTGCAAGTTACCATCCTTTCCTTGTTGCTATTCCACCAATTCGCACAAAGCGTTTCCAAACATCCTTCATAATGCGCACAGCGAATGAATGGAACTCACTCCCTGTGTCCGTGTTTCCGACCGCATTCAACCCGAATCTCTTCAAAGTTACAGTGAACTTCTGGGTAAGCTCACTCCATCGTCGACTTTATCTCTGTCACCTCTGACCTAGACTATAATCAAGCGCAAATCCATATCAAATTAAAAAATATAAGATATTAATAGCCTCTGGAAAAGAAAAACGTGGCGAAATGGCTGTTGCAGATTCCACGGATACCTAAAAACGCAAATATATAGTTACTTTGCTTCCAAAAACTGATTTAAAGGCCATAAGTCTTTTTTGACAGTACCTTGTACACATGTACTTCTGAATGGTTTCTACAATATCACCTTTCATGGATAAACTCATAAATAGAGAAGAGTAAATCAAGAATAGAGAAGAGAAGCAAGAGCTTCAAGAACTAAATAAGAGGGGCAAACTCAATATAGATATTTGCAAGAGCAAAACGATAGCGATCAAACGCTTTATTTCATAAAAGTCGGCATTAAGAACCTGAAGTGTAAAAAAAAAAGGTATGGTAGGTCCTACACAATCGTTTGCTAATCGCTCGCCGTTTGTCAAATGCACTTATTTAAAAAAAACAGCCAACAACTCTAAAACTTCTGTATGGAAGAGCAATTATTGCGTAAAAATCGCTACCGTTTTGCTCTTGCAAAATATACGTAATAAGCCTGCCGAAATGAACATGAGGACAACGCCACAATTATTTGACACCATCTTTTGATTCGCTTGCCCTTGTCCCATCTCATTTAGGGTCGGTATTATCATGTCTTCTTTCAAACTGTTCATTAAACTTTATTACCAGCTTTTATTTAACTTGCAATGTTATGTGTGTTCGGGTCAAATCTTGCAACTGAATTTTAAACCAGTTATCCTCAACTGATTTAGATAAAATTTTGCATACACATTTAATTTGCATGACAATGCATGGTTGGACACTTAGCTAACCATGCATTGTCATGGTTACCTAAGTGATGTCATTCCAAATCGAATATGGCGGACGGCCGAAAAGATAGCGGACTAGTTTCTTCAAATGAAAGGGTTTGCTGTGAAGAATACGAAAAAAGTTTACTTATAAAAAAAGAAATGTATATTTTTATAACCATACCTTATTTCACACAGGCCATCCATCATAATGAATTTTATCTACTCTCATATCGTAATATTCGAATTATAAACTTCAAACCGAGTTTATATTGACATACTTTATAAACACAATACCGAAATTAAAAAATAGAATCTCATTATAACACTACAAAACAATTTTTCTTCTATTACGATACAGGACAAATCCAAGAAGTTAATCACTAAGGAGTTTCCATCAATATTTTTTTTGTAATGCCATTTTAGTAGGTACCTATTATAAAAAGATTTGATTCCAATTTTAAATTGTCTGTGACAATACCCGCTTTAGGCTTAGCACGCACTGTGATTTTTATTCGCGCGAATTTTGTCTCTTTCTCCTGTTCATAGAGCTCAAAATATTCGCGCTTCATGCGGTATTATTGCCGCACGATTTTTTTACCGCAATGCGAGCAGCTTCATACAATTCCATAGGTCGCAGAATGGGCGGAAAAAAATCGCGCGAATAAATATCGCAGTGTGTGTGCTAAGCCTTAGCGCATGCGCAGATAATGCGGTGATGTGCTGGGTTTTGGCGCCATTCATACGTTTTTTTATGGCATGGAAAATGCAAAAAAAAGATATTAAGTAGGTTCAATCCCAAAATGTAAGTATTAAAACATTCGTGTGAATACTATTAAAAACCTCGCCTAAGGCTCGGTTTTTAAACACACACTTATGTTTTAATACCCCTTATTATGCAACAGTATCATAAACTACTATATTGTTATAACAATTCAAAAGAAAATTTTCTTTCCTCCACCAACTGCAGGTTCAACACACCTCCCACTGAACCCCACCCACGTTATTCTAAACGCTGTTACAGATAGATTCTATAACGACTAATAAAGATTATTAACAGCCATTGTAGCCGGATCACACGGCAATATAAAACGCGTTTTTGTGCGTTTGCGTTCGCGACTCTGCTATAAATCTGACACGTTTTCAATACGTTGCTCTTATAGAGCAATCAATTTTATTTAGCTTGTGTTTGTAGAACATTGTAATGAGACTTTCTTTGGGTACAGAATGCTATAAGAGTGTGTACATTTAGAAGATCAAATGGATTTCTAAGATTCCTTATAGAAAATTTGGATTCAGAGCAATATCCCAAGAGGATCTCTTTTGCTTTACAATAGGGTAGTTGACAAAAAAAACTGGCCAAGTGAGACTGTAGTCGGACTCGTGCACGAAGGGTAAAATCACGTTTGTTGTATGGGAGCCCCCCTTAATTTACTTTATTTTAATTTAATAATTATTTTTTTTGAAGTGAATATACAACTAAATATTCTGTGAATATAGCAAGCAATATTTCAATATTTCTACCTGTTAATAATATCGAGCAAAAAACGGTAAAAAAATCACGTTTGTTGTATGGGACCCCCTTTAAATATTAATTTTATTCTGTTTTTAGTATTTGTTGTTATAGCGGCAATAGAAATACATCATCTGTGAAAATTTCAACTGTCTAGATATCACGGTTCATGAGATACAGCCTGGTGACAGACGGACAGACGGACAGACAGACAGACAGACGGATCGTGAAGTCTTAGTAATAGGGTCCCGTTTTTACCCTTTGGTTACGGAACCCTAAAAATATCTATTTAGTCCGTCAGTTAGATAACCTTAAAATATTGGACACATATTTTTTCTTTTGCCACGTAAACAAAATATTACGACGCGCGACGATTGAAATATCGTGTGACGTCACGGTGTGCTACACTTTACACTAACAAAGTGACGTCACAAGCCCCCACTCCTGAACTTTGATACGCTTTATCTTTGTCATTTTTAATTTATTTGATAAAGCAAAAAATTCCTGTTCAAAAGTATCTTTAAATGGTTTAATTGCAATAAATTATTTTAGTTTTATATTTGATTTTAATCTCCACTCGACTCAATCTCCATGAAAACGGAAAGAAACCCTTATTAATATCAACAAGTTTTATCTGTCAATTGAATGATTCGAAGTGGAGTTAGATACGCACCTAAATCTCTTTAGTTTGAAAGCGACATCTTACTCGGGCTCTTCCTGATGGTGCGATGCGATGTGTTCACGTAGTTCACGTAGTTCAGTAGTCACGACTACTCCAGGGACCAAACCAGCAGACGGGCGCCAGACGACCCCGTGTATGGCACCCTTGTTCCCCCTGTTCAGTAACCCCGCCACCTACCACTTTTCCGCCGGGGGATAGGGACCGCCGCTGCGGTCTCATCGCGTCCGCCATCAGATGGTGGTGATCCCTTCCAGGCCGCGGAAGAAAGGGATAGTGGTGCACCGCAATACCGGCTTTCCTCTTCCGCCGCGGCCTCCAATCCCAGCCGCGATATCGTATGGGACCTAGGACGCTCCATACGACATCGCGGCCCACCTCAGTTGCGTGTTGCCTCTGTTTCCAAGCAGCACTGCAACCTACTTGTTGGCCGCTACGTCGTCGGCTGAATCGGCAAAAGATCTGACGAGCGGGTTCCGGGTTCCAATTCGCTTCACTGTGGTTGACCAAGCCATGGCTACTGAGTCCCCCCGCCTCGGCAATGCGGGAACCCACTGGGGGTATACAATTTGTAACCTACCTCACCCAATTAATGCACCTCAATCCTGACAAGTAATGAATCAGCGTTGTCTAAAAGGTCGCTTAACTCCCTTAAGTAGTATTGTTTTCTTGTTCCGCCCGACCAATATTCGGCGTTTTATGAGACTTTGGGTCGTGACCTAATTCTGGCCAGTTTTTTGGTGAAATTGGGTCGCGTCGTTTAATAAGGTCAATAAAACAGTCCGCTAGCTGCGTATTTGGCAATGTGGGTAAACTTTAAGTGCACCTCTGCGAAACCTTTCGGTGAATCCTCGTACAGGCGTGATGTTATGTGATGTTGTTATGTATTCGGCCTAGTGTATGTAGACTTGATATGCCCCAAACTATCAATTGTAATGAAAGCATAAACTGGAGGTATGCGTGTTCAATAAACCGAGGCATGCTTAGAACCTAATATCATTGTTCAAGTGTGTGTATGACTGCCATTCAGTATGTACCAGTAGAGTTAATACAATCGAAGCGGAAAGACAATACTATGTTCTTTCATAGTTAAACGCGAAGGTATACAAAAATGAGGTTATAGGTACGTGCCGAAAATCTGCTTTATAAGTGCATGTAAAGTCTGTGTTTAAGTGGCAGCAATGGACTTCAAGCACAATTCTGGATGCCTTCCTCCATTACTTAATCCTTTAATTTGTTATAGGCTCGCGTTTGACCACTATATCGCCTGATGTTAAGTGATGATGTGGTCGACGGTGAAGCACGCTTGCCTAGAAGTAACCTTGTCTTAATTTAAAGACCAGTAGGTTTTAGCTCAGGCAACAAAGACTTCGGCAGGGAATTCCACTCTTTAGCTGTACGCACAATAAAAGTATTCGCAATAATTCGACAAAAAATACCACGTATGGGTGGGATGTCCACCATGTACCGATCTCGCATTGCCGTACGTCTTGTAGTGATGGCAAAGGCTAGGCGAAATCAAATGCCCCGCACACTCCCCGAAATGTAACCGATAAAAAACTATCAGGCTGGCAACTCGGCGTCGATGTTCAAGGCTCTGGGTTTTTTAGAATAAAATATATTTTTTTGTAATCACTATTCTTAATTTAAAATTTATTGAAAATGATTTCCTAGTTTTTTTTTTTTGTATTTTTTTTTTTTTTTTTTTTTTGTTTTTTTTTATTATTATCTTGGTATGTATGTATCTATGTATCTATGTATCAATGTAACGGAATCTTTGAACGTGATTTTCACCCACTTCAAAACGTTGGATTGATTTGAAACTTTGCACACTTATCAAGGACCGATGACAATGCAATAATTTAAACAGTTTGTCCCATTATCCTTACCAAAAAAGCGTGTTTTTTAGTTTTTAGAACTACAATTTTTTTTTAGTTTGGTTTTCTATTATCAAAGCGTGTTTTATAGTTTTTTTTTATTTAAATCGCCAAACAGCCTTGAGAAACCGTGGTGATCAATGCTCGTGCCTTCTCTGTATGAGAAGAAGCCTTTGCCCTGCAGTGGGACAGTTATAGACTGGATGTAATTGTAAAATGTAAAAGAGAATATGCAATACATTAAGAACTGCATCATTCTCCAAATCCTTCTTCATTTAGAAGCCCAACCAGCCCACCGTATCTTCTCAGTTGTATAAATATAAATAGTTGTATAAATGAATTAATTTTCTGCAATTTTCACCGTAGATATGGACTGGCAGCGTCACGGTCGTCGGTGCCGTTAGGATCGGCGCACACTGGTATTCCATTGTAAACTTTGATGGTAGAGATAGTTTGAAGTGGTCGTTGTTTGAATTAGATCTGATTCTAGAATGCTACTCAAGCATTGGAAAGGTTTGCTTGAGTCTGCCAGACAGAGCGAGAATAATATAATGCAATTCTAGAAAAGGATATCTAATTTTCCAGGTTCTAAAAATGAATGGTAGATTATAATTATTCCCAGTTATCTGCAGTTTTTTTTTTTTTTCTTAAATTTTTTTTCAACAGCCGCACGGGTCGATCATCAAGGTTAAGCAACGCTTGACGAGGTCAGTCCGTGGATGGGTGACCATTTCAACATACCGAGTTTCCTCCGTGCCTCGGCAAGCACGTTAAGCCGTTGGTCCCGGCTGTCATTTGAAGATCTTTGACAGTCGTTACGGGTGACTACCCGTAACGACAGATCACAAGCTGGAGAATCTTGAGATCTGACACCAGTCTTGCCAAGGGGTACCGTGTTACCCAGTTACTGGGTTGTGGAGGTCAGATAGGCAGTCGCTCCATGTAAAACACTGGTACTTAGCTGAAGCCGGTAAGACTGGAAGCCGACCCCAATATAGTTGGGAAAAGGCTAGGCAGATGATGATGATCTGCAGTATTTTTTTATTGATGACGCAAACTGTGAATTGAAAATTCATTAGCAAAGCCGACTGGCCGACTTTAACAACTTTCCTATCCAATGACTCATATATGACTCGTGTGATCGTTTAACAATTGTGTCTGCTATGTGGACAGTGAAATTGTTAAATATGTTATGAGAGATACTATGAATCTACTTATTCGATCTCTTATAATCTTACTGCAACAAAATATTATCTATCTAGATACAATTGGGTATCCGCATGTCAAATGTGCAAAAATATAAAACTACTTTTTTTGCAGAAATATGTTTACTCACACAATTTTGTAAACAAGTAATGCTCACAACATGAACACCCATACCAGGCGAGCGACTCAAGCCTATCACCGAGGCCGTGCTCGCCCAGCAGTACTGTTGATTTATAATGACATCCATTCCTTACATCTCTATACCCGATCTAGAATAAACTAACATTTTACTTTCTGAGTAATTCTCGCAACATATATACTCGTGTATTATGCTAATAACTATCCAAGTACGGATATTAATGGTTTATTTGCCCACATTTGTTTCTTTGATGTATGCATGAAGCAGCTAGCTTTTACCAGCTGCTTCGCTCGAGAAAAAGTCGGAAAACATTCCAAGGAATAATAGTGTAAGAGCCGGATAGTTGCTACACTTTCTGAAATCACACTATGTCTCTCGGTACAAAAAGCAAAATACTTTATTTGTAAAACTGGCCGGTATTTTGGTTGTTTACCTACAAATTTATGAAAAGTAAAAACATTATCTTCAATATTTCAAGAGTATTCACGATTTTTGCGGACCTCTATAATTTGGGATATCTATCCCACATACGGAATTGTTGCCTAATCCATGTAAATTACGTTAAGGATATCCCCATCTAGAAACAGGACATCTATTCCACAAAAAGTTAGATCACATTTTGCCTTGCCATGGAATCGCACACATACATGAGATACGGTCAACTAAGTTGGAGAATCTTTCGATAGATTAAAAAAATAGCATTTGTGATTCATCCATGAAACTAGAGTAATTAGAATCAGGACAACCAGAATCGGGGCAACTATCCTGGTTATACCCTACTCCTAGGATAACAGTATCATCACCAGCCTGTAGCAGTCCATGGCTGGACTCAGGCCTTGCCATTTACACGCTATTTGTCTCCTTTTCGGTAACTCTTCATCCAGCTGCTACCAGCCACCCTGCGAAGTCCGACCTTACGTTCAACTATTCGCGGTCTAATTTCCAGGACATCTACCCCAACGGTCATCGGTTCTACGGCTGATATGGTCGGCCCATACAAAGTACCGTATGTCCCAATCCAGGACCTATAACCTAATTGCATAACTCAAAAGAAGACCGAGTGTGTGTCTTGTTTGCATTCATTGCTTCATTAGGTTCAAAAATCCGTCTACTCTACACCGAAAACACGCAATGAATACTGTTGAATTGTCAAAATAAAAGATGTTGCGATTGTTTTTGATTAAATTGAATATGTTACTCAATTAAGGCTTATGGTTTAACGTGTGTTAAGACGACGATAGTCGCCAACGACCTTGAGGGAACAAAACGCACACTCGTTTCACACCCACGCGACTCAAAATTCAGTAGATTTTTGTACTCTTCTTATTGACTATGATATTAAAAAAGCCTCGGATCAAAATTTAGATAGTTAAATGGTCTTTGGAATGGTGAAAATTTCAATAAAACCATGCCCGGCAGTTTTGGTGCGATTGTCGTTTTTTTGTCCGTGTTAGACATAACTTTAGAAATACATTGAAATTAAAAAATTTCTTAGACCAAATTATCAAGAAAATAATTAAAAAGAGATTCTCATTTTAAAATCAGCTACTGAAAGGTCTTAAGTTTTATCCAAAGCCATGCAGCAGTTAAGAAGTGAACAAGGAACAAACAAACAGACAGACAGACTTATTGTATTTATAACATTAGCATGGAAGTATGGATGTCTGACGAGCATAACAATGTCCAGTAACTCTAGTTAAAGGAATATTCATGAAAGAGTTTTGTTATGTTTATTGAGGGTTGTAAAAAAAGCTGTTAAGTTCTTGTAAATAAACACAGAACTAGTAAGCAGCCACAATTTTCTAGACGTGTAACAAGAACTAGAAGTCATAATATTATGACTGTATTGCCGCAGTTCTCATAAAAAGGTCTTCTATTTTCTGAAAGTTTTTTAAAGATGATACGTTCACATCACATCACATCATCAGCCTATTAATGTTCCCACTGCTGGGACACAGGCCTTCTCTTTGTGAGAGGGAATGGGCCGTAATCCACCACGCGGGCCCAGTGCGGGTTGGTGAATGTCACATGTCTTCGAATTTTTGGTTCTAGGACATGCCGGTTTCCTCACGATGTTTTCCTTCACCATTTTTGAGAGCAGTGGTGATGAAATAATTTACACAAAGTATAGCGCCTGCCTGGGCTCGAACCCGTGACCTACAACTTGTATGTCGCGGTCGATATCACAAGGCCACCACTGCTCACCAATGATACGTTCATCTGTCATCAAATCAAATCAAATTATTTATTTTTGCAGAAAACACTGTTGTTATTAAATGTACATGTTTCAAGTGATTCGACCGTAAGGCATGCAAAATGTATACAATCATGGTTCATTAAAATCAAGAGTGTCATTGACACATATAAAATTAGATAAAAATATTTTAAAATATTACATTAATGTAAAGTCCTTCTTAAAATTATATTAATACAGAATATTCATTCATTCAATAATATTTTATTTTATTTATCCATTAATCATTAAATTATTTCAATGTCATTCATATATATATATATATATATATATATATTCATATATTCTTTATTGTACACAAAATAAACATTACAAATACAAAAGGAAAACTTATGAACAAATGCGAGCTTAACCCATAAATGGGTTCTCTGACAGCAAACCTCAGTGCTAAAGAGAGATTTACAAAGTTAGGACAGTTAACAAAAGCGCACAACAAATACTTAAAAAAACATTTGCATTCTTACTAACTAAATACACTACACAAATACGTGTAAAGCACACAATGCATAAACATAATACATACAAATATAATTACTAATTAATAATTGTTTATTTCATAACATTAACAGATTCATTATTTAAATATATATATGCATAATTGTTCTATTAATTGATGTCACTGTAAGTTCTTGAGTTTGGTAAATTTATCGTTTAAGTAGTCATTCAAATTATAGTAACATTTATCAACTAAAAGGCTCTTTAAATTTACTTAAATAGGGCAGTATTCATTGCCCTTATTTCTTTAGGTAATCATCCTATTTCTGATCATTTTACTTACTTACAAACTCCGTTTTAGAGGCCAGATAGGTAAGTTTCTCTTTGGAAAATCTTGGTTCTGTTGCATCTGACAACACGGTTGGCGTAGTGGTGGAGCGATCGGCTGCTGCGCTGCGTGTCGCGGGTTCGATACCCAAACGGAACAAATATTTGTATGGCCTACATATAATTGTTCTTATTGTGTTATGGTTGTTTGTGTATGTGAGTTTATTATGTTTGTAATCGCAACCACGATACAGGAGAAATTCCTAGTGTAGGGAAAATTTATTTAAAAAATTTTTAGGTATGTATCTTGTAAGTCTACCCTAACAAAGTTGGGGAAGGACTAGGCAGATAACGAATCTGCCATTTATATACAAATATTATGTTAGAAAATGTGATTATTTGACCAAATATTAACAATCGATATATCTATAATAATTTGGGCGCACTGTTGGCGCAGTGGTTGAGCGATTGACTGCTGCGCTGCATGTCGCGGGTTCGATTCCCGCACGGAACAAATATTTGTATGATCTACAAATAGTTGTTCCGGCTCTGGGTGTTTGTGTATGTGAGTTTACATGTTTGTAAACGCACCCACGATACAGGAGAAATTCCTAGTGTGGGGCAACGTTTTTAAAAAAAAAGAAAATATAAGAAAGAATTTACTATGGTAAGTATGTATTGATACAATTTTCTCATACTTAGTAAAGATTTTCCTTAATGAAACATTTCTCTTTTACGCCGATGCTTATCAAGGTAAAATTATGCAGGTTTTCTCGTAAAATCAGTAGTAAATAAATAAAAATTTATAACTTATTTCACCTGTAACAAGAAGTTTGTATTCTAACGTTATAATAATAAATATGAAATTACAATCATAGTTTTTCTAAGTACAGACGGTATTTGCGGTAACAAATACAAAAACAATACCAAGAATAGGTTTGTAATTTATTATTTAAAGTTCAATAATAGACGAGACCATTCACAATCAATTTTTTACACATACACAGTACTCTATGACAATGACTGATTATTTTTTAGTTTTACAGTAACAAAAAAACAAAAATACTTGAAACAAATACGCTGCATCTTATAATGTATCGTCATTATTGCAATCTAATGTTATTTTATCAATTTCGTTCTTTATACTTTCTAGCTTCCAGCCAATAATGCCACATAATCCTATTTGGGTCTTAATGACTTTATTACAAAGTTGATTATCCAATAGCAGAGAACCTTCAATAAAAAATTCAACACAATACCTAGTGTTACTCACATTAATCATTCGAAACCAAATTGTTTTAGATCATACTCACACCATTTTTACATTTTCATTCTTATTTTTGTGCGATAAAGCTCAAATTCCTTTGTGTTTCCCTGTCTACTTAAGGCGAAGCTCTCAGTAAGAGCGAAAGATTGACATTTAAATACTTAAGTGGAAGTGAAAGGCTGAGAAAATGGTATTTTTGATTAAAATTGGAAAATAATTGCGTCTCCCACGTAGATGCGATGGTACACATAATGGTTATAGTTTTTTAGTCGTTTAGTCGACTCCCGGTCGCTACTAAACTGGTTATTTCCGGTTATTTCGTTGTTTTTGGCGGACTATTCTTGGGAAGCTGAATATCTGTGATGAAATCTCTGATGTTTTTAAAGATTTTCGAAGATAGTGCCTTCTAAAAGTTGGAATTATTTAGAAGCTTGTTAGTCACTGTGTCTAGTTTCCGGTCTTTTGTTAAAGTCCGTATTTAAAGTCGTTTAAAATCATGGCTTAACTGTGAAAAAAGACGTATGTAGCGGTAAAAAAAAACAGTACACAGACCAGCAAACAAAATATACACATGTTCGAAAAACTATTTCAATATTTTTACACAAGAACGGGCTTACAGCCTCACGTAGAGAAATACCTACAGTCCTGCTGTTTCCCTGAAATAATCATTGTGAAAACTGCTACTACTGCGGTAGAATAGGGTTAAATTTTCAAGTGCATTTACTCATTTGTGTAAAAGGAATATTTACGTTAGGATCTGTACCAGGTAGCGTTCCATAGTTCCTGCTTACCTCCATGGAAAAAGCTTGAGTTTATGTATGTTTAATTCACTTTTTACAAAACTAGAGAATTGTGTCTCTAACCTATTTCATATTAAAACTCATTATCGATTTTGAGAGCAATATATACTTTATGTATAGCAAAATATTGAAATCTCACTTCTTGCCAAATATAACGTATGCGTGCAAGCAAGCACCAGTACTAGGAATGCTGATCATTCCGTAAACCTAATGAAACGTGAAGATATAGATAGAGCAAATACTGTTACAAGGCACCAAGTTGCAAACACACGAGTAGAGCTACTTGAAGTTAACATAAGTGAAGAACAGTTTACTAGAAAATTGCTAGATGCTGCTGGTCTAACGGTTTCATTTACATAACCTAGCATTTACGGTCTTGGATATTTTGAAGAGCAAAATATTTGTCTGGTATGAGTATTATTACAAGAAGATATTTAATTTTTACAAGTTTATTTTAGAGGTATAATCTAGTTAGTCATGCTATATTTATGATCCTGACTGTTGGTTTGGATACGTGTATAATTTCCCCATTGTTTTGTCGTTATTCTCTCTCTCACCCTTTTCTTATCAGTAAGCTTCTTATAATAATAAACTGTATAAAATTCTTGGCCATAGAGGTCGTTAAAATATTGTATTGAGCTTTACGATGACCAGGTTCATTCATGCCAGCTGTCTTAACAAGTTTACTTCAATAATCTACTTAGCTCTTCTCTCAGAAAGTCATTTCACTGCCACCATCTTACATTGTCTCATTCCGTTCTTATTCTCAGATAGCTTAGTATCAGTTTCTTCTAATCATAAACCATTTGACAAAAAAAGTTCAAATATTACTATATTACTACATATAACATCAACTAGTGGCTAATACTAGTAAGCAGATGCACTAAGACCTATAGTTTTACAGGAGTTATAATTTAGCTTCCAACCACCACTCAACGATCACCGACCATAATCAGCTACACTCACTTTATCTTCACCTACTAATAAAATAACTTCATCAAGCCAACTTATGCCTTCAAACCATTCAATTTTAACTTCTACCTATACAATATCTGCCCATATCAATTAGCTTTTATCCCATAACAAGACATAATTACCACAATCTATAGCAGTAGTTTAAAAGTAGCTCTTTTTCCCATTTTGTCAAGACCCTCAATCTTTCTCCACATCTTTCTGTGCACAGGTCTTGGTTTACTAGTCTTTAGCACTATGAAATTTCATGAGGCCTGACCATTGCACGGTAAAGAGTAGCAAAAAACGTGCAATTTCAATAGATTGAGGTGTTATTGTTTATGATCAATATTGCTTACCTGTACAGCTATGCTTGTGTCGTTTCTTAGAACTAAAACGTTATGTATTACGTGTAAAAGTACATTATTGCATTCGAGACTATTAATTTCTATGACTGCACATAGGTTGTTATCATGATTGATCTAGAGAAATAACTTTTAATCACCGTGCTTGATAACAAGAAGGGTTGATGTAATATCAGTTGTAGTAATTTTGCAGATGGCTCCTCGTTAGCCGACAGATGTATATTATTGAGTTCTTAATTTTATAATTTATTTAGTATTGTATTGACGTAATTATCAGATAAGAGCTTTTGGCCAAACTTTATCACTAAGCTTCGAAATTATCAATTATATCATTATCAAGGTCGGAGACTCTACACTCGAAATTGTGGACGATTATATCTACCTGAGACAAACGATCCAGTTGGGTAGGGCCAACTTCGAGAAAGAGGTCACCCGTCGAAGCCAACTCGGATGGGCAGCGTTCGGGAAGTTGCACGGTATCTTCTCGTTCTACTTACCACAGTGTCTTCAGACGAAAGTCTATGGTCAGTGTGTGTTGCCAGTTATGATCTATGCTTGTGGCGCTCTGAGATGTAGTCGCTCACAATGGGCCTCATCAGAAAGCTTACAGACACCCAAAGGGCAATGGAGAGGACTATGCTCGGAGTATCCTTGCGTGATCGAATCAGAAATGTAGAGGAAATTACTCGCAGAACGGATGGCCGATGTGGCAGAAAAGTTCTGGAGTGGCGACCGCGAACCGAAAGACGTTGGGTTGAAAGTTCTCCTGCCAGGTGGACCGAATACTTGTTGAAGGTTGCGAGGATCCGCTGGATACGGAACGCACGAGACCGGTCAATGTGGCGACGCTTGACGCTTATGTCCAGCAGTGACCGTCTTTCGGCTGATATGATGATGATGATCATTTTCTACTCTTGAGTGATTTTCGTGAATGAAGCCATCTAGCCAAATTTCGGCATAACGAATTAATTCGTTGACTCCTTATGGTGGTTGAGAGCTATCTTTTACTGCTCTTCTTTTCTTTTCTTGAATTTTGAAGTACAATGTTATTGTTAACTTTTGCTCTACGGAAAAGCTTATACTTTTTAAATGGACAATCGATTCGTTTCTTTACATAGCTTCTTTCTTAACTTGAGGACTGTCAACATTTATTTCAGATATGAATTTGAATTGTTAAATTATTAAATCGGTCTCTTTCATTAACCGTCGTATGAGGAGTCCCTATTAATTAAATATTGGTAATTATACCATCGTCTATATTTTAAATTTAACGGTCTTTTAATCCTTGATTGATGATGGAACGATCAAACAATATAAAAGTACAAAAAAAGAAAATCCAAACTCCATACAAATTTCATAAATTCGAAAGTAATTCTCTGTCTGTTTGTTACGTTTTTTCGCCTACACTGCTATACCAATTCTAATAAATTTTGATATAGAGACAGATTGGACCTTATTACCGCAGAAGTACATCCTATTGAGATAATTACCAACTTTTACGCGGGCGGAGTCGTTAGCAAGCATGTCCCTTATAAAAACTGTGCCTTTAATTTTCTTACCAACCAGAAATATCATTACAAGCCAAGTATCCCTTATAATTCGACACTAAATTATCTTTTAATATATCCATACGAGCTTATGCTAAAGCTACAAAAATTAGTCGAATGTCTGCAAAACAGTTTTACTTAACATTTAAAAACAGGCACGTAACATCTGCCCGTAATCGCTTGGATTAAAAATTATTTTTTAAATAATGTGACTGTGTGTGGTCTAATAATAATTATAATTGTCGGCAATTTATTCAGATAATGAAACGAGTGGAGGTATTACGCAGATATGCGTAAAATGTAGTTTTTTTGTGCAGTTTTCGAATATGTCCATGAATTTGCGTTGGTACGAACAGATTATTGTCAGCTGCTTGTCGACTTGTGCAAGATTGTTTTGAATTGAATCGTGTTTCTTTGGTTTTTTATTTACTTCACATAAGCTCGCTCTTGACTTGAGAAGCTCGTGGCCAAGTTGTATCGATCTTCAAAGTTAAGCAACCTTGATGATGAGTGACCATTTATTACAAACCGCGGTGCCTCGGCAAGGACTTTAAACTGTTGGTTCCAGCTCTTTGACAGTCGCAATTAGTAGTCAGGAGCCAGAAAATCTAATAACAGTCTTGCCAAGGAATATCGTGTTATCCGGTTCCTCTCTTGACCTAGATCTCATCTAAAAAAGTGATGAATGGAGTCAACGAAGAAACGACCGTACTCAGAAGATGCCAGAAAAGTAATTATTTGAAAGTTATGAACGTCGAAAGTTCCACATTTCGACACAAACTTTAACGCATTTTTGGGCGCGAATAATTACCATAAAAAGACGGAAAATTTGAAAACGGCCACCATACAGGGATAAATTAGTAGTTCAACAATGCAAATAACTATTTTGAAAAGATACGTTTAGTCGTTTTTTCATGATATCCAGACTACCAAAGATCTGTTTACAAAATTTCGCGCGCTCGGTTTCATCCTAAATCATTAACAATTTCGCTACAAATTTGCAAAAGTGTGTATTCGTACGCGAACTAGCTTCCTACTGCTCATCACAGCATCTATCTCTTCCTTACGTGTTGTCGGTTGATATAAAATGCATTTTAACCCCGCGCACAAAATAGTTGACTAGTGTAACCTTAAGGCCCATTCACTCTCTCCCAGAGAGTAGGCCTGTGTCCCAGCAGTGGGAAAATTAAAAAAGGCTGATGATGATTATCTAAATTGAGTCTATTTTTCTGCCTATCCTGTTATGGTTAAGATCCTTAAAGGCTTAATACATAAAAAAGGTTTCAATACAAAAATCTATACATGAAATACATAAACATAAATAAAAACCATAGAATGTATAGCACAAACGTAAGTTTTTTTCATAATTGAGCCTTATTATGGCGCATCAAACAAATGCTTTGGAATTTGTTCCACGAAAACTGTTGTACGGTCAGCAGCAAAATTACTAGCGTAATTACGACAATTATTAATAATTATTATTCGAAATAGTAACATTATTTTTTGGGAGAATAATTTTAACGTCTATTATATTATTTGGTATGTTTAGCATTGGTATTAATGTAATCAGCTATTTTGAGATTATAGATAAGTGTGGTTGAATAATAATGTGAGCTTGTGTGGTTTTGTTTTTAATTTGTGCGTGTGTTGTGGAATGAAAGATTGTTGATTATCTAACAGTACTTCAGCACTTGCTTGGGAAATAAAATTAACTATTTATTCTATGGGAAGGACATAAAATTAAATTTTGATCTTCGAATTCGACAACGCGGAGCTAAAATTCGATTTTTAAACTGGTCAGCATTAGTCCACTAGCCAGCTAGCCAGCTAGCTAGCTAGCTTTGTCCACTGCTCGACAAAGTTCTACCGCTCACGCTATTCTTCTCTATCTGCGGCCACTCTCAATCAGATGCTATCTGCCACTATGTGAGGATCGTCGCTCCACCTAGTCTGAATGCGTTCTACCTTACGAACCCTTCTTTTTTTAGGGTTCCGTACCCAAAGGGTAAAAACGGTACTAATACTTCGCGATCCGTCTGTCTGTCTGTCTGTCCGTCTGTCACCAGGCTGTATCTCATGAACCGCGATAGCCAGGCAGTTGAAATTTTCACAGATGATGTATTTCTGTTGCCGCTATAACAACAAATACTAAAAACAGAATAAAATAAATATTTAAATGGGGCTCCCATACAACAAACGTGATTTTTTTGTTGTTTTTTTGCGATAATGGTACGGAACCCTTCGTGCGCGAGTCCGACTTGCACTTGGCCGGTTTTTTTACGTTTGTCTATTCGCGGTCTCCACTAAATAACACAAATATCTTCTTGTTTCTTCTTTAAAATCGAATACCTGTATATGTGTTTTTTAAATCTTTATGTTTGCAAGTACTAAACTTACTTATATCGTCAACAGAACAAACTGCAATAGAAAACCCAAAACACACAATAATTTATACAAAATACCTAAAAAAACACATAAATCATAATCCATTTAGACGAACTTCTCTGCTATCCATACATCAATATTAAGTCCACTACACCCGTACCGCGGGGCAGCGTTTAAATGACTTATCATTATGTAATTACTATCATTGTCCTCACACACTTACACAACACTCATTCATACACACAACTCATACGATTATACCCCACAAACTCACACTAGTACACTCTACAGACTCACTCACTCACACATGCAAATGAGCGAGTAAAGATCATTTCGAAATTCAAATTTATAGAAATACTTATTATAGGTGTATATGTGTGCTTTTTGGCAGTTGTGAAGAGGTTGTTTGAGTACTGAATGGAAAATTGATACTGTAACGACTTTAAAATTACAGGCATAAGCATTCAGTGATCCAAACCATATCTAGTTTTCAAGACAGACGTTATACATTTGTTCCATTTATTCAATAACAGTCAAAATTGCTTGATTTAATTTAATATATCCGAGTTCAACATGTAATTTCCTCTTAAGGAAAATTAGATAAAGAAACTTCGTCTTATCTGTTTATTACCCGACTACGGCGAAGCCAAAAGGAATGGTTATGCTTTAACACTATATATATGTTTGTATTTACGAAAGTTCCTCCGTAGCGCTTAAACTATTCATCCGATTTTGATGCATAAAAAGTCAATCGATTCGTGATTATGGCTCGGTTAACAAGGGCCAAAAAATAAACCATTTGCTTGTTTTTTTTTTGTCATACACTATGTAAAATTTTGTGGATACTATCGTAATACGTTGATGTCATTATGTCGCGAAGATAATATTAGAACACCTTTTTTTCCAGCTTGTTCTTTCCACTCCACGAGTAAAGTCCTCCTTTTACTCCTTCCACTTTTTACAAGCCTATGCGCTTCCTCCTTCCAGTTCTGGTGACCACATAAAGTAAAATACACCTACCTAAGTAAATAAAAAAATACTCCGAATTGCTTGATTCAGTCGGTTTATTAGTGAAACCCAGTCATACCCCAATAAGCTCAATGACTCGAACAAACAACATAATTTAATTTGTCAGTAGAAATCTCAGAATTTTCAACAATTCACGACTTACGCCTTACTAAAGGAAATAGACATGAATTGTAACGATTAAATTATTATCTGACTAGTTTAAGACTAGAATTCAGACTAGATTTTATCGAGTCAATAGATATGTCTAACAGCTGAGGTGTTAATGGCCGACCGAAACTAAATAACTGTAGTAAATTCACTCACAATGAGATAAATGTTCGATTATGTAAACGCCTATAGAATAAAGGGTTGGTATATTTGTCAAGTTTATATTTGCAACAATTTTGCAGGCCCCTGGAGTAGCAATATAGCTAATAATAATAACTAGCTTCTGTTAGCGACTTCGCCCTCGTAGGAAATCATACCAAAAGAACACTCCCGTGATAAAAAGCATCCTATGTCCTGGCATGGCCTACCCTTCTGTCAAATTTCATCCAAGTTTGTTCTGTTGTTAAGATGTGTAAAGGTAGCAAACTGCCAGACAAATACTTTCGCATTTCTAAGTTTATCTTGGACATCACAGGCAACGGTGAAGGAAAACATCGTGAGGAAACCTGAACTTATATAGTTAATGTACCTAAGTCTGAAATAGCCAAGTCAGAGGCTTGCGGGGTTCCCAGAGGCGGCTTAATTAACTCTGACACCAGACGTGGCCACATCATACGAAAAAGAAGATTAACAACATCAGTATGGATTCGGTTTGAACAAAAAAGCTTTGCAAGGCATTTTCTCTTCTCTCCTGCTTTTATTATAGTCTCTTTCCTTACATGCTGGCAAGGACATCCCTGCCTTGAAACCAACTCCTCAACCTCCAACTTCCAAGTTCCAACATGCAATAAGAAATTTATAATAGAGAAACCTAACAATACTGCCCGAGCTAGGAATCGAATCCTGAACCCCACGCTCGGTCGTCGCGCTTGCAACAATATTAAACATAGACTTTATTCCACCCAGGAAAGATAGAAACTATATTGCCCCGGGCACACTATGATATAATTAATTTCAGCCACATAATATCTTTAACAGTATAATTGACGGTTCCCGAATCAAATCTAACAATCAAGGTGACTGACTTTACACACAGAAGTCAACATTAGCAACCAGGAAATAAAACAGAAGGTCTCTTTTCAATTTAATGCATATGACGCTAGGCGGATTACTATGGCATACCAACATTCGTCTGCACCATAAGCCTTAATTCCAATTTCGTCATTGACAAATTTGATTTTAAACTTAACTTCTAATTAACCTCAACTCAAACCATAGTTTTGTGGTAAATTTTGACAAGTTTTCATGCTACAGTTGAGTTTGACAAGTTCTCAATCTTGGGATTTTCAGTAAAAAACCGGTGTAGGGGCAGAGGGTTAGTATTTTAGGCTCCTTTGGACAATCTATTCACATTCCAGCATTTTCTGTAGCAATTATAAAATATGCTGAAGTTGCCAGACACTCTTATTTTATGATTAACCTACTCAAGTTTTGTCTACGTACACTAGGAAGTTTATATTTTTTGTGCAACAGATTCTTACTTTAACCATCAGACTGCCCACGGCTGGTTATTTAAGCTTCTCGGCGAGGTCAAGTCCACAGGGGCACAAAAAGCCATTGTTCTGGATGGACAACATTGAAGATTGTTCGTTCATGTTCACTGTTAACCTTCTGAACCTTCCTATTCCGTGTCATTAGTTTGAATCAGTCATTGGACCGCTTCCCAGAAAACGAATAAACTTTAATCAAACTCATTATAACTGCTTTGTGACAGTCGGTTAGTTGTTACTGTTTTAGGTCGTTGACTGTACTTTATAATCATAATTAAAATCGAAATAGTGTTTCGATTTTCAGTATCTGCTCCTACAAATACTACAATAAACTGGACTGAAATAACTGTGGTTCTATCACAACATGGACAGTTTACAGAAGGACCACTCCCGCCATCCTCGAAATAGACAGCAAAATTTGGCGGACTCACTAGGGTTGCTACTATATTGATTTTTAATTTTAAAAGGAGTAGGAAATATACATTTACAAACATAAATACATCAATTAGTCTAAACATACATCATTATTATGCTTACATGCCATAGAGGGTAGACAGAGCATCAAATATCCATTAAAGATCACGACGCCACATACACATAGGCATCGAATCACACGTACCTATATTCTATTCAGGCAGCCTGACAATTGCTGACATCCAGATGATGATGATGATGTCGGTCTGTAACAATTAGCAAAGGTAACTAAGCCAATGCAACCTCGTTGCAGTACCTTTTGAATGCCGTGACAAACGCCCGCACAAAACACTCGTGACAGCCGCGACTGAGCTCTGTCCAATATTGCCCGTGAATCCCTGTAAAATCGTAATGTTAATGTGTGCGTGCAAAATAGCGCTTTGTTCGTAGTGGGCTTTGTATGCTGCGCGCCGCCGCTTACGTTTTTTGTGGTTCTGTTAAGTTCTACTAGTATAAAAAATACTGGTATTTAGCTAGATTGGAAGCCGACCCCAATATATTTGGTAAAAGTTAGACTGGAAGACTGTTAGACTGGAAGCCAACCCCTATATATTTGGTAAAAGGTAGTAGTGTAGCACAACAACCCATCCTACGCTTAATTTTATATTAGTTTCTGCCAGCGGCTACGCCCACGTGAATGTCGAAAATTATCCCGAAGAAAAATATTTCCGGGATAAACAGTGTTCTATGTGCTATTCCTGACTATAATCTATCTCCGTGCCAAATTTCATCCAGATCTGTTCAGCCGTTCTGGTGTGATAGAGTAACAAACATACATCCATCCATCCAAACTTTCGCATTTACAATATTAGTAATAGTAAGATAGTAAGATTAAGTACTAGCTTTTGCCCGCGGCTACGCCCGCGGTCAGAAACTGTTTTGTCATCCCAAGGGATATCACACTACCGGTATAAAAACTATCCTACCTCCTTCCCAGGGTTTCAAACTATCTATCTAAGAAATAAAATTCATCTAAATCGGTTCGGCGCGGCTGTGAAAGCGTAACAGACAAACAAACGTACTCACATTCGAATTAGTAAGGTGGTTAGGTGTCATTTTGCTGTTACAATATCAAAAGTGTGTGGCCGTGGTGCTCCAGGCCCTATTCTATAGGTACCCTAAATTTTCACGGGATAAAAAGTAGACTAATGTTACTCACAGATAGTGTTAAAATTTCTGAATGGGATCAGTACCTCTTTTGGTTTCGCTGGGAAAAAATGCATTACGCATACCCACCCATTGGGGGAATGGGGGGATAGCCCCCCATTCCACCAATGGGTGGTACTCTCCGGGATGACCCACTAAAATAACCCAGCGGCACTCCCGCATCGTCTGTATGGAGGAGGACTGGGAAACTGGCACAGCCTTTACGTCCAGTCCTCCGCCGACGACCGTTCGGCAAACTCGCCAGAAGTTACATTTTACAAACAGACAGACGATGATCGATGTCGTGGGTTCAAGCCCAGGCAGGCGCTTTACTTTGTGTAAATTATTTCATCACCACTGCTCTCTAAACGGTGAAGGAAAACATCGTGAGGAAACCGCCATATCCTAGAACCAAAAGTCCCAGCAGTGGGAACATTAATAGGCTGATGATGATGATGATGATGACGATGTAAACTTTTCATAAAATCGCTGAGAGCCTACTGCAGGTTAAAACCAACGTTATATCAGCCTCAATATTCCAGTAGCAGCTACCATTATTTACCTAGTCCCACAGTAAAATTAACGACAAACAAACAAAATGGCTCAAAAATAACTTTATTTCTTTCAAGAGCGAAATCAATAAAACTTTAAGTAAGTAGCCTTTTAAATGTCAACTTAAATACCGGGCGAGCCATTATAAATAAGGTCTAACTCATTACACCTCCTGCAGCAGTCGGCTAATTTAATTGGATAAGTATTGTACTGTGCTATCGCTGGACGTCTTCTTATCTTTGGGTTTTTGAACAGGAGTGGGGTGGAGACCCTAAAAGTAAGTTAATTTTGGTTGACGTTTGTATTTGTCAGTTAACTTGGTGTGTTTCGCAGTTCCGTAAGTAAGAGAAGTTTACATTTTCTGGTTAGAAAAAAATTATACTTACTCCTTGAATTGCTAAGGTCCACTTGCATCTAAAACTTAAATCACTCGCTAACATGACGTTAAAAAACAATTCTGACATAAATGATTGGCCGTGTTACCTACTATAACCCGAAGTAAGATCAGCCAGAGTGGCCCTAATGGGTCTTAGTAAGTTTAACACTACTCCCAAAAGTTATCAATATCAACACAAACACGTTTCGGCACAACAAATAGCAATCCCTCTTTCTTCTCTAAAATGTAAAATGGCGACAGTCTGATAATTTAACAAAAGAAAAAGTACACCAGTTACAAAACAAAATTAAAAAGTGGCAGAAGGAAAAATAACTACATAGGTTTCAGTTTTCAAATCACTCCCTGAAAAAAAAAAACACCTGACCATTTTCACCAACGCAACTCCACTCCATGCGCTGTTCCACCGTGGCCAACCAGCGGCAAACAGTTTGACGTACGATGAAGGAATTTAGCGATAAAGCAGCTCTACGTGCCTCGCTGTTCGGCCTGGATTGTCCGGCCGCGAGGGTTCTCGTTAAAAAGGCTATTAAATGAGCAGCTGTTTTTTATTTTCTGCTGTGTTTATCAAGGGTTTGAGGTGGTAAGGGGTTGAGGAGAAAATTATAGAAAAACCTTCTGGAATGATCCATTTATGATACGTTAGAGAAGAAGAAGAATAAAGTAACTGGCAGGACATAGGAAACGATAACATCTATTTTCTCCTAAAATTAGTCTGAGTCAAGCTAAGATTTTTTTCCAACAACAACCTCGACTCTGCCTTATGCTACAACAAATACAAAACATCTGTATAATGAGCATTATACAGATGTTGTGAGCACAACGGATTTTTGTGTCTCTGAATTGGCTGCAAGACTGCGCAGTAGCTATTTTTGTGTCAATGTTGAAGGTGAAGATAGCATTGTATAACTGTCTCTTTCACTCGCTAACGTTTGTCACCTCGTCCTATCTCGCTTAGTCTTTGCAGTTTACTCGATGACAAACTGTTTCTTGCGCAATAGTTGGCAGGGCCAACTACAGAGACACAAAGATCCGCAGTGACTATTATAGACTCTAGGAAAGTTTACAATCATATCAATTATTTTTATTAGGTTATAATATATATTTATGATTACACTAAATTAGTTAAAGCTCTGACTTCTGAGCTTAAGGTTACACTAGTCAACGGCACGAACTATTTTGTGCACGGGGTTAAAATGCATTTTATATCAACCGACAACACGTGCGGAAGAGATAGATGCTGTGATGAGCAGTAGGAAGCTAGTTCGCGTACGAATACACACTTTTGCAAATTTGTAGCGAAATGGATAATGATTTAGAACGAAACCGAGCGCGCGAAATTTTATAAACAGACCTTTGGGAGTCTGGATATCATGAAAAAACGACTAAACGTATCTGTTCAAAATAAAATTATTTGCATTGTTGAACTACTAATTTATCCCTGTATGGTGGCCGTTTTGCAATTTTCCGTTATCTTATGGTATTTATTCGTGCCCAAAAATTCGTTAAAATTAGTGTCGAAATGTGGAACTTTCGACGCTCATAACTTTCAAATATTTACTTTTTTCACTTTTTTTTGTTTCCATACAGGGCTAGATAATGATGAGACAAATTGATATCACTTTTTATTTTGAACTTACATTGTCAAACAGTGGAATAATCCTTAGACTACGTTTGTATGGAAGAATTTTCGACTAGTGTAACCTTAAGTCAATTAAACTTAGCTAAAGAACCTGCATAATGCGATTTAGGCCCAGGACTTCAATATCAAAGGCTATTTAAACTGGTACCTGTCCATCTAATGAAAGCCGACTCGCTATCCTCTAATCCCCCTTTCTACCAACATTATAGGGTACCATATTCTCAGAAGAACGCGGCCAATGACCCTATAACCTACCGCTCCAATTTCTGCAGAAGCATTCGCGTGAATACGAATACGATCACGAAATCTCGTCTTTTCGTCTCGCTTAATGCCCTGATACGATTTGACGTACAGATGTTTACTGATTAATGGCATGGAAAACTCTTTGGTTTTGTAACTTTATACCTTTACACCTCCAGAAGTAACTAACCACTCGAAAAGGTACCTTAAGTCGGCGGTTTTAAAGTTAAATTTTAGTTGCCACAAGTTGTGCAGAAATTTCGTAGGAGTTTGGATTTTGTTGTATGTGAGATAAAGTTGAATTTTAAATAATTGAAAGTGTTATTCAAGAAGTGTAAATAAGCTACTGTTTTAGTATCAGTTTACTTGTACGTTGAGTTTCGATGTCCAAAATTCAATTCTTGGTCAATTAAACATGTTATCAGATTCGGTAGACACGGCTGTGTTGACTTTTTTGTGAATTGGTATATTAAGCTCTCTTTCGAATACTTGACCCCTGCAAAGTTCTAGCTCAGACAAAAGTTTTATTAGTTTATATATTGAATTATTATTTTTGAGCCGCGGGAGTCCGCTTGATTAGAGAAACGTAGGGCCTAATGGAGCCTGGGCCTATCTTGCAGTAGATGCAGTCTTTTTGGTATCGCACGGGGTTTTGTTTTTGTAAAAATGGGACCCTATTACTAAGACTCCGCGGTCCGTCCGTCTGTCTGTCTGTCTGTCTGTCTGTAGCTCATGAACCGTGATAGCTAGACAATTGAAATCTTCACAGATGATGTTTTTCTGTTGTCGCTATAACAACAAATAGTGAAAACAGAATAAAATAAATATTTAAGGGGGGCTCCCATACAACAAACGTGATTTCTTTGGCACTTTTTGCGATAATGGTACGGAACCCTTTGTGCGCAAGTCCGACTCGCACTTGGCCAGATTTTTTGTTTTTGCTTATATCTCGTGTCTCCAGTGCGGGTCACGAATAAATATTTTTCTTTCTTGCTTTCTAGATATTTAACGGCTGCAATGATGATGTACTTTTTTCAAGATTTCAGCTAAAGTATGATTCCCTACTTGGACATAAAACCACCTACAAGTTCAGGGGGGTGACCATAAGCTCTTAGAGCGGTATCAATTTGAGATCGAATAAGGGACAGATGTATCTGACACTTACTCTCCAGAACTCTTCAATAAATGACGGCAAATGCTGATGGAATGTGATAAGAATAGAGTTGAAAGGGAGTTTTTGGCTAAGGAGTTTAAACTAAACATGTGGGATGTTGGACTTATCCAAAATATTTTGGCATACCCTAAATCAGAAAGGACCAAACGAATAATTTGTGGCTTAATTCAGAAGTCTAGTCAGTAATTCCCTTTCCTATCATAGTTAAAGTATAGTATACCAGTGGGTAATAAAAATATAGTTAAATTATAGATGTATATGTGTGTGTAAATAGAGTCTAAGGTACAATGGGGTTGACGTATTCGTGTGGATAAAAACACCTTATTAATAATAAAGAATTAAAAAAAAAACATCTTTCACTTACTCGATCTCAAATTGATACCGCTCTTAGAGCTTATGGTCACCCCCCTGTTTCCACTTTTGACTTACCATTAGAATAAAATTACACAAATGATAAGTTAACCTGAGGTCCTTATCATAAAAAGTGTGGCGATATCGATGGTCAAAAAAGCAAAATTGTATGCGATTGACAAGCGAAAGCGAAAAATCACGTGATCAATCCCTTACATTATGACATTTCGACTATCGCCTTCGCTGACATCGAATAAGAGAGGTTTTGCACTGCATCCGATCCGAGTCCGAAAACTTTCAGTCCGAAGTGGCCGTAGTACTACTTTTAAGAGGCATTACGCACTACATCCGAACATAATCCGACAGAATTCTGAACATTTTCAATTCGGATAGAAATTGGAACTCAAATCACGGACTCGGATCGGATGCAGTGCGTAACCGCCCTACCTTACCCTGTCTAAAATTAACAATGACCATAGCTAAAAGATTAATCAAGGATAGGAGGTTATGGGTAATTCCAACGTGATCTGGCGTTAAAAACCCTCTCAAAATACAATAATAACGAGACTAATGAGGCTAAAATTCTGCCCATCCCATAAGGACAAATAAGCGAAATAATGCCACGCAATATTGAATACAATCCCCCACTGCGCCAGCGCATACCAACGTAGTAATTGAGACATATATCAACGCAGTGTGTTTAGCCAGACAGGGCCGCGAGGCAAAACAGTACAAGTGCAGAATACTCTTATTAATTTAAATTTTTTGTCTATAAATTAATGGAAACATCATAAATATTGATAATTAATTGACGCTTCTGGCTGCAAGCGTTTGTCTAGTAATAAAATTATCGCAATTTGATTTTTACTTTTGGTTTTTGGCGCCTGGGGTGGTTTATAAAAGGTAAAGGATGGCTGGTTTAAGGCTGGAATATGATGCAGCAGAAATGAACATCTGGCGTATTTAAGAACATAGTGATTTCAGAATGTAATGAAGGTTTAATTATTTTCAGACTTGAAACAGTTTTAAAACTTGGGATAAAAAGTCCATGTATTTGCCTCTTAAGAGCCTACAACCGCTTTAGTGCCGTAAAACGGTAACTTTCTAAAGCATACTCCTTAGTAACGGCTAGGTTAAAAGGTTTGAAAAAAATATATATTTATTATTGTTTCATGTATGTAGATGAAAAAAATGGTTTTTCTTTAAAAAAAAAATTAAAGACACGCTAGTTTTTCGCTATTTTTGTTTTTTTTTTAAATATTTTTACACAGAAAAATTGATGGCTGGCATTTCTTCATAACTAACATAGCATATCGATGCCTTAGTTCACAATTGCACTAACTACAAAATTTTCATTTTTGAGGAGAGAGCTTTAAAGTTTTTTAAAGTTTAGACGAGAACAGTAGAAAATCCAAGTAAAATAAAAAAAAAAATATGCATCTATTCATAAGACTAGTCCTTTTACTCCATCATATCTCAATATTGTAATATTAGTTTAAACGTTACCTTTTCAAAATGGCCAAATAAACATAAAACCCCCCATTTAATACATTTGTGCACTAAGATTGATTATGCTGACTGGCATTAAGTGAAAAACTCAAAAATATTTAACAGCTTTACCAGGCTGGTTCAAGGTCCAAGAAGAAGGATAATAATAGTTATGGATATTGCATTAAATAGACAAAATAATAAACCAGTGATCCATATTCTTAATGTTTATTTTTTTTATTATAAAACACAAACAGTTTTTATCCACAATCAAATAAAATAAATTTCAAAGTCACAACAAAAAAATAAAAGGACTGAAGCCCAATTACAGGCCAATCTTTAGCTATTTCACAAAACAATTAGTTTCTGAATCATTAAAAAAAGATTTTAATAAAGTCAGTCTTCAGTTTCAGGTAACAATTAATCATTTTTACTAATTGGTTATTAAAAATTGAATCAAAACTTAAATTTCTTCAACAATGGACTCTTCATCTAGATCATCATCAGACGATTCAGTGTCATCACAATTATTGTTAACAATAGCCGCAGAAGTGGATGGAATATCTTTGTAATAGTGCTCATATTCTGGTGGTATAACCCCATCATTTAAAAGTGTTATCAGATCTTTCTTTTTAGTTTGTGAAACTGCAATCAGTGATTTATATGCTACTTTCAGAGGTTTCTTTAGTTTGCTTATACATAAGTCTTTATTTTTCTTCATTGTTTTTGTCTTACAAATGTCTATTTCATTGAAATCTGGATCGGTCAAATCGTATTTGTAAAAAATTGAAGTGGGGGATTCTTTCTGCAGCCGCAGCCACTTAATTTTCAGCCACTGTACTGGCTCATTTTTTGTATTTTTTGTTGTATTGGAATTCAAAGTTTTTTCGAATCCCTTCAAATCATAGAATTCCCCGTGTTTCATAATAATAACATCGTAGGGTTTCGGCTTGATTCTAGCAGACCCTATCACCAATGCATATTCACGCAAAGTGAATATGCTTTTATGCTTTCTTGCTCTTTCAATACACGCGTGAATTGAATCCACTTCTAAATACGAATGCCCCGATTCCATGAATTTCAAATCGATCGTATTTAAGTGAGGTATGTTATTGACAGCGTATAAAGCCGCTAGAGTAACATAATATTTATTGCGGTTCTGACCACCACAAGTGTCAGAAAATGATGCGACATGAGTAACAGTTTCGGGTAAACTACTAAGATATTTTAACAATATCGATCCGATTTCAGTAGAACCTTTTTTGCCATTACACTCGTCCCATAAATAGCAGTAGCCAGTGTTAGCATGACAATCTAGGATAGTAAAATTGTACATCGATAATTTACGTAAATAATAGATTTTGCAGTCTCCGGTAAAAGGTACCGATAGGATAGCTTGAAGGTCAAATGTTATAGCCCGGAAAGCTCCATCTGAATTCAAGCATCTTTGCTTATCTTCTTTTTTCATAGTCAGTGCATCATTTTCGCGTTTTTTGTGGGCATCATAATCCTCCTGTAAGGGAGCTCTATTGTCGGATCGTTTATACACGTTGCATTTGGTGCACTGGTCTTTCTTTGGCTTGTAAAATGCTAGTCTTGGATTATAAGAGTGGAAAATCTTTTGATACACATAAGGCGATACAGGAGTTATCATCTTTTCGGGGCAAAAAAAATCTTTGTACATTTGATATAAGCGACTCAAGTTGAGATCACTGTCTAAATACTGTTTTTTAGAACTTTTTCGGCAATAGTGGGATTCAACGCGAGGGTACAGGTTAATATGCTCTTTTACAAAGTTAGTAGACTCCACTGAAGTAATGTTTGCGGGCATTTTTCCTATTCGTTTGTCAGTGCCCATAAATATGCCGTTGAGCCCTCTATTTTTTGAACAATTATTAATGATGCTTGAACTAATATTGAATGTATTACAAAAAAACTTTTGGCAAACTCGTTTTTTACCTACAGATTGGTGAAAAAGCCAATACTGACGTGACATAGTGCGATTTTTTTTTGCCTTCGTATAAAGACGTAAGACTTCAGCGTGAGAAATCAGGCTACTGAGCATCATTTTTTGTTGTTTTGTATCACCTAGGGTCCAGTACTCTTCAAAGATATCTTGTCTCAGATTTTCTGGAAACAAATAATTGCACTGATATCGACATTTAGAGCAATCTGTAGGCTTGCATTCTTTTGGTTCCATAAATTTTCCATTTCTACTTGTGTACCCTTTACCTGTTTGGCGTAAATTTTTAAGAACATTTCTTTTCCATGCTTCGGGCATTGCCTTCTTTCTTCGTTTTGGTTGATTTTCCTTTGTAGCTTCTACTGAGTCACTTACGTCAGTTAAATCGCTATCTAATGATAATGGTAGATGGCGTGGTTTAGATGGTGAAGGAGCATAAGACGATTCTGAATCAATATATGGAGATATTTCGTCATCTGGCAAATATAGATCTTGGTGTAATAATGTATTTTCACATGTTGATGTACTCGGCTTTGGTGAAACATGATCAGATTCGTTGGGAACAGGTAGGTCTTCTAACACCTGTACGTTGAGAACAGATGGGGAAATTTCTTTTGAAATATGATCCGAATCAGATATTTTAGAGGCAGATTCTACATATTGCAAAGACTCAACGTCGTGACCTAAGACTGTATTTGATCCAGCAGACTGTGATGGATCTCTTTTTCGACCAATAGCATTTATGGGTGTAGAGGTGATTACGTCGTTTTCTGTAATGTCATAAATGCCTGACATTGATGCTTGTGAAGTTAGAACTGACTCGGATTTGTCACAGTTGTTTATATCTTCAGGTGAATTATTGTTATCAAATTCTGAAACTATTACTTGATTGGCTGTGCATATTATATCAGGCGATGTCGTTGAATTTTGAATGAAAGCTTGACTTTTTGCAGCAATCTCATTAGATATTTTGTCAAATAGAGTGTTTAAATTCTTTGCAACGTTTGACCGTGGTGTTTGAGTGACGCTAACTTCATTTATAGCTGGCGATTTGTAGATCAATGTTTTGTTTGAACTTCTGTCCTCATTTTTCTGCTGAGATTTGTAGCTATCTGCCAATAACTCTGCAGAAGTAACATCTGTAATAAAACATTGACATTTGAGTGATATTCAACTAGTAAGAGATGGCGAAAGGTTTCGCCTTACGTGCCAGTAGTCTGAAGAAATTAACACACAGCAGTACCTACAGTAAAAGCTCCTTATGCGCGCTTCCTTAATTCGCATTTTAACTATTCGTGGTTTTTTTTTTTATTAGATTCCAAAGTTTCAAATGAAAGGCGACCTACACACGCGCACACCTCACGTGTGATTAACAGCAATGCTAATTTTTTAATTTAATGAATTATAATTATTATTTTACATTCCATCACGTTAGCAAGGTGAACAGTAAACTTATGTATTAACAGCACTTATTGCTATGCACAAACATATTAAGTGCCTTTAGTTTTCTCTCTGAGAATATATGGTTTAATGCACAAAAGTATTAAATACGTTTAACATGACTGACTACTTATGTGGTTCAATAGTTATTTGCTAATAATAGAATTGTAGTGTTAATAAACTACGCATATAAATAATTATACAAAAATAAGGTACAAAAGATCTTAATAATTTGGTTAGCTATAATAATTATTTCAGAATAAGACCCTAAGTAGGTAATAAATAATTTTAACTACAACGTACCGCAAAAGTACGTGAATTACCAATCGTCACAAGTCGTGAGCACAAACATTGCGATCAAACGCTCCACGCGACCGATCCTACAGACGGACTAATCAAAAAACCCAGAAAGGAACCCAAAACTCAAAAAATAAACTTGACATTTGTGCTCACGACTCGTGACGACTACTATACGAGTAGGTACCTGTAACACTTTCATACGAAATACGGGCGGTCTCAATATTATTACGTTACACTTGATGTCCTGTCTTATATTTATACCATCCCTCAAAAGATTAAACTGTCACTCATGTTAATCATTATGGTGTTTAGGTACGATTTTCAACGGCAGCGGTAGGTAGCCGTTTGAAGTTATTTAAAAATGAATGACAAGTTATTTAATTAATGTAACACTTATTTTACTTACTTTTGGTTATTTTATGTGATGAATTCTTCACGTCTGCCTTTTGGCCGGACACTGATGGTGGCACGTCTTGCGATTTCGTCTTGTTTCTATCAGTTTGATTCACTAAATCGACTAGTTTACGTCCTTTACTAAACATTATGGCATTTAACTTAAACACAGTAAATCTTAACTTCTTAAACCTTCAAACGTCTAAATTATCTCACTTTCCGCAGAGCAAACGAATATTCTGCACGTATAAACTTGTTTACGTTTGTGACGTTTGCGGCATACGCTGGATCACGCGGTCAAGCGACGAAGCGGAGGGCCTACCCCCCGCTTCCCCGCCTGACCATGCGATCTCGAACGAACGAACCATGACGAAGTAAAGTCACTGCTCCTTGAAAATTACGCGCCAAAATCAATCTTTAAAACACAAATGTCTTAAATGAAAGTAATACGCTTGAGTATTCACACTACGAAATAAACATTAAATTAAATGGGCTTAGTTTATTTCCGCTTTTCCATTTATTTCACATGTACACTGGGAATATAACTTAAAAGGATTAAATGCATTTGTGCACTTAAAAAATTGTCAAACCCCTTCAAGTAAAACTATTTAATACACTTGTACAATTCGGACTATATCTCAAAACGGTTTAATGTATTTGTGCACTTAAAAAATTGCCAAGCCCCTCCCAGTAAAAGTACTTAGCACACTTGGGCATCAAACTTTCTTGATCCTTTTGTACTACCAACACATAATACACTCTTGTAGCACTGCTAAAAAGTATGAGCAGATATTGCAAATGTATATAATACGTTTGTGTTTTGAAATTTCATGCAGTTGAGAAACTTAAAATCAGTTAAAGTATATCTTGATTGGTTTTACAAAAATAAAGACCATTAGTATAATACCACATTCATGGAACATTAAACGAACTCATTTAATACAATTGTGACCCACGGTTTTGGTAGATAGAGACGGAATAACGGTATTTCGATGCGCGGAAACGAAAGAGCATGACATTTAGTGTATTTGGCATTAAAAAAGTAAAAATTGAAAATTTTGTAGTTAGTGCAATTGTGAACTAAGGCATCGATATGTAAAACAAATAATATTTTGCAAACAAAACTGTTCAAAAGGAGGTTCAATATTGATAATGGATAAACAACGCGAGTGAAATCGCGAGAAAGACTAGTTCATTATGAGCGATTATTATCATCAAAGCTAAAAATAAGCATCGAATTCACACACATAAACAAAATAAAAAGCCACATAAACAAAAGAAAAAGCCTATCAAACAATATTCATGACATAATAATTATTGCAGAATTGAACGTTTAATTATAATCATCATCTGCCTAGCCTTTTCCCAACTATATTGGGGTCGGCTTCCAGTCTTACCGGAATCAGCTAAGTACCAGTGTTTTACATGGAGCGACTGCCTATCTGACCTCCACAACCCAGTAACTGGGTAACACGGTACCCCTTGGCAAGACTGGTGTCAGATCTCAAGCTACTGACTACCCGTAACGACTGTCAAAGATCTTCAAATGACAGCTGGGACCAACGGCTTAACGTGCTTTCCGAGGCACGGAGGAAACTCGGTATGTTGAAATGGTCACCCATCCACGGACCGACCTCGTTCAGCGTTGCTTAACCTTGATGATCGACCTGTGCGGCTGTTATTATTTAGCCACGAGTAGTATAAAACTTGTTATTATTGCAAATAACCGACAAAATAATTATTTTTGACTTAAGCCACTTTCTCAAAAGTGTTTAATAATAAAGATGTCTTCGTTATATAGAAATGAAAGTATGAACAAAGAAAAAACCGCAGAAATAAGTAATTATTAATAGTGATATTTTTGACTTAAATAAATATGAAGTAGTTTTAATGGACACCTATTTCTTATGATATTTTTGCGCAATGAAAGGATTATGGTGAAATTATTATTGAGAAATTTAATAATGCTGAACAAGGACTTGACTTGTTAACTACTGCCAAAGTCGACATTTTATGAATGTTGTTTGGAGCATCGCTCACCCTGAGCTAGGTCAATCCATAATCTTTATGACGTGGTGAACGATTCATTGGACTGTAGTTTGTATTGAGCTTGGTAAATTAATACAATTTGCTTGTTTTATTAATGTTTTTCTATAACTCTCATGAAAACGTGCTGGTCAAAAGACACAGGGTATAGAGAAGGGGACGCAAAGAGTATTCTAAAATAGAATATGGACGTATGTCAGTTACTTACACAGATCATAAAAATTGTAACAGACTAAAAACCAAAATAAAATAACTTTGTGTTACCATAAACAAATGTTATATAAATAAGTTATGTCAAAAAACGTACTTTATTAGAAATTAAGTTACCGCCATTTTATTGGGGCCTATCTTGGACGACTAAAATCTAAAGAAACTAGAACTTCTATTCTAAACTTGACACTGGCTAAATGCACAAACCGTGCGAAGCAGAAATATTTAAAAAAAAAAAACATTCAAAGCCTCTGACAGAGTGCGTGTTATTCCGTCATACGTACAGTTCGACCAACATAACTGTGAATTATGAGTGGCGCTGTTCGTCACCATTTCACCAAAAATAAACAAAAACCGATCTTATGTCCCATTCAAAATGTAAGTTCCAAAAACGTTCGTTTCACAGATAAGTTGGTAGGAGTGTATACAATAACGATGACCGAAAAGCCAAAAATGACATGTGCCCAGTCCCAATCTCCTCTTTTCCTAACTTTTACCCGACTACGGCGAAGCCAAAAGGAAGGGTTATGATTTTAGCAGTGTATGTATGTATGTTTGTATTTACGTGTGTGAGGAACACACGTAAATACAAACATACGCCTAAACTATTCGTCCAATTTTGAGAAATAAGGTGTCAATAGATTCGTTATTACGGCCCGGGTAAAACATACAAAAAAAATCCGTAGTCGGGTTACACTGAAAAGCCAAAAATCTCATACGAATTTTTGGCTTTTCGGTGCCCAATCTTCTCTTCTTCTAATTTTGACATTTCGAGTAGCCATGTTTTGTTTTTTATATTTAGTCTAGATCCCAAGCTATGTTTTGTTGTTCTATTGACGTAAATAATAATTAATAATATGAATTACAATTATATTTTTGCGATATTTGATTAGTTTCTGTAATACCAGCTGTTGTCCGCGACTTCATCCGCGTCAAACTCATTTTTGTTTTTTTCCCTCATGAACTGTGAATTTTACCGGGATAAAAGTAGCCTATGTTACTCATTATCATTACATCAGCTATTTTGCCGTCAAAATTGGTCCAGCCGTTTTGGAGATTACCCGGCACAAACAGACAGACAGGGTAATTTTTATTAGTACCGTATATGCATTCAATAAAACTTTGTTATTTTGATATTACACCCATACACTTCAATTTTACTCTTTTGTATTGTTCATAAGACAATGAGATTAAAATTTAATTTGAAACCCGTTATCCCCATTAGAACCATTGATGACAGTGACATTCATTTAGAACAACTGAAAAACATCCATGTTACAATCAAAACCAATCAGTATGACAACTTTATCAAATAAACAAATATACTGAAAAAAATACTGAACCCCAAAATCGATAACCAAATTCGAAAGCATAAGAAATCGTTAATACCCACTACGAACCGTTTATTACACGGTTCCGTACATTTTTTTCGTATCAAAAATTATGGTCTGCAACCAACAATGAGGTATGCAAATCGGCCGGGGAGTCGAACCTTCGTACTGGTATTAGCTGCCGTCTAAGACATCGAGCATTTGGTATTATTATAGAGTTTAGTCGATTTTTAGAGGTTAATGCCTGATTGATCGGGATTTAGATGCATTTGCTTGCAAACCTCGACTCAAGTCTTGATACGACCGATAAGTTTTGATACTTGGGCTATTTTTTCATTTTATTTGCAGATAAGCTTGTAAACTGGTTTTTTCCCTAACAAGAATTTAAGATTTTAGTTTATTTCATTGTAAAAAATATTAAGGATCGGAAAATAAAACAGTTATTGTTGTTAAACAGATGGTAACCACAGAACAAGAATATCGTTGGTACATATCTGTTCTAATGACGGAGGAGCTCGTGGCTAAATAATAACAGCCGCACGGGTCGATCATCAAGGTTAAGCAACGCTGGACGAGGTCGGTCAGTGGATGGGTGACCATTTCAACATACCGAGTTTCCTCCGTGCCTCGGAAAGCACGTTAAGCCGTTGGTCCCGGCTGTCATTTGAAGATCTTTGACAGTCGTTACAGGTAGTCAGAAGCTTGAGATCTGACACCAGTCTTGCCAAGGGGTACCGTGTTACCCAGTTACTGGGTTGTGGAGGTCAGATAGGCAGTCGCTCCATGTAAAACACTGGTACTTAGCTGAATCCGGTAAGACTGGAAGCCGACCCCAATATAGTTGGGAAAAAGGCTAGGCAGATGATGATGAGATCTGTACTAATGACAATTCTTGACTTGTAGATGGTTATAGAGGAAGAACAAAAAAACGATGGATGGTTCGTGTAGAAGATATTATGACTAGTAAGATTCAACTGAGACGATGTGACAATTTGACGGAGACAAGATGACGGCAAATAAGACGATACGTTGTTGCTGCGTTGACCCCAAAAAAATTAGAATAGGTATGTTTTCTGGGTAGAAAAATCCACTCCTGTGACATCACTATGTCAGTATAAAGTGTACTAACGGCGTGACGTCACACGATATTTTGTCGTCACTTTATAGTTACGTGTCAATAGCAATAAATACGTGTCCAATATGTTATATCCCCTCAACCCGCGCGAGCTTCTATTTAATTGTTTAACTACAGTTTCGAAATTTCGAAACTGGGGATTTTATGCGGCAGCGGCGTCATTCCGCGAGCCGGGTTTACAGATAGCGACTCAAAAAGCTAAGGCGCTATAGATATACGCTTGCCACTATTATTATAGAGCGCCATTTCCACGTGTAATACATTTTCGAGGCTGTTGCTGGAGTTTCTTTCACTAATCATTTTTATTTGAACACCATGGTTAGCCTTTCTTTTATTGTAATGTTAGCAGATGTATTATCGCTCATCATCTCTTTGGCTTCAGATTCCAATTCAGAATCATTTTCAGATGATCCTCTTTTTAGAGTCATAAGTAACATCATTTTAAACATAAAAAATAAATTAATTTTTGAATAAATTAGTTTCGAAATTTCGAAATTTAGGGATGTCAATTTCGAAATTAATAAGCTGGCAAATATGGTCCGAAATTTCGGAATGCGTGTCCTAATTGGGACTGTTACTTTCATGGTTGGTTAACGCCACGTGGTCTTCATATAGCGTGGTACTGTAACCTATCAAAGAACCGAGGTGATCAGGTAACCTAGTGTTTACAAAACTGTTAGAAATATAGTGTAGGTAAACCAACCAATTTACAAAGTTAATATGAACCTATTACTTTTGGTTGGGTTACACTTTTTAAACTCGATTGTTTTTGTACCGTTCGATGACGTCTGTCCTAGAAAAACGCTCTCTTGTAAAACATGTCTTTTTACCACTTATTAAAAACTGCTATACTTTAACCTTAACCTTTCATTTACATATCAATAGGTTATGGGCCCAGTGACCAAGTCAGCCCAGTAATGTAAGGAAGTTCAAAAATAAAGTGAAAAGACAAAAGAATACTGCTAGTGAAAAAAAAACCGGTTGACAGGTGAAAATTGCGACCGGGAAGGTGTAAAAGACAAGGAATTGTTGATCACGAGCAGGAAGGAAGGCAAGAGCAAAGATGGACGGTAACCTCAGCATCACTAAGTTGGAGGGATCCACAAACTGGAATGTTTGGAAATTTCAAGTGAGAGTCGTATTAAGAGGCCATGATTTATTGGATGTGGTCGAAGGAAAACTGGTAAAGACGAAAGAAAATGATAAAACGTGGGATACGAAAGATGCTAAAGCACAAACGTTGATAGTCACACGTATTAGTGACGAAGTTATGATACACATATTATCATGCAGCACGTCTGCTGAAATGTGGAAAAAGTTGATTGCTGTGTATGAACAGAAGAGTGAAACAAACATACATATCATCCAGCAACGTTTCTTCCAGTTTAAATACGAAGAAGGAATTCAAATGTCGATATTTCTAGCAAAAATAAAAGAAATGCAAAACCAGTTACAGCAATTGGGAGAGGAAATATCTGAAAGATTTGTTATAACGAAGGTACTGATGTCATTGCCTGATCGCTACAAGCACTTCGTGTCAGCTTGGGAGTCGGCCCCTGACGAGAAACAAACATATGACAACTTGGTTGCAAGGTTGTTAGTCGAAGAAGAGCGGATGAAGGAACGAGGTGACGAAACACCGACAGCATCAGCGTTTGTTGTGAAGAAAACAGTGAATAAAAAGAATGTTAAATGCTTTAACTGTAACAAACTTGGACATTATCAATCGGAGTGCAGAAACAAAGTTAAAAACAGTGATACGGCGAATAGGTTTGGTAAAAAGTGTTTTTACTGTAATAAATCCGGTCATCTCAAAAGTGAGTGCAGATTTCGTTTAAATAAAGATAGTAATGCATTTGTGATGTTAGAAGTAGCCGATAATTTGGACATACAGTATATGCATTCAAAGTGGGTGGTAGATACTGGTGCCAGCGAGCACATGTGTCGTGATAAACAATTATTTACTTCATATTCGTCTCTTGATAAGAAATCAGTGATAGTAGGAAACGGAACGGCAATTAGTGCATTGGGTTTCGGACAGGTGGCAGCACAGGTATTTGATGGACATGTGTGGATTGACACGACGTTAGAAAAAGTTTTGTTTGTACCAGAACTCAAAACTAATTTATTGTCTGTGAACCGCGTGACAGAAAAAGGTTATGTCATGAAGACCAATCAAAACAAATGCGATTTTTACAAAAATGAAAGGCTTTGTGCGGTCGCAAATCGATGCGGAAACATTTATATAATGGACTTGCGTCTAAAATGTAGTGCTGCAAATACAGCTCAAGTGAGATTGAACCTTAGCGAGTGGCACGAAAAACTCGCACATCAAAATATTCAACATGTGAAAAAGGTGCTTGCAAACAATAATATTGAGGCAAATGATGATTTCGGTGGTCAATGTCAGGGATGTTTAGAGGGCAAAGCACACCGTTTGCCTTTTAAAATGAGTCAATCGTCGACTTCAAGGACATGCGAATTAATACACGCCGATGTATGTGGACCAATGGAAGAGACTTCCATTGGAGGATCCAGGTATTTTTTGCTACTAAAGGACGATTTTTCGAACTATAGAAGTGTCTATTTTTTGAAAGGGAAGCACGAAGTCAAGACCTATGTTGAAAAATATATAAAGTTGAGCGAAAATATAACCGGTAATAAGATCATGTACTTCCGAAGTGACAATGGTTCAGAGTTTGTTAACAAGGATATGAAGAGTCTGTTATCTCACCATGGAATTTTACATCAGACTTCGGTTACATACACCCCAGAACAGAATGGGAAAGCTGAACGTGAAAATCGGACACTAGTTGAAGCAGCTAGATCCCTATTGTATGCCAAAAGATTTCCAAAGAAATTATGGGCGGAAGCAACAAATACTGCGTGCTATGTACTAAATAGAACAGGTTTAAGTTCTGATAAAGTGAAAACTCCATATGAAGCTTGGATGGGCAAGCGTTTTGATATACAAGACTTGAAGATTTTTGGAACACCTGTGTTTGTTCATACTCCACACGAGAAAAGGGCTAAGTGGGATTCTAAAGGTGAACACGGTATAATGGTTGGATATGGAGAAGAAACCAAAGGATATAGAATATATTTTGAAAAGACAAATATTGTTCAAATAAAGAGAGATGTGCAATTTTTGGAAGGGAAAATATATAAAGATTTGAAAATAAAACAGGAAAGTTGCGCTACTGATTGCCAGCCGCAGCTTACTAGTAAAGAAATGGACAGTGTAAGTACTAATAAAAATAATAACATTGATCCATTGCCTGTTACAGATTCAACTGACTTTAATAACTCTGATACTAGTACCTCTGATTGTGGCGATGATCCCAATGATGTCACATGGAATCCTGACATGACTGTGGATCAATCATCAAGTGATTATGATGACACTGAAGAAAATATTAATATTGTGGTTGCCATGACAGCAATAAATGGTCTTGAACCACAGACGATAGCGGAAGCGTTGTCAGAAGCTGATAAAGACCAATGGAGAGAAGCCATTGAAGATGAGTATAAGTCATTTGAAAAGAATAAAGCTTGGACTTTAACACTACTGCCTGCAGGAAAGAAAGCTGTGAAATGCAAGTGGATTTTTAAGAAGAAACTTGGACTAGATGGTCAGTTACTTCGTTACAAAGCACGTCTTGTGGCCAAAGGATTTACCCAGGAATATGGCATTGATTACAAAGAAACCTACTCACCTGTGGTACGATACTCCACTATACGTACTCTAATCGCCCTGGCAGTCAATTTAGACTTGAACATTGACCATATGGATGTCAAGACGGCTTTCTTGAATGGAGAACTACAGGAGACTGTGTACATGGAACAGCCTGATGGCTATAAAATAGATGGTAAAGAAAACCATGTATTTAAATTGAATAAAGCAATATATGGACTTAAACAGGCATCCAAGGCCTGGTATGATAAGATTGATAATGCTTTGAAAGATCTCCAGTTCAGAAAAACACTCAGTGAGCCTTGTGTTTACATAAAATCAGAGAACAGCGGAAACATTACTATATTAGCCCTGTACGTCGATGATATTCTTATTTTTAGCAAAGATATATCAGAGAAGAAGAAGCTGAAGGAGGAACTAATGAAGAGATTTGAAATGAAAGACTTAGGCCGAGCCACACATGTATTAGGAATGAGATTAAGACAAGAACAAAATAAAATTACTCTCGATCAGAAAAATTACATACAGAAGGTATTGGAGCAATTTAATATGGTTGATTGTAAGCCTGTAAATACACCCTTAGAATGTGGCATGAAACTTGAAAAAGGAGACCAAATTGATGCTGATTCTAAATATAGAAGTCTTGTTGGATGTATTATGTACATAGCCGTATGTACTAGGCCTGATATTGCACATGCAGCCAGCTTATTGAGCCAGTTTAATAACTGCCACTCAAATATTCATTGGAAAGCGGCAAAGAGAGTCTTGCGATATTTAAAGGGAACTATGGATTATAATATAGTATATCAAAAGTCTTCATTAGAAGTGACAGGATATGTAGATGCGGATTGGGCATCTAACCAGCTGGATCGACGTTCTTATACTGGTTACGTATTTACAATCGGTAACTCAGCAGTGTCATGGGAGAGCCGAAAACAAAGAACAGTGGCTCTATCAAGTACAGAGGCGGAATACATGGCACTGTGTGAAGGAGCGAAGGAAGCTAAATTTATTAGAAATTTTCTTTATGAATGTTTAAACCAATACTTATCTGTAACCTTGTATAATGATAGTCAGTCAGCGCAGAAAATTTGTAATAGTCAAATTAATCATAGTCGTAGTAAACACATAGACATAAGACACCATTATGTAAGACAGATTGTGAATGATAAAATTGTTACATTAGAATATTTGCCTACTGAACAAATGGTTGCAGATGTCTTGACTAAATGTTTAAGTAAAGATAAGCATTGTAATTGTGTTTCTCATCTTGGTTTGCAAATTGTTTAGTTTAAGGGCAGGTGTTAGAAATATAGTGTAGGTAAACCAACCAATTTACAAAGTTAATATGAACCTATTACTTTTGGTTGGGTTACACTTTTTAAACTCGATTGTTTTTGTACCGTTCGATGACGTCTGTCCTAGAAAAACGCTCTCTTGTAAAACATGTCTTTTTACCACTTATTAAAAACTGCTATACTTTAACCTTAACCTTTCATTTACATATCAATAAAAACCGAATCGGTATATCAATCTAATACCTTCATGTTCTAACAATGCGTGCACGTCTCGCGTGCTTCCTTACCTTTAACACTGGCATTGCTCAAAATTGCTGATAGCACGAACGTTGTCCACGAAGGTATCGTCCATTCAACCTTTTCCATTCCTTCAGTCTCTTCTCAAGTCAGCTGACAAGGCTTTAACCAGATTTCATATTCTGAAGATACCAGCTTCTTAGTTGTGAGTTGATTTGTCTGTCTTTGTAGCGTTCACCTTCAACAAGACAACAGCCCGCCACAGATATAAATCTAACTAGATGTCGCGATTCTCGTAATCTGAGCTTCTCATTTAGCATTATCGGCACCGGAATTCCTCCGGAATCTAGAAAAATGCCTTTTTATTGAGCTGTGAAGAATTTATACAAAAAGTAGGCCGAGGCAACATACCGAGTTTCCTCCGTACCTCGGAAAGCACGTTAAGCCGTTGGTCCCGGCTGTCATTTGAAGATCTTTGACAGTCGTTACGGGTAGTCAGAAGCTTGAGATCTGACACCAGTCTTGCCAAGGGGTACCGTGTTACCCAGTTACTTGGTTGTGGAGGTCAGATAGGCAGTCGCTCCATGTAAAACACTGGTACTTAGCTGAATTAGGTAAGACTGGAAGCCGACCCCAATATAGTTGGGAAAAAGCTAGGCAGATGATGAGGCCGAGGCATTAGAAATGTTTTTGATTTTGTTGTTTTGTGTCGAATATTGGATACCGTTAAGGGTTTAATTTAAGATGTCAAAAATGTTGTATGTCGTTTTTGTGGCGAATAAACACTTTTTCTTTCTTTCTTTCTTTTCTTTCATTGGTAAGTAAATTTGTTTTCAAATTGTTTGTGAAAAAGTGGCACGCTTGGTTTTCATACAGCTGGAGGGATTTGCGTTATCTAGAAAGATTTATGTCTGTGACAGCCCCCTTTAAAGCTTTGCTTCTTTCGAAGAGTCTACTTGACAAACATGGTAATTTCAAGCCAAAATGGCAGTTAACAATGAGAAAACAGTGAGAGTGATATTCTTACGGCAGTATACTCAGCTGATCGCGAGAACACTCGCGAAAACCAATTTACAAATAAATTTGGGACAGAATCACCTCACGTTCCACTCGTAACACAGTCACCAATCCTTTGCCAGAACGCCTCTTAAGGTTACACTAGTCGAAAATTCTTCCATACAAACGTAGTCTAGGGATTATGCCACTGTTTGACGATGTACGTTCCAAATAAAAAGTGATATCAATTTGTCTCATCATGCCCTGTATGGAAGCAAAAAAGTAAAAATTTGAAAGTTATGAGCGTCGAAAGTTCCACATTTCGACACTAATTTTAACGCATTTTTGGGCGCAAATAAATACCATAAGAAGACGGAAAATTGCAAAACGGCCTCCATACAGGGATAGATTAGTAGTTCAACAATGCAAATAATTTTATTTTGAACAAATTGATTTAGTCGTTTTTTCATGATATCTAGACTGCCAAAGAACTATTTAAAAAATTTCGCGCGATCGGTTTCGTGCCGTTGACTAGTGTAACCTAAATTTAGAATCCACAAACTAACGATCGTGGGCACGTCTATTTTTCTTAATCCGTGCACAACTCGCATCCTTTGAGAGACTTCGGCTTGCTTGAAAACTACACATTCAAAGCGACCTCTTAGCCGACATCAAATAAATTTAGTATTCAATCACTAAATATCATAGAATGTCACTCTGCCTAGACTCTAAAGCCTCTTGACTCCAGCTGCAATAGTGGCCTCGACTGGTTCGACATCAAGTCGACATGTGATAACCTCTTAGGGCGACATCCTTCAGGGTGTTGACTCACTTTTACCGGCGGGACACGAATTACAAAGACACTTTCTTCAAAGATGCTTCTCGTTCAACACGTGAGTCCTACGCCACTTAACCTAGAATCCACGAACGTAAACAAGCCAGCGATCTCCACGAGCTTGGCTCGTCCAAGCTTCTCAATGCGTGCACAACTCGCGTGCTTTCTTCGCGTGTGACGCAATACGTTGTAGCACGCAACCGACGTACAACCGTTGTGATAACGCTATGTCAATGGATGGCGTGCTGATTTTTAATCATGGCTGCTGCCCAAGAATGGTATGTTTGCGTGACAGTTCGTGTTGGGTAAGGTCGATGATGGGGTGATGATTTTTTGAAGTGTAAGATTCTGAATGGTTGGGTACTTGGAATTGTAACACACGGTTTTGTGGAAAGAAATAAAAATAAATCGCAGTAAGGAAAATTAATACAACCGGCGGATTGGTGTAGACGTGAATGAGAACTCCCGTAACATAATTGACGTGAACTCATTTCAAGCGCCATTTATAGTTTAGAAATATCATCGTATCTAATAGTATTCTTTAATTATTTTTATTAAACTATAGGCTCGCGTTTGACCACTATCTCGCCTGATGGTAAGCGAGTCTACGGTGAAGCACCTATTCACTGCCTAGAAGTAAACAATTCACTCTTGACTTAAAGACTCCAATAGTTATGTGAAACCCGTAAAAAAACATACTGTTCTCTTAAAATCATAAACTGCAAACAATAAATTAGACAATGTCAAATGAAAAACGATGACTAAAAGAATTAAAGATGCAATTGACAACGAATGTCCAATATCAGTGCACAAAATGGGCCAAACACTGGCCACTCTTACATCAATATTTCAAGATCAGGAGAAACAAACACTGACCAATAAATTGTCTATATACTACATACTTACCAATGCTTCTACTGCCCAGAACCTTACAAACGACATAAATACTTATCCACAGCCATAATCTTTCTCACACACAAACATTCTACATTTTCTTACCCCAGATCAACGCAAAGGAAATCGTTAATGTGTTTGTATTGTTTAAAGATGGACATAAACAGTGCTTGGCTTATCTTTGCGCGGTTATAGCCAGCCATGCGAGGTAAATGGATAAAAAGAAATTGTTAATAAACTTTCATACTACGTTACTGACTTAGTATGTCGGACTGCTAACAATTTGTAAGTAGGAGATGGATTTTCAAATACTTTTTTCTTTACCTTCGTCTGGAATTGGATTTGTAAAATTCTTCGCAATGGTGAATTTTTCTTGGGAATCTGTGCTGTGGAAATAGAGGGGAATTTAGCCTGGAATCTTTGAAAGTAGACTAGTAATAATGTCTATACGGATGTATTGGTTTAGAATCATCATCAATCATTTGTATTAGCAGATTTTTAGTTTAAACAGTAAGAACACATTATAAAAGACAATTATTATCAATGCCATTTCAGTATCCCTAGGATAAAGATTATACAGAATCACCATCTACGTCGAATATAAAAAATTATTGCATATATCCGATTTTTTTTGACACTTGCATTCTTTGAGAAATAATTGGCATTTCTATTGGCAATGTTGTTTTGTTATATTGTGTCCAAATATGTACATGAGCTCTTATAAAGTCAGTAAGTAGTAAGTCAGTTATAAGAAAAATGTGACAACGTTTTTCGAAAACCTAAAAGTTTTGGGATCTACCATTCCCGCGAATGGTAGATCCCATTTTGGTAGCACAAGTCAATCTCATGTTCTTTGGGGTTTTTGACTGACTCGATATAGTTCAAAACATCATATCAGCACCATTAAAAAGTGAAAATTAAATCCAAACAAAAACACAAGGTGCATTCAAAGTGCAAACATATCGTCACGCCTACTGACTACAGCTGACTATTCAATAGTCGGGTGTATAACCGAGTTTATTGCACTTAGTACTCAGTAACGAGGGTGCTCCTCTAGTTAAATAAATTCTCTGATAATAATAAAGAAAGAACTTTATGAGCTCACTGGCAACTCTAAATGAATATCGTGTTGAAGTATTAATCTTTTAATTTTAATTGAATCTGTTTGATGTCTTGGGAATTGTGATAACATTATTTTAACAGCATTGCTCGCAGAACAGATGGTTGATGGAGCCGAAAAGTTCTGGAGTGACGACCGCAAAACGGAAGACTCAAAGTTGGAGGGCCTCCCTGGTGCGGGCGGTGATCCAATGATCTGGTTTAGGCTACAGGAATCCGATGGATGCAAGACGCACAGGATTGATCAGTGTGGGTGACGCTTGGGGGAGGCATGTCCAGCAATAATGATATGAAGTAGCTTTAAGTGTCCTTTTTACTTATGGTTTTAAAAGCCAGACTTAGCCACAGTTGAGAGTCTCACGTTAGCTGTAAGTTGTGAATGTGTTCGTTTAATTTAAACAACTCAGAACGACAAACATCGGTATCAGATACAACTTTCTTTGATTAGATTGAATAGTCTTTTTTCTTAGTGACTGTGTAGTTTATTATGTTGTAATAATCAATAATCTCTCTAATGCCTTGTTTTTTGTAGAAGCTAGAGATAGGTACAAACAGTGAGACAGTTATGTATAATTAGTCTAACTAAGAATCATCTTGCATTGCTCAATCCTGTATCATGTCAACCAAACTTAAATATTAGGCCAGTAGATGAACATTTATTCTGAAGCATTTTTTACTCGACTGGCGAAGGAGGGTACTGTGTTTATCAGTCTATGTATCTATGTCTGTTATTTCCTACGTGGCGTTCTTAAAACTAATAGCATGGGCTGATTTTGATGATTCTTATGTCAATCGATTCATCTTTACCTTGCGAGTGTCACTGGCTACATTAAAATTGGAAATTAGAATAATGCCGGGTTTTGAGAGCCATATTGTGGGAATCCAATTTTTTTTCGTCGCGTATACGTAGGTATCAAAATAAAGGGTTTTAAGAGCTGATTTCAAAAATAAGTAACACTTATATGTTTAAATGTACCTACTTCGAAAAAATATGTTAACAAAAAATTTATAAATACAAAAACTTATATCAAAAATCAAAAACCCGACTGCTTAGGAAGCGAACTAAAAAGACGTAAACAAGAAGAAAATCATGCTGTGCAGTCGGAGGATACATCTGCAGCTTCAGCCAGCTCGCGAATATGTACCTGTGATCCGACTGCACAGCATGTTTTTCTTCTTGTTTACGTCTTTAAGTCTTTTTAGTTCGCTTAATAAGCTGTCTGGTTTTTAGAATTTTCGTTTTTTTTTATAAGATTATATCTGAGTATAAGAAACTTTTTAAATGAGGCTTTTATTTATTTTAGTCTATTTATCTCTGTTTTATTTAGTATCTAGTTCTTCATTTGCAACAAAACCTCTAAGATTTTATTATAACTTCCCTTACAAGACAAGCCTCCCTCTTCCTAAACTAAGAAATAAACCAACCGTCTTCGATTCAAGACTCTCCTTCTCTTTCTTTCTTTACACCACAATCATCTATCTCTATCTACGTGTTATACCAAATAGTTTTCATGTCTGAAGCTAAATGTGTTGCTGGCACGGAAGACACGGTACGTTGCGGTCAGCTGTTATGGGTAGGGGGTTCGATTCCCGGGATAATCATTAGGGTGTTTACCTTTTAGTTTTGATGCTTTTGTTGTGAGTGTCTTGTGCCAGTGATACTAGTATTGGGGTTGAACAGAAAGACTTTGTGAGGATTTTGCTTTAAATAATATCTGGATCATTCTTGACAAAAAAGACAAAGCTATGAAAATTCTAAATCGTAAACAGAAATTCTATTTGCGAATGCCTTGCTACCTACCCTACCAATTTCTTTTCTAGTATCATTCTTCCGCGGAGAATCTTAACACCGCCATTCAGAAAATGACGTCAAATGCCCAACGCCATCTATCAATATAAAGTTCAACTGTCCGAGTATCTGAATTGTGTGGTTGTGATATTTTCCTTCTTGAACACTTTAAATTCATCTAACTTTTGATAGAGTGAACCGATTGCGATAAAACAAAAACTAAGTAATACTTTACGCACAATTTTTATGTATAAAAGTTATTTACTTCGGTTTCTTACATTCCAATTGATACGTTCTCAACTAAACAGACAAACAGAAAAACAGACAAAAATTCCAAAAATGCTGGTAATGTGTTCCTTTAAACACCTGGCAATTTTTTTTTTTAATTTTCGATGTACAAAAACGACTTTTCTTCAGATAATTTTATTAAATATAGAATAGGTTGATGTGTAGGTACATCGGTTGTTTAGGTTGAAAGTTATTAGCGCATTATGCTCAGTTAATTAAAGGCGTTGAAATTAAACTACAAAGAATACAAACACATTGATTTTCTTACTTTTGATTGACTCGCGTTTAAGTACTATCACCTGATGGTAAGCGATTATGTGCTCGACGATGGGTTACATCAAATCATCATCATTCACGATGTAACCGACTTATAAGCGTACGCCATTAATTAGGTTTGTTTATGTACAGGATGAGTAAAATATCGTGGTTCAAATGAAACAGGGCGTTAGTTGGGATTATTTGCAGTAGGTTCCAAAGATTTATTTTCCATTTTATTGTAATTGCCTATTTATTACGTGCACGTCACCCAGCAAAAAAATACCCTCTTATCTCATAAAATACAGTGCTATGTGAAAAACAATATATCAAGGGCATTTAACGCGATGATTTCAATTATTTATTTATCTATTTCACCCGACGTTTCGGCCGTGTTGCAACGACCGTGGTCCCGGGTATACTGGTGTCTCAGTGTACTGGCTCCGTTGGGGCAGAAAATTCTTCCTCTACCCTCACATTTGTACACACAACACTGACCGTGTCCTTATTCTGTAAGTTAGCCGACTGCACAATACGAGGTAATGTTTTTTGAATCACTGGATTCCACTGGCTTTATTGTTTTTCAATTATGAAACGCGAAAGTTTTAAAGTTAACTGTGCTATGTGGTTCCTGGAACACACAAATTGTCATAACTTTTAAGGAGATCAAGTTAAGGCTCTGCCACAGAGATATTTTTTACTGCAAATTACCCCAACTATCGCCCTATTTCGTTTGAGTTACGATTTTTTACCCACCTTGTATATTCATATTCGTCAAATATTTCCAAGTCGTCTTGAATCTAAAGAGGGAAAAATCAAACGAAAACCTTGAATATTCAGCTGAAACTAGCTGTTGCCTGCGGCTTCGCTTCCGTGGACTACCCCACAGGAACCGTTTTCGGGATAAAAAAAAATAGCCTATGACACTCAGGAATAATGTAGCTTTCTATTGGTGAAAGATTTTTTTTAAATCAGTCCAGTATTTTCGGAGCCTATTCGGTACAAACAAACAAAAAAATCTTTCCTCTTTAAAATATTATAGTATTATTAGAGAGCAGTGGTGGCCCAGTGGTATCGGCCGCGACTTACAAGTTGTAGATCGTGGGTTCGAGCCCAGGCAGGCGCTTTACTTTGTGTAAATTATTTCATCACCACTGCTCTCAAAACGGTGAAGGAAAACATCGTGAGGAAACCGGCATGTCCTAGAACCAAAAATTCGAAGACATGTGACATCCATCAACCCGCACTGGGCCCGCGTGGTAATCCACGGCCCATTCCCTCTCACAGAGAGGAGGCCTATGTCCCAGCAGTGGGCACATTAATAGGCTGATGATGTGATGTGATGTGATAAAATATTATAAAATTAATATAGTACAGATAATTCGGTATTCGGTTTTATGTTTAATAATGTAAAGCCTGCCATTGGATTCAATGATTCAACCACTTATATTTGCTGTCAATCATAAGATGTACATAAATGGTAAAAGTGCAGTACTTATAGTTAAAGGTCACAGTTGTATTGGCAGATAGGGCAACCGATCACCATGTCAGTATTACAAGGCCTATAGAGCAATTTGATAAGCTTTTAACCTTCGATATTTGTAGGAACATGTTCGATTTATACATATATAGATAAACTAGCTGTCCCACGCGGCTTCGCTCCCGTCAACTGGCTACGTACCTACCCTATCCTACCTATCCTACCCTACACCTACCCTACACCTACCCTACACCTACCCTACACCTACCCTACACCTACCCTACACCTACCCTACACCTACCCTACACCTACCCTACACCTACCCTACACCTACCCTACACCTACCCTACACCTACCCTACACCTACCCTACACCTACCCTACACCTACCCTACACCTACCCTACACCTACCCTACACCTACCCTACACCTACCCTACACCTACCCTACACCTACCCTACACCTACCCTACACCTACCCTAAACCTACCATACACCTACCCTACACCTACCCTACACCTACCTTACACCTACCCTACACCTACCCTTCACCTACCCTACCCTACCTACCCTTACTACTATACGAATGTAACCTGTAAAATTTTGTTTCTACCGGCGGCGGTGATCTAATTAAAATTTAGAGTATAAAAGCCGCTATTGTGAGTCTATCTTAAAAGATAGACATATGCTGTCGCGGACTTTTTCTTAGAACTTTTAAAGAAGAACAATTCCATCATACATTATATTTGCGTAACTTAAACCGTTTACGCAGCGCACGCAACAAAAGCTCTCAAAAAGGAATATTTTTGCCCGTTTTTGTAACATTTTTCATTTATGCTCGGCTCCTATTGGTTGTAGCGTGATGTTATATAGCCTATAACCTTCCTCGATAAATGGACTATCCAACACAAAAAAAAATTCAATTCCATCCAGTAGTTCCTGAGATTAGCGCGTTCAAACAAACAAACAAACAAATAAACAAACTCTTCAGCTTTATATAGCCTACTATAACCTTCCTCGATAAATGGACTATCCAACACAAAAAAAAAAAACAATTCCATCCAGTAGTTCCTGAGATTAGCGCGTTCAAACAAACAAACAAACAAATAAACAAACTCTTCAGCTTTATAATATTATAGTATATAGTATAGATAAGCGATTTGAAAATATCAGCCTGTAACTGCTTCACCGAAGGACAAGGCCACCTTTTATTTAGAATGCAATTCGTTTTCTGGTTTTAATGATGATTCCATATACAACCTGTCGCTCAGATTGCTATTTATTACCTTATATTACTTCTTTTTCTTACCGCCCTTCTCCCAAGTATTTTTTTTTTTTGTTGGAAAAATCATCCAATGACTTCTCCCGCTCTGATGGGGAAGCGGGAGGGTATGTCAGATTTTTACTGACTAAAACCCACCCGTGTTCCTTCAGTTGCTTGTGCCAGGGCCGCGGTAACTCTCTTACAAATTTATCCGCGACCCAGACAGGCATCGCAACAGTTTTTCTTTTTCCATACCGTCCTGTCTCCCATCACGCTATCATTGACTCCCTTTTTTTTCATGTCACTCCTCACACAGCCTATCCATCTTTTCTTTGACCTACCCCTCCTTCTCCATCCATCCAAATTTACATTCATAACTCTTTTACCTCGGGTCACAAAATAACGACAGTTTTCCTCTTTTTGTCGAGGCGACGACTCATAATGTGCCGCGTACATAGCGACCTGGACAGTTTCAGCGTTGGCCCCTTTCCTCAATTAACTTCAAGTCCTTGAAGGACTGCCTTGCATAGTTTTAATTCGTGTCAGAAATTGGTAAAACGTTGGCTTTTCCACATCGTAGTATATCTAGAGAGGTTGTCAAGAAACTAAGCAACAGCTTCGTTCTGCGATCACTGTTCTATCTACCAAGGAGGATACTTCATCATCAGCCTTTTAATGTTCCCTGACTGCTAAGACACAGGCCTCCTGTCTGTGTGAGAGAAGATGGGCCCTAATCCACCACACGGGCCCATTGCGGGTTGGTGGATGTCAAATGTCTTCGAACTTTTGGTTCTAGGACATGCCGGTTTCCTCACGATGATTTCCTTTACCTTTTTTAGAGCAGTGGTGATGAAATAATTAACATACAAATGTCCTAGGTCGTTGTTTCGAACCCGCGACCTAGGACATGAAAGTCGGGGTCGTTATCACTGGGCCACCACTGCTGCTTCAAGCAGGGTACTTACTATAACATTATTTATTTTTATCAAAAACATTGTTCTAAGTGTGCAAGCATAAACTATTATTATAATTTAATTATTAATATTGCAATCGTGCTTCACCGTCGACCACATCATCGCTTACCATCAGGTGAGATAGTGATCAAGCGCGAGCCTATAAGCCTACATTACAAAAAAAAAAGTGTTTTACAAGCATATTCCAAACAAAAGTTTACAAGCTAAATTATTTACTTAGGTTTAATTTAATTAGTGTTTTCGCTCCAAAGCACTAGGTGAATGCCTAACCCGTCAATGGTCACGCACGATTTAATATTTAAAATAAATAAGCACCCTATTTAATCATTGGACCCCCTTATTAACAAATAGTGGGTTCAAAAGAGTACACCTGTGTATAAACTTTTGGTAAATTAATGACGCAAAAAAATTATGTATTTTTAATCATGTTGTCATTATTTAAAAAGATAGATATTTTAAAGAGAAATATTACTATTTTTAAGGTTCTATCTGTTATGTCAAATAATGATTTATTTGTAAATATATTTTATGGATTTTTTAAGTTAATTTTTTAAGCGGAGAACTGATCATCGTCCAAAAAACCTATTCCTATTGTAGGAAGTATTTTTAGAAACAAAATATTATTTCTTTCTTGTTCTTCCACTATTCCTAAGGTACATTTTTCATACAAATCTTTATAAAATCAAACCCAGGTGTTACACATGATAATTACTAAGCTATTTAAGCAAAATCCCTTCAATAAAACTAACAAATCAAAATTTAACCTAGCCAAAACCCATAGAAATTCAAATCCTGATCTACAAACAAACTTAAAATCACAATACTCAACAGCAAATTACCATAAATACAATTTGTAACCAAAAACACGGTAGCACTGAACTATTCGTTACATTTCAATAACCATAAACAATTCTAATTTGACATAAAATCGAACTAATCTAAGTCTGACTCACCTAATATTATAATCGGGCTCTGAATCAAATTTTCAATGGACACCGTTGCGTGACTAGTAATTATTCGGGGTATCGGTAAAACTTTCATTACATTGGGGTCTTAAAGGCCACACGTCGTACGGTGAGGGTTGACTGACGTTGGAAGTATTTTTTTCAAAAGTGCACTGCGTTTGAAGTGTTCGGAATTAGTTACGTTTTGGAATTATTTAATTTGGATTTCTGATTGTTCGACGGATGTTGGATTAGGTGTTTTTCTTCGGCGAGGAGCTCGTGGCTAAATAACAACAGCCGCACGGGTCGATCATCAAGGTTAAGCAACGCTTGACAAGGTCGGTCCGTGGATGGGTGACCATTTCAACATACCGAGTTTCCTCCGTGCCTCGGAAAGCACGTTAAGCCGTTGGTCCCGGTTGTCATTTGAAGATCTTTGACAGTCGTTACAAGTAGTCAGAAGCTTCAGATCTGACACCAGTATTGCCAAGGGGTACCTTGTTACCCAGTTACTGGGTTGTGGAGGTCAGATAGGCAGTCGCTCCATGTAAAACGCTGGTACTTAGCTGAATCCGGTAAGACTGGAAGCCGACCCCAATATAGTTGGGAAAAGGCTAGGCAGATGATGAGGTGTTTTTCTTCGGCAGAAAGACAGTAAGACAATTTATATGGAGCGTTTACAGAATCACCATCACTACATAGTATATAACAAAGTCACTTCCCACCGTCTGTCTGTCCCTATGTCTGCTTAGATCTTTAAAACTACGCAACGGACTTTGATGCGGTTTTTTTTAATAGATAGAGTGATTTATTTTATTTTAGACTAGCTGTTGCCCGCGGCTTCGCTCCCATGGACCACCCCACAGGACCCGTTTTCGGGATTACAAAATAGCCTATGTCACTCAGGAATAATGTAGCTTTCTATTGGTGAAAGAATTTTTCAAATCGGTCTAGTAGTTTTGTAGCCTATTCGGTACAAACAAACAAACAAAAAAATCTTTGCTCTTTATATTATTATTAGTATAGAAAACAAAGTCGCTTCCCGCTGTCTGTCTGTCCCTATGTATGCTTCGATCTTTAAAACTACGCAACGGATTTTGATGCGGTTATTTTAATAGATAGAGTGATTCATGAGGAAGGTGTATATGTATAATACACGCGGGCGAAGCTGGTGGCGGAAGCTAGTCACCAATAAAGTTGAATATAAGTGCTTTATTATACACAAAAAATTGGAACATTTTGAAATGATTCCAAGGAATTTACTTAAGTCAAATTGGTTTTATTTATTTATTTATTATGTACTTTATTGTACACCACAAAAAAATAAAGGACAAACATTCACAAAAACATGTGTACAATGGGCGGTCTTATCGCACAGGGCAATCTCTTACAGACAACCTTTGGGTGTACTGGACGAGAGGAGAAGAATTTAGGGCTGTCTGTAATTTGTGGCTGTGTTTTAGGGCATTTTCAAAGAATCAATTGGTTTGATATATTATAGACCTTAATAAAACTTTTGAAATGTAAGAAGTTACGTGCACAGTAAAACCAAATTGATGGTTTCATATGTAAAGATAATTTTCAATCTTTGCCCCAGTCGAATATAAGTTAGTTAGGTAGTTCCATTCCCAATCGACCCGACAGTCACACAGCCAAAAACTTTTACTAAAACGAACCCCCAAAAAATAACCCCTGAACCACCAATATTTTTTACAAGCCCACCCCAATTTTCGTACCCAAAGACCGAGCCACGTGCAAGCCAATTACAATCCCCTCGTGCGTTCACCCTCAAAACATAACAATAAGTATACACCTACCCTTACCCGAAGTTACTCCAGACTACCCTCTTAGGCTCAATGCACACTGAGAAAGAGCCGAAGCGAATTTCTTAACAAATACATAGCATATTGACCCCTTTAACAACAATATAATACATAAATTTCAACCACAAATAAAAATAACAGAGCGAAAAATGCGTTCGACTTTTCTCTCCCTGGATAGCAATCTGTGACTTACGTTGTAAATATAGAGGTCAATATACTATGTGCTTTTAGAAATTCGCTTCGATTCTGTCTCAGTGTGTCTCGAGCCTTAGCTGTAAGAAAGGGGGCGTGGTTCGTCTGGGGTGGCATCTTCCATCTTGCTCTAACTTCGCTCTATTTTTATTGAATTTTTTCAGGACTGCGCATTCGATTTTTTGTGGGTTTAGGTACCTAAGTTTCATGAATTTTGCATTGACTCATTGGATTGGTAGGAGTTATTTTTATGAAGTCTAGTTGCATTAATAATGTGAACATCCTACCAGCGTGTATTACTTAGGTCTTCTTCTTCTTTTCGTGTGAGGTGTGGCCACCTTAATTAACTCTGACACCAGAGGTGGCCACCTCTGGTGTCAGAGTTAATTAAGCCGCCTCTGGAAAACCCCACAGGCCTCTGTCTTGATTGCTTAGATGTAGTTCAGTTAATGCACAGCTCGGTGGAGTTTCTTGTGTTCTTCTCCGTAACAAGCTACGTTTCCGAATGGACGGTAGAATAAATTACTATATTTTTTTTTTATACCATAAATGAAGCAAAATAAGTATGTAAGGATCTTAGCAGGTTGCGTTTTGTTATTTCTGTTTATCCCATATGCCATATATGAATTTAATTCTATCAAATTCACACCTTTTTGGAAGCTAACAGGATTTTACATTCTAAATCATCATTAGCCTTTTAACGTTCCCACTGCTGGGACACAGGCCTCCTCTCTGTGAGAGGGAATGGGCCATATCCTACCACGCGGGCCCAGTGCGGGTTGGTGGATGTCACACGCTTCGGATTTTTGGTTCTAGGACATGCCGGTTTCCTCATGATGTTTTCCTTCACCATTTTGAGAGCAGTGGTGATAAAATAATTTACACAAAGTAAAGCGCCTGCCTGGGTTTGAACCCCACTACCTACGACGCGAAAGTCGGGGCCGTTACCACTGGGTCCCACTGCTCTCCTTTCGTTCCACATTCTAAATAGTTTTATTGAAATTGCTGTATTTTACCACTGACTGGAAACTCAAGTCGTAAATTTTTTTCGTACGAAAAAAAACACCACCATAATAAAGCAATTAATTACAAAGACTAATATCTGTTAGTCAAAATTAATCTCTAGAAATACTGATCTTCTAACAATATAAAAAAACCGGCCAAGTGCGAGTCGGACTCGCGCACTAAGGGTTCCGTACCATTATTGCAAAAAAATGGCAAAAAAATCACGTTTGTTGTATGGGAGCCCTCCTTAAATATTTATTTTATTCTGTTTTTAGTATTTGTTGTTATAGCGGCAACAGAAATACATCATCTGTGAAAAGTTCAACTATCTAGCTATCACCGTTCATGAGATACAGCCTGGTGACAGACGGACAGATAGACAGACAGACAGACGGATCGCGGAGTCTCAGTAATAGGGTCCCGTTTTTACCCTTTGGGTACGGAACCCTAAAAATATATAAAAACCCAATATGGTAGAGAATCACGGGCTAAATCTTATCCCAGCAAAATGCACATTTCCTATAGGATACACCACGGCAGTGAAGCCACGGGAAAATACTAGTCTATACTACTACTAGTCTGACTAATATACTAATACTAATCTATACTAATATTACAAAGAGGAAACATTTTTTAGTTTGTTTGTTTGTACCGAATGGGCTCCGAAACTACAGGACCGATTTGAAAAATTCTTTCACCAATAGAAAGCTACATTATTACTGAGTGACATAGGCTATTTTGTAATCCCGAAAACGGGTCCTGTGGGGTGGCCCACGGGAGCGAAGCCGCGGGCAACAGCTAGTAATATTATAAAAAGTAAAGATTTTTTTGTTTGTTTGTTTGTACCGACTAGGCTCCGAAACTACTGGACCTATTTGAAAAATTCTTTCACCAATAGAAAGCTACATTATTACTGAGTGACATAGGCTATTTTTTGTCCGAAAATGGGTCCTGTGGTCCACGAGAGCGAAGCCGCGGGCAACAGCTAGTGTTATATAAAATTGATACTTAGCAAGTAATGCACGAATAACTGTCATTTCTAATCCAACCGTGTCAGTACAGAAAACCCCATAAAAAACCGCACGCAAAACGAATTTCCTTGCCAATAGAACATAACACTAAATCAATTAAAAAGCAATCAATTAAAACAACGTCTATCATGACAAAACGTCGTAAGACTGCCTCATTAACTAATCGTTACCACCCAATAATTATAACGAAATCAAAACATTTCTCTAACGTACTCGTAGTAAGAATGTGACTTTCCATTGGCTAAGAAAAAGCAGTCGCGTTCGAGACTGGGGATTCCGTACATGGATGCTTAAATAAATAATTAATTATTGGCTGAGTAGGTAATTATAGCACAGATAATAATATCGCCTTAAAATATAATTTGCTGTTTATCAGGTGCAATTTAAAACGGACTAAATGATTTTAAATTACTAAAAAGGAAATTCCACCAAACCAAAACGATAAAATTGAATTGAATATACTTAATTATACGCCAAAATAGTAACACAACTCATTTACAAGCATTAGCGATGTAGGTAATTTTTTAACCGACTTTCGAAAAAAGAGGAGGTTCTATGTTCGACTTCTTGTATGTTTTTTTTTATGTATGTTCACCGATATCTCCGTCAATTATGGACCGATTTCAAAAAACTTTTTTACAAAAAAATACTACCGACTTCCAAATAAGAAAACTACAAAGTGAAAAATAACTTTATTTTTGGAAGTTGGTGTCCGTAACGCAAAAAAATGGTACCTACGAAAGACACCGACTTCCAAAAATAAATTTATTTTTCACTTTGTAGTTTTCTTAATTGGAAGTCGGTAGTATTTTTTTGTAAAAAAGTTTTTTATTTTAACTTGCAATGTATGTATGTGTGTTCGGGTCAAATATTGCAACTGAATTTTAAAGCAGTTATTCTCAAACGATTAAGATGAAATTTTTCATATACGTTTAACTTGGATGACAAAGCATGGCTAGCTAAGTAACGTCATTCTAAATTCAATATGGCGGACGGACCAAGATGGCGGACTAGTTATTTTTTGTGCACTGCCTTGATTTGGGTATCAAATGAAAAGGTTTGCTGCGAAGAATACGAAAATAGCTTGTTTTCAAAAAATATTTTTTATTGATTAATTTTATTTAATAATTATATAACATATAATAAAATCACACCTGTTTTCCTATAGTTGATACACAACCTACATTTCACCAGTTATGTCATGTTTGTTTATTTTATAAATTAATCACTTAGAAATAAAACTTATTATTTTTTTGTTTCATCTGTTTTACCTATGTCTCTTCGCATTCGAAATGTGGCGCTAGAGGCGGATCCTCCGGACACCATGGACAGACAAACTCACAAATGTGTATATCCTTTCGCCACTCGATATCAAGACCAGGGGGTGACCATAAGCTCTTAGAGCGGTATCAATTTGAGATCGAATAAGGGACAGATGTATCTGACATGTATACATCTGTCACTTACTCGATATCAAATTGATACTACTCTAAGAGCTTATGGTCACCCCCCTGATTGTCAACAGTATGCCGACAGCGTATTTTGATCTATTTCGGTCACTTAATGCGAAGAGGAGATAGAAGTCTAGAAAAACTGGTCATTGTTGGCAATACCGAAGGAAAAACAGCATGAGGCCGGTCGCAACCAGATTGTCTGACCAAGTGAAAGAAGCCATGTCCTCAAGCAAATTTCAGCAGGTAGTGACGGCACTTTGGACCAGAATCGATGGAGGCGGCTTGTCCGCTTAAAAGGTCCAGTGAGCACGATCCTCAGTAATGAGGAACCGATTAAAAAAGAAGAAGACCTACGTCTCTTGCCAAAATATAGGAAGATTTTAGAGACAAGAATCAACACATATACCTGACTGACTGACTGACTGAAAAACGAACCTCACATAGGCTAAGTTTGGTCAGATGATGATGACTCTTTGGTCATCTTTACGTTTTCGATATTCTTTCCTGAGAAAATAAAAACGGATCATTTAGAAGCTATGCTTCTTTCTTCTGGTATTCGGTATTTGGACAAATCTCTAAAAATGCTGATATAAAAGTAATCCAATAGAGACAACGGTTTTTTTCTTAGTTTAACTTTCGTACTTTCTAAGTTTATCTTGGACATCACAGGCAACGGTGAAGGAAAACATCGCGAGGAAACCTGGACTTATATAGTTAATGTAAGTCTGAAATAGCCAAGTCAGAGGCCTGTGGGGTTCCCAGAAACGGCTTAATTAACTTTGACACCAGAGGTGGCCACATGCTCACACGAAAAGAAGAAGAATAGCCAAACCCAAGGAAATTCGTTTATTTAGGGCGGGTTCCTTACAAATCAAGGAGATAAGCCCCTGATAGATGGTTTCCTTAACTGATTACCATTTAAAAGACTGTTTAATTTTGAACTGAAAAGTTCATTTACGTTTACATTGCACCATGTGAAGGGATTTAGATTACAGACCTGACTCTTATTTACATTTCAATATATAGGTACCCTTTTCAGTCAAAACATATTGATGCAAACCAATTCATCCACCATGAATTTCATTTTATTCTTTATGCCAGCAGAATATGTGCAGTCTATTGTTGCATCCTGCTTGCACTAAGCGATAATAAAGTTTTTAATGATCCTTAGAGCATTTCTTAATTGATACAACTTACTTAAAAAAGAAGCTCTAATTGGCAGGAATAAAAATAGTTTCTTTTTATTTACATGTAGGCAAAAGTGTATTTAGAACCTCCATCAGTGACCATACTTATCTACATCATCATTTCAGCCGAAAGACGTCCACTGCTGGACATAGGCGTCGCCACATTGACCGATCCCGTGCATCTCGCATCCAGCGCCTTCCCGCAACCTTAACCAGGTCATCGGTCCACCTAGTGGTAGTCCTTCCAACGTATCGTCTTCCAGTTCGCGGTCGCCATTCCAGAACTTTTCGGCCCCATCGGCCATCCGTTCTGCGAGCAATGTGCCCTGCCCACTGCCACTTAAGTTTGGCAATTCTTCGGGCTATGTCGGTAACCCTGGTTCTCTTGCGTATCTCCACATTTCTGATTCGATCACGCAAGGAAACTCCGAGCATAGCCCTCTCCATTGCCCTTTGAGTGACTGTAAGCTTCCTGATAAGGCCCATTGTAAGCGACCAAGTCTCAGAGCCATATGTCATCACTGGCAACACACACTGGTCATAGACTTTCGTCTTATCTACATACTTCCAATCAATTCTGCTACCAATGTTTTTGGCACAGGATTTTACGAAGACAAACTTACTATGCCGCATAGCGACACGAGACCAATGCTAGTTGTTATTCGTATGATGTTGAAATCGGAAATACACCATTAAAATGAACACTCCCAATAAATCGAACCTCTCATATCTCTAACCCTAAAACGCAGCAGTAAACGTTCCAATCCCACACTATGATTACAAAAACAGCTTTTTTAACATTAATTAGTTTATTAATTATTCAAATTTGTATGCGAATTCGCGATGCTTGATGCGATTAGTCGTTTCGAGATTTTACGGGCGATAATGTTGTGGCTCAAGTCAGGAGATGAAGCGATAACGGTGAGGGAGACTGATTGTGGTGTTGTGACAGCGATAATGAGTTGCATGGCGTGTGTTTTGTTCGTGATACGTAGCGTAGGGTCATGTAGTTTTTCATATTTGTTTCTTTTCTCATGATTTATGAATGAGGTTACTGATGTGTATTTTACAAAAAACTTAAGAGGTTAAATTTAGTCTTTACTTCAGAACTTCAGCAAAGCAGAAAACAGCAGTTGGGTTGTTAATCGGCAATTCCACATCATCATCTGCCTGCCCTTGTCCCTTGTTACTTGGGGTTGGCGCAACATGTTTTCTACTTCCATTCCACCCTGTCAACCGTCACACTATCACATAGTTCCACATGACGTTGTATCTTTGTTAACAACACCTATAATCGTATATTTGAGTTTACGTTTATAAACAACATTATACTATTTAAAACTATGTTGTAGCGGTTAACGACGAGAAACATTATAAGTGCCCTAGATTAACTCACCTCTCGCCTCGTACCTTTGTCACCACAACGCTTCTGAAAAGCCCGCTACCGTCACCGCTAACGCTTATCACTCAAACCAGCCAAATGAGTGTTTGCCTTAACTAACGCCAGTTATTACTTTATTGTTGGCATACAATTTGTGTACAATGTCTAAGCTCATTTTGCACAATCAATTTTCTGTTACTGTCGACTTTTCACTTTTGTTGCGCGGTTTTTTTACTTTTTATTGGCGATGGAAAATACGTGCCGTTTGAGGGTTATTGTTGTGTCTAGTGTCTTGAGCTCGTGGCCAAATAGTTACAATGTTAAACAATGCTTGCTGAGGTTTATCCGTGGATGGGTGACCATTTTTACATAGCGAGTTTCCTCGCGTGCTTAAGCCGTTGGTCCGGTCTGACATTTGAAGATCTTTGACAGTCGTTACATCGTACAGTCGCGCATACTGTAATAATTTGGGCACGTCTCTAGGTGGGATGGTGACTCCATAGAGCGACTGGTCGTACAGGGAAAAGTAGAGGGTACAAGATCGCGTGGCTGGTCACCCATGCGCTGGACTGACCAAGTGAAATCCGCAGTAGGAGACCGCATATCTGACTGCGCTAAACAGTCCGCCAACAGAGACAGACGGTGGGAGATCGTGCGGCGAATTGTGTGCGCATCTACCACCGACTTGGACGCCTCGCGACGTGACCACGACCGCTCTGCCAAGAGCGAAACGGCAGAGACGAAGTCAGATAGTCAGAAGCCTAAAATCACACCAGCCAGGCCAAAGGGTATCGTGTTACCCAGTTACTGAGTTGTTGAGGTCAGATAGGCAATGTTAGGTTCGGCTCTCAGTCTCCGGATTCAGCTCAGTACCAGTATTTTACATCGAGCGACTGCCTAGCTGACCTGCATAAACCAGTAACTAAATAAGGGGTATTCCTTGGCAAGATTAGTGTCAGTTTCTTTGGCCTCTGATCGTAACTACTGACAAAGATTTACAAATGAAACCCGGGACCTACGGCTTAAGGTGAACGCGCACCTAGACGTACCGCAGCAGCCGCACGCGCCGCAGTTATCGCACCCACTTCTGTACATCTTATTATATCAATATTTTCTTAGGTCTCCGCGCCGCCCGCGCCGCAATCGCTGCATGCATCGAACGCGCCGAATCTGATGACGTCATCCGCACCCGCTGGTGCAATTCAACCTATTTTGCTGAAATGCAGGTGGTGCGGTGCGGATAGGTGCGCGAGGCGGGTCCATATTGGCTCACCTAAAGTTCTTTACCCGAAATTGTTCTTCCTAATGATTTGTAATCCGAATGATCACTCTTCCTAAAATTTTTCATCCTAAAGTTCTCATTCATACTATTTGTAGTGCTACCGGCGATGTTCATAACAGTAATTTTTCCGAAAATTTTAATTAAAAATATCATTAATGTAAATATATTTAAACTCCTACTGTTTTTTATCATAACGCTTTTATCCGTAAACATAATTACCATAATATTTTTACTCATACTCAGAAAGAAACATTTACCAAGTATAATAAAAAATATATGAAGCACCAAGAACATAATCATGAACCAGATGCTTTGAAGGAAAAGGTTTGTTTTTAAACTATTTCTTGTGATTACAAAACAACTGTTCACATTTTTACATTTAGCCATTTTATTTTTGGTTATTGTTGTTACATACTTATTACTATAACTAATACCTGAGATAATTATGTCTAAAAAACCAACTGTTCAGAATGATTAAAGGTCGTTTCACAGATTTTTGTCTTAAATGAATGAAATTCAGGTCAGAGTGTCGTCTTGGAAAAAAAAAAAAATACTTAGAAAAATTTCGCCACCAATTTCGAGGTAACGCTCGCCGGCCGCTGCCGCGGCACCGCATTAAGTTGAATGCTTTGGAATTATGAACATTAGAGACGGAGTAGTTAGGAATTGTGATTGTTAGGTTTAAAAATGTTAGGAAGAACATTTTCGGATTTCCAATTATCGGAGTTGAGAACTTTGGCGCACCCGCGCGAGGCTGCATACGATTTCATATAAAGATTTATAAAATGCGATGACTGCGGTGCGTGCGGCTTCTGCGGTGCGTGTAGGTGCCCGTTTACCTTTAGCGATCTTGCTGAGGCACGGACGAAACTCTACAGTAAAGGATGATCACCCATCCGCGAAGCGACCTTTGCTAGTGTTGCTTAACCTTGAAGCAGTTGTTATTACTTACCCACGAGCTCCTTCACCGCAACCCCAATACCACATTAAAAGCCTACGTCATACAAACTGAAAACGTGACAAAAACAACATTTTCACAGCGTCTCAATAATTTACACCAATGTCATTGATTGATAAATAATCATTAATAAATGCCTAATAGCATTGTCTGGATTCTAGGTCGTCTAACTTTTTTTCTGAAAAGCAACAACAAAGGTATTATTCAGTTTACTGTGCATCAAGACGATGCAACTGTGTCAGCAATTAAAATGATTAGGTACTAGGGTGTGGTCGCTGCGTGAGCGGGGAGGGTAGCGGGCGAGGAGCGGGGCGAGTTCACTATGACGTCATTTTTATAAAATCGGAAACAGAAATTGTGCTAATGTAGAATAAATGGATCGTACAAGCGAAAGGTCATTTGGAAACTTCAGAAAAACCAGATTTTGATTCTTCTTACAAGGTTATTGGGTGAGTAGTTTGCGGAAGTGATGATTCCTTCAGAACATTTTAGCTAATTAAAATAAAAAAAGTTTTTATTTTCTCATTAGCGCCCCCTTTTTGCTCTTCTGAATTCATTTTCCAAACGGTATTTGAAATGTATAGTTAAGGCTGTCGCGATTTAGTAGTAGACTACTAGGAAAAGCATCATTATCAGCATTTGAAGTATAATTTCCACAAGTAGGTAAATTATTTTTCTTGCGTTTAGCTATTAGGGTTGTGGTAATTATTCTTTAACTGCTTCTGCACATTTTTTATCAAAATCGCTTACTACAGGACCACACCCTACCAGTCGGATGATTATGAATTATGTAAATTATAAATGTTAAACAATCCGAGAGATTGTTGATGCGATGCCATGAAAAAATACACCCTCCATGCTTCGCTAACACTCATTAAAATAATTGCTTTTTGCAACCGTGTTCTCTCCGTCTGTCTGTCTGTGTTTGTGTGTATTTGTGCAGATGAGAGATGCTTGTACATGTGTGTGTATGCAGAGTGATAAACTTGGCTTCATGCTAGAGTTGTGGCTATGGGCTTGTGATAAAGCACTTCTGAGGAATGAAAAACAGGTTGGATTATTGGAAGAGTTTGTGGTTTTATATGTGGGATATCAAGGCCCCTCCAGGCCTTGAACAGCAGGCGTCAGTCCTATATAATATGCAAAACACTACACAAACAATAATGAAGAGTCAGAGAATCTTGACTTCTCTAACTTAGTAAAGTCGAATGATGTACATAACTGTCTAAGCTTTCAAAGATACAGCGGTACCTTGTACCTTTCAACTCTGTTTGACTGAAAGTTAGTCACTTATTTGACACGAGCTTTAAAAAAATGCTTTAATAACAAATATAAAGACTTAGGTATAAAGACTATTTATCATCATCATCAGCCTTTTTAATGTTCCCACTGCTGGGACACAGGCCTCCTCCCTGTGAGAAAGAGAATGGGCCTTAACCCACCACGCGGACCCAGTGCTGATTTGTGGATGTCACATGTCTTCGAATTTTGGTTCTAGGACATGCCAGTTTCCTCATGATGTTTCCGTTCACCGTTTTGAGAGCAGTGATGATGAAATAATTCACACAAAGAGGTCGTTACAGGCCATCACTGCTCTTATCCTATACTAAAAACTAAAAATCTTTTCTCTTTATGATATTACTAGCTGTTTCCCGCGGCTTCGCTCCCGTGGACCACCACACAGGACCCAATTTCGGGATTAAAAAATAGCCTATATCACTCAGGGATAATTTAGCTTTCTATTGGTGAAAGAATTTTGCGAATCGGTTCAGTAGTTTCGGAGCCTATTCGGTACAAACAAACAAACAAAAAAATGTTTCCTCTTTATAATATTAATATATTAGTATTAGTATAGATATAGTCATCATATTTCAAGCCTTGTCCCATATGACTTGGGGTCGGTGCATCACATTTCGTTTTCTATTAACCATCACACTATCACCGGCTCAATTTTCTTTCACATCATTCTACAATCCAACCAGATTCTTTTTGGTCTCCCTTTGGTATACCTAATACTGGCTATAATATTACCGAAGTACTAGCAGTAAAGTTAAAATGAATCAAGCTTTAACCCCACAATTTTCACTTACAAACTTAACCCTTCCACCGCCACCCCTGTACCAAAAATCACCAAAATTAAAACTACCCACAAATTAAAGATAAAATAAATAAATCACACATAAGCAACTAATCCAGTACATTCACCTTAATTCAATCAGCATTGTATACTAATCGAATAAGCCGGTACAACTTGGCAGGGAACGGGTTAGGAGCGACGCATAGCGTGTCAGAGAAACGCTGACTCATGCTGACTCTCAATATGGCGGATTGTAATGCAGTGTGGTGTTAATTCGGTGATAATAAGCCTTTTTTAAGGCATTGTGTCTGATTGATGTGACAAAGGTGTTGCTTTTTTGTCTGTTTGAATTAATGTCAATTAGATTAGTAGAGATTTTTATTGTTTGCAAAATATATTAACAGTAAAGTGGTACTCTGGCGTAAAAGATTGGGTATTAATTTTTTCCTGTATTATATTCGTTCTCCCCCTTGCGTCGATTCCTCAATGCTAGGAGTCGTGACCACATTATTGTTTCAAAACGTTATCTTTGATGATGTATCTACACTTGCTCCTCAATCAATTGATCTTGATCAATTTTTCTTTCTTTCTTTCTCCTACTTTTAGCAACATGCACGGTTTTGAGGCTAAGGCGAGCATTATAGTCTTATGACTATGTTTAGGGTTCCGTACTAAGACTCCACGATCCGTCTGTCTGCCTGTCTGTCCGTCTGTCACCAGGCTGTATCACATGAACCGTGATAGCTAGACAGTTGAAATTTTCACAGATGATGTATTTCTGTTGCCGCTATAGCAACAAATACTAAAAACAGAATAAAATAAATATTTAAGTGGGGCTGCCATACAACAAACGTGATTTTTTTGCCGTTTTTTGCGATAATAGTACGGAACCCTTCGTGTGCGAGTCCGACTCGCACTTGGCCGGTATTTTTTAAAGTGTATTTTTATATTACGAACCATTTATTTTCTCTGAGAGTTGCATACCTACATCAATAGTTAAAAGCTCAATGAAATAGTACATTACTGCAGCATCCAGTAAGTAAGTCTTCCTGGCCAAGTATGAGTTAACCGCAGGTGAGGTCCGGTTATATACGAGGCCAGGATGGCTTTCTTACTGGTTGAGGCGTGTAATGCTTTTCTCAAAAATTAAAGAAAGTTTAACAACGAAGGTTACATTCATATTACGGCAATTACTGATAGATATTGTGATCGATTTACCGGGGGCATTTATATTTGTTTGTTGTACATCTTGATTAACGGACTCAAAAATATATCTATCTCATAAAATATCATACCAAAAAGAGAGATAGATATATATTTGGAGCCTATAAACATGTTATAATGGCTAAACTCTAATCTGTGTCTGGTACTATGTTTTTTTTCGAAGCAGATCTAAAGAGGATGACCTACTGTCTAGAGATGGGCGTTTTCGGTTTTTTGCGCAAACGGTTAAGTAACCGATATTATATTATCTGTGCCGATATACAGTTTTCATATCGATATCGAAAACGGTTTTCAGATATCGATATAAGTAGTACAGTTTGGAAAAGTTAAAATGTTATTTAGATGAGCAAACTAACAAAGAACGCGAAATAATACTTAGAAAGAGAGGTAGCGCATATGGTTCCTATCGTAAGTAAATTACATACTTACTTACTGGACAGCAGGAGATTACAAATTTAAAATCTCGTTTCTTACTGGACAGTAGTGAATACGTCTCCGGTAGAGTTCACTTTCAGGATACTTTATAGAGATGTTATGACAACATTACATACCATTTTTTGAGAAAAATTACATAGGTTTTTTAATTCTCTGACTCACGTTTTAAAATCTATCACAAATTTCGTTTTGTGTTATTTCCTCTTCAAAACGTTGAACTATGTCATGAGGAAATAGTGCGTTTTATTTGTGACTTTTCCCCGTAGTATCCGTTGCACCTATTCACCACAAAATGCATCGCCGACGCGCCGCGCCGCCGGCAAATCCAATAGGTTTTCATTTAATAAAACCCTTTTATTGGCTTACCTCAGATTTACTGGCTTTATAGCTCGCTGGCTTAGCATTCTGCGGACTGTAGGGTTTATTTGTATACTGTCTATGGTACTTTGGAGCCCTCTGTCTTCATGCAAAGGGTTAATTTAATATTTATTTTAATTTTATCCTGTACATGAAGGCATTACCTGTGTTTAAAGGTTTTGAAATCCATTTCGGCATTTTATTACGGTTTTCTGTCACTGTTCGAAAAAAATATGCTAAATTCAGAGTAGGTAGTTTAGAGTTTCCGTCGAACAATCAGTCCTTCGTAACACTACAGGGAAAGTAAGTGCGAAAATTGATGCAGCGAAAGATTTCTAATATAAATATGTGTTAAATCTTCAGTTTCTATCAAGGTTGAGAAGATCAGAGGCTTATTTTACAACATATTGCAATTTGTCACGATTAGAAAACCAGTTAAAGTTGTTTCAGCCATCTTTAAGCTGTAGTAATGATACCTACGACTTATCTGTCTATGTCTATTCCTATATTTAGTACCTAGGGACTAACTAATCTACAAGTAACATTGGCTCTTATCCCAAAATATTAACGACTATTTTACCATACACAGATTTTTACATATGACAGCGATTTGCTTATCTTCCATTGCGAACAGGGCGTGGTTGTCACGTCATAGGTCAGTACTAGAAAAATAAAATAAAAAAAACATAGGGCAAGGTGTAAAAAGTGACGCCTTTTACAAATAATTGTGTGTTCAAATAAGATTAGTGCGATAATCGTGTTAGCGACCACACCTCCAGTACAGGGTTAATTCAGATGACACGGTTGCTATGGCAACGGAACGCCCCGAAAGTTTACGAGTCTGCGCTGTTGATACCGTCTACCCTCGAATGGCATTTGAGGGAAAAAACTCCAAAAATATCGGGTCGATTTGGGCAAATCTTTTCCAAAACGAAATTAAAAACTCAAGCGACCAATTCTTACCTTATTACCCAGAAATCCCAAATGAATTAAAGATGATATAAGTACTTAAGTTAAGCGGAATAATCTACCCTGTGAAATTTTCTTTCCTGGGGTGTAATCGATCCGTCCAAAGCCATTATAGTGACCGCATTTCCACGATCGCACTCGCAGGGTTAGGTCGAACAACACACAATTTTGTATCGGCATGCACTGAGGTTCATTATACCTACTAAATGCTTCTGATATTGTGAGCGTTTAGTAAACTAATGAGACAAATAAAAAAACAATCTTGCCCATGAACAAAAGCGTAACAGCAAAATCCTTTCATACAGAAAAAATCTAGCTTTCATTAAAAGTTTGTATGATTGCATACTAGTAATTATATGTTTCCGTATAATCTCTTCTTTTGTAGTCTTTAGTGGTACCTTATTTAGATGTATCTGAAGGGCAAATGCGGTCGCAGACACCAGACTGAATTTCCTAAGTAAAAAGTCATAGTTCGAGGTTTGGCTCTCGCCTATATCCTCCTCCAATATTGGACCAATTTAAAAGATCTTCCATAAACTGAGAAATAAAGATATATATACGCAAACACGCTTACCACTTTTTGCTACGTGTGGCTTGCAAAATAAAAATACTCAGTAATATAACTTCATCTTTTTATGATTTGTCATCTATGTATATCTCAGAACAAAGTAATAATAATTCATTGTTTAAGATACAATATCAGCACAGCTACTGTTCCTACTTATCCCAAAGAGAGAAACCGCAAGCACCAGACTAAAGCACTTACTGAAGCGGAATAAAATAGAGCATTAACATTATATTATTTCAGTATCGATTCTATCGAAAAAGTGCAGCATTTTATTATGATTTAGAGCGAAATGTTCACTCGAGCAAAATTTATTCGTCGAATGCCAACAATTTTTATTAATAGGGAGCGTTCAGAATGCTTGGCGAGTCGCTGCGGTTTTGGTTAGGTTAAATCCTGAAGAATCATTTGAAAAAAAGAACAAAATGATATGAAAGAAAAGGAAATCAATTATAGCTAACAGTTACAGGACGGGATGGATTTTGAATTTGTATTTTTCCTACTCTTCCGTTATTCTTTTCTGATTAATTTCGTTGCGAGATTCAAGACAGTTAAATTCATTCGCCGGGACTTCGTTGAGCTTCATTGCCTCGGCGCTTTTCTGGTGGTCGCCACTGATGATATTGGCTTTCAGGAGTTGCAGTAATTTGGGAATAGTGCGGTGGGATTTTCCCAAAAAAAAAATGGACGGAATAGTTGAAGAAAATTTAAACAAGTATCTATCATAAGACAAGGGTAGGATGATGTGAGAGCCAAATGTTTCGAAAATCTCCCAATTATAGAACACATTTAAGTATACACAAGCTTGTTGTTGTTGCCCCTATTTCAGGAGAACCAAACTTTATTTCCAATTTCGAATGTAAACGACGCAAAAACCGCGAATACGCGAGGCATAACAATGATTGATTTACTGAAGACTAGTGAACTGAGTTGATTTACTGAAGACAATTAGTGAACTGAGCTAAGGCAAAAACAAACAAGAAAACTAGATAAATATTAGCAGATAGTATAATACTAAAATCCACCTGACAGTCCTTAAAAACATCAAACTCGAGAAGTCTTTGTCAGCGAAAAACTTAACCAAAATTAACACCTTTCACACCACACCATCTTAACTCCACAACCCACCGTTTAATTTTAAAATCCAATTTTACCGCGGGCGTGTAGTGTACAATCTCTCCAATTCATCTTACATATCGAGTTGCTCTGTCCGACTACTGTTTTGCCCCGGCCGGACTCGAGCCGGTCCGTTCCAACTTTTTTTTTCTTGTATCGCAAATCGAGCGTTACGGTATGTCTTCGTTTTGTGGCAGCCATTTTTGTTCTTCTTTTGTTTTTAGTATTTCGTCTTCGTGCGAAATTGAGGATTAATTAAGCTATAGGATATTAAATGTTTGTTTCTGGTGGTGTTAGTATTTTTTTTATTTGATCCGAAAAAGGTTAAGGCGCAGATACCCTTGAGTAGCTGATTTTAAAATGAGAATCACGTCTAAACGGCTTGTTGTATTTTTTTGGAAAAAATATATGTTACATAAGACTATTTTTTCAATAATTGATTTATAAAAATTTTGAACTTTGTTCGTATAAAATAGTGTAATAAATTTTTAAAGTTATGTCTAAAACGGACAAAACACGACAATCGCACCAAAACCACTGGACCTATTGTAATGAAATCGACACCATCTCAAAGGCAATTTGATTATCTACATTTTGATCTGAAGCTTTTTTTTAATGTTATAGAATATTAAGGAAAGTACAAAAAACTACTAAATTTAAGGTCACGCGGGTGTGAAACGAGTGCGCGTTTTGTTCCCTCAAGGTCATTGGCGTTAGTCGTCGTCTTAAGCAGTTTTCATCATCATCATATCAGCCGAAAGACGTCTACTGCTGGACATCGGCCTCCCCAAAGCGTCGCCACATTGACCGGTCCTGTGCGTCTCGCAACCAGCGGATCCCCGCAACCTTCACCAGGTCATCGGTCCCCCTAGTGGGAGGCCTTCCAACGCAACATCTTCCGGATCGCGGTCGCCATTTCAGAACTTTTCTGCCCCATCGGCCATCCGTTCTGAGCCGGCACAACTATCTGTAAGTCATACAAATATTTGTTCCTTGCGGGCATCGAACCCGCGACACGCGGCGCAGCAGTCAATCGCTCAACCACTGCGCCAACCGTGCGCCTTTATAAGTACCTAGTGACGGATTCATGAAAACCATTCAATTACACAATCATCATTATTACAAGTAGATTATTGTAAAACTGCTTGAATAATAATTAATATATTAAATACCTTCATTACGATATTCTGCGAGCCTTACATTTCAAAAGAGAAATGAAGAACAAAATGCACTCAATAATCAAAAACACACGTTTAAAAGTGTAATCAACATGGCCGATTGCATCCATTCATCGACCCATTAAAATTATGCAAACAGCCCTCCACCACTTTCTTTTCGATAATTATACACCACTAATGTATCTCAAAAGATAAGTATAACAATACTAAATTGTATTAAAAGATAATTTTAACATCACTAAAGTTTGTGAAAAGATAAGTAGAACAACACTAGTGTATATCAAGAGATAAGAGCGACAGCACTAGTGTCGTATTGTTAAACATACGTGTAACAGGCGATACATTAAATGGTCAGGAGATTAAACAACTGTCCATTGTACCTAACATGATAAGAAACGGTCATCATGTTTGACATAATATCTTTATTTATAAAACAAAGGTTTAAATATATACATACTTAAACACTAAAAAAAATTAAACTTTACAAAATTATACTTAAACTAACTACTTACACTATATACAAAAGAAAAGGTAGACTTAGGCGTTGAAGTACTCAATAATATTAGATTGTATCTGACACACTTTAAGAAGAATATATTGTGGCAGTGAATAAGGCAATGTATTGGTTTACCTAAGAACTCAATAGTCCTGCAGTGTCATTCTGTAAAAAATATCACCGTGAACTTAGGTGAAATGAACATGAAGTCACCTGTCAATTCATTCAATCAAGGTAGAATGATGAGTCACTTCACGCTCACTCTAAGTTTTCACGGTGAGATTTTTACAAAATAGACAGTCTGTTCAGTGAATTATGGTCTTCTCCCTCTCACAGAGTGGAGGAATATGTCCCAGCAGGAGGGCACGTTATTTGCTGATTATTATGTCTTTAGAGATAAGAATGTTGAGATGAATATGCGGAGTGATGTGAATGGATAAAGTAAGAAATAAGTATATTAGTTTGAAAGTGGCGCCAGAAACAGAAAAATTTAAAGGAAACCGTTTATCTCGGTTGCTGAGGAGGGATGAAACGCATATTACTAAAATAATATAAATGTGGATGGATGGACAGGGAGTGGACGGCGAAAGAACAGATAGATGGACTGAGAGGAGTGATATGAAATAACAGGGAGTCAGTGATGGCGTGACGGGGGGAGAGATAGGACGGTATGGAAAAAGAAAACGTGTTGCGCCGACCCCAAGTAACATGGGATGAGGGTAGGAAGATGATGATCATCATTCATAGAATCAATGCATAATTTTTTTGGTCTGCCTCTACTCCTATACCCATTCACATTCATACTCAAAACTTATTCGCAACATGTTCCTTACACCAAACAACTTCTATTACAATATTCATGTCATCATCAAGTGTAACAATATTAATCATTATTATGCAGTAGACGTGCTCTTATTAATAATTTATTAGTTCATAGCACCTTTCTGTGTCCAATACCCAATAATAGACCAACAGGCTTTTATTGTTACTAACTTGTTTACACCTACTGCCTTATAAGTAAGTGTCCTCATAAAAAAGATAATATTAATTAGAATGCACTTTTTTCCAATTCAAAGTATTAGTATAAATTAGTGTGAACTCAGCGATAAAAAAGAACATTTTGTCAAACGCAATTTTTGAATTTTTGTCTCATGCTATTCTCTTTTTGAATTATTTATAGGCAAATGAATATACAGAAAAAAGTAACGGTGACTAAGAAAAAAAGTTTCAAAGGAGTAGCTTCACTTTTTAGCGATTTTTTTTATTGTTTTTTTCTTTTTGAATTATTTATTTCTTGCTTTGTTCGTTCTCAAATCTAATATATCAAGTAGTAATGCGTCGTTTAATGAGTACTTTTATCGTATTAATCTAGTAGAAACCTGTTTAAGACACCTTTTGGTATAAAATTCGTGAGTAATGGCACATTATTTGCGGTGTAGAGCTAAATACCGTTGAATTTACCTTTTTTTCTTCAATTAATCAATCGTTGAATTATTATAACCTTTTAGTTATATTGCGTTTGTATTGATGCTACTTCGTGCAGTTTTAAACGCGTAAACATAATATTTCAACGTCAATCATTATCTAGACTCTCTCTGTATGCCGATATAGGAGCCTTTTTTTCTCGCACGGGGTTTTTATTTTTACTATTGTTTAATTTTAAGCTTATTTCTCGTCAGGCTCTACACTGTGCGGGTCACAAATAAATACATTTTCTTTCTTTTTCTTTATTTTAGAGCTTTCACCATGGTCTCATCCATCTTTTTTAATTTAAACATCTTATTTTTTGTCTACTTATATACATACTATAACTATCTAAGATTTACCCGTGTGTTTACTGGTAAAAAAGCCCGAAATTAATGATTATAGTAGATCGTTTCGGTCTTTTACCAGTAAGACTTGGTAAATCTTAGGTTTTACTGGAAAATCCTAGGTTTTACTGTAGTTCGAACTTTTACAGTAAAACTTTCTATATAAGTCTTAAAAAAACAAGCTATTTCCGAGGACTCTACGTATTTCAATATGATCTTGTCGTCAATGAATCAATCAGCATGTAGAATTTATGACAAGGATTTTCACTTATATAGCAGTCAAATCATGATCTTTTCTGGGTAAATGATGGTAAATGATGAGAGCAGCCCACGATTCGATTAAGGATAAAAATTCTAATAAGTATGTGTTAACTCAAGATCTATTTTAATACAATTATTATAGTTTTTACTATTGTAAATTTTTATATTTTTGCTGATGACGATGAACTTACCTTACCAGAAATCTTACAATAAATTTGACTCCTTGAAACCCCAAAGCAAACCCATTCCTATTGAAGTCCACCAACTACACTGCACCAATCCCATATCCATTAGCGAAACCAAAATCGTACGATTAACCGTCTAACCCTCCGAACGAACACTTAAAGCGTATTAGTTCCGCTCGTGTGGTCACACAGACCGTATTGTGCGATCACAATGACGCTGCGGGGGTTATTTGGTTTACCTGTTAAATGATAGCTGTGGTTAATGGGCTTGAGTTCACTTTCAATTGGGTTTTTAATTTTGTGCTGGTGCTTGGGTAGTTGGGGGTTGATTTCGGGATATTGTGGAGATGGGACTTTTTGGACTCAGTCCGTTCTGACTTCCGTTGTAAAGATGCTTAGGTCCTGTTGTCTGTTAATAAGTTTAACATTGCTTCTACAAAACCATCTGTCACTCGCTGCACTTGGATTGGTGAATAGCTATTTGGATAGAGTTAGGAGTTCCTTAGGGAAGATTCTGAGCTCCCTTTGGTTGTAAATTTATAATCTGATTATCATTCATCTGTCACTTGTTGTCCTTTGAATGTTCCCTCAATCTCAGTTATTTTCACCAAAACCAATCTTCTTCTTGTTTCCTAGGCAATGGACGACTTAATAGACCGTTTTGACCCAGTTGTCGGCTACATTGATAGCAACTTCAGTGGTACACAAAAGTGCAGGTGTACGGGCACTTGGGGTCTAATGTGGGTCATGAGAACACGGCCGACATTGGCATGAGTGTCCAGAAGGTGCACAAACCAATACGAAAGACAAAGAAGACTTCTTCACTGATGAAGCGGATTGAGCTGCACCTCGAAGCACAATTATTTGGCATCCACAATTCATTAACAGTTTTCAACTAACAAAATAAATTCAAACATTACAGTTTAATTTCACCCAACGCCATACTTAACTGTACCTACATTTCGTCATCATGCAACAGAATTAGTTTTATATATATAATCGAAGACAAATTCTAAGTAGACATTTTTCATCACCATCTTGATTCACTCCAAATCCTCCATTACGACCTCCAAACTTCACAAAAACACTAGTAATAGATATATTTGTAAGATGGCCGTGTTTTGGACAATGTTTGATGACGCGCCATTAAGGATCGTAAGCCTGGAGCGCACTTAATACAGTTTTAATAGGCTGTGTTAGCCCCTCGAGTGCGCACCTTGAGTATCTACTATTTTTTCAAACTCGTTTCGTTGTTGAGTTGTTTGGCTTATAATAGAAGCTTTCTTTGTAAATCTAAGTTTTTGATTTGGTATTTTTCGAAATTATTTGGAACGTTTTCTTAGAAATACTCTGTATTTTTTTTTAAATGAGACAGCAAAATCTAGCTGGCCTTTATAACCATGTACGCCTCAGCTTTATACATACCCGAAGATCTTGTTCGATCCTTATACAGTTAAGTATCTATTGATATAATTATGTATCTCAATATATCACAATACTCGGCTTCATAACCAAGCAAAATCAAGCTTAGAAGGACCATCTAAGCTAGAATCTTCATCATCATCAGCCTTTTAATGTTCCCACTGCTGGGACACAGGCCTCCTCTCTGTGAGAGGGTATGGGCCGTAATCCACCACGCTGGCCCAGTACGGGTTGGTGGATGTCACATGTCTTCGAATTTTTGGTTCTAGGACATGTCGGTTTCCTCACGATGTTTTCCTTCACCGTTTTGAGAGCAGTGGTGATGAAATAGTTTACACAAAGTAAAGCGCCTGCCGGGGTTCGAACTCACGACCACCAACTTGTTAATCACGGCCGCTACCACTGGGCCACTACTGCTCTAGCTAGAATTTTAGTGTTTATTTATGAATTTGTCTAGTTTTGTCCTTTTTTTCCTGAGTCAATACTCAGGAAAGAAAGGACAAAACTAGACAAACAACTCCACGACCACTCCTTTAACTTGTGCATAAGCGTTTTAACCCCAATTTTTTAAAGTAATATATTATTCCATCTGTTGATTGAGATTGCGAACCATAACGATTTCTAGGAAAAGTACGCTGAATCTGTAATTTTAAATCATACCATTCAGAGATCACTCTTCCAGAAAAGCTTCCAGCGATTCAACCCATAAATCTTGTCCAGTACTCATGAAATATACTAGGTATAATTACTCCGTTATTAAAAATAACGGTTCTAGTATTCTCAGTTACTATCATAAGTTATAGTTAATAAAGTTTAACACACCGAGTGGGATGAAACGGTAAGCTAAACTCAGTTTTAGTATGTAGTAATTTCTAAGACGTTATTATTTTACATGAAATGTAAGCGATATTATAAACCAATTGTTGTGGCATATTATGTTCCGGGTATAAAATTGTTAGTAGTCGTATTATTTTATGTAATACGAAACAGTTTGTCGTTTTGTCGACGCACATCTCGGAAACGGCTGAACTAATTTGGTAATCCAGCTCAATTTTTCATTTTAACTCCTTTACATTTTACCATTATTAGATTACTAGCTTCTGTTAGCTGCTTCGCCCGCGTTCAAAGATTTTGTTGTATCTTCATTCTTTTCATAGGTCTGTGCTACTTCAAAAGTAACGTCCGTAACCATTATTAACTTACCTGATAATAACCGAAAGTCATACATGTCTACTATTCTTATTAATTTTGTATAACACTTGAACTTGTACGTTTGCTTGTATGTTGAAACAATAAACTGTTGTTCTAGAAAAATATTATTTAGTATAAACTGACTTTTTAATATTAAATAATCTATGGAAAAAAATAAAAGTAAAATCTAAAAAATTCTTAAAAAAATTCGTCAGACTCACTAACTGTACCAAACGTTGATAAAGTTTAAAGATTCACACAAACAGAAACGTGGGACGAGTTGCAGAATGAAAATATTATTATTTTGATTTTCGCAAGCTGTCCTATATGGGCCGTAGGCATGTAGGACAATTTTTTTTTGCCTAAGTTCAAACCCACGACCTACAGCTTGTATGTCGCGGCTTTTACCACTGCCTACCACTGCTGGTGGGCTGTTATTATAATAATAAAATATGCACAAACAAAATATGCGCATACTTGTAATTTCGTTGTCAATCGTGACTGGTGAACCCGCCCCAAAAAATTACAATAAAATCGACAAAAAAAATCGAAATATCGCAAAAATAATCCTTCCATTACAGTACCCATTATCCCATAATAGGTATATAAATAACCAGCAATAATCCGATTTTCACGCCCAACCCTCATATGCGATCGGTTCCTTTTACCAACCCTCGTATCATGTCTGGGGACAAAGAGACCGCGCTTTGTATTTTGACAGGAGTTAATGTCATGGGGTCCTGACATCTCTACCTGACGGGTGAGGTACAATAGACCCCCTGGTCGAGACGTGTGCCGTATTGTATTCGTATTTGCAGGGTTAGATAAATTGTAAGTGCACTTGTTAAATTGGTCATGGTCTTTATTGGATGTACATTTTGTTGGTAATTTTGGTACATTGAAAATAGAAGTCATTATTGCGTGCTTCATGATTAAGATGATGATTTTATCCCAGCATCTGTTTTATATTCAAGATTTCTGTTTCGATAGTCACTAAATGTTTGAGGTTTAAGTACTTGCCCTTAGCCTGATTGCTCTGATTGTAGACGTAGTCAGCGCCAAGTAGGTTTTAGTCATCATTCGAATAGGTTTCAAGTCTAACCAGATGCATAACAATAGCTTACGTATATTCTGCTATTGACTTCCATACAACAAAACTAGTCCATCAGTGAGATTATCAAATAATATTGGACCCGTATTTTTTGCTTTATGAAATAAATGAAAATTGACAAAGATAAAGCGCATCAAACTTCTGGCGTGAGGGCTTGTGACCCTATTAAAGATATTCTAGATCATGCTTGACAGATTTTCGTGCGTCTTCGTCATCTCTTATGAGCTGGTAGTTACCTACTTCTTGAATTATAATATACTTAGTACGACTCGTGAAGCTAGGACATCACGTTCAGCAGTAGCGTCTGCAATCCTTAGACCAACTCTAAGCTAACTACCAGTGTAGTAGCAAAAAGTAGGCTTCGAGCCCTCAATAAAAATTCCCGCTAGCCACTTAACAATTTCCCATCAAAGCCAGTCAGACATCTATTAGAAACAAATGTCGGTTATAACAAATCTGTTTGCGTTGTTAACCCATTGGTAGACCACTTCAATTGTCCGGCAAATTGCGATGATTTGCGGCAATCATGTTGGTCTGTTATGTCAACTTACTACGGGGGAATATGTCGATTTGTGGTCGGTGATATAAATTTTATGAGAATTGTATGTGTTGCCTTTTTGCTGTGACCTTTCAAGGGTTTTCCCCATTGAAATATGAGCCAAATAGGGTAATTCGTCGGTCAATGCGTGCAAAATATAAGCTGCCAGTGTCTACAGTGAGTAAAAAATGGGTATTCATATTTTTAAACTGATTCTGCCAATGGAAATGAACATCTTTCTTCAAAGAAGTCACAGTGAATCAATCTACCTAGCATTTTCTCAACTCCTCATCATCATCATCATCATTTCAGCCAAAAGACGTCCACTGCTGGACATAGGCTTCCCTCAAGTGTCGGCACACTGATCGGTCCTGTGCGTCTCGCATCCACCGGACTTCCGCAGGTTTCGCCAGGTTGTCACTCCACTAAGAGGGAGGCCTTCCAAGGATGCGTCTTCCAGTTCGCGGTCGCCACTCCAGAACTTTTCGGCCCCAACTCGATGAGTTTGGAAGAATACCAAATAAAATACCCTACCCCTACCTAGGGGTCTTTAAGTCAAGAGTGAATAGGTTACTTCTAGGCAAGCGTGCTCCATCATCGACTACATCATCGCTTACCATCAGGTAAGATGGTGGTCAAGCGCGAGCCTATATAAGATACCCCACAATATAGCGCGCAAAATCCGCCATGTTTGTTTTTTTTTAACGTGACTTATCTTAGAACACTAAGGTGGTTAATACATATCTAACGATGTCCTAATTAAATAAATTCGTCAAGCGGTTTGAAATATATGAGATAATAAAGAATATTACATTTACAAGATACGCACAAAAAACATAACCCTTTCCTTGCAGCCGGGTAAAAAAGACAAGCTATTTCAAATTGGCACGTGTAAACAGTAAAGTAACAAACGAAATCCTTAACCACATTCCTGAATGCGAATAATTTATATAACCTTGTCGCGCCTAACAGCTAACTTCCCATCCTGGCCTTGACAGAAATAGAAAAACATACTTGAAGTATTACGAGAAAAATCGGAGGAAAACGCTCATTCCAGTGAAGGCTGAACGCAATCATGCGCGAACTATGGTATTGGCATACTTAATTTTACTTGGCATACATGCTCATCCGACTTTAACATACAACCTACTGCCGAACAAAATCTGACCCTATCATCTTCTGCTCATGATTGAAATTCAATTACAAATCTACACGCACTTACGACGTTACGTCTGCAAACTTTTTTGGTGGTACAAGAAGTTGTGTGCGCAGATTTTGATGTAGTAATCAGTGATTTATAGCTAAGATTTAAAGTTGAGTTTTGTTTGTATGAATTCAAAGATGAGTATTACTGTTAAATACGTCCTAAATCTCTTGTCAATTATTCAATTATAATTATGTCCGTTTGCTGTGCGAAAAAATCTTTTTATACGTTTTGATATTAGTGATTGTTAAGAAAAATAAACAGTTAAGGAATATGATTTTTTATTGATGTATTTTATAGATGATAATTAGTGTCTATTATTTCTTATTGTGTTTATTATTATTATTGTGTTTGTATACTAGCTTGATGAAGATGAAGATGGATGAAAAGAGATTGCATGTAGCAGAGATGAGAATGTTGAGATGGATGTGCGGAGTGACGAGAATGGATAAAGTGAAAAATGAGTATATTAGAGGAAGTATGAAAGTGGCGCCAGTGACAGAAAAGTTGAAAGGAAACCGTTTGTCTTGGTATGGTCATCTGATGAGGAGGGATGAAACGCATGTTACTAAAAGAGTTATGAATATAAATGTGGATGGATGGAGAGGGAGGGGACGGCCAAAGAATAGATGGATGGACTGTGTGAGGAGTGATATGAAAGAAAAGGGAGTCAGTGATAGCGTGTCGGGGGACAGGACGGTATGGAAGAAGAAAACGTGTTGCGCCGAACCCAAGTAACATGGGACAAGGGCAGGAAGATGTTTGTATACTAGCTACCTATTGATAAGTCAGGTATGATTTATTCTACAGCTGTTGGACTAGTGTAATCTTGTCGTAATCACTGTAAACAATGTATATAAGAACGGGAGAGATAATCGATTTTACTTTGAATGGCTAAAAGAGTGATTATTTGTTCTATAACCTTCTATTAAAAGCATGCTGTGGCCTCATAATTAATTGAGGGAGTGCATTTATCAATACTTCAATTTTTTTTTTATTATTGATAGGCTCGCGTTTGACCACTATCTCACCTGATGGTAAGTGATGATGTGGTCGTCGATGTAGCACGATTACCTAGAAGAAACCTATTCACTCTTGACTTAAAGACTCCCAGGTTGTAGCTATCAGGAAACACAGACTCTGGCAGGGAATTCCACTCTTTAGCTGCACGCATAATTAAGGTACTGCCAAAACGTTTGGTGCGTATAGGTGGGATGTCCACCATGTACCGATGACGCATCGCCGTACGTCTTGTAGTCCGATGATGGAACGGGCCAGGAGGAATTAGTTCATGCAATTCCATCGCACACTCCCCGAAATGTAACCGATAAAAAACCGACAGACTGGCAACTTGGCGCCGATGTTCAAGGCTCTGGAGCCTAGAACATATTGATGATTCAATGTGTTTTTGTAATTGAATGGAAATCACTACCTGCGTCTGTGTTTCCGAACGCATTCAACCCGAATCTCTTCAAAGTTAGAGTGAACAGGCTTCTTCTGGGTAAGCTCACTCCATCGTCGACTCTGTCTCTGTCACCTATGACCTAGGCTAGAGTCAAGAGCAAACCCATTACAAATAAAAAATAAAATCTTTCGTTGGAGGTCCTGAATAAATAAATAAATTGCATAATTTTCCTCTCTATTGTATTGTATGACCTTATACACGTTTCTTTAACAAATGAACCTAAAGGAGTGTTTTAAGCTGCCCGATATCAAAATCATTCTGTTGCAATTTTAGAGAGCAGTGGTGGCCACTGGGTAACGGCCCCGACTTACGTGTCATATGTCGTGGTTGCTAACCCAGGCAGGCGCTTTACTTTGTGTAAATTATTTCATCACCACTGCTCTAAAAACGGTGTTGGAAAACATCGTGGGGAAACCGGGATGTCCTAGAACCAAAAATTCGAAGACATGTGACATCCACCAACCCGCACTGGGTCCGCGTGGTGGATAACGGCCCACTCCCTCTCACAGAGAGGAGGCCTGTGTCCAAGCAGTGGGAACATTAAAAGGCTGATGATGAATGATGATGATCGTTTCATTAGTCTCCCTCACCTCTTATAGCCATTCCATGGGCTTCACAGTAAATGATGAGGAGTTTCTAAAACTCCATGATTAGGAAAATATCCAGCTTAAGTTTGCTCCTAAGTTTCTTCATGTGTCATTTGCTCTTAAAATAATTATATAAGTACTAGCTTCTGCCAGCAGCTTCGCCCGCGTGTAATTCGAAAATTATACCGAGGGAACAGATGAAAATATTCCCGAGATGAAAAGTATGATATGTGCTATTCCTGACTATAATTTATCTCTGTGCCAAATTTAATTCAGATCCGTCCAGCCGTTTGAACAGAAGAAGTAACAAACATACAAACAAGGAGCGCACGGTTGGCGCAGTGGTTGAGCAATTGACTGCTGCACTGCGTGTCGCGGGTTCGATTTCCGCATGGAACAACTATTTCTTAAGACCTACAGATAGTTGTTTCGGCTCTGGGTGTGTTGTGTGTGTGAGTTTATATGTTTGTAAACGCACCCACGATACACAAAGAAATTCCTAGTGTGGAGCGTTTTTAAAAAAAAAAAACACACATACACACACTCACAAACTTTCGCCTTTATATTAATACTAGCTTCTGCCATCGGTTTCGCCCGCGTGATAGTCGAAAATTATCCCGAGGTAACGTATTCCCGGGATAAAAAGTATCATATCTACTATTCCTGACTATTATCTATGTCTGTGCCAAATTTCATCCGGATCCGTCCAGCCGTTTGAGCGTGAAGAAGTAACAAATATACAAACACACACACACACTCACCAATTTTCACCTTCACCACAATAATCACACTAATACTAGTGTGATTATCGTTTGTACCGCATTTAATGAAAACAAATGGCATCGACTTTGTCTACGAAAATGTTGAAAGAGTTAAGTTAAGTTAAATAATCTTAGCACTACAAAAGCTACCTCGAACTTTAAACTTACACTCGCGGACAAAAAAAACAAGTCGTTCTTAAAACAAAGCCCCATTTGGCCTTAACCCGTCCAACGACCTTTCTAATATATTTATAATTATAGTCCACAACACTCCACATTTGTAAACATGGATGTGACGTAACAATCTATTATTTTTTATTGTTGTTTTTGATTTAAACTAGGCTTTAGCGCGGCTACGCTTGGCTGGTTTCAGTTTTTTTGTCAATTTGACAGCTGTCAAAATTAATATATATCAAATTGTGGAGTTTGTTTTCAGCTGCTTGTCAACAGTTTCTAATCACTTTATAATTAATATTATTACAATAAAGTTTGTTTTGTTTTTTCTCGCTAAATATGGGACTAGGCATAATTTATAAACAGCTATTTGCTTTTAAAAAATAGAACAGGCTTAATAGTGTTTTACGGCAACCTGATTGAAACGCGGCATAAATTAGAATCCTATCATTTACACAAAAAATACTCATAATTTACATACAAACCAATATTTGAATAGGTATATTGGAGAGACAAAAGATAATTTTGTGTCCGGTTGACGCATACGGCATACCACACAAGATTATGGGTGTCCGGATTTGAAAGTATCAAATTAAATTATGTGCTATTAAAATTAGATTAATGTAAGTAGGTATATGATTATTATGTGGAACTAAAAAGGTCATAAGTATAATCATTGATATCCCAATTCTTTGTCTATGCACGTCACCCAATCAACCAACTTTTTTGTACAATTTTCGGGGTATTTCCATTACTAACTTGCGGTACTTCAAGCCATGTTTTAAAGTAAGCAAGAATGTAAGCAATAGCCTGTCTTGGTTCAGTTAGAACTGTGGTAGCGGTCGTGACTTACAAGTTGTAGGTCGTGGTTCGAAACCAGGCAGGCGCTTTACTTTGAGTAAATTATTGCATCATTCACCAACCCGCACTGGGCCCGCGTGGTGGATTACGGCCCATTCCCTCTCACAGAGAGGAGGCCTGCAAACACAACAGACCGAACGGGAGTCTAAGTGCGGCAAAGGGATCCATCTTTTTTATCCTATTCTTGGTTCAGATAAGCATAACACTTATGCATATATGAACCCTAGAGTTCGACTTAATAGTAAGGAAGTAAGGAGTTTCTCAATGTCTTCGAGTTGCAACTTGCAATCTCGTGCAATTTACCATAAGTACTTACTTGTATCACTGTAGAAGCTCGTGGCTAAATAATAACAGCCGCACGGGTCGATCATCAAGGTTAAGCAACGCTTGACGAGTTCGGTCCATGAATGGGTGACCATTTCAACATACCGAGTTTCCTCCGTGCCTCGGAAAGCACACAGTCATTTGAAGATCTTTGACAGTCGTTACGGGTAGTCAGAAGCTTGAGATCTGACACCAGTCTTGCCAAGAGGTATCGTGTTACCCAGTTACTGGATTGTGGAGGTCAGATAGGCAGTCGCTCCATATAAAACACTGGTATTCAGCTAAATCGTTAGACTGAAAGCCGACCCCAATATAGTTGGGAAAAGGCTAGGCAGATTGACTTACTTGTATCACTACCATTAAACGATGGCAGCAAAAAGGAATGAAGTAAATTGTAAACAATCCCAGTTGCTAGCAACATGAGAAAACGATGCCTGGCGAACAATAATCGAACTCAACATAGTAGAACATACCGTGATCACAAACGCCTCAAATGACGTCACAACAACTTACGCGAGAAGTGTGCGGCAAAAACTGTTAACAGTATGGATATTTAAGTGAATGAGCTGTTTGATTACAAGCTGACGAGCTTATACTGCCATCAAACGAAGATAGTTATAAATAATAAAATCAATTGGAAGCTACTAACACTCCTCCCTCTCTCACAGAGAGGAGGCCTGTATCCCAGCAGTGGGAACATTAAAAGGCTGATCATGAACACTCCTCTGGAAGACACAGCGTTGCATGACCTCCCATAAGATGCATCTATAACTTGATGAAGGCCGCGGGAATCAGCTTGATGCGAGACACACAGGATTGGGTGATGTGGTGACGCTTGGGTTCAGCAGTGCATGTCTTTTAAGTTAAATGATAAACACCAAACCTTAGACTGGAGGCTTAAGACAAATGACATATCAACAAATGCGTCGTGATAGCTGTTGAAGAAGTGTTTAAAATGTATGGGCATATCAAGCCCAACCGAAAAGTCACGAGATCAATTCCTTAGATTTTGGCAATTTGGTCATCGTCTTCAATGTTAAAATGACAGAGAATATTGTCTAGAGTCTCATCCTCATCGGAAAAGCAGAAAACACCACATGCCACGCAAAATCACATCACACAGTGTCAAATGACGTCACAACAATTACGCAAGATGGGTGTGGCCAAGAAAACGGTCACATCGGTCACGTCAGGGACATGTAGGTGAAGGTGCCGTTGGTTACGTGCTGACGAGCTTACACTGCCATCAAACGAAGACAGTTAACAGGAATAAAATCAATTGGAAGCTACTAACACTCCTCTAGAAGACGCAGCGTTGGATGGCTTCCATAAGGTGGGCCAGTGACCTCATGAAGGCCGTGGGAATCAGCTCGAAAGCAAGAAGCACAGAGTCTGTCGATGTGGCGACGCTTGGGGGAGGCCTGTTTTCAGCAGTGGATGTCTTTCAACTCAAATAATGAACACACCAAACCAAGCAAGAAAAACTGCATTGCACGCAAAATGACCCGACTTAACGCAGTAGGCACAGTCTCTATAAAAGACAAGCATGGTGTGACGTCAGACAGTGTCAAATGACGTCACAACAATTACGCAAGAAGTGTGCGGCCAAGAAAACGGTAACAGTAGGGACATCTAGGTGAATGAGCCGTTGGTTACGTGCTGACATGCGAACGAGTGTCACGCATCAACATCAAACGAAAACGATACTCGCGGGTCACGTGAACTGAGGCTATTTTTAGAGGTTGTGTCTTGTGGGGTCAGCAGGGAAAGTTGTGCGTTTGTGGAGGAAACATATTAGGGATAGTTATAATCCTGTGACTTAAGGCAAACAATATGGCAAGATAATTGCGGAAAATTCAAAGAAATCCATTTTGTTGTCGAACAAACAAATTTTAAACATAAATATGAAGCAGTGAATTAAGTATTTTTTTCAAAACCCTTCAGTATATGATAGAGAACATGATATACTGCGATATTTTTAGACTAGCATCTGCTTATGGCTGAAATATAATAATATAATTATTTTAATACAGGTTCTGTCGGATGTTTCTATTACCTAGGTATAATATTGACATTCGTAGAAACTCTAAATGCACTACAAATTGCCTTGTTATATAAAACTCAATTTAAAAAAAATTCAAAATCTGTTTATTTTTAACCGACTTTCGTAAAAGGACGAGGTTCTATGTTCGACTTCTTGTATGTTTTTTTTTTGTTTTATGTATGTTCACCGATATCTCCGTCAATTGTAGACCGATTTTGAAAATTCTTTTTTTGTTTGAAAGAGTATTTGCCGAAATTTGTCCCATTTTAATTTGGTGAAGATCTGATGAAGAACTTCGAAGATATACAACAGGACTCTTCAAATTATATAACGGCAAATCTCTCGGGACTGCTGCAATCGCATGTCTGTTTATTGTTTATACCATTTCATAACATAACATCACGCCAGTACGCTCTTAAGTGGTAAGCAGATCTCTCAATTGATCGGTTTTGTTCAAGTTACATGATATTCGGGTATCTATTCTGGCGTTATAGGAAACTTACTAAACAACTTACCTATTAGGTAGGTACAACTAAAAAGTGAAAAATAAAAAAACTTTTTTACAAAAAAATACTACCGACTTCCAAATAAGAAAACTACAAAGTGAAAAATAACTTTATTTTTGGAAGTCGGTGTCCATAACGCAAAAAAATGGTACCTACGAAAGACACCGACTGCCAAAAATAAAGTTATTTTTCACTTTGTAGTTTTCTTATTTGGAAGTCGGTAGTATTTTTTTGTAAAAAAGTTTTTTCTTTCTTAAAGGTTGACATTGTTACATTTATCAAGAAATATTTAAATAATTTTGCCTTACGTTATAATTACCTTTGTGAAAGCTGGAGTCTGAACTAGGTTCGGGACCAGAGTATGACAGATCTCCAGGCTGACTCCCATTTAATATAATCATATTTGACGGCACCATAATGCAGATTATTTAAAAGAATATTTCAAACAATTTTGATAGAGGTAAATCTAGATAAAAAGTAATTTTATTTGTGGAGTGATAGTATTGCAGGATTGTTGTGTAGTGTGTGAGAGCAGTGGTGGCCCAGTGGTATCGGCCGCGACTTACAAGTTGTAGGTCGTGGGTTCGAGCCCAGGCAGGCGCTTTACTTAGTGTAAATTATTTCATCACCACTGCTCTCATAACGGTGAAGGAAAACATCGTGAGGAAACCGACATGTCCTAGAACCAAAAATTCGAAGACATGTGACATCCACCAACCCGCACTGGGCCCGCGTGGTGGATTACGGCCCATTCCCGCTCACAGAGAGGAGGCCTGTGTCCCAGCAGTGGGAACATTAATAGGCTGATGATGTGATGTGATGTGATATGTGAGTGTATGGGGGTGATTTGAGTATATGAATGTAATTCCTGAGTGAGTGTTTAAACAGTGCTAAGTTTATCTTTGTTATTGGCTTGTTCTTCCTAAATTCTCACTCCATCACACTTTGAGGCATGGCATTTGATACTTTAACAAACTGACACAGATCTCCAAAATCTCTACCTGAAAATATATTCTAACTACGTGAGAATTTCTTCGATTTTATATGGCTTGTGAGCAAGCCATTACACCCTTTTCACACATGAGAAGTCAGCAGACAGACACCCAAACGAAAATTACGTCTATCTCACAAATCGTTAAATTGTTATAAACAAAAGTATAAGAAACGATTTCACATGTTTAAGTGTAATTCCCCAGGTTTGGGCTAACGATCATTTAATAGAGCGCTATTTTGCTGCACTTTAGTTATTTTACTTGTTAAGAAATCTTTGGAAATGTGGTAGCTTTTAAAAAGGCGATTTTAGTCTTTTTTTAATCTTTTCTTTGAGGAGAGCATGCCTCGCTAGTTAAGGCGCCGGTTCCCTTGATTAGCTGATTTTAAAATGAGAATCACGTCTAAATGGCCAGTCGTAATTTTTTGAAAAAAATATTTATTATATTAGACTATTTTCTTAATAATTGGATCTGAGCAAATTTTCAGTTTTCTTCGTAAAACATAGTGTAATTAATTTGTAAAGTTATGTCTTAAACGGACAAAAACTCGACAATCACACCAAAACCGCTGGGCGTATTTTAATGAAATTGACACCATCTCAAAGACAATTTAATTATCTACATTTTGATCTGAGCCTTTTTTTTAAATTCATAGAATAATAAGGAAAGTACAAAAAACTACTAAATTTTGGGTCGCGCGGGTGCGAAACGAGTGCGCGTTTTGTTCCCTCAAGGTCGTTGGCGTTAGTCGTAGTCTTAAGGGCCTTCTACCGCTTTCGTGCCGTAAAACGGTTACTTTCGTTACTAAGGAGTATGCTTCAGAAAGTAACCGTTTGAAAAAAAAATACTATTTAATCATGTGAAACATGTTTTTTTCGTGTAACTAATAGTTTTGCTTTAAAAAATTATTAACAACACGATATTTTTTCGCTACTTTTGGATACTCCTCCAAAACTACTTGGATGTTTAAAAATATTTTAACACAGAAAAATTTATGGATAGAATTTCTTTGTAACTGAAATAGCATAAGTAAATCAGAGAATATTTTGCAAACAAAACTGTCCAAAAGGAGGTTCAATATGCAGGCCAGTACTGCGTTAACATTGGGGAATATATACGCAATAAGCTATACTGCTGAGCATATGGTCTAAGGTTTGATGCCCGAGTCGGGCAGTCTTATTTGGTTTTTTCATCTGTATTTTCTCAGTAGCAGTTTGAAGTCTGAATCTGAACAATAGGCTTGCTCCCTTTTTTTGGGTTCCGTACGCGAAGGGACCAAACGAATCCGTCATTTAAAATTGTCACAGTATAAGCATCTTGTCAAAGTCATACAAATTGTCAATCTTTTTTTTTATACAGCTAAATGCTCAAAAATATTTTAAAGATAATATTTAAAAAAAATGACCTACCTGAGTATCCGAGTAATATCGTTGTTAAAAGCTCGTTAAGTACATAAATTCTGTATCTTTTATTTCAAAAAATATTGGAAAAAAAGGAATGAGAAGCCACCAAAGTCGGCATTGAATACAAAATTTTTAAACTTTCCATTGACCTATGAAATTGGAATTTGGTGAAAATGTTTATCACATTAGAATAGAATAGAATAGAATATTCTTTATTATGTACACCATATAAGTTACAGAATGTATAGACGAGGAAAACATTACACTGGGTGACACAATGGGCGGCCTTATCACTAAAAGCGATTATTGTATTATAAAAAAATCCTAATTTTTCTATTAAAATCTACTTGTTTTAGCGATTTGGTACGGAACCCCAAATGTGCAAAGTCCGACTTGCACTTGGCCGGTTTATTGTTTTCGTGGAAAAACCTTCAGAAGACGTCTGGGATTTTGAGTAAAAGACCAAGGAGTGTGGGCATTTTACTTCACTAAAACCCGGAACCCCCTCTGTGCAACGCCTCTTAGGGTACGTCCCTGGGGATACTGAAGAACCATCTCTGTGCCGGAGCTTCGCTCATTTCTTCTTCTTTTTCATGTGAGGATGTAGCAACCTCTGGTGTCAGAGTTAATTAAACCGCCTCTAGGAACCCCACAGGCCTCTGACTTGGCTATTTCCGACTTACATTAACAGTCCAGGTTACCTCACGATGTTTTCCTGCACCGTTGTCAGAGACAATTGAATGAGCGTGAATTTGAAAAAGTCGCATTGGTATTTGCCCGGAAATAGACCCACGACCTGAAGTACGAGAGGCAAGGTCTTAGCCACTGGGCCACCACGACATTGATCACTGTGCCATCGCCTTTATTGCATGGTATGCAAAGTATGCCATGCCTACAAGTTGTTTTCAAGAGTCATCACGAATCGTCTCGCACGCAGGTTTGACGATTTCCAGCATCTCGAACAAGCCGGATACCGAAAAGGCTTTAGCACCGTATACATATGCTGCGGCAGGCTATACAGAAGACCGAAAAGTATAACCTGCCTCTCTGTTTAAGACAATACGTTGGATAGCCTAACACTAGATAGACCGATGACCTGGTTAAGATTGCGGGAAAGTGCTAGCTGTGAGACGCACGGGATCAGTCAATGTGGGGAGGCCTATGTCCAGCAGTGGACGTCTTTCGGCTGAAATGATGATGACGCAAAGTATGTGCTCTCCCTAACCCTGCAAGAAATACAGGCGTGATATTATAATGTTACCTACCTACTGAATAAATCTCACGGTTGTGAACACTAACCGGCTGATTGACCCCCTGAGCCTTGGAACAATACAACCCATCACTAAACTGTGCTTTTTTGACACAACAGTTATCTCCAAATTGATGGACCATGGGAACCATACAAATTATAGGAAACACTTATTAGACATATCGTATCGAATACATAATTGTTAAAGTTTTATATCAAAAACTAAAACAGCCATGGGGTGATTAAAAATTTCATTGCAAAATCATGGGCGTAGCAGAGACAATGGATTAACGTTTTCAATTAAAAGTAAAAAAGTATAGATATTTTGTCTATTCGTTATATTTCTTTCTACTTTATACGGTTTGTGATTTTCGTTTAATTATGAATTAGTGTCAATTGGTTTCGCGATTTGTATCTGGTGAAATTTTGTAATTTGCGTAAACAAGGAGTTGAATTTTCTCACATTTATTTTTGTTATTATCTTCATTATAGTTTCGTCAAGGGTTGTGGGTCTAAAACTTGTTTATACAACGAGTCACTGAGATTTTTTACAAAATAATCACCGGATGATCATTTTGGAAAAAAAAACATCATGATGCAGTTTATACAAGTAGCAAGTATATAATATGGGACAAGCCAACAGAACTACCTAACCCGGGTATCAAACCCCCAAATAAAGGATTGATTTATTGAACACAATCAGACACTGCAGTGCAGTCTTAAGTGCAGCGTCATATTTATTTTGTTTCGATTTTATTTGTAACCTGTAGAGAACCTTAGATACAAAGGTAACGATTTTTTTTGGGACAATCTCACCGCATTATTCCCAAACCACTGCAACTCCTGAAAGCCAGAATCAACAGTGTCAACCACCAGAAAAGCGCAAAGGCAATGAAGCTCGACGAAGTCCTGGAGAATGAATTTAACTGTCTTGGATCCCGCTACGAAATTAATCAGAAAAGAATAACGTAGGAAATAATAATATAAATTTCCACTTCCCTCCATATCAAGCAGGAGACAGAACAAACAAGGCCAATAGGCACAAAGGGTCGTTTACAACTGGGATAAGCCCAGTTACCTAGCACCACGGATAAACATTATTAATGGGTCCTAACATTGTGAGCTGTTATATTTGATTCCAATAATAGGTATAGGTAAGGATTGTCGAATCTCCTAAGAACACGATAATTACCTCAAATATCTTTTAATTGACTTCCGAACCACATTCTCCAACCCTTCTCACTTGAACCTCGTTATAATTTGTCAACACAAAATAACCGAAACGTAACGATACAAAAATAAATATCTTTCGATAATAACGATACCTATCACAATCGCCAATCGATTATAACTTAATCGAGTTATACGATTTATAGAAATAATCGGGTTTGATTTATATCGAATACAAAACTCACTGAAAACTCTACCTTCAAACTCATAACTAAAGTTCAATTTTCTTTAATGTCATAGTGGTAGTCAAATTCAAATTACACACTTGAAAGACGACCTTGCACGCTTGAGATACAGTTCAATTTTGATTGGTGACACAGTGGTGTATGACTACAATTTGTATCGTTGTAATATCAAAGGACTGCGCCAGCGCCGTTTGATACTAACGTTTGAATAAATCAACAAAAACGACGGGCGGCGATGACTAATGTACTATTTATAATTTGTATTGGACTTAGAAAGGAGTGGAGTAGGTTGATCTGGTTTAGTTGATAGAGTTATCGGAATTATTGGAGATGCTGTGAGGTATAAAGGAAATGGTTAATTAGTTATTGTACCTAAGGTATGATTGGAGACAAAAGTTCAGATTGTTCGAAATATATTTTAAGAAATCACGGGAATTTAAGGCGATGACTTCGATTATTTATTTACCTATTTCACCCGACGAAATAGATACAAAAATATAGGTGAAATAGGTGAATAAATAATCGAAATATATTGTTTTTCAATTATGAAACGCGAAAGTTTTAAAGTTAATATCAATTTAAGACTTAAATGATTAAATTCCAAATGTTAGGAGTGTGTAGATTTCTTTTAAATTTTGATCAAGAAGCTGGCTTGTGAAGACAACACCTTTGTCATTATAACAGTCCAACCCTTATGTTAAAAGTAGGGTTTGAAGAAAGTATAGTAAAAATCTTCTAATTAATTCTTCGTTTTTTTTCTTCCTAGCTCAATCCCACTTTAAATGGAGTCAGCTCTCCTGTTTTTGTGGCGCCAGGACAAAAACTGACAGACCCGACAACCCAAGACAGGAGGAGGGTTGTCGAGTCTGACAGTTTCTCCTCCAATATAAGTTGCGACTTGCTAGTTATGCACCACATCGACTAAGGTCTGCCTCTACCTGTAACCTTTTTGTAATATCTTAATTCGATTTTTAGTTTACCAAAAACAAAACTAAAAATCGACCCCACAGTTTTTTCTGATCCCACTAATTTAAGTTAACCTAATACGAGAAAGCCTCATAAACAAATTATAGAAAAACAAACAGAACTACAAAATAACTTATAACGCATCAACAATGCGGTAATTTAAATAAATTACACTGTAATTAATAATTTAACCTGATGAACTTTTAAATTAAAATAAATATTATGTGATTTATTGTAGGGCACAATTTATTGGTTTAGTTTTGATGGGTAATTGAAACAAAAGAATAATTTAAAGGTATTTTACCCCCTGAAACGTCTAGTTCGAGCATTATTAGTTTATGCAAGGTTTAGGTCTCAGAAAGTGAATACATACTTATCATCATCTCCCTCTTGGTTTTATCACAGTTACTGCACTGACATGTGCAGAGTTACTGCACATGTCAGTGCAGTAACTCCTACTTTCCAAATGAACCGTCATCCTTTTGTACTAAAACATTACTGGATGGATTGTGTGAGCTTGACAAGTTGACAGGTCGGTATAGAAGAAGAAAACGTGTTGCGACGATCTCAAGTAACATGGGACAAGGGCAGGAAGATGGTGATGGTGCCAGTATCTCCATTTTCCCACATTGCCATCAGCCATAATCTTGAGAGTTCATTTCCTACTTTTAAATCATTTTAGAGGTATGAAATCAAAAAGATTTCGATAAATTACCTAAATTATTTAACCAAAAAGCTATCAAGCCTAGATAGACAGAGCTGGACTCCTTTGTAGAGAAAGGGTCGTTAGAAGCTAGAAAGAAAAGAAAATCAAGTTGTCAAGTGTTGAGTGTTGGTGTTATTGAGTGTTTTTGTGTTGAGTGTTGGTGTTGACAAGTTGTTGTTGGTGATGTTGAGTGTGTTGTGTTGTCTTGCATGGAGGCATTTAACTTGCAATTGAATACCACAAGCATTTAATAATCATCAAAATTTCAGCCAAAAGTAGCTCGTGGCTAAATAATAACAGCCGCACGGGTCGATCATCAAGGTTAAGCAACGCTTGACGAGGTCGGTCCGTGGATGGGTGACCATTTCAACATTCCGAGATTCCTCCGTGCCTCGGAAAGCACGTTAAGCCGTTGGTCCCAGCTGTCATTTGAAGATCTTTGACAGTCGTTACGGGTAGTCAGAAGCTTGAGATCTGACGCCAGTCTTGCCAAGGGGTACCGTGTTACCCAGTTACTGGGTTATGGAGGTCAGATAGGCAGTCGCTCCATGTAAAACACTGGTACTTAGCTGAATCTGGTTAGACTGGAAGCCGACCCCAATATAGCTGGGAAAAAGGCTAGGCAGATGATGATGATTTCAGCCAAAACACGTCCACTGCTGATTACAAGCCTCCCCCAAATATCACCACATCGACCGGTCCCATGCATCATCATCATTTCAGCCGAAAGGCATACACTGCTGGACAAAAGCCTCCCTCAGGCGTCGCCACATTAACTGGCGGTCCCGTGCGTGTCGCTGCTTTTAATAATAACATTAGCTAGATATCTTATACCCAAATTACATATGAACATCTACAGTAAGAATCCTATAACTAATAGCAATACAGACCGTAGTTAACAACTATAATCTTAATATCCTTTAATGACATAATAAGGTATTTTAAAGAATTCCTCTAATATGTAATTACGTCAGTAAACGCAGATGATTGGTCCGCATCAATATTTCATTTTGAACGTTTTTCTTGGCTGGCTACTGTGTTACTTTGTAGTAAATTGTGAGAAATAGGACGCAACGTAATGTCTCGCCTGCGTTCTCTGAAGGAGTAGATATATGTTACTTTGTAGTAAAGAATAAGAAATAGATGTTCATAATATCTCGTCTTCATTTTGCGAAGGGGTAGTTAGAAGATACAGTAATTCATAGCAATTTATAGTTATAATGTGGTCATGAATGGGAGAAATACTGACACTGGGGTTGTTACAAAGCAATTCAAAAGAATAAAACCCAATAACACTATTTCAGATCAGCAACTGTAGACAAATGAAATTAACCCACTGCTGGGACACAGGCCTCCTCTCTGTGAGAGGGAATGGTCCGTAATCCACCACGCGGGCCCAGTGCGGGTAGGTGGATGTCACATGTCTTCGAATTTTTGGTTCTACGACATGTCGGTTTCCTCGCGATGTTTTCCAAACACCAGACAAATGAAGCATGTAATTGTATTTGTTCATTCTTTCAAAAAAAGAAATTGTAATCTGGATAACTGTATCGATTTTGGCTCATGATGAGGATGGGAAATGGATGAACTCAATTTATGAAGTTTTCTTTCGAGTTCTTCAAAGCCAAATTCTGGACTATCGCGAAAACATGTTGCGTTGCGTAGCTGTGCGTGACGGTTCGACGTGTAAACTGCTATACGGATTTTGATGAACCTTGGCACACTGATACCTGTTTTTTTTTTTGCCCCGGTATTAAGTTTCCTCGTGATAATCAAAACAATTTTACACCCTCTCTCTGAAAAAGTACATAGAGCTTCAATGAATGTTTAATTCCTAATAAGGGACTGCATTTGGAGTAGGTGAATTGACAGTTGAGAAATTGCTCTTCAGTTAGAGACAGGTTGCTAAACCGCTTACAAAACCTGTATTTCTATGTAGAAAAATAATGTCTGCAAATTATAGATTTTATAGACTTCACGGCATACAAATTAAATGGCCACCCTTTCTTTGTGTTCTTTGATTAATATACAAAACCTGAGTGATACATATTAATCACGAAAACTCGTAGATATATATTGCGATTATATCGCATTGAAAGTTCACATTAACAATTCTTGGGCAAAATGTGCTGTATTATGTTTAAATATATAAAAATAATAAATAAATGGATAAAGTGAGAAATGAGTATATTAGAGGAAGTTTGAAAGTGGCGCCAGTGACAGAAAAGTTGAAAAGAAACCGTTTGTCCTGGTATGGTCATCTGATGAGGAGGGATGAAACGCATGTTACTAAAAGAGTTATGAATATAAATGTGGATAGATGGAGAGGGAGGGGACGGCCAAAGAAAAGATGGATGGACTGTGTGAGGAGTGATATGAAAGAAAAGGGAGTCAGTGATAGCGTGTCGGGGGACAGGACGGTATGGAAGAAGCAAACGTGTTGCGCCGACCTCAAGTAACATGGGACAAGGGCAAGAAGATGATGATGACAACTGTAATACTTGTTATGTTTAAGCTACAAGCTCACAACCGAACATAAAAATATAGACACCTCATTGATAATGATTAATAAAATTATGCCTTTATTTTAACTTCGTAGCAGTCGCCTTTGCGGTGTTGACCTCCCTAAAACCTTCAACCTAGCATCCTTGTATAGCTGAAAAATACTGAAAATAAACATGAGAACAATATTTCCCAAAGCCTTATTAAAATAAATTAGTCTGAAAATCACACATAGCAAACTTTTTCCACGATTCCTTTGTTACAAAAACATCAAGCACAATTAAAACAAAACCGCCAGCAACATCAAAAAGCCGCCGCGAACTTCAAAAAACTAAGCGGTATTTCGTTGAAAAACTAAGCACAATAATGCACTAAGCTCACCCCTTATCCGTCGGCATAAGTTATGCTAACAAGTTGGTTTGCGTGACCTGCGGCTCGTTAGCCGAGCCAGGCCGAATGCTACCGTTACACTGGCTGGTAATGTGATGTGTCATTTTAAATAGCCTCTTAGAATGAATGATCCGAAATAAAATGGTGTTATGAGTATGGTGTAGGGTGGCTGTGCGTTTGGTGGTTTTTTTTGAGCTTGGTTTTTTTTTTGGTTATTTATTAAATAATTAATTTACATACACATTATAAATATGCAAGAAAAACGAACAGAGAAATACAGAGGTCATGTGAAGAAATCTAAAGAAATCTCTTCCAGTATACCTGGGAGAGGAGAGTTCAAATTTAACTTTATAAGTTTGTTTTTTATAATGTGGTTAGTTTTAATAAATAAATCTTATAAAATAAATGGTTGATTACAGCAGTTAAACAATCAATTGGCGACATATTAAATAGGAACAGGCTTAATGGCCAGCGTTTACCCCCCATTTCTTAATTAAGAATTTGTGGTTGAGTATTTGTTAAGCTTTACTTTAGCCTGACAACCTGGAAATAAAATAGGGTTAAACGCAGAATTCTCGATTCAGAAACCAGCCTATAATTTTCTGTACTTATTACTTCTGAATGCTAATAAAAATAGTTGAAAATGAATAAAAGAAATAATAGGTAGGCAAAGAGCAACAAACAACAATGGCATGATTGTTTAGCAGTTATAAATTATTGTTAGAAGAAAATTAATTAGTTTCTTATACCTTACTGTAAGGAGTTTCTTATATTATTGATAAATCAATAATAAATGGCACAGTAGTTAAGCACGAGCTTCACTCTCATTCTAAGTATAAAATTCTTTGTCTTGAACCTACTTCAGAAAAAAACGGTTTCATTTTATTTTCTATTCTAGTAAGATTGGAACCAATTATTTGTGTGTGAAAGTCCGTATATATAAAAATATTTACTAATCAATCAAACCTCAAACGATTTGAGTGAGGAATACGGGTAGACCACAGCGTGTTCGTCTTCTTCTTCTTGTCGAGTCGATGAAGAACCCTTTAAATATTTTGGGACCAGTAAGCAGTCACACCAATAGCAGCGTCAGTGGCGTTCATTAGGTCCTCCAAAGTGCGAAGGTGGGCACTTGGGGTACTCCAGCAAGTGTGTCATATTCGTCTTTCTATAAAACCCCACTTCGCCAAATTGTCTTCGCAGCGCCCTTCTTGGGTACGGAATCGATTGAGTGCTTCCCATACAGGCCACTGCAGTTCACGGCCTATATGTTTCGTTTCCAAGTATAATTTTCGACTTTCAAGCAGCGAAGTCACTGGCAAACAAATTTTAATTGTGACATTTAATAGCCTAATTAAAATAAATGAATTCACTTTGAAAAAGCTAGTAGGTATGCTCTAAGATTATTTACGCATTACTGCAAAAAAAGTATTTAAAACAACGTATTTTCACAACGAACCATAATACTCGTACTTTACTTTTGAACCTAATACTTTATTACCTCCGGCCTCGAATTCCCAAAGGAACAGATACTCGTAGCTAGTACCAACCCACCTGTAATGTAATGATAGTATTATGTACAACATTACGATATGAACAAGCCTATCACATTAACTGAACATAAGTTAGTTTTCATTTTCAATTACTTACATAGGTTATTAACCCTAAGTTGTTGTTACGAGTAGGTTCTAGTTTAGTAGGCCAACTCTTCTCTTCATGGGCAATGAGGTCTTCCATAAAATATACATTAGGATTATCATGTGTCTTTTAACGTGCGAAGATCACCAAAAAAAGATTTCTATAGATTAAGGCTCTGTAATGAAAGCTCACAATTTTTTGTGAGCATTTGTCAAACGCACCTTAGCTGCTCAGTGACTGGTTGAATGAATTTTCAACAGCATAAGACCCTGCCTGTAGCATAAGACTATGAGTCAAATTTTTTTTTACTGAAACCAGGGGGGTGACCATAAGCTCTTAAAGTAAGGTTATTTTTAGTGTGCGTAAGGAACAAATGTATATAATTCATATATATCTCACACACAAAATAACCTTAATCTAAGAGCTTATGGTCACCCCCCTGGTCTTAACCTCATGATTATCTCTTTATTACTAGCTCATATTTGAGGCTTCCTCGAACTATTTTAAATTAAACTTTTTTTTTATTTGTAAACAAGAGCAGTAGACATAATTATAAAATTGCTAAAAATCACAAGCAAAAAGCACAATCGTTATTAAAACTTTACAGTCTATGAAATGACCCGTAACGAAAGAATCTTGCACATTTATTATGTTTCTCATACTCTCAGGGCTTAAACCAAAAAGAGAGAACCTGAGCACTTAAACAACCCAGAACATAGCTCTCTGGCGTAGACGTATAAGTAGATCAGACCTCAGCTAAACTGGGCAGAGGTAGACGCCCAGGGCTAAACCCCTTAGTCCACTAGCTATTTAACATCACAAACTAACCTGCCCCCTTCTTTTCAGCATCAAACCCCCCTCAAAAGACGGCGTCACCAAAAGCAACCCCAGCAAGAGACACAGAGAGCGCCTCAACGCTGAGCTGGATACCCTGGCTTCTCTGCTCCCCTTCGAGCAGAACATCCTCAGCAAACTGGACCGGCTGTCCATCCTGCGGCTGTCGGTCAGCTACCTCCGCACCAAGAGTTACTTCCAAGGTTAGTGAGATTTTTTACCCGACTGTTGAAGGAGGGTTATGTTTTATTTATGTATGTTTACTAAGCAGCAGAAGGACGGACTTATACGAAAGTATACACGAAAAGAATTTATGGTGCAGTCTTGACTTCTTGATTTTTTATGCTTTGTTTGTGTTTAGCATTTTTTTAACCTGTTTGTTGTTGAAAAAATATTATATCGATAAAAAAATTTGTATTGCTATTCATTAATCGGATCTAACAAAAAATCACCGAATTCGGTATGTTTTTTTATTAAACAATGTTACTGTCATGCAAAAATAATTATTTTTATATTAATTATAAGAAAATTTAAAGAAAATTGTAATTATTTTGATACAAAAATTCTATTATTATATAACATCACCGAATTCGTTATTGGTTCTATTAAACTGAGTCATTAAAAATTGTTTATTTTTTTATAAAAAAAATATATATAGAAAAATATGAGTGAATATTGACGGGGCAAAGCTAAGTGGGGTTTGTCCTATATTCCCCATAAAAAATGTTGGCACAGTAGTCCAAAATAGGGTTGGCTCATAAAATTAGGTAGAGATTGGTTTTGTAATAAGTTTCAGGAAATTGTTCGAAGTTTTATTACTTTTCGTTACCTATAGTTGTGTGAAGCTTGGTGTACATCAAGGTTTAAGTAGTGATTTGTGTCGTAGGATACATTTTTCAAACTGCCCGGCTTGATGAAGATTATTTTTTGTGCAAAATTCTGGTGGCCTAATTTTGATTGATATCCTTGACCACCAGGTTAATATCAATTATGTTACACTCTTTATATACTGTCGTGGTGGCCCAGAGGCTAAGACCTCGCCTCTCGTGCTTGAGGTTGTGGGTTCAAATCCGGGCAAGTACTAATGGCACTTTTTAAAATTCATATGTACCTTCTAAGTTACTCTTGGACGGTGAAGGAAAACAGGAAACCTGCACTTATATAGTTAATGTTAGTCTGAAACAGCCAAGTCAGAAGTCTGTGGGGTTCCCAGATGCGGCTAAATTAATTCTGACACCTGAGGTGGCCACATCCTCATACGAAAAAGAAGAAGGTTACACTCGATTTATTTATTTAGAAGACATTTCCAATTTATATTTAGATAGAAATGAGGCAGCTGATGGTGATAAGGATTGTGAAAGTAGCACCAGGGATATACTCTTGTTGCTTATAAATCTACATGTTTCCTAACTTTAATACATAGTCATATACACTTAAAACAAAAACTACTAACTAACTAACCCTACAAATATACTAGGTATTCTAAAATATGTCGTCGAAAAACTCCTCCACATCGTTGTCCACTGGTATTGTGCCTAAAAGACTGGCAGCATTGCCACGTTGTATGGCAATGCTTTGCCTCTGACCAAGCCAAAAGTCAGTCCTTGGGTCACGCATAGTGTCAAATAGGCGTTTCTAGATCTTTAGATAATGCGTGAGCACTCGGACCCCATGGACTAATAGTTTCAACCCCAAACGGCTTGCAAATATAACTGCTGATGAGATTATTATATTTCCGTCGCTTGAGTTTCCTTGCAGCGGCAGCGCCAGCACAGCACAACGAGCTAGGAAGATGAGATGACGAAAGTATTTTATACACTGTGTATATTTTTATCTGTGTAAATAAATTGCCCCCTAATACATAGTCACATGTACTGATAAATTTAAAAAAATAGTATGGTTTTGAGGAGCTCGTGGCTAAATAATAACAGCCGCACGGGTCGATCATCAAGGTTAAGCAACACTTGACGAGGTCGGTCCGTGGATGGGTGACCATTTCAACATACCGAGTTACCTCGGTGCCTCGGAAAGCACGTTAAGCCGTTGGTCCCGGCTGTCATTTGAAGATCCTTGACAGTCGTTACGGGTAGTCAGAAGCTTGAGATCTGACACCAGTCTAGCCAAGAGGTATCGTGTTACCCAGTTACTGGGTTGTGGAGGTCAGTCGCTCCATGTAAAACACTGGTACTTAGCTGAATCCGGTAAGACTGGAAGCCGACCCCAATATAGTTGGGAAAAGGCTAGGCAGATGATGAGTATGGTTTGAAAACTCTTCTACAGCCATTTCTTTTAATATTTTCACCACTCATACAAGATATGCCACAGACAACATATTAAATTTTACAAAAAAAAAAAGTTTTTTCTGCTAAAAATCGGTGCCAGAACAATGAAAAACAAACTCAGCACAAATAACGAACCTATTCTCATTTTAAACCCAACACCTGACTTAAAATTTAATAAATCGAATCTTAGAATCGGTTGCATACCGATGTATCGATTACTTATAAATACCTTTCCCGGCACTTATTTAGCGCTGTCAGGTAATTTTATTGCGGACTACAACGTATTAATATATGTGCCGTCTCGATCCGTTCTCGATTCTCTGGAATCGATACCGCATTCGATTTTGATGTAATCGAGATGTAGTTTAGATGCGTCTTAGAGTAATCTAGTACAGGTTGACTTTTGCAGTCGTTTTGATAGAGGGTAAAGTTTGAAATTTAATCTTATCTTTACCAATATTATAAAGAGGAAAGATTTTTTTGTTTGTATGTTTGTTTGTACCGAATAGGCTCCGAAACTACTGGACCGGTTTAAAAAATTCTTTCACCAATAGCTACATTTTTCTTGAGTGACATAGGCTATTTTTAATCCCAAAAACGGGTCCTGTGGGGTAGTCCACGGGAGTGAAACCGCGGGGAACAGCTAGTCTTATATATACATATTATATTATAAATGCGGAAGTTTGGATGGTTGGATAAATGTATGTTTGTTACTCAGTCACGCTAGAACGGCTGAACAGATTTAGATGAAACATAGATTTCACGCGGACGAAGCCGCTGGCAGCAGCTTAGTAATCACACAATTATTCTAAAGGCGAAAGTTTGTATCTTCGTTACTAAATCACGCCAGAACGGCTAAACGGATCCGGATGAAATTTGACACAGAGCTAGACTATAGTCTGGAATTGTATATAGGATACTTTTTATCCCGGTAGAAAGTTCCCTTGGACGAATCCACTGGCAAAAGCTAGTATTAATTTATGTGCCGTCTCGATCCGTTTTTAATTCTCTGGTATCGATATCGCATTCGATTTTGATGTAATCGATGTAGTTTAGATGGGTCTTAGAGTAATCTAGTACAGGTCGACTTCTGCGATCGTTTTGAGAGGGGGTTAAGTTTGGAATTTAATAGCATGTTTCTGTATTTTTAGAAATGGTATTTGCATATTTCGAACGTTAATATTTATGTGTCCAATTGGTGCTTTTATAAAGTTAGAGGAAGGGTCCAAGTTTATAAAAAAGTGAGCATTCATCGTTCAACTTTTATCAACTGATTATACCTCACTAGCAAGACGCACCCTCGATTTCTGTGTTAAGAATTTGAAGGTGAGTATTTGTCAAAATCTAGCCTGAAACCCGGTTTAAATTTGAAATTAAAGTAAAGAAAAAATACATAGTAGGATTTGACACGTTATGAACTCCAAATAAATTCAGCCCTCGTTCTAAACTTGTCAAAAATAACAACAACAGAAAATAATGATCATTAATGGGAAACAAAGTTAGCTAAATATTGTAAATGTTTCCATGCCGAATGGTAAAATATGGCTGAGCTTTGATATCATAACAACTATTGTATATTACCCATATTTGCAAAATAACATTCTATTCTATTCTAGAATTTAAATAGTAATTTTGTTTTCTTTGAAGCGACAACTTGCTTTTGCAACGTTTCATTTTACAAACTTTGCCGTAGACTAGGTACATTTAAGATGAAGGGATGTACAACGACGCCAACGTGTCAGGCATTGACAAAAAGGAATAGAGCTATTAGTCATGTATAGCTCTGTAACTACCTCACACAGGAACCATGATGATTTTAAAACGTCATAGTACGAACATGAAATTTGAGGCTCTAGATTCGAACGATATTGATTTGCAACTCTGTCCCCAAATCCGTCACATTACAGCAGACCCCAATGATCTATCACCGTACACTTCAGACCAAACACACCAACCCACTTTAAAATGAAAGATAAAAACCAATACACAATACCACTTGTTAATTGGACTCGTAAATCTTAACAAAAACCTTCCCGCTACCAATATATGCATATATCAACGTGTAAATTATGAATACTGCTTATAATTTTATTCAGTACCGATGAGATATAAAAATCAGTAGGGGGCTGGTGGGTGTTTTATTGTAAACTGTCGTGTATTTAAGGGATCGACGACGCGTACAGTATGTTGTGAGGTTGTACTGACGGTGACAGAGGTTTTATGGGTGAAAAATTATAAGAAAGAAAAGAAGATAAAAAGTTTATTTGCAACAAGCAAGTAGCGAGGATATCACAAATAGGCAATAGAAAAAAATACAACAAAGAAAAAAGATACTAAAAATCGTCTAATATTTAATATAATTTGTAAGTATCAAAAACACAACAACAAAGACCAAATTAGACCAATTTTCAAGTAGTCTGCTGCAGTTGGTGACCGTCAGTTTACTTCAATATTAGATTTGATGTCACTAACGGCATTTATTTTTTTGAATTACATTTAAACATATAAGTGGCATATATTTTTTTGTATAACCTATAAAAATTCTTTATTTAATTTTTTACTCTATGGGTTTGAAAGAAAAAAACTGGGGCAAAAAATTATAACTAAAAATAGCACGCCTATATTTCCTAGGGTTGGACAGAGCTGCTTTTATAGAACAAACACAATACACCGGTTATGTTTAAGTTCCATGTAATCAGGATCCAGGCGGGGGATTTTGGATCTAGTGGGGGGTGAGCCTGGCCAATGTCCAGACTCCCAGACTGAGAATGCCCGGCGTAAATGAGGGATGGCCAAACTGCACTAACAGCCCTTTTCTATTTCATCTGAAAACCTAACTTATTCGTGATCCGACGCTTAAAATCTGCATTTTTTTTTCAATAGATTATATCCTGAAACATGTACCTTCTTCACTCTTATAAGGCGTAATTTTAAAGGGCGCCAAGGGTGGTAAATGTTGTCTATGCCCCGAGCGACGAAATTGCTAGATTGGGCCCTGCATGTTATAACCAGATTTACTACACTACAACACATAATAATACCGTACATAATAAAACAATAAAGAGCCCTATTTACACAGCAAACACCACACATGCAAGCTGTAAGAATCACTAGGAAATGCTTGACATAATTTTCGTAGAAATGCCTCCACACAGTTCACATGTTTCATTTTAATATACTGCTGTATTTAAACTTGACACGTTATGACTCTGGGTTCAGTCGGTGCCAAGACAGTTTGGTTCTGTTTCCTAAAATTATACAGGTATGCATACATTACATTCTTAAGAAAAACGTAGTAGGTAAGTTGACTAACGGACCTTCATGATGCTCCGATATCGGTCGAATTGCATCGTATAGCGTCCATGTGAACGTATCGTTGAGACATCAGAAAATTACCTAATCTAGCCAGTTTTTACTACCACTGGCAACTAAATAATCGCCTTATTATTATTGCACTTTAAAATTTTCAACTTTCGGAAAATTTAACAGTATCCTTTAATATCGTTACTGAAAACGGCCAGTTAAGGTAATCTCATAATGCGACTCTTATGGGAAAAACTGAACATTTAGTAAAAAAAACCTACATAAGTGCCACTAAGGTTCTAAAGTGAAAAAAATCTTATTCTGCCAAAGAAAACTTGCTGGAAAATTATTAGAAAATAAAAATAATATCACAACAGCACGCCTGTACGACGAAGGGTTAGCCACAGCTGTGTGAAAATGCACTTAGAAAAAATATCTTGTTTTGAAAAAATATCTTCCATAATGCCTTGGAAGTTGGGTAGGCCTTTGGTGTGGGATGCAACATGTGTCGATACCCTTGCGCCATCCCATCTTCTTAGCACGGCGGGCTGTGCTGGGGCAGCTGCTGCTGGTGCAGAAAACCTCAAACGGCGCAAATATAACAACCTTATTGGCAGTTATATGTTTGAGCCGTTTGGGGTTGAGACATTAGGTCCATGGGGTCCGAGTGCTCATCGAGTGTTTCGAGACATTAGTAAACGGTTAGTCGACTGTTCGCGTGACCAGAGGGCTGGCCTTTTCTTCAGCCAGAGAATCAGCATTGCCATTCAACGTGGCCATGCTGCCAGCGTTCTGGGCACGTTTCCCATTGACATCGATGTGGATGAATTTTTTGATGCGCAATGAGCCCCTTTTCCTCTCCCCTTTGTATGTAAGTTTGTTTTGTTATTAGTCATAAGATTAGAAATATTCAATTGTATATATTGTTTAAATTATAAATAAAAACTCTTGTTTTTAAATTCAAAACACCATTGACCTTAACAGTACTCAAAAAAGTACCGATAATTCTAATTAAATCGATTGTTGAAGCATCGATTACAGCGCGTATACCGATTCGAAACGATTTCGGCCTACACCACGGGGAACTCCGACTATAGGACAAAAAAAAACCTTCAGCTCAGTACCGGTAGCATGTAAATTTATCGGTATATTCTTAGTACCCATCATAATGCATGATTAATGTTTTCGAAAAGTTAATTTTTCATGTAACTTTATATCGGGACATCCATCTTGCTTTCTCTCGAAAAATACGCCGGAGAAACGTAACTTTGAGTTGCTTAAAAGGGTGTTTTTTGATTCTGTTGTTTCAGATAGTCGTAGTGTTACCATTGAGTTTTGCATCTTGTCATTGAGTCGTAGTGTATCATTGATTTCTAGTGAGGTTTGCAAATGTCTATGTATTCATGATTTACATTGACTACTGCCTGTGTGAAGGTTAATATCTGAAACCTCCGGCATCGCTAAAAATACAAAAGAAACGTTTATTCTTCTGTAGTTAAACTTTGGTTAGAAATTTCTAGATTTATAATAGGTAAAATGTTGTTGTAATAATTCAAAACGTAATAATGAGTTTTTTGTACAATGACGGCACATTTGTGCATAAACCGTCGACCCCATCATCGCTTACCATCAGGTGAGATAGTGGCCAAGCACGAGCCTATATTAAAATAAAATAAAAACATATCCCTCAACATCCCTCAAAGTCCAGAATAATAGACTTTATTTTTGGGACACTCCCACGGTTGTCCCAGTGGTTTGGGAATAGGACGTTCCCAAACCACTGCAACTCCTGAAAGCCAGAATCAACAGTGGCGACCGCCAGAAAAGCGCCGAGGCAATGAAGCTCGACGAAGTCCCGGAGAATGAATTTAACTGTCTTGGATCCCGCAACGAAATTAATCAGAAAAGAATAAAGGAGGAGTAGGAAATCAAAAACATAATTTCCACTTCCCTTCATATCAAGCAGGAGACCGAACATACGAAGCCAATAGGCATAAAGGGTCGTTTACAACTGGGATAATCCCAGTTGCCTAGCACCACGGATAAAAATTCAGCTGTTATATTTGTTCCAATAATAGGTACGGCAAAAACGCTTGAAGCACGGAAATTTGTTCTAATTTCCACAAGGTCCGTATAGTAAACAACTCCTGATGCAGCCTGTACATTATTCAAAATAATATTGCGTTCATTCTACCAAAGAATACACTCCCATAAGATATGGTGTGCAGATTGTACATATTCGCAGTCAGATGTAGAACACTGACATAAAGGCGAGACAACGAGCTTGAAGGAAAATAATTCACTTTTAAAGTTTATTAATTATTCTGGACTTTGTTCGGTAAATTTTGAGAACGACACCGATCTTCATCCATAATAATTCTCTAGTCACCTGAAATTACATAGAGTTCAAACCCAACCCAACACATAGCCAACGTACACTGACGCCCATAACTCCGATCATCATCTGCCTAGCCTAGCTTTTTCCCAACTATATTGGGGTCGGCTTCCAGTCTTACCGGAATCAGCTGAGTACCAGTGTTTTACATCGAGCGACTGCCTATCTGACCTCCGCAACTCAGTAACTGGGTAACACGGTACCCCTTGGCAAGACTGGTGTCAGATCTCAAACTCCTGACTACGCGTAACGACTGTTAAAGATCTTCAAATGACAGCCGGGACCAACGGCTTAACGTGCTTGCCGAGGCACGGAGGAAACTCGGTATGTTGAAATGGTCACCCATCCACGGACCGACCTCGTCAAGCCTTGCTTAACCTTGATGATCGACTCGTGCGGCTGTTATTATTTAGCCATGAGCTCCTCACGCCCATAACTATCATACCGATATCACAATATAATAAAATCTCAATCCACAATACATTTTACTAAGTAAACATTGGGCCGCTCGTACCAGCTACCGCCCTGCACGGCCCGGAAGGGAATATCGATCCCATGCTAATTTAACACCGTAACAGTACTTTATTGATGGGAAATCGCTCCTATAGCCTCCATAAAAGCCGCCATTAAATAAAAAAGTCTCTGGATTTTCGGTTTAGGGGAATATTTGGATTTATTGGTTTAGAGGGTAGTTGCAGTTTTGTAGGTATTTTTATTACAAATCATTTCATCAATAACTTTACACCTGCTAAAACCCAGGCGTGTCTTTTTTCCGCTAAAAGGAGCCAATTCCACCCGGCTCCTACTTTCCGTGATGTAACCGTGCCAATAACGGACCATCTTGAGCTTCTTGGCGTTACGTTGACATCGACTCTCAATTTTGGGCCATACATTGAGGCAAAGGCTCAGCTGGCTGGCAAAAAGTTGGGGATCCTTGCGAAGGTGAGAAGGTACTTCACGCCGGAACAGCTGCTCAACTTGTATCAAGCGCAAGTTCGATCGTGCATGGAGTACTGTTCTCATCTCTGAGACGGATCTGCCAAATACCAACTTGATGCACTAGAGTCGATCGAAAAGCGGGCCAAGAAACTCATCGGTAATGAGGCACTGGTCAAGTCAAAGCTCCAGAGCCTTGAACATCGTCGCCGAGTTGCCAGTTTGTCGGTATTTTATCGGTTACATTTCGGGGAGTGTGCGATGGAATTACATGATTTAATTCCGCCAGCCCGTTCCATCATCGGACTACCAGACGTACGGTGATGCGTCATCGGTACATGGTGGACATCCCACCCATACGCACAAAACGTTTTGGGGACACTTTTATTATGCGTACAGCTAAAGAGTGGAATTCCCTGCCGGAATCTGTGTTTCCCGATAGCTACAATCTAGGGGTCTTTAAGTCAAGAGTGAATAGGTTTCTTCTAGGCAAGCGTGCTCTATCTTCGACCACATCATCGCTTACCATCAGGTGAGATAGTGGTCAAGCGCAAGCCAATAAAAAAAAAAACTTTATACCTATTCAGTTTACCTTTTTTTATTATTATTTATAGGCTCGCGCTTGACCACTATCTCACCTGATGGTAAACGATGATGTGGTCGGCGATGTAGCATGCTTACCTAGAAGAAACCTATTCACGCTTGACTTAAAGACTCCCAGGTTGTAGCTCTCAGGAAATACAGACTCCGGCAGGGAATTCCACTCCTTAGCTGTACGCATAATGAAAGTATTCCCAATACGTTTGGTGCGTATGGGTGGGATGTCCACCATGTATCGATGACACATTGCCGTACGTCTTGTAGTCCGATGATGGGAATACCTAAATGTAAATAGGGTGATCTGTAATAAAGGGACTAACCTATCTCAGACAACCTTCTTTAAATAAGTTTTGCATTTTGTTAAATAGTTACTGTTTTTTGATGCCGAGAAGAACAAAAACAAAATGTTTCATTATTTGGCTCAAATGTGGCTTGTTTTTATTCAGCAAAAGCTGCTGCCAAAATTATAATTTGCAATCGTGACAATTAATTTTGAAAATAAACAAATTGCACTAAATCTACGTAAATAATATCATACATTTGAAAGTAACTCTGTCTGTGTATGTCATCTTTAAACCTCGTAACGGCTGAATCAGATATAAAGTTGGCATAAAGGTAGGCCATGTCCAGGAATAGACACAATTGTAATGCACCGAGTATATTCTCTTGGGTTATTATCCGATTATAAGGAACTGACAAAAAATGGAGCAGTGGTGGCCCAGTGGTATCGGCCGCGACTTACAAGTTATAGGTCGAGGGTTCGAGCCCAGGCAGGCGCTTTTCTTTGTGTAAATTATTTCATCGCCACTGCTCTCAAAACGGTGAAGGAAAACATGAGGAAACCGGCATGTCCTAGAACCAAAAAAGCGAAGACATGTGACATTCACCAACCCGCACTGGGCCCGCGTGGTGGATAACGGCCCATACCCTCGCACAGAGAGGAGGCCTGTGTCCCAGCAATGGGAACATTACTAGGCTGATGATGAGATGTGTGTGATGTTGCAAAAAATAGCCCATCGAAGTTACACTCGAAAAATATATTTTTTTAAATTCATACAAAAAGTATATAGTGTCATCAAACTCAATATCAACATTGCCAATTAAAAATAAACCATTACAAGAATTATAACAAGTTTTCCCCAGTATTTGTTCTAATAATAAAATTCGTTAGCCTTTTCTGAGAACTCAATAAACCGAGTTGTATTTTGTTGCCAAGTTCATTAGTTGAAGCAAAAATGTGGCTCTTTCACAGGAATTACTGGGCTAGGCAGAAATCCAGGCATAGATTTATTGAGAAGTACTTGTAGTAACGTAAAGTTTTGTCCGAGATTAGGGAATTTAGTTCGGTTCAGGTTTCTGGCACGGACAGCATTTCAAGCTGTGTTATTTATAGTTTGAAACTAAATAAAATATACAATAATGCAAGGTACTATTTGATTAATTTATTTCATAGATTCAATTGATGAAGGAGCTTTTTAACAAGCTTTTATTTAACTTGTTATGTATGTCTGTATGTTTTTATGTATGTATGTATGTAGGTGTGTTCGGGTCAAATCTTGCAACGGAATTTTAAAGCAGTTATCCTCAACCAGTTAAGATGAAATTTTGTATACACGTTTAGTTTGAGTGACAATGCATGGTTAGCTAAGTGACGTCATTCTTAATCCAATATAGTGGACGGCCCAAGATGGCGGACTAGTTATTTTTTGTTCACTGCCATGATATGGATATCAAAAGACAGGGTTTGCTGAGAAGAATACGAAAAAAGCTTGTTTTAAAAAAAAGTTTTAATGCATAATTTATTTTTTTTAAAATAAATTTTCATAGAAAAAATCATGCAGAACTAAAAAAAGCACTACAAAATCAAAAATAACAATAGTTTTTAAATAAACGATGTCTTTGCTTATACTTTTGTTTCGTTTTCTGCCACCTCGTTTTTTTAGTTCTGTTAGAATTACGTGTCCCTGATGATGCTGAATGACTTAAAAATTGTTATGATTTCTTCGAATAGAATCTATAAAATGTTTTTAAAGTTTGAACTGGTTAAACTTAATAATGAAATGTTTGAAAGATATATCATTTTTGAAACTGATGTGGTTACTTTCTCATGGCAACTCTAGAAAAACTCAGGAAAATGCACAATGTTCACACATAAGGTGAATTTAAATTACAAACCTTCCACTACTTTATACAAAGTTCTTGTTACACATAATTATATTATTCAAATCAGAACTCTAAGCAGCTACTTTTTAGGGTTCCGTACCCAAAGAGTAAAAACGAGACCATTATACTAAGACTCCGTGGTCCGTCTGTCTGTCTGTCTGTCACCAGGCTGTGTCTCTTGAACCGTGATAGATAGACCGTTGAAATTTTCACAGATGATGTATTTCTGTTGCCGCTATAAGAACAAATAAAAACAGAATAACATTTAAATATTTTAGTGGGGCTCCCATACAACAAACTTGATATTTTTGTCAAGGTCTAGTAAGCCACTTAGCGGTTACGGATCAAAGTTACCCGATTGCTCGGGAACTTTTGGTTAAGCGCTATGCGAACGTGAGGCTTTTGGCGGACGCCCACGTCTCTCGTATTTTGTCGTTGCCTCGCATCCATCGGGTTGCCATCCTACGAGTGGATTTGGTCAACCCACTGAACCGTGTGACGGTGGCCTTGAACGCCTTGAAGCGATTAGGCCTACCCATTGACCAATGGGCGTTTATGTTGTTGTGTTATTTTTTTGCGATAACGGTACGGAAACCTTCGTGCGCGAGTCCTGCTCGCACTTGGCCGGCTTTTTTTCGTATTAACATTAACTCCATTTACTTTTCTTTCCTTTAATACTTCCTTTTTTCCTGAGCCAACATTTTCCATCACCACATTAAAATAAAGCTCATAAAGCAAATCAGCCTTTATAAGAAACAAATTAAAATCTAATTTGGCGTGCACCGAGTTGAAGGTTGCTCCGTCCTAACGACGTATATAATTGATCTGATAAAAACGAGCTAAAAACCTTTGGTTTTGGTTTAGTCACAATATTTTCGTTCGTTTCTTTGTTTTTTTGTACTTTTAAATTTTCGTCTGACGGTGTAATTTAAGTTTATTTTTAACTAGCTGTTGCTCGCGGCTTCGCTCCCGTGGACCACCCCATAGGACCCGTTTTCAGGATTAAAAAATAGCCTATGTTACTCGGGCATAATGTAGCTTTCCAGAGGTATTTTTTGATTTCTTAAATCAGTCCAGTAGTTTCGGAGCCTATTCGGTACAAACAAACAAACAAAAAAATCTTTCCTCTTTATAATATTAGTATAGATAGAATTTGAAAACGATGGTATTGTTACGTGAAGAACAACACTATTCTAGACTATAATCTATCTCTGTGCCGGAAAGACTGGAATCCGACCGCAATATAATTGGAAAAAGGCTAGGCAGATTGCATCTATCTCTGTGCTAAATTTCATCCAGATCCGTTCAGCCGTTCTGATGTGATCGAGTTACAAACATAGAAATACACTCACAAACTTTCGCTTTTACAATAATACTGTGAAGTGACTAGCTTCTGACAGCGGCTTCGCCCGCGTGAAAAGTTTTATCAGACAGACGGACCGTGGAGTCTCAGTAATAGGGTTCCGTACCCAAAATTAAAAAACTGGACCCTATTACTAAGACTCCGCGATCCGTCTGTCTGTCTGTCCGTCTGTCACCAGGCTGTATCTCATGAACCGTGATAGCTAGACAGTTGAAATTTTTACAGATGATGTATTTCTGTTGCCGCTATAACAACAAATACTAAAAACGGAATAAAATAAATATTTAAGTGGGACTCCCATACAACAAACGCTATTTTTTGCCGTTTTTGCGATAATGGTACGGAACCCTTCATGCGCGAGTCCGACTAGCACTTGGCCAGTTTTTCCCTTTGGGTACGAAACTCTACAAACGGACCCCGAATGAAAGTCAACGGGCTTTGTTATTCTAGCATTGTTTTAAAATTAAACTAAGATTAACTTTACAAATTTTTAAAAGACTCACCCAAGTACTAATGAAAGATTACAATCGTTTCTTTCCCCCTAACTAAATTAACAAACTATTCTACAGACAACAGCCTTCAGTTGAACCAACATTGTTTTTTCAGCCAATTACGCCTGAGCAAGCAAAGACAACCGCCCAGACGGCCATGATGTCATTCTATGTAAACTTTGTGACGTCATCAAAAGCAAACTTTTGGGTTTGAGTAACACTCGGTAATGGAACAATTTTCTTTGCTTTTTTAGGGTTCCGTACCCAAAGGGTAGAAACGGGACCCTATTACTAAGACTCCGCGATCCATCTGTCTGTCTGTCCGTCTGTCACCAGGCTGTATCTCATAAACCGTGATAGCTAGACAGTTGAAAATTTCACAGATGATGTATTTCAGTTGCCGCTATAATAACAAATACAAAAACAGAATAAAATAAATATTTTAGTGCGGCTCCCATACAATAAACGTGTTTTTTTGCCGTTTTTGCGATATTGGTACGGAACCCTTCGTACGCGAGTTCGACTCGCACTTGGCCGGTTTTTTTAGAAATTTTCTTCTCTTTGGGGATTTTTGATGGTTATACTAGAGTTATGTTACCCTGGAGTTATGAGGGAGGCTTTTGCCTAGCTTTATAGGCTTAAAAAATTACAACCGACTTCCAAACAAAAACACTACAAAGTGAAAAATAACTTCAATTTCGGAAGTCGGTGTTCCTGTTTTCGTTTCTTCGTTTTTTGACACCGACTTCCGAAATTGAAGTTATTTTTCACTTTGCAGTGTTTTTGTTTGGAAGTCGGTTGTAATTTTTGTAAAAAAGTTTTTTATTTTTCACTTTTTAGTTGTGGTATAATGGACCAGTTCTATAGGCTAGGTACCTATAACGCCCAAAGTGAAGCCAGAATAGATAAACTCAATAACATGAAACTTAAATTAACAAAACCGGTGGAATGAGAGTATACCAGGGTGAACTGTTCACACCTGCGTACTCCTTTAAAGCGTACCAGTGTGATGTTATGTTATGAAATGGTTTAAACAATAAAGAGATAAGCGATTGCAGCTATCCCGAGTGATTTGCCGTCATTTATTGAAGAGTTCTGATGTATATCTCCGAAGCTCTTCATCAAATATTGATGAAAATGAAATGGGACCACATGACAAACACCAGCTTTCGAATAAAAAAAGAATCATCAAAATCGGTTCACCCAATAAAAAGTTCTGAGGTAACACACATAAAAAAAAAAAATATACAATCGAATTGATAACCTCCTCCTTTTTTGCGAAGTCGGTTAAAAAGAGGAATTTGTACTATTTTTGTAACATTTGTGTAAGCCAAATAGTTCAAGGCATGGCCAGGATTTCAATAGATACCAGATGTGAAAAAACTTTGTTTTCTAGTGGTTTTCATGTCTTGGATTCTGTTCATTGTGATTGATTTCTGGTTTTTCAAATAAGTATAGATACTTGTTTTGGGTCTGGCTGTTTGCGTATGTGAGTTTAAATATTTCTATAAGCATCCACGATACAAGAGAAATTCCGATAAGAGAATGTGAAAAGGTTCACTGCTAAACTAACCTGTCATGAACTGTCAACGACGAAATTGCCATACATATTAACCACTGAATTTGCAGACTAACCACTGGTTCACCACCAAATGCTGGTCCTGCTCCATAGGGCAATCTTTAGTGTAGACTAAATCAAACTGGTTAATTTATATTATGTTTATAATAATAGTAATACTTTATTTTTATAATCATTTCTTCTATTTTTGTTTAAAAATATTGACTGGCAAACTGTTCCGATGTTGTTGAATTAGGTAATTTACCTATGTTTGCAATATTTGTAACTATGTGAGAACCATGTTCCTGTTTAACAAGTGAAGGAATTTACCTGTTAGTGCTTGTAATACTTTATACCTATATGTAGTATAGAAATGCTAGATGCATCGTCCACGGATATGAATGAAAATATTAACATAATATATATTTACATAAGACCGTACATTAAAGATTTTTTTAAAGAGTAGGTATGGAGTTTCTTCTCCATAACAAGCTGCTTTTCCGAATGCACGGTAGAATCAGTTTTTATTACTTGTAATTGTTGACGTTCAAAAGTGCCGCTTAATGGCCTAGTTCAAATAAATATATTTTGACTTTTGACTTGAAACCGCGGTTAAACAACCTTGTACGTACGTTTGTTGCACCCATTGTACCCTGGTTTGGAAATCTGGCCTGTTCTTTATTCAAAACAAAACCTAATTAGTTAGTTTTATAAAATCCTACCCACATTAACCACATTAAAAGGCAAAACCCACCACATACTGACCATAATTACCCAACCCGTCTCAAGAAAATCAGAGTCACAATATTTATTAAGCCACCACAAATTAATTTCCTATCAAGATTTTTATGTTTTCAAAATCAATTATGGTACGATAAGCATGGCTTTCGAAGTGACAAATTAGCCTTTTTTCCTATGGAGTAGAGTGTTTTATGAAAAACAATGATTTGTGATAAGGGTAACTAATCAATCATGCGGAATAAAAGCAATGTTAGGAAAATGTGCCTTAATATGATGTAGATGGTGCATTTTTTGTTGTGATCAACGGCATTGTGGTGGAAGAAAGATTGAGCTTTGTTTTAATGAAATAATGTAAGGAAATCATAGAATAATTACGAACTTAATCTATACTAAGACTAATACTAATTACTAATAATATTATAAAGAGGAAAGATTTTTTTGTTTGGTTCTTTGTTTGTTTGTACTGAATAGGCTCCGAAACTACTGAGCCGATTTGAAAAATTCTTTCACCAATAGAAAGCTACATTATTCCTGAGTGACATAGGGTATTTTTAAGCCCGAAATTGGGTCCTCTGGGGTGGTCCACGGGAGCGAAGCCGCGGGGAACAGCTAGTCATATTATAAAGAAGAAAATTTTTTTTGTTTGTTTGCTTGTACTGAATAGGCCCCGAAACTACTGGACCGATTTAAAAAATTCTTAGACCAATAGAAAGCTACATTATTCCTGAGGGACATAGACTATTTTTTAAGCCCGAAATTGGGTCCTCTGGGGTGGTCCACGGGAGCGAAGCCGCGGGCAACAGCTAGTCTTCTTGTTAAAGTATAGTTATCCGTCGTTGCTTCAATTTCGTTTGGGTTGCCTTTTCTAAAGTGTGTTAGATTAGCTTATATTCTAACAGAATGCAGCTGAATATGATTTTCATACATAAGTCAAAGTCAGAGTCAGGGTCAAAGTCAAAGTTAAAGTCAAAGTCAAAGATCTTTATTGTGAGACAGTGGTTACAGAGTTGTTATTGAGTTATTTTTGTATGTGTTTGCACTGCTCCACCATGTTAGGCATACAATATCTTTGAACAATTTGTGACATAAAATCAAGTCTTCTTCCCATTGGGTTAGGCCGACAACCGAACGCCACCTGAAATGTCCTTACATTATTCCTTTTGCTTCGTTTGTGTTCATACAGTTGGTTGTTTGACTTTTCTCAACTGAATAAGATTTTCATACAAAAAATCAAGTCTTCTGCCCATTGTGTTAGGCCGACAACTGAACGCCTTGTGCTATGTGCTTACATTTGAAAATACACGTGCACTGATTTCATTAGTTATTATAATTTATTTTTCAACACACTTGCTCATAAAGTGGCTCTAATTTCACCGCAATTAGGCACATAATGACACCTATAATTAAACAGTGACTTTTTCATTGCTATTATTCACAAGTGAGTTATATGGTTTTATTTTTATTTTATTGGTTGAGTTGCTTTGTTCTTAAAAAAGTTTTGATACAAAAAAGGTCGTGCTCAATAGTATAAATAAATTAATGTACGTATTGCTTGCTCATTTCATGCAACTTCGTATTTAAACAGATAATTTCAACGTGTACGTGTTTAATAAATAAAACTTTTACTCAAATATAACTTTTGTTTTCTCTGTAATAAAGAAAACATGAAATTCCCCATTTTGTACGTGGCTAAAACGCCATCCGCGAAAAGCCAAAAAAAAAAGAAACCTCATTATTTTAGTAATTTAGTCTATGGCCAACCGCCATTGTTAGATGCGCGCGTATAGGAAAACTGATAATTTTTTTCCGCCATTGCGAAAAATTTTTCACAACTCGTTATCACTGTTGAAAATGTTTTTCTAGTTTTATTTTCTTCACATGTGTGTTGGAAAACGTCGTATGACACACGTGTGTATTGATGATTACCGTCCTCGGCTCTCTTAAGACCCTCACCTAACGGCTCGGGTCTCAATGGCGCCTCAGCGGTAATCGCCAACATTACACACTTGTACCATAATGTACTATTGACATTCGTTCTAAAAACTGAAAATAGCTTTTTTATTGCCCTAAAAGCAAAAAGCACTAAACCAAATATCGTCAAAATCCGGCTCCATATTTCTTTTGTTAAAAATATAACAACAAAAGTCGTTCAAATATATCAAAGTTATTTCAGCATTAATCTTTAGATTTTAATCTTAAAATAAGCTCCTAATAACAATAGTTAGCACTTAAAGTTTTCACAAAGTAAGCCAGTTTAATGTTTTATAGTAGTTACATTTACTTCTTGTAATCTTTGGCTGAAATCTCTTGAAATTGCTCAGCGTTTTTAAGGCTACTAAAAACTTAGTAATGCGTCAAGCCGTTTCTGAGAAAATGGGTCTTGAAAAAGAATGAAAGACGGCTGGAAAATAAAGTGATTATATTTATACGGGTTCCGTGTTTTCACTTTAAACCCTGAAAATCGTTGAAAAACTTACGGTTGTTTTTTTAACACGTATTGAAAAAAAGACGTGAGGTCTTGAAAAACGAAAAAAAACTATCGGTTTACAGAGTACCGCTTATTTTCAGAGAAATGGAAAATCTACCCTATTTACATACGTTCTTTCGACATGTGTGTTACGTCAAAGAACATGTATGGGATTAGAGATTATTTTGAATATTTCCAGTAAAATTATGAAAACGTAAACTTGCAAAATTATTCCTGCTTGGTACCATAATATTAGGAACGCCGGCAGTAATTCCCTTGATTTATTAATTTGTAAGGAACTCTACTTAACGTGATACTTATTTCTACTTAACCCATTTCATCATCATCGTCATCAGCCTATTAATGTTCCCACTGCTGGGACACAGGCCTCCTCCCTGTGAGAGGGAATGAGCCGTAATCCACCACGCGGGCCCAGTGCGGGTTGGTGGATGTCACATGTCTTCGAATTTTTTGGTTTTAGGACATGCTGGTTTCCTCACGATGTTTTCCTTCACCGTTTTTAGATCAGTGGTGATCTAATAATTTACACAAAGTAAAGCGCCTGCCTGAGCTCGAACCCACGACCACGACTTGTAAGTCGCGGTCGATACCTGCACTGGGCCACTACTGCTCTCTAACGTAATAATTATTACTGATGTAAAGAGCTTTAAACACCAAATCAACCTATTACTATAATCCTAGAAAAAGGACCTCAAAAGCGTCGTATTCTTAACGGTACATAATAATGAAATTAAAAGGCACTTTGTATGAGACCCAGTAAACAGTTAACTAGTTAGAATAACTCGTAAAGCGTTGCTATGGCAAGCACGCACACTGACGAACAGTTGGGGATTGTAAACACTACGCCTGGTACAGGGTGTTGGCAGAATGTAGGAAAGAAAAAAATACTGCTACGGTGTTATTTGGCATACTGAAATGGTATAGCAGGCTTTTAGGTAGATTCAGAAAATAAACAATGTTTATGAAGATTTTTTTAATTTCTAATTGGCGTCTCGCAGTTCAATCTACGCTGCTTAACCGGATTTCCCTGTAGAGATTAAACTAGAGTCTGTAGTCAGGCACAAAAACTTAAACTAAGCGACCACGCTGAGGGCTCTATGGGGTCATACCTCGGTTCAGGGCGTCGCTGGGAGCACAACTAGGGCTGTATCATGACTAAAGTGGCTCTGAAATTACCTACGTGGAGAAGAACAGACATATACAATATTCATGTAGTTTCATTATAATTTTTTATGTAGGTGCATAAAGCAATGTGACATTAACATTAAAAGCGGGATATTTACCATGTTTACCCGCAATTACTTTCAGTTTATCCGTGATCATGGTGCTTGCAACAGCACCGAAATATCGGGAACTCGCAACAAACAGTAAACATGGTAAATATCCCGCTTTTAATGTTAATGTTAGTGACCATGACAGTTTAAAAACAATGTGACATTATTTACTCCAGTGACACACAACCATAAAAATAAAGAATTTAATAAAATAAAATCCTCTCAGTTAAAGAGAATTACCAGATTTTATTTCTTTATTATTTACTTAAACTTGAGTCCATTCTCATAAAAATATACCATTTCTTGCAAAAAAAAAAACACAAATAGTTAAACTCAGTGACACAAAAAGCAACACCCCATACTCAGTAGGGCGCGACGGGCCCGCCCGCCCTGCTCTTCGCACTTATAAAATATAAATAAGCCTACATTGTACACAATCTATGCATCGATGCTCGCTCACCGCGCTAAAGGAAATTGTTGCCTTGAAGGGCGGCTATAAGTACCTTTACCTGGCTATATGTACTTATAACCCGGCTATATGTACTTATAACCTGGCTATATGTACTTATAACCCGACTATATGTACTTATAACCCGGCTATAACTTGGGTCATAAGTACTTATATGTGACTGATGGAAAACCTTTGGTGTTGGATTGGAAGTTTTGTAATAGGTTGGGAATTGAGAGTCTGAAGATGAAACGTAAAATTGTAGATATATGAAAATTGAAAATATTTCGTGCTGCACTTGCAAGCGAATATGCACTTGCAAGCGAATATATTTTATGAGTCGTGCGTTTTTTACATTTTTCAAATTGGCATTTTAATCAGTTGGTTTTTGCTCACTCGTTCTTTGTAGAAACAACAAACCAAGGTAGGATTATGAGTTCATAGTTTTAATGCTTGACCGATGTGGTATATATAGTTCAGTGATTGCTTCTTTGCTCGTTAGATAGCGAGTTCGTTGTATGTACCTACACTTTAATGACTACAAAGTGTTTGAAAAAAATAAAAATTTGGTATTTAATTTTAATCTTACTTTTCTTTACTAACATAATTTAAATACTTACTAATATTGGATACCGTTAAGGGTTTAATTTAAGATGTCGAAAATTTTGTATGTCGTTTTTGTGGCGAATAAACACTTTTTCTTTCTTTCTTTTAACTTTCTTTCTTTGTTTCAATGGGATGACGAAAAACTTGTCAATTAGATTGTTTGGGTTGGTTGCATAGAATGTACCAGAAATTTAGCTTTCTTTCTTTTTTCCAATATGGCACTAATAAGAAATATCAAGTATTTTTTTATATCCAAACACATTTGGGGCTATTTGCAGTAGGTCATAAAACAAAACTTTTTTTCAGGGTAAAAAGGGGCCCTATTACTGAGACGCCGCGATCCGTCTGTCTGTCCGTCTGTCACCAGGCTGTATCTCATGAACCGTGATAGCTAGATAGTTGAAATATTCACAGATGATGTATTTCTGTTGCCGCTATAACAACAAATACTAAAAACAGAATAAAATAAATATTTAAGTAGGGCTCCCATACAACAAACGTGAGTTTTTGGCTGTTTTTTGCGATAATGGTACGGAACCTTTCGTGCGCGAGTCCGACTCGCACTTGGCTGGTTTTTTTTACTCCTTATAACCTCAACTATCACCCTGTTTCGTTCGATCCAAGATTTTTTGCCCACCCTGTATATGTTAACCTACACTGTCACACTGTTGAGTAAATGCCTCAAGTGATTAAAGAGGCTAAAATAGTTCATCATCATAATCATCATCATATCAGCCGAAATACGTCCACTGCTGGACATAGGCCTCCTTCAAGCGTAGCCACATTGATCGGTCCCGTGCGTCCCGCATCCAGCTGATCCCCGCAACCTTCACCAGGTCATCGGTCCACCTGGTGGGAGGCAGGCTTTCCAACGCAACGTTTTCTGGTTCGCGGTCGCCACTCCAGAACTTTTCTGCCCCATCGGCCATCCGTTCTGCGAGCAATGTGCCCTACCCACTGCCACTTATGTTTGGCAATTCTTTGGGATATGTCGGTAAACTAGTCTTGCGGATTTTTACATTTCTGATTCGATCAAAATAGTAAAATAAAATGTAAAATAGTAAGTTAAAACGAAATCTGAAAATTAACAAAGTTTTAATTCTTCTTTACCTACTTTGTGGCTGAAGTGTCTGACCTACGATGAACTTGCACGATTTAATTCATTCACCTTTTGCCGCAGACATTGTAAATTGTAATCGTTGAAATCTTTTTATAATGTACCCTCGGTTTTTTTATGTATGTATCTATGTATCAATGTAACGGAATCTTTGAACGTGCTTTTCATCCCCTTCAAAACGTCGGACAATGCAATAATTTAGTCAAATATATTTATTCTCTTGGGCCAATAAGCGGCACTTTTGAACGTCAAACAAAAATTAAAATGTACATGTAATAAAAGTTGATTCTACCGTGCGTGTTTAAATAGTTTGTCCCATTAGCCTTACCAAGATCTTCAGGATTAGCGACTTTTTAGTTCATATTACCATTAAAGTGTGTTATTTTTAGTTTTTAGAACAACAATTTATTTTATTTGTGAAAATGTTTGAACTATGCTTTCGAATAAAGTTTTTATTCGTCATCATCATAATTTAAGTCGAAAGAGTTCCACTGCTGAACATAGGCCTCCACCAAGTGTCGCCACATCGACGGGCCATGTGCGTCTCGCATCTAGGGTTCATTTTTATTAATTTACTAGCTTCTTCCAGCGTCTTCGCCCGCGTGAATGTCGAAAAGTATCCCAAGGAAGCAAATTCCCGGGATAAAAAGACTATTATCTATCTTTGTGCCATATTTCAACCAGATCCGTCCAGCCATTTAAGCGAGAAGAAGTAACAAACACACACACACAAACTCTCGTCTTTATGATACAAGTGTGATCCTTACTTCATGCAACATAAATGTAGGTAAATAGGCAGACTTGATGCCCTAGGCATTCTCTACCAGTCATGGTGGAGAAATAACATGGCAGGTTAATAAAAAAACCGGCCAAGCGAGAGTCGGACTCGCGCACGAGGGGCTCCGTACCATTATCGCAAAAAACGTCAGAAATATCACGTTTGTTGTATGGGAGCCCCACTTAAATATTTATTTTATTCTGTTTTTAGTATTTGTTGTTATAGCGGCAACAGTAATACATCATCTGTGAAAATTTTAACTGTCTGGCTATCACGGTTCATGAGATACAGCCTGGTGACAGACAGAGAGACGGACCGCGGAGTCTTAGTAATATGTTCCCGTTTTTACCCTTTGGGTACGGAACCCTAAAAAGAAATAAAGAAAAATGAAGAGTATTTCAAGTCATTTCAGTCAGTAGAACAGAATATTGTGCTTGCTAAAATAAAATCGAGAACAAAATCATGGAAATACTTTCCAGATGTCTTTCACAATTTTTTTAAGTAACAAAACTTAACAGAATCTCCTTTCTATACACAACCATCCCCAAAAAAGACATCATTAAAAATCACGACAGTAAAAACTGCATACCATAAAAAATCCTTATGGAATCCCCGACCAATGGGGGTCGCATAAAAAGCAGCCCCTTACGGGGGCACCCTTATATAGCTACGAAATTACGGTGGGTAGTTTGTAAAATTTGCCGACTGCTCGAGGGGCAAGGGGGGAGGGGTGACGAGGGGTGGAAACAACCCTTAATGGCGGAATTGCGTGACAGAATTTCGGCAGTGACCCAAGTTGGCCTGTGAAAGTGAAAATATCTATTTAGAGTTGATAATACCGGGTTGTTTAAATGAAATTAGCATCTGTGTTTTTTTTTTCGGTGTGTGTGTGATTATGTTTTTAATGGCTTAATCGAAAATGGTTCGTTTCTATGTAAATTAAATGTTTATGAATGGAAATCACATCAATCCCACGTTCTTTTTATTATCATTCTTGTGCTCGCGTTTGAAGTCTATGTTCTATATTTTTTTTAACTCAATAACTTTTTTTTCTTTGTCGTGGGTGCGTTAACAAACATATAAACTCACATACACTCACCCAGAGCCGGTACAACTATCTGTAGGTCACACAAATATTTCTCCCGTGCGGGTATCGAACCCGCGACACTCAGCGCAGCTGTCAATCGCTTAACCATTGCGCCAACCGATGATGTGGTTGACGATCAAGTTTTTTAAATCACTCATGACTTTTTTGTCTATTCTTGTCTATTCTACAATATGCAGACAAAAAACTGCTTATAAGAATTTGCTAATACGTAAATAACGGATTTCCATTCTTAGAAATTATATTAATAAAGTTGTTATCGATTATACCTCATCGAAACACAGTTCTTTAGCAACCAGTAACAATAAATTTATCGTATTTTATTAAATACCTCATCATTTTGCCAGCCATCATAATCATATTATTATTCACTAGAGAACCGTTTTTTATCAATTTTTAATTACACTTCTTGAATAAACAATCTAAGTAATTATTATTTACGGGAACCATCAATAGAAATTGGCGGCTGAAACGATTTCAATGAAACAATTAAAAATTAATGGACCATCGCTCCGTTTTATGACAAGCAATTTACATAATCTTTACGTAACAAATTAGTTTAACATTGAAGAGCGTAGTGTTGATTTTACGTATTTTGCAAAGTTGTAGCTCAACGGATAGGTCAAATAATTTGCTATGAAAATCAGTTGGTTTTTGAGCTAATTACCTTTTTTATTAGTCTTTTTTCTCCATGTATTTGGGGTTGGCGAAGCATATATTTTGTACTTATATCTAACTAGCTTCTGAAATGCTTCTTCACCCGCGTTTAATGTTTTTTATCCCAAGGAAACATTATACCGAAATAAAAAATAGCCTATGTGCTATTCCAAATTATAATCTATCATCATCATATCAGCCGAAAGACGTCCACTGCTGGACATAGGCCTCCCCTAAGCGTCGCCACATTGACCGGTCTCATGCGTTTCGTAACCAGCGAATTCCCGCAACCTTCACCAGGTCATCGGTCCACCTGGTGGGAGGTCTTCCAACGCCACGTCTTCCAGTTCGCGGTCGCCACTCCAGAACCTTTCTGCCCCATCGGCCATCTGTTCTGCGAGCAATCGTTCTATAATCTATCTCTGTGCCAAATTTCATCCAGATCCGTTCAGCCGTTTTAGCGTTATCGAGTAGCAAACATACACACATCCATCCAAACTTTCACATTTTTAATATTAGTAAGATAATAGTAGATGGCTTTACTACAGAATTGTAGTTTCTGCCTACCCCGATGGGAAAAAGGCGTAATAAGTTTATGAGTATGAACGTAGCTAACATAGTCATGTAGTGAAGTCATCATATCCTTTGTCTTTTTCCATTAAATAAAAAATATGAACAAAGTGATAATTTTGGTAGAGGAGTAGATAGAACTACTGATTTGAAAGTGAAAACGTACCTTGACGTATTGTTATTTACCAGTTTCCCTGTCCTATGAATCATTTATGATTCATTCTATTGTTTTACTATTGTTTTACTAACTGGACAGTGATCCTGTTAAGAAAGTCTAAAAATAAAATAAAGCACCTTTTATTATTACATTTTCCTTCGCATGAAGAAAAATCAGAGCGGTATCAACAACTCTATACAAACCCCAAACATTTCAGCGCGCCGCGGTAAATTTTATTATAACCAAATTGTGAACAATATTTTCGTAAATATTTAGGAACGAGACCAGTTTGTGTACGTATACAAACTAACGTAAATACTTAATTTATGGATAGATAAGTTGAACCGTTAATTTATGAGATCACATGCAAATAAAAGAAACTTAATTTTGTTTGCCTAAATTTTTTTAAGAATTTATTGTAGTGCTTTATTTTAGGAATACTTACTTACCTAGATATATATTTTAGATATTCTGTAACTTTTGCTACTGTGGCAGAAAGTACAGAATACCTCCGCCAACACCTCCCAACAATTCAATAGGAGTGTGCAAGGATCACAGATATAAATAGATAACCGTAGTCCCTCCATCTGTATGAAAACCCAAGCATGCCACTTTTACACACACAATTTAAAAACAAATTTAACTACCAAGGAAGAAAACATTTCCAATACCTCGGCCAACTTTTTCTAAACAGTCTTTACATCTCAATCTGGCATAATTAGGCATTTTTCTAGATTTCCGTTGAATTCCGGTGCCGATAATACTAAATGAAAAGCTTAATTTTACTCCGTTTTTGACACGCAGAGTATCTACAAACAATCAGTATAGTGTGTAGTGCATTTATGAATGTATGTACTTATGTACCTAAATATTGTAGAAAACTATTATTTTTAAAGAGTAAATATGGAGTTTCTTGTGCATTCTTCTCCATAACAAGCTACTTGCCGAATGCACGGTAGAATCAATTTTTATTCCTTGTAAATTTTAATGTAACGTTTAAAAGTGCCGCTTGGTGGCCTAGTTGAAATAAAATATCTTTGTCTCTGTCTTTGAATAGCGTCATCTAGTTAAACTTATATCTGTGGCAAGGATCATAGCAGACCGGGCGTTCTGTAGTTTCTATCAACCCCAATGGGACTAAAGCGTGAATTTATGTATGTATGTTTTCTTTTATATGTATGAACGGAACTATCAATTTCCAATCTTAGAAATAACAGTCGTAATTTCTAAAATGATAGGCAACTAATTAGTCTTGAAAACGTAGTTTCGTTAAGCGCATTCGATGCAGTAATAAAATGCCGTATTGGTAGTTAATCAAACGTGATTTCATGCAAGTACGTTATTCGCTGCTGAACCCCGGAATCGAACATTGAACTCACGTTTCCTTAAACCTACCCACTCTTAACCACGCAACTGTCACCGATTAGTCTTTTAAGGCGAAAATGCCAGTGTGGCCAGAATTCCAATATTCTTTATAGTTAGTTTACTTAAGTAATATAGAATAATCTTTACTATAGAATAATCTTTATTATGTATTCTATATTCTTAGGAGACTAAAAATAAAATTATTCCAGAAACAATTAGATACATTTTCTTTTTTTTTTGGCATTTGCAGCTCAGTTTTAGATCGTATGGTACCAATAATAATGCCGACTCTAATACATATAATTACCTTCGAATTTAACGATTACATGAAATAGTAATTCAGAAGGTTAATTGTACAATTTGATTCCGCCTAGCCCTCTCCATCATCGGGCTACAAGACGTACGGCAATGCGCCATCGGTACATGGTGGACATCCCTCCCATACGCACAAAGCGTTTTGCCAATACTTTCATTGTGCGCACAGCTAAGGAGTTGAATTCCCTTCCGGAGTCTTTGTTCCCTGTTAGCTACAACCTTGGGGTCTTTAAGTCAAGAGTGAATAGGTTTCTTCTAGGCAAGCGTGCTTCAACGTAGACCACGTCATCGCTTAAGATCAGGCGAGATAGTGGTCAAACGCGAGCATATAGATTATAAAAAAAAAGTTAATTTAAACTTAGAATTTTAAATTGACAATAACGTTACGTATTGACGTTGGTCCTGTACATATATATTTGTGGTATACAATAAAGAATTTAATGATAATAATTACCGTATTTCGATAAAAGCACATTTGTTCAGGTGGCTAGTAAATAAATCATTTATTTATTTATATATTTATTTGCGTAAAACATGGTATACAAAGGTCTTATAGTACAAACATAGAGCAGACATGTTTTGCCATAGCATGCAAATATTTGTTACAACAATTTCCCTAACAAAATTATTAGTATATTACAACAACGCTATTTTCTTTCTAGGAATTGTTTTATACTATAAAAGTTGCTATCAATTAACCATTCATACAATTTATTCTTAAAAGCATATCTCGAGTTTAACATTTTCAGATTACCAGGTAATTTGTTATAAATTCGTACACACATAGTTAAGCAGCTTTTATTGTACTTAGCAAGCCTGGGAGTATGTTATGTTTCCAAACAAACATGCATATTTCATTAATATAGAGACAAGGTAGCGGTAACAACCCAAGTTTCTTAAATACTAGCTGACATGATTCCTCAGGATGAAGTCCGTATAAAGCCCTAATGCATTTTTTTTGAGCAACAAATGTTCTATTCTGGTCGGTACTGTTACCCCATATTATAAATTTAATCTAAAACTTCAATTTCATTGAATCTAAAACTAAGCAGTAAAATACAAAAACTCTTCAGAAATTTTAAACAAGCGCATCCTCCCCTTAACAGAAATCCCCCCGGAAGGAAACATAGAAAACTAAATACGCCGTCATTAAAACATCATTGATTCGAATCAGTCGATTTCGTACGTAAATACGCAAATATGTAAATTCGTACGGAATGTGAATATTTTGTAGCGATAGCTATAAATCATTGTATATCGTTGGCTAATTTATTAACTTCGTTTGCATAATTAAGGCATGTATTTTTGTATGTTTGGATTTATTGTTGAGTGTCTAAGTGTGAATGCGAATTGTACATTAGGGGTAAATACGTAGATGGATGTTGTAACGTAACATGTTGGTGATGCAACACCCAACAAAACTAATCCATGCGTGCACGCATGCACTTGCGTTTTGTTGTTTACTTCGGTGCATCACACTACGACAGTTGATATAATGTGTCCTTTTGACCCCTTCTTTGCATAGTTGCAGCGCAGATCAACAACGCTTTTAGATAACGTAACATTCAAATATCGATAACGATTGTTAAAAATTCAATTATCAATATGTTCCTTAGCCTTATCTTTTTCATTTTGGCAATCGTTTTTGTCGATAGCATGTGCAACCCCAGGACGTAAGTATCTTATGCGTTGCAGCATGTCACCACATTTTCGCACCTTATAGAACTAGTTTTGGACCGAATTTGTGGCTGTAATTAGTTGAGTAAGTTGTCAACCAATCATTATTTGTGATGCATTGATATTTTTTGTCGAGATACTGAGGGTTAATGAGATAGGTATTCACAAAAGAAAAAATATCGCTCACAAGATTAAGGTACTCGTAATATTGACATTTGGATTATTTAGAATCTGAGTTTACCATCCACACCTAGTTGCCATTCCACCAATTCGCACCAAGCGCTTCCAAACATCCTTCATAATGCGCACAGCAAAAGAGTGGAACTCATTGCCTTTTTTTCTTTATTTTTGGGTGGGAAATCATCCAATGACTTCTCCCGCTCTGGGTGAAGCGGGAGGGCGTGTCAGACTTTTACTGACTAAAACCCACCCGTGTTCCTTCAGTTGCTTGAGCCAGGGCCGCGGTAACTATTTTCAAATTTATACGCGACCCAGGCAGGCAATTATTCGTCCCCGTCAATTTTGCTGACATCTCTTTGAGGCGCACGTGGAACACTACGCGCCGTCGACTCGGGCCTGATCCTTATCGGGCAGCGAGCTACCCATTACTCGCCGTCCACAAGCCCGCGCCTACGGTGGCCGTGGAACTCACTGCCTGCGTCTGTATTTCCGAATGCATTCAACCCGAATCTCTTCAAAGTTAGAGTGAACAGGCTTCTTCTGGGTAAGCTCACTCCTTCGTCGACTTTGTCTCTGTCACCTCTGACCTAGACTAGAGTCAAGAGCAAACCCGTCACAAATAAATAATAATAATATAATGTAACAACGCCTATCAGAAGGATATAGGACCACAGATCAAAATATGTATTTATAAAATAATTTAAGTATAAAATTAATATTTTGTATCACCCCAAAACTACGCAATAAAAAACCTTTAATCTAAAATATAATGATAACCTACAAAACAAACTGGCATATAAAAAACACTCCCTAGAGGGCGCGGTTTTATTACAATTATAACATATTTTATGTAATTTATTACATACTGCTCCTAATGACTTTATGCTAATCGTAACTGACACCGTGTTTGTTGATAATAAATTAGATGTCTTATGGCGCAGCCCTGAAAATGGAAAATTATTTTTCTGAATTCTTTTACCCCTGTTTCGAGTAGGTAGGCATTTAATAACAATTTCGTTGTCAAGCTACCAAAAAAATAATACTTAAGTGCGCTTTTTTTCTTTTTGATTCATGATAGTCATTGGTAAATGCGTAAATTGCAAAAGACAACTGAAAAAGTTTTTTTTTTACTTTTTGATCGACTCATGGAGATTCTCTAGTTAATAATTTTCTGATTTTAAATGAATATTTGATACACGTAATCAAGATGAAAACCAGTGTTTTTTTAACTCCAGAGTTGCCAGTTGGGTTACCTTTAGTTAAGCCTGCTCCATTTTCAACTACACCATCGCTTACCATCTGGCGAGATAGTGGTCTAACGCGTGAACCTGTCAATAATATAAATAAAATTATTAGTCAGAAAATCTTTTTTTTTTTTTTTTTCGTGTTCTACTCAGCAATCCCTTTCATTTGAAACCCATATCATGTGCACTATCAGTGTACAAAAATAACTAGTCCGCCATATTGGGCCGTCCACCATCTTGGGCCTTCCACCATCTTGGGCCGTCCGCCATATTGGATAAATAATGACGTCGTTTAGCTAACCATGCATTGTCATCTAAACTAAACGTGTTTGCAAAATTTCATCAGAATCGGTGGAGGACAACTGCTTTAAAATTCAGTTGCAAGATTTGACCCGAACACACTTACATACATAGGCATTGCAAGTTCAATCTGGTCAAGCGCATGCCTATAGATAATTAAAAAAAAAGAAAAAAAAAACTTTTATAAACCCTATCCAATGACTCCGAACACTTTGGTGTTTTCAAAATTCCTTTCAAGTTTTAGGCCTACCATAACATGATTAGTCTTTCTGCAGTTACAGATTTCAAGATTTAAAACGTCCTAAGTATTCCATCAAAAATCAACCATATTTAACTTATCCTACGAACATAAACAGAAGCAGTAGCAGTATTTAAATTCGTCACCAATAACTCTCATAAATTTACGAGCAACGTCACAGCACAAGCATATACATTATAACACATATAAAGTAATAAATAACACACTACCGGCGCTCACCGATGTGTGATAAATGTGCTCTTAGTTTTAAATAATTAACTGGAGGTTAAATGCGGTCAGGACGGTGGAAAAAAGGCTTTTTGTATGTACTCGACTTTGTGGCGGCTCCTTTGTGGGGTAGATAGGGTTAACTGTTTAAACAACTGGTTCAATTGTAACTGTTATTGGTCTATGATAGCTTCAAGGTGTACTGCGGTGTTGTTTGTAGAAATATGAGGCCAACCGTTCTGGGGTAGTTTTAACGTTGAATAAAGTTGGACGAATCTAGTAAGGATTCCTGAATAAAATCAAATCAGTTTGTTGTATAAGAAGCCTCAAAGACCTGTGGTTGAACATGACGATTAAATGCGACCTTGTCCTTTGGCCACTTCAATCGGATTTTTTTAGTAATTAATTAAAGTTAGTCACCATCTTCCTAGACTTACCCAGCTAGATTGACTTCCATGAAAACCAGATTCAGCCAGTAACGTTATTCTACATGTAGGAAAGAAGTACCTTCCTGTCACCTCAACTGATCTTTCTCAATTAGCTACACAACACCGACATTTAAATGCCAGACACCAGACTTTCAAGTCTTTGCCCAACCAATTAACTGACTGATCACCGACCAGGTTTAATCGTCACTCGTAAAAGCAATTATAATGTACCCTAACAACCTAACAACGAGGAGCTCGTGGCTAAATAATAACAGCCGCACGGGTCGATCATCAAGGTTAAGCAACGCTTGACGAGGTCGGTCCGTGGATGGGTGACCATTTCAACATACCGAGTTTCCTCCGTGCCGCGGAAAGCACGCTAAGCCGCTGGTCCCGGCTGTCATTTGAAGATTTTTGGCAGTCGTTACGGGTAGTCAGAAGCTTGAGATCTGACACCAGTCTTGCCAAGGGGTACCGTGTTACCCAGTTACTGGGTTGTGGAGGTCAGATAGGCAGTCGCTCCATGTAAAACACTGGGACTCAGCTGATTCCGGTAAGACTGGAAGCCGACCCCAATATAGTTGGGAAAAAGGCTAGGCAGATGATGATGATGAATGTACCCTAACAACGTACAGGACGAACATCTCGATACTGCAGGAGCTCAAAATTTAGAGCAACTAGATTATCGAATGTGTGCCTCCGCAAGGTATTCAACTTCTATGGCCCTATCGCAAATGATAAATGTTGATAACCTTCTGAAGGTAACTATCACTGGAAAATTCGAGGGTAAACGACCTGAAGGAAGAAGTCCTTTACGCTGGTCAGACCATATCGGCGCAAGTGGAGAAATATAATCAAGGAGAAGGTTTTCAAACCATGATGTGGTCACGACCCCCAGCATTGAGGAGTCGACGCAAAAGGTGGAGAAACTGTTACTAAATAATATAGAAAATAGTACCAGAATCACGTATTATCGTACCGAAATACAAAATACAGTCTTCCAACCATACTTTGTACTCCACCACAATTATCCACAATGCTTGCTATATCAAGGAGAATGCTGATAGGTATAATTTTATTTTTTTATCCTTCAAGTCCTAGTCGCTACTATCCTACTCCTAAACATGAAAGTTAGTAAGGATGAATGGATGGATGTTAGTTACTCTGTCACGGAAAAACAACTGAATGGATTTTGATGAAACTTTACAGTAATATAGCTTATACCTACATCAGAATAACATAGGCTATATTTTATAAGGATATTGGGAGAAGTACTAATACCACGCGGGTGGAGCCGCGGAAGGCAGCTAGTAATATTATAAATATGGATGGATAAATGTTTGTTACTCAATTACGCCAAAACGGCTGAACGGATCCGGATGAAATTTGGCACAGAGATAGTAAACTAATGTATGGAAGTGAAGGTTGAGTATGGCAAAAAAGACATGAAAGTAGGATTAATGCAGTAGAAATGCGTGCCTTGCATGTGTGGTGTAACTTTAAAAATAGTTGGGGGAATGATGTAATAAGACAACGTTGTGGTTTAAAAAGATGAGTCTAAAATTGAAAAGAATATGCTAAGATGGTTTGGCCATGTTGAGAAGATGAATGAAAGGCGACTAACGAAAGTTTACAAGGCAGACGTGAATGGAAACGGTGGGAGGGGACGGAAAGACCTTATTGGTGATGCTTCTTCAATCTAGGGGTCTTTAAGTCAAGAGTGAATAGGTTTTTTCTAGGCAAGCGTGATTCACCGTCGACCACATCATCGCTTACCATCAGGTGAGATAGTGGTCAAGCGCGTGCCTATAGTACATAAAAAAAAACCAGGTGCGCAGTACTCATAACGTGTGTGTATGACTAGATGTATGAATGTGAGTGAAGCAAAAGAAGTTTGTAAGGATCGTAGCAGGTGGCGTTCTGTAGTTTCTGCCAGCCCATTTAAAAAATTAAAAAAATTTGATACCCCAAATGATAAGCTTGGAAGAAAATAAATATTTGGGCCGCCACAAAATGGCGCCCAAAAGCCGCCATTTCTCTACTCGCCAATTTTAATGTAGGTTAAACGCAGGGTTAAGACGAATCGATTGATGTAAGAATCATCAAAATCGGCCAACACTTTTGGTCTCTAGAACGCCACATAGGAACAAACATACATACATAGACTGAAAAACACATGACCTTCCTTCAGCAGACGGATAAAAAAGGCGTGAGTTTATGTACATATGTAGCACATAGGCATAAGCTTTTCATCCCGGCATAATGTGCCCTTGGGATAATAAAATACTTCCAACGCGGGCGAAGCCACTGGCAGATGCTAGTAGCTGAATAAGTACTAGAATCAAGTATTACCGTACCCAAATACAAAGTACAGTCTTCCAACTATACTTTGTACTCCACCACAATTATCCAATGCTTGCTGTGTCAAGGAAACAGCTAATAGTTACAATTTTACGCAGCGCGGCCACGGTAACCCGGTATCGCCGGCTAACCCACTACCTTACATAGATGTGGTATCTTTACGCTCTTTTTCCGTTACAAGATAGGCAGGCACTGTGTTGTGCTAGGAGTGCCAATAGAAAGTTTTATTGGGTTTAGTGTTAATTGGAACTGAAGATCTACGAGTTTTGTTTGTATTTTTTTTGTGTTATCATCATAAGCAGCCTTATCTATACTTATAATATTATAAAGGGGGAATATTTGTTTGTTTGTTTGTTTGTACCGAATAGGCTCCGAAACTACTGGACGGATTTGAAAATTTCTTTCACCAATAGAAAGCTACATTATTCCTAAGTGACATAGGCTATTTTTTAATCCCGAAATTTGGTCCTGTGGGGTGGTCCACGGAAGCGAAGCCGCGGGCAACAGCTAGTTGCGTAATAAATTCGGCAAGGCAAAGAGCAAATAGTATGAACAATCGAACAATCATTTGGCGAGTTGAAAGATGTGGTTTTCCGTCTAAATGTTTATTCGATTGTTCTCTTTGCCCTTTGCCTTGCCGAATTCATTACGCAATAAGGCTGCTAGGTCTATTTGTTCCATGTCTTTGTTGGCTTAAATGTCACTGCAAGGCGTATATCTTTAGAGCTCATTGTGACCAATGGTTTCTGAAGAATAAAGAGGAATTGCCGTCACCGTAATAATATTATAGATTATTTCAATCCTCAATCTGTTATTACTCGTATAAGCAGACGACATGGCGCTGTTAACACTCTTTTTAGCATTACCTACCTATTTTTTAGTATTAGCTGTCTTTTGAGTTGCCATAATCCTAATTTATTGCCAGGACTGAGTCGAATCTCTTTGATATCATCTAGTTTTATTAGTTACTTCGTCCCAGAGATGAGAGTACTGCTTCCATCTCTGGGACGGATCTGCCAAGAACCAGCTGGAGGCACTTGAATCGATCGAAAAACACCCCCAAGAGGCTCATTGGCAATGAGGTACTGGTCGAGTCTTGGCTCCAGAGCCGAGTTGCCAGCCTGTCAGTTTTTATCGGTTAAATCTCGAGGAGTGTGCGATGGAATTGCATGAACTAATTCCTCCTAGCCCGTTCCATCTTCGGATTACAAGACATACGGCGATGCGTCATCGGTACATGGTGGACATCCCACCCATATGTACCAAACGTTTTGGGAATAATTTTATTATGCGTACAAAAAAGGAGTGGCATTCCCTGCCGGAGTCTGTATTTCCTGATAGCTACAACCTGGGAGTCTTTAAGTCAATTGTGAATAGGTTTCTTCTAGGCAAGCGTGCTACATCGTCGACCACATCATCGCTTACCACCAGGTCAGATAGTGGTCAAGCGCGAGACTATCAATAATAAAAAAAAAGTTACTACTTTCATTTGAGATTAAACACTTCACTATATCCTGTTCAGCAACATAACTTTAGTATTCATAAACGTAATGTACATCCCCCTTACTAAGAAACAATTTATTTTGCAAAAAAAATAGCACTTATTAGTTAATTACATAATTGTCGTAGCATTTGCAATACGTAGTGTTTTCTCTCACAGCGCAGTTTTATGCTTTCTAACATACTCGTAATTATTGTACGCAAAGTAATGGACGCAGCGTCAAGCGCTGCAACCGCTGGAAAATGAAAGTCGTTGAAAAAACAAAGAAATGTTCGCTGCAATGAGATCAATTTCAGTAATTAGATGGAAATGATTGATGAGCGCTTGACTGGCTGAAGTTCTCGGTAGAAAGCGGTTTTCTGCTTAATTGGTTGAAGGACTAAAAAAGTGAGTGATTATGCTTATCCGTCGAGTTTCATTTTGTGAAGATATGTCGTTACTTGAAATATGTTGGAGTAAGTTAAACACGACTATTTGGAGGTAGAGATTAGGACTGAGTTTACAGCGACGATTTTAGCTCTCGCTACCTATGCAATCTCGTATTATGGCACGTAAAAAATTTAACAGCCTAATGGGTCTATTCTTAAAATTAGCAAAGCTTGGCGAGCTCGGCTTGCTTTGCTAATTGCCAGATCTGTGACTTGGTGACCATCTATAACATATCGGACCTCTTCCTATCCTCGAAAAGCAGCAGCCTTATTGCGTAAGTGAGTTCGACAGGGTCCTCCTGTGCCGCCTATGGTGGGAACACGGGCACGCGTTAGCACTCACCGCGAACCCGCCGCGGCTCTCCGTCACCGGACCCTCCTCTGGGGTGTACCCCCAATCACCGGCGCACCAGAACACATTACACCCTGTGACCATTGCAGGAACCAAACCAGCACATGGATGCCAGATGACGCTTTATATGGCACCTCTGATCCCTCTGTGAATGGTCAGGGGGTCTAATCCCTATGCACAAAGTAGCCGCAGTTTCGGCTTTCGTTACGGGCGTAACCTACTCCGTATCTCCTACGGACGGACGATTCATTCGGGGCCCGAACTAAGAATGAAAGGCAACAATAATTGACAGTTGTAATCCCGATGTGTTTTCGGAGTAATTTCGGACGGGGCCCGTAACTTCATTGACGGAGATAAGGAGTAGACCTCCTGGTCAGTGACTCCACCACCTACTACTTTTCAGCCGCAGGGGATAGCCGTCATCAGACGGTGGTGACCCCGTCCAGGCCGCGGATGGTAGGGAGACGGCGCACCGCAGTACTAGCACTCCTCTCTCGCTGCGGCCTCCAAACCTCAGCCGCGATATCGTATGGGACCTGGGACGCCCCATACAACATGGCGGCCTGCCTCAGTTGCGATGTCGTCGTCGGCTTAGTCGGCAAAAGCCCTGTTCTCTTCACTTCACCGTGGAAGCAGACCCCACCTAGAAGACACTCTTGGCATTAGCTGTTCTCCGCGTGAACCAAACTATAAAAAATGGCTCAAGGACGAAAGCGAAATGTCTCGCATCGTTTTTTAAGAAAGGTATTCTTATACATACCTATTTGTGTTTTTTATATTCACCTTTTCTTACTTTTGTTCAAATAGAATAAAACAACTGGTAAGTATAGGTACTTACTAAATATGAGTTTTATTTTCGAGCCGTCCGTAAAAAAAATCAACTCTATCCAGACCCCATTAGATATTATTTTCCGACCTCTGAAACATTTGATGACATAAATTATAAAAACTGCTATATACTCACTTCAATTAAATTTGTATTTTTTTATACACATTAATGGATCAGTAATTACCATTTGTCAATTTTGAGTGTCCATAATGCTGTTGCAGCGTGACCCATAAATTGATAAGACGCGACACTAAAACCTTTCCTAATTAGTCCCCAGACATTACTCCTAATAACTCTTACAATTTAAATAATTATCAAAGTAAACACTCGAAGTATTTCTCTCAATATTTACCGTCGTACTCGTATGTATGGGGCGTGAGCTATAAATTGGTGCGCTGGCGCAGCCGTCGATCACAATCGGTCGCATTCAAATGAGCTGCCGACCGAATTTATGACTTCGGCACCCGATGAGTAAGACATTCTGTTGTAGAGCTAGGAAGAGGATAGATGAGGCTGTGAAGTATTCCAATCGATTATAGGTTCTTCCGTAACCAAGAAAGCAATTTTAATTTATGAGGGAGATCATTGTCATAGTAAGCAAAAATGACTGATATGGTATTTATCCATGATTTTACTAAACCATAAAATCAACATCATCGTAAGCCCCATTTTTTGGAGTCAGCACATCATGTTTTATTATTTACACCTCTCTCAACGTCGTTTCAGTACACTCATTTTTGGTCCCGTAAGTGTTAAAATAAAATGTCAACGTAAAATCATACCCGGCGAACATCTTAACATAAAAAATAGGGTGAAAAAGGGCATGCCAGTAACAGTAAATAAAAAATAGTTTAAAAGTTAGCAAGTAGCTTGCATGCCATTTGACATTCCTATCAGAAGTTATTATGGCACCATGGTATGCAAGGTTTTGCACACTTTTATGAAAGTTACAGGTATATGTATTTTTGTTGTTATACCTCGGTTTTTTGACACATTATATCTAGTTCTGAAATACCTCTTAAAAATTTCACCAAAAATATATGTTGTTTATAATGAAATTCGTCCCTCTCTACACCATTCCAAGCTCTACGCGCATTCGGAGTTGAACCGAATCCCATATTTAACAGGTAGCCGCGTGGACATTGTCGCCGATAACTGGAATTAAACACAGCCACACCGTGCACTGTGTCGAAATAAAACACAACCAAACGTTAATGTTGTATGACTTTTACGTGCTTGTGTGCGTTGATGGAAAACGGGAATAGGGAAGTGTTTGATTAGATCAAAATATGAGGAACATTTTCTTTCTCACGGATTTGCATAAGAAAGTATCCATTAGAGGATTGTTTAGTTTATTTGGCTTTAATCGACAATGGCATTTATGTGCATATCTATACTACACCGCCCGCCGTACACACACGAGTACACTTACTCGTATTTATATATTTTTTCTTGGACACAAACATAATTGTATAATCGATTTATTTTTCAAATTCAAATTAATTTGAAGAAATTACTGGGACTATTGAAAGAAAATGAAACCTGTTCCAATTAGATTCAGAGTTCGATCTCCACGTCAACAAATGAGACAGGGTTTTTCTGCTTAGAAAACAATCACCATCATTGATATCGGCAATAATAAGGAAAACATTCGGCTCTATTGTTTTTAATCGGTTGACATTGATCAGCCTTGTCTTTACACTAACAGTTGATCATTATCAATGATACTGATATTACTCTGATGTTCCATTAGTCATCATCATCATCATCATATCAGCCAAAAGACGTCCACTGCTGGACATAGACCTCCACCAAGCGTCGCCACATTAACAGGTCCCGTGCGTCCCGCAACCAGCGGATCCCCGCAAACTTCACCTGGTTATCGGTCCATCTGGTGGGAGGCATTCCAACGCACCGTCTGCCGGTTCGCGGTCGCAACTCCAGATCCTTTCTGCCCCATCGGCCATCAGTTCTGCGAGCAATGTGCCCTGATCACTGCCACTTAAGTTTAGCAATTCTTCGGGCTATGTCGGTAACCCTGGTTCTATTGCAGATCTCTACATTTCTGTTTCGATCACGCATGGAAACTCCAAGCATAGCCCTGTCCAATGCCCTTTGAGTGACTGTAATCTTTCTGATGAGGCCCATTGTAAGCGACCACGTCTTAGAGCCATATGTCATCACTGGCAACACACACTGGTTATAGACTTTCGTCTTGAGACACTGTGGTAAGTTAGACGAGAAGATACCGCGCGACTCCCGAAGGCTGCCCAGCCAAGTTGATGTTCCATTATTAATACATCGATGGTTAAATTAATAGAGGTTTTTAGCTCACAAAATTATTTGCTTTTCTTTTTTTATACCTTAAAGAATTTTGCAAAAAGGAACGCTTTAACTAAAATACTAACCTGAAACATGAAACAAACCATTCACACTTTCACGCTTCTGCATCAAATCTGCCTTCGTATTTTATAAGTAAAGCCTTCTCCGTCCTTAATGGATCATTAAGTTGAACACCGATAACCGCTACAATCCCGTGTTTCACACCGAACAAAACAAACGGACAGCACGACTCACGAACTCGCGGTATTAGTGACAAAATGTTTTTAACGCCTGACTTTTTATTCTTAATCCTTTGCTCCCAACCTCTGTTCCGTTTTTGTTTTTTCGGTCCGTTTTCTGTTTTTCGATTCGTTTTTTGTTTTATTGAGATTTAATTAAGTTTTAATTTTATCTCGCGGCTCCCGTTGTTTTAATTGAGTATTTTTGGGTGTGATACGGTATTGGAAGAATTATGGGTATGTGTAATATTTTTAATTGTTGAACAAGCGTGCGGGTTGGATGTCGATCTTGACTAATGTTCTGAGATTGTTCCGCGATAATTTTTGGTTGGGCATTTCTAAGAGGATACCTTGTTTTGTTTGGATTCATGAATGAAATCATTTGTGGCCGATCCTGCTTCAAACACATTCCTTAGGCTAATATACTAACCGCCAAAATGACCGGTCAAATTACGTCATAATTACAAATGGCTATTTGACAGATATTGCAATAAAATATAGAATGTGTTGGAAATGTTAGTTAGCTTGAAAAAATTGTATTTTTATTATGTACCTATTTTTGACTTTTTTCGTCATTATATAAAATGTTAATATTTTATTTTTGGTAAACAAATTTGCCATTTTTTATGTATGGAATAAAATGATCCAAAACGGGGGCGGCCAGGATTGATGCATCGTGTGACATCACATTTTAAACAACACACAAAGAGTAGTTCGCCGTAGTTCGCGTCTGTTTATTAAGATAAAACGGGGGCAGAGAGCACCGACTGAATTTCCTTAGTAAAAAGTCATAATTCGAGGTTTGGCTCTCGTCTCTTTTCTCTTGCAATATTGGACCAATTTAAAAGTTATTCCGTAAACTGAAAATTAAAGATATATACTATGTCCCTATGTTTTCCTTTTTGATGATACATTATCTTTAGAAGCACTAGAGCCTTCAAAAATGCTCAAAACTGCGCTGTCAACAGAGGCAGTGTGCAAATTTGACAAATATAAATGAAAAAAGGGAAACATAGGGACATAGTATATATCTTACTTTACCAGTTTATGGAATATCTTTTAAATTGGTCTAATATTGGAGGAGGAAAGAGACGAGGACCAAACCTCGAATTATGACTTTTTACTAAGGAAATTCAGTCGGCGCTCTCTGCCCATATTTCTTCTTAAGATATGACGTCTAAGCCCGAAATAAAACGTGACCGACAATTTTCGCGCACCTTTCAAATTATTATGGAAACATTATTTTTTTCTTTTTAATAACGCTTTTTTTAAGAAGAAGATATTTGTGAGAGGTATGAAATAAAATTTACAAAATTTTACAATACTTTTCTGAAATCTGTCAAATAGCCAATTTTTTAATACCATGAATGTGAAACATTTATGTTTGTTAATCTGTCACTCCTCAACAGCTAAATGCATTTGAGCGAAACTTGAACCATGGAAACACTATATTTTATCCAGTATTTGGTTCCCTGAAAAAAAAAACCATTTCCTCACGAGCCAAGCCGCTGGTAGAAGCTAGTCATACTATAATTGTCTTCGTTAATATGACCACATAAGACACTTACTTGTAACTATAATTCTTCACCTTTGATCACACCGTTCCTAAAATGGGTAACCGCCTATTTCTAGTTGATGGAATTTCAAGTCACGTAGAGCAATTATTACGTGTTTTATTAAAAGTTTCTTATTAACTAGTGTCATAATAACCAACTTCATAAATGACCTTATTCGAGCAATTTGCAAAAGGTTTTACAAGCTTTTGTTTAACTTGCGATGTATGTATGTATGAATGTATGTGTATTCGGGTCAAATCATGCAACTGAATTTTAAAGCAGTTATCCTCCACCGATTAAGATTAAATTTTGCATACACGTTTAGTTTGGATAGCAATGCATGGTTAGCTCAGTGACGTCATTCTAAATCCAAAATGGCGGCAGGCCTAAGATGGCGGACTAGTTATTTTTTGGCAGTGCACAAAAAATAACTAGTCCGCCATCGTTATATGGGTATCAAACAAAATGGTTTGCTGAGAAGAATACAAAAAAGCTTGTTTTTATGTATTAAATTATCAAAAAATACTGTGCTCGGTATTTGTTGATAGTTTAATCGGACTAAATAGAATTTGCTGTTTCGTACCCCGTCATCATCCCACATTTTTCAAAATAAAATAAGAAATAATAGAGATGCAAGTAGCAGGAAAAACGCTTTCCACATAACCAATTAAGTACAAACGTATAAAAATAATTGATCGGTACAGCGTTACGCTTCGAATTATTACAGTTATTACGGCTAAATAGTGACGGGCGTTGCATAAAGCACTCTAATTGTATCGATAATTAACTATTCGTATCAATTACACATTTTTATCCGAACGATTTTTTTTCGTAGCTCAACCAATTTTCGCATACGTACGTTCGCAATTAAAATACGTAGTAATGTTGAATACTGATATAATGAGTGCTGTTACGAGCGGAGTGATTGATGAAAAGTGAAATTCGCAGGATTGCAAACGTTTTTCTTTGCTCTCTACATTACAATAGATAACTTCAGACTACAAAACATATTTTCTCTCCGAATGGCATGAATGCTTTATTATGAACACCTTGTATAGAGTTCACGAATTATCTCTGTGTTGGTAGTCATGTTTTGCCCGAGGATAACTCGAAAGCATAAACCATCGATGTTTATAAAACAAGGCACCACTTGAAACAAACGAGTTACATTCTGAAATGAAATACAATAAAAATGGTCTGATAACAAACTATTTATTTATTCGAAAGTCAATAAACAGTAGCATATTGCATTCATAATACTTTTCAAATAAAATTTGTGTTTACTTGCCATCCATAAAGTAAGAGTCGGATAGTATATCTAATAAATGCAAATAGTTACAATAGTTTTTAATTACAAACGTGCAATGTAAATTAACTTCGCATATTTCTTCATATAAGGATGATATATCGTTTCTGGCTGCCATGACTAGGACCCGACGCCATGTGCTGGAGATACAAACACAAAACAAATACCCATCATAAAGTGTAGTGTCGACAATCTATAATCGACATTGTATGCAAATATGACACGACACAACACTATGAAAAACTTCAAGCAATAATGCTTCAACGGAATCGAATAAAGAACATTAATTATTCGATAATTATCGCTTTTTGAATTTAAATAATCGAATAAGAGACACGTCGAGCTGTTGAATTCGAACATTAATTTGAAGTTCGAACGCGAATGTATGAAATGAAGAAATTGTTTAAAATAGTAATGAGTATTTTTAATTGTCAGTTTTGTGTAAGACAGCACTATAAAATTTTCATTATGGCTATTTAGAAGCTGTCAAACCTTTAATTAAAAGGTTGCAAAGTGCAACTTTGTGTTTGATTAATCTATCGATAGTTTTTTTTGTCTGCAGAAGCGTTATAATAACAGTCAATAACGACATGACCATAATTGCTTCATCAACTTCAGAAGCTTAAGGTTACACTAGACGATTTTTTTTCCATACACACGTAGTCTAGGGATTATGCCACTGTTTGACGATGCACGTTCAAAATAAAAAGTGACATCAATTTGTCTCATCATTATCTAGCCCTGTATGGAAGCGAAAAAGTAAAAAAATAAAATATTTGAAAGTTATGAGCGTCGAAAGTTCCACATTTCGACACTAATTTTAACGCATTTTTGGGCGCAAATAAATACCATAAGAAGACGGAAAATTGCAAAACGGCCTCCATATAGGGATAGATTAGTAGTTCAACAATGCAAATAATTTTATTTTGAACAGATAGATTTAGTCGTTTTTTCATGATATCTAGACTGCCAAAGGCCTGTTTATAAAATTTCGCGCGCTCGGTTTCGTCCTAAATCATAATCCATTTCGCTACAAATTTGCAAAAGTGTGTATTCGTACGCGAACTAGCTTCCTACTGCTCATTACAGCATCTATCTCTTCCGCACGTGTTGTCGGTTGATATAAAATGCATTTTAACCCTGCGCACAAAATAGTTCATGCCGTCGACTAGTGTACCCTTAAAGATTAGAGCCAGCAAAACCTATTGATTAATCGTTTATTCTTGCATCGATGGCATACATTATGGTGAACATTCATTTAGAAACGTTGCATAGTATAATAATAGATTTAAATTATTAGCAACTATTTTCAATAATTTAACGTAGTTATTGATGTCGTGCGTCCAAATCCGGTAATGCACCACTATGACTCACACACACATTGACAATTCATATGTAACCTAATTTCTAAGTTTAAACATACCGAGATCCTGGATATTTGAAATCTCCAACCCGCCTTGAACAACCATGGTTGATCAATGCTCGTGCCTTCTCTGTATGAGAAGAGGCCTTTGTCTTACAGTGGGATAGTAACAGGATGGTAGTAACAGGATACCCGACTGCCGAAGGAGGGTAATGTGTTTATCAGTCTATGTATGTATGTATGTTTGTTCCTTTGTGTCGTTCTAGAGACCAAACGCGTTAGCCGATTTTGATGATTCTTACGTCAATCGATTTGTCTAAACCCTGCAAGTGTCGCTGGCTACATTAAAATTGGGAAAGAATAAAATGGTAAGTTCCGGGCGCCATTTTGTGTGAGTTTTTTTTTTCCACCTCTTAGTGTGGGGTATCTAACTTATATATTTAAATTTATTTAATTCTAAAAAAAGTAACTAAAAAGTTGTAAATAAAAAAAGTGAATTAAAATTTTTATTTTTTTTATTTTTTAGGATTTAGTCAGCCAGCTCGCGAATATGTATCCTCCGACTTCACAGCATGATTTTCTTCTTGTTTACGTCTTTCTAGTTCGCTTTTTAAGCAGTCGGGTTTATTTTTATTTTTTATTAACTTTATTTTTATTTTAGGTAGTTGTGTCCTTAAAAATTGCAACTTATACAATATCTGCTAAAGACGCAACAAGCCTTGAAAGGTATGAAAAAGGTACTACGGAACCAAACGCCAAAAAACTCTATAGCCCAACCCTTTCCTTCAACAGTAGACAGCTGTCAACATTAGTTACCATATCAACTCGCAAAACTTATACTTAAAAAGCGAAAAAACTGGTGAAAGACCCAATTATGGATACAGGTGCGAGTGCAAAAATAAAAGAAATGCTTATCTAAAAAGGGACGGTGTAATTATAAGCGTCTCGTAATTAGCAATAAGGATTTGAACACCGGGCTTTTGAGACGAGTGTTTTGAGACACTGTTTTTGGTTGTTAGACTGTTGTTTTGTTGTTACAGCTGGTGTTATGTGACGTTGTTTGATAAGCTTTTTTTTTGTTTCGATCTAGTGACACTTCCGTATGACTATGATCAGAAATTGACGTTTTTCGTATAATATGATGATTTTGAACTTATTTTGGTGAAAAGATGGTTGCTTTTGCCTGATGCAGGTTAAAAACATTCTATGTTTGCACGCGTTGAGGTATTATGGACTAAGTTTATTACTTATATTGGGGATTAAAAAACATGCCTAAAAATAAGTTCCAACCGTCGTTCCATAGACAACGTTCTGGTGTGGTTTTGCAAGAGGACTAGGGGCATCCTTCTATGTGGTAATGATGCCCTCGGGTTGGTTTCAGCGACGAGTCGATGACACAGTGAAAAATTGTAACATCGTTCACACAGATCCAACTGTATGGTCGCCGGGTTAAAGAAGTAAGAATCTTACAGTCCTTGGCCCCAAAAGATACACTTTATTTTATAATTGCTATTCTGTAGCATCATTTATTTTTTTTTATTTTTTTTAAGTAATATAAACTAAATTTATTTATTACTTTACTCAATTGCTGTGCCGATAACCATGTTACCCTGACCAAACGTACCCTGACCAAAAAATCAGCATGAGATATGAGCATTCCTATTGGCCTAGCGGCACTGGTGGCGTATGAATTACCGTAGTGAATACGCACAGATTTTAGAATAAACTCTTTATAAAATCGAAAATTGGTCTTTTGAAAAAAATAAAACTTACAAAATGTTCGTTATCAAATTGTCTATCCATTAGTGTTAGTACAAAAAATAATTAATGAACACTTTACGAGGAGATGCATGCTATCAATAAATATTTCTAATTTTATGGTTTTGTTGGAAGGAGATTAGTGACAGATATACCTCTTATATGTATCAATAATCTCCTATTGATACATATACCTCTTTAAAAAAAGTGTACTACCATTTTAGAATCAACATTATGTAGAAATTTAATGTATTTATATTAATTGATATTTCTTTTTAAATAAAGAGTAGATAGCTCTTAAAACTGCACAAAAACGACTAGCGCGGCGTTTTGCTCGGGGAGGCGCCTTAAATCCTTTAAATTGCAAGTCGCTGCTAACACCATCAGTATCCGTGGAACGGAACCGACTGCAATCGATGTTCTTAAAAAATAATCAGTTTAATTAGACGAAAAACGCTACTTACGTTGGCAAGGTTTCTTTGTATGGGATGAGGTATATGTATGCTAATATTATGTTATCTGTCGGCAAGTCAGCTGTCTTATGTAGAACTATAACAGTCTTTACGGGTAGTCAGAAGGCCAAAAATCAGACACCAATTCTTCTTTTTCTTGTGAGGATCTGGCCACCTCTGGTGTCAGAGTTAATTAAGCCACCTCTGGAAACCCCACAGGCCTCTGACTTGGCTATGTCAGACTTACATTAACTAAATAAGTCCAGGTTTCCTCACGATGTTTTCCTTCACCGTTACCTGCGATGTCCAAGTTAAACTTAGCAAGTACTTATGAATTCGAAAGAGTCACATTGGTACTTGCCCGGATTTAACCCACGGCCACTGGCGACCACGACATTAACACTCTGCTAAGGTGTCGTGTTACCCAGTTGAGACAGACATCGTCGTTCCATGTAAAATAGTATTCAGCTGCATGCGATTTGACTGGCAGCCTATCCTAACATATTAGGGAAATTCTTCTTCTTCGTCGTATCGATGATTCCTCAATTACATACGTTTTGACCAGAATTCAGCCACGGCAATAGCGTTTTCATTTGCCTCACAAAGGTTCTTCAGGGTGCAGGTGTTGTTGCACAGAGAGCACGATAGGAGGCATTGTTTAGGAGTAAACTCCGCAATCGCACTGCGGGTCATTGGAGTACCTCCATCTAACCAATTTGTACCTACAGCGACCCACTTGGCTTCGGAGTCGGTTTAAAGATTTCCAGGTGGGCCATGGAAGTTGGTGGCCTGCAGGCAGCTTTTCTGCAGGCTCAACATAGTCAGTCGGAGGAGGATGTTTGAGGAGCCACAGTCTCTTCTTTGCCCCACTAGAACTGCTGTCATCATTTGGTTTGGTTAACCTCAGAAAGCTTTTCCGACTCTTCAATCTACCCCTTGGCTTGTCTACATTGTATAACGAGTGTCGTCTATCTGTCTCCTGCTTGTGTTTTTCGGAAGAACAGGCCACTTCTTTTCGGACCTCCGGAGGAGCTATTCCTGCAAGCGGGTACAGTGCTGCGAGTGGTGTGGGTTTTAGGCAGCCCGTAATTATCCTGCATGTCTCATTGAGGGTTACATCAACTTTTCGGGCATGGACTTAGGGAAACTTATTAGGGAAATTACTAAAAACTTATTAGGGAAATGACTAAGCATATTGATTTACTGCAAATATGAGAAAACAATAGTAATTTAGTGTTGGTCTTTAAGACGTGCATCGAAACCACTAGCCACTTAAAATTGATCCAGAAAAGACTCAATCCCCATCCTTCACGCGCTCCAATCTCATTTCAAAATTTATCGATAATGAGTAAGCAACCACGTGCACATACTGGCCATCAGAAACATAAACAAACACGTACAATCAGGCGCAAAATGATTTAAGCGTCGCGGGTACCCGTGAGCGCACACGATTTATGCTTTCTCGCGAGCAATCAATGAGCCAGGTACTTTGACGTTTCATTAAACCACTCGACATCTTCATATCTTGCGCGCAGTTATTTATGTGCCCGACTGTACCTTTAGGCTCTTTACACAATATCGCCTTCTTTGCAGTGTTATCCCACACCATTATAATCTTTATTTCAAGAATAATAAAGTATAAAATTCCTTGAATGTTTTTTTTCAGTGAAATGAGACATAAATAGAGAATTGCACGATTAATTTTCTCAAGTATCTATGAAATTGTTATCGTAATTTTTGTTCGGCAATTATGAATGATAAATTAAATTATAATATTTAAAATGTGCAACCATTACGATGTGGTACATTAACTTAACGATGTGTTTGTATGGAAATCGAGGGAATTTCAAAATAAATTGTATATTAATTTTTATGTGGACTTGTAGGATCGTTTATAGTAACACTTTTTACTCATAGTCTTTATTGGATCGCCCCGTAAGATAATGAGGTAAAATTGAAAGATAAATGTTAAATAACTATTGAAATAATCCATCATTAACCGACTTACCAAAAAGGAGGAGGTTCTGTGTTCGACATTATGTACGTTTTTTTTTTTTTTGTGTCTGTCACCGATATCTCCGTCAATTGTGGACCGATTTTGAAAATTCTTTTTTTGATTGAAAGAGCAAATTTCGAAATTGGTCCCATTTTAATTTGGTGAAGATCTGATGAAGAACTTCGGAGATATACAACAGAACTCTTCAATAAATAACGGAAAATCTCTCGGAATTGCTGCAATCGCATGTTTGTTTATTGTTTATACCATTCATAACATAACATCATGCCAGTACGCTCGAAAGGGGTACGCAGATCCCTCATTTCACCGATTATGTTCAAGTTTCATGTTATTCGGGTAATATATTCTGGCGTTATAGGTACTTACTTACTATACAACTGCCTATTAGGTAGGTACAAATAAAAAGGGTAAAATAAAAAAAAAATATTGCAAAAAAATACTACCGGCTTCCAAATAAAAAACTACAAAGTGAAAAATAACTTTATTTTTGGAAATCGGTGTCTATATAGCATAAAAATTGGTACCTACGAAAGATGAAAGACACCGACTTCCAAAAATAAAGTTATTTTTCACTTTGTAGTTTTTTATTTGGAAGTCGGTAGTGTTTTTTTGCAAAAAAGTTTTTTTTTTGTGTTTATAATAACACTAGCTTCTGCCAGTGGCTTCGCCCGCGTCAAGTCGAAAATTCTCCCAAGGGAACATATTCACGGGATAGCAAACATACAAACACACACACACACACTCACAAAATTTCAGCTTTATAATATTATTAGTGTGATATGAGTTTTCGTAGATATTTTCCGAACGGATGGTAGAATCACTTAATAACGATCCATCCTTTGTTATTCCCCCAGCGACGCCCTTAGTCGAGGATTTTTTTTTAATTATCAATAGGCTTGCGCTTGACCACTATCTCACCAGATGGTAAGCGAACTAAGCGATGATGTGGTCAACGGTGAAGCACGCTTGCCTAGAAGTAACCTATTCACTCTTGACTTAATGACGGAGATTGTAGCTATCGCGAAACACAGAGTTCAACCCCATAGGAGGTAGCCCTCAGCGTGGTCACTTAGGTTAAACTTGTTGTGCCTGGCTGGAGGCTATAGTTTAGTCTCCACAGGGAAGACAGGTTTATTTAATTAAAAAAAAAATCGTTTTTAATTATACTATAACATCACGCCTGAATTCCTCAAAGGTGCAAGCAGAGATGCTCCTATAGTAACACCACATTTCAACAGTAATGTTAAAGTCCCATGTAATAAGGGCCATCACATGCATAAGTCCAGACTCCGGATTGCTACTGAGAAATTCCAGATGAAAGAACCCAATAACACTTTCCCCGACACGGGCATCAAACCCAGAACCTCATACTTAACAGAAGTGCTTGTTTTTATTGGGACAATCCCACCGCACTATTCCCAAACCACTGCAACACCTGAAAGCCAAAATCAAAGGAGAATGAATTTAACAGTCTTGGATCCCGCAACGAAATTGATCAGAAAATAATAACAGAGGAGTAGGAAAATATACACTTTTTCACTTCTCTCCATACCAAGCAGGAGACAGAACAAACAAGGCCAATAGGTACAAAGGGTCGTTTACAACTGGGATAAGCCCAGTTGCTTAGCACTACGGACAAAAACTATCATCAATTTTAAACAGTAGTAATGTAAGTCTGAAATAGCCAAGTCAGAGGCCTGTGGGATTCCCAGAGGCGGCTTAATTAACTCTGACACCAGACGTGGCCACATCACACGAAAGAAGAAGAACAGTAGTGCTTGTGACTACTAGAGCAGAGAGTCAGTGAAATGAAGTGCTCATGAATGTTATCAAAATATAAAATTTATTATAACCTTTTTTACCACCTTAAAATGCTAGATAAAAAGGTTTTTTTTTTTTTTTTTGCTTTTCAGATCATTATTACGTCGGCTATTTTTTTTTGTTAAAAAAGCTTTTTTTCGCTTTTCAGTCAACTTAATCAACAGAATCGGTTCACAATTGAACATTCAGAAGGAAAATTATCAATTAATTTTTTTTTTCTACCTTCGGGGGTGGATACTCTTCAAATTTAAATGGGACCAACTTTGAGGTATTCTCTTTCCAATAGAAAAATATTTTTTTGAAATCGTGTCACTCTTTATAAAGGTATGCGTGTCACAAAAAAAAATATATATACATATCGAATTGAGAACCTCCTCCTTTTTATCGTTCCGTACCCAAAGGGTAAAAACGGGACCCTATTACTAAGACTCCGCGATCCGTTTGTCTGTCTGTCTGTCAGTCCGTCTGTCACCAGGCTGTATCTCATGAACCGTGATAGATAGACAGTTGAAATTACAACAAAACAGAACAAAATAAATATTTAAGTGGGGCTCCCATACAACAAACGTGATTTTTTTGCCGTTTTCTGCGATAATGGTACGGAAACCTTCGTGCGCGAGTCTGACTCGCACTTGACCGGTTTTTTTTTATCTTATTCGGATATTTTTTTAATCTTCTAAATTATTAATCAAGTCCAAAATATACTATATCTCTCCTATACCTCCATATTCCTATAAAAATATTCATGAAAAACCGACAACATTTTTTAACCAAACTTTTTAAAATTCAGCATTACGTTTGACATGTCTCACGTAAATAGTGTTGGGTTTTTTATTCGTAGTCGCTGCGATAATATCGATAGTTGATGCCTAATTAGTGTAGATGCATTTTAAAATCGATCGCGATCAGTATTGATAAAGGCTTACATGATAGATAGCGTATAACAATTATTATAATAGGATGTCTGTAGATAATTAGATTCAGGGGCGAAGCCATTGAAAAATGTAAACATTATTTAAATATTAAAATGTTTTAATAGGGTAGTTGAGAAGGCATTTTTTGCCACATAATTTGTGCGAAGATAATGGTTGAATTATATTGATAGAGTTTTAGAAGGGAAGCACAAAACTAAACATATTTTTTTTTTTTTTTTAATTTACTTCATCATCATCTGCCTAGCCTTTTTTCAACTATATTGGGGTCGGCTGCCAGTCTTACCGGATTCAGCTAAGTGCCAGTGTTTTACATGGAGCGACTGCCTATCTGACCTCCACAACCCAGTAACTGGGTAACACGGTACCCCTTGGCAAGACTGGTGTCAGATCTCAAGCTTCTGACTACCCGTAACGACTGTCAAAGATCTTCAAATAACAGCCGGAACCAACGGCTTAACGTGCTTTCCGAGGCGCGGAGGAAACTCGGTATGTTGAAATGGTCACCCATCCACGGACCGACCTCGTCAAGCGTTGCTTAACCTTGATGATCGACCCGTGCGGCTGTTATTATTTAGCCACGAGCTCCTCTTACTTGATATACTTACTCCTACTAAAAACATGATTTCCACCAATGGTGGCAATCATGTTTTTTTAATCCTCTGGATGTGAGACGCTCGGGGACGATCTAATTAGTGGCGGGCGACACTTGGGAAAGAACTAAGTCCAACAGTGGACGTCTTTCGGCTGAAATGATAATGATGCAAATAATGCACTGCGTTCTAATGGTAAAAAAACTTGTGAGGTGTCAAGGGACACCCGGATGGAACGAAGTTCCTTTAGTATATATATATATATATATACATATATATATACATATATATATACATATATATATATACATATATATATATATATATATATGTATATATACTCTCTCGACTTCGTAAACACAACAGCGTATAGGTTAGAACACGCACGAAACACGCGCATGCCGCACGGCTTACAACTATAGCAAAAAGTGTCGTTACAACTTTTCGTCTTAATTTTTTCCGTCTAGCCCCCTTTCGCAACGCGCGATAAGGAACTTTGTTCCAAAAATCAAACAGAAAGATAGAAAAAATATTTATAAAAAAACACCGGAAATACCGAAACCATACCAGTCCATACAGTTAGTTACCAATAGAAATTTTATTTTTATAAAACTAATATATTTAAATATTTGTAGCTTCGGTTGGTTAACAGAAAATTTCATAGCATTAAATGCCAAAATCACCTTTATTTGTCACCTGCATTCGTTGCAATTAAATGATGATGATACGAAGAACTTCAAAAAAAGAAGATTTTTATTTCCTTTTATCAAGAAAATAATGACCATCAAAATACTTTCACACTCCACAACTATTTTCACAAACCAATTACAACAGTCTATTAACAGAACTCAAAAGTTTAACAAAAAAATAGTCGCCATTTTTTTCTCCACTCAGCGATATAAATAACATTTACAGCTGCGGTGTCTCGCGTCATTACCGATTACTATCGATTAATACGATATCGATCATAATTGATCGACGCACGGGCGCTCGATTCTCACAAAATACCGTAACCGCTGTAATGGCCAGTGTTGCCATATCATTGAGAAATTATTTTTGTTGGCAACTGATCTGGGGGAATGCGTAATGAGGGTATGATCTGCTTTGTTGAATAAACGGCTCCAGGGTATAAGCTGATGGTAAAGTTTTTAAGCAAATTAGCACCTTATCGTCAAAGTCACGGAAACACCTGGATGAGGGACGCACGGAACTGGGAACTTTATCATCATCTGCCTAGCTTTTTCCCAACTATATTGGGGTCGGCTTCCAGTCTTACAGGATTCAGCTAAGTACCAGTGTTTTACATGGAGCGACTGCCTGGGAACTTTATATATATATATATATATATAATAATAAAAATATGATATAATAATAATTAATATAATAATATTCATAATATAATAATAAGCTGCTCGGGTAAAAATAGAGAAATCGACGTTTTCTAAAAATGAAACATAGCTCGATCAATTTATTGTTCCCGAAACCCCCTGCATACTAAATTTCCTGAAAATCGTTGGAGCCGTTTCTGCGATTCAGATTATATATATACATATATACAAAAATTGCTCGTTTAAAGGTATTAGATTAGATATAATTGATTCTTCCGTCCATTCGGAAAAGTAATTTGTTATGGAGAAGAATTGACAAAAACTCCAGTGTGACAGGAAAACGGGGATGGGTACCTATGTACCCAGCAGTAAGTGATTGTGAATAAAGTAAAAATTTTGAAGCAAATTATCCACAAATTTAAATAAAATATAATTACTTTAGAAAGTTAATGTTAGGATAAGTTATACATTCAGTTAAACGAAGGTCTGAACTAAAATATTCTGAATTGTTTAACACTTTCTTCAGACATTATGACTGACTGCAAAAAAAGATATTTTGTGGTGAACCAGGGAAACAGTCACAGGAAATTTAAAAAATCAGAGCCAAACAATCATAGGCAACAACAATGAGGCTTTGTTTTCAATAAAGAAATTATTGACGGATAAATATAATCAGTTACCACTTTAAATATAAAATTGTCATCTGTCATTCTGACTAAAGCCTATGCGTGACTATGACCAGTCTAAACAGTGTTGCCAAACTCCAATAATTCGTCACGAAACGTTTCACCAAAAAATTGCTCTACACCAATCATAAATCAGTCCAAATCATTCACATTCTCCAACAATATAAAGACAATCAAAATATCGATGTTAATAGCCGAAAGCCGATTATAATCGCGACCGTATCTATAAAAAATCAGTAAAACGATCGTTACTCTTCGGTAGACATAACTGCTGTTCTGTGATCTAGTATTTAGAGCGAGGTATATAAAAAGTTCTCTTTTAACTGTCCGACTTCACTTTCGTCTATTTTCCTCTTTTCTTTGGTGGGCAAGATCCGGGAAATATGAATAGATGCATATTGTAAAGATTCGTCTTTTAATTAGATGCACAGTAAGACTTTATGGATCGGTAATTTCTTGGCTTGTCTATACCGCTGAGCACGGAGCTCCAACAACACTGAGCTGGTAGTTGGTTAATAGTTCTTGAGCACTGTGTGGTGATAATAATAAGCAAACATTACTTTGATACGTTATGTTGAATCCACATCGTGCCAGCTCTAAGGCGGCTTTTAATGTAGTGACAAGCAAAGCTAAACAAAAACATCTTTAATTATTTTTTAACACACTTGCTCATAAAGTGGCTCTAATTTCACCGCAATTAGGCAAATAATGATACCTGTTATCAAACTGTGACTTTTTCTTTGCTATTATTCACAAGTGAGTTATAGAGTTTTTTTTTAATTTATTGGTTGAGTTGCTGTGTTCTCAAAAAAGTTTCGATACAAAAAAGATCGTGCTCAATAGTACAAATAAATTAATGTACCTATTGCTTGCTCATTTCATGCAACTTCGTATTTAAATAGACAATTTCAACTTGTACGTGCTTAATAAATACAACTTTCACTCAAATATAAATTTTATTTGCTCTGTAATTAAGAAAAAATTAAATTCCCGATGTTGTACGTGGCTAAAACACTATCCAGGAAAAGCCAAAAAAAAAACCTCATTATTTTAGTCTATGGCCGATCGCCATTGTTAAATGCGCGCGCATAGGAAAACTGATTAATTTTGCCCGCCATTGTGAAAAATTTTCACAACTCGTTTTTACTGTTGAAAGAGATTTTTTTGTATTATTTTCTTCACAAGTGTGTTGAAAAAAGTCGTGTGATACACGTGTGTATTGATGATTACCGTCCTCGGCTCTCTTAAGACCCTCACCTACGGCTCGGGTCTCAATGGCGCCTCAGCGGTAATCACCAACATTGCACACTTGTACCATAATGTACTATTGTATTTTTATAATTACTTTAAACTGAACAACTTGGCATGACTTACTTGACTTAAGATCCTATCCTCTAGCTGGAGTAGTCCTCCATCGCGACCGGTCTTGAGCATCACGCTTCACCTCACTCCACGTCATTCCGATGCTCGTCAATATAGTGCGTCGACAGATTAGAGGAGGACGGCCACGCTTCCTTTTTCCTTGAGGATGCCAATCCATGGCCTGTTTAGGAATGTGATCGGAATCTCTCCAGAGCTTGTGACCAATCCCTCTCCATTTACGACGCTTGATCTGACTGTCGATCGGGCTCTCGTGGCATCTCTCTAACAGCTCTACGTTAGAGATGGTCTCGGGTATATTCCGAGGATGTGACGAAGACATCGGTTGACGAAGACCTGGATTTGGCGTAAGAGTTCCTTTATTACCTTCCAAGTTTCGCACCCGTAGAGTAGCACGGATTTGACATTGGACCCGAAAATCTTGAGTTTCAATAAATTCAAAAAAGCATAGCTTTACGTAATTACCGTTTTCCTTTTGTTCTGATCCTGACATCTGTAATCAGTCTCTTCATCTTCTTGCACTTAAAAGTGAGGCGTTAACAAGATTTTGAATCTGTCTCATCATTTCTCACTCTTATAAGTGAGCAGTTACCAATACATATATCCGAATAAATTCAGCAATAATAACTCCACCTTATGTAGACTATGTTGGGTTCGACTTTCACAATAACCGAATGCTGATGTAATCAGTACCTTCTTTCATGAACCTACAGCTTAGTGACCTCCACAATCCAGACGTCACCTCAATCCAAAGAATTCTCAAACTGTCAACCCACCGATTAATCTTTAAGGCCCAATATTAAAACCAATAATTGCCACAAAGAATGGGCTGTTGAAAACGTTTAAAAATACCAATACGTTGAGATCGCCAAATCCGATGTGCGATCAATACCGCTTCGGTATTAACTATATCGGTTAACATTATACAGGCTGATCTACTTATCTTACGGGTTGATACTGTATCTGAAATGAAAACAGTGTATTGTTCTCAATAGACTATATTATTCTCTATAGCGACCCGCCCCGGCTACGCCCGTGAAAAACAATACACAAAAAATTGCCTCGTTTCTCACTCTCTCTATTGGTGTAAACCGCATGAAAATCCGTTCAGTAGTTTTTGAGTGGAACAATTACATTATAACCTGGTCACCCTTTTTAACTGGCAACCCTGTGAGCCTCAATAAAATAAGAAAAATTACAGCAAATAAAAATGGCCAAAAGAAATGCTGTGTTTGTGGTCCGTATTTTAAAATAAAGAGTTTAAGTGAAGTTTGCCACCACTGCTCTCAAAACGGTGAAGGAAAACATCGTGAGGAAACCGGCATGTCCTAGAACCAAAAATTCGAAGACATGTGACATCCACCAACCCGCACTGGGCCCGCGTGGTGGATTACGGCCCATTCCCTCTCACAGAGAGGAGGCCTACGTCCCAGCAGTGGGAACATTAATAGGCTGATGATGTGTGATGTGATGTGAAGTGAAGTTTGGACGTTTATTTCAAGCAACCCATGCGTCTTCTCGACAATCGAAACTAGGTATAGAGAATAATACCTTGTTTTCACATATTAATTTTATTCTAAATGCGACTACTTTGTTAGTCTAGTCACAAGTGCTATTACTGAGCGTTAGTTCCTGTGTTCGATTCTCGGGTCGGGCGGTCTGTCATTGGTTTTCCATCTGCAATTTTTCTAAAGAGTCTACACTACGCTCTCTAGAATCCCATATGAACATCTTCCACCCTGTATAACACATATCTGTGGTGAAATAAATGACACCGCGCACTGACCACATCAGATAGTGAGCTTTTAATTGAGCTACACTGGTCTTTCTGATTTATGTGAGGACCTCGCCAAAACTTATTCCCATTTTGCAGGCTCTTGTGGTTCTATACGGACGGGTAGGTGGACTAGACTTTCTTGGTTTTGTGGGTAAGATGTTTTATTGAATTAATTCAAGAAAAGAATATTTGAACAACTACATTATATTTAGGTTTGTATTTTGCAAATGCTTACTAGATACTCGTATTAGTACCGTTCGCAATAATTTTTCAACCCCTGAAATTAATATCTCCAAATATGGCCTTGTGTGATTCTATTAGTCTCATTAAAAGGGAATGAGACTAATAGAATCACACAAGGCCAAAATCTTCTATAGATAGATATAGGCGTTGGTCTGCACAATTCCGAAACGTAGATAAAATAGTTTCAGTGACAATATATATCTACTATCAAGAATAGTTCGAGATCCCATCGCAAAAATCTGCAGGTGATGTTATTATAGCGAGGTTACCCTGCAGAAATATTTTTTCAATTTTCATTGATGAACAAGTCAAATTTAAAAAAATTAGAACCTCCGACATATTTTTATTCTGTGCTACAAAATTTATTTAGTAGAAGACACGCTTCGATCGACAATCTATTGAACACGTAATTATATGACACGATATTATGCAAAAACCGCCTGATACAAACAGTAAAACGCCGATAACTTTTGAAAACGTGAATCGAATTATTTCAAACATAATCTTGGAAGGGAACACTCTCGATAAAGTCAACATTAAAAAAAAACGAAATCGGATCATCCGTTTAGGAGTTATGATGCCACAGACATTTACACAAATAAACATGTACACACGTCAAACTTATAACACGAGGGGTGTGTTTTTCCGTCGGGGGTAAAAATAAGTTTTATCAAAAAAAAATACCGGCAGGATTTTGCGGTGGGATCTTAGGCTAGGATATTCTAATAAATGCCAGCGTGATGCCATAATACATGTTCTGTTATTTTTTACAAATTTGCCATGGAATGTAAAAAAATAGCCAGTTCGCCCACTTATTCAACCGTATGTCCAACCAAAGATCTTCACATCGATACACTCCGGTTACTACCACCCTTACTGCCAATTTTATCCTTCATTTTACGTCCAAAATAAAACATTACTTCCATCTCGATTGAATTTTCATCACCTTGTAGATCAGTCGTGATGTTGTTATAACTTGATGACAGATTATAAATAACCAGCGATGAATATAGAGTGTAAATTAAACTATTAAAATGGTATTCAATGCGAGGGATAAACTATAGTCATTTGTTATTGAGTTGACTGAAGATTATTTCCATTGCTCTTTAGGATGTTGCTTTAAAGAACCTTTTTTGTAGTAGTGCAGTGGAGCTCTATATTGATCCATGATGGGCAGAATAACCCTTGAAATGAACAGGTCTGAAGAATACTAAAAAAAAAAAAAAAAAACTTGAAAGAAAGAAAGAAAAATATTTATTTGTGACCCGCACAGGAGACACGAGATAAGCAAAACACAAACAAATTTTACTTGTCATATTGCATAGTTGATACCAAAGTAAAACTTATTGCTATCCAAGAGTAAATTCTATCACCCCATGACAGATTGCCACTGAATTAAAGGTGATTCTATAGATAAATAAATTAAGTATGCCATCCATAAAACAAGATTTGAAGCATGAAGAACACATTAATGCAATTTGTTGCTAATAACATTTCCATACGCTTATATGGGCACAAAGACTACTCAACTTATTGTATAGTCTAACCTCCTTAGGCAAAAACTTGTCATCCATAAATGTAGCGAAACCCTCTACCATCTTTGTCTATTTCTAATCAATAGAACGAGATAACAATATACGGTTTTAGAAAAAAGTCTTTATTCATGAAAGAGGTTGATATATTCGTTACATTAGCACTCACTATTGCATATTTCAGTTATGTATTTATTTCTCATGTTTATTCCTTGGTGTAATTGAGTTTTTCATTGACATTGCATCATAAACAGATACACAAATTCGTTAGACATTAATTTATTTTTATTGAAGTTCATATTTTAGCTTTTCTTTAGTAGATAAACTATGATCAATTTATTTGTCATGTCACTTGATGTTTTTATTTCTTTCGCTTCGCTTTAAAAGTTCATCTTTAAATGTGTTAAAATGGTCAATCTTAAATGTTGTGTAAAAGAAAATTAACGTTATCATTCACTTGCTTATGCAAAATTATTATGACATTCTTCTCCTCGCGTCGTGTTTCCCATCAGCTTCCCCCGACGGGACTTCAACTTTTCTGTGATGATATTCCTCCATCTGTCCTTGGCATCGTGGAGTGCATTTTGCAGTTTTGTGTTAAGAGTTGATCGTTCAGACCATCTGATCGAGCTGCGACCCCTCGGCCTTCTGCTATCGACCTTATCAGTAATTATAAGCTGCTCGAGGTGATGTTATTCTAATTCACTACTTAATTATTTTAATACAGGCAATTCTAATTTCTGAAATCATAATTTTCTATCAAGAATCCATGACACATCTTACTCAGACCTAATACAGCATATAATTAAAAAAAAACCCTGTCACCTGCGACTGATATTACTACAGTTAAGTTATAAACTAATTATGGAAAATTAATTATAATACTCAATAAATTGATGCGATTATATAATAAATTCATTGAGCATGATATATGATACTTATATTTCTAGTTCATCATTTTATACATAAAATAAGTAATTTATGTTCACTTTAAATGCGTTAATGCAACCTTTAAAAGAGATATATCATTCTTAAGCTGCCTCTGCATGTTGGATGGCAAACGCCGATGAGTTATGTCCATTTCATTAAGAACTACTATTTTGATGCAGTATCCTACTATTCTTTAGCTTTCTTCTTTATTTCGAATATATAATTTGAGGCAAATACAGTTCATATCCGTTGCCAGTATTTTGGAAATTTCTTTAAGAACACTACTTCCTTGTGATATTTCTTCTATCTTTTGACTGTATCTATTCAAGTAAATAGAGTTTATCATCTTTCTTAGGTGGACAATCTTTTGGTTATTTCATTAAGAACTATTTTGATTTAGTAGTCACTTCTGTTCCTCTTCTTTCTTTTAAATTTATTTTACGCTTTTACCTATACTTCGTCTTCTTTCTTCTAGTGTTTTACACCGTCACGCTTCACAAGGTATAGGAAATGGACTGCTATGCACTATGGCTTAATACATTAGACGCTATGCAATCAATTAAACATAACTTTCATTTTAGCCTTAAACCGTTAGTTCTGCGTGACAAAAACTAATCACAAAAAGGAAATAAGTATCATCATCATTTTAGTACAAAGCCATTACCAACTGGACATGCCTCCCCAAAGAATATGTATGCGAGAAAATAAAATAAAAGCAGTGCACCACAGTGTCAATAAAGCCATTACTACAACTCCTCATAACATTTATAAACTCCAAAATCAAACAACTACAAGAACTACCCACCCTTGCCCATTAAACCACCGTAATCCCACATTTAAACGAATCAAAAGCATATTAAATAAACTATAATACCGGCGCGTTTATAAATGTGGACGCACAAGGCTGTGGACATACCAAGATGTGATAATATGGTCCTTCTTTTTGGTCCTTCGAGTATCGTGACCGGTAGGCCCCTGTGCACGCGACTGGCTCACATGGCTGCCATTGTGATATTTTTATTTGTGTTTTCAGAGTTTGTTGTTATGAATTTAATGTGATATTGGTTTATAGAAGAGTTTTTGACAGTAACTTTCCGAAATTTTCTAAGGTTATTTATATACCGGTTCAGCCTCTTCTCTCTATAGCCGAAACCGATTCTTTATGAGATTATACGTATATATCGATATATAAAAAGATTCCTTCAACAGTAGTAAAAATATGGGATTAAGTTTTTCATAATATATGCAATAAAAGTGTAGCAGTAGAATCGGTGAAAACGTATAATTTCTGTTACTACCGAAAGTATTTCTACTGCTGCCGATATTAAACTCAAGACAATTTCGGAACATCCACCAAAACATATCCAAAAATAGTGGCTATCTAACAAAACCATTTTGACAAATAAAACCACCACCATGTAAACTCCCAACACACGAGTGTGAAATCAGTAAAGTGATAAGCTAACGACTGAACGGACCGGGATTCCTTGCCGGCTGTATCAATTAAATGGACAGAGCAATCTCAACACTTTTAAATTTAAAACCAGAGCGAAATTGGTTCACTTCGCTTCTGTAACGGGTAGTTTAATTAATTAGCTTGTGATCGATGGCAGATGACATACATAGATACATATGTATAGGTGTTGGAGACGGATTTTGGTTCAGAACACTTCTTGATGCTAAATGTTTAATAGAGAACAGAGGTGAATGTTTTGTTCTTGTTTTTGTACTGCGAAAAAAAAGTAGGAAAGGATTAAAATAGTTATTTATGCTACAAGTGCGGAAGGTAGGTGATCTCCGATGAGTGGGATATTATATTCACGAGCGAGCGAAGCGAGTGAGTGGATAAATCGACACGAGTCGGAAATCATCTTACGCACGTGTATCATACAACATTTTACTATGCATTGTGCGAGGAAATTAAAAAATATATCTGAACCAAGCGAGAAATTAATAAAATGGCGGGTTTATTCAAGGGCGCTCAACATATCCACAGGTAACGCAAAAAGGCACGAGCAAAATATTCATTCTGCCAAACATTTAATGAATATTTAAAATTAATTTATTGTTCAAAATCTAAATCTAGAGTAATTAAAAACGCCTTAAATGAAGTATTAGTTTTGCTTTACCTTTTATATGAATGATAATCTGTACTTAACTAATTTTTAAAACTTTTCTCAAATAATAAAAACTCTATGCGGCGGGCTGGCGTTGGCGTTAACAATTAAAAAAGTACAGGAAAGTAAAAAGCACTGGTAAAAAAGTGACACTTTCCGCATAGTTTGGCTGCTTGGCTTGTAAAAATATTTTTCTTTACTTTCCTTATTTTTGTCCTTAGGGAGGCGTGATTTTTTTGGGGCGTGTTCATCATCGTCATTCACTTGGACTTATCCTAACTTGTTTGGGGTCGGCGCAACGTTACGTATGTTGTTTTGTTTTTGGCAACATGGCAATAGTTATAGGTTAAATTTCAATAAGGTAGATACAGTAATGTTGCGTTTGTGCTCCATAATTGTGTTTTTAAGAATTTCGCGGGCTTGTTTGGGACTTGATCATCCTTAATTCATTTTGAGGTTGGCTTCTTCTTTCATACGTTTCTTCCTGCTCAACCTTCTCATTCCAACGATATATCTTTAATAAAATCCACCCATCAATGTTTTGTTCTGCCTTACAGTAGCCAACCACATTCAGCTTAGTTAGCTTCAGTTAGCTTTCTCCAAGACTGCGTCCTCAGGTACTATTATCTACTCTTGATTTTTTTTGGGACTACCTATCGTTCATTGTTTGTAATAGTCACATCAGGTGAACAGATTATAATTAAGAATACTATTTTCATCGTTTTTACTAACTTGCCTACCCTTATGACACAATTGTCCAAGCCAGAAATCTTCTAAAAACAAATCCGACACAAAAATATACAAAAAAAGTTCCAACTAAATAACAAAAACGCACTGCCAATTTAAATATCAAATTCCTCCCCTAACATTAACCCATTCAACGCCACACGTCTATTCAGCGTGACAGTCTCATATCAAATGAGCCAATCTCGCGATTACCGCGCCCGTGACGTTTCGTTTCACGCAACTGTCTGACAGTTGGCCGCATAGATAATGTGCGGCCAACGGTTTTAATTGGTGTTACGTACTTATGAATATTGATTTTGAGTGTAATGGAATGATTATCAGGATTCTATTGGGGTGTAATTTTCTTGTTAAGTTTGTTAGCTGTGAATTTTAATGTAAGTCTTTACGGTTCAATCATTAACTATTTATGGTTTTTCATATTAATTGTTTCTAATATTGACATCCTTTTATTATTATAAATGTGAAAGTTTGTAAGTATCGATGGATGGATGTTTGTTACTCTTTCACGCAAAAACTGCTGAACAGGTTTTGATGAAATTTGGCACACAGTCAGTTTAAAACTTGGATTAAAACATAGACTCTCCTTTGTGATAATTTTGATTTTTTGTAAACATAACATATTTTTTGGCTGTAAAGACAACATTTGTATTCGACTCTACATGAGTTCAATACACCAAATATCCCCTTTACTTCCCTCTAAAGACCATTAACCTTTAACCATAAAGTATCGATATTTAGGCCACATTTTTTTTTCTTCCGCCCCAGAGACCAATAACCAGTACACAAGATTTAAAATATTCGAAACATTTACAGAATTGTAATTTTAAATTTAGAATAAAGGGTCTTATAACTCTTCTGGATTCCCACAGGGAGCGTCGACGGCAAATGATTTAAAAGCATTTGCTCCTTAATTAATACGAAATGTGGTATTGTTAGCTATCTCTTTCTTTCCTACTACATTTCTAAGGGCTGGTGTTTTCATCTCTTTCTTACCAACGGTGACTGTACTTTGTAGTATATTGAGACATCTTGGTTTGTCGTGATTTATTGGTAGTCGGTAAGGAACGTTATCAATATGTTTACTTTAAGAATTAGTTGTAACTGCATCACGTTTGGCGATTTATGTTAGTATGTTAATTCGGTATTGATATCACACTTTTTGTCTAAAGTTTTAAAAGGTTTAGGAAACCTTTTTTGGGGCTTCTCTCTATTGTATTTGTAATAGCCGTGTAATTTAAGAGTCGGCTTGTTTGTTTGATTTTTGTAATGATTTAATGTTTATGTTTTTAAGTAATTTTAATGAGATTATCAAAGAAGCAGAGATATACAAAGAGAATAATGTTATGTTAGTCAAACTCAATAAGCAACTATTGGCGTGACATTATTATAATACGGCCCGTGACACGCGAGCGGGCGCGTGACGTCCAGCGCAGAAGGGTTAAGATTTCTAAACGATTCGCCGTTTGTTTGCATGTTTCTGTTTGTTTTGATGATTAGTATTTATGTTTCTAAACTAGTTTGTACAATATTGTGTTATATATACCCACGGTTTCTGCTATGAGAATTTGTTGTTGAGAAACTGTTACACTCTACTTTAGCGTAACCACTAGGGTTTCAGAACTTCATATTATTCTCAATTCAGTAACCGCTTAACCGTTATAAAGCTACCATCCTCAGCTGGAGTATCCTTTATTATTGACGTGACATTATTATAATATGGCCCGTGACACGCGAGCGGGCGCGTGACGTCCAGCGCTGAAGGATTAAGATTTCTAAACGATTCGCCGTTTGTTTTGATGATTCGTACACGATGTCTGAACTAGTCTAGACGATAGTTAGTGTTATAGAGTATTTTGAGATTTGAATATGTTTTAAGGTATTTTGAGATGTTTTAAGATGAACTCTTAATGAATTATCATTAATTTTGGGAATTCAGACTTCAGAATTATTATGACTTTCTGCATTAACGTCATCATCTGCCTTTTCTTAACTACCCATATTGGAGCCAAGTTCCAGTTTAATCAGATGCAGCTGTATCTGCAGTTCAGCTGAACTGAAGCGTCTGCCTTACTGACTTCCATAAACCAGTTATAATTACAGACTGGGTAGAAGAACAGTACTCCTTCGTAAGACCAACCATCAGCAGTATTCTGACTGCCCGTAATAACTATCAAATGCTGATTTATTCCATTCTAACCAACAACTAATACCAATGGTATTTGTTTCAACAAATATTTATTTTGTATTCCGAACGGATAACATTGTTTAAACTAATACCAAAACAAGTTCAAAGATATAAGGTACAGCCAGAAAAAATGCTTTATAAGTAATCAAAGACCTGTAATTTGAATGAAAAAAAAACATTTAAATTCAAAAAAATAAATTGTTAGCAAACGTCTAGTTCAATAATAAAATTTGAATATAATAATTTTTATTATAATTTTAGTTTAGTCGTTGTATCTGTATAAGTTTTTTTTTGCAAAAACATCAACACAAGAAAATTTTACTTACAATCTAAAAATTACAAAATGTCTTAGAAAATCAACTCTTAATTTATTTTAAAATTACCTTACTTAGATTATTATTAAATAGGTACGTAATTATAAAAATAGTTGCATCAAAAAAAATCGACTGAACAAAATAGAATCGATTATATTTTTAACGAAATTAGAAAATGGCAACACAATGTTATTTTACCTCAAATCAATGAATTTACCGGCTTTACCTAATTTAATTTTATCTTTTCGGCACTTTTTTTTGTGCAAAAATGTTGCAATTTTGTTTGGATAAATGAATACTGCGATTAACAAACAAAAACATCTTGTTGTGTGTTTTGTTAATTGTTGGGCGTTTCAGGGCTCAAAATGGGCCTTTAATTTGATAAGATTTGACTGAGCTGACTGTACCAAATTTAAGTTGTTGGTATTCGTTCGCACACTAACTTTAATTATGTAAAGAGTGGTATCTGTTCGGAATAGAAAATAAAAATAAATTGAATCAAATATCAGTGGTATCAGTTGTTGGTATAAATCCAAATGCTTTGTAACGTGCTTTTCGAGGCACGGATTATAAAAAGAAAGTTCATTGAAGTTTAAATTTGATTGGTTTGAAGTTACCCTATTGAAACCGTGCATCCTAGTAAAGTGTCGTCATTGACATGTTAACGTAGAAAATTCCTTTTATCTTTTGCTCAGCGAGTTAAACGTCGAAATTCTTCTACACAATGATCCAAACAATACCACCCCTAGCTAATCACAAGGACCAGTATTTTTTACCTCAACGATATCTCACCACTCACCCATACGGTACTCCCCACATGTCCAGTCATTAGCAGGTCACGGTGCGCTACTCCGGGTGTGGGGTTCGACCACGTGCCATATTGTGAAACGGTTACAGCAGATGTGCGGACTAAATTATACGTTTTTAATTGTTTTCCGTGAATTATGATGTGTTGTGTTATTTTAGTTTTAGGGCTTTTTTTGGTATGCGGTTTTGATGTGTATTGGAATGGTCTTAAGGGCCTTCCACCGCTTTAGTGCCATTGTTACTTTCTAAAGCATACGCCTTATGCTTTAAGCCTGCGTACACAAGCAGTTTTAGGGTTTTTTTTTTTCTAAGTGGCGTCTCGTAGCTCGGTCAAGGTGACTGGTAGCTACTTAACCGGACTTTCCCTGTGGAGACTAAGCTAAAGTATCCTCCAGCTAGGCACAAATTTCTAAATCTAAGCGACAACGCTGAGGGCTACCCCAGTTGGGTTCAAACCTCGGCTCAGGACGTCGCTGAGGGACAAGCAATGGCTGGATCTTGACAAGTGTTTTTACCATCCGTTCGGAAACTACCTACGTGGAGAAGAACGGAAAAGAAACTCCTTTTGAAATCTATAATTTAACTAGTACTCAGCTTCGCGGGCTGGCGGTCTTTTATTGAAAGAGGCTCCGAGCGGGCGCATTGGGGAATATACGCCTTAAAGTAATACCTACTCAAAGCATTATTTCATATGAACCATTTTGCATTGTTCAGGAGTCGACCAGTTAGGCTATTTTGCATGCTTCTAAACATAGATCTCTATGGAGAAGAACGTGCAAGAAACTCTGCAGCCACTATTTTTCATCTAGTTATCACAAAATCCTGGATACATTTATTCTTATTGCTTCAAAGTTTTAAGAAAAGAAAGTTAGAAATATTATTATCTTTGTATGTCAAAGTTTTGCAGTAGTATTGCTATGTTTTGCCTCACACAGGTGCCATGGACTTGCCTACTTGCTTAATTTTTTCAAGTGGCATTTCTACATCTGTGATTCTTATCTCATTCAACGTAGAAAACAATAAAAACTGCTTATATAAAAGTTTTCTCAGTGCACGCCGAATAATGAATTTTATAGGCAAAATTTTGCTACTTTGGGTTACATTATTGCACTGTTGATAGATCATCATCATCATCATCATATCAGCCGAAAGACGTCCACTGCTGGACATAGGCCTCCCCCAAGCGTCGCCACATTGACCGGTCTCGTGCGTCCCGCAACCAGCGGATCCCCGCAACCTTCACCAGGTCATCGGTCCACCTGGTGGGAGGCCTTCCAACGCAACGTCTTCCGGTTCGCGGTCGCCACTCCAGAACCTTTCTGCCCCATCGGCCATCCGTTCTGCGAGTAATGTGCCCTGCCCACTGCCACTTAAGTTTGGCAATTCTTCGGGCTATGTCGGTTACCCTGGTTCTCTTGAGGATCTCTAAATTTCTGATTCGATCACGCAAGGAAACTCCGAGCATAGCCCTCTCCATTGCCCTTTGATGATAGATATCATTTCTAATTTATTTATTGCATAATAAATTATAGCCTATGTTACTCCGGAATAATGTAGCTGTCCATAGGTAAAATATTTTTATTAAATCGGTCCAGTAGTATCGGAGCCTATTCGGTACAAACAAACAAACAAAAAAATCTTTCTTTTCTTTTTTTATTTATTATATTATTATTATAAGTATAATAGACTACTCAACTACAAAAAAGTTCTTTGCGTTTCGCCTTCTCATTATTTCAAAATATATTTTAACACTAAATCAAAAATTTAGCTTTACCTACACAAAAATATTGTAAACCTAAGTTCTAAAATCACGTACAAGGCTATTATGTAACGCAAACCGCTCTTGATCGGGTTAACTTTAACTTAACTAACTTTATGGTAGTTAAACACGAACTGCTTGTTATGGTCACTGTAACCCAACCATTGTTAGTTCAAAATTAACATACGATTTACTTTGACAAAATATTCGACGTTTAGTTTAAACTGAACTGTACTTTTGGATTTTTATGTTAAAAAATATCAAGCATTTTGAAACAATCTGCCAGACTGTTTCGTTTGCATTGAAACTTAAGGCGCTATATACGCCCCAATGTTAACGCAGTACTGGCCGTGCGCCCGCTCGATCCCAGAATATTGAACATCCTTTTGAACAGTTTTGTTTGCAAAATATTATTTGATTTACATAATTATGCTATGTTAGTTATGAAGAAATTCCATCCATCAATTTTTCTGTGTAAAAATATTTTTAAACATCCAAGTCGTTTTGGAGGAGTTTCCAAAAGTTGCGAAAAATATCGTGTTGTTAATTATTTTTTAAAGCAAAACTATTATTATATTCTTTATTGTGCACAAAAAGGTTTACAATACAAATTTTTCAAATTAAACGTGTTCACAAAGGTGAGCTTATCTCTTTATAGAGATCTCTTCCAGCCAACCTGTAAAACTGATGCACGAAATAACAATACGGGGACAAGGTTGTACACACAAATAATTACATGTTATTAATATATATAATACATAAATATATAATGGAAAAAAAAGGAAACCTACACCAATAAATATATACATTACATAAACCTATATATAAATACATAAATTAATATTAAGGTTGTTGCGAAAGGAGGTGCTCTTTCAATTTATTTTTAAAAGATGTTACAGAGGGAGAGTCTTGGATTTCTTGTGGTAAATTATTCCAAAGTTGTGTAGCTCGAACAGTAAAAGAATTGAGGAAAAATTTTGTATTCGCTCTAGGACACTCAAGTTGGTACACCTTGGTGTTACATGCACGCCTAGGCCGGGGATTGGAAGGTAGAAAGCGGAAGCGGGAGCGAAGATAATCAGGAGTGGACGGGACTTTGAGGATCTTGTAGAGAACAGATAGGATGTGCACATCACGACGAAGTCGGATTGGGAGCCATTTTAATTGAGCACGAAATTCAGAGATGTGATCAAATTTGCGAAGTCCGAAAATAAACCGAATAGCCAGATTTTGAAGGCGCTCAAGTTTATTTAGTAGCTCCTCTGTCACATCCAAGTAACATACATCAGCATAATCAAGAGTAGGAAGGAGAAGTGCTTGAGCAAGCATGATTTTAGTTTGTAAGGGCAGGAAGGACTGGAGTCGTTTGAGAGAATGAAAAGAATAATGCATGCGCCTGCTCACCTCGCTAATCTGCGCTGACCAGGATAAATGACAATCAAACATTATTCCCAAATTTTTTGCCTTGTCCGTGTATGGGATACAGGTATCATTATAATAAATCTTGAGGTCGTCAGTAATTTCAAGTCTACTCCTCAGTCTACTGCTACCTATAATCATAGTCTGTGACTTAGTGGGATTCACTAACAACCCAAAGTTTTTTGCCCATGTCTGTATGGCTGAAAGATCTGAATTCACAACTTTAACCGCTTCGGAGAATTCAGACAATGAAAAATGTCTGTATATTTGTAAATCATCTGCATACAAATGGAAGGGAGAAGAAATTACTCGAGAGATATTATTTATGAAGATGGAAAAAAGCAATGGGGAAAGAACGCCGCCCTGCGGAACACCAGCAGTGAGATTCAACCAGTCGGACGTCAAGTCGTCGATTTTTACACACTGCTGGCGACCAAGAAGATAAGATCGCAACCAATCAATCACAGAAGGAGCAACGTTAAGAGAGCTCAGGGTACCAAGGAGAATATCAAAGTCAACCGAATTAAATGCGTTACTGAAGTCAAGTAGAGTCATAACAGTTAGCTTAGTGTTATCCATCGCATGGCGAATATCCTCTGTGACATTCAGCAACGCACTAACCGTGCTATGAGAAGGACGGAAACCAGATTGGAAAGGACAGAGTAGGTTATTGGAAGTAAGATAGGAGTACAATTGTTTGTGAACCACACTTTCGAGAACTTTCGAAAGTACAGGAAGGATGGAGATTGGACGGTATTGAGAGAGGGAAGTTGGATTGGCGGTTTTGGGAAAAGGAATAATGAATGCCCTTTTCCACGACAGAGGAAAGACATTAGCCCACAGTGAAAAGTTTATAATGTGTGTGATAGTAGGCATAATGCTTCCCAAAACAGGAAGGAGCATGTCCAGACTCATATCGTCACTGCCCACGGCCTTCGTGGAGATAGAAAGGATAATCTTCTTAACGTCGTCCTCAGTGACCGGTTGAAATGTAAATTGAGTGCAGTCAGGTGGGTCAAGGCTGGAAAGATAAGAAAGAGATGATGTTTTTGTAATAATATCGAGCGAAACAGGTGGGGTAGAGAAGTGTTTGTTAAGAGCATTTAGATCCATGGTACCATTAGTGGCCTCCATGGCCTTGCCCACGCCTAATGACCTTAAGAATCGCCAGGTCAGAGCCTGAGAGAGATTTTCTAATTTAGAGTGAATATAGCGACGTTTTGCATCCCTACACATTCTGTTGCAGATGTTACGAATTTTTTTATAAGCAGCTTCAGTATCATCCGAAGGATCCTTTTTAAGTTTACGCTTAGCTCTGTCCCTTTTTGCCATAATTTTCTTAATATCAGGAGTCAACCAGGGCGCAGGAGCATGCTTCACTCGTACTGGTCTAACTGGTGCGTGAATATTGAACAAGCTAGTTATAATCAAATTAAAGGCAGAAACCTTGGCATCAATATTATCAGCTGACAATACCGGCGACCAATCGATGCTCTCAGCATCCTCTCTCAAACGGTCCATGTCCATGTTACGAAAATTACGTTGAAAAATTACTTTACTCTTGACTTTGGGAGGACGCACTTTATATGCAAGAAATATTAAATCGTGATGCGAGAAAGGGGCCATCATTTGTCCGTGCGTGATGACAGAATCCGTCTTGGAGACGATCATAACGTCGAGCAATGATGGCCTGCAATTAGGAAGATGATGTGTTGCTGAGAGTGGAAGAATGTGTAAATTAAGTGAAGAGGTTAAAGAGACAAGCTTTTGTGATCTGGAATCATCCTTCAAGATACATGTATTCAAGTCACCCATAATGATAATATGTTCATATATAGTATTGAACTGTTCCAGAACAAACTCTAACGTAGGAAAGTAAACCACCTTATCATTTGGGCTGTATACAACACCAAGTAAAACTTTTTTATGGTTCAGGATGATCTCCAGAAAAAGATGCTCAAGAGATCCAGAGTACTGAGAAGGAGAATTGCTAATAAGAGTGGCCGGGATGTCACCACGGAGGTAGATACCTACCCCGCCGCCGCCCGCGCCGACACGGTCATTACGAAACAGCCGAAAACCAGGCAGACCAAAAGATGTTGAAGGAAGAGAAGGCTTAAGCCATGTTTCTGAAATTAAGATTGCATCAACTACAGTGTTACTAAAGGATGTGAGAAGATCATTGTAATGAGCTGGAACACTCTGTGCATTGATGTGCACTAAGGATAGGAATTTCGAGCTACGATGAAAAACAGAAGAGAGTTTTTCCTCTAAAGGTTCAGAATCCGAAAGAGAAGAGCTAGAATCTGTATGAGCACTGAGATATTCATCATCAGAGGACGAGCAAGAGAAATATTCATTATTTAACATATATATATACAAATAATAAATCTATATAAATATTAATACTTATGATAAAATTATTATAATTAAAGTAAATACCTTTTTGAATAGCATTTACCAGCTACAAGTTGACTGAAAGAGATATTATTAAAATCACACATAATAAAAGGTAAAGGTAATAACAGTCAACTTAGAAATAACATAGTATAAAACAGATACTTGCAACGGAACGTTAAAATTACCAAACACTTATCTGAACATTATAATTTGATCACTTTGAATGTGAATGAATGAATGAACGTATCCATATAAATCCTGTGAAAGTGACAACATGCTTTATAACACAAAATCATGTAAGAAAGAAATGGAACGCAACCATTCCGTCAAACAAACAAAACGTCATGATTGTCATTTGACATGACAATCTGCAGAGTGTTGAGAAAGCAAACAATCAAACATAAAATGTTCTACCCGGAATATCATTCACAATACTAACTTTAAATAAGTGGATATTACCTCAGGGAAAACAAAATACGACAACACGGCACATAAGATTCATATTGGAGTGAAAAATATATTGTGAACATTATTACGACGAGAAAATAGTACTTCACTTTCCAGTTTTCTTCGCACCAACGTATTTGTCTGGATACTGTTTGATCAGCTGCTGAAGCTCAGATATCGTTACTATCTTCCTACGTGTCCTATCTGGTAACAATATGATTATGACACCATCCGACGACCAACAGTACTTCATGCCAAAATGATCTCTGGCCGCGGAAAAAACGTCTTGTCGCGACTTTGTGAGAAACTCCGAAATGGACATTTTGGAGCCCTTCAACTTCGTTTTGGCATTCCATACGGCAGAACGATGCGTAGCAGTGGAGAATCGAAGCAGAATAGGACGGTTCTTGCTCTTTTTTATGCCTAAACGATGAATTGTTTCGAACGCATCAGGACTGACAGACGACATCTTCATTTGGTCGCGTAATATGCTGTGAACCTTTTGTGGAAGATCTTCAGCATCCACCTCAGAAACCCCATGGAGGAGTAGGACCTTTCTTCGAGAGTGTGTCTCCAAGCGATCCAATCCATTCACCAACAATTCCAGCTGCGATCTTAACATGGCCAGGGTGGTCAACACAATGGACTTGAAACTTAAATAGTCCGCAGAGAGGACCTTCACAGTAGGTGTACCTGTAGAAGCCGCTGCCTGCTGATTCTTCTCGAACTCAGACATTCGGGAATCCATCCACTCAGCAAGCTCGTCCATACTTTTCGCAAGCAGTGCAGTGTTGTCCATTATGGTGGTGATGAGTAATTGTAATAGTGTGATTATTAGTAAAATATATTGGTGATAAGTCAACCTGTAAACTGGGTAAGCTTTTATGACATTAATACAAAATTTACTATTTTAATTTAATTATAAACAGAGAGCCAAAAATTTGCTATTGTCACTTTCCTGTCTACCCTCGGAATCTTCTACTTCAACTATTAGTTTCACGAAAAACCTTGCGTAAATAAATAATAAATAATGTACATAAAAAAATGTTTTTTTTTTTTCAAATCTATTAACCTAGCCGTTACTAAGGAGTATGCTTTAGAAAGTTACCGTTTTACGGCACTAAAGCGGATGTAGGTCCTTAATTCTACTTACATATTTATTTACTCTGTGCAATCAAAGAACTGCAGGGAATTCCTAAATTAGTGCTTGTATAAACAATACACAAGAACAAGCTTCCAGCTTCTTTTTCTGTTCATCCCTTGTTTGGCTCTTAAATAAATATAATACACAAATATACTTATATCACTATCAAAAGTTGGTAAAAGTAGGCACTCTTTTGCTTGTTTGAATCCCTGAATCGGCTTTTTGAGACGCCAAGAAAGAACAGTAAAATTTTACAATCATCTAGTGTTGGAAACGATGATTGGACGTGACCTAGTAATGCAGACTAAGATTTACATAATTGACAACATAATAAATTAACCACAAACTTGTATATGTACAATTAAACTTAATGACGCCTCGGAACACATCGCAAGTCCCTGCGCAGTAGAAAATATAAGTGATAGCCAGGATGAGGGGTATTGCGCAGTGAAATCGAACTTCACAGCCCTTTTTACCCGAATGCCGAAAAACGGTAATGTGTTTATCAGTCTATGTATGTATTTATGTATGTTTGTTCTTTTGTGACGTTCTAGAGACCAAACCAGTTGGCAGATTTTGATGATTCTTACGTCAATCGATTCGTCTTAACCTTGCGAGTGTTATTGGCTAAATTAAAATTGGAAAATAGAAAATGGCGCTATTATTGTGGGTGCTCAATTATTTTTCTTCTATCCCATCGTGTGGGGTATCAAAATAAAGGGCTTTAAGAGGTGATTTCAAAAATATAGAAAACTTATATGTTTAAATGTATCTACGTCGAAAAAAGAATGTTAACTAAACAGTTATATATAAAAACAAGTTAATTCAAAAAATCAAATAACCCGACTGCTCAAGAAGTGAACTAAAAAGACGTAAACAAGAAGGAAATTATGCTGTGCAGTCGGAGGATACATCTAATTTTGGCCTGCCAGCTCGCGACTATCCTCCGACTGCACAGCATGATTTTCTTCTTGTTTACGTCTTTATAGTTAGCTTCTTAAGCAGTCGGGTTTATTATTATTTTTTGTATCAATTAATTTTGAGTCGACCCGTAACAACGCATTATTCAAAAACATGCGTATGAAGCAGCTGACACATCATATTTCTAACCACTCCTACATAATTTCCCTTAACACGATTACAAGCCTAAAATCGCAATAATAAAGACGGCATTCGCAATTATAAAAACATAACGCTATCTCCGTATGGTAATCAGCAGTGAACACATTTACTTTGCACCTTTGCCTTTTATGAATATTCATTCTTATGGCAAAAATACTTGCAGACATAGCATTTGTTTTAATACTTAATTAAAAAGTTTAATAAGTTTATTTGTTGTGTTTATTAAAGTTTGGGGGTCGGTGGAACAGGGTGTAAAGTCCCACAAACCTCCATAGAAAAGGGAGGATCCTCCGACCAGACGGGTGTTGTGTCTGGTCCGGGCAACTGCCCGACGGTTGTTGTCGGACTGTTGTATGTGTTCTAATCGCGCTGAAAACTTTACTTGCGCGATGTAGGATTTGTGTGACGTCATGTCATTAGTCCGTAAGTGGCGGCGCTGGTGCCGCTACAAAGTAAATATTTTTGAGCTGCACGACGTTTTTTTTTCAGCAAAATTGTTGTGCTGGTACTCATGATGTTATTGACAGAGAGCACCGAGATCCAAAACGGTGAAGGAAAACATAGTGAGGCAACCGTTATGTCCCAAAACTAAAATTCAAAGATAGGTATGTGGCATTTACCAACCCGCACTGGCCTCGCGTGGTAGATTTTAGCCCATTGATTCGTCCCTAGAAGAGGTCTGTGTCCCACCAGTGGGCACATCATAGACTGATTATGGTATTTTCAATCGTACAAAGAGAGTTTTACCTACCGTCCAAAAAAAATAACCTGCTAACCAGTGCAAATTCGTTTCAATGGTACGAGTATTATCGGATAGGATAGGCCTTCCTCAAGCTTCATGCCTCGATGTAATTATGACACTATTGAACAATATTATACTGAATCGCAGATGTTTTACAATAGAAGATACAGACCAAAATAAATTGATTTATTTCGCTTTTGGCTCGCGTTGGGGTTTATAGAACACTCCCTTTCTCAGAGACAAGACCTGTGTGATGTGTCCTAGCAGTGACAACATTACAGGCTTATTACGATAAATTAATGTCACATCATATAACATCATCAGCCTATTAATGTTCCCACTGCTGGGACACAGGCCTCCTCTCTGTGAGAGGGAATGGGCCGTTATCCACCACGCGGGCCCAGTGTGGGTTGGTGGATGTCACATGTCTTCGAATTTTTGGTTCTAGGACATGCCGGTTTCCTCACGATGTTTTCCTTCACCGTTTTGAGACCAGTGGTGATGAAATAATTTACACAAAGTAAAGCGCCTGCCTGGGCTCGAACCCACAACCTACAACTTGTAAGTCGCGGCTGATACCACTGGCCCACCACTGCTCACCATCATAAATTGATGTATTTAGGTAAAACTATTTTTATGAGTCAGCGATTACAAATTTACCAACACAATCTTAGACATCCCCTAGCTAATTATATGAGTATTTTGGTTTTATCACAAATTGAAACAATACAAGAGAAGCCAATCAAATCTAAAGTGATTCCTAATTACCTTAACTATACTTCCTCATCCCACCTTGCATCGTATTCCTCAGTATTGAGGGTCGTGACCTCCCGTCTGCATCACCTTCTCTGTTTCTAATTCTGTAAGGGGGGTTTTCATGGGAAAATAAGCGCGGTGAGTTCCCATGTCCTTCCGCGTCAAACTTTTAGAGGGTATTTAGATCCTCACGGTTACTGGTTATCACCCCGTAGATGCTATGTCCTCTCAGGGTTGTCGGGTTGGTTATCGCCGCCCGTTACTCGGCGTTGACAGTTTTAAGGCATGGGTAGATCTCCTCCACACCAACCCTCCTCCTATCTCATTCGGGCTTAGAACCGACAATGGCGGAGTTAATATATTTGGATAAGTAGTGACTGCCGGAGGCCCGGACGTTGTAGCGCAGCATGGGAGAAAGAAGAAAAAGAAAGAAAATTTGTTTATTCTGCATAAACTAAACCCACAATACAAAATAAAGAGTGGCATTCACTAAAGGTACAAATTAGCCAAAAGCCTCGTATTTAAAACTAAAAATTATAAAAAATTGTCAATTTTTGTCTATTGCTTGATGAGAGCAATACACAGTTATCTGTGGGTGAGAGACCAAAGACAATTTACTTGCGTAGTATGTTTCGACATTACCAAATGAAAACAAACAAAACAATCACAAATTAAACGAAATGCCGATTACTGAGTGGAAAATTATCCATCTTTGAAAAACAAGAACAAATAGGCTGTGCGTCGCATCTGTGCAAGAATAGCTCATCATAGGCATGGCCTATCATAATATGTCCATCACTGGACTGTTAATGGCTGGGTTAATTGAAGTTGGTAGGCATTTCTTTTATGAAACTAATATCTAGAAAAATATGCCAATAAAAGCAGCTAATAATACACTAAACATAGCAGCAGCAAAATAATACGTCTAATGAAAACGTATGACAAATTGTGCGCACGCGACGTTTTTTTATTATAATGCCATTGCGTTTCCGTACATTATTGGTTTTTCTATTATTCGCTTTAATATGGCAGTCGAGTGATAGGTGAAATACTTCTTATTCCGGGGTAGACAGACTTATAAAGTTTTTAGAAACATTATGTTGATTTTAATTCGTTAAGTATTAATTAGATATGCCAATATTTTCTGTAGTAAATAAACCCACAGACAGGCGTAATGTGACAATGAGACAACCCTTTTCATAGAAATTGTTCATTGCATTATAATCTCTATAAAGATACGTTATCCCCTCATTGTAATATTGAAGCGTTGTGCCTGTCAGTGACCAGCTTAAAGTAGACCGTATTGTTTTATCCTAATTTTGTCACAATTTAATGACAAAAAACCGACATAGTCAACAAATAAATACTATCATTATCTCTTCTATCTCTAAAGTGCTAAAATACAAAATTAACGAGTTTCGCCAAAGCAACAGCCTACTGTCATCAATTTTACGTTTTCAATTTATAACAAAAACAAAAAAAAGTAACCCCCGATAGTGTAATGACGATTATAGAGGGTGATAAACCACCGCGCATTCGATTAGTGACGTACCCACGGACATTATCGATAAATCCATTCGATTGCTGGCCAGCGCTATCTTGATCAGTGAGCCGCAAAACAATAACTTTGCTTCTTTTTTTATTAAAAAGTTAAAATGTTGTGCAAAGAAAAGTAATGAAGGCTGTTGTGTGAAATAATTGCGATTGTTTTTATAAAGTGTATGGGTTAATGCTGCAGTGCTTAAATAATTATGTGCAGTATTGAAATGTTGTTATATTTATTTAAATGAGTCGTTTGTTCTGAAGGATTGGCGAAAATAATTGCGAAGATGGCCTTGATGATTTTTTACATCATGTTCCTTTTAATTTTATTACGTTCTTACATTATTAAAAGTTTTCTAAAACATGTTTATATTGTTCGTTTTTTGCGGTTAAGTCGCTAGCTATTATAATATGGGTAAGTGTTGGTCTCTACTGTTTTAATGAAAACAATTAGGGCAACTATCTTTTTCATGGATCTAGCTATTAAATGTGTGACTGGGTAAATAAATTGTCTATATTCATATGCTGACCTTGTTATTTAATAAATACATATTCTTTTTATTATATAGTGGCTGTAATGGTAGAAACAAATTGAAAAATTAACATTGCTTATCATTTCGATAGCCTGGTTTTGGTACTAGTAGACGTAGACATAGTAGGCTACTAAAAACCAATACCAATCTTAAGGAAAAGCCGTTTTCAAAACAGGTTTTTATCTATGACCGACAAATTAGTGACTTATTTTTTTTTATTTTTTTTCTATTTTTTTTTCACCCTCGCACTGGAATGCCTTGCAACAATTACACCAATGGAGCTCAAACTTACAAATCCTAACCATTAGTCCAGGTTTCCTATACCGGGTCACCATTTATTTACCCCATAATTTTTTAAATTTTAACTATACTGTCATATTAATAACTGAGTAGATACTTAGGCACACAAAACCTACACCAAACACGATCAATAATAACTTCCAGCCAATTGAAACGGCCTTCGATAAACTATGATCTATCGACATAAATCTATCGATAGTATCACATCACTAGCTTCCACATGGTGTCTCCCAGCCAGTAATTGGCCAGGTAGGTCGTAAAGCGTTCCGTACCGTTTGTTGGTGACAACGCCGGTGCCCGGAGAATTATTATTTATTTTATATTACGTGTATTATGGGTTCCATACTGGTGTTTGTATAGTAAAAGTGTTGGGCAATGATTTGCAATGAAACCAACAGGTTCAACATTCTGCCATAAATATTTACAGCCGATTAATAAAACTTTTATTTGAGATCCCCTCGGCACATTTTGATTTTGAAACTATAATATAACTATTGATTTATTAAAGTGCCGTCTGTCAATCTGTATAAATAAACGTGCGTGTGTGTGTCTTGTTTATTAGTGAATAAACAGAAAAATATGAAATTTTCTGATTCAGTTTTGACATTACCTATAAGTATTCAAAATCAAAAATTTCTTTAATCAATTAGGCCATTAAGCGGCACTTTTGAACGTCAACAATTTAAAAGTAAGTAATAATAATTGATTCTACCGTCCATTCGCAAAATGGAGAAGAACAGATAAGAAACCTACATACTCTTTAAAAAAAAAAGTGTTTTATAAGTATTTGGTTACATCAAACTTGTTGAAAAAAAGTACATATATATGAGAACGATGTAAAAAGACGTACACGAATTATATAATTTATTTATTATCTATATATCTATATGTGTAAAAGAGAAACTATGTATGTGTGCTCCTTATAGACTCCGAAACGGCTGGACCGATTTTAATGAAATTTTCAGAGAATCTTTAGATTGACCCATTTTATTAAACATTGAACGCGGGAGGAGCCGCGGTCATAAGGTAGTTAACTATAATTATCCAATGAAACTGAAATCCAACTCAAACATAGTTGGAAACGGTATGCAGTTGAGTACCAAAATTTTACATGAAGCGACTGCTTATTTAACTTCCAAAAGCCAGTAACTGTGTTCACGATACCCCCTTGCAAAACTGGTGACAGATTTCTTGGCTTCTGAGTATCCGTAACAACTGCCAAAGATCTACAAGTACAAATACCGAGGCATGGAAGAATCTCGCTATGTAAAGATGGTCACCCATCCATGGACTGACCTCGGCAAGCGTTGCTTAACCTTGAAGATCAACTCGCGCGGCTGTTGTTATTTAGCCACGAGCTTCTTTTACAACTAATAATTTCTAGAAAAATCAAATTTTTCTCAGAATCATAATGATCTTAAAAAACTATTATCATAATTACTATACCTAATATTACTCTGTCACATCCGATACATATCAAGAACTCCTGACTAACTATCATTGATACCGTATCATTAACTGACCGATCAAATGTTAACTGCATTAGAACACAGGTTAACCTTTCACATTGAATTGCTTGAAAATGGTTCTCAAAGTTTAGTTAGTGACGCGACCCGTGTAGATTTTAGTCTAAAGTAGATTTGCCCTCTGCCCCTTTCCCCTTTCCACTCTTACTTTAGAATAGAATAGAAGAGTATAGAATAGTTCTTCTTGTTTGTTCTAGTTCTTTTTGTGTTATTTCTTTTGCATTTTAAAATGTATTACTCTATCGATTTTCTCCTTTGGGGGATACAAGTGTAATGAAAAATATGTTCGGCAGAGTTGGTTCCAAAACTGAATGCTTTGGGATAATTCAATTGGTATTGAATGTTGACTTATCCATCTGCAATACCCAGTTAGTATATCCGTAGTAATCTCTTTTCTTGGACTATCTAGTATTTTTTCATCATCATCATTTCAGCCGAAAGACGTCCACTGCTGGACATAGGCCTCCCCCAGGCGTCGCCACATTGACCGATCCCGTGCGTCTCGCATCCAGCGCCTTCCTTAACCAGGTCATCGGTCCACCTAGTGGGAGGCCTTCCAACGTATCGTCTTCCGGTTCGCGGTCGCCATTCCAGAACTTTTCAGCCCCATCAGCCATCCGTTCTGCGAGCAATGTGCCCTGCCCACTGCCACTTAAGTTTGGCAATTCTTCGGGCTATGTCGGTAACCCTGGTTCTCTTGCGGATCTCCACATTTTTGATTCTATCACGCAAGGAAACGCCGAGCATAGCCCTCTCCGTTGCCCTTTGAGTGACTGTAAGCTTTCTGATAAGGCCCATTGTAAGCGACCACGTCTCATCACTGACAACACACAGTACAGTATTTTACATACACAGTATTTTTTATTTTTACTATTTATCTAGAAACATTTCTTTGTTTAACCATCTTCTATATAGGACACCGTCTAAGATCAAAATTCAGGTCCAAGAAAAAGTTTGAGACATTCTGCATAATTTTAGTAAAAAAAGCACTACTATGAAACCTATTATTTTTAGTACTTCTAGATACTTATTAAGTTCCTATCTACGTGATAGGAACTTAATAAGTTTTTATTCTACAAAATTATTTTACTGCTATCAAAAATACTTTAAAACAGAATTTTATAGTTTAGTAGCTTCTGCTAGTGGTTTCGTCCGAGTGAATGTCGATCTTTATTTTCTGGTATAAAATATACTGTACGACCTATTCTCATACCTAACAAATACCAAAAATATATCTTAAAAATTGGTCGAGCCGTTTCGGAGGAGTGCGACCACAAACATTTTTATGTATAATTAGATAGGAATATATACGAATGAAGTAGTGTAGCGTCAGACAACAAAGTGAAAATGTACACTTCCTCAATCATTAAAAAAAGTGCCATAATTGTATACCTTTTATCAACATAACAGCTTAAAAATACTGATAATTTACTGCCAATTCACAATGAAACAGCTACTTTTTTTCAAGCCATACCCTTTATTGTAATTACGGCTGAATATATGACATTTGCGTCCGTATAATATTATCATCAAATGAAATCGATCCATAGCAGTTATTGTTGAAATTACACAATTGTGCAGTTGTAACAATAACGCAGTCGTGCATGATTACGTAAGAACTACGTGATAACTGTAAAACTGAAATATGAAGGTATCAACAGGATATGAGGTCTGAGACAAGACTTGTTATGATAACATTATTGAAACATTAACTATTGCCCGCGTGTTCGTTCGCAAGGAAATAAAAAGCTTAGCCTATGTCGTATTCTAGAATATAATCTATCTCTGTGAAAATTTCATTTGGATACAATCAGCCGTTTTGGCTTGGTTGAGTACCGAACATCCGTTGATCTAAAGTAACTATCGCATTTATAATATAAAGTAAGATTGACCGACGCAAAAAGAGTCTGTAAGGATCGTAGCAGATTGTGGCATTCTGCAGTTCCTGGCTACCATGCCGAAGCAAAAAGAGTCTGTAAGGATCGTAGCAGATTGTGGCGTTCTGCAGTTCCTGGCTACCATGCCGACGCAAAAAGAGTCTGTAAGGATCGTAGCAGATTGTGGCGTTCTGCAGTTCCTAGATACCATGCCGACGCAAAAAGAGTCTGTAAGGACCGTAGCAGATTGTGGCATTCTGCAGTTCCTGGCTACCATGCCGACGCAAAAAGAGTCTGTAAGGATCGTAGCAGATTGTGGCGTTCTGCAGTTCCTAGATACCATGCCGACGCAAAAAGAGTCTGTAAGGACCGTAGCAGATTGTGGCATTCTGCAGTTCCTGGCTACCATGCCGACGCAAAAAGAGTCTGTAAGGACCGTAGCATATTGTGGCATTCTGCAGTTCCTGGCTACCATGACGAAGCAAAAAGAGTCTGTTAGGATCGTAGGAGATTGTGGCGTTCTGCAGTTCCTGGCTACCATGCCGACGCAAAAAGAGTCTGTAAGGACCGTAGCATATTGTGGCATTCTGCAGTTCCTGGCTACCATGACGAAGCAAAAAGAGTCTGTTAGGATCGTAGGAGATTGTGGCGTTCTGCAGTTCCTGAATACCATGCCGACGCAAAAAGAGTCTGTAAGGATCGTAGCTGATTGTGGCGTTTTGCAGTTCCTGGCTACCATACCGACGCAAAAAGAGTCTGTTAGAATCGTAGGAGATTGTGGCGTTCTGCAGTTCCTGGCTACCATGCCGACGCAAAAAGAGTCTGTAAGGATCGTAGCTGATTGTGGCGTTTTGCAGTTCCTGGCTACCATGTCGACGCAAAAAGAGTTTGTAAGGATCGTAGCAGATTGTGGCGTTCTGCAGTTCCTGGCTACCATGCCGACGCATAAAGAGTTTGTAAGGATCGCAGCAGATTGTGGCGTTCTGCAGTTCCTGGCTACCATGCCGACGCATAAAGAGTTTGTAAGGATCGCAGCAGATTGTGGCGTTCTGCAGTTCCTGGCTACCATGGCGACGCAAAAAGAGTCTGTAAGGATCTTTATTTTTGGAAGTCGGTGTCCATAACGCAAAAAAATGGTACCTACGAAAGACACCGACTTCCAAAAATAAAGTTATTTTTCACTATGTAGTTTTCTTATTTGGAAGTCGGTAGTATTTTTTTGTAAAATGTTTTTTTTTATTGCCTATATTTTGAACGCAAAGTTTGTATGTCATATCAATGTACACGATTTTCCTTTCAGGCCCATAGAAGCACAGTCGTCTTATGGCATGATGATTTCAAATTCATAAACGTTAGAAATAACAAAGCTTATTTTCCCATAACAAAAAACACATAAAACATCCCTCGGCCAGCATCCCCTGTCTGTACCTACAATCTCTCTGATTTGTCGCGCAGACCACGCCCCCTCATTTACTAGCACAAGTAGTTCCACGGGTAGATACTCGTATTATAATCATTGATAAGCACATTCCCGCTCTTGCAAACTGTCTAAAGCATATACAAGGGGACGAGATATTTAGGGGCTTCCTAATTGGTGTGTTTTCATTTTGAGTTTTGTAATATTGTTTTGGAATTCGGCAGTTTGGCATTATCAACTCAGTATCTTGATTTGTGAGAAGTTTGACACTCTCGATATTCTGTACGGCTCCGAATCCTGGGCAATTTACACTGTAGATCGATATATGATTGAGGAATTAAAGGTGTGTGGTGCTGGAGAAGAATGTTGCGCATACCATGGAGAGCAAAGCGTTATAACAAGTCCATCCTCGACCAGCTGAACATCAAAGCTAGTCTCTTCACAATATGCTACCAGAGGGTGCTGTGATACTTTGGTCATATCGCTCGCAGACAGCCAGACAACTTCGAAAAACTGGTTGTGGTGGGAAAGGTGGATGGTAAAAGACCACGCAGACGTTCCCCTACTCGCTGGTCAGACCAGATAAGAGCGATTACAGGACTCACAGTGACCACTACCCTGAGAAAGGCAGAAGACAGTGTCGTGGAAGCTCGTCAGTGACTCCGTTGAGGCGTTCCAAGTCGGTCACGACCTTCAGCAATGAAGACAACAAATAAGAAGACTCATTATCTAATGCCGCCTCCACACGCTTGGCGAACAATGGCGAACAGCAAACAACAAACACGAAAGTGTGGATGGGTGCTTGATTGTGTTCGCCTGTTTTTGTTTGTGTTCGCCCGTGTCCGGCATTGGTGTCCGTTTTTATGCACAAATCAAAGGGTGTTCGACAAACGTGTTTGCGATGTATCCACACGTTTGTTCAGTTTAGTAGTACGCGCGAGTTTGCTTGCGGGCGGCGGACGGAGTTAATATTGTGGTCAAATTTACGAATTGTGACATTTCTGCGTACCCGTTTAGAGCATACTCGCGTGATGGTATGTTATGAAATGGTGTAAACAATAAACAGACATACGATTGCAGCAATCCCGAGAGATTTCCGTCATTTATTGAAGAGTTCTGTTGTATATCCCCGAAGTTCTTTGCCAAATTTAAATGGGACCATTTCGGAATAAACTTCTTTCAAACAAAGAAATAATTTTGCAAATCCGTTCATATACGACGGAGTTATGCCCGAACATACATAAACATAAATAAAAACATCCGAGTTGAGAACCTTCTCCTTTTTTGGGAAGCCGGTTAAAAAGGCATATGATTCCTTTTGTATGTCAGATACAAATAACCAGCTGGATTCAGAAGGCGTGTGCATCAAACAAGACTAAATAATATATTTTTATTTGTTCTGTGACAATTTCGTTTTACATCCCAGATACTATCATTTCTCGTTCGCAGCTGCCAACACATCGTCTCAACTAATGTCCTGTTCCTAGATGTAACCAGTAATTAAAAATATATAATTATTATTTTAATTACTAAACAAAATAAGATGATATTTACAAAGTACAACGATATCAAGAATGCAGTGGCAATTAACACTTAAAGGTGGCAGAGATAAAGATAACATTTAAATTGTAATTACAGAAAATTTTAATTATGATTATTATAAATATCTATACTGATAAGAGAGAAACAAGTATTTTGTTTAAATAAGAAGTAGGGTTATTGGGTTTGTCTTTCAGAACACGCCCTAAATAATTACACTATATTTCTCGAAAATGCTATTAACTCTGGAAAATTCATGCGGACAATCACATCTGCTAACACACGTTTGATAGTTTGGCATATTTATTATGGCGGAAGACGCAACGTTGGAAGGGCGCCTTCTAGGTGGACCGAGGCTGCAGGAGTCCGGTGGATGCGAGAAGCACAGGTCTGATCAGTATGGAGACGCTTGCGGCAGGCCTATGTGCAACAGTGGATGTCCTTCGTCTGAAATGATGATGATGATTATTCGATCAATTTTCTTTTATGAGGAAATATGGGCAGAGAGCGCCGACTGAATTTCCTTAGTAAAAAGTCATAATTCGAGGTTTGGCTCTCGTCTCTTTCCTCCTCCAATATTGGACCAATTTAAAAGATATTCCAAATACTGGTAAAGTAAGATACATACTATGTCCCTATATTTTCCTTTTTTTCTTTTTAATTTCTATTTGTCAAATTTGCACACTATGCCTCTGTTGACAGCGCAATTTTGAACATTTTTTGAGGGCTCTAGTGCTTCTAAAGATAATGTATCATCAAAAAGGAAAACATAGGGACATAGTATATATCTTTAATTTTCAGTTTACAGAATATCTTTTAAATTGGTCCAATATTGGTGGAGAAAAGAGACGAGAGCCAAATCTCGAATTATGACTTTTTGCTAAGGAAATTCAGTCGGCTCTCTCTGCCCCCGATTCCTCTTAAGAAACTGGGCTTCAACAACATGTTAAAAATAACCTTATAACCACTTGGGATGATCACTTTTATAGAGGTTTGTGTAGAAATCGCAGGAATGACTGCTGAGATTTTATTTGGATCCCCAGGTGGGGTGAAATGTTTTTTTTTACTGTATTCAAAAAAAAGGAGGTAATCAATTCGACACGTATGTCTGTAATGTTGTTGGAATTGCACAAAATTCACATATGTTATGGGCTTCTAAACACTTGTGTCAAATTTCATAAGTGTAAGTATGTTTGTCCACGCATTTCGCCGAAACTACTTATCGGATCGTAATCATTATTTTTGTTGGAATGAGTAACTTTCAACTTAGGGAAAAGAAAATTTCATCAAAATCGGTCAAGCAGTTTTCAAGATATGGAGTACCTTAGCGACAAACTGCACGAATGTGTAAATTGAGTTATTATGGGTATTTAGTCAACTCTTTAGGTACCGTTATATATACATTTCTCATTTATAGTGATGGTGTACTAAAACTAATAAGAGAAAAATAAAAACTGTTCACAAAAAAATTAAGCGACTTCGAAAAAGTTTTTATTTTTCACTTGGTTTTGCTCAATACCAGTCAATAGGTTCTGGCAATTGTTAATGCATAGAAGATATATGTGTAAACTATACACCTCCTTCCTACTCCTTAGCCGAGGGAAATAGATGAGATTCTTTGATATCAAGTGTTTAACAGTATGTTTCTGTATTGTTCCAGTGGTCATGCACAAAGAAAAAGAAGACATCCACGGTCATCGGCGAGAACATTCACCGTACGACCACGCCATGCCGGATGGAGAGATGTTCTTACAAGTAAGTGTTATTGATTAACCCAAATAATAATCTAAGAATGATCAGGGGGTAAGCTTTTAAAGCAAGGTTATTTTTATTGTGCGTAAGTGACAGATATCTGACTTGTATACATCTGTCCCTTTTTTACTGTCGAACCATAATAGATTTACACGGCATGGTACGGGGGCAGATGACAGTATTCGAAAGATTATACATCTTATTGGTGACATATTGGAAGGTGCAGCAAAAATTTGCCTTAAAATTAGAAGCTTAAACGGCTAATCCTATTTATAATACAATTCTACCTTATGTACGGTATACAACGTCATGAGATTACTTTAATTAAGGCGCCTCCCCGTTTTTATGCAGTTTTTAAGAGCTATCTACTCTTTATTTAAAAAGAAATATCAATTAATAAAAATACATTAAATTTCTACATAATGTTGATTCTAAAATGTTAGTACACTTTTTTTTTAAAGAGGTATATGTTTCACTAATCTTCCAACAAAACCATAAAATGTGAAATAATTATTTATAGCATGCATCTCCTCGTAAAGTGTTCATTAATTATTTTTTTATACTAATACTAATAGATAGACAATTTGATAACGAACATTTTGTAAGTTTTATGTTTTTTAAAAGACCAATATTCGATTTTATAAAGATTTTATTCTAAAATCTGGGCGTATTCACTACTGTAATTCATGCGCCACCACTGCCGCGAGGCCAATAGGAATGCTCATATCTCATGCTGATTTTTTGGTCAGGGTACGGCCTTAAGCTATAGGTACTTAGCTTTCTTTCGATGTAAAAGTCTACATATAGTCTAGAGTTATTGTTCAATCGTGGGTTAGATGCTTTAAGATTACTGAATCTATCGTAAGATAATAATTATAATCTTGTGTCCTTTTTACGTGATGTCCTTTTAATGTGTTTATCAATCTATATTTATGTATGTATGTTAATATGTGGCGTTCTAGAGATCCAACGCGTTATCCGATTTTGATGATTCATACGTCAATCGATTCGTCTTAGCCTTGCGAGTGTCATTGCCTACATTAAAATTTGAAAAATTTAAAACTGGTGGCTTTTGGGCGCCATATTGTGTGGGGCCCAATTTTAAGATATAGATTTTTAAGAAGTGTTTTCAAAAATATATAACACTTATATGTTTAAATGTACATAATTCGAAAAAAATAAATGGTAACTAAAAAGTATAGATAAATAAAAAATAAAAAAAACAAAAAACCAACTGCTTTTTGATTTATTGAAATAACTGTATTTATTGTTGAACTACCACACAGTGGCTGTATACATGTTGACGCTAGACAATAATAAAAGCTGCGTACCTAATCAAAAACATACCAGTAAATACTTTTGATTACATTAGTATCTAGTTCCAACCCGGAAAGCATTACAAATAGAAAAAATAATACTGTCATACAATACGATACCTATTTGTAATAAAAATAAAAACAAATATTCGTTGCCACTGAACTATTTTCCATTATCATATTATTCCAGTATTAACTTCTAACCTTCGACCTTCGAGCCCAAGGTAACTAAGCCTTGAACAGAAGCATAATTTTTCAATTTTATTAACTTTTTCGATTTATGCTATGCAATATTGTTTATGGATGAAAATTGGTTACTAGAAGGCGTTCTTAGTTGACTTTTATACTGACAAACAATAGTATATTATGCAACTAGTGAATAAAGGACGGATTTAAAGCGAGGGCCATAGATGAATCACGAAAAAGTGAAGGATTCTAACAACTGAATCACGACCGTAGGGAGCGATTCATAGTGATTGAATCACTCGCTATGCTCGTGATTCAAGTGTTAGAATCCTGAGCGACGCGAGTGATTCATGGCCCTCGATATAAATCCGTTTTATTCAAGAGTCATATTCATATTCATATTCATTTAATCATTTGTAGACATAGGTAACATTAGGTCTTAAATAACATTTTTGCCGCTATGTTAGCCAAAAATAGCATACAAGTATATCACAATTAGATTAATAAATAAGATTCATTCATTATTATTACAAAATGTCAATACAATTATTAATACATAGTTACAGCACATAAAATTATAAATTTGAAATGTCACAATATTAAACAAGTACAATGTCATATAATTCATACACAATGTCAATACAATTATTAAAAATTACAGCACATAAAATTATAAATTTGAAATGTCACAATATTAAATAAATACAGTGTCATATAATCCATTTTTTGTCATATCTTATCTTCTAAGTATTCAGTGACACTGTAATAGGCCTTAGAAATCAAAAGCTTTTTTAAAGTACTTTTAAAAACATTCAAAGATTGTATCTGTAGCAGTTCTTTTGGCAAATGATTATACAACCTTGGTGCCATGCAGAATATACTACTATTCAAAAAATGCGTTCTATTAAAAGGGAAACATATGTGATTTTTATAGCGTGTACTTCTCATTTTTTCAAACAGATTGATATTGTTCTTCACAAATATTAACATTTCATATATGTAAATACATGGCACGGTCAAAATATTCAAATCAATGAAGTATGGCTTGCAACTATCAGTCTTTTTTAGTTTACAAATAGCCCTAACACACCTCTTTTGTGATATTAATATCATTTCCCTGGAAGTTGAGTCGCCCCAAAAGATTATCCCGTACCGAAGAAGAGAAACAACATGTCCGTGGTATGCAGTCATAAGTGTTCTGAAATTCGCAACTTTAGAGAGTTTGAACAGCGCATATGAGAATTGGTTAATTTTGGAGCTTATATATTCACTGTGTGTTTGCCACTTTAAATTATTATCTATATGTAGTCCCAGAAATTTTGTGGATTGTACCTCTTGTATTTGCTGTCCTGAATAATTAATTAAAACGTTAGATAATAATTCCTTTCTGTTTTTGAATGTCATTAAATTAGTCTTTGTCAAATTTATCTGTAAGTTATTCATCGTCAACCAGTTAATAATAGTAATTAAGGTATTATTTATATCCTCTTCCAGAAGAGCTTGGTTTTTGCCTTGGAAAAGGACTGTGCTATCATCAGCAAATAATATTGTTGGATGTTGGGTAACGTTTGGAAAATCGTTGATATATATGATGAATAACAACGGCCCTAACACACTTCCCTGAGGCACACCAACGTTTACTTTTCTAAATCTCGACGTGTATTTTATTTCCTTTCTTTGCTTCTTACATATTGCTGTAACTACTGTGGATTGTCTTCGGTTACACAGATATGATTTAATTAAATCTAGAACCGTTCCTCTCACACCATAAGCATTAAGTTTCTCCAAGAGCAGAGTATGATCAACATGATCAAAAGCTTTGCTTAGATCCATGTATAAGGCACACGTTGGAATCTTGTTATCCACATTTGTCATAACTACGAGTAGCCAGTATAACTAGAGTTGCATACTATATTTTATACCATGACTACGAGAAAAAGAAAGATTTAATCGAAAAGCACAATGAATAGTAATAAATAAATGGTTTTATAAAATTTACAAAAAATTTGAAAACTCAGGGTTTTACATTTTTTGTAAATTGAAGCGGAGCTAGGTAACAGCATCTGTGTTTCAATCAACCGACTGTTGACAATTCATTCAACCAATCAAAGCGTGATGCTTTTTCCATAATTTTCGTTATAGAAACCGGGATTAAATCTCAAAATATCTGGGTTCTTGGAAATAGCTGTCCATAAATAAGCCGACTGCTGCATTTAAATACGTCAAAGTCAAAAGTTAAATCGTTTATTTCAATTAGGCCTTTAAGCGCCACTAAGAAAGATAAAATAAATAAATTTTAAAATTAATGATAATTGATTCTACTGTCCATTCACAAAGGTAGATTGTTTTAAACAAGAACGGATAAGAAACTCCACATTCACTCTTGAATTATCATACACTAGCTTCTACCCGCGGCTTCTTCCGCATAAAAGTGTTTTATCATCCCAAGGGAATACAAACTATCCTATGTCCTTTCCAGGGTCTCAAACCATCTCCATGCCAAATTTCACCTGAATCGGTTCAGTAGATCTCACAAACTTTACCTCTTTATAATATTCATCCTTCTATCCTGTGGGATTGGCACTATATAACTTCCTATCCTATTCCATCTGCTTCTGTTGTAGCCACCATCATAGCACAAATTTCGCCTTCTCAGTTTCAGTTTAAAAACTGCCTGAGCGTATAGAAACACCCCTATGGTTAAATTTAAAACCTAACTTTTGTATCAAAGAACATTGCCACAAAGTTCTATTCCATTCCTACTTTTTTTTGTTATTCTGGACTCCTGAGCAGACACCTCTCGCTATTCCTTCTATTTCCCTCTGTGTTGTGCTTCATCTCGCCAGGTCATCCAAGGCGTCCCGCCATCTTTACCTCGGTCTGCCGCAAACACGTCTAGCTGTGTCAGGGCTCCAGTTTACCTACCTATAATTTTTATTACAACACACATAGGGACAATGAAGACTGTAAAAATATATTTGAATTGTATAAACTCAATTTCATTCATCAAGGTATGTACTTATGTACCTAAATAAAGTAAACATTTTTTTTTTTTAAGTGTAAGTTTGGAGTTTCTTGTGCATTCCTCTCCATTACAAGCTACTTGCCGAAAGCACAGTAGAATCAACTATTATTACTTGTAAATTTTAATGTAACGTTCAAAAGTGCCGCTTGGTGGCCTACTTGAAATAAAATATCTTTGTATTTGTCTCGTCTTTGTCTTTGAATCATAGCAGTTTATTTTTTATTTTGCAGTGGTTGCAACAACTAGAGCCGTAGAGACATGACACAGTTATAAATTATGAATAGTTAGTCTGCAAGAAAATAAATCAATGGGAAGTATCGATGCTATAAATAATCAGTACTATGTGCTTATTTAGCGTTCCCTAGTTAGCTCTGTGAGTTTTCGTTGTCATGCGATACGGTTTTTACGATGGTACGGAAATATTCTTTTATTTAGGTCCATTCCTTACTGTACCATTAGAACGTTTATGTTGTTTTCTCTATTTAAGGCGATATATACGCCCCAATGTTAACGCAGTACTGGCCGTTTGCCCGCTCGATGCCAAAATATGAATATTGAACCTCCTTTTGAACAGTTTTGTTTGCAAAATATTATTTAATTTATATAAATGCTATGTTAGTTATGAAGAAATTCCAGCCATAAATTTTTCTGTGTAACAATATTTTTCAACATCCAAGTCGTTTTGGAGGAGTATCCAAAAGTGGCGAAAAAATAGCGTGTTGTTAATTTTTTTTTTAAAGCATAACTATTTTTATACGAAAAAACCATGTGTTAAAAATAACATACATGAAACAATAATATATATACACCAATGGCAACCCCACTTCAAGTCCAGACAATTACCAGGTTGCCTGGAAGAGATCGCGGCATGCGATAAGGCCGCCCATTGTATTTGTATTAATTTTAATTTCTTTGTATAATTGTACTTTAAGGTGTACAATAAAGCATATAATAAATAATAATAAATAAATAAATAATAAATATACATTTTTTACAATGCATGTCCTCGAAAAGAGCGTTTTCCAAGCAGCCAATCTGTGCGGAAAGTGTCACTTTTTTTACTAGTGCTTTTTACTTTCCTGTACTTTTTTAATTTTTTAACTCCAACGTCAGCCCGCCGCATAGAGTTTTTATTATTTGAGAAAAGTTTTAAAAATAGTTAAGTACAGATTATCATTCATATAAAAGTTAAAACAAAACTAAAACTTCATTTAAGGGGTTTTTAATTACTCTAGATTTAGATTTTGATCAATAAATTAATTTTATTATTTATTTATTTATTTTTTTTTTTTTTTTTTTTTTTTTTTTTTATTTTTTTTTTTTTTTTTTTTTATGTTAATTGTTTGTAAATAAATAACTTAAATTAAATGTATAATTGTACCCATATAAATTGTGTTGCAGTGACCTAGATATAGTAAGTTGTAATTTAAAACTATTCGTTGTGTCAGTTAATTGCCTTTATTTATATTTTTAGCGTCAAACTATTAACTTTTGCATGCCTCTTGGTAAAATATGGCCGAACCTACTTTTTATCTGTTTATCACCATGTACTGTACCCATATTTGCAAAATAAAGAATTACTTACTTACTTACTTACTTAAATATTCATTAAATATGTTTGGCAGAATGAATATTTTGCTCGTGCCTTTTCGCGTTACGACGTGACAGCTATTTGCACATGCGCAGTAGATATGCCCGAGGAACTATGAACTATTAGTTAATCTGTGGATCTTGAATAAGCGCCATTTTATTAATTTCTTGCTTGGTTCAGATATTTTTTTTTTATTTCCTCGCACAATGCATAGTAAAATGTGTGTGAGTTTTTATTTATTTTTTCTGTTGCATGATACACGTGCGTAAGATGATTTCCGACTCGTGTCGATTTATCCACTCATCGGAAATCACCTACTTTCCGCACTTGTAGCATAAATAACTATTTCAAACCTTTTAACCTAGCCGTTACTAAGGAGTATGCTTTAGAAAGTTACCGTTTTACGGCACTAAAGCGGGTGTAGGCTCAGAGCTCTTGATAGCCTACCGAATGAATAAGGATAATCAGGCTATATACAACACTCATTAGATTCAAGCACCGTCTTTAAGGTTTATTATCATAAATGGTAACATAGTCCTCTTGAATCAGAAATTATATTATATCTTATTAGGGAAATCTGATTACTATTTATCAGTTTTACTTAGATACAAAAGATGTCTACTTAAGATCCTTTGACGACCAAGTAAACCTGTGGGCAGAAAACTTCCTTTCAAGAAATTATTCTACCGTTGACTCCTCTATCATTATCAATTCCTCTTTTTTACCCGGCTGCAAAGAAAGGGTTATGTTTCTCGCGCGTATCTTGTATGTATGTTTGTATGTATGCAATATTCTTTATTACCTCGTATCTTTCAAACTACTTGGCGGATTTTTATAATTAAGACATCATTAGATAGGTATTGGCCGCTCAAGTGTTTTTAGATAAGTGTCGTTGAAAAAAAAGAAACATGGCGGATTTTGGGCGCCATATTGTAGGGGTTGCAATTTTTTTTTCTTCGAAACCCATCGAGTGGGGTATCAAAATAAAGGGTTTTTAGAGGTGATTACGACAATATATACCACTTATATGTTTAAAGACATCCGAAAAAAAACGTATAACTAAAAGGTTGTAAATAAAAAAAGTTAATAAAATCAAAAAACCCGACTGCTTCAAAAGCGAACTAAAAATATGTAAACAAGAAGAACATCTTGCAGTCGGAGGATACATCTGGTTTATTAACTTGTTTTTAACCAATACTGTCCCATTGTTAAAACAGAAAGCAAAAGGTTTCCGCCAAGTCCATCCGAGAAATCTCTTCCCGTCCACCTAGTAAACAAAACACAATACACTTCCTACACCAACCCAAGGAAACTCAATGGAGACGCGCCCTCACATTTCTCCGTCCAACTTGCCTCGTAACTCAGCCCTGTGTCTGGCCGAGGAAATAGCTACGAAACTCGACGAAAAACTTGGCTAAAGTCTTTATTGTCGACGACAGAATAATTTCGGTCCCCCACGTCAGGCCTGATTTCAGTCGAAAAACTTCTGCTCTTTGTTTTTTGTTTGAAATTCGTGAATCGGCTTCGGAAAAGTTTTTTTGTTTTATTTTGTTTTTGATGGGTTGCTAAAGTTTTGTATGTGTATGGGTTTTGGCAGGATTATTTAATAATTTACTGAGGAATGTATGTAAAAAGAAATAGAAAGAAGAATAGCTAATACTTGGAGGAGATATTGGTCACTCAGTGAAATCATGAAGAACAAAGATATGTCTATGAGGAACAAGAGGAGAGTATACAATATGTGTATCCTACCATGCTTACTGTATGGGTGGCAAACTTGGGCATTGACAGAAGAACTGGCAAGAAAAATAAAAATTTGTCAGAATGGAATGGAGAGAAGCACAATAGGAGTTAAAAGAAAAGACCGAGTTAAACTAAAATGTATCAAAAACAAAACAAAATTTAAGAATGCATACACAACATACAGGTGTTTAAAGTGGAGATGGGCTGGGCATATGATAAGAGAGAAGAGGGAGAAATGGACGAGACTAATAACTGAATGGCAACCACGAGATAGCAAAAGAAATAGAGGCAGACAAACTAGAAGATGGGAAGACGACATCAGAAAAATAGTAGGTCCAATATGGACTCGCATAGCGAAAGATAGAGTGGAAATCTTTAGAGGAGGCCTATGTCGAAAGACAAGCTGCAACGTAGAAACGACCGTTTACCGATACCTAATATAGGAAAAAAAAAACTACTGTTATAAAGTAAACATATTTGTAAGAAAATCATTGTAAAATAAGTTCAGCAATAAAGGCTACTTTATTTTATTTTATTTATTTTTTATTTATTTAATAATTTAAGTTTTTGTGTGCTGTTGTTATATGCATGCCCGTAAAATGAAAACCGCTTGCGATAATATAGTATAGGCATGAGGCCCACTTGCGCCAAAAACTTAACTCTGAGTTAATGTTAATGAAAGGTTAAATTAAAATATTATGTCTTACGTAGGTATTGGACCTGTGTTAGCTACGAACTCGGAGTTAGTAAGATAATCCAGGGTCGTTCAAGCTGGCCTAAGAAGGTTAGGTAGACTTTTGTAGGCCTTCGTAAGCAGGCGCTTTTCTACGAAAGTTTATGACCTATGCATTATTAATCTTTCATAAATAAGTAATGTTATAAAGCTACGATATATTGAAGATCATTATTTTTCTCCACATTATGTCATTTTGATGTACTTAAAGTTTAGAAGCATGTTTATTAATTACACACAATGTCGCAATACAGTCATTATGGTAAACTGGGAGTCTAGAGACTGCTCAGTGCGGTTTGGTTAAAAACCCTAACTACTTCGTTGGTCTAGTGCAGTGTTTTTCAATCTTTTTGAATACGCGACCCCTTAATAAAAAAAAAAACAAACGCCCCACTACAACAACTCCTTCCTCCTAAAACTTCGTTTGTAGTCAACGTCTTTAGAAAAAGATATGTGTGAGTCTTTCCGTTACGTCTAGAAAATTGTCAAATAAATTACAATAAACCAATCTTTGGTAGTAAATTCTCACATTCTTGCATGGTACAATTTACGAAATTTAGGTGCGTGGTTCAGTAACGACGTAAACTAACTTCTTCATCTTAATTATAAGACTAGAAATAAGTGTCAATTAGAAAGTGATTCAATTATTTTCGGGTCCCTGGGGGTCGCGTCCCACAGTTTAAAAACCACTGGTCTAGTAGTTAAAAGCTCTACTGCTATGTATGAGGCCCTTGGTTTGATTTCCAGGTCAAGCAAATTGGCATCTGGAATTTCTCCGTAACTTGCGAAGTACGAGTGTCCTTCAAAGAATCCAGGAGTGATGTAATTTCTAAATTTTATTATTTGTTCTGTTCCAGGCACTCAATGGTTTCCTGATGATACTAACGTGTGAGGGCGAGGTTTTCTTCGCCACACACAGCATCGAGAGTTACTTAGGCTTCCATCAGGTATATTCAGCTTATTTCTACCTTAGTCTAGGCACGCTAACAAGTTCTCACCTTAACTAATGTACATAAAGTGTGAATTCCGCTACACACATCATTAAGGTCACCAATCTTCTTGAAAGGGCCTTTATTAGTGTATTAAGAAATTTGAAAGAGTAACTGAAAAGAAATATGTAATTATTTGTGTCGAGACATTATTTTAAAATTAAATGAGACTTATATTTTTCTTATATGTTACAATCAGTATACAATAATCCCACTCGTTGTGAAAGCAAGGAAATGACATGAAAACTTTTTTTTTAAACATTTCACAAGGGAAAATTCTAACCACGCCACAAAACATCCTAAAACAGGCGAAAAAACAAAATACCCGCGTTCAATACACGACATTTTTTACCCACAAATTTACTTTAATTAATTACATTATTTCCATATAAAAATTACCCTATTTTCCTTATGAAAGGCCACATTAACCTTATTAATCACTTAGCCCGAATAAGATAAGGCTTGGACCAAAATTTAATTATTCATAAAATATAAAAGTGTACTATAAAAATATTAATTAAAGCACGATAAGTTAGCTTAGTGCTGTTAGTGCCAGCAAAGTGTTATCAGTGGCACTTTTTATCGGAGTTTCAACGAATGGCTTTGTAATCTCTGGGGGTATTTACATATTTTCACGTTTTGGTACTTTTTGGGGGACTTTGTATATGCGGTGTGAATTTAGGTGCCTCCCCTTGAATACACTCGTTTTATGTGTTGCTATGGAGTACATTGGTACTTATGTAGGGTAATTAAAACAGTTGTAATGCCACACTCATTATTTTTATTCTGAAGCTTTTTAACGATATATAAAATTTGAGCAGAGTAAATATTATGTCCATCAGGGTAAAAACTTATTATACTCTTAAATTATTCATGGTTATATGGTGTTTACCTTGAGAGCAGTGGTGGCCCAGTGGTAACGGCCGCGACTTACAAGTTGTGGTTTCGAACCCAGGCAGGCGCTTTACTTTGTGTAAATTATAACATCATCACAGCTCTCAAGGACGGTGAAACATCGTGAGGAAACCGGCATGCCTTAGAACCAAAAATTCGAAGACATGTGACATGCACTGGGCCCGTACAACGGACCAAATGCGAGTCTTAGTGCAGAAAAGGGGTCCATCAATCCTATACTATCCTATGGTGTTACCTATTAAGTCGGTAAGCTAGCGCCCTAGCACATACGAAAGTTAGGAGGAAATTATTTCGTAAGATTTCATATAAAATACATACACAACAATCGATAAGAAATAATCCCGTACGAGTATGACACTGGCAAAGAACTGTAGTGTATCATGCATGTATGGTCTCCTGAAATTACGCTTATGTTGATCACTGTTTTATGTAATTCACCGTATACCATAATATTAACGGGTAGTTCAAGCCCCACAAAACTTTCCCAAAATCTATGTATCTCCATAATTTAATAGCTTCCTTCCCCCTTTCCAAGTTTTCCTCAAGCAATAACTCATCCTACGTCCTCATACAAAAATAAATCATTTTCATATCCCAATATCTTTCAAACCACAACGAAAAATTAACATACACACGGAATCCAAAAAAAAAATCTTCAAAAACAAAAAACTGCGACGCATATTAAAATTGCTCGTTAACAAATGCCCTCCGCATTACAGCTAATAAAGTCCCCGATGAAATATTGCTATAAGAATGTAAAACCCCGGTTTTCGACCCCCTTTCGACCCCCGCTATAAAACTTTCAGTTGGCAGTGATCGTATGCGTATAAATTTTACGTCCCAACCCTCCCATTCTCCTCTTTGTTTTGTTTATGCTCAAAGCGAGCGAGTAATTCGGTTACCTGAGTAACTTTAGTGCGGCAAAGATTATTGGGCAGAGTGGATTAGCTGATTAGGTACCTATAGCGGAAATTATAATTAAGCAACTCAGGGTCCCTTATCATAAGGGACCCTGAGTTGCTGAGTCTCTCTTTGAACGTGTAAAAAAAGATGATGAAAGAAATGAAAACCTTCCAGCAGTTTCAATATTGTCTATAAGAAAATCGCCTGAGACTATATTCTGCTATCTATCTTAGACACTGTAGGTAAATAGCATAGGTATAAAATAAAAAAAATAAACAAAGGTATTGAAACTTTTATAAATCAGCCATTCCATTTTTACCACAAATCAACGCAAAAGCTCGCCAGATTTTAAGTTTACACAAAACCCAGTTTTCTACCTACTTCTCTATCTACCAAGCTACTCCGTGCCAATCATAGTGCGTTGGGCCTAGGGTGGGTCGCGATTAAACAAATCGATTTATAAATCATTAAATCGGTCCGGTACTTGCCACTTCCTGGCTAGGCCGCGTGGCGCGTGGCAAAGTAAGCCACGCCAATGAGGGCGATTATACGCAGTAAAGATTGCCAGAGTAAATATTACTGTGGACATTAAAACCGATTATTAGCATACTGTTTTAGGTGAAAATTCGGCAGCGGATAAGGTTTGGTTGTTAAAAATTAAGTGGGTTTTGTGGGACGTAATAAAGAAATTCATATTGATTACAGAAAGAAAAAATCTGTATGAGGTCTTTAGTATTTAGGGTATTTTATCTAGGTATAGACTTACCTTACGTATACTCGTACGCTCTATTTAAATAGTATATTTACGAAACATCAATAAACGAACCATCATCAATACTTAAGAAACAACATTGATATGCAAAATAGTGTTGATTGCCAAGAAACAATATGTAGAATGAAAGAATGAACAAAACAATTTCAACTTCAAACTTTGGCCAATGCTTTGTATTCCCTATAATCATCGCACCTTACATTCTATACAAACTAAAACTTTAACAAGATTATGCAAAACTAGCAACTAAACCAGACAGTTTAGTGTATTTTTATATCAGTGACAGAATTTTCGGAATCGGATCATAATCGAATTCTTCCAGATATTACCAATTTCAAATATATAAGATATCTTTTAGTTGAGATTTGCTTCACTTTGTGCAAAAACACAGAATCGACCATTATTTACCCGATTTGTTATATGCAACCCACATTTAACCCAAAGCTGCACACGCAATAATTCCAAAGTACATTGCTCCATTAAGCATTCGAAATACCAACTCAAAATCCAAATGTATCTTTATTCGGAGGGTTGTTCTGAATAGCAACATTAACTTCAATCCACGCCAGGTGGGTGCCGAGCAGTATCGATCGGTAATGGTCTGAGCTTCATCGTAAATAGCCCCGACTGCCACCGTGATCATTTTTATTCTACCTTTTAATTTCTGCTGTTGGAGGTTTCTTTAAGTTGTTTTTTGCCGTCTTGAATTGAGTTATTGTTTTTATTTTTGTGGAACTGACTTGTCTTGTTTGAACTTTGCGACTTTTTTAAGCTTTCACGGGTCAACGACGGTTCATAAATCAACGACCTTTATAATCTTTATAGTTGCACGTTTATGACTCATAACCATAATGTGTCAGAAGGTTTTAAAAGCTTTTTATTATTTTAAAAACAATAATCATGATTCAATCAAAATACTTCATCAAGATAAAAAATGGGACCCTAAATTTAAGTCACAGTTAATCAAAACTTTTTATCTCCCCCCCTCATTTAAAAATAGAGACAAATTACGGCTATATTTTCCGAAATTCTAACATAAAAACGATATCGTCCATCAATACAAAACCACGACGAAAAGTTGCCAAAACAAAGGTCTATCAACAAAACATGAATCCGTACCTTAGCAACCCCCTCCCCAATGAGAACAAAAAGCAATTACCCAACAAATCATCTTTTGACGTTTAATGCCAACGCAATATGTTGTTACTCATACTATAGCCCACCAGCCCTATACATATTTTACAAATTCATTTATATGTTTAGAAGGGGGCCGAAGTTCATACCTTGGGTAACCCCATTGATTATCAATTAGTTTTGTACTAGCATCATATGCTGTTGCATTATCTACACTATTTATACGGTCTTTTGTTGTGTGACGTGTGTTAAAATGAATTAGGAAAGCATTTGAAGGATTTTAGTGCGTAATTTTAGGTTGTTAAGGTGGTCATTAGCTTGTCATAGTTCGGGAATTAACACGTCCATCTTCGTTACAGATGATTCCTTAATGATTGAGCTTCGAATCGATTTCTAGGGCTCGCTCGCTGTGGTTTATTGATTTACGGTTTGATTGTGACTTGCTGGTTTTGCTATTGTTGAGCATGTATTTGTTAACTAATTATCTTGTTATCTTTTGGTTTATTGAATCTTATTAGGGTTCTACTATTAGAATGTGATTTAATTAATTCAATGTTTTTTTTCCCTAGTTAATGTGTTAAGTTACAATAACATCGTCCATTTGAAGGATTAACACTGAACTTCTATGTTCTTCTGTGTATTATTTAAAACATATCTAGTACACGTAAACGTAGTGCATTATTTTTATAATGCCCTAATTAAGCTTCCTTCTACAAGAAACAAGTGTTTTTATTAAAATATTCACGTTAATACATAATCGTCAATAATTTAAACAAAACTTGCCTATTATTTTCCTACTGCTTGATTACTAAAACAATATTTTTCTACTATTCCAGTCGGACATAGTCCACCAGTCAGTTTATGAGCTCGTCCACTCCGAGGACCGAGAGGAGTTGCAGCGTCAGATCTTATGGAACTCTTTCCTGCCTCCGGAGGTCAGCAACCTGTCGTTGCAGGATGTCTTAAGGCCTGACAGGGCGCATCTCTTGGAAAGAAGCTTCACTGTCAGATTTAGATGTTTGCTTGACAATACTTCTGGGTTCTTGGTGAGTTTTTTTTATTTGTATTTGTTTAACTAGTTTCAATAATATTAACTTTAAAACTTTCGCGTTTCATAATTGAAAAACAATATATCACGGGATTTCTACCCGGGACCATGGTCGTTGCAACACGGCCGAAACGTCGGGGTAAATAGGTAAATAAATAATCGCGTTAAATTCCCGTGATATATTGTTTTTAGTTTCAATAAGTTCATAATTCTATTATTTCCTTGATGTCTAACAGACATCAAATCTACGACTTGAATTAATCATTTTCTATTTTTCTGTTAGTAAAGCAAAAATATTTATACTACTAGATATATATCTGGCTATTGTTATTAAAAACTATTTTGTTATTATGTTAATTTAAGAAACTGTAGGTATCGTTCGTAGTTATTTAAATTATTTACACTACATCCGATCCATGTCCGTAAAATTTCGGTTCCGATGTAGCCGTAGTACTTCTTGCTTACGCGCTACATCCATACTCATAATCTGTCATAATTAAGAACATTTTGAACTTGGAACTCAAATCACGGACACTGATCACGGACCCGGACATAGTGCGTAACCACCTTTAATCTTTTGTCATAACTTTAATACTTTTATGAAAACAGTGCTAAATGCATTAGCACTGTAAAAAAACCTAAATATGTTAATTTATTACTTCTCGCATTCACAGAGGCTTGACATCCGAGGTCGTATCAAAGTCCTTCACGGGCAGAACAAGAAAACTGAAGAGCCACCTCTAGCATTGTTCGCAATATGTGCGCCCTTCGGACCTCCCAGCCTTCTGGAGATCCCTCAGAAGGAAGTCATGTTCAAGAGCAAACACAAGCTCGATCTGTCTCTAGTCTCTATGGATCAACGGTAAGGAACGCAATACTAAGATACCTAAAGCTAGAAACAAAATATTAGATGCGACTTATAATATGTAGTGTGTACAACAGAAATAAGAGAGAATGTTAAGTATTGATGTAAGTAGCTGTGACGAAGTGCACACAAACAATCACCAAAAAGTTGCGGACTTAACTTACAGTCTGTATAAATTGCGACTCTGACAGTCGCACTCAGTCTCGCAGACAGTCAAGACCCAAATCACGTCCAATATTTTATTTCGAGCTTAAATGCTGATATATAATAAGGGTGAAAACGGGACCCTATTACTAAGACTCCACGATCCGTCTGTCTGTCTGTCTGTCCGTCAGTCACCAGGCTGTATCTCATAAAACGTGATAGCTAGACAGTTGAAATTTTCACAGATGATGTATTTCTGTTGCCGCTATAACAACAAATACGAAAAACATAATAAAATAAATATTTAAATGGGACTCATAGGTTGGGGAAAAAGTCTTTTCGCATTATAGTATGTATGAACTTGTAATATAATCTCTTTGGCTATACTATTTGTATCGGGCTGGTTATAGTATCATTGAAAGTTTAAATTTTAAAGAAAATAAATCCAAATTCAAATTAGGAAAATGTGTGATTTTCATTTGTTTTTCGTACCGTCAAGATGAGTGAATCTAATGACAAATTTCGATACATGTCATTTAAAAATTTTACTACAAAAAAGGTAAAAATGCAACGCAAGCCGCGGAAAAATTTGCTATGTATATATATGGACCTAGTGCAGTGTCTGTGAGAGTAGCACAAATTTGGTTTAAGCGTTTTCAATCAGGAAATTTTGATGTCAAAGATGCACGTCGCTCTGGTCGCCCTATTACGGATAAAATGGATGCCATTTTTGAAAAAGTGGAGCAAGATTGGCATATCAGTAGTTACGACGTAGCTGAAAAACTGGGAATTGACCACAAAACAGTTTTGGCGCATTTGAGAAAAACTGGGTACACAAAAAAGCACGATATTTGGGTACCTAACGAGCTCACTGAAAGAAACCTAATGAACCGTGTACTCATTTGTGATTCATTATTACGACGTAATGAAACCGAACCATTTTTGAAGATGCTGATAACTGGTGATAAAAAGTGGATCACGTACGACAAGAACGTGCGAAAAAGGTCGTGGTCAAAGGCCGGTCAGGCTTCACAGACTGTGGCGAAATCCGGGTTAACTCGCAACAAGGTGATGCTGTGTGTGTGTGGTGGGATTGGAAGGGCATTATTCATTATGAGCGTTACCACCAGGCAGGACCATCGATTCTGAACTCTACTGCGAACAACTGATGAGATTAAAGCAAGAAGTTGAGAGAAAGCGATCGCAATCAATCAACAGAAGAGGTGTGGTTTTTTATCATGATAACGCTAGACCTCACACATCTTTAGCCACTCAGCAAAAATTAAGAGTTTGGCTGGGAGGTGTTAATGCATCCGCCGTATAGTCCTGACCTTGCACCTTCAAATTTCCACCTGTTTCGGCCTCTTCAAAACCACTTGTCGCGGTATTTTGATCAGAAGTCCCAAAAATTCTATAGAAATGGGATCATGTCCTACAAGATGGCAAAAAGTTATCGAACAAAATGGTACCTACATACTTTAGTTAAATGTAAATAAACTATATAAAAAATGTTTTGAATTTTCTTAAAAAATGCGAAGAAACTTTTTCCCCAACCTTATAAATAAGCAAAGTAACATCGTATTTTCTTTGTTCCAACACTGCTACGACCACCGCATGAGATGCTGGTAATTGACGAAGCTGTGATGACTAAGGAATAAATGCAACTTGCCCGTTCAAAACCCTACACACATCCAGGCAGTGAGCGGGCTGGCTTTACTGTATCCAGCCAGCTTGCTTTATCTATTGAAAAGCTGCTACTGCTACTACTATCGGCAAAACTTTCTCCTATTCCAAAAAACACTTTCGTAGATAAAAAAAAAGTAATGCCAACATTGTTAGGATACAAAACCATATAAGGCAAGACATTTCTACGAAGACCAGTAATTTTACGTTAAGTGTGACAACATTAATCCATAATTCAAAAGGCAAATAGTTATTTAGGCTCTAAATGAATTAAAAGTGCACAATACATAGTTCGATATATTAATTAATAGTTCAAACTAAAAGCTACCTCGAGGTCTTGTGAAACGTTATTTTTAGCAAAAACAGTAACAATAAAAGATCATCAGCGATCAGAAGTATTTTAAAACCATAATAAATTGGTAATTGACACTCGAATACTGCTTGAACAATGGTTGGCTTAATTAATGGGAATGCAAGGTTAAGACAAAAAAAAAAATATTTTACACAATGGCTTTTTAACTACGGTTAAGGAAATCGTGAGTTCTGATGAACGAATCTTCTTCCATGTTATGGTATATCTGATGGATTTAACATTATTTCATTACAATCGTTTCGTAAGTTCTAGGTTTGACTACTAATATTTTTAGAAAGTACGAAATTAGTACTAGGTTTTACGAAACTAAAGGGTTTGTGTATCATCAATGATATTTAGAGGACAATTGAATAACTGCAGTCATTTTAAGTCTAAAATTGATCTAAGGTACTCTTGTTCCAGGGGTAAAATGCTGCTAGGTTACACTGATGCTGAGCTGGCGAATATGGGTGGCTATGATCTTGTACATTACGACGATCTGGCCTATGTCGCTAGCGCACATCAAGAATGTAAGTACTTTTTCTTAAGATATGCTCTAACTTAGAACAAAGCTTAAATGGAATCGTATAACAAAATTATAGGCCTGTGAATCTATTAAGTGTCATTACATTATCATTCAAGGACACAACATTTGGCACAGGCAAAATAATGATCCTATTCTTATTCTTTATTGCACACAAAAAGTTTCAATACAATTTTCATTTGGACTAATAATATACACAGGCGAGCTTAACCCAAAATTGGGTAGACTTTATTTTTAATCGCGGTCAACTTGTACAATCCTTATTATGCAAATATGCCTTTCTTTAATATGGTTATTGCATTAAGTGTGCAAAACAGTTTCACGTATTAATTATGCTGTTTCCTATTCCAGTATTAAAAACAGGTGCTTCCGGAATGATCGCTTACCGCTTCCAAACAAAGGATTGTCAGTGGCAGTGGCTGCAGACCTCTTCCAGACTAGTCTACAAGAATTCTAAACCTGATTTTGTGATCAGTACGCATCGGCCGCTAATGTAAGTCAACATCAACATCTTTGCATTAGGTCCTAATTCGAATGATATCTTTTGACTGATTTTGATTTATCCAGAAGCATAGATCCTAGATATTACTGTCCTCAACGTTATACTTTTCAATTTCAGGGAAGAAGAAGGCAGAGATCTACTCGGAAAACGAACGATGGACTTCAAAGTGAGCTATCTCGACACCGGTCTAACAAGCCTCTACTTCTCCGAGTCGGAACAGCTCTCTGGCTGCGAGACCAATGTCACAACGCCTCCAAGAACGGCCAGGCGATACAAAACTCAACTACGGGACTTCCTATCAACTTGCAGGAATAAGAGAAGAGTCCCGACAACTCCTGCGCCACCTCCCGTGGATTACTTAGCAGCGGACGCAGTAGCGGCAGCTTACACGAATTTAAATGGGGCCTACACAGCTCCTTACGGCGAGTACCCTCCAGCCCCCACCTTACACTACGCCCCGCCACCTCTAGACGACAGATTCTTAACAGCAGATAATATCTTCCATCAATATAAACCTCTATCTTACCATTATACTCCTTACGCGCCGAATGGCTTCCTTGAACCAGCGCCTCCGCCCGGGTACGAAGTGGCGCCGGCTTATCATCGGCCACCTTCGAGAGAGTACACCTATGTGGACAGTAGCGGGCGGTATATGAGTCCAGTGACTGGACAGGAGAGGAGGTCGCCTTCCGTAGTGCCGGGACCAAGTCCTGCGGGGTCGAGCAACTCGGAGCAAGAGCGGATGCAGCAGCCGCAAGCCTCCGAGATGCCGCGGCAGACGGTGCTTATGTGGGGTGCCGGAGGGGCCGCTCAAGAAGTCCCAGTCGAGTACTCCCCTCCTCAGGTTTGGCGTTACCATCCATCACATTATCATACCGCTGAAGCCACTCAGTGAATTTAACATAGATTTTTTACTTTCTCAAAACTAGATCAAAGAAATTTTGAATGTTTAGACTGGATGTCCAAACCTTATAGATATTTTTTTCAAAATTCTTTCGTAGATGATCGTAAATACTTACTAAAAATATTGCAATCTTTGTTACCAAGACTTAATTTTCTTATACCTCGCTCAGTGGTGAGACCGAAATGGTCTTTAGGTACTCTATTAGACTTAAACAGGGTCCTTCCAGTATCTCCTCGTAGATACGTTTTGATGTATATTTATAATTCGAGAATTTTATCCAAATATATTAAAAGATAGTCGTTTTGTAGTATAAATGGTACGAATCACGCAATTTTACACACGATAGATTTAGTGATTATTTTGTAAATATTTTTTATTTTTATATTAAATTGCTTGCTACGAATTATAGTTTCTCTTAAATGTTTGCTTCTGAATCTTTGATAGATTTTTGCGAAGCAAATGATTCCAATAATTTGGTCCTTGTTTTGAAAATTACCTTGTTTATAAGAGGTTAAATATTATATCAATCTAAACCTTGGAAGTTCTCATGATTATTTGAGTGTGTAACATTTTTTTCGTTCGAAATGATTGTCTAATGAACGTCTTTCTTTACCATTTATTGCTTCAGCTAGTACTGCTGTGTTTTCATGTTTATCAATATAAATCTTGTCAACTGATGTCAAATCTGAAGAACATTGAATTTATCATATTTGTTATTATAACATTTGTTACTATTTACAGGCACTTCACAGTACTTTAAGTTACGCGGCAAGCCTCGTATAAACAAGGTACATATAAATATTATATATTTCAATTTCCCTCAGTTTCATATCAAAGCGAAAACTTATGCAATACATATCATTAAAATAAGCACGCAATATATGACCAAATGATGCAGTATCACATATCACTAAATGATGCAGTCGACCCAATATAGTTTGTGTCGTCATAGTCTTACTATGCATTTTTGATATACTATGACCACCAAAATAATAGCATAAAATATATTTACTTATTTATTTATTTTGTTTCAAACAAAATGTTGTGAAAATCTGGCAAAATGAATTGTATCACTATGTCTTTATTGATTGCAAGTGTATTGCATAGAATGGCAACTGTACACATTTTAGCTAATGTTGGACACATTTCATTCTGCTCTTATCCCAATTAATTAATATTCGATGCAGTACCTCTTCACTTCTTCCATACATCTCTACCAGTATTCATCTCGGTTTCCATTTCCTTTCTACGAATATCTTCTATCGTCTCAAATTCTATTTCTCTAAATACTTCATTTACGTTACTTTCAGTAATGGTATCTGGTATGTGTCCAACGTCAGCCCTTTGGTCTTGCTCATGCACAATATCTTTAATCTCCGGGTCGACTGTAAGCACCGCCGAGCCAACGCCACGTAGCACTGTAAATACACTTCTCGTGCCTTTCACTATACTGCTATATATTTTACATAACACGTTGAAATTTTGGGGGTTTTAGATACTTGATTTTTGCGAGGAGTGTTATCTATTATTAAAAGATGATAACTGAACTCAAACGAAAACAAGATTTTTCAATGACTAGAGGAGAATATTTGAACGAGTTACAATAATATCTTCTAGTGTTATTTTTGTTTCTAATTCAGGCATTTTATGTTCTCCTTCGTTAGTTGCATCAGCCAACTAAAACAAATCCTTGTTAATTAATGTTTGATGGTAGTTTTTTTTTTACTACAAGCACAATGATATCCTAAGCAAGTATTTATTTCTGGAAACGTCAGGTTTTTGTTAAGTAATGGTTATGACACTATCGGACTATCATATTTCGTATAAATCACACTTTTTTATCTTATCTCCTCAAGACTACTTGTACTCAGTAAGCACATCCATTTCTGAAACCTCTAAGAATTCCAGCCAATAATTATTTAATATTTCATTGTGCTACAGTGACCGACGTTGGTACGGCATCGGTGACCTTGCGTTCAAATGACTCTTCCGCCGTCAACTTAGAATTTAAGATAGCTTAAATTTTGATGGTGTGTTGTGGGATACACTGGATTTAAGGATTTAAAAATTGAACAAAAAGATATACAGAAACTTGTAGCGTTTTTTAAAAAGGTTGATTTGGTATCATCTTGCTCCTTATTTAGCTATGATTCATTTTACTGAAGTCTCTTCTGTAGTATGTTTTAAATGCTTGAAAAATAAATCATTTCTGATGTTCACTTTAATTCTGGTATACAATTGAAATCACTTAAATTATTCAAGTAATATTTTCTTTTTGTTAATCGAGTTCAGTAAAATATTTTGTCATTTCAATCCTAAAATTCAGTGTTATTCGCAGCAGAACCAGTATCAAAAATATTTCATCTTCTTATTGTATAATAAAAATAGTTTTGTCGATACGGGTCGTACGACTATAGGTTTTGTATTTTATCGAGTCTTATCGATTTAATCTTCCATTGTGTGACTTTTATTTCCAATATTTATTAGGATAAAAAATATATTGTAAATTCACATTTTGAAAATAATAATTACTTACATATCAATTTTGGACCACCTAATTTTTTTGTTTGAATATTGTTGATTCAAGATTATGGTCAGTATTCATCTTAAAATAATTTTGAATCGATACTCTTCTGACTTATGTAGCATGCTGTCATTTTTATCTGGATGGAATGGATAGTCAATTAACTAAAAAAATGGAATCACCTTTGAAGGTAACAAACATTTTGTGTGTCAAATTGAACAGTCATAATAAATCTGTCCTTATTGCTCATTATAATATTAAACACAAAAAATACCTACTTCTTTCTACCCCTAAAAAGGGTCACTGGACAATTATCTTTAGTAGACGTTTATTAAAAAGTTCTATATAAATTGTGTAAGTCCCACATAACAAAATTTAAAACATCAATAAAATTTGAATTTATATTTTGCATAGCTTTGAATTAAAACTGTAAATGGTGTCTTAGTGTCCAATTCGGACAGTAAATTGTCAAAAAAGACAGCTATACTTAAATGAAACGTGTGTTCAACCAACATTTTTCCATTTTAATTAAAAATCACCATAATTTTACTCTAATTTATTAATTAAATTGTAAATAAATAACTAGGTTTAGAAGCTTAACCGTGTATTATTGAATTAATTATAACTATTCGTAATTATTTAAATGGACATAATTATAAATAAGATAAAGTTATCCGATCAATTTCTGTATTTATTTTAGCATATCGTAATAAATAATGTAATTAAAAGAAAATCAAATAAATTTTTCATGCCACTGATTTGATTTTTTATTTATTATTAAATGCTACCTGAATATCCTATATTACATACTAGTATTTCTACAAAAAAACAACAAAAAAATCTAACACTATCAATATGCCTCAAGTATTTTTTTAAAACTTGAAATGTTATACTTACATTTGATTTAACTGTGCAAAAGGGTACCTATAGATAGCTAAATAACCTCATCACCAAATAAAATAATTTCAGGAAAAGAAATGAAAAAGGATTTTTTAAAGCAAATAATAATTATAATTATAAATGTTTTCTTTTTAAGAGCACATTATTATTTATCGGTATCCAAATTGTATTTCATACTAGTAAGCGCCATCTGGTAACAACTTATCGAACTACTAAGATTGTGAGGTTCCAATATAAGTTCTTAGTTCCAAATGTTTTAAGTAGATGGCGTTTTAATCAAAACTTTTGTTCAGTCTTGGCTCGGCCTCTATAATAATAGGTGAAATGTGTATGATGCATACATCCCAATGCATATTTCTTTAAACAAATGCAAGTATCAAGACCGTTATAGGTTATAGCTTTACCTACCACATCCACATCATCAGCCGTTACCTACCCACTTTGTGCTTTTTCCCTGAAAATTCTGTTAAACTTGAATTAATTTTGAGAGTTAATTTTTAAAGACCCTAAAGAAAGTATGGGTTAGCTTTGCCATGTATGGTTATTTATTTATTATTATGTATGGTGGCGGCCCAGTGACAAAGATTTCTCCACTTGTGCTTGAACTAGATACCTCAAATACGGTCAAGTATCTATGTGATTTTGTCAATTCATAATGTACTTTCGAAGTTTATCTTAGTTAAACTTTGCTGACAGCGGTAAAGTAAGACATAGTCGGGCAACAGTGGCTTGTGGTTAGTATAAGCACGGGGTTTCAGCTCTAAGAAAGAAAATTTGGTTCAAATAAATCTCACTAGATGGCGCGATATGCACAGATCTGATATTGAATGTATGCAAGATTAACATTTTCTGGAATTGAACATAAAAATTGTATTTTCTTTTTTATTCAACTCTCCTAAGCACAAAATTATGGAATATTGGGCTCTAAATTTATATTTCAAAAAATATTTAAACAGATCATTTAAAATTGATGCCACGTTTTTAAATTTCTGAGACATTCCAACAATTGTTTAAATTTGCATTGTAACACATTTTGGTGCAAAGAAACTGTAAAAAAATACTATAAAACAAGTTAAACAAGCGCATCATCATGGCGCTTGTAACGGTGCCGTAATATCGAGCTCTCAGCAAAAATCTAAATACACATGGTATAGATCTCGAAACAAATATTAATTCTAATGATTGTGACCATGTCAGCTTAAAAACTTATACTATAAAATAAACCTTCACTTTATTTATAGACAAAATATTCACGAACCGAGTAATCCCTTTTACTTGCAAGTTGCTGCTAACACCATCTATCTATCGCCGTGGAACCAAATGCCATTGATGGACAAAAAATAATCGGTGTTGTCGACACGATTTCTTTGTATGGGATGAGGGATCTGTATGCTAGTATTATATTATCCGTGGTATAAGTATGAAATCACCAACACTTTGAGCAAGCATGGTGATTAATGCTTGAACCTTTTCTGCAGTGGGACATTAACAGGGTATTATTAATATTAAGTTGTACACATTGATTTATAAAGAGTGAGATTTTTAAGTGGGGGCAAAGCCGAAACTATGAGGAATAGCGCAAAACACTCAGAAGTCACAATGCAAATTTTAATGAAAACTATAACTGCATCATTGGATTTGGAAAAATCTATATTCCTAGCCACGAATCGAACCCGTTGATTAAAAAAAACATGCTGTATTATTACACCATGCGATAGTGTCGCTAATAATAATGGCATATAGCAAATTTAAGGAAAAGGCTCATTTTTAGGGTTCCGTACCCAAAGGGTACAAACGGGACCCTATTACTAAGGTTCCACGATCCGTCTGTCTGTCCGTCGGTCACCAGGCTGTATCTCATGAACTGTGATAGCTAGACAGTTGAAATTTTCACAGATGATGTACTTCTGTTGCCGCTATAACAAAAAATACTAAAAACAGAATAAAATAAATATTTAAATTGGGCTCCCATACAACAAACGTGATATTTTGCCGTTTTTTGCCATAATGGTACGAAACCCCAAATACATTGCTGTATTGCGGTGTTGGTTTTTTTTTTTGTTGATTTCAAAGGGTTTGGGTTTGATTCCTGGATTTTTTCAAAAAACTAGTGATGATGTTTGATGAGCTTTAGATTTCATCAAAATCGGCCTCGTGACTCCTTTAAGTGTTTGCCGCTATTCCTCATAGTTTCGGCTTTGGCCATGCACGCCGACTAAAAAAATCTTCCTGTATATATCAAAGGTTTGACATACAGTTTTTGTTCCAAAAGATATATTGTGTATTTTGAATTCAAAATATAATACAGGTAAATACTGCTAGGTTAGTTGGAAGACCTCCCACTAGGTGGACTGATGACCAGGTTAAGGTTGCGGGAAGGCGCTGGATGCGAGACGCACGGGATCGGTCAATGTGGCGACGCCTGGGGGAGGCCTATGTCCAGCAGTGGACGTCTTTCGGCTGAAATGATGACTGCTAGGTCCACTTGCACGAAAAACTTCACTCAGAGTTATTTGCTAACACAAGGCTAAATTGACAATATGTTGGCGTCCAAGCAGGAAGGGTCCAGTTGTCGCATTTAGTTGCAGAGATATACGCAGTTTTTACCCGACTGCCAAAGGAGATGTGTTTATCAGTCTATGCATGTATGTATGTATGTTTGTTCCTATGTGGCGTTCTAGAGACTGAACGCGTTGGCGGATTTTGATGGTTCTTACGTCAATCGATTTGACTTAACCCTGCGAGTGTCACTGGCTACATTACAACTGGAAAATATAAAAATGGTGTATTTTGGGCGCCATATTGTGGAGGACCAAATTTTTTTCTTCTTCGAAACCCATCATAACGTAACAAAATAAAGAGTTTTAAGAGGTGATTTCAAAAATATAGAACACGTATATTTAAATGTACACAATTTCAAAAAAAAAAAACTAGAAAGCTATAAATAAAAAAACACATGTAAACAAGAAGAAAATTATGCTGTGCAGTCGGAGGATACATCTCGTTTTGGTCAGCCAGCTCGCGAACGTGTATCCTCCGACTGCACAGCATGATTTTCTTCTTGTTTAAATCTTTTTAGTTCGCTTTTTAAGCAGTCAGGTTTTTTTATTTTTTTATTATTTTTTTTGTAAATTTACCCTCGTACAAACACAAGTAGGTATCCCTACCTACCGTTTCAACTTCAAATGTCTGAATAAATGTGCCAGTTTTTGAATATTTCATTAATCCTTATCATCAATTGACTATTCTAGATACTGAATCTAGTCTTAATACCCCACTACTGGACACTTTTTGCTTGGACGCCCATATATTGTATGGCAAACTGTGAATTTAACCTCGTGTTAGTAGCACTAACTCGACGATACTCCACCATCAAAAGTTTGTGATTTTGGACAGGTAAGACTATTGTAAGAGAGAATATTCCATGAATCTGTGTGCACGATGGGATTCCCCATCAGCAAAAACCTTTTTTTTTATACTACCCGCATTTATTATACCATACATACCCTTTTAGCATTGTGATCTCAGGTGCATGGAATTGCCTTTCATTCATCCCTATTGTGGACCAATATTCTGATTCAAACAAAACAGCAGAGATGACTCTGACGTGTCAAATCTGGTGTATTTTTTTTAAATTTTTTTATATTTTGGCTTCGCACGGTTTGTGCATTTAGCCAGTGTCAAGTTTAGAATAGAAGTTCTAGTTTCTTTAGATCTTAGTCGTCCAAGTTAGGCCCCAATAAAATGGCGGTAACTTTATTGGAAGCTTCTACAGAGTTTTGTCGACACCATGTACAAACTCTTGTTCTACCACTGTTTTTGCTTGCCCACACTCGTGCACGTTCACTAATATTATTAGAATAAAAAACCACAACTTTTACACTATTAATATTTAATTTAACACAATTACAGGAAAATAAAACAGAGAAGCAACATAGACGCCATCACGTTCCCGCCAAAACCAAATCTGGGGTATTGTTTCAAATCTAACATGGATCCATTGATAGAGAGAGATGGAGCTATTCAGGAAGAAGAGCACTATCCCTTTTACACGATATTAAACGATGGTGAAAGTTTGTGAGGATGGGTGGATGTTTGTTACACTTTCATGCAAAAACTACTAAACGGATTTTGATGAAACTTTACAGAAATATAGCTTATAAATCAGAATAACAAATCTAGGCTAATTTATAAGATTTGGGCGAAGTACTAATTTCCCTGCGGGCGGAGCCGCGGTTGGCAGCTAGTCACACTAATATTATTTAGGTGAAATTTTGTGAGTGTGTGTGTTTGTATGTTTGTTACTTCTTTAAGCTCAAACGGCTGGAAGGATCTGAATAAAATTTGAAACAGAGATAGATTATAATCAGGATGAGCATGATACTTTTAATCTCGGGAATATGTTCCCTCGGGATAATTTTTGACTTTCTTCACGCGGGCGAAACCGCTGGCAGATGATAGTTGTTTTATAAAATTCGAAAGTTTGGATGAATAGGTGTATGGACCCCTTTTCCGCACTTAGACTCGCATTTGATCCGTTGTGCATGCAGGCCTCCTCTCTGTGAGAGAGAATGGGCCGTAAGCCCGTACGCGGGCCCAGTGCATGTTAGTGGATGTCACACGTCTTCGAATTTTTGGTTCTAGGACATGCCGGTTTCCTCACGATGTTTTCCTTCACCATTTTGAGAGCAGTTGTGATGAAATAATCTACACAAAGTAAAGTGCCTGCCTGGGCTCGAACCCACGACCTACAACTTGTAAGTCACGGCCGATACCACTGGGCCACCACTGCTCAACTGGCATCTAGTCAAACTAATATTATAAAGGTGAAAGTTTGTGAGTGTGTGTGTGTGCGTGTTTGTATGTTTGTTACTTCTTCAGGCTCAAACGGCTGGAAGGATCTGAATGAAATTTGACACAGAGATAGATTATAGTCAGGATTAGCACATTATGATACTTTTAATCTCGGGTATGTGTTCCCTCGGGATAATTTTCGACTTTCTTCACGCGGGCGAAACCGCTGGCAGATGATAGTTGTTTTATAAAATTCGAAAGTTTGGATGAATAGGTGTATGGACCCCTTTTCCGCACTTAGACTCGCATTTGGTCCGTTGTGCATGCAGGCCTCCTCTCTGTGAGAGAGAATGGGCCGTAAGCCCGTACGCGGGCCCAGTGCATGTTAGTCGATGTCACACGTCTTCGTATTTTTGGTTCCAGGACATGCCGGTTTCCTCACGATGTTTTCTTCACCGTTTTGAGAGCAGTGGTTATGAAATAATTGACACAAAGTAAAGCGCCTGTCTGGGTTCGAACCCACGACCTACAACTTGTAATTTGCGACCGATACCACCAGGCCACCACTGCTCTTTGATGAATGGGTGTATGGAAAACATCCAGTATTTATAGTACATAGTTATTCATTCTCACCAGAACGGCCGAAAGTTCTGTATTTTTTTTTTTGCCGTTATAATGTTCCCTCGGATATCAAAAAAACACTTTTCACGCGGACGAAGTCGCTGGCAGAAGTAAGTATTTTTTTTTTTTTTTTTTGAAAACGTTGCCCCACACTAGGAATTTCTTCCTGTATCGTGGGTGCGTTTACAAACATCTAAACTCACATACACAACACCCAGAGCCGGAACAACTATCTGCAGGTCATACAAATATTTATTCCGTGCGGGAATCGAACCCGCGACACGCAGCGCAGCAGTCAATCGCTCAACCACTGCGCCAACCGTGCGCCCAATTATATTATATATTGTTTCCTATGATAATTAAACAACATGCTTATAAGTAGTTGTAGTTGATCAGATGATCAACACTGCAACTCCATTGTAACTTATGTTTAATTAGCTCACTATACACTTATTGTTCTATTATTTCATTGTACATTATTTATGTACACATATTACACATCTTTAGATTGTATCACTCATGACAAATTATGTATAGATTATGTTTTATTTTGTTACCTACGTCCGTAGTGTGTCGCTGCGGTGTGCTAACTGAAAATCAGCGCTGGGTGTCTGACGCCCAGCAAATTCTGAGTTGGTAACCTTTTCGGTATGGGCACGTTCAGCGCAATTTGTCTATGCTCTTCTTTTTAACACGCTTTTATTAGCTTGGTATGTATGTATCTATGTATCAATGTAACAGAATCTTTGAACGTGATTTTCACCCCCTTCAAAACGTGGGATTGATTTGAAACTTTGCACACTTATCAAGGACCGATGACAATGCAATAATTTAGTCAAAGTAAAAGCCAAAGTCAAATATGTTTATTCAACTAGGCCAATAAGCGGCACTTTTGAACGTCAAACAAAAATTTAAATTTATAAATAATGAAAGTTGATTCTACCGGGCGCGTTGAAATAGTTTGTCCCATTAGCCTTACCAAGATCTTCAGGATTAGCGACTTTTTAGTTCAAATTACCATTAAAGCGTGTTTTTTAGTTTTTAGAACTACATTTTATTTGTCTTTTATTCCATGTTTGTTATGTTGTGCCTGTATCGAATAAATATATTTCTATTCTATCCTTACAAAATATTACTCTCTACATAAATATTGACGAACGTACAGACAATGCATCTCTACCATAATGTCTAAACAATGTCACTGTCAAATATATTTTGAAACAAAGTTTTCACAAACAATTCGGACCAATATTGTTTATGAAGATGTAATAGAATAAACAATGTCGATGTGAGAGTTTTGCTTGCATTAATTTCACGAGGAATGAATTATATAGAGCTGTTGAATCACCCATATGATTATTATGTCTTCTTCTGATAAATTATATTTATTTATTAGCAAAGGGAGTCAGTTATGGCGTGACGGGGGACAGGACGGAATGGAAGAAGAAAATGCGCCGACCCCAAGTAACATGGGACAAGGGCAGGAAGATGATGAAATTGGTATACATAAATAGAAATAGTAGCCATTTATAGCCAGGTCATTGGTGGTCACCCACGGCTTCTTTTTCCGTCTTCAATGTTCATGATTCTTTTAGTCATAAGATCATCAGCATATTGGAAGCCAATCAAACCAATAAAGAGCATTTCAAAATATCATAGTTTCGAAATTTCGGACCATATTTGCCTGCTTATTAATTTCGAAATTGACACCACTAAATTTCGAAACTTCAAAGCATTACAGTTATTCAATTATTATTTTATTTTAAATATAAAAACATGGACATAGGTCCAACAGTTGACGTCTTTCGGCTGAAATTTCGAAATTTCGAAACTGAGGAGCCCAATTTCGTACCCTAAATTCTAAATTGAAAATGTTCGAGACTGCATGCCCTAGTCCGTACCAAAGCAAGTGGTTTTCGTGTGTCTTAGCAACTTTAAAAGTACCACGAAAATACTCGTTTATTATTTTATCCATTTTAGAAACTCGACATTTTCATCTCTGTGCTGTGATTTTTTTGTTAATAGTCTTCCGCATCGTCAAGCTCTCAGATTTTACTGCCTTTTAACGCTAAGCCACACCGTATAAATCAACAAACAGATTATTTTTAATTCCGACCGATAATTTTATTTAGTATTAGCTGTTGCCCGCGGCTTCGCTCCCGTGGACCACCCCACAGGACCCATTTTTGGGATAAAAAAAATAGCCTATGTCACTCAGGAATAATGTAGCTTTCTATTGGTGAAAGAATTTTTCGAATCGGTCCAGTAGTTTCGGAGCCTATTCGGTACAAACAAACAAACAAAAAAATCTTTCCTCTTCATAATATTAGTATAGACTTACTTGGTCCTTGACTGGTTTACCGGTTCTTCTCTATAGGTAACGAACAATTTGAACTATATACTAGCTTCTCACGTATTGTATATAGCCATATAGGTGTTAATATATATTTTGAATTTGATAACAGTCTCAAAAGAAACAATCTGTTTGGTATCATCATCTCTATATCATCCGTCACAGTCGGATACTCGGCAGTAATCCAGCGTCGTACAGCCGACAGCCATTCTTTGCCGTGCTTTCGACTCAAACGCATGTGACGTTCGTATATGTACTGTCGCAGCAAGAAGTATTAGTGTTGTGATCATGCAGTTGGCTGAAGTTTTGTGTTATATATTTTTGACGGTAAGTGTACTTTTATTTTTTTTATTAGGTCCTAACTTTTTTAATGCTCCGTTTTTTTTTACGATTTTTAAGAAATGTTTTATAATTTTCTCCGATTTTTATTTTTGTTTTGGTTTTTGTCTACATTATTTATTAATGCTAGTGACACGTAGATAATCTATTGTCAATTTTAATACCGTTTGTATATCGACAAAAAAGTTTGTTTTATGTAGATCAGGGGCGTGACCAGAAGCTCTTAAAGTAAGATTATTTTGAGATCGCGTAAGTGACAAATGTATACAAGTCATATACATCTGTCCCTTACATACACTCTAAATAACCTTACTCTAAGAGCTTATGGTCACCCCCCAGGAATGCAACTGTATACGCCGTTAGGTTGTCAAGTAAAAGCCGTATAGTGTCTTATTCTATACTTGGTATACACAGTCATTATGAGTTAATCTACACCTTATCCATCGCGCTGTATGATATTGTCTATAACAGCTTACAGATTTTAAAGCAGGTATTATTTTTTGTCAACGGCCTCGCCCGTGTGGATTTCGAAAATTATCCTAAAGTAACTATTGTATGTGAATCCCGGTTGCAAAGTATCTATGTGCCAAATTTCATCTAAATCCGTTCAGTAGTTTTTGCGTAAAAGAGTAATAAACATCCATCCATACTTACAAACTTTCACGTTTGTAATAGTAGTAGTAGGAATAGTATAGTTTTCGGTTAAATAAAGTATTCCAGCGGTACATAATATGACGGCTCGTACAGGTATTTTGTAAAATTGCATTAGTTTACTCTTACTTCAATTAATTATATATGCCGTGGACCATGTGATTAATCAATGCACTATGTATAATGCTTGGGCATTATGAATCTAGTCAAGTCAAATCGGGCAATAAAATGATGATATAAACTTCTATATTTATCACATTTTCTGGTCATTATTTGTCTAAGTATCGTTTGGGCAATTCGATAATTATGGTCAATGAATTAGTCCAAGAGCGAGCGAAGCGGGCTCGGCAGCATTATTATTATTAATCAGAAAGCAAGCAAGTATTATTATTATTATTCAGAAAGCCCGGACAATTTAATAATTTCAATAGATTTTAGCACATTGCCTATTCATATTGGGCATTTTCAAAATTGTCTGAGATTATGAATAATGCCGTATTAATCACTTGGTCCATAACATATACTTCAATAAATATTACGGGATTTCATTAAAAAACCTACCGCTATTATAGTGTTTGTCTTTCACCATTGTAAATTACGTTTACCACAAACAAACTTACCCGCCCATCAAGTAGCTTATAATCAGATTTCTAAAAAGATTACCGAATGGTTATATGTAATTTTACATTGAATTGTGGACCTTTAAGGGTATTTACAAATATCTCAGGTACATCCTGAGAGCTTTTACAGACACAAATTGAAACTAATCTCTCGCACAGATAATGAATCATTTACCGGGTGGAATCGAACTCACAACCATAGTTGGTATCGAGCTGTAGCTAAGAACGTAACATATGCCTGGCTTCTCCAAATTATTAAGTTGTTTCAATCCCATGCAATAAAGAACGAGCCTATTTGCCATTAACCGGGCACCAATCCAGACCCAGGTATTTTTTTGTGTTTGAAATCCTCCAATAAGTCATTGGAGGATTCCTCCCGCTCTGGGTGAAGCGGAAGGGCGTGTCAGACTTTTACTGGCTAAAAGCCACCCGTGTTCTTTCAGTTGCTTGAACCAGGGCCGCGGTAACTCTCTTTCAAATTTATCCGCGACCCAGACAGTCATCGGCCCTAGCGAGCCCCGTCAGTTTTGCTGACATCTCTAGAATCTGTGCTGCTACTGAGTATTAAGAGATGGAAAAATACTTTACCCAACTCGGGCATCGAATCCATAATCTCATGTACAGCAGCAGCGCTTGGGTCCAATAGACAAACGAGACAGTTTAAGGCGCACCTCTGAGTAGCTGATTTTAAAAGAAGAATCACGTCGAAACGGCCAGTCGTATTTTTTTGGAAAAAATATATTTTACATTACGCCATTTTCTTAATAATTTGATCTAAGAAATTTTTCAGTTTTATTCGTATAACATAGTGAAATTTATTTGTGTACGGAATACATACATCCGTGGCAGCCTCCATGTCCGTGACATTGCTGACAAGCTGCAGGAAAGTCGCCTCCACTGGTACGGCCACGTCTTACGACGACCGGCAAGCTACGTGGGAAACAAATGCCTGGACATGACCCTACCTGGTACCAGGAGCAGAGGACGGCCCAAGAAACGCTGGCTTGATGTCGCGCAGGATGACATGCGCGCCAATGGGCTAGTTGCGAGGGATGCCGAAGACCGGGCAAAGTGGAGGAGGAAGAGTAGGAAAGCGGACCCTGGGTTCTCCCGCGCTGGGCGGGATGAGCAACCGGGATAAACGCTAGGTAGAAGAAGGAGAAGAGAGTGAAATTTATTTGTAAAGTCATGTCTAAAATGGACAGAAACACAAACAGTCGTCGTCATACAACATAAACATTCAAACCATTTTTTTTTCTCTTCTGCATCGAATTCGATACATTCACAACAGAAGTCAATGAACTGAAATTGTTTCCCAATCTTCATAATTTACCTAATAAAAAAATCTTTAGTAATCTGAGACGCTGTTCAATAAATACATCAAGCTCGTAAATCGCTCGATTGTCAGGTGAAAAAACATTGTAAAAAGTGAAGACGTTTCTTCTTGGTTGTGGTAGAAAATTTAACATCAAACGCGATGATACGATTCGACCAGTGTAACTTGGAACGTGGCGAAATGAGGAACTAATATAAATGTATAGTGTGTTTCTTTTGTTTCTCTTATTTTTTTAAACAAACACTAAATGAAAATCACAATTGTAGTGTCAATCTAACATTTTGTGTAATACTTGTTTGGCTAAAGCGTATACGTTAGACAAATGAAAAAAAACCAACTCATTGAACCATATATTTATATAAATTACAGTATTAAGTAACATATTCTTACAAAATGAGACAAGTAATAAAAAACACTTTAAAGAATTAACAAAATGATAATATACATATAGCAAAAACCAGTAATATTTTTATTGCTCTTTTTTGCTTTAACAAGTGGCGCCGCCTATGGTGTCAAGTTAAAGTGGTCGTTGTTAGTTTTGTCGTGTTAGCTCGATGTGTTTGAACGATAGATATTATGTGCATCGATAATTGGTCTAATTCGATTCTGATATCGATTCGTATCGGACAATCGGTTTTGTTTGAAGTAGCGAAATCTGGTGGCAGATTGATTCATTCTGTATGATCTATCTATACACCTAGGTATCTATATATTATGAAGTCGCTTCATCGCTATCTCTGTATTGTTTGAAGACACAATTAGCGTAGTTGTTGACTGATCGGCTGCTGCAGTTGGTCTATAATTGATTATTTTTAATTATTATAAAATATACCAAGTGGTTACCGACATAACCCGAAGAATTGCCAAACTTAAGTGGCAGTGGGCAGGGCACATTGCTCGCAGAACGGATGGCCGATGGGGCAGAAAGGTTCTGGAGTGGCGACCGCGAACCGGAAGACGATACGTTGGAAGGCCTCCCACTAGGTGGACCGATGACCTGGTTAAGGTTGCGGGAAGGCGCTGGATGCGAGACGCACGGGATCGGTCAATGTGGCGACGCCTGGGGGAGGCCTATGTCCAGCAGTGGACGTCTTTCGGAAATGATGATGATGATGATACCAAGTGGAGATGGAAAGAGATTCATTGCGTATCAAAAAAATCGTCCACATCGACTTCAATGGGTTTTTGTTTAAAAAAAAAAATGTTCCGTGTGGGAATCAAACCCGCGACATGCAGACCGAAAAACCGAATGAATGAATTATAGACCAACTGCTTAAAAGAAAACCTCTGAAGTAGCTGCGCGGTACGGAAGGTGTGTATTTATTTATTTATTAAAACTTCATACAACATTAAAGTACATAGGCGGACTTCGTGTCGGCGCAGGTGTAGTGACCTGCCATATGTAGAAAAATAGGTACACTTGACATTATGACTGCAGAAAATAATGTTGTACTCAAATTATGTGCAAGTGCTGTAAAGATTTTGGGAGAGGTAAAAATACAACGCGGGCGGAGCCGCTGGCGGCAGTTAGTTCAAAATAATTTTATAACCACGACCATGATGTAAATATTTTCTCAAACAAACTCAAAATGTAGTCCGAAATAGTAATAAATTCATAAAAACCGTGCCGTCATTAAAATTCTACTCACATCACGTTTCAAACCGGTTTCAAGACTTTTGAAAGTTATTTTTTTCTATAAAGACTTGCTGTCTTGTTCTGGGATAATTGCTTTAGAAACTTGGATACACAAAATAAAAAATATACCTAAGCCTATTGGAATGTTGTTTTTTTTTTGTCTTCGCACGGTTTGTGCATTTAGCCAGAGGGACACGTTTCGTTTCTTTAGTTTTTTTAACCGACTTACCAAAAAGGAGGAGGTTCTATGTTCGACTTCATGTGTGTTTTTTTTTTGTGATTTTGAAAATTCTTTTTTTGTTTGAAAGAGGATGTTTCGAAATTGGTCCCATTTTAATTTGGTAAAGATCTGATGAAGAACTTCGGAGATATACAACAGAACTCTTCAATAAATGTCGGCAAATCTTTCGGGATTGCTGCAATCGCATGTCTGTTCATTGTTTATACCATTTCATAACAAAACATCACGCCAGTACGCTCTTAAGGGGTACGCAGATCTCTCATTTCACCGTTTATGTTCAAGTTTCATGGTATTTGAGTAATCTATTCTGGCGTTATAGGTTACTAAACAACTTGCCTATTAGGTAGGTACAACTAAAAAGTGAAAAATAAAAACTTTTTTGCAAAAAAATACTACCGACTACCAAATAAAAAACTACAAAGTGAAAAATAACTTTATTTTTGGAAGTCGGTGTCCATAACGAAAAAAATTGGTACCTACCTGGTTTTGTGCTCCGTGGTACCTACGAAAGACACCGACTTCCAAAAATAAAGTTATTTTTCACTTTGTAGTTTTTTATTTGGAAGTCGGTAGTATTTTTTGCAAAAAAGTTTATATTTATACAATACCTTTGCACAAAAACTTTAATAGAATATTTGGCAGCAAATATATCGAGTCGGTCTTATAGCCAAGCTTTGCTGAGGTATCATTACCACAATAACGTTATCAGTTCCACTTTACCAAGATATCACCTGTTTCAATGATTTCGAATTTTCTCCAGTTGCATAAACACTTGAGACACAAAAGTACATCGATTTTAAATCACAATGTTCACTAGAAATCAATTTGCGAATAATTAAAACAGTCACTGAACTTAAGCCGAAAAAATCCCGTCAACAATCCGAATGTTGTATTACAAAATCTATTTTAAGAGGTCAACCGTTGAATCCGACTCGGCTGGGCAGCGTTCGGGAAGTTGCGCGGTATCTTCTCGTCCAACTTACCACAGTGTCTCAAGAAGTCTATGACCAGTGTGTGTTCACAGTGATTACTTACGGGACAGAGACGTGGTCGCTCTCAATGGGCCTCATCAGAATGCTTACAGTCACACAAAGGTCAATAGAGAGAGCTATGCTCGGAGTTTCCTTGCGTGATCGAATCAGAGATGAAGACATCCGCAAGAGAACCAAAATTACCGACATTGTCCGAAGAAATTGCCAAACTTAAGTGGCACTGGGCAGGGCACATTGCTCGCAGAACGGATGGTCGATGGGGCAGAAAAGTTCTACAGTAGCTACCGCGTATCGGAAGACGCAGCGTTGGAAGACTTCCCACTAGGTGGAGTGACGACCTGGTCAAGGGTGCAGGCGTCCGATGGCCAGGACCGTTCAGTGTGGCGACGCTTGGGGGAGGCCTATGTCCAGCAGTGGACGTCTTTCGGCTCTTTCGATGATGAAGTCTATTTTTCATGAAGAAAATATGCTGGTCCTTCTCTGTATGAGAAGATGCCTTTGCCCTGCAGTGGGATAGTTTCAGGCTGAATTTGTTATATTACTTAATTGTATCGAAACTGCCTCGTTGTATGAGGTCATGGATTCGATTCCTGGGTCGGGCAAAATGTTATTGGGTTTTTCCAACTGGAATTTCTCAGTACAGTCCGGAGTCTGGTTTTGAGCCTGGTTGATGGCAATAGCATTGCCCCCCATTACATGGGACCTTAATATAACTGGCAAAGTGGATGTATAAAGGTGGACCACTGCCCGACACATCGGGGAATACGAGTCTAATATTATGTTATGTAATGCTAGCTATTGCCCGCGACTTCGTCTGAGTAGCATTAGTACTCCGAATACCTTATTTTTTATGTCGCGCAAAAATATTGTAGTTGTACGAGTATGGGCCGCATTACTTGAGAAATTATTTGTTTACCATACAAACTTCTATCCCCAATTTTCACTCCCTGTATGATTGCCGAGATAAAATAGTTATATATGCTACTAGTGCGGAAAGTAGGTGATTGCCGATGAATGGATAAATCGACACGAGTCGGAAATAATCTTACGCACGTGTATCATACATTTTACGAGTACTATGCATTGTGCGAGGAAATAAAAGATATATCTGAACCAAGCAAGAAATTAATAAAATGGCGCTTATTCAAGGGCGCTCAGTATATCCACAGATTAACTAATAGTTCATAGTTCCTCGGGCATATCTACTGTGCATGTGCATAGCTGTCACGTCGTAACGCAAAAAAGCACGAGCAAAATATTCATTCTGCCATACATATTTAATGAATATTTAAAATTAATTTATTGATCAAAATCTAAATCTAGAGTAATTAAAAAACGCCTTAAATGAAGTATTAGTTTTGTTTTACACTTTATATGAATGATAATCTGTACTTAACTAATTTTTAAAACTCAAATAATCAAAATTCTATGCGGCGGGCTGACGTTGGAGTTAAAAAATTTAAAAATACAGGAAAGTAAAAAGCACTAGTAAAAAAAAGTGACATTTTCCGCACAGTTTGGCTGCTTGGAAAACGCTCTTTACGAGGACATGCATTGTAAACTATGTTTTATGTCCTTCCTAGGGTCTCAAAATATCTCTATACCAAATTTCATCTAAATCGGTTCAGCGGTTTAAGCGTAAAAAGGTGACAGATAGACAGAGTCATTTTCGTATATATAATATTGTATAATTATTTATTTTCATTCCTATCCATACTATATATATATATATATATATATATTAGTATGGATAGGAGTGAAAATAATTGTTTCGAGAATTTTACTTCATTGCACTTAACAGCGAAAGTGTATGCGAAATTTACTTACTAGAAGCTATAGACCTCACGAACCTGTATTTTTGTTTTGTTTAGACGAAACAGTTTTTAAAAATTTTGAAAAATGGCAAAGCCATGTTGAATTCCATATAATTATCGAACCTACTCACAAAATTTCACGACAATCGATTGAAAAATGCGACCTGTAGAGGAGAACAGCCGGACATCCAGACATAAAGAATGTATGCTCAAGCTGAAACGGAGACGCTTCACTCGCGCTTCGCAATCGCTCGTCAATTAAAAATCTTAAATTCATGTTCTTGGAGACAACGCATAGCTCGTAAATCTATGCATAGGACCATGGTATTTAGCAAATACTTTCTAATACCTTTAAGTTTGTATGAACAAACGTAATTTCTGACAATGGAAAATCCCTTCAAGCACAGTGATTGTATAGTAATAAAACGTTTTATTGTTATCCCTTGCCCAAGTCCCACAAACAGGCTAGCAAAAATAAAGTTCCTGTTACGACACCTTCTACTAACTTTCAATACGTCATTCAAATCATCAACAATTACGAACTTTTAGAATAAGTACAAAAAACGTGTAGATCACTTATGCAAGAAAGATTGGTAGAGAATGCCGTATTTTTCGTAAATACCTTTAAGAGCACTACAGTACCAGTGGAATCTATTGTTAAAGCCTTTGCAGTTAACGTAGGGACAATTCAATAAAGTGCCATTAAGCGACTAATAATGGAACACTGGGCAGACAAAACCGAAATAAACGGACTGTCTTATTGTTAGTTCAACGGTGATATGTTACATAAGAATGCCCATCGATCATCGTTAAATTTGTTTTAATACTTAATGTTGTGGTCATTAGAGTCAACACCATGAACATTTTAACTTTGAAGAAAAACGTTAACAACTATATGTGGTTTTCTCTCTTTTTATTGTTTTATTGTAAGTTGACGAGATCAAACATGAACTTGGCTTGTAAAAGTGGTAATAACTTTATAAGCACCCATGATAAAGAGAGAATAAAAGCTTTAAGAAAATAGACTCATATACTTTATTATAGTCAGCATAAACAAACTTTCAACACGAAATAATAAGCATTGTAAACGATCTTCGGCAATGACAAAACTCAGTCTCCACTACGGGCATAGACATTTAATATGAAAATATTCTGTGTTCTAATTTAATTTATTAATGATGTTTTCCGTCCCATCTTTTTAGATTGAAATCTCTCCTAGCTATAATATAATATTTCAGACCATCTATTAGGTCTGCCTCTTTTATTCAAATCATCTATATTCACGATAGTTTAAAAGTGGTGCCAGTGACAGAAAATTTGAAAAGAAACCGTTTGTCCTGGTATGGTCATGTGCTGAGGAGGGATGAAACGCATGTTACCAAAAGATATATGAATATAAATGTGGATGGATGGAGAGGGAGAGGAAGGCCAAAGAAAAGAAGGATGGACTGTGTGAGGAGTGATATGAAAGAAAATGGAGTCAGTGATAGCGTGACACAGGACAGGACGGTATGGAAGAAAACAATGTGATAAGGGCAGGAATATGATGATAATTTATATTCATGCTTGATATCATCAATATTTTATTAGTTGCCTCTACCTGTTATTTATATTAGGCACAATGTATAATTATAACCATAATAAAACTATCTCGACTACTTAGTTAGAATCTAGGCTAAGATACCTGATACGGTGGCCATTTGTGTTAATTTTCACCTTCGCAACATGATACTCCTTGAACTGGGAGAAAATGTATTAGTATGCCGATCAATTTCCATGGTTTGTTTTATGAAGAGAACTGGGTCAGCCGGATTATGTCCGGTTAATGGATTTAATGGTTATCATATTTGTGTATCAATCATCAACACATATAGTTGGTTGATGGTAAGTTTATCATTTCATATTCATTTATGAGAAATGAATGTTTCTATTGTGATACTGTTTTAGTGTTAATACTATAACATGAGTTAAGAAGAATCTAATAGAATGCGACCCCTAAGCTAGACATACCTTGGTAGTATCCGCAGAAGACTTATAACATTCTACTTATAAAAACTTAATTTACCGTAGTAGTAGTTTTTCCGTAGTTTTATTAAAAACAAATCAGTCTTTTTTGTCTTCTGAATTCTAACTACCAATAGAGATGACTGTTATAATAATTTTATGACCACCTAAGATTTTGAAGAAAATGGTTTTTGATTTATCAAGAACAGGAGAATTATTTCTTATTCATAGGTTCTACAATGATTGTTATATTGCATGCCACTGGCACCAGAAGCACAAACTAAAGTACTTAAGACTTTACGCCAAACTGGTCATCAATTTCCAACATACTTATTTTACAACAAAGAAAATGACACATAATGATGTCAAATCTAAACACAACCATGATTTCAAAACACTTTTCCATCAGGCGTCACCGCAAACACTTTCGCTACTCGACAGCCATATTGTTTTCATTGTCGTGCCTTCTATGGTTTTAATTATACAATTTAATCTGATTAGCGAGTAGAATATAGGGTATTAACATTGTGTGAAGTAGGTTAATGAGTACATGGTATTAATTGTGGCTTATACGCCTACTTGGTCTTATAATTGTAATCCGACATAATTGGAGCACGTGCTAAAAAATCGTTTCAGTAACGGGATTCATCTTTTAGACTTTATTTCAGTAGGCAGACAATGGACTTTCAAACGCCTCGACCCCAAAGACGTCGAAACCCCGCCTGCATTATAAGCAAGCGGGACTACAGGGTCACGGGCACTCTGATTAGGGACTCCGTCCGGCCACCAAGTGACTTCAGGAAAGACGGTGGCTTAGTGATCACGTGCTGGCGTGCACAATTAGGCTCAGGGGAGGCGTTTCTAGGGTTCCGTACCCAAAGGGTAAAAACGGGACCCTATTACTAAGACTCCGCGATCCGTCTGTCTGTCTGTCCGTCTGTCACCAGGCTGTATCTCGTGAACCGTGATAGCTAGATAGTTGAAATTTTGAGAGATGATGTATTTCTGTTGCCTCTATAACAACAAATACTAAAAACAGAAGAAAATATATATTTAAGGGGGGCTCCCATACAACAAACGTGATTTTTTTGCCGTTTTTTGCTCGATATTAATAACGGCAACAGGTAGACGCTTGAAATATTCACAGAATATTTTTTTGTATATTCACTTCAAAAAATAATAATTATTAAATTAAAATAAAATGAATTAAGGGGGGCTCCCATACAACAAACGTGCCATTTTTTGCTTTAATGGTACGGAACCCTTCGTGCACGAGTCCGACTCGCACTTGGCCGGTTTTTTTTGTCTTACTGGTCTGTTCTTTGGACAGCGGTGTTGATTATTATCGGGCTGGTTTTAGTGAGCCGAAAATCCCACATTCCTTGATCTTTTCTTCAAAATTTCTAGTGCCTTTTGAAGGTTCCCTTCCCCATAAAAAGGCAGGCAGTTGACTTGGACCTAACCCAAACGCTAACCTCGGTTCTCAGTATCAGGAGACCAGGCCCCATTTCAAAGGCTCCTATGAGACGGCTACGGCTTTGCCTACTTAAGGCGCCGATTCCCTTGAGTAGCTGATTTTAAAATGAGAATCACGTCTAAACGGCTAGGCGTAATTTTTTGAAAAATATATATGTTATATAAGACTATTTTCTTAATAATTTCATCTAAGCATATTTTGAGTTTTATTCGTATAACATAGTGTAATTAATTTGTAAAGTTATGTCTAAAACGGACAAAAACACGACAATCGCACCAAAACCGCTGGACGTATTGTAATGAAATTGACACCATCTCAAAGACTATTTAATTATCTACATTTTGATCTAAAGCTTTTTTTCTTAAAGTCATCGAATAATAAGAAAAGTACAAAAAACTACTAAATCTTGGGTCGCGTGGATGTGAAACGAGTGCACGTTTTGTTCCCTCAAGATCGTTGGTGTTAGTCGTCGTCTTAAGGTTACACTAGTCAAAAATTCTTCCATACAAACGTAGTTTGGGGATTATTCCACTGTTTGACGATGTACGTTCAAAATAAAAAGTGATATCAATTTGTCTCATCATTATCTAGCCCTGTATGGAAGCAAAAAATTAAAAATTGAAAATATTTGGAATTTATGAGCGTCGAAAGTTCCACATTTCGACACTAATTTTAACGCATTTTTGGGCACAAATAAATACCATAAGAAGACGGAAAATTGCAAAACGGCCTCCATACAGGCATAGATTAGTAGTTCAACAATGCAAATAATTTTATTTTGAACAGATAGATTACGTAGTTTTTTCATGATATCTAGACAGCCAAAGGTCTGTTTATAAAATTTCGCGCGCTCGATTTCGTCCTAAATCATTATCCATTTCGCTACAAATTTGCAAAAGTGTGTATTCGTACGCGAACTAGCTTCCTACTGCTCATCACAGCATCTATCTCTTCCGCACGTGTTGTCGGTTGATATAAAATGCATTTTAACCCCGCGCACAAAATAGTTCGTGCTGTCGACTAGTGTACCCTTAAGCTACAATACTACAGCTTTGCCTACTTAAGCTATAATTAAAAATAAACGGTAGGGTATTACCGTATATTTATAACTTCCACTTTCAACAAGTGAAACCTTTTCACGGTGTTTGATCTAGTAACACATGTTTAGCCTGTGGATAATTAGTTTGACTAATTGGACCACCTGCCATTGACAATGCAGTGTTTACCTTGCACGGAAAAGACAACCCAGCGAGTCGTGCAAGAGAGACTGGGTAAAAATCTAACCACAAGTGTTACCAAGAGGTTTCGTGATACCCAATAAGTACGCCCGGTTTGAAGGTCTGAAAGATTGTATGTGTAGGTATGTGAATAAATAAATGGTTACAAAGGGCTATACGTAGCTAGATGACGAATAGCAGAAGTGTGGAAATTAAGAAGAAAACATGTTTCGGTAACACCAAATAAATTGGTATATAAGCATTGATCAATCTTGTTCATCTTTTAAGACTTTAATAAATCTTGTTATTTATTGACGCACTAAGAAAAAATGCATTGCATTGGCTTGAATTTTTTTCGTTGTGATTCTTAAAAATACCGGCCAAGTGCGAGTCGGACTCGCGCACGAAGAGTTCCGTGCCATTATCGCAAAAAACGGCAAAAAAATCACGTTTGTTTTAAGGGAGCCTTAATAATAGGGTCCCGTCCTTTGGGTACGGAAAACTATTAAAAATGTAACAAATAAGGGAAAAAAACCGACCAAGTGCGAGTCGGACTCGCGCACGAAGGGTTCCGTACCATTATCCCAAAAAATGGCAGAAAAATCACGTTTGTTGTATGGGAGAACCCACTTAAATATTTATTTTATTCTGTTTTTAGTATTTGTTGGTATAGCGGCAACAGAAATACATCATCTGTGAAAATTTCAACTATCTAGCTATCACGGTTTATGAGATACGGCCTGGTGACAGACAGGAGGATCGCGGTGTCTTAGTAATAGGGTTCCATTTTTACCCTTTGGGTACGGAACCCTAAAAAGGAAATAATACATGTAATAATATAAATACTAACACTTAAGTGATAGCGACCTTTTATGGGGGCCCATTAATTGAGTGTGCAAGTCACCCCTTGCCATATTATAGCCGTGTAGTTCAACAGTGGTCAGGCAGGGGCCGTAATCCTCTTATAGTCTTAGGCAACTGATCCACTAAACCTACCAGACCCAAAGCCCAATACATTTTTTCTCCATATTTTGCAATAGTCCTGCACCAACCGGGGATTACCCTTGGGTGCACTTGTGTAGTGCATACAGGGATAATCGTCGGTTGGTGTCACATTTCCTGATACATGCCTAACAAGGCCTCTGCGAGTTGGCTTCGGTCCCTCGCACGCCTTTCAAGAGACCGGGACCCCAGGGTCCCGAGATTGTTAAAGTTAAGGTTACACTAGTCAACGGCACGAACTATTTTGAGCGCGGAGTTAAAATGCATTTTATATCAACCGACAACACGTGCGGAAGAGATAGATGCTGTGATGAGCAGTAGGAAGCTAGTTCGCGTACGAATACACATTTTTGCAAATTTGTAGCAAAATAGGTAATGATTTAGGACAAAACCGAGCGCGCAAAATTTTATAAATAGACCTTTGGGAGTCTGGATATCATGAAAAAACGACTAAACGTATCTGTTCAAAATAAAATTATTTGCATTGGTGAACTACTAATCTATTCCTGTATGGAGGCCGTTTTGCAAATTGCCGTCTTCTTATGGTATTTATTCGCGCCCAAAAATGCGTTAAAATTAGTTTCGAAATGTGGAACTTTCTTTCGACGCTCATAACTTTCAAATATTTACTTTTTCACTTTTTTATTTATTTATTTATTTAAACTTTATGTACAATGGTGATATATAGGACTTAATGCAGCAAGGCACTCTCTACCAGTCAACCTTTGGGTTAAAAAAGAACACAACAGTGGTAGGGGAACAAAAAATATATATATATGAACAATAATTAAGGCGAATATTAATAAACTATCTAACTAATAAAATACATAAATATTTTTTAAAACAAGAGACTAATAAATATTATAATAATTATCCTATTCTAAATGAAACAGAAATTTAAATATAATAACTGTGATGAAGACCGAGCTATGTAAGAGAGGACAAGTAATAGTTCCGTAACCTACGCTTGAATGAAAATTTACTCTCAGCCTTTTTTATGTCAAGGGGAAGAGAGCGCCGACTGAATTTCCTTAGTAAAAAGTCATAATCCGAGGTTCGGCTCTCGTCTCTCTCCTCCTCCAATATTGGACCAATTTAAAAGATATTTCATAAACTGGTAAAGTAAGATATATACTATGTCCCTATGTTTTCCTTTTTTCATTTACATTTGTCAAATTTGTACACTAAGTCTCTGTTGCCAGCGAAATTTTGAGCATTTGTTAGGGCTCTAGTGCTTCTAAAGATAATGTGTCATCAAAAAGGAAAACATAGGCACATAGTATACATCTTTAATTTTCAGTTTATGGAATATCTTTTAAATTGGTCCAATATTGGAGGAGGAAAGAGACGAGAGCCAAACCTCGAATTATGACATTTTACTAAGGAAATTCAGTCGGCTTTCTCTGTCCCCGTTTCCTCTTAAATACTAATAATACCATGCCATTTTTCACACAGACCATACATCATTTCATCGGTGTTTCTCTCCTCTTATAGCTGCTTATATTAAAGATGTCTTCTAATACTTACTTTAAAATGCATTATCACCTATTGCGGTAATAAATAACAAGATTTATTAAAGTGTTATTAGCGACTGCGTCAGTTCGTGATACAACTCAACTGTAAACTATGTAAACGCGATTCGTTTTGCACAACTCGTATACTTTCGATTTTTCTTTGCGTGCTATTGTTGTATTGAACTGTTTGGTTCTAGAAGGAGTGTTAGATAACTTTTTGGATGGTAGATGATGCTGTTAACAATGTTTGGTTTCGTTATTGTTTTATTAAAGAGAGCGGAAAGATTTTAATAATTTTGAAAATATCATCACGCCCGTATTCTCTGTTAGATTAGGCACATGCACATTTCAGCTGTTATTTAATATGTCAATATTTTCAAGTTTAAATTAAAATGTGAATTTTCCAGCTTCTGCCAGCGGCTTCGCCCACGTGATTGTCGGAAACTATCCCAATGGAACATATTCCCGGGATAAAAAGTATTCTATAAGCTATTCCAAACTATAATCTATCTCTGTGCCAAATTTCATCCAGATCCGTTCAATGTTTTTTGCATGAAAGAGTAACAAACATAAAAACACAAACAAACTTTCGCCTTTATATAGGACTAGCAGAAGCCAGCGGCTTCGCCCGCGTGAATGTTGAAAATTATCCCAAGGGAACATATTCCAGATCCGTCCAGCCGTTTGAGCGTGATGAAGTAACAAACATACACACTCACAGACTTTCGCCTTTATAATGTTAGTGTGACTATGTGTTATGCCACACTATAATCTATCTCTGTGCCAAATTTCATCCAGATCCGTCCATCCGTTTGAGCGTGATGAAGTAACAAACATACATGTAGGGTCCCGTACCCAAAGGGTAAAAACGGGACCCTATTACTAAGACTCCGCGATCCGTCTGTCTGTCTGTCTGTCTGTCCGTCTGTCACCAGGCTGTATCTTATGAACCGTTATAGTTAGACAGTTGAAATTTTCACAGATGATGTATTTCTATTGCCGCTATAACAACAAATACTAAAAAAAAAAAAAAAAATATTTAAGTGGGGCTCCCATACAACAAACGTGATTTTTTTTCAGATGTTTGCGATAATGTTACGGAACCCTTCGTGCGTGAGTCCGACTCGCACTTTGCCGGTTTTTAACTATGCCAATGCACAATGGCACGAATCTTGAGAACAACACTGATATTTAAAAGATACTGGAATAGTCATCGCTATGATATTATGTCATGCGTCTATTGCCACTAGGACCTCGGACTCAGTGGTAAGGTTTATCGAATACGCAGTGATAATTATCAAGTCAGTCCTCCCAACCCTTTCCATCATCATCGGACTACAAGACGTACGGCGATGCGTCATCGGTACATGGTGGACATCCCACCCATACGCACCAAACGTTTTGGAAATACTTTCATTATGCGTACAGCTAAGGAGTGGAATTCTCTACCGGAGTCTGTATTTCCTGAGAGCTACAACTTGAGAGTCTAAGTCAAGAGTGAATAGGTTTTTTCTCGGTAAGCGTGCTACATCGTCGACCACATCATCGCTTACCATCAGGTGAGATAGTGGTCAAGCGCGGGCCTATCAACAGAAAAAAAAGGCATTGGCCTCTTGGTGTGAAAAGTGATTTGATTGAATGGAGATGCATTGCATATTTTTATAGAGCTAGATAACTTTTCCTAATACCATATGCATAATTCCTAATATGATTATATATTTTTATTTTCCATTACTTTAAATTAGTAATATTAATATAGAGGAACTCGTGGCTAAATAACAACAGCCGCACGGGTCGATCATCAAGGTTAAGCAACGCTTGACGAGGTCGGTCCGTGGATGGGTGACCATTTCAACATACCGAGTTTCCTCCGTGCCTTGGAAAGCACGTTAAGCCGTTGGTCCCGGCTGTCATTTGAAGAACTTTGACAGTCGTTACTGGTAGTCAGAAGCTTGAGATCTGACACCAGTCAAGGGGTACCGTGTTACCCAGTTACTTGGTTGTTAGAATAGAATAGAATAGCATTTATTTGCAAATATGGGTAGTACATAAGTAGATATAGTAGGTATAAATCAGAGTTCTGCCATATTTCACCATTCGGCATGCAAACATTTTCATTATATAAAATCGTTAAACATTAAATTCTCATAAAAATATTAAATTAATTATTACATTCAACAAATAAAATTATTAAAATTCATATTGTCATCAAAACATTAACTTAATTATAACAATATACATTAAATAAAGTGGTCAAAAAATTTAAATTGGCATTAACAGCATAATCATTTAAGAATAAAAATCCGAACAAAAATAAACAAACAAGGATTAAAATTACAGGTCATAAATAATATGTAACATTCCTTAAGTAAATCAATAATTAATTACTTAAACATTATATAGGTACTCAGAAAAAAGTTTTGTCCGTTAAAAACTCTGTTATACTGTAGTACGTTTTATCTATTAATAATTTTCGAAGTCTACTCTTGAATTGCACCGTTTTCAAACCTTTCCAAGCACTTGGCAATTTATTATAAATAATTGGGGCCATGTAATAAATACTTTTGCGCATCAAAGTTGTTTGACACGATACCTGAGTTGTGGAGGTCAGATAGGCAGTCGCTCCATGTAAAACACTTTTCCTTAGCTGAATCTGGTAAGACTGGAAGCCGACCCCAATATAGTTGGGAAAAGGCTAGGCAGATGATGATGACTTTAAATTTGTAATATTAGTAATGAAAAGTAAGTAGCAGATATGACAGGTTTTCAAATAACTAGTTTCACTATGATTATAAATTATTATCAACATCAGCTAACGATTAACGTGAACAACTTATAGTTGACAGGTTGATACGCCATTTATCATCCAACCATTTTAGTGCTAACTTAGTTTTTAACTAATTAAAATTCTTTGATAAAAATTCTTTACTTGCGATAGACAACTAACTAGATAGATAAATTTTACGATAATGTTGACAGATAGAGTCAGTGATTTATTAAGTTACTTTCTATTTAAAAGAAAAATAAATAAAGAGTAAACAAGTGAGGATACGAGTATTATGTACTAGTGCATCCGGCGCACCCAGAGTAACACGATACCAAATAGCTTACTGGCTCGACTTTTACCATATAGATACAGGCTGGTTTCTATATTGAGTACGACTTTTTACCAAAGCTTCGCTCCCGTGGCCCACCCCATAGGACCTTTTGATTTTTTTCGGAAAAAAGTAGCCTATGTCACTCAAGAATAACTGGTGAATAAATTTTCATAATTGGTTGAGTAGTTCCAGATATTGACTTGACTTAAGGTTACACTAGTCAAAAATTCTTCCATACAAACGTAGTTTGGGGATTATTCCACTGTTTGACGATGTACGTTCAAAATAAAAAGTGATATCAATTTGTCTCATCATTATCTAGCCCTGTATGGAAGCAAAAAATTAAAAATTGAAAATATTTGGAATTTATGAGCGTCGAAAGTTCCACATTTCGACACTAATTTTAACGCATTTTTGGGCACAAATAAATACCATAAGAAGACGGAAAATTGCAAAACGGCCTCCATACAGGCATAGATTAGTAGTTCAACAATGCAAATAATTTTATTTTGAACAGATAGATTACGTAGTTTTTTCATGATATCTAGACAGCCAAAGGTCTGTTTATAAAATTTCGCGCGCTCGATTTCGTCCTAAATCATTATCCATTTCGCTACAAATTTGCAAAAGTGTGTATTCGTACGCGAACTAGCTTCCTACTGCTCATCACAGCATCTATCTCTTCCGCACGTGTTGTCGGTTGATATAAAATGCATTTTAACCCCGCGCACAAAATAGTTCGTGCTGTCGACTAGTGTACCCTTAAGAGGAAACGGGGGCAGAGAGCGCTGACTGAATTTCCTTAGTAAAAAGTCATAATTCGAGGTTTGGCTCTCGCCTATTTCCTCCTCCAATATTGGACCAATTTAAAAGATATTTCATAAACTGGTAAAGTAAGATATATACTATGTCCCTCTGTTTTCCTTTTTCATTTATATTTATCAAATTTGTACACCAAACCTCTGTTAACAGCGCAATTTTGAGCATTTTGGGAGGGTTAACTAGAACCCTCCCAAAATTTCAAGGTTAAATAAATGACTGTTGCTAATTGTATTTTTGTCCTTAAGGTTACACTAGTCGAAAATTCTTCCATACAAACGTAGTCTGGGGATTATTCCACTGTTTGACGATGTATGTTCAAAATAAAAAGTGATATCAATTTGTCTCATCATTATCTAGCCCTGTATGGAAGCAAAAAAGTAAACATTTGAAAGTTATGAGCGTCGACGTCACATTTCGACACTAATTTTAACGCATTTTCGGGCGCAAATAAATACCATAAGAAGACAGAAAATTGCAAAACGGCCTCCATACAGGGATCAATTAGTAGTTCAACAATGCAAATAATTTTATTTTGAACAGATAGATTTAGTCGTTTTTTCATGATATCTAGACTGCCAAAGGTCTGTTTATAAAATTTTGCGGGCTCGGTTTCGTCCTAAATCATCCATTTCGCTACAAATTTGCAAAAGTGTGTATTCGTACGTGAACTAGCTTTCTACTGCTTCCGCACGTGTTGTCGGTTGATATAAAATGCATTTTAACCCCGCGCACAAAATAGTTCGTGCCGTCGGCGTCGACTAGTGTACCCTATAATCTGCAATTGGCAAAACTTTTAGGTAAATAGGTAGATACCTACATTTATTGGACACGACGAAAAAATAACGACGATATAGTGCGTTGAAATATCGGTGTGACGTCACGGTGTGCTACACTTAATACTGACAAAGTGACGTCGCAAGCCCCCACTCCTGAACTTTGATGCTATTGTCAATTTTAATTTATATGATAAAGCAGAGAAAATACGGGTCCAATATTATTAGATAATACAATCCCCGGCACGTATGTTGGCAAGATTCGTTAGTCGTTTTCCAGGTCTCTTTGGCAGTGAAGCGGGGCGCGTCAAACGTTCCGAGCGCGTGATTGGTTGGTCAGTTGACATAAGGTTCGACTGACCAATTACGTCCCGTCCACGTTCCGTTCACTCTACACCGTGAAATTTAAGTGGTTGTTTTCCCGCGGCAGAACGACTTGCCTTAAGGAGTACTTTCGAAGCATAGAATTAAAGTAAAAAAATAACAATGTTTTTGTTTTAAAATAATTAAAAAAAAAAACATAAACTCGAAAAAGTGAGTAACAATAGTAACTTGTAGGTACTAGGTACTACGACCGTGAAATTTAACCACTTAAATTTCACGGTGTATATGGTGGTTGGTCAGTTCACTCAATATGTGCGAACTTATCACCACTACGGCAAAACCTTGCCAACTTACATGCCGGGGACTACTAAAAGCAATTATCATTTTTCTACCGAGGAAGCATCCTTATTGCTGAGCAACTTCATCAATGCACAACATATACACTCCCCATGCTATTTAAGCACAAGGAATTTTTCACGAGCACATACATCATCCAATCCATCAGAATTGTTTGATAAAATCACCTTTACTTTTGATACCAGATAATCTTAGTCGCAAAAACTCACAGGAATCAACAAGATAGGTACTAATGTCAGGTTAATCAAGAATGCAGTCGTGACGCTCAAGTAAAAGTGTATAAGCAGACGAGAACCTACACCCAACTGGACCAACCCGTTATCCTGTGTTTACGTTTATAACAAGAAAATCTTCAAGTCTTTCCGCCATTCATTGAGAATTAATGAAGGAAAAACTTGTTTATTTTCTTTTGCTCAAACAATTTGTCGGTAAATCAATCAACTCGGACCACCGTAATTCTGGAGTGGCAACCGCGTACCGGAAGACGCTGCGTCGGAAGACCTTTGATTAGTTGGACCGAATCCAGGGCTGACAGGAAAAGACACACTTTCATATTTAAAATTTTAGAAGGTTCATCATCATCTGCCTAGCCTTTTCCCAACTATATTGGGGTCGGCTTCCAGTCTTACCGGATTCAGCTAAGTACCAGTGTTTTACATGGAGCGACAGCCTAAAAATTAAAATTTTAGAAGGTTATGGAATGTTTTTAGATTTATGCTTATTTAAAGATAGGTAAAATCTAAGGGCCTGTTTCACATGCAGATGGTACTATATTCATTCTGATCTTCATCAGAAAAGAATATAAATATAATTGAATGCATATGAAACTGTCACTATGCAAGTGACTTAGTATTTCTTGAAGGTACTGAAAAAAAAAAGTTATTTTTACATCAAACCCGAGTGCTTAAAAAGCGAACTAAAAAGACGTAAACAAGGAGAAAATCATGCTGTGCAGTCGGAGGATACATATTCGCGAGCTGGCTGACCAAAACCAGATGTAGCCTCCGACTGCACAGCATGATTTTCTCCTTGTTTACGTCTTTTTAGTTCGCTTTTCAAGCAGTCGGGTTTTAACTTATTTATTTATAGCTTTTTAGTTATTTTTTTTCGAGTAGGGTACATTTAAACATATAAGTGTTACGAGTATATATTTTTGAAATCACCTTTTAAAACCCTTCATTTTGATATCCCACACGATGGAGTTGGCAGAAAAAAAAATTTGGTTCCCGACAATATTGCGCCCGAAAGCCGCCATTTTCCTATTTTCCAATTTTAATGTAGCCAGTGACACTTGCAGAGTTAAGACGAATTGATTGACGTAAGAACCATCAAAATCGGCCAACGCGTTTGGTCTCTAGAACGCCACATAGGAACAAACATACATACATAGACTGATAAACACATTACCCTCCTTCGGCAGTCGGGTTAAAAGAGAGCAGTTGTGGCCCAGTCGGATTGGCCGCGACTTACAAGTTGTAGGTCGTGGGTTCGAACCCAGACAGGCGCTTTACTTTGTGTAAATTAATTGTCACCACTGCACTCAAAAACGGTCATGGAAAACACCGTCAGGAAATCGGCATCCCTTGTTCGCATTAGGACAGATTCGCTTTAAGACAGATTCGCCTTACGGCAGAAGTACAGTGAACTCGATATTTCGACTAAAGGAATTTCTATGCTCGACAACATACCTAAAAAGATTGGGCAAGAAATCGTTGATTAATCGAAACAGGGCGATAGTTGGGGTTATTTGAAGTAAAAAAAAATGGTACTTTAGGACCTACTGCAAATAACCTCAACTATCGCCCTGGTTCGTTTGTTCCACGATTTTTGTCCACCTGGTATATAAAGGAAAACTACGTGGAGAACATTTCATTACGACTGTACAATTTCTGCCGTAAAGCAAATCTGACGCAATGCGAATCTGTCTTAAAGCGAATCTGTCTTAAAGCGAATCTGTCCTAATGCGAACAAGGGATCGGCATGTCTTCGAAGAACCAAAAATTCGAAGACATGTGACATCCATCAACCCGCACTGGGCCCGCATGGTAGATTACGCCCTCACAGAGAGGAGGCCTGTGTCCCAGCAGTGGGAATATTAATAGGCTGATGATGATAATGATTGAAAACTTTGGCTATTTAGTTGTCTCATCATAAAAGAAACACCTTAATGATTGCTTATATCTAGGAAGGCATTTGTATATGTAGTTACTTTATTGTCACACTGTAATGAATATTGTTTCTGGTGTACTTTCAAGAATTAAGGAGCCTCTATGTATTTTTCAGCTTTATTGGGGTTTGGGCTAGGCGTTGATTAGTCAGTCAGTCAGTCAGTGAAACAGGACTTTTATTTTATAAGACGTATCAGACAACTGAGAGGTGTTTATGGCAGAATGCAATACACCAGGAAGAGTGAAGGGCAGTGACGGAGACCTTTGCCCAGCAGAAGGAAAATGTAGATTAAAATGACGTATTTGTGGCTGTTGTGAGGGATGACATAACCAGAAATGGGATGCCAGATGACCACTGAGATGACAATTAATAGGGAAGTATAGAAGAAGAAGATGTATTGTTTTGATCCATAAAAAAAACTTTTTTACAAAAAAATACTACCGACTTCCAAATAAGAAAACTACAAAGTGAAAAATAACTTTATTTTTGGAATTCGGTGTCTTTCGTAGGTACAATTTTTTTTGCATTATGGACACCGTATTCAAAAATAAAGTTATTTTTCACTTTGTAGTTTTCTTATTTGGAAGTCGGTGGTATTTTTTTGTAAAAAGTTTTTTTATTTTTCACTTTTAAGTTGTAGGTAACCTAATAGGCAAATTGTTTAGTAAGTTTCCTATAAGGTCAGATAGATTACCCGAACATCATGAAACTTGAACAAAACCGATCAAATGAGAGATCTGCTTACCCCTTAAGACCGTACTGGCGTGATGTTATATTATGAAATAGTATAAACAATAAACAGACATGCGATTGCAGCAGTCACGAGAGATTTGTCTTTATTTATTGAAGAGTTCTGTTGTATATTTTCGAAGTTCTTCATCAGATCTCCACCAAATTAAAATGGGACCAATTTCGAAACATACTCTTTCAAACAAAAACATAATTTTCAATATCCGTCCACAATTGACGGAGATATCGGTGAACATAGGTACATAAAAAAAAAAAAAAAATAAGATGTCGAACATAGAACCTCCTCCTTTTTTCGAAAGTCGTTTAAAAATACATTTAAATATACTTCATTGTACACAAAGATAAAAAAATTACAGACGGATACCTTAAAATAACAACAAACATACAACAGGCAACCCAGAATGGAGAGAGATAGCCTGGACACAACATGGGGTTGCACTCGGGGTTATACATTGATATAAAGACAAGAGAATTATGCAGATGATATATTGGTAATTGTTTTGAGGAGTTCCTTGCTAATTAATAACAGCAGCACGAGTCGAACTTCAAGGTTAAGCGAGATCGTTCCGTGGATGGGAGACAATCTTAACAAACCGAGATTCCTCCGTGCCTCGAAAAGCGCGTTAAGCCGTTGTTCCCGGTTATTACTTGAAGATCTTTGACGTTCGTTACGGGTAGTGATCTTAATTATACTGGGTACCAACCCCATATAGTTGGGAAAAGGCTAGGCAGATTGATTATTTGTTATTTTTTTTATTTTTTAAACGTAGCCTCATACTAGGAGTTTCTTCCTGTATCGTGGGTGCGTTTACAAACATATAAACTCACATACACAACACCCAGAGCCGGAACAACTATCTGTAGGTCATACAAATATTTGTTCCGTGTGGGAATCGAACCCGCGACACGCAGCGCAGCAGTCAATCGCTCAACCACTGCGCCAAACGTGCGATTGATATTCATAATTGTTTTGTCAACCGCAAAAGCCTCGATCGGTCAGCTTCTACATAGGTTACGAGCGAATATATTTTCACTACAATATTATGAGCGAAACCCGTCCAGCGCATGCCATCACGAGCGAAGACTTGTTTACGTAAAAAATAAATAGCCTTGGAATTAATATGCGATTTATTATTCTCTCAATCTTGCAAATAACTTGCGGTTTTATACAATGTCAGTGAACTTGTGAGATTGCTCATTTCCGCCTCGTCGTGGACGGAAACTTATCTCGATTTTAGGCATAGCGCATACTCGTACTGCGTTCGAGACTATAGAAAAATTACAGAAATCTTTATGATCCCTTAAATCTGATCGGTTCGAAGGGAAACTGCACAGCATCGAAATAGTGTGTGTATCTGATTTTGGGACCGGACGGAGGGGAAATCTCGTTTTTGTCGTTTATATAAAAAAACAATACTTGGCAATCCTGACTTGAATTTAACCTCGAGGTAATTTTTTTTTTATAATATTCAATTTAGTAATGTCTTGTACTAAATTAAGGGGTTTTATAAATGTTAAATCTGCTATGGAAACGGTCCTATAAATCAATCACCTGTGTTATGTATAAATGTACCAACGTGAATTTGCCTGTCATTATTTTCGCGTACCACAATTGTCAATAGGTGAGGAGTGAGGTGAGCGAGCTCGTGGCTAAATAATAACAGCCACACGGGTCGATCATCAAGGTTAAGCAACGCTTGACGAAGTCGGTCCGTGGATGGGTGACCATTTCAACATACCGAGTTTCCTCCGTGCCTCGGAAAGCACGTTAAGCTGTTGGTCCCGGCTGTCATTTGAAGATCTTTGACAGTCGTTACGGGTAGTCAGAAGCTTGAGATCTGACACCAGTCTTGCCAAGGGGTACCGTGTTACCCAGTTACTGGGTTGTGGAGGTCAGATAGGCAGTCGCTCCATATAAAACACTGGTACTTAGCTGAATCCGGTAAGACTGGAAGCCGACCCCAATATAGTTGGGAAAAAGGCTAGGCAGATGATGATGATGATCACAATTGTCAATAGCAATCTTCGAGTAACGAACTCAGCGTCCGAAATATATGAAAATAATTGTCACATTGTATGTCTATCATCATACTATGTATTGTCATTTTATAATTGGTAATGTATTTACGGAAGTTTTATACATTGTATAATACTTGTTAAATATTTTTGCGTTTGTAATCAAATGCCAAGAATGTTACTGTTGTTAACTTTTCTCATGAAGTACTAATTTACTTCCTTAACGGTTCTATTATGTCGGAAGTATTTTTAGTTTTGACGTTTTATTTATAACTGTCATTATTGTAGTTATTTATATTATTTAACTCTCAGCCAGCGTCATTTGAACCGTTAGTTTATCAAGAAAAAAGTAAACAGGGATCTTCAAAAATCATAGAGTCTGGCAAACGAAAGTAGACACTCGAATTATTTGCAAACTTTTTATATGGCAATGCTAAACTAATGTCAACCCCAATTTTCCGTATGACGCTACTAAGTTGATACTTTGTTTTAATTCGTAATCACTATTTATATTTTTGTAAAAACATTTTCTGTATTTAATAATTTAAAAAGTTTCATTATTAATGTAGAAAACAATGATTCCTGTGACTCTTATGAATCTTTTCACATGAAAGTCTTAGATTCAGATTTTGATTGATAGTGAATAAACCAAAATTATTATAGAATACTGTTGCTTTTTTTATTCAGATTGATTATTCTGAAGTATTAACTACCTAAATGTATCTTTAGTATTTTTATTCAGACGAAGTAATATAAATAATTCTAAAGTATCAAATTAGGTTATTCCAGGTATTGCATACTAGTTTTTGGGGTTGCTATGCTGATATTTTTTAAATTTGCCGCGTTTTTTCAGTCTCTACTTTCGTTTGCCAGACTCTAATGACTTCATACATCGCTTTCCATCTGGTACGATCAAGGTTAAGAGATGGTCACCACGAAATAATATAATATTTTATTGAAAGAAATCCAGATTAAAAAGAAAAACCGGTTAGAAATAACGCATGTTTTTGAATCAAAATTAATTGATTCAAAAAAATAAAAAACCCGACTGCTTGAAAAGCGAACTAAAAAGACGTAAACAAGGAGAAAATCATGCTGTGCAGTCGGAGGATACATATTCGCGAGCTGGCTGACAAAAACCAGATATATCCTCCGACTGCACAGCATGATTTTCTCCATGTTTACGTCTTTTCAGTTCGCTTTTCAAGCAGTCGGGTTTTTTGATGTATTAATTTTATTTTTTTATTTATATCTTTTTAGTTAGTTTGTTTTTCGATTTAGGTGAATTTAAACATATAAGTGCTATATATTTTTGAAATTACATCTTAAAACCCTTTATTTTGATAGGTTTGGAAGAAAAAAAAATCGCCATTTTCCTATTTTCCAATTTTAATGTAGCCAGTGACACTCGCAGGGTTAAGACGAATCGATTGACGTAAGAACCATCAAAATCGGCCCATGCGTTTGGTCTCTAGAACGCCACATAGCAACAAACATACATACATACATAGACTGATAAACACATTACCCTCCTTCGGCAGTCGGGTAAAAATAAACAAAGAGTCGACTTTTTAATTATTAACACTGGATTTCATTATTCATAAAACGGAGATGTTTAGTATACGTCACAGCTTAAATCCGGTAAATAAAGATTTGAATGAATTATAAAAAAAACTTGTTTGTACCGTAGAGAACACAATTATTTTAATCGTTTTACTTTTCACTCTTATTTGCAGGTCGTTCGAATACTTTCTTTAGGAAACCTGTGGTTTGCTACAGCTGATATTGATTTATTTTAATGTCGGATATGTCCAGCAGTGGGAGTAGTGGGAAAGAACAAAAACGTGGTATTTGTATTTGGGCAAAGTAGCCTACAGATAGCTATCAGTTCTATTTTCCTGAAAGATTTAACAAATGGAAACCATTTCCTACCTACTTGTTAATAATGTTATAAATATTTTTTTAACAATCTCATACATATTAACGTACTTCGGTACTTGAACTATAACTTGCAAAATATGTGTGTTTCCACTACCTATAAAGGGTGTAACGGATAAACTGCTTCTGTCCCTATCCTGCCCAAAAATAATAATAAATTGTAGTTCCAAAAACTAAAAGGTAAATTGAACTAAAGAGTCGCTAATCTTGGTAAGGCTAATGAGACAAACTATTTAAATGCGCACGGTAGAATCAACTTTCATTACTTGTAAATTTGAACCAAGTTGAATAAACATATTTGACTTTGACTTTGACTAAATTATTGCATTGTCATCGGTCCTTGATAAGTGTGCAAAGTTTCAAATCAATCCCACGTTTTGAAAGGGGTGAAAATCACGTTCAAAGATTCCGTTACATTGATACATAGATACATACCAAGCTAATAAAAGCGTGTTAATAAATAAATTGTAGTTCTAAAAACTAAAAAACACGCTTTAATGGTAAGGATAATGGGACAAACTGTTTAAATTATTGCATTGTCATCGGTCCTTGATAAGTGTGCAAAGTTTCAAATCAATCCAACGTTTTGAAGTGGGTGAAAATCACGTTCAAAGATTCCGTTACATTGATACATTGTTACATTGATACATTGATACATAGATACATACATACCAAGCTAATAAAAGCGTGTTAAAATAGGACTTTCCATAGATAGTTGTCATCACCTGATCAAAATTACTATGGGATTTACAATTTTTTATTGAAAATTAACTATGGCTTCCTTAAAGAAAGTTGTACACTTCCATGGTCAGAAGTATTTTACAAGCTTTTATTTACCTTGCAATGTATATATGTATGTAAGTGTGTTCGGGTCTAATCTTGCAATTGATTTTTAAAGCAGCTATCCTCCACCGATTAAGGCGCAGATACCCTTGAGTAGCTGATTTTAAAATGAGAATCACGTCTAAACGAATTCTTTGAAAAAAATATATGTTATATAAGACTATTTTCTTAATAATTTGATATAAGCAAATTTTGAGGTTTATTTGTATAACATAGTGTAATTAATTTGTAAAGTTATGTCTAAAACGGACAAAATACGACATTTACACCAAAACCGCTGCGCGTATTTTAATGAAATCAACACCATATCAACGATAATTTAATTATCTTCATTTTAATCTGAGGCTTTTTTTAAAGTCATAGAATAATAAGGAAAGTACGAAAAACTAAAAAAAATTGGGTCGCGCGGGTGTGAAACGAGTGCGCGTTTTTTTCCTTCAAGGTCGTTGGCGTTAGTCGTCGTCTTAAGATGAAATTTTGCATACACATTTAGTGTGGATGACAATGCATGGTGAGAAATGACGTCACTCTAAATCCAATATAGCGGACAAGTAATTTTTTTGTACACTGCGATTATATGGGTATCAAATGAAAGGGTTTGCTGAGAAGAATACGAAAAAGTTTTTTTTTAATTTTTTAATGCTTTTTTTTATTTAAAATATGTCTACCCATTTCTATTACACTCTGTAGATAAGTACTGTCCTTGTCTTCCTCGTGGGAAATAGGCGTAATGTTATGTTATGTATTCTAGAAATCTAAACATCTGTCAAATGAAAACTGACAGTTTATCTTGACCTCACGTTACGTTACTCTGTTGCGTCTGAACTGGAAAGTAGACAACAGTTAATTTTAATTTTATTTCTGACCTACATTACTGTTCAAAACATTATTATTTATGAGCCTAATGAATAATATACCGTTTTCATCTTTTCATGTTTACATACATAACACATAATATATTATCACGCCTCAATTCCCAAAATGGTGAGGCAGAGGGGATAAAAAAGGAACTATTGCGATAATAATTAAAACCTGTAGTTGCTCTAGGAGACTATATTGTATTCTTTAATTATAATATTTAGCTTAACCAAGCAATACTTTATTATTAATGGCTAGTATTTAAACGAGCGAAAAAAAATTCAAATTAAAGGTGTAAAAAATACTGAATATGGCTTACTGAAATACTAAGTGGGCGACAAACAGTGGGCGAATACAAATGTTTAAAACAGCGACTTGAAAATATGATTTTGTCGACAGGGCTCCTTTTTCTGTCTGCAGGGTCTAAAGTAACCTAACATGAAGGAGATGACGGGAGCTAAGTTCGCTCGCTTTGCTCGCTCACTTCAGCTCCCGTCATCCCCTTCGAACCTAACCTATCCGTGTCGGGGTGCCCTAAGTTCCCGAGCTCGCTTCGCTCGCTCTTGGACACGAATAAACCCGGACTCCCGCACTGCACAGTGATGTCGCCTCGATAGTTGTTCAGCTATTTTCAAAATAATAATATTCTAAAATAGAAAAAATAGAACCCCAAATACAATTAAAGTATGTAACAATATTATTACCGCAGCTCACAAAAATCTCCTAAAAGGTATTACTCAAATCGGATAAATAGTTACTTACTTAGTATAATAGTCGCCCATTTAGTATATTTTTCCCTCGGTTAATAATTTCCCATTCCTGATCCTTAAAGTTAGTATTATAATTTGAGTAAGTAATAAAATTTTATTTAACATATTATCTGCTGACGGTACTTTTAAGCTAAATTGAATTTTAATTGAGTTTCTGTAGAAAATAATCGTGGTCTATCGGGACGGGGTCATCTGGGACTAACCCATCTATAGTAGGTATTAACATTTCATCAGTTATGTTTGTCCGATGCAATAGAGGGCGTTTGTCTATTGCGTGTATTGTGTATCAACTGAATCCGTGCTGCTACAGAAAAATTAAATATACTATCTATCCTATACTATTAAACGAGCCGTATTTGTATATACCTATAATTATATATAATCATGTTCTCGGAAACGGCTCTAACGATTTAGATAATATTTGCAATATAGGGGTTTTCGGGGGCGAAAAATCGTAAGCGTCAAAACCCCTGGACCAATAGAGATATTTGATGTTTAGAAAAAACCAAAATGCACTGTCTTTTTACCCGGCTGCTAGGCAAGGCTTATGTTTTTCGCGCGTATCTTGTATGCTTGTATGTATGTACAATTCTTTATTACCTCGTATCTTTCAAACCACTTAACGGATTTTTATAATTAAGACAACGTTAGACGGGTCTTAGCCGCCCAAGTCTTAGATAAGTACCGTTGAAAAAAAAGAAACATGGCGGATTTTGGGCGCCATATTGTAGGGGTTGCAATTTTTTTTTCTTCGAACTCCATCGAGTGGGGTATCCAAATGAAGAGTTTTTAGAGGTGATTACGAAAATATATACCACTTATATGTTTAAAGTCATTCGAGAAAAAAATAAAAAATAATCGGTGTAATCAGATGAAAAACGCTAGTTACGTCGGCACGAATTCTTTGTATGGGATGAGGCATCTGTATGCTAGTATTATATTATCTGTGGTATAACTAGAAAGTTGTAAATAAAAAAAGTTAACAAAATAAAAAAAATAGGCTGCTTCAAAAGCGAACTAAAAAGATGTAATCAAGAAGAAAATCTTGCTGTGCAGTCGGGGGATAAATCTAGTTTTGGTCAGCCAGCTCGCGAATATGTATCCTCCGACTGCACAGCAAGATTTTTTTCTTGTTTACATATTTTTAGTTCGCTTTTGAAGCAGTCGGGTTATTTGATTTTATTAACTTTTTTTTTGCTACTATGTGATACCTAACTTCAAATATTTAGTACCTCGATTGACAGCGAAAGAACGCGGAAAGAAATTGCCCAAACATTGGTGCAGGGGTTCTTTTTTGTGTCATGCTCTGCCGCAGAGCCACCATTTTAGAAACCGGTCAATTATATCTTAAAATTATGTACTTCAAACGTACATAATGTACGTATACCGGTATCGCTGTACGTGCGTTAGGTAATGATATAATAGACATTAATTGTGGCTCTGCTGCAGAGCATACTCTCTAGCAGAGCCACACAGAACATGTACTCAGGAAAGATAAATGCTACTGTTTTTTTATGAAGACTATTGTACGAATAGTGCATATTGCGTACCTCGTGTTAGACAGTGGTTTTATTTATTTTAACTTTACAAAAATATTATAGAAAGCGCCTGATTATTTTGTGACAGCAAATGTTGTGTGCATCAGAATGGCGAGAGTATCACTACAAATGATCATGCTATATGCGTGAGAGCAATGTACCGAATGTTCGTAAAATTTGAAGCAATGTACTATTTGAAAACCACAGTTTTTAGATAAAAGTATTTGAGCCGCCAACCTGATATCAGAATGGCGGGTTTGTTAAAAATCTGAACAAATTACCTACTATCTGACTGTGAAATGCCTACCGTAGCAATGTACGTTATCATATTAAAAGCATAACCAGATTCTACCAACGGTTAAAGAGTAATTATAAAAATAAATATTACTCCACATTTAGAGTCTGCACAATTTTATTAGCAACTAGTTGTTGTTACGTTATACGTTGCTATTTCTAAACTAAAGGGATTTCTTGTGTGAACAAATGGCCATATTGCTCATGCGATATGCGTGAGAGCAATGTACGAGCAATGAATATACGTAAAATTTGAAGCAATGAACCATTTTACAACCACAGTTTTTAGAAAAAATATGTGAGTCGCCAACCTGATGTTGGAATGGCGGGGGTATTTTCAAAATCTGAACAAATTACCAGCTGGCTGAGTGTGAAATGTCTACGGTAGCAATGTACGAGCAATGTATGTTATCATATTAAAAGCATAACCAGATGCTATGAATGGTTAAAGAGTAATTATAAAAATAAATAACAATGGCGAAATCTTAGCTGACTTAAATTTGAGCGTCTGAAAGTGAGATATATACGAAAGAAATTCTATTAATTGTCAACGTTTTTTAAAATACAATTGGGCTAGTTGAAAAATATCATTTTTAGACAGTAGTTTTATTTATTTTAATTTGACTAAAATTTTCATAGAAAGCGCCTGATTATTTTGTGTATTGTCAGCAAGACCACTAGACGACTCCACCTGGAGTGTCTTTTCACCTTAATGAAAATCTAAACTAATCATATACATTTATAGTAGTTAGCAATGGCATACTTACCAAAAAAATAATTGTAAACGACACCCCAGCGGTGTCGTTGACAATACATGGGTTATTTTATGTCAGCAAAATTTTTCCTAAACAATCTGCCTTTCTATTAAATTAAAAACATAATAAAATAAGATCTATGTTTATTTCACAAAATAAAACAGTTCATTTCTTTTCCTTAAATTCACATTAATAGCTAGTTTACATACAAAATATAAATAATTATAAGACTCAAAGGAATCAAGAACATAAAAAACAAAGATAAATATGCACATCATTTTGTGTCACGATTTTAGGATTATGTTCGACACTCACAAATGATGATCCTAAAAGACCATGTGCGTGTGAACTGAGGGACCACACTGGTATTTCGCAAAATAAAAATCGTAGGATTTAGTAGTACACTTAAAACAATTGTAGAACAAAACCGCCCTTTGTACAGTCATTCCGAGCATCAAAACCATTAAAATTCTCTGCTGCACTTTTGTTCGCAGCCATCTCGAGTATGCCTCTCAAGTCTGGAATCCCAATTACAACATATACATCAATCGATTGGAAGGAATATAGATAATTTTTTGAGGTATATTCAATTCCGGTCTAAAACTTATTCACCCACTTATCTCCTTCGCTGTAAAAGGATCCATCTACTTCCTCTTTCTGAACGTAGAAGAATTTTATTGCAGACTCGGCGTTTTTGTTTAGAATCGCTAATGGTTTAACCGAGCTGCCCGGATTGCTGAGTAAAATTGGACTGCGGGTTCCTTCTACTTTTCGGCACAATCCCTGTCTATTGCATTGTCCTGCGGTAGGAACGAAATTCTTATTTAATATGAGCGAGTCAAAAGGAAATTTCTTTATTTACATAAATACAATTATATACAGTGTATAAAATACTTAATTAACTAAGACTACAAATATATACATTTAAACCAAGAACTACTCACTACCTAAACCTAAAAATATACTTAACTAAAATATGGCGTCAAAAAACCTCCTCCACATCGTTGTCCACTGGTAATGTACCCAAAAGGCTGGCAGCATTGCCACGTTGTATGGCAATGCTTAATCTCTGACCAAGGTAAAAGCACAACCTAGTTGACACTTCGCGTGAACCAAGGGTCACGCAAAGTGTCAACTAGGCGTTTGGAGAGATCTTTAAACAAAGCGTGAGCACTCGGACCCCACGGACCAAGAGTTTCAACCCCAAACGGCTCCAAAATAGAACTACCGATGAGATTATTATATTTCCGCCGCTTGAGGTTCTCTGCAGCCGCAGCGGCAGCGCTAGGAAGATAAGATGGCGCAAGAGTATCGACACAAGTAGCGTCCCACACTAAAGGCCTACCCATCTTCCATGGAAACAAGGACAACCCGTCAGGTCTATTGCCATCGTCGCGTGCCAGGTCATGTGGTTCTAATACGGCCGGAACACCGACGGTGACGAGAGCACGTCGGATGATGTCGTTTAAGTTTACGTGCCGATGCGACCCGCACTTCGGCTGCATGAAAGACCGTGGTGACCGAGGCTGTTGACAACTTCGCCACAGTGGCAACGATGAGGAGTACAACAAGGAGCGCCAAGTCGTAGGGAAGCAGCGAGGCGAAAAGTAGTGTCGTCAAACAAGGTGCCTATGTTCGACGACGGTAGTGCGTGAAGCCAGAGGCCCGACTCCCACTCACCCACAGCCAACAGGCGAGCGCGCTCGGCAGGTGTGGCAGAAGTAGCAATTTGGTGCTCCTGAACTGTTCTGCAGAGCGCCTCATCCCACCGTCTCTGGGATGATGGGAAGTCGGGGGGATTACAGTTCGGGCAAACGAGTCTCCAAGCATCAATAGCCTCGGTAAAGCATGGCACATAAAAATTAATCAGTATGGGTGCTAGTATATTCCTGATTAATTTCTCAGTCGTGGACCGAGGATATAAATGCCGGTAAACTAATACTACAAATTTAGCGAGTCATACATATAATGCGATCTGCCGGGGCGTCGAAATCGATGTTTTCAACACTAGCATATCAAAATTAAAAAGGACTCTTTGTAATATCTTCTCTGATAACGTAAACGAATTAACTAAAATTTACGCTGTTTGAGTCACATTTTAACAGAGTTCAAAAAGGAAGAGTATATATTGAGGAAGAGTATATGTTGTATATTCGTTTTCTTTTTAATTATGTTACTGTTTTTAACCGACTTTCGAAAAAGGAGGAGGTTCTGTGTTCGACTTCTTGTATGTTATTTTTTTATGTATGTTCACCGATATCTCCGTCAATTGTCGGAAATTGGTCTAATTTTAATTTGGTAAAGATCTGATGATGAACTTCGAAGATATACAACAGAAATCTTCAATAAATAACGGCAAATCTCTCGGGACTTCTGCAATCGCATGTCTGTTTATTGTTTATATACCATTTCATAACATAACATCACGCCAGTACGCTCTTACCGTACTACTAAATAAGTATATTAATTTCATTAAGATACGAAAAGTGGCTCCTCAATCCTTACGGACATATAAAACTTATCAAATTCAAATCACACGAAAACTCACAACAAACTGCAAACAAGCCAGTCACGACATGATTAGGCACGTGGACGCGGCAAAATGTCTTCGTCGCTTACTCGCTTAGATGGAATTTAACGCGCCGAACATGACTGATCACAGCGCGAGACTTCCCGAATGCAGTTTCGGTTTCGGTCATAGTTTCGGCAGGTTTACCGCCGAAACCGAAACTTGTATTTTTGCCGAAACTCGACCGAAACCGAAACCGAACCTTCGGTAGGAAACTAGTACACCATTTCTATGGACATAGATACATACTTCCGTTCCGTATGGTGCCGGACGTAAAGAATTTCACCATCCCATGTCTTCCCGTGGGTGTCGTAAGAGGCGACTAAGGGACAAACCAGAGAATGGGCAGCAGCGTTCTCTGTGCTTCTATAACAACCATACTGCGATCGCCAACCCGCCTGCCAAGCGTGGCGATTATGGTAAACCCCGCCCCCCCCCATGAATAGCACAAATAAAAAATGGCCCGTACCCTAGTGCCCGGCAGCCTGCCTACCCTTGACTACGGTAGCGATCGAGGTTACGGCAAGGCAAGGGGTGCCAAGAATCTCCGGACGAGATCCGGCTACCCAAAGAATTACCGACGACTGTACCTGGCAACGTACAACACGCGCACACTTCGGACCGACGAGAAGATCACCGAGCTCGAAGAAGAATTGAGCAGGTTGCGATGGAGTATTATAGGGTTATCTGAAGTCCGAAGAGAGGGGGAGGACTCGATAATCCTCATATCCGGTAACCTGCTCTATTTCCGAGAGGGTGACCGGCAGTCCCAGGGTGGTGTCGAGTTTATCGTCCACAAGTCCCTTGTGAACAACGTGGTGAAGATCGAGAGTGTGTTGACCAGGGTGGCGTGCCTTATACTCAGAATATCCTCAAGATATTCGCTGAAGGTCATACAGGTCTACGCCCCAACCTCGGCACACCCCGACGGCGAGGTAGAGACCATGTATGAGGATATCTCCAGAGCCATGCATGGTTTCAAAACTCACTTCACCGTTGTCATGGGGGGACTTCAACGCGAAACTGGGCAAACGAGACGAGGATGAGCTGCAAGTGGGGCAATTTGGAGTTGGACAACGGAACCACCGGGGTCACCTACTGGCCAGTTTTATGGAGAAGGAGGGCCTCTTTATGATGAACTCTTTCTTCAAAAAGCGTAAACACAGGAAGTGGACCTGGCAGAGCCCCGATGGTGCAACAAAAAATGAGATCGACTTCATCATGTCAACCAAGAAGCAAATGTACAATGATGTCTCTGTGATCAATTCGGTAAAAACCGGGAGCGATCACCGCATGGTAAGAGGCACATTAAACATTAATATTAAGCTTGAAAGGTCTCGACTGATGAAGTCCACGCTCCATCCAGCACAGATCCAGGTCCAAAACCCCGAGAGCTTTTAGCTCGAACTCCAGAATCGTTTCGCGTGCCTAGGGAGCTCCGTGGACGACTACGCCGACGGGTTCGTGGAAGCTGCCTGTGATACGGTCGGGTTCAAGTTTTTCTAGACCCGTCGTACAGATAGAAACAAAAAGCTCTCTGATCCTACCCTCAAGCTTATGAAGGAGAGGCGTGAGATGATCCTGCAGTCTTCAGATGACGCGTGCAAATACCGGCAGCTCAATAGACAGATCTCTAAATCCTTGAAAAGAGACCTCCGCCGCTTTAATACCGAGCGTATTAAAGACGCGATCGAGCGAAATAAAGGCTCCAGGGTTTTTTCAAAGGATCTGGCTATTGGGCAGAGCCAGCTCATGAAACTGAAGACCGACGATGGTAGGATCGTATCCGCCAAACCGGAGCTTCTGAGGGAGATCGAGAGATTCTATGGGCAGTTGTACACATCAATCAGCAAGCCCGTTGCGAGTCTAGCAAACGACCCAAGAGCTAGATTGACCCGGCACTATACCGAAGATATTCCGGACGTTAGCCTGTACGAGATTAGGATGGCTCTGAAACAGCTTAAAAACAACAAGGTGATGACGGAATCACGGCTGAACTCCTGAAGGCGGGTGGAAAACCAGTCCTTAAGGCCCTTCAGAAGCTGTTTGATTCCGTCATACTCGAGGGCAAAACGCCACAGGCATGGTGCAGGGGTGTGGTGGTCCTCTTCTTCAAGAAGGGCGACAATGCCCGGCTGAAGAACTATAGGCCCATCTCACTTCTTAGCCATGTCTACAAGTTGTTTTCAAGAGTCATCACGAAACGTCTAGCGCGCAGGTTTGACGATTTCCAGCCTCCCGAACAAGCCGGCTTCGAAAAAGGCTTTAGCACCGTAGACCACATACATACGCTGCGGCAGGTTATACAGACCGAAGAGTATAACCTGCCTCTCTGTTTAGCGTTTGTGGACTACGAGAAAGCCTTCGATTCGATCGAGACTTGGGCTGTACAACAGTCTCTCCAACGGTGCCAGATCGACTACCGGTACATTGAAGTGTTGAAGTGTTTGTACAAGAACGCCACTATGTCAGTCAGTCTTCAGGATCAGACCTCGAAACCAATCCTTCTCCGGCGCGGCGTGAGACAGGGAGTCGTAATTTCTCCGAAACTGTTCACTGCTGCGCTGGAGGATGTCTTCAAGGTTCTGGATTGGAGAGGGCTTGGCATCAACGTTAATGGCGAGTACATCACTCACCTTCGGTTTGCCGACGACATACTGGTCATGGCTGAGACCATGGAGAGCCTCAGTAAAATGCTCGATGACCTCAGTAGAGCTGCCGAAAGAGTGGGTCTTGAAATGAACATGGACAAAACCAAGGTCATCGTGAATGCCCATGTTACACCCACTCCTATCAAGGTCAGAGAATCTACACTCTAAGTTGTGGGCGACTATGTCTACCTGGGACAAACGATCCAATTGGGTAGGGCCAACTTCGAGAAAGAGGCCAACCGTCGAATCCGACTCGGCTGGGCAGCGTTCGGGAAGTTGCGCGGTATCTTCTCGTCCAACTTACCACAGTGTCTCAAGACGAAAGTCTATGTGTGTGTTGCCAGTGATGACATATGGCTCTGAGACGTGAACGCTTACAATGGACCTTATCAGGAAGCTTAAAGTCACTCAAAGGGCAATGGAGAGGGCTATGCTCGGGGTTTCCTTGCGTGATCGAATCAGAAATGTGGAGATCCGCAAGAGAACCAGGGTTACAGACATAGCCCGAAGAATTGCCAAACTTAAGTGGCAGTGGGCAGGGCACATTGCTCGCAGAACGGATGGCCGATGGGGCCGAAAAGTTCTGGAATGGCGACCGCGAACCGGAAGACGATACGTTGGATGGCCTCCCACTAGGTGGACCGATGACCTGGTTAAGGTTGCGGGAAGGCGATGGATGCGAGACGCACGGGATCGGTTAATGTGGCGTACATACATACTCTCGAAAAACATTAACCTCCCGCTGTCGGGTAAAAACGACCAAAACAAAACGAAACAACGTTTAGTTTCTTGTAGTTTCTGCCAGTTACAGCATTTCTGATATATTTTTTGCTAACTAATCGCTAAGAATTTAAATTCAACTGAGCGAGCACTTCGCCACGTACCGCTTCCGACGACGTACGACGCAACGTTCCGCGGCGACGTTGCCGTACCATGCATTAGCACGTCACGTAAATCCACCGCGCCGCGACACCGCACCGTTCCACCTGTGGTTCCACGTTGATATCCTCGTAACTTGGTGACGGGGATAAGCCCTATGTCCTCTGTGGTAAAAGCGAGCCTATTAAACGCAGACTAGGCACACATTTCGACTTCTGGTTGTTTATAACAATCCTAAAGTGTAAAAACTTTCCTGGAAAACAAATGGTATGAAATATCATTAAGGTACTTAGATTACAGAAGGTGATATTTATATTGGACTAGCTTCTTCCAGCGGCTACACCCGCTTGAATGTCGTAATTATCCCAAGGGAACATATTTCCGGGATAAAAAGTATAATATAATATCCTAGGTGCTATTCCAGACTATAATCTATCTCTGTGCCAAATTGCATCCAAATCCGCCCAGCTGTTTGAGCGTGAAGAAGTAACAAACATACACACTCACTGAAGCGTGATAAAAAGTATTACGGAGTTGCGAAAGATTTAAAACAATTTCATACCCATCATGAAAATAAATACCTATCAGTCTGCCTAGCCTTTTCCCAACCATGTTACTCGTAGAGTTGGCTTAAAGCCTAACCAGATGCAGCTGAGTACCAGTATCTGCCTATCTGACCCCACAACCCAGTAACTGGGAACATGAGAAAACTGGTGTCAGATTTTCTGGCTCCTGACTACCTATAATGACTTTAAAAAAGGAAAAAATTGCAGTCGCGGAGTAGTGGTGGTATTAAATGGTTGGGCACCCATTCAAGGATCAATTTCGGAAACAGTTAAGCACCATAACAGAAATCCTTAAAATAAAAATTGTCTCAATTAATTTCACAATAAAATTAAAATGACATTTATCTCGCAATGTACAGAAGACTGAAGCCCAATATACATATCTCAACGAAAGCGGTAATGGACGTCACAGATTCCAAGTCTCCTTAACACGTTAATAGGCTTCAACCAAAGGAAGATTTTCCTCTCATCTGTAAACCGTTAACAGCAAAAAATAACAATCTGTCCACATTCTATCGCCATTAAAACAGCGGCGCAAGAGTAAGATTTACAGACGCATTATCGTGCACGCATTAGAAAGTGACTCAGGCGCATCTTTTCTTCATACTTTCATGGATATTTGTATGCGGTAGTATTAGACCTTAGGGATCAAGATTAGCATAGAAAGAACTGCCAACTGACACCATGTGACTGACAATAAGACGGGCCGTCGTTTGTATGGTAATTTTTAATGTAAGACGTGGTTTAGTTTTGAATTGTGGGAAATGTTTAGAAAATATTGTCGTGTGCTTAAGCTTCCTAGTTTCGGTTACAAGTAGCTTTTAACAGGCAATTCGTTTCCCAACCATGCTATATTTTTTAAATTCACATTTAAGTCTATTGTTCTATCTGTTCTGTGGTTGTTTAGCTCGTGGCTAAATAATAACAGCCGCACGGGTCGATCATCAAGGTTAAGCAACACTTGTCGAGGTCGGTCCGTGGATGGGTGACCATTTCAACATACCGAGTTTCCTCGGTGCCTCGGAAAGCACGTTAAGCCGTTGGTACCGGCTGTCATTTAAAGATCTTTGACAGTCGTTACGGGTAGTCAGAAGCTTGAGATCTGACACCAGTCTAGCCAAGAGGTATCGTGTTACCCAGTTACTGGGTTGTTGAGGTCAGATAGACAGTCGCTCCATGTAAAACACTAGTACTTAGCTGAATCCGGTTAGACTGGAAGCCGACCCCAATAGTTGGGAAAAGGCTACGCAGATGATGTTCTATCTGTTAATTGATTTACGCCTAAATCACCGATCGTTAGGTAGCCTGAGACATTAAATCATTTTCATCCCAAAAGTACCCTGTGACAAAAGCCCTGTGAACCCCTTCAACAATGCCATAAATCTGCAGTAATATTAAACATAACCCGCTCTGGACCCGTATGATAAATTTCGGCCAGCTCGTTATCACAGAGATGAGAGACCTAAGCTGTTGCCTCAGAAGTGGGGACGCGTTAAAAGCAGCAAACTTGCTACAAGTATCTACTTATAACAATCTGGATTACAAGAAGACACCAACTAGCGCAAGCGTTTACTTTCTTAAATCATTACAGTCACGAGCATACTAGCATTCTGTTACCATATTGGGGCTGTAACAATGTAGGAAAAACTAAGGCAAAAACATTAATATATCACTGTTAAGTAGACATTTAAACGACTGCAAGTCCAACTGAAAGATGCAAAAAAATAATTATTGCTCTTAGGTAAAGTAACATCGGTTCAAGTTGCATGCTTCATTCAATAAAAATCTTAAGTCAACTTTATTTCAATTTCAGATAACAGTTACAGCATCATGCAGCAGAGCAGAAGGTCAAGCTAACGAAGTAGAAGATACAGAAGATACGCAAGCTGACAAAAGAATAAGTAAAAGAGAAGCAACTTTAATAGTAGACTTTAATGGGAACCCGGTGGACAGAATATTCCAAAAACCTAAAGTTATCTACAGAAGAAGAATATCTAAGGCAAGATATGCACCACCAAAATCAAAATATGGATCTCTAAAGCCAAAATATGGACCACCAAGAACGAAAAATAGGCCACCTAAAGCGAGCAGGAAACCTGGAAAGAAGCGCCGCACTGGGAAACCGAGGAAAACATCTCCCAAATACGGATCACCCGAGCCAAAATATACACCACGTCCTTATACAAACAAAAAGCGAGCATCAAATAATAAAGCTACATACGGTCATCCTAAATTTAGACCTGCAGGACATGTACTAAAAGTACCTCATTATTCCTACTTTGTGCCTGATAAATTAGGTTTTGGTGAGCCACCGGCGCACGACATGGAATACGAGTCCCACCAACAAAGTTATGGTGAGCCCCCCGTCGACTCTTACGGTGCACCTCTGAAACCCAGCATCAACGACGTTTACCCAATTGCGCATAGTTTCCAAGATTCGTCCCCTCATGATGACATTCATGACAACACGAAGCAGGATTATCAATGGAACCATAAGTATACTGGCTCTGATGACACCAGTTACGCTTTTACAAAAAAGGAGCCAACATACTCGAATTTCGTGACACCAACACCAAAAGACGATCCCATAGACTCTTTGGATCAAGTAGGAAAAAAGAAAATAGTGCAAGATAATATTAAGTTCTTCTACCGGAAAAAGAGACCGTTCTATTTCGGGGACTCTAAAGTTGTGAACAGGCCGTGGAGATCAAATAAGCAAGATGAGTTTGAAGACGAGATCATTGTGGGTGGACAATATGCGGAGCCTCCAGCGAGAGTTGTGCCGAAAAACCGTCAGCATTCGCCGATATATGATGACAATGAAGAAGAGGATTCATTCCCTGCCCTCCTAGGTTACGTAGATACAGACAGCGCACTATCAGCGAATAACTCACCTTACTCCAATTACAAGCACAGCAATATGGCTTTCAGTCCGCAGAACCTAAACGACGCATTTAGTATAGTAAACAAATAGTATTAAGCAAAACATTATGTTTTATAAGGTATGAAAATAGGAGAATGGGCGTATTTGCAAAGTAGGATATGCAAAAAGTATACGTGATATTTACAAGTGTGAAATAGCAAAATATGATTGTTGACGGATTCGCTAAGTGATCCGTGGACAATCATTTGCTTTCGTACGACTATGTCATGAATCGTAAGACTACATCTTACGACCGATCAATGGGCGTGTGAATCATCATGGTACTTGAGTGTTGAGCAGAATGTGAGATTTTAAATATTGCCGTATTAGCCTTTTCATGATACGATTGACGAATTATGGAGATGATTTGTTTTTACAGTAATAGTTAATATTTGCTTTACAGCGAAGTTTCTTGGTTTGTTTCATCGTCACGGGGTCCCAGCGCTAACAAAGTTCATTTGGTTAAAAAAAATGTCATTAGATGGCGCTATATGCATTGATTTGTTATTGAATTGTGTTTTTGTTTTTTCTTGTTTTTTTTTTTCAAAAAAAAACGTTGCCCCACACTAGGAATTTCTCCTGTATCGTGGGTGCGTTTACAAACATATAATTTCACATACACAAACACCCAGAGCCGGAACAACTAACAATTAACAAAAAAAAACAAAAAAAAATTAACAATGAAAAAAAAACAATTTTTAGTATTGATCATAAAAGTTGTATGTTCTTGTTCAACTTTCCTAAGCACAAATTGGGCTTTTAATTCACATTTCAAAGATTATTTGAACGGATCATTACAAATTGATTCCAGTAATAGATGGCGCGGGTTTAAATTTCTGAGGCATGAGACTCAATTTTTAAATTTGTATTATAATTCATTTTGTTATAATGAAACTACCAATAAAACATATCTTAACTGTATTTGTATTTGAACGTGATCGAACTGCTTATAAAAATAATCATCTTAATCAGACGAAAAACGCTACTTAAATCGGCACGGTTTCTTTGTATTGGATGAGGCATCTGTATGCTAGTATTATATTATCTGTGACATCGGGAATCAATTAATCTAGTGTCGATTTTTCCAATGCCATACATAAAACTAGTAATTTTAGCCACTTAAGATTGTCGATTCTATTATTGAGACTAATTGGAATGTGGTATGGATTAAATTTTTCTGTTGTCGATTAAAAAGAGTTCAGAAACGTCTGGGGGCTCTGGGATCTTAGACCACTAATTCCACCTTTCAAAAACCTATAAGTAACCCGTTCGACGCGACAGTAAATACGTATATCAATCACAACGTCGGAAAAATAATCCCTTCATAATATTTGACCAATCTCCTTCGACAAAAGATTAAGAGACCATTATTTTTATATAGATATTATTCAATCTTGCATCTTTTGGAGAATTATAACAGTTTTGTTTATTTAGAAGATAATGGTTGGTTTGCTAACGTTAATTAATAAAAGAGTAAAAAAATAATTGTACCAAAACGTATAAAGGTCTACCCACACATATCAGGGCCGTGCCCGGGACGTAGACGGACTGTGTCCCGTCAGGAGCACAAAAAATTTTCGGTGTGTACATTTTATATGAACTCGTTCACGCACGGCCGTGCACGGGCGCTATTAACGAAACTTCAATGCCTGGGCCCGGCCCTGTCACGTCCCGGGCACGGCCCTGATATGTGTGGATAAGACCCCTTAAGGGGTATAAATGTTTAATATGTTGGTTGATTTTTCTATCTTCAGATAGCTTACTTATGTCTGAGAAATACACATGTATATGACGGTGTGATCACTTTTGAGACAAATTTTATATTTTATGTATTAAAAGAAAAAAAAAATAACCCATAGAAAGTAACCACAAGGGCTAATTTTTTATCGTCACAAACAATTTTCTGGATTAATATCTGACGACTGAAAAATTCAACCTTAATAGTATTAGATCCCACTGCAAAAAACTGCAGGAAAACTGTTTTTATAAAACTTGATTAGTAAAATAGATTAATGCAGCGTTCCTTGGCCGCGCGTCTAGCCGCAACTAGATTTTCGTTTTTATATATCTATACTTAATATTATAAAGCAGAAAGATTTTTTTGTTTGTTTGTTTGTACCGAATAGGCTCCGAATCTACTGGACCGATTTAGAAAAATTCTTTCACCAATAGAAAGCTACATTATTACTGAGTGACATAGGCTATTTTTTAATCCTGGTCCTATGGGGTGGTCCACGGGAGCGAAGCCACGGGCATCAGCTAGTATATATATATATATATTAAAGTTTGCCCTACACTAGAAATTTGTACACTGAAGGTCAACTATTAAACATAAATTTCAATTTATTTAAGAAGTGGCCTGTTCTTCCGAAAAACAAGCAGGAGGCACATAAACGAAACTCTTTATACAATGTGGATAAGCCAAGAGGCAGGCTTGAAGAGTCGGAAAAACTTTCTGAGGTTTAACTAAACCAATTAATGACAACAGGTCTAGTGAGGCAAAAAAGAGACTGTGGCTCCTCAAACATCCTCCTCCAACTGACTATGTTGAGCCTGCAGAAAAGCTCCCTCTGCAGGCCATCAACTTCCGTGACCTGGAAATCTTTAAACCGAGTCCAGGGTCGCTGCAGGCACAACTTAGATGGGGTACCTACTCCAATGACCCGCAGTGCGATTGCGGAGTTAAGTCCCAAACAATGCCTCACCTCCTATCGTGCCTTCTGTGCAACAACACCTGCACCCTAAAACTGTGGACATCTGTGAGGCAAATGAAAATGCTGCTGTGGCCGAATTCTGGTAAAAACTAATATAATTGTGGAATCATCTATACGACGAAGAAAAAGAAGAAGAATAGTTAATTTAAATTAGCCGTAAATTTTCGCAGTGGGATCTTTGGCTATAATATTATAAACCAAAATCGCACTACCACATCTGTGTATTCGAATAAGGCTTCGAAACCACTGAATAGGATTTGAAAACAGTTTCTAACACAAATACAAATTATTTTTCGACGAATCTTTAAAACCTTAAAATAAAATGATATTATTATAATAAGATATTATTTAAACCGAACGAAGCCTAATCGCTAAAAGAAAAAAAAAACAAACTAAATATATATAAAACACATACCCAATATACTCCATTCTTCTTAACAGCCAGTATCTCATGTATTTATGTACAACTAGCTAGATGATAACATATTCCACCGTATTATTTAAGTTAAGTCTTCTATAACTGATAAGTTTTGTAGATAAATAGAAGAATAAGGAAGAGTAGCAATTCTGGAATCAAATGTTAGGCCAGATTTGCACCTGCAACGAGCTCGCATGAAAGTTTCATTACATTGCAGGCTACCGGTAAAGTAATTAATGCTCGAACGTGCCCTGCAATTTATTTAAACTTGCGAGTGGATTGCAGGTGAAAACAAGGCCCTAAGACTAGTAATTTAAGTAGCACTGCCTGTTATGATATAAATTATATTAATTAAATTTAAATATTAAATAAACAGTTTTAATTTAAATGTCAATAAATGAGAAAAGGTCAATTATACGACAATGAAATTTTTTGCAAAACCTTGAAAAGTAATGAAAGATTTATTACTTCTACTCCAATCATTTATCTGATAATGAAATAAAACACGAATTTTGAATACGAACTATATTTAACAGAAGCTTAAACGAAACCATTTATATCAAAATTCAAACGTCTTAAACACACATTATTATAAAACTAAAGTATATAATTACTAAGCAAAATTACGCAATTCACGCATTCTCTAAAGTGAAACTCGGCTAAGAATATGTTTATTTACATTCCTATAAAAATGAAATGCAAAAGCTGTCATTGTAATTCATTTTTAGAAGTCTGTATTAAGCTTAAAAAAGTATACGACAAGTGTATTCTGCAAGAGATTTGGCAAAATTTAGATTCAGGACTATTAAAGCTAACAATAAAAACAACTTACCTAAGTACATGGACAACGAAGTCAAATATAATATATCAAATAAGACTGCAAGTAGAAGATTAAATTGCTTATCAATCTTTTAAGCGTGAATATTTTGCCACAAGTCTTGGGAAAACATATGAAATCATGTAACTTGAATTCCATTAAGGGCTGTGTTTCCTAAAATTGTCACAAAAAGAAAAATGATACAAAACTAATCATGAAAGCTCAAAGTGAAAGGGAGGCAATAACGTTATAAGGGACAGCTAATGCATTCAGAAATGTTGCTTAAGATAGCGATGATGAAACCAGTATTTATCTCCTTCTACAGCTCATCTTCAGCGGCGGTCGTGAAGATCTGAAGGATCTGGTTGCTGTAGGAAACTCTTTACTAATGCAGGAAAAAACAGATGTAGGCGAAGACTTTGTAGAGCTTCATACATTCAAAATAAATTTCCATTTAATTGTTAGCAGTCATCAAAAAAAAATCCAACGCCAAGTTTCATATACGTCACAAAGTTGAGGCATACATCATGTTTTCTCCTGACTCCGCCACAATATAAGAATTCCCGACCCCTAGCTCATGTTTCAATCACTTAATCGTACTTTCCTTAGTTTCTGGATCATCGTCGTCCTCGTTTGCTGTCCTTCGACGCTGCGGTGATCTGGTTCAAGACGTGTTTCTTCCTCCTGGCGTTGCCGCAAGCTGCTCGCGCCGCCTCGCATGCGCAGTGAGCGGCTTGCTTAGTCGCTGCGCACTCTGCGCAAGCGCATTGCAGTTTGTGCTGCAAGTGCGCTAGTCGTGATCTTGCCTCAGATAGGTTATGACATTTCTCTTGTAAACCAAATTTAGTCTTCTCTAAAACGCAGTGCGCCGACTTCTCAAGTTGTGCTGACAGTTGACATGCTTGTACCATAAGCTTATGCTGTAAAGGGTGAGAGCAAAATAAAGGTACTTGAAATACTGTTTTTGAAGCAACTTAATATCGAACTAGAGGATGACACGGGAGTATTTATGTATGTATGTAAGATGTCAATCTCATTCAATAAAAGTATTTACGACAATATTTGAAAAATATACACAATGATCTCAGTTTGCAAAGTTGAACACCAAAATACCGAACAAACCAATAAAGAAAACTACAATATCGCTGCCAAAATATATAAGTAGGTTTGTTTATTTCCAGATATTTGATTATTATAATTATATACGTTCTTCCACCATTCTATTCACTTTTTCTGCCACCAGAACATAAACAACTATATAATTTTCCTTGGTATGCTCTAACGCAGACTGGGATACAAGACAATAAGGTCGCTGTGATGACGAATGTGTACAGTGACATACACAGCCACATGACGTAGGGATTTGCTTCAAATAGGTAATATATTCTTGGGGAAGTTTACTAGGAGTTTCTTCAAGTCGCCCCGTTTAGACCTTGTGGAAAAGAGATAACATAGTTTTACGAAGTATTCAGTCAGCATATCAGGCCCTTCAACAATTACTACCACCAAGTAACGTCGGAATTTAAAACAATCATTCAAATCATTAACATAATCATGGTAGTAACCGCGTTGATTTAGCCATTATATTAAATGCTTCGTAAAACTATGAATTCCTTTTTGTCTCTTCGGTAGGAATTGTTGAAGATACACGGCATGGACCAAGATTTCAATTGGCTTGGGTTTAGTGTCGGTTGGCAGGAGGAGAGGGTTAAAAGGTTGCTGATTAAAACACTACCACTCTCATTACAAGGTATTGCATATTTTTCGCGAAAATAACAAAAAGTGTTTCTAACCTCAATCAGTTAAACAGTGAAAACGAACGACAAAATGGGCGATTGACAACCAAAACAGTACCGGAATATTATCTGTAGCGCAATATTTGGAGCATAATTGTTGAAACTAAACATAAAAAACAAAACTATGGCATTTGCGTTACAGTGTCATTTGTTTTCGATCATTCCATTTCTCCCAGAGTCGCGTGAATGTGCTTTTTGCGTTTCTTGGTGTTTTATTCATTTTTATAATAACCTAGAAAGCCTGCTCAGAAAGTAAGTTAGTGTACCCCACCCCCACTTCATAGTTAAAATAGGTCGAATCTGTTCCAAAACCGAACAGGGGTACCCCGACTTAACGTAGTCTTTTGGCTGCTACCCCTAGAGAGTTTATAAAAACCAGAGGCGCGAAGAGAGAGCAACCCCCGCCCGCTGTAACAAAAGCATAGGCACCCGTGCGAGCCGTAGCGGGTGAGGCTGGAGCGCCGGAGACGATGTTTTTCTCAGGAACGGTGCGTTACCTTGTAATGGGAATAGTGCCAGGGGGGGGAGGGGCTCCCCCAACCACCCACACTCCACCCCCTCATGCCAACCAATACTAAATGTTTACGTTTCATTTGATGAAAAAGGCAAAAAAACAAAAAAAAGTTTTTTTTTTCTAAGTAAATTTTTTTCTTTTATTATAAGTTGAAGAAATCTCAAAGATATAAATATAAATGGAGTTAAAACTCACCTGAGCCGTGGCTTGCTGTGCCGCCTGTACAGCTGCGTTAACAGTTCCTTGCTGCTGATGCACTGCAGCAGTATTCTCAGCAACCACTGCCTCAGCTTCCTTCACTTCTTGTTGGAGTTGTTCAACAACAGCTTGCTTGCCAGCGAGTGCGGCTTCGGCTGCTTTAGCTGCTTGTAATGCCTTCTCCGCTAGTTGAGTTTTTACCTGAAGATTTAAAATAGACATAAAAAAAAATCTGTTCATGTTGGTAGAGATAGATAAATGCTGTACAATTTTGGAATGACAGATGTAAATTTTTTTTCCGACGCTGTCTGCCCAGAAGTTGAAAAAAATCTTTGTGAGCTGATGCAGGTCTTCAATGTTACCATTTAATCATTACCAAGAACAGGTAATGCCTTCTCCGCCAGTTGAGTTTTTACCTGAAGATTTAAAAAAGACAAAAACAAATCTGTTCATGTTGGTAGAGATAGAAAAATGCTGTACAATTTTGGAATGACAGATGTCAATTTTTTTTCAACTTCTGGGGCCTGTCTGCCCCAGAAGTTGAAAAATAACTTTGCAACCTGATGCAGGTCTTCAATGTTACCATTTAATCATTACCAAGAACAGGTAACACTAAAGTAGCAATAACTTACCATATGAGCTGCTTGAGCCCCCGCGGCGTTTTGTGCTGCCTGGGCTGCTTTTGCTTCAGCAGCTGCCTTCTGGGCTATACTAGAGGCGCACTTGCCCTTACAATCCCGCGGGGTTTCCCTTGGTCTGTTTTCCTTCTTGCCCTGTGCCAAACCCAGTTGCTGCGCCAGTTGCGGCAAGTTCGGCTGCTTGTCCACCGACCTACCCTCCGGGTACCCCCACACTGACGCGCAAGTCAGCAACAAACACAAAAACAGTCTCATTTAAACACTATATGTTTTCCTACCAGTATATTACGGCAATATTAAATTGCCAACGTGATCCTAATTACTTGCATAAGATTTTTTTCCTTGCATAGAATGGTGGATAAAAAATTTTCTTCCAAGCTTGTGACACAAACAAAACACGATCAAGTTGATTGGCAGTTTGACATTGATTATTCTAAATTTTAATTTTCTTCGTAGAGTATTTCGAAACTTTCTTTTTCGCAATTCTTCTTAAAAGATGATCGTACTTTTTGGTTTTGAACTCAATGTTTCAGTACCAAATTGCAGTGCAAATTCCTGCAATGTTATGTTGAATAATGTACAGGCTGCATCAGGAGTTGTTTACTATACGAACCTTGTGGAAACTAGACCAAATTTCCGTGCGTTCAAGTGTTTTTGCCATACCTATTATTGGAATCAAATATAACAGCTGACAATTTTAATATTAATGCAAATTTTTATCCGTGGTGCTAGGCAAATGGGCTTATCCCAGTAATAAACGACCCTTTGTGCCTATTGGCCTTGTTTATTGTCTCCTGCTTGATATGGAGGGAAGTGGAAATTTGTATATTTTCCTCTCTTCTCTTCTTCTCTGTCGTTTCGCTCTTGGCAGAGCGGTCGTGGTCACGTCAAGGCGTCCACGTCGGTGTTAGATGCGGAAACAGCTCTCCGCACGATCTCTCGCCATCTCTCCCTGTTGGCGGACTGTTTGGCGCAGTCAGTTAAGCGGCCTCCCACTTCGGATTTCACTTGGTCAGTCCAGCGCATAGGTGACCTGCCGCGCGATCTGGTTCCCTCCACTTTTCCCTGTACGACCAGCCGCTCTATGGAGTCGCCATCCCGCCTTGAGACGTGTCCAAAAAAATTCAGTATGCGCGACTGTACTGCGTTCGACAAACGCTGCGTTATGCCGAGTTCCTGGAGTATGGACACGTTAGTGCGAAATCCCGTCCACGATATACCTAGCATCCTTCTCCAGCACCACATCTCCAGAGTATTTATCTTCGCCCTTTCCAACTCACGCACTGTCCATGTCTCGGGCGCGTAAAGAAAAATGGGGAAAACAATTGTTCGTATGAGCCTGATTTTGGTGGCTTTGGTGATGTTGCGATTCCTCCACACTTTCCCTAGCTTCTCCATCGCAGTTCTGGTCATGGCCATACGTCGTTTCACTTCATCTACGCAGCCGCCGTTGTTTGAGATCAAAGCCCCAAGGTAAACATAGGTCTGAACCACGTCGCAGTTCGCAATACGTGTCACTTCGGGCGAGTTGTCGTTGATGCGGTCCACGATCATTATTTTGGTCTTAGATCGGTTTATTCTTAAACCAAACGTAAGGCTTATGCGCTCCATCCTGATTTTTTCCTACTCCTCCGTAAATCTTTTCTGATTAATTGCGTTGCGGGATCCAAGACAATTAAATTCATTCTCCGGGACTTCGTCGAGCTACATTGACTCGGCGCTTTTTCTGGTGGTCGCCACTGGTGATTCTGGCTTTCAGGAGTTGCAGTGGTTTGGTTTTATACAAATGCAGGCTTGCAGTTAGAAGTCGTTTACATGCTTGTGAATAAATCAGTGTGATACGTTCAAGCAAGCATGGTTGACGCTGCACATGTTTCAGCTATTGCGTTCGGTTCATCATACTTTTATTTGAAACATAAGCTAACTAAAACAATAACAATATTTATTTTTAGCTTTTAATTCTTTTACTGGCTTTTGCATTTACTCGGCAAGACGACTGCAAGCATCTGCAACTTTCTTCTTATCATTATGATTTACATCTTTGACACTCCAGATAAGTACAAGGTTCACCTTGGTAACATTTCAGAAAAAATACTACCCGCGTTCGACCAGCCACTCACTGTAAGATCACACATACGTCCAGCCATCACGAGATCACAATCGATATTAAGAGCGCACTAACGTGTGAATCCCTCGCAAGCGCTTGTCGCAAATGCCCTTTGCTGCGCTTTGTAAAACGCGTTGCTTATGCAACTCCATCTTTGACTCGAAGTTGTTAGTTGTTGAAAGAAGTTGCTATATATTTTAAGTAGTTGGAAAAAGTTAGACATTGTTCAGGTTCTATATATTCTACTGGCAGCAAACACCACGCCGATCAAACAATTCTTCTTCCTCGTTTCCTCATGACTGAGGGTCGCGGCCACATGAGATCGTTGCCTTCTCCACCAACGCTCTCCATGCTGAGCGGTTTTCGGCCATGCGGACAGATGCCTGAAAATTCCCCCCACAGACATCTTTGACCACATCTGTCCATCGGGTTGGTGATCTTCCACGGCCCCTTTTTCCTTCCACGTTACCAGCCACAATAAGCTTTTCCAAGCTACCAGGCTCCCTCCTGGCCACGTGTCCGAAGTACTGTAGGAGTCGTTTCATGCAGATGGTCGATAGGCGAGATTTAACTTTCAGTTCGTTCAGAATTGACGCGTTTGTGCGGCGCGCCGTCCACGGAATGCCTAACATTTTGCGCCAGCACCACATTTCGAACGCATGAATTCTGTTACGAATGCGTGATTTCAGTGTCCAGGTTTCAGAAGCATACAGAAATACAGAGAAGATCAGAGTCCGCATTAGCTTAACTTCGGTACTCTTGCTGATTCCTCTGTGCCTCCAAATCTTCTCCAATCGCTTTACCGCTGTCTTTGCAATCTGGGCTCTTCTTACTACCTCTGCTTCACAATCGCCATCTGCAGTTACCATGGAGCCAAGTCGGATAGCTCTCCAGTTCGTTGCAATGAACGAGCACGATCCACAAACATCAACTTGGTTTTAGCTCGGTTGATATGGAGTCCATATTCCACACTCACTCTTTGTACTCTTTGCAGAAGTTCAGCAAGTTCCCTTTCATTTCCCCCTATGATAGTGGTATCATCTGCAAAGCGTAGATTATTAATGAGGTGTCCTCCAACCCGTATGCCTCCATTCCAATCTTCCAGAACTCTTCTCGTGATATGTTCGCCCATAAGGTTGAAAAGTTGAGGTGAGAGAATACATCCTTGCCTTACTCCACGGTTGGTCTGGAAAGGGCCTGACTCTGCGTCTTCTATACGGATCTTCGATTTACTGTCAAGATACAGATTTTGTACAAGGAAAGTCAAGTGTTCCGGTATTCCCATCTCTCTCATGACGCTAAACATTTTCTTCCAGTTGATACAGTCAAAAGCCTTGGCATAGTCGATGAAACATAGAGCCATCGGTATGTTGAACTCGCGGGCCTTCTCAATTAACTGTCTCATGTTTAGGATCTGCTCGCGGGTACCTCTACCCCTGACAAATCCCTCGCAAGCGCTTGTCGCAAGTGCCCTTTGCTGCGCTTTGTAAAACGCGTTGCTTATGCAACTCCATCTTTGACTCGAAGTTGTTAGTTGTTGAAAGAAGTTGCTATATATTTTAAGTAGTTGAAAAAAGTTAGACATTGTTCAGGTTCTATATATTCTACTGGCAGCAAACACCACGCCGGTCAAAGAATAGAACATTCAAAATTATATGTCGTTGCGAACTGTCAATCAACAAATTGTCATGGCTTAAATTTTGTGTGAAAATAGATTTTTTTAAAAGACCCACGGTGAAATTATGTGTGCGCTTATTTTGAACACTAATTTGGATAGCCGCATCATAGAGGCGTGATTTGCCTCGAAATTAGTTTTGTAAGCGCACGTTTTCAGCAACTTTTTGGAATATTGTGTTGCAGCGGTCAGTATGATTTTTTTCCCTTCTAGCTCTTGTCAATTTCAGATGTTTCGGGGGCTGAATTTCAAAACGCTTAGCTTTACTTCATTTTATTGTTAATTTACATTTAAGCTTAAGTTAAGTAAAAAAGGTTTTAAGAATGAGTTCAATTGACACTTAAAAGCAATTATTTTTAGACAACAGAGTAGAAAAATGCTATGTGACGGCTGAGTAAGAACAATACAAGTGCAAGTTCTGTTTGGGTCTGTCTTTCTCCCACGACGGAATAGTAGGGCTCTGGGGTCCACATAGGGTCTGGGCTATATGTGGACCATTGCCTATAAAGGGTGCCATACTGAAATTACTAACTAGTTTTAATTCTAATTCCAGTATAACGTGGAGAACTGTGTGTCATAGCGACGTCGTCCGTGGGCCCATCTCTGCGTAACCCTAAAAGAGCTTCCGTCGAAAAGCAAGGTCCTGCAAAAGTCAGGATCAGTGAAAAATGATTTGCCTTTCTTTGTATGCCCTGATCGCCTCTGCCACAATCCTTGCGTGCGTGCCAGTCTGCTACCGACAGTTTGAGATGCACAAATTCGTCAAGTGTCTCAAAGGTTCCAAATAATATGTTAGTCTGCATGAGTTGCATGACTGCGATCGTAGGTGTTAGTTTAATTGCTTGTGGACCCATCGTATTAGACGCTTTCTGGTCAAGATGTCCGGGAAAAAACCAGAATTTGGAAAACGCCGAACAGTGCACGCCCAAACCATGCAAGAGTCCCTGCTGCCCCAAACGATCTACACATGCTGAGAGCTGAGAAATTAATTTGTAGATAGTTTACTTACTTAAGTTGTATTAAATATTTGTACTTGTCGTCCGATTTTGTTTTTGAGTCTTGACTATTTAGGTTCATAGCCAAACTTCTAGGAGAATTAGATCAAGTTTTTCCCAAGCGCACACAAACTCCAAAAACACAACGACACTCTAAAAAAAAATTTAAACAAAAAGTTGGGGATCCTTGCGAAGGTGAGAAGGTACTTCACGCCGGAACAGCTGCTCAACTTGTATCAAGCGCAAGTTCGATCGTGCATGGAGTACTGTTCTCATCTCTGGGACGGATCTGCCAAATACCAGCTTAATGCACTAGAGTCGATCGAAAATTGTGCCAAGAAACTCATCGGCAATGAGGTACTGGTAAAGTCGAAAGCTGCAGAGCCTTGAACATCGTCGCCGAGTTGCCAGTTTGTCGGTTTTTTATCGGTTACATTTCGGGGAGTGTGCGATGGAATTACATGATTTAATTCCACCCAGCCCGTTCCATCATCGGACTACCAGACGTACGGTGATGCGTCATCGGTACATGGTGGACATCCCACCCATACGCACAAAACGTTTTGGGGACACTTTTATTATGCGTACAGCTAAAGAGTGGCATTCCCTGCCGGAATCTGTGTTTCCCGATAGCTACAATCTAGGGGTCTTTCAAGTCAAGAGTGAATGGGTTTCTTCTAGGCAAGCGTGCTCCATCGTCGACCACATCATCGCTTACCATCAGGTGAGATAGTGGTCAAGCGCGAGCCTATAAAATATAAAAAAAACAGATCTTGTCCTCCACGTAACCCAATGCGAGACCAACGGGGAAGAGATCATCATTGGGACCGACACGAACGCACTTCACCCTCTGTGGGGAATGGACACGCAATATGAAAGGGGTAAGGATTACTTGTTTAAAACTAACCTATCCCTACCAAACACAGGCGTGGAATCGACGTTTATAATTTGACGCAGTCGAACAATTATTGACCTGACACTGGTGACAGAAGGCGCAGCGGAAATCACTACTGGGTGGCAGGTCTCCAACGAGGCTTCCTGCTCGAATCACAAATGGATCCGCTTTGACAGGCAGGTCTGTGTAGCACCTGTTCCACCTCGGCGTAATCCGCGCAACACGGATAGAACCGTCTACAAATGCACCCTTGATTCAAAACTAGCCCCCGTATGCGTGGCGCTTACCACTGCAAGCACAACGCAGATAGATTTGCAAGTAAGCCAACTTACTGGTTCAATGATAAGTAGCTACCATACCACCTGCCCGGAAACAACTTCACGTAAAACACCGGGCAAACAACCCTCGTAGGGTGCGGAGTTAGAACGCAAACGCGGGAAGGTAAGAAAGACCCTGAACAGAACCATGAACACATGCATGGATGAGGACAGGGACGCCTACTACGAGGCCAAATCCAGCTACAAAAACACCGGCCAAGTGCGTGTCGGGCCACGCACAGTAATAGGGTTCCGTGTTGAATAATAATGCGCACTAAGAAGAGGGTTTTTATTTATTTATTTATGTACACACAAAACACTTAAGAGAGAAAAGAAATAATACAGATAGAAGAGCACAAAGGTACTGCTTATTTCAATAGAAATTTCTTCCAGCAGACCTGCGACAGGAAAGTTGGATGATATACGAAGACACAGTGTAGAAGGAAATAAAATAAGGAAACTTAAAATAGAATAACAACTATATAACTTAACTAATTATGTATAAATAACACATATACCTTAACTAAATATAAAGAAGATAAAAATACATACATAATAATATATAATAATTACAATATGGTGGAGAGGTAAGACTTGTTTGACTTGTTTCTTGAATAGATATACATTTTGGGAGTCACGAATTTTAGGTGGCAGTGAGATCCACAGTCGTACTGCATGAACTCTCTGTTCATGCAGTATGCTGGAATAGTGAGGAGTGGGAATAGAAATTAGTAATATGGGATGGGAAGTTTAGGTGATGCTTAAGGTGGGATCTACACGGGACATCGGCAGGGCGAGTGAAGGAGAAGTGGTCGTGCAGATATTTAGGGTAAGTAGGGTTAAACAGGATGTTGAAGAGGAGACATAATACTCGAGTGTTCCTGCGAAGGCGAATAGGGAGCCACTTGAGATCCTTGCGGAACTGAGAGACATGGTCGTATTTCCTCAGACCATAAACAAAACGGATACACAGGTTTTGCAAGCGCTCAAGTTTATTTAAGAGCTCCTCCGTGGCATCCAGATAGCAGGCATCAGCGTAATCGATGATCGGCTGAATAAGAGTTTGAGCTAAATAGATTTTAGTTTTAAAGGGCAAGAGGCCTTGAAGGGATTTTAACGAGTGAAAGGAAAAGTGCACCTTACGACTTACCTCATTTACTTGAGCTCGTCAAGAAAGATTACTGTCTATTAAGACACCAAGGTTCTTAGCAGTTTCAGTGTAAGCGATGATCGAGCCGTCAAGAGATAAAGGCGTCAAAGTGGATATGTCAAGCGCAGTGCGATAGTATCGACTGCCTATGATCATAGCCTGGGACTTGGATGGGTTGATTTGTATTCCGTAAGACTTAGCCCATTTACTTATACTTTCTAGGTCACGATTCATGGCGTCGATCGCCAAGTCCACATCTGCAAGCAATAAGTTTCGGTAAAGCTGCAAATCGTCTGCGTAAAGATGGAAGTTGGAAGTGATAACCTTGGTAACAGTGTTTATGAAGATAGAGAAAAGAAGAGGAGAGAGAACGCCACCCTGAGGAACACCAACAGTGAGAGCACACCAATCAGAGAACATCTCTTCAAGACGAACACACAGCGAGCGACCCCGAAGATAAGAGTCAAACCAGGCTAATGCAGAAGAAGAGAAGTTAATAGACTGAAGGACCCCAAGCAGAATGTCGAAATCCACTGAGTTAAACGCACAACTGAAGTCAAGCAGGACTAACACGGTGAGAGATTTATTCTCCATAGCCCAGCGGATGTCGTCAGTGACCTTCAAGTGCAGTTACAGTACTGTGACCTCTACGGAAGTCAGTTTTTTGTTGTAACATGAACATTAAAACAGCAAGCCGAAGCTGCGGTGATGAGCGTTAAAACCATCGGCGATGATAAGCTCGTGTGGGATCGCCGGAGCCCCACAGCGCCGGAGCCGTGACATAAATGCATGCTGCATGCTCACTTGCATTCTTGCATGCATGGTGTATGCTGCATGCTTGCTGCATGCATGGTGTATACTGCATGCTTGCCGCATGCATGGCGTATGCTGCTTGCTTGCTGCATGCATGGTGTATGCTTGTTTGCATGCTTGCATGCTTCATACAGCGAATTAAAACACAAAAAAAATTGTGTTCAATCAATCTTCTATTATGGTAAAAACACAAAACTCTAACTATGAATTTTCTGTAATATGATAGATGAGTATTTCAATTAATATGTATATAAAATGTATGCCAAAAGACGATTCTGACTGTGAATTTTCTGCGATATGCTGATGATAAAGATGATTCTGACTTACAAAATTATGAGTTTTGAATGTATGATAAATGAATGTATGCCAAACGATTTTCGGCGAAATGAAGCTTATGCTATCCGTTGTTATGCGTAATAATATTATGACATAAAAAGTTCTGCTATAAAAGGTAGACCCGTATTTTCAAACAACCTATACTCAACTACCAAAAAGTAAAACCAAATTAAATAAATAATCGACGATAAACGAGTGCGTGTTAGAGCCACGGAGTCATAGACTACTATTTTATACACAGAACAGAGAAGACAGTAGTAGTTGTAGTAGGCGTTTTTTTTGTTCTGTGATTTTATACTACACGGGGAATGGTATGGTTCGTTACTGAATTCTCGCACGCACGCTCCTTGTTTCTTTCTCTCTCGGAATTTGAAAAAAAAAATGTATTCGCTAATTAGCTCTCGAAAGTTCTTGGCTACTCAATTAGTGATGTAATCGGATCGGATATTGACTCTACAGATGGTAATCGACAAAAGAAAATAAGTAATTTAATATTTCTATAAGATAATATTATAAAGATGCCTGCCCGCCTTTAATGTGCATATATAAATTAGTACATAATTTCAAATTGATTTTATTTAGAAAAAATATATTGCATTCAAATAAAAAAAAACAAGTTACTTTTTCGAATTAAGAAAGAAAGAAAACTTTATTTGTCAAACATGCGTTTACATGACTAATCAGACATGCATGGTATCGAAGAAATCGGGTATCTATCGATATCGATAATGTAATTAAAAATGCAATGTGTTATACTGCACTGATGTGACCTTGGTTGAGTATATCTAAGACACGCATGTTAACCACGGTAAACGCAATTAAGTTATTAATTGCGACCATGAGAATACCGCCATCTATGGTCGGGTAGCGGAATTTGCTTGGCAATCGAATCTAGTTTATTAGATTAGAAAACGTCAAAAATACTTCTGCACTAACACAAAACCTCTATTATACATGTTAGACACTGACCTCTATTATACAAGTACGCTGGACTTCATATTATCGATGACAAAATGAAAACATTTGATTTTCGTCATTTTGGCGCTGATAGCAACGTGACTTAACGTGAGAGTCCATGGAACTAATATTAGAGATGGGACACTGACTTCGGTAAAAAAATACGTGAGAATAATTTAATAAGTAAGAGAAAAAAATACCTAGTTATTTTTATTGTAATTCATTTTTAAGTAATAGAAAGATTGCTTTAAAGGTTAACTGAAAAATATTTTCAGTCGTATTTCAAGCTATAAACTAGTGGATAGCGTGTTACTAAAGTTATAGCGTATTACTGTCAGATTAGTGAGATTTAAATATGGGGATAGGCTAACAACTTATCCTTAAAACTAGTATATTTGAGCGAGTATCTCCTTGCTCAAGTACACAAGTTAGTTAATAGTTCGGATTCACTCGGTTGGCGCCCATCGGATTCGTAAAGGGAACATCATTTATACAAATATTTGCGTACGTATTTCTCGCTCTCATCGCTGAGATCCTGTCTCTGTAGAGTTAAGGTGCAAATAAGAGGGACATCGCATTCCAGCGAGGTGAAGTCTTAGTTTCAACTCTGTTTCAGATGCAGATATAAATTGTTTGACTTCAAAATATCATCAATCATCATCAATACATAAATTAAAACTGTAGAAAAGTAATTTTTGTACAACGAAAATATTTCCAAAAAAATAAGCCAGGGTGTTAAAGGATAACCAACAGAACCTATTTCCAGCATTTTTTGAATTTTTGTCTGTTTGTCTGTTTATTTGTGCACGCATCACGTGAAATGTATGAAACCAATGTTTAAAAATTGTGCGTAACTTGAAGAATTACTTAGTTTTTGCTTCATCGCAATCGGTTTACTCTATCAAAAGTTACATGCATTTATAGTGTTCAAGAAGTAAAATTATCACAACACACGCAATTCAGATACTCGGACAATTGAACTCGATATTCGATAGATGGCGTTGTGCATTTGAAGTCTAATGACTATAGAAAAAAAATGGTAGGTAGGTAAGTAGGGTAGGTAGGAGGGTAAGTAGGGTAGGGTTGGCAGACAGATGACGGGAGCGAAGCCGCGGGCAAAGCTAGTTTGTTAATAAAATTATAATTATCGTGATATTAATCCAGAATTAATTCCAGGCATAGGAACGAGGTGATTGTTACAAGAAGAGAGGGCCTGTGCTCAGCAGCGGGCGAAATCGGACTGTGGAATTGTGGATGATCATGATGATGATTCCAGAATTTACACATTGCTTTTGAACATATTATTACTGATTATTAGGCATTCATATAACATTCATGACCAATACCATTATGAGATATTTAGTTACAACATACTACGCGGAGTCAATACAGTAGATGAGTGATACGCCTTGCCAAGTCTACTATTTTGATATTAGTGTAATTTAAAAATACCACTAATACTGATACCTATATTAGTAACAATATTATAATATTTCCAGGCGAATATATTAAAATTACCTAATCTTGAGATATATCGGTATTAACCTATCTCTAAATGTGTCAATTTTAGTTCCTGAGACCCTCGAGCGGGGCGCTATGAATCGGCAAAAATATCAACTGTCATTTCATCTAATATATTTAGTCCAGCGTACTTAGCCCCTAGCACAAGTTTCTGACGTTTTCGTATATTCATCGTGACGTTTTCACCAGACGTTAACGTACTCGATACTGCGTCAATTAACTTGGTAGCACGAGTTCAAAAAAATGTTTGCGACAACTCGGAAGTAGTAATTGAACGATGGTTAATTAAGGCCGAGAACCCAATAGCGTTTGGATTGGTTTGTAGTGAAAGTGCGTTCTGAAAATAGAAGACATAAAACGGGTAACTTTGTCTTAAATAATTTAGAGACTAAAACTGTTTTTTTTTTGTTATAAACAAATGTTAAAACATATTTAACATTTTTATTAATTCTTTTTTTTAATAAGTCATTGAAAATTTCAGTTTATTGGAGTTTTCATTTATGATAAATTGTTCGGTTTCGAACGGTCCCGTACATGACGTTTGACAATTGTCACTTAATGTTTGACGGTTTCCTTCAAATTACAAAAATATAAAACCATTAGCACACTGATGCAAACGCGTGTAGATGCAAAATTCTGCCGACGAACTTTCCGAACTCAGGGATTGGTAAAAGTAGGTACCTACGTCCACACCTTTAAATACTTTTTTTATCCTTAATTATTAATTCATTTATTTAAGTCATCAGGGCCCACAGAATAACTTAAGCTTAATACAGAATATTATATTCATAGTATTAGTAACAATATAAACTTATCAATATACTTGATTTCAACTAAACCATTTAAAGGCATTTTGAATAATCAAATAAAAGATGAATCTAGTTGCACATTTGCAAGCGTCAGTACTAGTAGGTCCCTATGGAGAAGAACGTGCAAGAAACTCCAAGGACACTCTTTTCCATGAATACAGTTCAATTACAAGTATTTGGTTACAAGGAAATTCCATATATATGTGAGAACGATGGAAAAAGACTTATACGTATGTTAGTAACACAATAACAAAAAACAACATTTGTACACACAAACATTTAACACTTACACACAGGCAACCATCATTGCTTCAGTATTCCAGCTGAAATACTGGAGCAACGATTTTGTACATCACAGCCTGTCAGCAATCATGCCCGGAATGCTAGACATAATAAATGTACCTAAATTATTGTTCACCAGAATTTTCCACTTAATCATTCACATTTTACGCATGAAATTAACATATGAATAAATAGATTGCAATAATGGCGGATTTGATCACTTATTTTTTTAATTTTAAATGCCGCGCGGTTGATATGTACTATCGCATTGCTTCCCGGTGTGAGCAGACCCTAAGGTGTAAACGTCTATTGTTGTTTGTTGTCATTTCAAATAATTATTATAATTTACCAATTCAGACTAAAATCTGTAATGTACGATGGTTCTGTGATTTTAGAATTAAGGAATCCAAAACAAACTTGCTTCACTCAGTTCATCATCATGGTGAACTTCATAAAAAAGCAAACAAGTAAGTTTATTGCACAGATTCATACAATTATGCAAAATTCGCTTAATCCCATGAGGACTCATGTAGTAAGAGGCGGGCTTATTACCGTGCACAGCACACAGAGTAAGACTCCGGGTTGCCACTAAGAAATTCCTAATGGAAAAGTCCAAAAACACTGCACGACCAACAATGTTGTATTTAGTTTCAGAATCTTTGTATTTTGTTCTATATCAACTTCTTTTACCAACAGGAGATGAATAGTAAAATATTCCGGGTACTAGCTAAAAGCCTTTGTCGTCACCGCAACAATATAAGCCAGTATTGCCACTAAGAGAAGACAAGCCATTCCGATCGATTGCACCACCGTCTACAAGACTGCAGCCATGATTTTTTCAAAGCCCACGTCCAGCTATTTGACTCTTTGTGCAATAATGACATCTAACGAAGGAATTGGGGGAATATTTTGTAACTTACGACGTTAAAAAGTATCAACAAATTCACAACCGTTTAGGTACAAATGCTCTTTATGCTATTTCAAGCATTTGGAGCAGCTATGAGCTATGGTTGAAATCATAGAAGCTCTGCCAATTCACTACGATTCGAATATGAAAGAACATTATGTAATACAAAGTTTTGTTAATTAAATCTGTATTTTATTTCATCAATGCATTATGTAGGTTCCTACCATCTACAACAGCTACATATTCTATTACTTATTCTTAATGCAGCTGTTGCATGATCAGCCCATAAAGTTTTTACTACTACACCTAGCGGTAGGAACGGCAAGCGTTTCCTTCCAGAGATTACCTTGTACAAATATAGTAAAAAACCATTTTAAAATATCAGTTTAGAATAGAAATTACCTATGTGTGGTGTAATTTTGAATGATAGATTGAAGAACGATGATGAGATGAGAGAGAAGAAGTGTGATCATAGTGATGATGATCTTGAAAACATGATTTTTTTGTTTATGGAGATATTGCAACGATATTGAACAATTTTATCCGTTTGAATAATGTTAATCGGTCCATACGTTTACGAGATAATTCGCTTATCTAATGTAATGAAGGTGTACCAAACTTTTAATGCTATTGTTCTACGAACTTTTTAATTGTTTTAAAATGTGTAATTATTATTGTCGTATGTCAATAAGGGGTGTAAAAATCTAAAATTGTAATGATTATATTTATGTTTAAAAGGTTAATAAGGCTCTTAAGATTTCGGCTAAGTATCTAAAGATGAACGCAAAAAAAATAGCCTAAAACACGTGCAACAAGATTTTTCAAGTAAAAGCCCGATTTTTATTTCTTTAGTCAAAACGTGGGTCTTGTATGTTGGTCGTCCTCGTACCTACCATCCTACACTACATACGCATTCAGAGGTGCGTGGTGACGTGTGCCACCAGCAGAGTCGCCGGACTTAGAGCGTATGGAAAACACGTCAAACAACAGTGGTATACTGTCCCAGGGCGACCGTGGGTACTTACACCACCCTGATGCCTTCCGCAACAGATCTTATTGTGATGTTCTTCAGAAAGGCCAGCGTGCGTGCATGTCATAACCAGCGTGCGTGTAGATGTATGAACGTGAGCATAACGCAGCAGGTGGCATTTTGTAGTATCTTCCTACTCACACCCATCCGAAAAAAGCGTAAGTTTATGTATGTATGTCCAGATTAGGTAAATTAGGAAAAACATAGTTTCTGTTTATTTAGGTTTTTATTATCACATTATTAGCTTAGTTAGTTACTTAGTTAATTCACGGCTACTTTGTGTACATTTATGTACATGTTAGAAATGTAATAAACTAGCTTCTGCCAGCGGCTTCGCCCGCGTGTATTATACATATGAACCTTCCTCTTGAATCACTCTATCTATTAAAAATAAACCGCACCAAAATCCGTTGCGTAATTTTAAAAATCTAAGCATAGTAGGAATTTTAAATAAAAATAGCCAACAAGGCTTTCCATGTACGCATACGGAATGATATGACTTAGGATTCGATTAGTCCTATCACAGTCCACTCTCTGGATCGATTTCTCGTCTCATAAAGATTACTCTGGATTCTGGAACATTGGCTGTCAGGTGGCAATTACGATGGAATTCTCTTTCTAATAGACTCTATAGTTAGTCTTTATAATAGAACGTTCGTCACGCTGCGGAGGGTTTCTATTTCATTTTTGTCCTAGTTCTCTCTTTCATTGTACATGTGTCTCTGTTTATCATCGACGGACTAGCTAGACTTGTAGAACGGCTTACGGTTTTTGCGTAAAATACTGCAACCATTGCCACAAGACCTGCTGAAGAACATGTTATATTAATACATTTTAGATTTGTATTTTTGGTAATCGGGTAGATAAGAACATTTTAGCTGTCGATAAATGAAAGGGCTTCAGTTGCCTAGAAGCAACTGCCAATGTTGTTTATCCCAAATTCCAACCCATATTCCTAAACCATCTTTGTAAACCGATATAAACCAGTTGCAAAATATATAGGCATACGTACATACTAGTATTATATTAGGGATAATCCCTCATTTATAAAGAATATCGCCGTTTACTTCGATTCTTGAATCTTCAAATGAGTCATGATAGTTATGGTGCCCCGCAAGAAAAACGTAGAGTTGCGGCGAATAACGCGCTAGAGACCGTACTTCATCACGGCTGGAAGACCGCTCTATGTGTGGCATCGACCATACAGTGTGGTTAGCATCAATAACTTATAGAAATGATTTATTATAAGAAACTTTTACTGTTTGTTTATAAAGAAAATGAAAATGTTACCTACCTCGTTTAACATCTTCTCCTATCCTCTTTATTAAAATAGGAGGTAAGATAATCAATAGACAGCATGCCTTCCCCTTTTATTCATGATTAAATAGCATATTATTGCAAAAAATACCTAAATAAATACGGAAAATTATTTGACGTGAAATGTCACGCCAAGAAAATGTCAGTGAGATAGTTTTCGACGTGCTTTCGTCACACCTAGCGTAAAACTCGATAGTACATGTCAAAATGAAAACTCGTGCTACCGATTCCCATACATTTGGAGCGTTAACGCACCGTAAATACGTCTACTCGATACGAAGGCAATTGTCAAAAACTTGTGCTACCGATTTTTTAGTTCCAAATACGGACACATGGCGCTGATTAATTTTGCATACAAAAATTGTCGGAGTCGATACGTTAACGTAGTCGATCCAATTACGCAGAAACTCGTGCTAGGGGCTGGTATGTTAGAGGTCAGTGATGTTAGAGGTCAGTGCACAAAATAGACTCCCCGCGCGCATGCGCCGTACGGATCGGTACTGTCAACGACTCCGCCCACTCCAATGCGTTATTCGAGCTTAAACATTATTATAATACTCACAATGGATAAATGATTTTATTTCTGTAAGTTGGTTTGTACAAACACTTTTACATATCGATCATATTTTTAAAACTAGATGAGGTCGGCGTTTCCTATCTGACTACTCTGAGAAGAAAGGCCGAAACAAACTCAGAGGTCACAGTCTCTTTTAAAGTCCAGACAAAAATCTTGGTTAGATCATGTGAAGACCATGTAGATTGATGTCTGAAATGGTCTTTTGAGGAAAGAACCAGCCAGATTGAGTGGACCTGTCCAGTCAGTGCACGCATTTGTCAATAACCGAGCAGCTCAACACAGAATTTAAGGAGCTCAACGATTCGACGAACAATACCAAAGAAAGGACATTCGGGTAGGCCGCAGAACTACTCAAACTGCCAGACCACGATTAAAAACTAAGATAAATAAAAAATAAAAACAAAATAAAAAAATAGTCCACATAGTCTTCACATTCACAATAATTAAAATAAAATAATATAATACTTTAAAAAGTAAATATTCTTGTCATTGCAAGAAAACCAAAAAAAAAATATAAAACAAAATTCACGGTGGAAAATATAAAAAATCAAAATTAATTTTTAATTGGAGCAGCTCAATCACTCGCTCAAATGCGATTTTGTCCTCAACGTAATATTTGATGGTATAAAACGCTTTCTGGCACAACTTACGTTTAATGAATGATTTGAATTTATTAAGACTTAGAACTTGTACGTGGCTTGGAAGCTTATTATAAAAGCGCACACATTGGCATCTAAACGAGCCACCTACTTTCTTGAGCCTTGTTGTTGGTACTACAAATTTGTGTTTGTTCCTAGTATTTATGTTATGGATATCACTGTATTTTTTAAACAATTTTATATTTTTCATAAATATACTGAGAAGGCACAGTCATTACATTAATCTCCTTAAATTTCTCTCTGAGAGAATGTCTCGGGCTTAATTTATAAATTGAACGAACAGCTCTTTTCTGCAAAACAAAGATAGTCTGGATGTCGGCGGCATTTCCCCACAACAGAATACCGTACGACATTACACTATGAAAATAGCTAAAGTACACTAAACGGGCTGTCTCTATATCAGTTAAATTACGAATTTTTCTAACAGCATATGCTGCGGAGGTTAGTTTTTTTGTCAATTTATCTATATGTGGGCCCCACTGAAGCTTAGCATCCAAGGTTAAGCCTAAGAATACTGTGCTATTTTCAGGATTCAATTCTTCGCCCTTTATCAACACATCAGTTTTCACCTGCCTGACGTGAGGTAGGGTAAACTTAATGCATTTGGTATTTTTTTCATTAAGAAGTAAATTGTTAACATTGAACTAATGAACTACTTTTGAGATCGTGCTATTAACATCGTCAGTAACCAGCTACTGACGTTTAAGTTTAAATAAAAGTGAAGTATCATTCGCAAACAACACTATATCATGGTTGTCCTTTATGAGGTAAGGCAAGTCATTAATATAAATAAGAAAAACGAAAGGACCAATAATTGAGCCCTGCGGGACTCCCATTGTTACTATAGATCCGGGGGAAGTAAGAAGATCCAGAGCGCTGCCCTGGATCCCGTAGTGGCGGAGTTTCCTGATTAGCGTTTCATTAAGAACACAATCAAATGCCTTGGACAAATCACAAAAGATTCTCAAGGTATCGCACCTATCTTCCCATGCATTATAAATATGTCCTAGAAGCTCAACACCGGCATCAGTAGTTGCAACGACCCCTTGTAAAACCAAACTGTTTGCTATGTAATAATTTATATTTATTAAAACATCTTTGCAATTGCTCTAACATTAATTTCTCAAATATTTTATTATTTGGAGGCTCATTGTGCCTCTGAATTGGCTGCGCAGTAGCTATTTTTGTGTGAATGTTGAAGGTGAAGATAGCATTGTATAACTGTCTCTTTCACTCGCTTACGTTTGTCGCATCGTCTTATCTTGCTTACTCTATGCAGTATACTCGATGACAAACTGTTTCTTGCGCAATGGTTGGCAGAGTCAACTTCAGAGACACAAATATCCGCTGTGACTACTATAATTTAGAAATTATTATTAAGGATGTTATGTTTTTTTTTTTTTTACATGGTTCATAAGCATATATTTACTATATGTTTTAAACAATTAACAAAGTTATTTAAGTTTCAATGGCATTTGTACATTTTTTTTACTGTTCCAAGTACATTTTATAAGTTGGTCGACTATAACGCCTAAACTTGTAAAGCGTACTTAGCTGTGATAGTTTTCCTTTTAATTTCGTTATATATACTACTGCCGTGACTTTTTTCAAATATCCTAAAGCAAATATTTTGCTGGCAGGGGGACACTTGACTCCAATAATTTGCAATTCAAAGCTTAATTTTACGCAAATGGATCTCTTAATCGAAAAATGGTTTTAACAGTCCCGAAATATTTTTGAATGGCCTATCCAACGATACCCCACACCAAGGGATAGACGAGAAACAAAATCATCCCCAATTTTCATCTACACCAGGTAACCGAAAAAAAAACATTATTTTATTTTAATACTTTGTCGGAAATTTAAATATGTAGTATATCCATGCCAAATTATAGCTTTCTAGTACTAAGAGTCTCAGAGTCAAGTTGCGGACGAACAGACAAACATACCGAAACTATAAGGGTTCCTTGTTGACTTCAGAACCCCAAAAAAGCATCAGATTCAGGCGAACCACTGGAAGGCGTAAATACGGTGGTAGCATTGAATATTGCCAACAAGCAAACAGGATAAGGAAAGTACTGGCACAACAGAACACACAGCTCGCCACACTTCGTAAACCTGACAACACACTCACCACGTCACCTGAAGAAGCTAGACGCGTCCTAGTAGAAAAACACTTCCCAGGAAGCGTCTTCGTCCAGGTAACAGACTGGCAAGATATTTCTCAGATACCAACAAACGATGATTGGTTCTACGCACACAGGATGATCACAGTCCAGATGGAGTGTTCCCTGCGCTGCTGTAGTGGGGAGGTACGTCTGTGGCAGAAAGACTGGTGCCATTAATGAGGGCATGCTTGGCCTTTAGACACGTCCCGAAAGTATGCAGGGAAGTGAAAGCAATATTCATCCCAAAGCAAGGCAACGGAGACTATGACCAACGCCTAATCCTACAGACCCATCACCTGACCTCTTTTCTATGTAAAACCATGGAAAGACTGTGCGATAGGGAACTACAAGACGGCGCCTTTATATCTTTACCTCTACATTGTAACAAACATGCTTAGAGCTCGGGTAAGTCTAATAAATCTCTTTTGGTGGTAAGCCAAATAGAGGAAGCAATTCATCAGAAAGGTACCTGCCTGGGCACTTTCGTAGACATCGAAGGGGCCTTCGACAAGACAAATTTCGCCAGTATCGGGTCTGCACTCTCCAAGCACGGAGTAAATCAGGTACTGATTGATTGGATAACCAACATGCTAAGCAAACGAGTGGTCTGTCTGGAGGGAGAATAGCAGCTGGCCTTGATAGCCAGGGGCTGCCTGCAGAGAGGGGTGCTTTCCCCCCTATTGTGGAATCTGGTTATTAACGACCACATCACCAGAATCAACGAACATCGTTACTACACAGTAGGTTATGCAGACGATCTCGCAAACCTGGGCAGGTGACTGGAACTATTTACAACTTTAATCAGCAAGCTATACGTATAGTGGAGCTATGGTGCAGAAACTCATAAAAGAGCTCTAGGCCCTTTCCGTCGACCTAAGCTGTTCAACACGGAACTACAGTTATCCAACAAGATCAATTATCTGGGAGTCATCCTTGACAGTAAGTCCCCAAAATAATATACTGGATGCACAGCGCGGTGATTCAACCCATGATCCTTACCTTGTATATCTTACTTGTAGCTATTTAGTATAAGTTTGGTTTTTCTCACCATCTGTACCTTTTTGATCAATAAACAATTTTATTATTATTATTTTATTATTACGACCTAATGCAGCCCTTTGCTTATCCGTTATTTGCAAATTATTAAAAGACTAATTTTTGACATGATGATGACCCGATTTAGGCTGCGAGAATGCGGTGGGTTTGAGACCCATAGGACCAATCAGAGTGGTAGGAAACTTGGCCTACGTCCAGCACAGCCAGGGCGACTTTTGGCTGAAATTATGATAATCAATGAGTTTTTAAAATCTACTTTTTTAACCAGTAGTAATTTTATTATTTCTTAACTCCTATTTCTAAATAGGCCACTCTTAAAGCTGCCTCCTCTCGGCCCCAAAACCATTAATCGACAATACCGTGTAAACGGCAAAAATCTTTTCAAAAAGTACAGTTAAATCCACAGAGGTTTACTTACAGAAGAGGTTCTGATATTATAAACTTTCTGAACTCTTCTGCTCTATTGTATTGACAGAGTATTTTATGAAGAAATTTTAAATTTAGAAAATATGGTGACTTTTCCTTTGGTGTCGTAATTCAAGCAAAATTTTGCATGTAATAAAATATTAGTGTAAGCAATATGCGTGTTAAATTATTGTGGAATGTTGCTAGGATAATCTTGGTATCGGGATTATCTTTTGGCCTCTGATTGAAACAAATGAAAGCAAAATTCTAGTGCCTCGTCACAGGATAACAGGCTGATGTAAGTACTACAAGACATTTTTCTCAGTTTGTTACAATGGTTAACACCAAAAACAAAATTGTCAAGAAATATTCGCGAAACTATTCGAAAAAAATCGCGTTCATGCCAGGAATTCGATGGTATTTACTGGACATGGTGACATGAGCCCAATTGTCACCTGACAAATTTATTAGAACCTGTGAAGTGATTGGAAATACCAACAAGATCCAAGATAAGCATTATTTTCCGTATATTTTTGTAAAATTTTGTCGTTTTCCAAAATTACTTAAATTATTGTTTCAGGTTTTACGGTTGGTGCACTAGTCACTATTGCAGCGCTCCTTGTATGTTGCACGGTTGTGAGGAAAACTTTCACTGACTGTGCTTTGCTACGAACCAACTTGAAGCTACCTTCCGAAACATTATTTTCTTAAGAGTTATTAGCCACCAAGATGGTGTGTATTTCTTGCACCACCTTTGCCGGTTTGCTGGCACTAATCGTACTTGGACCCCTCATATGCGAAAGACTATTATGCTGTATATCTAAGGCGGGAAAGAAAAATTCTGCTTAATTTAGTTCTTGTACATCTTTTAAGTAAAATAGTTCTTTAATTATAGCTCTGTCGAACCCTTGATTGTAATTAGTCACAATATGTAGATATAATTATAAATATCCTGCGCATACGTCTTTGTTTTATTCACAAATGTTTATATTTATTTTCTACGATTCGGTCCAAAATTACTTGCCTATTTCAACTTTTTGACACTTATTTTTGTGTTTTCTAAAACGAAGCTTCGTCCCGCATAACGTTTACGTTAAGTTTGTCAAGCTTATTATTTTTTTTTGTAATTTTCTTTGTCTATAAAATTTGTCCCTCCTTAATGTGCATCTCTTTTGTTTCAGAGCCAATGCTTTGCGTCCCCTTTCTGACAACTTGATCTGTGCTGCTATTTTCCTGAGATTCTTAGGGAGCTAGACCCATCGCATTTGGGGGAATTACTGCTTCTGTAAGACAAGTATTTGATAAAGATATAATCGAAGAGTATACATCAATATCTACGAGGTTTCTTCTGCAATCAACTGTGCATGGAATAATTTTTCTTAAGTGTGTCCTTAATAAACTGCCACGATGATTTGTATGAGTTGTGCAACGGCCTTAGTGGCGGCCGCTTGTATAGCTTGTGGACCTCTTCTCTGTGATAGGCTTTTAAAATGTTTCATCAAAAGTAAACGATGATTTCCTTAATCAAATAACTGTCCATAATTTTTATATTGTAATAAATTGTTGTCACTATAAACAATTTGTTTTTGGTTATTTTATGAACAGATACTCTTATTTGTGAAGCTTTCCTTAGTTACATTTCTACACTATAAAAGTACATATTAACGCTGTTCCACACATTTCGTGTAGACAGCTCTCAGTAACGTCTGGGGCAACGACGATAACCAGGGCAAACCCCAGAGTTCTTGTTCTATCAGAAATGTAAATTCTAATTTAACACAGAACTTTGATGATTATTGAACAGATTTAAAAGCTACTGTGGACTTTAACTATTTCATCCCTTTGACGTCTAGCGCGGCGAAAACAATATTTAGAATAACGTGAGCATAGGCAAACAGTCCACAATGTTCCCACAGCTGGGACGCAAGCTTCTGTCCGTAATCATCTATACTGTAGTTAAATATAACCAATGCAACGCGTCTTGACCTAAGCAATTTGAAGTTTAAAAACCACAATAAATTCTGTATCAAATTTATAAACTGTAAAGTAAGCAAGTACCGTTCGATTTATTGTTTTTAGTTTTCATAAGTTGTCCTAACTGTTGAGATTATATTTTACACCACTTCTACACTAATTTTTGTTTCAGAAAAATCCTCCTGTTTTGCGGTTTCATATCTGTATTGGGAATCTTCGGTGCCGTTTCTCTAATCGTCTGTGTACCGTACTTGATCCGAAGCCTCTTTGGAACTACGTGCACGTGTCCAGAATTACATTTACGTCCTGATTGTGGCATTGCTGTTTTGGTAAAATCGAATATACGAGAACATAAATCATTGAGCTGGCCGCTTTTGGCGGATTTCATTCAAGAGAATATCTAAAAGGAAAAATAATAATATCAATTGTAATATAAATTTGAAAACAAAATGATTTGTATGAGTTGTATCACTGCTTTAGTGGGAGCATCAATGATAATCATGGGGCCATTACTTTGCGAAAAATTCTTGAACTGTTTAAAGAAGAGTGCGAAGAAATGAAAATGTTGTTAATGATACAATTTTTTTTGTAAAAAACACATCGCAATAAAATGACCACTGAAACTGAACATATACTAATTGTTTCATTTAAATTCGATTGTTTTTCACCTGGCGGTAGGCAGAAACTACAGAACGCCACCTGCTACGATCCTTACATACTTCTTTTGCTTTACTCACATTCATACATCTTGTCATACACACACGCCGGTGAAAGAATGAATGAATGAATTTATAAGTTATGCAATTAGCAGTGGCGTAGCGTGTCATTGCCCTGGGCAGTGCGATTCAGGGGGCGGCGACGTACGGGGCTAGGCGACAGAGTCAGGTCATAGTCATCTATTCAGATAATTACTATTGTCAGCGAGACTATTTAGTAAAAAGAACAACGAAGGAGTAACATATGTCCTTACTTTATAACCGCCCTTTCATACAAGCCTAGGGGTCCTGCCCACGAGACCGCCGGGTAGAAACCGTCCGAGCTTGCACACAAGACGGTTTGTACACGACCCGGTTTCATGGAGGTGCAGCCTTATTCGCTCTCTTGTGGACATACAAAATGTTTTGAGTGATAAAAATAGAAAATGTATTATTGCGTGGTACATGTATAAAAAGCTAAAAAAAAACGACAAAAAAATACAAAGACGAAATTGGGTACATCCCATGTTAAACAGTAAGAGAAGATTATGGTGCATTTCATATTTCCGTATTATTGCGTTTCGCGCAGGTAGTCGGCACGCGTCGGGCGTAGTTCCGGTTTTGTGTACATGCGCTCATACACTGCCATACTTTACTGCGCACCGGGCGTAGACGCGGAGAGCATCGTGCCTGGTTGCGCGGTGAGCCGGCGCCAGCGCCGGCGTCAGCGCCGGCGTCGTGTTGTTGGCTACATAGTGTCCCATACAATACTGACGTCCGGACGTAGGCCTGGTTTCACGCCGGGCTTTGCTCCGGCGAAAAACCATCTCGTGGGTATGAGCGCACAATACCTATTAAAAAAACGATATCGAAATTTTTTGCATCCCAGATGCTAAAATGGTCTAGCTCACTTTGCTAGCTCTTACATCTCAGATCTCTTGCTTGATTGTTCCAAAATTTAAATGCAGAAGTAGAAAGAAATAATAGATCTTTTATTTTTTTCTACTTTGCAATCAAATTATGATTGGTGAATAAAATCGTGATACTTATCAGATTCAGGGTGCAAAAATTTTCGAGTTGGTTTTTCGGTATGGCAAATCTTATACACTATCAGCTATTGAATATGTCTAAAAACCACAATAAATTTGGTTTTAAATTTATAAACTGTATAAAGCAAGTACCGTTCGCAATTATAAACTTATCTATAATCTTGTCGATTAAATTCTGCACTACTTCTACACCTTTTTTTTGTTTCAGAACCATTTTGCGGTTGTATGATTTGCATATCTGTGTTGGGTATCTTGGGTGCCGCCACGCTGGTCGTCTGTGTACCTTACTGGACCCGAAGCCTCTTTAGAACTAAATGCACGTGTCCAGAATCACCTGTGTGTCCTGATTGTGGCATGCCGTTTTGATAATCAGATATACAAGAATATAAATCATTGAACAGGCGACTTTGGCCAGATTTCAATCAAGATTAAAAAAATATACATCAATTGGGTATCAGAATATTGTACTCCATAAATTTGGATTCGTCAAACAAAATGATTTGTATAAGTTGTATCACTGCTTTAGTGGGAGCAACAATGATAGTCATGGGGCCATTACTTTGCGAAAAATTCTTGAAATGTTTACTGAAGAGTGCGAAGAAACCGAAACGAAAATGTTGTTAATGCACATTTTTTTTTTGTAAAGAATATATCGTAATAAAGCGACCGCTGAAACTGAATTTTAACCAATACTAATTTATTTCATTTAAATCTCATCGAACCCATCGCTTTATATGTTTATGAAACTTGTTATTAACAGCGTAAAAAACGTAATAAATGGTCAAATTGATAGATTGCGATCGATTGCAGGCATTTATATTATTTTCCGCAATTAGCAGTGGCGTAGCGTGGAGCGGGGAATTTTCTGATCAGATAATTACTATTGTCATTGGGACTATGTAGTAAAAAGAACAACCAAGGTGTTACATATTTTCCCAACTATATAGCCGTCCTTTTATACAAGCCTTACGTATATTCTGGTCTGCTGCTTCCTGTTTTCTAGATACAAGCACTTATATTCATCTAGCTTGCCATCTACCTTTTTTAACTGTTTAAAGGAAAAAATCATAGCTATCTGGGATGCTGAGTTTTTAGCATTTTTATTTGCATCTGAATGTCCTTTTCATTTACATCATACATTTATTTTGACAAGACATATACCGTCTTATTAATAAACATGGACTAAGATACGATTAACTTTATTCCAAGCAATAGGTTGGTACTAACAAATTTCCGTATTAATAAACACAGAATAAGGAGTGATTGCTAATCTGACTCTAGTCTTGGACTAATAAATTGTAGTTCTAAAAACTAAAAAACACGCTTTGATGGTAAATTGAACTAAAAAGTCGCTAATCCTGAAGATCTTGATAAGGCTAATGGGACAAACTATTAAAACGCGCACGGTAGAATCAACATTCATTACTTGTAAATTTTAATTTTTGTTTAACGTTCAAAAGTGCCGCTTATTGGCCTAGTTGAATAAATATTTTTGTCTTTGACTTTGGCTTTGACTTGGACTAAATTATTGCATTGTCATCGGTCCTTTATAATTGTGCAAAGATTCAATTCAATCCCACGTTTTGAAGGGGGTGAAAATCACGTTTAAAGATTCCGTTACATTGATACATAGATACATACCAAGCTAAAAAAAGCGTGTTGAAAATTACTCCATGGTGCTAGCTAGTTTAAGGTCGGATTAAGGTTGGATTAAGAGTGTATCCATGGCGGCTACATTTATAAAACTTTGATAATATAACTTTATTGATACAGATAACCTTTGTTACAAAAGTACTTAGCGATTAGGTTACAAGTTAAGATAAATAAAGGTAGTTTATATTATGGAAACCCTGCCACCTAAACTAGTGGGAACCTAATTACATAATGGGGGTAATAACAATTAACAAAAAACTTTCAATGTGAGATAAGGTTATACAGAGTGGGATAAGTATTTTATGTTTTATTCAATTTTTTTTTATTGTGTGCATGTGGGCAGGGTGTGAGTGTATGCATGGATGTGAAAGTGCGATAGAAAGGGTGCATGTGAGGATGTGTATGTGCGAGCGCGAGCGCGTTTGTATGTGTGTGCGTGTGTTTGGTATGTGCATAACTCCAGCTTCCTCATATGTGATAGAAAAATTCTATCTATGCCAATAATAAAGGCATAATAGCAGCAATCAAAGTTCCGAATCTTAATTTAGGTGCCACAATAACTTCGTTAATATGGGTCGTTTAGTATGTGTTAGCTGGAGTGACGTCACCCCAGCTTCCTCATTCAATACAGGCAAACCAGTGAGGTTAGGGTTTTGGACTATAGTCGAAAAAATAAGGCATAATAGCTGCACATGGAAGGAAAGAACTGAACGATAATACTTAAAAAGTGATGAAACTATGATAAAAAACGTGTGTGTAAGCTGGAGTGACGTCACCCCAGCTGCCATGTCATATCTTCCGAACAAAAGAAGATATGATTATGTACCATAGCTCAAAAATTGAGGCAGAATAGCAGCCATTGGCAGAAAGAATTTCAAACCTCTGGTCAAAATACTCTATACGTTATTAAACCGACAAATATGTGTAAGCTGGAGTGACGGCACCCCAGCTGCTCATGTCATATCTTCCGAACGAAAGAAGATATGATTATGTATTAAAGCTTAAAACATAAGAAATAATAGCTGCCACAGGCAGAAAAAAAATCAAATCTCTAGTTCTTGTAGTTTCCACGTAGTAAACAAAAATATAGTTTCCGCGCCAAAAAGATCAAATTATTACTTCGGAGGAGGTACGGAGCGGCGTTGCCATTCCGTGCGCTACATTATTGCAACCAAGTTTGTACTTAGTAAGCATACCATTAAGGCCTATTCAAACCTGAGCGATATTCGCTGCCGCTGTGGGTAGAGGTACATACCGCGCGGGTTTCGCTCAGGTATTTGACTATATTTTTGTTTACTACGCGGAAACTACAAGAGAAGGAAAAGACAACCTAACAGTGACTTGTAAATTGCAAAAAACGTAACAAAATATTAATTTCGCTAACTTTGTGCATCCACCTTAACCGAACTACAGAGAACAAGTCACAAAAAAAACAATATAAGTAGTTCTCTCGTCGTCTAAAGTTTATAAGAATCCACTTTTTAATATTACATTCATAGTTCTATTAAAGTTCAGTCGGCTCTCAGTCTATATCTTCAATAAAATATTTTGAGCGCAAGTTAAAATGACTTCTAATGGTATGCTTACTAAGTGCAAACTTGGTTGCAATAATGAGCGCACGGAATGGCAACGCCGCTCCGTACCTCCTCCGAAGTAATAATTTGATCTTTTTGGCGTGGAAACTATATTTTTGTTTACTACGTGGAAAATTCAAGAACTAGAGATTTGATTTTTTTTCTGCCTGTGGCAGCTATTATTTCTTATGTTTTAAGCTTTAATACATAATCATATCTTCTTTCGTTCGGAAGATATGACATGAGCAGCTGGGGTGCCGTCACTCCAGCTTACACATATTTGTCGGTTTAATAACGTATAGAGTATTTTGACCAGAGGTTTGAAATTTTTTCTGCCAATGGCTGCTATTCTGCCTCAATTTTTGAGCTATGGTACATAATCATGTCTTCTTTTGTTCGGAAGATATGACATGGCAGCTGGGGTGACGTCACTACAGCTTATACACACGTTTTTTATCATAGTTTCATCACTTTGTAAGTATTATCGTTCAGTTCATTCCTTCCATGTGCAGCTATTATGCCTTATTTTTTCGACTATAGTCCAAAACCCTAACCTCACTGGTTTGTCTGTATTGAATGAGGAAGCTGGGGTGACGTCACTCCAGCTAACACATACTAAACGACTCATATTAACGAAGTTTTTGTGGCACCTAAATTAAGACTCGGTACTTTGATTGCTGCTATTATGCCTTTATTATTGCCATAGATATAATTTTTCTATCACGTATGAGGAAGCTGGAGTTATGCACATGTGTTTGGTTGGATTAAGCGACCGCTGAAACTGAACTTTTATCAATACTTATTCGATTGTCGGGCAAACCAAATTACGGTGTTGCATTTCTAATCCATCGCATCATATATTTAACTTAGAAATGTTATTACTCAACAGCGTAAAACACGTAATAAATAGTGTTAAATTGTCAAAATGCATGAGTATGCCATTCACATCTAGAGTGAGGCCATTGAGAGGCAAGGGGAAGCACTTGCCGTCTCCCTCGACATCTCGAAGGCTTTTGATAGGGTCCGGCACGAAAGCCTCATTGGTTGGCTTCCTTCATTCGGTCTGCCCGGTGATCTGTGTGATTCGATTGAAGACGTTCTGAGAGATCGGTCCATTCACTTGGTCCGACGGTCAGACTAATTGGATATTAATGCCGGGGTCCCTCAAGGAGACCCTTGGGGGACCCCGGCATTAATATCACAGCAACAGCGCAGTGCGGACATACTGCGAGTACAGACGTGCTCGCAGTATGTCCGCACAGCGCTGTTGCTGAGAGATACTTGTCCAACGGACGGGCTGCTGTGCCTTAGATCCGGTCTCCTTGACGCCATGATGGAGAGCATTTGAACATGTCCTTGAAGACAGTCGCCGAAAAGGGCGATGCCAATCTGGTCAAGTTTAATGCTGCTAAAACCCCGGCGTTTCGTTTTTCTGCTAAAAAGAGCGAATTTTACCTGGCTACTTCTTTTCAAGTTGTAACCGTGCCGATAATGGACCATCTTAAGTTGCTTGGCGTAAGGTTAAATAATGTGTGATTCGATTGAAGACGTTCTGAGAGATCGGTCCATTCACTTGGTCCGACGGTCAGACTAATTGGATATTAAAGCCGGGGTCCCTCAAGGAGACCTTTGGGGGACCCCGGCATTAATATCACAGCAACAGTGCAGTGCGGACATACTGCGAGTACAGACGTGCTCGCAGTATGTCCGCACAGCGCTGTTGCTGAGAGATACTTGTCCAACGGACGGGCTACTGTGCCTTAGATCCGGTCTCTCCTTGACGCCATGATGGAGAGCATTTGAACTTGTCCTTGAAGACAGTCGCCGAAAAGGGTGATGCCAATCTGGTCAGGTTTAATGCTGCTAAAACCCAGGCGTTTCGTTTTTCTGCTAAAAAGAGCGAATTTTACCTGGCTCCTTCTTTTCAAGTTGTAACCGTGCCGATAATGGACCATCTTAAGTTGCTTGGCGTAAGGTTAAATAATGTGTGATTCGATTGAAGACGTTCTGAGAGATCGGTCCATTCACTTGGTCCGACGGTCAGACTAATTGGATATTAATGCCGGGGTCCCTCAAGGAGACCTTTGGGGGACCCCGGCATTAATATCACAGCAACAGTGCAGTGCGGACATACTGCGAGTACAGACGTGCTCGGAGTATGTCCGCACAGCGCTGTTGCTGAGAGATACTTGTCCAACGGACGGGCTACTGTGCCTTAGATCCGGTCTCTCCTTGACGCCATGATGGAGAGCATTTGAACTTGTCCTTGAAGACAGTCGCCGAAAAGGGTGATGCCAATCTGGTCAGGTTTAATGCTGCTAAAACCCAGGCGTTTCGTTTTTCTGCTAAAAAGAGCGAATTTTACCTGCTCCTTCTTTTCAAGTTGTAACCGTGCCGATAATGGACCATCTTAAGTTGCTTGGCGTAAGGTTAAATAAAAAAAAAAGCGTTTATTTTGAAAAACATATTTATTCTTAAAATAACAAACCCACAAAACTGCGAGGCAGACATCGACTCTCAATTTTTGGCCATACATTGAGGTAAAGGCTCAGCTGTCTGCCAAAAATTTGGGATGCTTGCAAAGGTGAGAAGGTACTTCACGCCGGATCAGCTGCTCAACTTATATCAAGCGCAAGTTCGACCATGCATGGAGTAACTGTTTTTATCTCTGGGACGGATCTGCCAAATAATAGCTTGATGCACTAGAGTCGATCAAAAAAGGGCCAAGAAGCTCATCGGCAATGAGGCACTGTTCGAGTCAAAGCTCCTTGAACATCGACGCCGAGTTGCCACCTTGTCGGTTTTTATCGGTTACATTTCGGGGAGTGTGTCTAATTCCGCCTAGCCCGTCATCGTCGAACTGTAAGTCGTACGGCGATGTGCCATCGGTACATGGTGGACCTCCCATACGCACTAAACCTTTTGGGAATACTTTTATTATGCGATTATTCCCGTTGGCCACCACTAGGTTGGCCACCACTGGGGGACAGCGGGAAAACTTTTAAAAATTATTCCCGTTGGCCACCACTGGGGGACAGCGGGAAAACTTTTAAAAATAATTCCCGATGGCCACCACTGGGGGACAGCGACACGGCTTTTTAAATTATTCTCGTTGTCCTCCACTGGGATCAGTGACACGGATTTTTAAACATTCCCTATGGCTGGGAGACAATGTCACAATTCTGTTTCATTTTGTTTGTTTATTTGCTTTTTTCACTTAAATATTTAAAAAAAATCATTATCTTATTACTTATTAAAGTGTGAAAGATATTTTTTTATTAAATTGGGTAATTAACCGACATAATATTTTCACATGATACCACACTTCTACAAACTGTACTTCAGTAAGGGTGCCCAAGGACATCTAGACGTACGTAGCCATTCCACCGATTCGCAACAACCGCTTCCATAATTCCATTCCACATCCTTAATAATGCGCACAGCTATGCTAGTATTACATTATCTGTGACACAGCGAATGAGTGGAAATCACTACCTGCGTATGTTTCCGAACGCATACAACCCGAATATCTTCAAAGTTAGAGTGAACGGGCTTATTCTGTCTGGGTCAGCTCACTCCATCGTCGACTCTTTCTCTGTCACCTCTGACCTAGACTAGAGTCAAGAGCAAACACAAGCCAAAGAAAAAAAAAACAGTATTAATTTCTCATAATTTCTAGAAATTGGCCGTTTACAAGTTCCAATTTGGTTTCTTGAATAAACTGATCGATGAAAACGTACATTTTTTTGCGTTTTTTGGACTTTTCTTTGTTTTGAATCATTTGCATTATTGACAAAAAAAGTACCTATGAATAAACAAACAGAATTGTGACATTGTCTCCCAGCGGTGGCCATAGGGAATGTTTAAAAATCCGTGTCACTGATCCCAGTGGAGGACAACGAGAATAATTTAAAAATCCGTGTCGCTGTCCCCCAGTGGTGGCCATCGGGAATAATTTTTAAAAGTTTTCCCGCTGTCCCCCAGTGGTGGCCAACCTAGTGGTGGCCAACGGGAATAATCGTTATTATGCGTACAACTGAGGAGTGGAGTTTCCTGCCGGAGTCTGTTTTTGCTGATTCCTATAACTTGAAGTTCTTTAAGTCAAGAGTGAAAAGATTACTTCTATGCAAGCGTGCTTTACCGTGGACCACATCATCGCTTATCATCAGATGAGATAGTGGTCAAGCGCGAGCTTGTATACAATAAAAAAAAGTTTTGTTATCAATTGCGTATATTGCGCAATTAGGCCGATCAGTCAGTTTTATTAAGGCCGTACCCTGACCAAAAAATCAGCATGAGATATGAGCATTCCTATTGGCCTAGCGGCACCGGTGGCGCATGAATTACGGTAGTGAATACGCCCAGATTTTATAATAAAATCTTTATAAAATCGAATATTGGTCTTTTGAAAAAAGTAAAACTTACAAAATGTTCGTTATAAAATTGTCTATCCATTAGTGTTAGTATAAAAAATAATTAATGAACACTTTACGAGGAGATGCATGCTATCAATAATTATTTCACATTTTTATGGTTTTGTTGGAAGGAGATTAGTGACACATATACATCTTTAAAAAAAAAAGTGTACTACAATTTTAGAATCAACATTATGTAGAAATTTAATGTATTTTTATTAATTGATATTTCTTTTTAAATAAAGACTAGATAGCTCTTAAAAACTGCACAAAATTCGACTAGCGCGGCGTTTTGCTCGGGGAGGCGCCTTAAGACGACGACTAACGCCAACGACCTTGAGGGAACAAAACGCGCACTCTTTTCACACCCGCGCGACCCAAAATTTTGTAGTTTTTTGTACTCTCCTTACTTGACTTTAAAAAAAATCTTCAGATCAAAATGTAGATAGTTAAATTGTCTTTGAGATGGTGTCAATTTCATTATAATACGCCCAGCGGTTTTAGTGTGATTGTCGTGTTTTTGTCCGTTTTAGACATAACTTTACAAATTAATTACACTATGGTATACGAATAAAACTCAAAATTTGCTCAAATCAAATTATTAAGAAAATAGTCTAATATAACATATATTTTAATCAAAAAATTACGACTAGCCATTTTGACGTGATTCTCATTTTAAAATCAGCCACTCAAGGGATCGGCGCCTTAAGTAGATGAGTTACCTTCTGTAAATAAATTTCAAAAATAAAACACACAAAGAAATTAGGAAAATTTACTAAACAACTAACATACACCGTAATATCACTTGACTCCATTCAACTAGACTATAAAAGTACAAAAATTGAGCAAATACAATGTCCACATGTATCGGCGGAATAAATAACTTACTTATGACACTTAACAAATTGACTAATTTCCGACTACGTTTTTGGACTATGTTTTTGAGGCGTTACTATTGCAAAAGCCTGTTTCTTCGTCCTTATATTACCTAAAACGGCTTCATCTAATTTTGCTATAGTTGCACTTGGCGTTGGATAATATCCCACGAGTCGTGAATGTGATGTAGGACGCACTATCTGTACTTTTTCATTATTAACTATTGCCATTTCTTTATCTTCATATTTCTCTGCACTTGATCTGTAGAATCGTCTTACTGGTGCTGAATTTGCTGCGTTAGGGTTAACATCTTCAATTTGGTCGGTTAGTTTCTCTTGCCTTTGTATATTTTCTATTGGTTGTATGTCTAGTTTAATTATTTCTATGCTTGATGTTGTTACTTCTGGTTTCTGTGTTGTCGTTGTAGTATATACCTTTTCTGTTGTTGTTGTTGTTGTAGGTTTCTGCGTTGTGGTTACTGAGCTGGTTTTCTGCAAAGTCATTCGTCTTCTGTGTTTTCTTTCTCTTGTATCATTGTCTGTTACGTTTCCTTGGGCTATGTTTAAATCAGCATTGACTGTTATAAGTTTAATGTCTGAAGTGTTTTCTGTTGAAGTTGTATTACTTTTGAAGTTTCTTGTAACGTTTAAATTTCTAGTGCCTCTATATACAGGGGCTGCTTCAGTGGTTGTTTTACGGTTCCTTTCATCAATCATGAAAGGAGTTGGAGTGATGAATTGCACATGATTGGATGAACTTGCGGTATTTTGTACACTTGCAGCATTGGATACACTAGCAGTATTAGGGAAGCTAACTGTATCAGTGTTAGATTGATCAGGTACGTTTGGACGGGGAGCATCCTGATTTTGTGGTTGAAGTATAGATATAGCTTCTTTTACGTTGTCCACATCTTCGGGGGTATGCTTTTGACCTGGAAATATAAAGCATTGAAATATAGTGATTGAATAAATTATGATGTATGTTTGAGCTCCAACAGCTTAGCCCGCGTGGAGTTTTTCAAAGAAGTCGTTCATTTTACTGTGATGTAGATGATAAAAAAAAAAAAACTGTGATCAAAGTTTCTTCTATAATTCTCATAACTACCACTCTTTCAGTTTTCGTTATAAAAACCACAACTAACTTATAACTTGGGGTGCACGGTTGGCGCAGTGGTTGAGCGATTGACTGCTGCGCTGCGTGTCGCGGGTTCGATTCCCGCACGGAACAAATATTTGTATGACCTACAGATATTTGTTCCGGCTCTGGGTGTTGTGTATGTGAGTTTATATGTTTGTAAACGCACCCACGATACAGGAAGAAATTCCTAGTGTGGGGCAACGTTTTTTTAAAAAAAGAAAAAGAAAAGAAAGAAAGAACTTGGTAATATAGTAGCTTTATATTATTGAAGGCTTCTTTGCAACTGGATTAATGATTCCGAAGATTACCATTTTTAACCATACAATAATAAGACAATAGAAGAAATGGTCGTTGAAATTCATTAATTTACCCATGATATCATAGATATATTGCATTCAAAACAATCTGCTTAGTCTTTTCCCGAATATGTGGGGATTAGGTTCAAGTCTAACCGGATTCAGCTGTTTTACATGGAAGAACTGCCTATCTGACCTTCACAAACCCAGTAACTGGGTAACACGATACTCCTTGCCAAGACTGGTGTTAAATTTTATGGCTTCTAGATATATTGTTAAAAAAAAGTTTCCTTACCATCTTCTTGCATCTCCTTCTTATAAGTAGAGAAGAAAGTAAGTGCCTTCATCAGCTGGTAGCTCTTGGAAACGGGTATGTTGGTATCATACAGTTTCTTAGTGTTCTTGCAGTCCACATAGAACCACCAGTTGCACTTGAGGATGGTCTGGTCGAAGAGTGTGGACTCGGGGCAGAGGAAGGATTTCATGACGAGGCCATCGTCTGTTAGAGCGCAGACGTGGAACACCTGGAAGTAGAAAAAGATTTATGAGATTGTTGCATTGGGCATATCAGAATAACTGCGCGGCGTTATTAATTCGTTTTACCCCAGTTACCCTGCCCTATCTACCCTACCCTACTTACCCTATCCTACCTACCCTACCCTACCCTACCTACCTTACCCTATTCTACCTACCCAACCTAACCTCCCAATTATTTTTTGAGTATTGACAAATATTGACATAAATATTTATACGATAAAAAAACTTTTTTACAAAAAAATACTACCGACTTCCAAATAAGAAAACTACAAAGTGAAAAATAACTTTATTTTTGGAAGTCGGTGTCTTTCGTAGGTACCATTTTTTTTCGTTATGGACACCGACTTCCAAAAATAAAGTTATTTTTCACTTTGTAGTTTTCTTATTTGGAAGTCGGTAGTATTTTTTTGTAAAAAAGTTTTTTTATTTTTCACTTTTTAGTTGTACCTACCTAATAGGCAAGTTGTTTAGTAAGTTTCCTATAACGCCAGAATAGATTACCCGAATATCATGAAACTTGAACAAAACCGATCAAATGAGAGATCTGCTTACCCCTTAAGAGCATACTGGCGTGATGTTATGTTATGAAATGGTATAAACAATAAACAGACATGCGATTTCAGCAGTCCCGAGAGATTTGCCGTTATTTATTGAAGAGTTCTGTTGTATATCTTCGAAGTTCTTCATCAGATCTTCACCAAATTAAAATGGGACCAATTTCGGAACATACTCTTTCAAACAAAAAAAGAATTTTCAAAATCGGTCCACAATTGACGGAGATATCGGTGAACATACACAAAAAAAAAAAAAAAAAAAACATACAAGAAGTCGAACATAGAACCTCCTCCTTTTTCGAAAGTCGGTTAATAAAGTCAGGTCACTCAATTATTTCTCTCCACTAACACTTAAACTTTATGGTATGGTATTAAAGTTCAAATTAACTTTTAAGTATTGTTACGAATCGTTTGTACGGGAGTATAAAAAAGTGTTGTTTTTAGACTTTTTCAAGCATTTTTTTCTCTCCGTTAGAACCTAACAACAAAAAAAAACACCACAAAAATGAATTAGCAAAATCGGTTCAGTGGTTCTCGAGATTTGCTCTTAGCAACACATTTAGCAATTCATTTTTAGGGTTCCGTACCCAAAGGGTAAAAACGGGACCCAATTACTAAGACTCCACGGTCCGTCTTTCTGTCTGTCCGTCTGTCACCAGGCTGTATCTTATGAACCGTGATAGCTAGGCAGTTGAAATTTTCACAAATGATGTATTTCTGTTGCCGCTATAATAACAAATACTAAACACAGAATTAAATCAATATTTAAGTGGGGCTCTCATACAACAAACGTGATTTTTTTCCGTTTGCGATAATGGTACGGAACCCTTCGTGCGCGAGTCCGACTCGCACTCGGCCGGTTCTTTATATTATAGAAGATAGAATTATAATTTTTCTACCCAGGAAACATCCCTATTTGATATCTAATACTTTTGAACGAGCAATTCTTGTACATATATAATCTAAATCTCGGAAACGGCTTCAACAATTTTCATGAAATTTAGTATGCAGACGGTTTCGGGGGCGGATAAATCGATCTAGCTAGGTTTCATTTTTAGAAAACATCGTTTTCTCTATTTTCACCTGAGCAGAGCTCGGTCGCCCAGGTACATCATTAAAAGATAAAAGTAGAACGCAGGTTACTCTAGTATCCACTTACCATACACCCAAGACTCTCATCGCCGTACAATCCAGGGAAGTACTTCTGGTCACCACAATGGAAGTTGGTCTCCGGAAGATCGACCTTGGACTGGAAGTGATCGTCGAAGTTCTTCTCATAGCCGACAGGGTAGTACTCGCGCGGGGCGTTCATTACCTTGCCGGATATTGGAGTTCTGGAAACCATTATGGAAAGAAATGTTGGAATGGATTAGGACTTAGGGGTGAAGTGTTTCATCTCATATTCAGATTGATTAAATTAAAGATCAAGTGCATCTCCTTGCTTTGAACCCGTATTATTAAAATTAAAGCAGATAATATCATTGTGTATTTAAAGCCCATAAACCGGGCATTCGGCGATACTAAATGGATCGGCACTAAATTCAGGCATGAAATTCAGCGCAAGCTACAAACTAGAAAAAGATGTAGCAACCAGATTTTTTGCATTTGTATGCGCTCTAAATCTATATAAATTTCGTACACCGAGCAAAGCGTATATAAGCAGTGCTTATTTTGATGCTCATAAGCTAATGTTGCGAAACCATCCCATTGTTTTTTGTAGATACCTCAAAAGCTAAAGTTGTCAAAACCTCCAATAGTTTTAATTATACCTTATTTTTTGTTCCTCCAATGAAACTAGACGAAAAAAATGTTAAGGATTAACAAAATCAATTAAAATCTGCTGGTAACCATATGCTTTACATAGTTATAAAAGGATCAGCCTGGAAAGGTATTATTAGCGTTCAGTGTGATGATTCATCATCAATCAGACTTTTAATGTTCCCACTGCTGGGACATAGGCCTCCACTCTGTGAGAGAGGGAATGGGCCTTGTTCCACCACGCGAGCCCAGTGCTTGTTGGTGAATGTCACATGTCTTCGAATAATTGGTTGTAAGACATGCCAGTTTCCTCACGATGTTTTCCTTCACCGTTATTATCGTTAGAGTGATGCTTAGGTCTAAAATGTTATGAACGCATACGAACCTTTTCGGCGGTTTCTGAGGTAAGGCAGCAGTCAATATTTCAGGTTCAGGCTCCTGTTGGAACACGAACGGCTGTTCTGTCGTCGTGGTAGTTGTTGAAGTCGTGGTGGGAGGCGGCACCGGAATGTTCGCGTATTTACTCAACAACTGCTGTTGCCTCAACGCGATCGCCGCTTCAACCGCCTCCATTGATATATTCCCGGCTTTAGCTATGTCTGCTATCTTCGAATTGATTTCTTCCTTATTAAACTTCAACACAGTATCATCTCCGTAACCAGTTATAGAATTGTAATTGTCGACTTTCTTCGTATTATACACAACGTTGTTCGCAATATCGTGGACTTGATGAGGAACAGGGTCTACAAAGTTAGAAAGAGGATGGTTTTGGATGATAGAGTTAGGTGAGTAAGAAGGTGGCATGTGTATTTCTTTGAATACTGGAGCAGGTACGAAAGAAACAGCTTGAGAAGGTGGCATAGGTACAAACGGATTAACAGTAGTCTTTGGGGAAAGATTTGGATGTTCTACTATGACGGGACTTTGTGTGAATTTGACGGGGGAAAATTGCTGTGCTGTCATTTGTGATACCATTTTTGAAATTTGGTTGTGTGATGGATATATCTCACTTTGGTATGCGAGTCCGGGGCCCTTTGACTGTGGGACTTGCAAAGGCGTGTAGATCTTCCGTGTTGGTGCTATAGGTAGTACGGCAAGGTTTTCTTCCTTCGGCGGTAGGGGTTTGAAGGCTGGTATTCCCATGGGCATTGGTTTGGCCATGGTGACGGTGGGGATTTGTCTGGCGATGGGCTGTTCGACGGGGGCCTGGACGACTATGGGCTGCATGGTGGTGGACACTCTTCGGTGCAAGCTGGTCAGCTTGTCCACGGCAGATTGGTTCGGTCGGTTGGCAGGAGGGCTTGGACGCATGATTCTGTTCTGTTTACCACGCTTCTGGAATTAGGAAAAAGTAATATTAGGAAGAGTCTTTGCAAAATTGACAAATGTAGTCACATTATCCCAATTGGATATATGGTCAAGGCATCCGTCATAGATAAACATAAGAAACGAACACTTGTTCATTAAATTCTAAGGCCATTTGCTTAACCAATCACGTTAGATAAGATAAGATATTTATTTTTGTAAAAACATGAGTATACTCGAGTGTAGTAGTAGTTGAATTGCATGGTCTTAAAATAACATTTGGTAATAGGTTCTACATGTTTTGCCTTTCAGGGCGTACAAAAAATTGTATTTGGTCATATTAACCGTTTGTATTTATACAATTATCAAAAAAAAAAAAATTTAACCCACTTTCATGCAGTCGATTATAAACAATCTATAGAAAAACCTTAAAACTAAAAAAATGGTACAGTTTTGAGATTGAGGAAATGTCATAATGATAGGCACTAAGTACGATCATTTAAAAATTCTGTTAAGCTATAATAATATTTGGCTATCAGGTATTTTTTTTGTTGTAGTTTAAATAGAGTTGTGGGCATTTGTCTAATAGGTTTAGGGATTTTATTGTAAATATCTGGTGCTAAAGAGAAAATACTTTTACGCATGAGTGCCGTGGTTGATCTTACTGTCCATAATTTATTGTTATCCCGTCGATTGCGGATTGAAACATCTGATAGTTTTTTAAATAGTTTGGGATTGGATTGTACGAAATTAGCCACTTCAAAAATAAACAAGGAAGATAGATTTAAAATATTGTATTTAATAAAAAATGGTAAGCAACCATCCGTTTTTTTTAAGCCGAACATAGCCCTAATGCACCTTTTTGTGACCTAAAAACTATTTCCTTATTAGTTGAATTGCCCCAAAATATAACGCCGAACCTTAATATTGAGCCGACAATTCCGTGGTAAGCAGTAATCAGCGCAGTGGTACTTATGATGGGTTTTAGTTTATAGAGTGCGTAGGTAGAAGAACAGACTTTTTTATTTAATTCTTCTGTATGTGCTTTCCAGTTAAGACGTTTGTCAATAGTTATACCTAAGAATTTAGCTGTGTCTACCTTTTGTATTACTATCCCTTGGTGAGTAACATTGATGTTTGGTGATGCCAAACGTTGGCTGAAGAACATAACTTTTGTTTTTTCAAGGTTGATTATATTTAACCAGTTAACCAATGACTTCAATGTATTGTTAATTTGGTTATCATAGGTGTCTTTATTTTTACAATTTACTGTGACCGTGCTGTCATCGGCAAAGAGTGATACTGGATATTTCGTTACTTTCGGAAGGTCATTTATATATATTATAAATAACAATGGACCTAATACACTTCCTTGTGGAACTCCATATTTAACTATTTGTTTCTTTGATGAATACGTTTCTTCATTTTTAGTGTGAATGTTTACTTTAGCAATTTCAGTATATTGTTGTCGGTTTTTTAGATACGACTCTATGAGATTTAGTATGTTGCCTCGAATTCTATACGCTTCCAGTTTACTTATGAGAATGTCATGGTTAACATAATCGAAAGCCTGGGTCATGTCGCAGTAAATTGAACATACTGGCGTCCTTTTCCCTTTTCGGTGACGCTAGCCATAACATTATTTATAAAATCAAAAATAGCCATGTTTTTTGTTTTATTCCTGCGGAAGCCTTTCTGGTCTTCCGTAAGAATATTTAGTTTTTCTAAATAGTTATAAATTTGGTTATATATGTATTTCTCAAAAACTTTTGAAACTATGGAAATAAGCGCAATTGGTCTATAACAGTTCATATTCAGTTTGTTATTTTTTTTGAAGATTGGTCTGACAATAGAAGTTTTTAGCTTTTCAGGGTATGATCCTGTACTTATACACAAGTTAATGATATGGCTTAGGTGATCACATATATGATATGCGACATATTTTATAATCCTAGTTGAGATCCCATCGTACCCAACACTTGTCGTATTTTTTAGCGATCTTATAATTTTAAGCACGTCGAATGGAGTACTTGGCGCCATAAACATTGATTTACTTGATTTAGAAATATTTTCAGTTACTTTTTTACCAGAACTTGGTATCGATTTATTTTTTCTAAAACGAAATTGTTGAAAGCATCTGCGATCTCCTGTGGACTGGTTATTGTTTTATTGTTTGTTTCGATGGAAGTAATAGTATCCTTTGGTAGATTAGTTTTTGACCTATTTATAATTGCCCATGTAGCTTTCGATTTATTAGTAGCTGTTTTTATTTTGTGTTCGTTGCGTTGCACGTTGGAGCAAAAACGCAACCAAAATGACTGTTACACGGCACCATATTATAAAAAAACAATCGTTGCATATTTTTAAGTCATTTGAACCAAATACGGTGAAGTTTCCTCTAATACTAGTCATAATGGTCCAATCAGGTGTCGGTTTTCATATAAAAAATAGCATTACATCTCCACAAGTCCGTAATAACAGTTATTTTTAACATAATTGTCTTTTAAATTACTCCTCTTGGCTACTCTTGGTTGTTGCAATCGCAATTGGTGTGAATGGGTTTTTATTTTGCATAGAGTAGGTCAATATTGTTATGCTTTTGTTTTATATTAATGGATTGTATAATAAGTAACTGTTTACAAATCAAGATAGGAAGTGATTTGTCTTTTTAACCGACTTTCGAAAAAGGAGGAGGTTCTATGTTCGACTTCATGTATGTATTTTTTTTGTGTATGTTCACCGGTATCTCCGTCAATTGTGAACCGATTTTGAAAATTTTTTTTTTGTTTGAAAGAATATGTTTCGAAATTGGTCCCATTTTAATTTGGTGAAGATCTGATGAAGAACTTCGGAGATATACAACATAACTCTTCAATAAATAACAGCAAATCTCTTGGGACTGCTGCAATCGCATGTCTGTTTATTGTTTATACCATTTCATAACATAACAGCACGCCAGTACGCTCTTAAGGGGTAAGCAGATCTCTCATTTGACCGGTTTTGTTCAAGTTTCATGATATTCTGGTAATCTATTCTGGCGTTATAGGAAACTTACTAAACAACTTGCCTATTAGGTAGGTACAACTAAAAAGTGAAAAATAAAAAACTTTTTTACAAAAAAATTCTACCGACTTCCAAATAAGAAAACTACAAAGTGAAAAATAACTTTATTTTTGGAAGTCGGTGTCTTTGGTAAGTACCATTTTTAAGTTATGGACACCGACGAGTTATTTTTCACTTCGTAGTTTTTTTATTTGGAAGTCGGTAGTATTTTTTTGTTAAAAGTTTTTTTTGGTAAATATGTTGGCCCGGTTTATAGTTAGTTAGATGCCACCGTCTATGCAATTGAGAGATGCAGTTTCAACTGCATACAATATAACAGGCACTTAAAGCTTAAGTGTTTGTGAAGTTTAACGTTTCTGTCCCTGTTTGTCGCTGATGATGACTGCCTTTATAGACTGCTGGGCATGGATTTCTTCATTGTGATACAGTGATTGATGAGCCCAATATTCCTTTTCTTCGTCATCTTGGTCTCAATATTATCAATGATTCTATCCTAACCTAATGCCTAAAGGACAGACTTTCGAATCCCCTATCATTATTACAGTTATATTGTATTTTATTTTCTCACCTCCTGCTTAACATTTGTTCTGGATGGGTCGGCGAGGACGTTGGCTGGGGGTCCATTCTTGACGCTGACAGACCGCCGCCGGCTGGGGTCTAAGTTTGTAAGAGACTGCTCAAAACCCAGCTCATCACCCAGACTGAAACCTGGAAACGACAAAGTAATACATTAGATTAATCAAGTTAAAATATATTTTGAACTAGAGTGAGAAATTATATCAGTATGGTTCTAGTCTATAGGCCTTTCTTGGCTGAATACTGGAACAATTTTTTTTTTTATATAATAATAATAATAATAAATTTATTTAAAATCATTTGGTATAACAATAATTACAATTTTTGCTTAAATCTATGTCAAGTTCACACGTGTTATGTGCCTGAACTAGGTAATCCTGTGTTTCAGGCGAAAAGAGTACTTTTTTTTTTAATAATTACTGAAAATCAAATATAAGGTGGTCTTAGGTATTTTTTTAAGGGTGTAAATAATACAATAAAATTCTTATTTTCTAACATCTTAGATACTAATACCTATTTTAATACAAGTAATAACTTCTCTGTATCTTCATAGGACATATTTTGTAGAATTTCTTTGAGAATTCTCTTACAGTTACAATAATTTAGGGAATATATTTGAAAACTATATTTGCTATCGACACACTAAGGCCCGCTTACACCACCTTGGATTATCTTACAATCTCCGATTTACTAGCTAATACCTCTAATTAGGTATGTATGATATATTTAATTTTGTACATTTATAATATACTAGCTTCTGCCAGCGGCATCGCCCGCGTGAATGTCGAAAATTGTCCCGAGGGAACATATTCCCGGGATAAAAAGTATCCTATGTGCTATTCCTGATCTGATCTCTGTGCCAAATTGAATCCAGATTCGTTCAGTAGTTTTTGCGTGAAAGAGTAACAAACATACATACATCCATCCTCACAAACTTTCGCCTTTATAATATTAGTAGGAAGTATGATTTATCCTCGTGTTAGCAACTAACTCTAAGTTATGTTTTTGGCGCAAGAGGGCCTAAGAAAAAGATGTCCAAAAAGCTCATGTTTCTGAATTTGGCCATTTAAGGTTACACTAGTCGAAAATTCTTCCATACAAACGTAGTCTGGGGATTATTCCACTGTTTGACGATGTACGTTCAAAATAAAAAGTGATATCAGTTTGTCTCATCATTATCTAGCCCTTTAAGGAAGCAAAAAAGTAAGAAAAGAAAATATTTGAAAGTCATGAGCGTCGAAAGTTCCACATTTCGACACTAATTTTAACGCATTTTTGGGCGCGAATAAATACCATAAGAAGACGTAAAATTGCAAAACGGCCTCCATACAGGGATTCGTAGTTCAACAATGCATATAATTTTATTTTGAACAGATAGATTTAGTAGTTTTTTCATGATATCTAGACTGCCAAAGGTCTGTTTATAACATTTCGCGCGCTCGGTTTCGTCCTAAATCATTATCCATTTAGCTACTAATTTGCAAAAGTGTGTATTCGTACGCAAACTAGCTTCCTACTGCTCATCATAGCATCTATCTCTGCCGCACGTGTTGTCGGTTGATATAAAATGCATTTTAACCCCGCGCACAAAATAGTTCGTGCCGTCGACTAGTGTACCCTTAAACGCTTTTGGTTGATAACGTGTTGCGCTTGCGCCGGCCCGAATTATCATGACACAAGAGTAGGAAGATAATAACTATAGCCCAGGCATCTTTAGATGGTTTTTCTAGTCATCGAGTTACCAAAATTTGAATTCTCAGATAGATTTTATTTGTTGTATCTATGATGTAAAATCATTTCTTAGGTAGATACTCCTCTTTTATTCTCTTTGAATATGTTTGGTGGCACAGTTACCTACTTTTATAAATACGCTTTCGGCAAACTCTACAGCGGAATCAAGTAATTACTATCAATTGCTTCTCAACTTTCACTTAGCAAAGATGTGCTGACCATGAGTACTGTCTATTAAACCATTGTTTCTAACCTTCAGAGTCTTTCAATTTGGCAATGTATGTAGACATAGATGGTTAAGAAAATTGAGACACATCTTACAAAAAAATTTGGTTTAGATAAAATCTGAAATGCGACAAAAAGTGCGTCTGGAATACCAGTAGCATTTTGTACGAACAAGCGATCTATTTGTTATGGGTATGCAAGAAAAGCTACTTCAATATATTTTTTTGCCTTGGACGTATTTCATTAAGGCGATTACACACTGCAACCGATCTTTATCTGAAATCGAGGTCCGAGTTCCATCCGAATTGGAAATGTACTGATTTCAGACGGACGGAATTTCGATACAGTGCGTAACCTAACTACAAGAAGTACTACGGCTACTTTGGATCGACATTTCTCGGATTCGAATTGAATGTAGTACGTAACCGCCCTTACGCAGATTGCACCAAACTCTGGTACCTATTAATAAATTGTCTTCACTCTTGATTTTATTCTCAGTTGCCTCATTGAAAACAACGACGACCACAAAAATCTAAATACTGACTTTTTGTTTCCTGGGATGCAAAAAAAGGAAAATAGGTAACTTACGAGTAGACCTATTATGACATTCAGGTCTTCAAACATCTACTTTTATCTTTTCTTTATGTAGGCCTTATCTTTCTAAACCTCGTCGTAGCCCGCGATGAAAAATACTTATTAATATTTCTACGTCTTCTTACATCGTTCTCACATATATTATGTAATTTGCCAACAAGAATGATGTAACCAAATACTTGTAATTAAAACTGATGGAAAAGCGTGTCCGTGGAGTTTCTAGCACGTTCATCTCCATAGAGACCTACTGCATGACGATTGCGAATGTGCAACTAGATTCACCTTTTGTTTGACTATTTTGATTGCAGATACCAGGGGTGTGACCATAAGCTCTTAGAGCGGTATCAACTTGAGATCAAATAAGGGACAGATGTATCTGACTTGTATATATCTGTCACTTACTCGATATCAAATTGATACCACTCTAAGAGCTTATGGTCACCCCCCTGATATCAACACGTTTTGATTTGATTTTGATTTGTATGTCTTCTTTTGGAAGGGCCCAGGTGTTTCAATTTATTTGAAGGTTCGTGAAGCACAAAATAAGAAAAAAGAACTCACCTAAGCTAGCATGTGCCTTGATGCCTCCAAGATTTCGTACCCTGAACAGGCTGGACTTTTTGAAGGCGCAGTTGATTTTGAAGCCGAAATCTGATTCTAGCACACATGTTGGTTGCACGATTTCTGGAAACAAAGAAAAGAATACGTTAGGAGATATTTTTAAACAGATTTGAACATTATTAGTAAATACCATAAACATAAAAAACCGGCCAAGTGCGAGTCGGACTCGCGCACGAAGGGTTCCGTACCGTTATCGCAAAAAACGGCAAAAAAAAAAAACGTATGTTGTATGGGAGCCCCTCTTAAATATTTATTTTATTCTGTTTGTGATTTGTTGTTATAGCGGCAACAAAAATACATCATCTGTGAAAATTTCAACTGTCTAGCTATCACGGTTCATAAGATACAGCCTGGTGACAGACAGACGGTTCGCGGAGTCTTAGTAATAGGGTCCCGATTTTACCCTTTGGGTACGGAACCCTAAAAAGTGAGATAAAGCCATTATCATCCTTCTAGACTTGTCCAAATGAATTTCGTATTAGTGCATCAGTTCTTCTTCCTCCATACAATCTCTATTAAAAATCATCTTAGTAGTCCTAATAATTAATTATCTCCATTTAGGCAGGATAGTAAGGGGTTATATTGGGTGAATGGTTACATCTTTAACCAATTAATTGTGTAGTCACCAATCCATTTGTTAGGCAAGGTAAATAACAGTTATTGCGTAAGGAATTACATTTTCAAAATAATGTGTATGGTTGGAGGAAGGCCATAATATAATATAATGAGCCTACCATTTTCCCACTGCTGGGATACTTGCCTCCTCTCTGTGATAGAAAATGGACCGTAATCTACCACGCGGGCCCAGTGCGGGTTTTTTTTATGTGGGACAATCTCAACGCACTATACCCAAACCACTACAACTCCTAAAAGCCAGAATCAACAGTGGCGACCACCAGAAAAGCGCCGAGGCAATGAAGCTCGACGAAGTCCTGGCGAATGAATTTAACGTCTTGGAATCCGCAACGAAATTAATCAGAAAGGAGGAGTAGGAAAAAAATACATATTTTCCACTTCCCTCCATATCAAGCAGTGCAGCAGCACGAAGGGCCGTATATAACTGGGATAAGCCCAATTGCCTAGCACCACGAACAAAATTATCATTAATATTAATGGATTGGTGGGTGTTACCCAGTTACTGGGTTGTGGAGGTCAGATAGGCAGTCGCTCCATGTAAAACACTGGTACTTAGCTGAATCCGGTAAGACTGGAAGCCGACCCCAATATAGTTGGGAAAAGGCTAGGCAGATGATGATTAATGGGTCCTAATATTGTGAACTGTTATATTTTATTTTATTTTTTATTTGTTAGGTATGGCAAAAACGCTTGAACGCACGGAAATTTGTTCTAGTTTCTACAAGGTCCGTAGGTATAGTAAATAACTTTATTATCCAACCTAACATTGTGTTCATTCAAAGAATACACTCCCATAAGATATGATGTGCAGATTGTATATATTTGCATTGAACATTGACATAGAGGCGAGGCAACTAATTGGGGGGTTAATAATTGGGGCGTTGATAATGTGTAATGTCACATGTCTTCGAATTTTCAGGTCTAGGACATGCCGGGAGGAAGGCCAGCGTTTTATTAATAGTAGTTAATTCGGCTCCCGTATCAAGTTATATTTCACCCACAAATATGTTTGGTAACATATTCCACCATCACCATGGCATACACTCCCATAAGATATGATGTGCAGATTGTATATATTTGCATTGAACATTGACATAGAGGCGAGGCAACTAATTGGGGGGTTAATAATTGGGGCGTTGATAATGTGTAATGTCACATGTCTTCGAATTTTCAGGTCTAGGACATGCCGGGAGGAAGGCCAGCGTTTTATTAATAGTAGTTAATTCGGCTCCCGTATCAAGTTATATTTCACCCACAAATATGTTTGGTAACATATTCCACCATCACCATGGCATACACTCCCATAAGATATGATGTGCAGATTGTATATATTTGCATTGAACATTGACATAGAGGCGAGGCAACTAATTGGGGGGTTAATAATTGGGGCGTTGATAATGTGTAATGTCACATGTCTTCGAATTTTCAGGTCTAGGACATGCCGGGAGGAAGGCCAGCGTTTTATTAATAGTAGTTAATTCGGCTCCCGTATCAAGTTATATTTCACCCACAAATATGTTTGGTAACATATTCCACCATCACCATGGCATACACTCCCATAAGATATGATGTGCAGATTGTATATATTTGCATTGAACATTGACATAGAGGCGAGGCAACTAATTGGGGGGTTAATAATTGGGGCGTTGATAATGTGTAATGTCACATGTCTTCGAATTTTCAGGTCTAGGACATGCCGGGAGGAAGGCCAGCGTTTTATTAATAGTAGTTAATTCGGCTCCCGTATCAAGTTATATTTCACCCACAAATATGTTTGGTAACATATTCCACCATCACCATGGCATACACTCCCATAAGATATGATGTGCAGATTGTATATATTTGCATTGAACATTGACATAGAGGCGAGGCAACTAATTGGGGGGTTAATAATTGGGGCGTTGATAATGTGTAATGTCACATGTCTTCGAATTTTCAGGTCTAGGACATGCCGGGAGGAAGGCCAGCGTTTTATTAATAGTAGTTAATTCGGCTCCCGTATCAAGTTATATTTCACCCACAAATATGTTTGGTAACATATTCCACCATCACCATGGCATACAAGAGAATGATGATGATGATCCTTGAAAAAATAATTGCAGATATAAAATGTTTTAAAATGTGTTTAAAAATAAATTAATTCACACTCAATTTAGAGGGTCAGACATTTAAAAGCAGATAAAAAATACTTTTTTTACAATCACTCAAGCAAAAATCACTTAGGTTGGTAAGTAATCAAGTGGGCGCAAAATTGGCCAATTAATCATATCGCGTATTTATAATTATTTAGGTTTCAAGGTCCCTGATTTCCATTCTTTTAAGAAGTTAATCCAAATATGATCTAAAGTTTCCTTTAGGCCGCGTTTAAACTGGGCGAGTTTAAAGTCTAGTAAGAATATCAGAATAATTTGTTAGATAAGCAAACAATATGTTATAAGTTTGAATAACACACTATATTAGCGAGGCAAGGGATAATGAAGTTAGCATCCCTGGTTAAATTAGCAACATTTTCTTCCAAAGCACACTAATTTAATCCAAAGACGCGGGGATGCGCCCCTGATAAGCCTTGATTACATCTTCTCATGTATGTATAATAAACACATAAACATGCGCACGCGCATCCTATTGCTAAATAACGCACTTAGTGGTAATTATAGACGGAACATTTTTCCGGCGAAACGTAACTGTGAGTCCAGGATACTGGGTGGCCTAGATTTCTCTTCGCCCTAAGTAGGAGTGCTGTTGGTCTTGAGTCACTATGTAAGTTAAATTGAGAAGTTTGACTGTTGCATCCTTTTATGAATACTGTATGTTATTGTGGTAGTAGGTACACGAGATAATCTATACTAATATCTATACTAATACTAATACTAATCTATACTATATTATATTATTAATTATTTAATATTATAAAGCTGAAGAGTTTGTTTGTTTGTTTGTTTGTTTGAACGTGCTAATCTCAGGAACTACTGGTTGGAATTGAAAAATTATTTTTGTGTTGGATAGTCCATTTATCGGGGAAGGTTATAGGCTATATAACATCACGCTACAACCAATAGGACCCGAGCATAAATGAAAAATGTTGCAAAAACGGGCAAAAATATTCCTTTTTGAGAGCTTTTGTTGCGTGCGCTGCGTAAACGGTTTAAGTTACGCAAATATAATGTTTGATGGAATTGTTCTTCTTTAAAAGTTCTAAGAAAAAGTCCGCGACAGCATATGTCTATCTTTTAAGATTGACTCACAATAGCAGCTTTTATGTTCTCAATTTTAATTAGATCGCCGCCGCCGGTAGAAACAAAAGTTTACAGGTTACGTTCGTATAGTACTAAGGGTAGGTAGGGTAGGGTAGGGTAGGTGTAGGGTAGGTGTAGGGTAGGTGTAAGGTAGGTGTAGGGTAGGTGTAGGGTAGGTGTAGGGTAGGTGTAGGGTAGGTGTAGGGTAGGTGTAGGGTATGTGTAGGGTAGGTGTAGCGCAGGTGTAGGGTAGGTGTAGACGGGAGCGAAGCCGCGTGGGACAGCTAGTCAATAATACAAAATTGGAGGATCAACATCAAATATTTTAAAAACCATGATGTAGCCACGACCCACATCATTGGTAAATTGATGCAAAGAGAATTTTTTGATTCGGAAGACCTTAGGAGCTAAATAAAGAAGACTAGTCGACACCGGCTATCGCTGAAAACCAGCGCTGTGGCTCTGCCTTGCACGCGAGTCCCAGCATAAATGCTTAGCGATGACCTTTTTGCGTGGTTGTGGCGCATACTCTGTATTTGTATTTAAGCTTTCCTTTGTTTTATTTTTTATGAGATGCGTCGTGCCTGGCGCAAATAAACGTTTTTTTCTTTCTTTCTTTCTTTAGCTAGATCAAAGAGAATCATAATACAAGATAGAAGAAAAAAGTAGTAGTATTTCCTAGTGCCAGAAGACAGGCCTAGAAAACGCTGGTGCAATGACCTAGCTAGACTCGTTCTTAATTGATTGGGCGGTGAAGGTGGTAGACAAGATTGAAAAGAAAAGCATGGACCTTAAAATCCTTGTAACGCAATCGTGTACTCCCATTATGGAGTCTCTTAAGAATAGTGTTATCTAGAATCTAATTAAAACAAAATCGTGATTGTTACTTAACCTCGGTACTTAAAGGTCTTAAGTCAGAGTATAGCCCTTTGTTAATGTACCTTTCAAGCCACAGAACTCACTTATTTTAATAACTCAAATCATAATTATGTTAAAAAGGTCCACTGCAACATTTTTGAAGCCTATTTCCTCAACATATCAGGTTTTATTACGTCATGTCTGGCACAAATGAATTCTTTCTCTTCCTTCTTTAGCATTGCCTTAAAGGCAATGACTAATACTCGTATAGAGTCGCCATCTATACAATATAACTGTCAGGCTTAGTACGTATCTTGCAAGAGCAAAACTCTGAAGAGCAACTATTAAACAAACATCGTTATCGTATACAGAAGTTTTAGATTTTTTGGCAGTTTTGTTTTTAAATAAGTGAATTCGATAAATTACAGTGTTTATCTAATTTTTAACCGACTTCCCAAAAAGGAGGAGGTTTTCAATTCGACTGTATTTTTTTTTTTTATGTGTGTTACCTCAGAACTTTTTACTGGGTGAACTGATTTTGATGATTCTTTTTTTATTTTATTTTAAAGCTGGTGCTTGTCGTCTGGTCCCATTTAATTTTCTTCAAGATCTGGTGAAGAACTTCAGAGATATTCATCAGAACTCTTCAAAAAATTACGGCAGATCACTCGGGATAGATGCAATAGCAATTCTGTTTATTGTTTACACCACTTCATAACATAACATCACACTGGTACGCTCTAAACAGGTACTCAGGTGTGAACAGTTCACCCTGGTATACTCTCATTCCATGGGTTTTGTTTAAGTTTCATGTTATTAGGTTAATCTATTTTGTATTCTCTTTGGGTATTATATTCTTTGGGTATGCTACCTAGCCTATAGAACTGGTCTATTATGAACCACAACTAAAAAGTAAAAAATTAAAAAACTTTATTACAAAAATACAACCGACTTCAAAATAAAAACACTACAAAGTGAAAAATAACTTAAATTTTGGAAGTCGTTGTCAAAAAAAAACGAAGAAACAAAAGCAGAAACACCGACTTCCGAAATTTAAGTTATTTTTCACTTTGTAGTGTTTTTATTTTGAAGTCGGTTGTATTTTTTGTAAAAAAGTTTTTTTATTTTTATTTTCGTATTTACCTGTGGTTATCTACAACTAAACTTCATTTTTTTGTGGGGGCCTGGTGACCTGTAACACAGGTTTTTTTGAAAAACCTACTTCAGGCACCAGTCTCTTTGTTAATTTTAAGGTAACCAATGTAAAGAGAAAATAAATGAAATGAAATATTGAAATATTGATAACCAGCGATCGATTAGCAAACGATTGTGTACCTACCATACCTACATTGTAGGTTATGTCAACTTTTATGACATAAAGCGTTTGATAGCGCGGTGATTGCTGATTGCTGTTTCTTTAACTTTAAGGCCGTTAAATACACATAATTTTATCGATAAAAACACCTCACATAAGGGGTGTAATCACCACAACCTCAAAGATAGAGCAATTTTAGTACATGAGTTACTTATTAAGATATTTACTCTAACAACCATTACGGACCTAGGTCTCACATGTATCACGCCACATTTAATGTTATTTGTACAGCCAAATCATAGAGAATCTAAAAAAAAATATTCAACAAATACATATAAGATATTTTTGGCTTAGTGGTATCGGCCGCGACTTATAAGTTGTAAATGAAAAAAAAAATGTAGTTGACATCCACCAACCCGCATTGAGACCGCGTGGAGGATTACGGCCCATCTCCTCTCACAGAGAGGAGGCCTGTTTCCCAGCAGTGGGATTATTAAGGCTGATGATTATGATTTTCGTATAGCCATAAAAGGCAATTTTAAAGCGTAATTTAACAAGTTTTTTTATATTTATATCTTAAAACTAGCTGTCCCACGCGGCTTCGCTCCAGTCAACTGGCTACCTACCTACCCATCTACCCTACCTACCCTACATACATGATTGTTGTGTAACTTAAACCGTTTACGCAGCGCACGCAACGGAAGCTCTCAAAAAGGAATATGTTTGCCCGTTTTTGCTACATTTTTCATTTATGCTCCGCTCCTATTGGTCGTAGCGTGATGTTATATAGCCTATGACCTTCCTCAATAAATGGGCTATCCAACACAAAAATATTTTTTCAATTTCCGTCAGTAGTGCCTGAGATTATATTATATATTATATTACATAGTAAGTATAGATACTGCAAAAAAAATATAGAAAAAGTTTTATTCTCCAGATTAGTAGTCAGTGTAGATACATGCGAAGACGGGGCGGGCTGGCTACTGACAAATATTCGTGCCCGTGCATCTAGCAATGCGTTCTGAGCACAAGTTTCGGCTGTTCACGAGCAGTCATGTTCTATGAGAAAAAGGCAACACTCGAAGTCACACTTGGTTTCGGGAAGTTTTAATAATGCTGTCTAGAATATAATAGAATAGAATAGAAAACATTTATTCGACACAGACACAACACAACAACAATAATCACAAAGTAACAGAGAAGAATAGTAAAAAAAAGTACAAACAGTGTTTAAGAATTATTGCGCCTGGCGTGCCCATACCGAAAGGGTTACCAACTCAGCATTTGCTGGGCGTCAGACACCCAGCGCTGGTTTTCAGTTGGCACCCCGCTAGTGACACACTGACGTGGGTAAATAAAATAGATAGCTGTCTCTAGCAGTGAAGGCCGAGGTGTTCTGTGCTCTGTGATAAAAACAGTTCAAATTTTGTCGGTTCCCAGCCCTTAGACCTTCACTTCCGCGGTCCATACCTTGAAGAGTGGTTGACCTGGGTTGACTTGCTACCTGCCCGAGATAATATATAAAAAGTCATATACAATTATTTTGGTTTCTGAAAATAGAGGTTATACACGGAAGTAGACAGTAAGAGGTTTTTGTTTGGGGGTCACACTTGGAAAGGGGATTTTATTGCGTTTAATGACCTTTGAGGACATTTGTTCATTCAAAATAGCTGATGACTGCATTAGCCTCACCTCGTTTTTACGGCAATGGATTGTAACTACTGGTAATTACTGTAGGGCCATTCATTTGCTTACACGTATATAACAATAATATCTATGCTTATCCTAGGTAAACCCATTGTTTGTCCATAAAACATGATTATAGTTACTAACTAGCTGTTCCACGCGGCTTCGCTCCCGTGGACCAACCCACAAGACCCGGTTTCGGGATTTAAAAATAGCCTATGTTACTCAGGAATAATGTAGCTTTCTAATGGTGAAAGTATTTTTCAAATCGGTCCAGTAGTTTCGGAGCCTATTCGGTACAAACAAACAAACAAAAAAATCTTTCCTCTTTATAATATTAGTATAGTTATAAGTATAGACATGATTTCATCATCACCATCAGCGTATTAATGTTCCCACTGCTGGGACACAGGCCTCCTCGCTGTGAGTGGAAATCAGTGCAGGTCGGTGGATTTCACATATCTTCGAATTTTTGGTTCTTGACATGCCGGTTTCGTCACGGTGTTTTCCTTCACCGTTTTTAGAGCAGTGGTGATGAAATAATTTACACAAAGTAAAGCGCCTGCCTGGGTTCGAACCCAAAACCTAAGACACGTAAGTCGGGGGCCACCACTGCTCTATATTTGATTTAAAGTCGGGTAATTACCAATTAAAAGATTAACTATATAAATCTCTTAAAAAACAGAATTCTACACAGTAAGATGTTGAAAGCTATAGTAGGAAGCTGGCAAACGGCTACCTCTGGGATGTCAGAAAATAGAGAAGCTTCAAAGACTTGAACTACTGTATTTCAACTACATAGCGACACATAATCAAATCACTTATAAAGGTCTTTATAGGCTCGGCTCACGATTGCGCACTGTTTATTTACTTCTGCTTTAATAATACAATATTATTAAGTATAGGCCGAGGCCTACATAAGCTTTTAACACAGTATAAATATGGACGAACAGTACGGCAACTACCTACAAACGCTCAAAACGGCACACTCACACAAACATGCGCATTGACGAGACCCCTAAGCGGCTCGCACGACTGACAGCACCGCGGACGCTGCTTAGCGGTCTCTCAATGCGCATGTTTGTGTGAGTATGCCGTTTCTACTGTTTGTAGGTAGATTCCATACTGTTTGTATCTTTATACTGTGCTTTTAATCCGATGTTTATCTTGGTAGTCAAGAAGGAATTATTATTGGTGATGCTCTTCAGAAAGGCCAGGTGCGCAGTATTCATAACCGGCGTGCGTATATGGCTAAATGTATGAATAAAAAAAACTTTTGTTGTCTTTGGTAGATACATTGTTTTGCGTTATGGACACCGATTTCCAAAAATAAAGTTATTTTTCACTTTGTAGTTTTCTTATTTGGAAGTCGGTAGTATTTTTTTGCAAAAAAGCTTTATTATTTTAACTCTTTTTAGTTGTACCTACCTAATAGGCAAGTAGTTAAGTAAGATGCCTTTAATGCCAGAATAGATTACCCAAATATCATGAAACTGAACATAGCCGGTGAAAAGAGAGTGTACCAAGGTGAACTGTACACATCTGCGTACCCCTTTAGAGCGTTCTGGCGTGATGTTATTTTATGAAATGGTATAAACAATATACAGACATGCGATTGCAGCAATCCCGAGAGATTTGCCGTTATTTATTGAAGAATTATGCTGTATATCACCGAAGTTCTTCACCAAATTTAAATGGGTCCAATTTTGGAACATACCCTTTCAAACAAAAGTATAATTTTCAAAATCGGTCCACAATTGACGGAGATATCGGTTAACATACATAAAAAATATACATAATGTCGAACATAGAACATAGAACCTCCTTTTTGGTAAGCCGGTTAAAAATTAACCGAAAGAAGTATGTAAGGATCGTACCAGGTGGCGTTCTATAGTTTCTGCCTACGATTAATCAAGTAGCTGTGCGTTGCTGATAATAATGTCACTCAACAAAAAATAAACAAAATTATTTTCAAAATACTTAGAGGAGCTCGTGGCTGTTATTAGCCGCACGGATCGATCATCAAGGTTAAGCAACGCTTGACTAGGTCGCTCTGTGGATGGGTGACCATTTCAACATACCTAGTTTCCTCCGTGCCTCGGAAAGAACGTTAAGCCGTTGGTCCCGGCTGTCATTTGAAGATCTTTGGCAGTCGTTACGGGTGGTCAGAAGCTTGAGATCTGACACCAGTCTTGCCAAGAGGTACCGTGTTACCCAGTTACTGGGTTGTGGAGGTCAGATAGGCAGTCGCTCCATGTAAAACACTGGTACTTAGCTGAATCCGGTAAGACTGGAAGCCGACCCCAATATAGTTGGGAAAAGGCTAGGCAGATGATGATGACTTTCAAAATACTTAACGGACTGATCAGAGATTTCGATTTTAATAACGGTGCTTTGGTAATGGATTTTGAACGGTTAAAAAGAAAGGAGAGCAGTTTTTTGGGTCTGCTATATAAATCATAAAAAAATATTAAAAAGGCGTGGTAAATAACGGTGGTTGATTAACAGAACCATTTTTTAGGATTCCGTAGTCAACAAGGAACTCTTATTCACCATGTCCGTCTGTCCGTCCGCAGCTTAGCTCAGAGATACTAAGTACTAGAAAGCTATAGTTTGGCATGGTATACATAGCACGCCGACAAAGTGGTAAAATAAAACAAAGCTTTTTCCTCCTGTACACGTAAAGTGGGGATGTTTTTTTTCTCGTCTATCCCATGATGTGGGGTATCGTTGGATTGGCCCTTTGAACATATTACGGGTCTGTGAAAACCACTTTTCGATTAAGGGATCTGTTAGCTTAAAATGGCTAATTGTTGTTAGAGTCAAGTGTCCTCCCCCCTTGCCAGCTAAATGGTTCCAAAAAAGAAGAATAGATAGGTGAAAAAAAACGCGGCAGTAGTAGGTATATTTAAAGGAAAACTATCACAGCTAAGTAGGCTTTACAAGTTTACGAGTAATAGTCGACCAATTTATAAAATGTACTTGGAAAAGTAATTTTATCGTATATGGACAACAGAATTCAAACGGCAAAGTTATTTTTGTGTCTTCGTTTGAGCCATGTGCCGTGCTTTCATTGTTTATGAACTTTAGTAATGTAACCTATTTATGTTGGTGAATATAGTTGTTTATATGGAACCCTCTGTGCGTGAGTCAGACTCGCACTTAGCCGGTTTTTTGATTTATTACATTGCACGTAACAAGAACAATCGTGACTGGTTTTAAATATGCTTATCGGTTATTATATAGACTTTTATTTATACAATTTTATTCTTACAATGATTAATTTGTTGGACCTGCATTTTTTAGGGTTCCGTACCCAAAGGGTAAAAACGGGACCCTATTACCAAGACTCCGCGACCCGTCTGTCTGTCTGTCTGTCCGTCTGTCTGTCACCAAGCTGTATCTAATGAACCGTGATAGCTAGGCAGTTGAAATTTTCACAGATGATTTATTGCCGCTATAACAACAAATACTAAAAACAGAATGAAATAAATATTTAAGTGGGGCTCCCATACAACAAACGTGATATTTTTGGCGTTTTAGCGATAATGGTACGGAACCCACTTTGCGCGAGTCCGACTCGCACTTGGCCGGTTTTTTGTTCTTATTTATTCCTTCTTCAAAAGCGTAGCTTCAGTTATTATTTGTAACTTGAATGTTATTGTATAATAGGCTACCAATATCAAATGGCATGGATAACTGTATTAATATTATGAATTTAAGGCGCGTCCCCGAGCAAAACGCCGCGCTAGTCGAATTTTGTGCAGTTTTTAAGAGCTATCTAGTCTTTATTTAAAAAGAAATATCAATTAATAAAAATTCATTAAATTTCTACATAATGTTGATTCTAAAATTGTAGTACAATTTTTTTTTTAAAGATGTATATTGTGTCACTAATCTCCTTCCAACAAAACCATAAAAATGTGAAATAATTATTGATAGCATGCATCTCCTCGTAAAGTGTTAATTAATTATTTTTTATACTAACACTAATGGATAGACAATTTTATAACGAAAATTTTGTAAGTTTTACTTTTTTCAAAAGACCAATATTCGATTTTATAAAGATTTTATTCTAAAATCTGGGCGTATTCACTACCGTAATTCATGCGCCACCAGTGCCGCTAGGCCAATAGGAATGCTCATATCTCATGCTGATTTTTTGGTCAGGGTACGGCCTTAAGACTAATTTTATTACTGATTAAGCGCTACTGGCACCTTTTCTTTATTTTTAATGATTAAAACATTATTTAACATTTCTCAGGACAATAGGGTCGTCGCGGGTCTTCGGAAGGCATTCGAGGGACCGAATCCAGTTCGCAGAGTCCCAGTAAGCCGCTTTTATTGAAATGAGAATGAGACGATTATCCTTGTATGCAAGCACAGTATACACCCAAGGAAAATCTCCGGTTGGTGCAGGATTCTTTCCATTATACAGTTCGGCAATAGATTTTCAAATTGAGAAAGGCAGAAGAATTTCAAAATCATTTAAGATTCTCGACCCTGAAGATTATTATTTAAAGTAAATAATAAAGTGTATTATGTTTTTTGCAATGTTATTCATAGTTATTGCAGTGTTGACACGAGTTTAATAGTGTTTTCGATTTGAAGTACATACTGCAAGGTTGCTTGCCTAACTTCAACTTCAATACATTAATAACGCGATCTTCAAGATCTGTAAAAGAAAAACATTCCTCGTTGAGTCGTTGCGCGTTGGTTTAGAAGTTGCAAATGCTAATCCGAAGTGTTGAGTCCTAGATTTGATTATTGAGTCGGGCAGAGTGTGTTGTTCGTCAATCTGGAATCTCTCAGTAGCAGGTTGAAGTCCGGCTTTGTGCCCGTTTAGTGGCAATGGACTCATATATATTATCGGAGTCAACGACCTTCTTAAGGCTCGTCGCGATTCGATTATATATCACACTGATAAGAGATTGTTACTAAGCGAACTTACAAATACGTTCACATGGACGCAATTCGACCGATGTGCACTTGAAATTATCTTAGACAAGTAAAATTTAAAGAACCCCCTACACATTTTTAGGGTTCCGTACCCAAAGGGTAAAAACGGGACCCTATTACTAAGACTTCACGATCCGTCTGTCTGTCTGTCCGTCTGTAACCAGGCTGTATCTCATGAACCGTGATAGCTAGACAGTTGAAATTTTCACAGATAATGTATTTCTATTGCCGCTATAACAACAAATACTAAAAACAGAATAAAATTAATATTTAAGGGGGGCTCCCATACAACAAACGTGATTTTTTTGCCGTTTTTTGCTCGATATTAATAACGGCAACAGGTAGACGCTTGAAATATTCACGGTATATCTAGTTGTACATTCATTAAAAAAAAATAATAATAATAATAATAATGGGGGCTCCCATACAACAAACGTGATTTTTTTGCCGTTTTTTGCGATAGTGGTACGGAACCCATCGTGCGCGAGTCCGACTCGCACTTGGCCAGTTTTTATTACATGCTATTTTTATTCACTTGTATCTAGTAGCACGCTACGATCGACAATCTATTGACCACGTAATTATGGCACGATATCTTGCGAAAACACCCCGATTCAAACACGGCTGAAAAGATTTTCATCAAACATAGCTAAGAACACTCTCCATAAAGTCACCTTTCAAACAAAAAAAGCGAAATCAATATCAGTTCATCAGTTTAGGAGCTTTGATGCCACGGACAAATAGACAGGTTCACACTTCAAACTTATAACACCCTTCTTTTTCCGTCGGGGGTTAAAAAAAACCGGCCAAGTGCGAGTCGGACTCGCGCACGAAGGGTTCCGTACCATTATCGCAAAAAACAGCAAAAATATCACGTTTGTTGTATGGGAGACCCACTTAAATCTTAAGTTTATTCTGTTTTTATTATTTGTTGTTATAGCGGCAAAAGAAATAAATCATCTGTGAAAATTTCAGCTGTCTAGCTATCAGACAGACAGACAGACGGATCGCGGAGTCTTAGTAATAGCACAGATAATATAATACTAGCATACAGATGCCTCATCCCATACAAAAAAACCGCGCCGACGTAACTAATGTTTTTCATCTGATTATACCGATTATTTTTGCAAATCGACCGCATTCGGTTCCGTTCCACGGTGATAGATGAATCACCATCTATATCTGTGGAACGGAACCGAACGCGATCGATGTACAACAAATAATCAGTATAATCAGTACAGTACGTCGGGACAGTTTCTTTGTATGGGATGAGACACCACTGGTAATAGGGTCCCGTTTTTACCCTTTGGGTACGGAACCCCAATACACACAAAAATAACACCTATCGACATCATTTAAATTGGGTCACATCATCAAGAAAGTTTCTAAGCCATAATTGGCCAAATGTGGGTATACTATACTTGAGTACACCTCTGTCTAATCCCTCGGCAAATACAGCCGTGATGTTTGTTATGTTGCAGTGTTAACGCGAGTTTAATAACACTTTCGATTGGGAGTACATCCTGCAAGGTCGCTTGCCTAACTTCTAAAGATTTATAATGCAATCACCAAGATATCTGAATGAAAAATATTCATCTTTCAGTGTATGCTAATAGGGTAAAATCAGGATTGTAGTTGCCCCAGGGGTTTAGTTACCGCTTGAGAGGCGTCGAGGCGTCCTCACCTTCCGCCTTACACAGGTCCTCACCGGACACGGCTGTTTCGGGAGGTTCCTGTTCAAGATAGGGCGGGAGGAAACGCCCGGGTGTCACCATTGTGTGGACCGCTCGGAGGACACGGTGGAGCATGCGGTGCAGATCTGTCCTGCTTGGGCGGAGCACCGCCGTGTCCTCATGGAGGCGATCGGCGGTGGTGACCTCTCGCGTCCGGCCCTGGTCCAGGCCATGGTACGGAGCGAGAGGGCATGGAAAGCTGTCTCCTCCTTCTGCGAAGAAGTAATGCTCGCAAAGGAGGAGGCGGAACGCGTGAGGGAGACGCAAAGGAGACGCCCTCACGCCCCTAGGCACCGCAGGAGACGCCCCGGGCGTCGGGATTCGCGAGCCGATTCCCGGCCACCGTAGTCGCGGGCTTGCGGACGGAGAGTAATGGGTAGCTCGCCGTCCGATAAGGACCAAGCCCGAGTTTACGGCGCGTAGTGTTCCACGCGCGCCTCAAAGAGATGTCAGCAAAAGTGACGGGGTCCGATAGGGCCGATGCCTGTCTGGGTCGCGGATAAATTTGAAAGAGAGTTACCGCGGCCCTGGCTCAAGCAACTGAAGGAACACGGGTGGGTTTTAGTAAGTAAAAGTCTGACACGCCCTCGCGCTTCACCCAGAGCGGGTGAAGTCATCGGATGATTACCCACCCAAAAAAAAAGGTATTTAGTTACCACGATTGTAATTACTCTAGTTTCACGGATAAATCGCATGCTATTTTATTACTCTATCGAAAGATTCTCAAACTACCACTAAGTTGACCGTATCTCATGTCTGTGCGATTGCATGGGAACGCAAAATGCGATCAAAGTTTTTGCGAGATAGATGTCCCGTTTATCGGTGTGGCATCTATCCTAAACGTAATTTAACTACCCCCAATATGGGATATATGTCCCAAAACATAGATGCCCGCAAGAATCGCTAATACTCTGAAAAATATTAAAGATAATGTTTTTTACTTTTGATAAATTTGTAGATAAAAACCAAAGTACCGGCCAGTTTAACAAATGAAGTATTCTGCTTTTTGTACTGAGAGATATATAATGAATTTAAAAAAAAACTTTTTTACAAAAAAATACTACCGACTTCCAGAAAACTACAAAGTGAAAAATAACTTTATTTTTGGAAGTTAGTGTCTATAACGCAAAAAAATGGTACCTAGGAAAGACACCGACTTCCAAAAATAAAGTTATTTTTCACTTTGTAGTTTTCTGGAAGTCGGTAGTATGTTTTTGTCAAAAAGTTTATTTTTATTTTTCACTTTTTAGTTGTACCTACCTAATAGGCAAGTTGTTTCGTAAGTTTCCTGTAACGCCAGAATAGATTACCCGAATATCATGAAACTTGAACAAAACTGATCAAATGAGAGATCTGCTTACCCCTTAAGAGCGTATTGGCGTGATATTATGTTATGAAATGGTATAAACAATAAACAGACATGCGATTGCATCAGTCCCGAGAGATTTGCCGTAATTTATTGAAGAGTTCTGTTGTATATCTTCGAAGTTCTTCATCAGAACTTCACCAAATTAAAATGAGACCAATTTCAAAACACACTCTTTCAAACAAAAAAGAATTTTTAAAATCGGTCCAAAATTGACGGAGATATCGGTGAACATACATAAAAAAATAAAATAAAAAACTTACAAGAAGTCGAACATAGAACCTCCTCCTTTTTCGAAAGTCGGTTAAAAAGTGTGACATCTAGCCGGGTTTTTACCCTAAGTATTAATTATAAAATTTCTACTTATAAATAGCAGCTATTAACTGGTTTTTAAGGTTTTACATTTTAATTAGAAGCATGCATTCGATAAATATTGAAGATTTTTATAGTCTGGACAAACAATATGTTGAATATTTACTTTCACTACCAAAACTAACCGGCCAGTAAAATTAGACCTAACATATCGTAGGTAATAAATACTAGTCTATGTTAAGAAAACATTAGCATATCCATGAGAAGGCACTTAATGATTTGATGATATTATCAGCAAACCAGCATCATTACAAAACGTCCGTAACATGAAATGTTGATCAAGAAATAGCCATAATCAATGGCCTTTAATAAGAAACGTACTCACGAAAGGACACGTTGGTAGAATTACTTTTGAAAGCATGATGAATAAAACATCATGCTTTGACTTCGAAAAGGAATTGGAGGTGTGGGGGCACAGACTGGAGAGTGTTGGCCTGAAATTGAGCAGAAACAAAACTGAATACTTGTTTTGTGACTTCGGCGGTCTCTCCAGTTCCGTTTCCATAGCTCTCGCTGGAACGCCCATACCAATCTGCTCCGACTTCCGGTACCTAGGGTCGCTTGTCCAAGGGGATGGCGAGATAGACCGAGACGTAACGCACCGGATCAACTCGGGATGGATGAATTGGCGACAGGTCACTGGCACAACTTGCGACCCACGGATACCCCTCAAGTTAAAGGGTAAAATTTACAAGTTTGCATGTAGCAGAGATGAGAATGTTGAGATGGATGTGCGGATTGACGAGAATGGATAAAGTGAGGTGAGAAATGAGTATATTAGAGGAAGTTTGAAAGTGGCGCCAGTGACAGAAAAGTTGAAAGGAAACCGTTTTTCCTGGTATGGTCATGTGATGAAACGCATGTTACTAGAAGAGTTATGAATATAAATGTGGATGGATGGAGAGGGAGGGGACGGCCAAAGAAAAGACGGATGGAATGTGTGAGGAGTGATATGAAAGAAAAGGGAGTCAGTGATAGCGTGACGGGGGACAGGACGGTATGGAAGAAGAAAACGGGTTGCGCCGACCCCAAGTAACATGGGACAAGGGCAGGAAGATGATGATGATGCTTTGACTTCGAAAAGAAGCACAAAACTGTCGCTTCCTAACAGTAATACGTCATCATTTCCTAGAATGGCGTATTGTCGCGAAGCGAGTATAAATTATGACAAATTATTTTCATTTTTAATTAACTTGAAAGAAATTACATCTCTAATAACTTTTCTAGCAGCATTTCGTAACTCTTACTTCATTTACATCGTGTTGGTGAGATAAGCATAATTATGATGCGGTTAGCGCCTCAGCCAGCGACTGCTACCGTAATCGTGTAATTAAAGTACATCCAATTATAATTCAGTTATCTACGTTAGTTAAAAATTAATTAATTAAGTTTTGTGTTATTGTTTTGTTTTGTGTTTTGTGTATTTGCGATGCCTCAGGGCTAATGTGCCAAGACGGAGGTCACCACTTAAACTTTGGGCCGAACTGCAATTTTAATTCGTGTGTTTTTTTCTGCTCGTTTTATAATCCGCGTACTGAATCATAAATAACACGAATGGCGGATAAAATTCCGTGCCATTTTTGTCTGTGTCTACCCATTCATAGAGCACACATTATATTTACGCGTATTAAAACCGCGACGCGGTGCGGCGGATTCTGTGGCAAAACACAGATTTGTTGCAGAATTTTTACCCGTGCAGTTTTTACCGCAAGTGCTTCATACCACCACCATATGTCGCAGAATAGGCGGAAAAAATATATATTTGTCCCATTTTACTTCAGGTCGCCATTTTACTACCTCTCCCTCTACACTAAATTATTCATTAAAAAGATGCCTCTTACTCCAGTACTAAATGAGTGAATAATATTCTATGGTATCCATGCTATTAAACGAGGAGACGAAAGCTACATGCCAATTTTGTCAAGTTTCGCCTACTCAACTTTCTTGACAACTTTATATGGAACAGGACATTCGCAAAACAGTCATGTTGTTGTTTATCAAAGTACACTTTTAAGTAGATAGATAGGTAAGTATTAAAATACCCACCAAACGACGTAAACAAGAAAGTAGGATTACACTATAAGGGGCAGTAATCCACCTAATATATTGGGCGCCCACTCGACCCGCTTAGACTCGACCCGAAGAATGATACCTGGACATTTCTGTTTTGATAGGCGTAAAAACGTCAATGTATAGTGAGAAAAAAGTGTCGTTTTAACGCTTGTACCACAGAGAGTGTAAAATTTAAATTATGTTTGGATAAATAAATCAATAATTAAAAAAAGTACTTATCCTTTTTTAATATAGTATACGCTTTGTATTTTGTAGTAAACATCACAGATTATTATTAATTATCAATACAATATTATAGCTAGTGGCACGGTGATATTTATTGAATCAGTCTTTATACATCATTATAAATTATTAGGTTACTTCTAGAATATAAAAAAGTTACATTTTTGTAACGGAATCACTAACTACCAGAATAAATTATGTATCATAATAATAATAATAAAAAGCCTTTATTAACAATCTTACAGTTATCATTTTAACTTATTTCTAATTAATATTACATTAGTGTTTAATATATATATATATTTTTTAATGTACTTTTTCTTAATCGACACCGGTTTCTCGATTGTCTTGCTTTCCAGCATAGGCCTCCCCAAGTACTCTCCACGAACATCGATCTCTTGCTTTTCTAGTCCAAGTCGTCCCTGCCACCTTTTTGATGTCATCTTCCCATCTACGATACTGTCTGCCTTTCCTTCTTGTTTTGTATGTAGGACACCATTCTGTCACATCTTTAGTCCATTTCTCTGTCTTAGATCTTATTAAATGGCCTGCCCATTTCCACTTCAGTTGTTTAATTTGGTCTTTTACATCTATGACTTTGGTATGTTTCCTTATTGTTGTTAATCTTATTTTGTCTTTTAATTTTACGTTAAGTATACTTCTTTCCATTCTATGTTGGCAGGTTTCTAACGCTTTAATATCCTTATTTGTGCAGCTCCATGTTTGACACCCATAAGTGATGCTCGGCAGAATACACATATTAAATACGTTCTTTTTTAATAATAGAATTAACATAGGATGGAAGAAATACTGGTCTATAAAAGAAGTTATGAAAAACTCAGAAATACAAATAAAATAAAAAAAGAAAGTATGTATCATAACAAAATATTAAATTTTCTATGTATATTAAGTTATTTAGAATTAAAATATCACTTTGCCTGGCTGTATAAATGACACGGAATTAGTAGTAAAACATCTGGTATTATTCTTCGGGTCGATTCTAAGCGGGTCGAGTGGGCGCGGACCCATATATTGTTGACTTCCATTTACGCATGTACTCTGAAACGGTGAAGGAAAACATCGTGAGGAAACCGGCATGTCCTTTTTTTTTTTATTTTTTTTTTTTGCGTGGAGAAATGCTCATGCATACTGCACTACCACGGGGAGATAGTGCAGTTATGTGGGACTCTAACCCACTAAAACTCCACGGTGTCCTCCAGTGCCGCTTATGGCGGGAACACGGGCACGCGTTAGCACTCTCCGCGAACCCGCCGCGGCTGTCCGTCACCGGACCCTCCTCGGGGGAGTACCCCCCATCACCGGCGCACCAGAACACACTGTACGCCGTGACCACCCCAGGGACCAATTCAGCACATGGGTGCCAGACGACCCCGTGTATGGCACCTTTGGTCCCACTGTGACGGGTCGAGGTCAATGGCCCCGCCACCTACCATTTTGCGGCCGCAGGGGATAGGGAGAGCGGCTAACGCTATACCGACACTCCTCTTCCCCTGCGGCCCCACCGCGTCCGCCATCAGACGGTGGCGACCCCGTCTAGGCCGCGGAAGGTAGGGAGAGCGGCGCACCGCAATACCGGCACTCCTCTCCCGCCGCGGCCCCCAACCCTCAGCCGCGATATCGTATGGGACCTGGAAATCTCCATAAGACATCGCGGCCCGCCTCAGTTGCGATGTCGCCTGTTACCAAGCGGCACCGCAACCTACTAATTGGCCGCTACGTCGTCGGCTTAATCGGCAAAAGCCCTGACGAGCGGCCCCTCCTCGGGTTCCTCTTCGCTTCACCGTGGGTGACCAAGCCACGGTTACTGAGCCCCCCCGCCTCGACAAAGCGGGAACCCACCGGGGGGGAAACCGGCATGTCCTAGAACCAATAATTCGAAGACATGTGATATGCACCAACCCGCACTGGGCTCGCGTGGTGGATATCGGCCCATTCCCTCTCACAGAGTGGAGACCTGTGTCCCAGCAGTGGGAACATTAATAGGCCGATGATGTCTGATGTGTTTTACGCATGGATCTTTCAACCAGCACTTTTGTTGTAAACATCTTTGTCTTTTCTCGATTGAGGTACATTGTAGAAGGGCTATTCTAATTTCTGAAAACTTTTCAGTATCTGCTGCAAATTCTCATATTAGTTGTTAAAAATGGAACATAAACCTCATTTAAAAGGTAATATGAAACAGCAGATCGATTTCAGAAACATATTTTATGTACTACAATCTACAATGTTGTGGTCGTTGACTCACGAAACACGCAACATTGCAAAGGTAACAATGTCAATAAATGTGAATCATCTGTCCGGCTGTAAATCCGGCCAGACGGACGGATGTATCGGAGAAAGACGACCAACCTACTTAAGGCCGTACCCTGACCAAAAAATCAGCATGAGATATGAGCATTCCTATTGGCCTAGCGGCACTGGTGGCGCATGAATTACGGTAGTTAATACGCTCAGATTTAGAATAAAATCTTTATAAAATCGAATATTGGTCTTATGAAAAAAATAAAACTTACAAAATGTTCGTTATAAAATTGTCTATCCATTAGTGTTAGTATAAAAAATAATTAATGAACACTTTACGAGGAGATGCAAGCTATCAATAATTATTTCACATTTTTATGGTTTTGTTGGAAGGAGATTAGTGACACATATACCTCTTTAAAAAAAAAGTGTACTACCTATTAGAATCAACATTATGTAGAAATTTAATGTATTTTTATTAATTGATATTTCTTTTTAAATAAAGAGTAGATAGCTCTTAAAAACTGCACAAAATTCGACTAGCGCGGCGTTTTGCTCGGGGAGGCGCCTTAATATAAATGATAGTTCAGAACTTTCAGATAGTTCTGTAACGTTGGAAGGCCTCCTTCTAGGTAGAGCGATGAGCTGGTCAAGGCTGTGGGAATCCGAGGCATGCGAACCGCACAGGACCGATCAGTGTGGCGACGCTTTGGGGAGGCCTATGTCCAGCAGAGGACATATTTCGGCTGAAATGATAATGATGATGATGAAGATAGTTTAAACAATATGTGCGCGCGGTGCCATGTGTGTTTGCGCTTGTAATCATACATTGCGCATTTGTGTGGCAGTGACGCGGCAGTCGTCGTCCGAGCAAACAATCACCCACACATGCTTACCCACACATAGCAGCGCACGCAAAGATGAGTTGAACTATTAACGAATATGAGCCAGACTCCTTTTACAAAGATAGGTCCTTGGCAGTTCTGAACAGTGAGAGGTTTTTGCCCAGTAGTAGGACAATACGGGCTACGAAAAACAGGCAAGTAATAAACTTTGATCTAGTGGTTGACCGCTATAAAAAGTGTCCTATGTGCTATTCCAGACTACAATCTATATCTGTGCTAAATTTCATCCAGATCCGTTCTGGCGTGATTGAGTAACAAACATACACACATCCATCGAAACTGTCGCATTATTAGTATGATTTAGCATTCAATAAAAATATATAAAAATAAAAACATCAATAGGCTTCGCGTTATCCTACTCTGCTTGTGTTGGTATTAAGTTCATATCCATAGTAAGGATCGAAAGACTAGAGATCCGCTCTTGCTCGCCAACCTGTCAAGAGTGAATAGGATTCTTCTAGGTAAGCGCGCTACATCGCCAACCACATCATCGCTTACCATCAGGTGAGATAGTGGTCGAGCGCGAGCCTAAATAAACAATAATAAAAAATAAACTATGCCTTAACTGCTAGGCAGTCACTGAATAAGTCATTGTGTATATTAAATAATCATCATCATCATTAAGTGCTCCAGCACAAACAATCATATTGGGGTCATCTTCTATACAAATTAACCAAATCCGGCCGTCAATATAATATGACGACCGAGTGACTGCCTTCTATCCTTCAGATCTCAATTATTGGATACCGACACTGACATCCTAAGATTTATCAAGACTGCCTAACTTCTAACTTATGCTTCTATTTAAATATCTACAGGATCAAATTAAATCAGTTAGTTAAACTCCGCAAACGTGATGAGTATTGAATAAAACATAACCACAATGTCGATAAAGAAGTCATCATCATCTGCCTAGCCTTATCCCAACTATATTGGGGTCGGCTTCCAGTCTTACCGGATTCACCTAAGTACCAGTGTTTTACATGGAGCGACTGCCTATCAGACCTCCACAACCCAGTAACTGGGTAATACGGTACCCCTTGGCAAGACTGGTGTCAGATCTCAAGCTTCTGACTACCCGTAACGACTGTCAAAGATCTTCAAATGACAGCCGGGACCAACGGCTTAACGTGCTTTCCGAGGCACGGAGGAAACTCGGTATGTTGAAATGGTCACCCATCCACGGACCGACCTCGTCAAGCGTTGCTTAACCTTGATGATCGACCCGAGCGGCTGTTATTATTTAGCCACGAGCTCCTCCTATGTCGATAAAGAAGTAAAAATTTAAAATTTCCAATTCTATTCAAATACGCCAATTTCTTTTTCTTACGTTTTAAACTACTACTACGACTACTTTATCTAAGTAGTAGTAGACACGTTTCGATCAACAATCTATCGAAAACCTATTTATGACACGATAACTTGTGTAAAAACCCAAATTCAAACAGTAAATAGCTCATAACTTTTGAACGGCTGAACCGATTTCCATCAAACGTAGCTAAGAACACTCCCGATAATATCACATTTAAACAAAAAAAAACAAAATCGGTTTAAGGTCTATCCACACATAACAGGGCCGTGCCCGGGACGTGACAGGGCCGGGCACATGCATTGAAGCTCCGTCACTGGCACGTGCACGGACGTGTGTGAACGAGTTCATATAAAATGTACACACCGATATTTTTTTGAGCCACTGACGGGACACGGTCCGTCCACATCCCGGGCACGGCCCTGATGTAGTGTGGATAGACCGAGCCCCTGACTTGGCACGGTCCGTCCACGTCCCGGGCACGGCCCTGATATATATTATGTGGATAGACCTTGATCCGTATCAACGGAGGTAGCCTTAATTGTCTTATTATATCTTAATTGTCTTATTGTCATTAAATATAGGAGCAGGTCGATAAGACTTATCACATTTGTGAGTTTTCGCTAATTAATTAACTATACACTTAAGTACGCTTCTAACTGACTGCTGTTCGTTAACATAAACAATCTTAACAGGCTATTGGAGATCATCAAAGGAACAAAAGTCTTACTATGTTTAAACAACGACTACCCGGAGTCCATCATCAGGTCATCGGCCTATTGGCCACTAATTTTATTCTTCTCAACCAACCAATATCTACTCAACCAATTGTTTTTCTATGCACTTCCTCGTCGAAAAAGTCAAACACCAGCCAATTAAATTATCGCCAATATAGTCATTGATCCATAGCCATACGTAACACAAGCATAGTCACGCTATATACGTAATAATGTCAAAAACAATCGTTTGTCCGGTTGTGTGAGGTCTGCCGGATGCTCGGAGAAAGGCGGCTTACTTAAAGTAGTGTTAGCAAATAAATATATGATTTTGGGGAGCTTATTTTTAAGCGTATGCTAAAAATGGGAACAGGATGTATGCCGGTTGTTACTGTCTGTTTCGGATCTTGTATTGGAACGTGTTTTTAAAATACTGGAAAGGGTCCACAACCAGAAAATAATGCAAAATTACATAAGTTACTGATAAAGTGGTAAGAGGAGTTCGTGGCTAAATAATAACAGCCGCACGGGTCGATCATCAAGGTTAAGCAACGCTTGACGAGGTCGGTCCGTGGATGGGTGACCATTTTCAACATATCGAGTTTCCTCCGTGCCTCGGAAAGCACGTTAAGCCGTTGGTCCCGACTGTCATTTGAAGATCTTTGACAGTCGTTACGGGTAGTCAGAAGCTTGAGATCTGACAACAGTCTTGCCAAGGGGTACCGTGTTACCCAGTTACTGGGTTGTGGAGGTCAGATAGGCAGTCGCTCCATGTAAAACACTGGTACTTAGCTGAATCCGGTAAGACTGGAAGGCCGACCCTAATATAGTTGGGAAAAAAGGCTAGGCAGATGACTGATAAAGTGATAACTGAAAAAAACTATCTTGATTTAAAACGATATTAATGCAAAGGATATTCGTTTTTCGGGTTCCGTACCCAAAGGGTAAAAACGGGACCCTATTACTAAGACTCCGCGGTCCGTCTGTCTGTGTCTCTGTCGTTAGGCTGTATCTCATGAACCGTGATAGCTAGACAGTTGAAATTTTCACAGATTATGTATTTTTGTTGCCGCTATAACAACAAATACTTAAAACAGAATAAAAGAAATATTTAAGTGGGGCTCCCATATAACAAACGTGTTTTTTTGCCGTTTTTACGAGAATGGTACGGAACCCTTCCTGCGCGAGTCCGACTCGCACTTAGCCGGTTTTTTTAATTAATTCTAAGAACTAAAGACTACGAAATCCGTCTGCATGTATCTTTTCTGCCCTTATGCCATTTTTTTTTGTAATTTTGGGCTGGCGCAACATAATTATCTTTCACACAGATTTGTTTAAAGTTTAATAATGTTCTTTTTTTATTACAATGGTCCTTAACCAATTACAGAAACTAAAATTAAATATAATATGCAGATGGTTTTGCTATCCCTACCAAACAGCAAACAGGGGTTATGTGCGTTCATTATATTGTTCAACTGACCAATGAAACATTAGCAACAAACAATAACAAGTTTGGCCAACGAAATGAAACGGGCTAATGTTGATTATAACAATAACTTGTGCAAAATCACAAACATTATCATCATCATTCTGCACTTATTCCAGTTAATTTGGGGTCAGCACAGCATGTTTCCTTCTTCCATATTCCTGTTTGCTTTCATCTTAATTATCACCATTAATCTTTTACAGCATGCATCGTTTCTTTTCTCTTCCTCTTCCCCTGGTCATCCACATTCATACTCATAAATTGCCTTATTGTATGATGCAAAATTACTAAGACCATCATTCTCATTCATCGTCTCTTTTCCTGAGCAACCCCCACGCTTCTGTATTAGCTCCGTTCAGGTTCTACCCGTGATGACAACATTGGCACCAATGTCGTCTTCCCATCTTGCTGCCGCGCCGGACGACCAACTCATCTTCGCCGAAATTGTAAGTATTAATTTGATGAGCCTATTAAAGTTTATCTACTTATTTGACCTACTTTCTTTTATCTTTTTCCGGATATAAGATATGTTTTGTTTATATCCTATACTTTATTATTTTTGGCTATTAAATCACCATTAAAAAGAAATAAATAACGTTGAAGAATCGGAAATATATTAAAGTTAAAGTTATTTATGTTTTAGATTGCTAAATTTTTCGATGTAACTGAGGGATTGTAATGTAACTTTAGCCATTAAATTAGTAACGTCGAATCGACTATCGATTCTTACAGAGTTTTGTAGCACAGCAAAGCAGTATTATTTTAAAAGATACTTAATCAATAGAAATATTAATCTAAAAGATCTATGATTGACTGTGCGGAAGCAAAACAGCCAATCAAGTCTCTTGATATAAGTCTAACAATCAGACAGCAAACCACAGACGACTTAGAGAGATACTACGTATTAGCGAACTTTTATATTGATTAGCCTGTCAGAATCCGAGCGTTTCTATAATCAGATTTATATTGCTTTGTTACATTGTGTCGTGGCTGTTTCACAACGGCATCACTTAGTCAATAGCCATAAATCACAAAAACGTCAACATTATTGCCCAATTATGCTAAATATGAGAAAATATGTATTTTCGAAACACACCGCCCTTAATACCCACTTTTCAACAGCTGTCACAAAAATTTCTACATTATTGTAGAAACCAGTTGGACGATCATAGTGTTCTGAAGAGACCATAAATTAGTTTCATTGAGGGAAAAGTGAAAAGAGCCGTGAACGACGCGTTCGACGGACCGTAGATGAATTGCTGGACGTCTGTGAAATGTGAGCATGTGGGTAAAGGTACTGCGAAAAGTATGGACTTGGTAAAATATACCGAATTGGTAAATGAATCGCGATATAAACTTCCTTGACAGATAACATAAGACATCTAGAAAATCAACTACTGCAATTTCTTGCAGACAGCAAAGACCGAAGACACAGCGAATAAGAACGAACCCGAAGCTTAAATGTTGTAACAGCATTTTACTAGATAATATAAATTATTTTCTTTCACGAATAATGTTTCCTTTAACTATTTCGGATCGTGCTCCACGGAAGGCCTCAAGTCTGTTATTAGATTACAAAAGTTTGAATTACCAGAATAAGAAAATCGTAAAAAAGAGGACAGCAAGGGAATAATATATAGTAAAGAGTTGTATTAACAAAAATTGAAAGAGATGATTTAAGCCCGAAGAAGAAGACGCGGAAGAAGAAGACATAATACATCTTATTAATATTATAAATGTGAAAGTTTGGATAGATGTGTGTATGGATGTAAATTTGTTACTCAAACACGCCAAAACGGCTGAATGGATCAGGATGAAAGTAGGTACAGAGATAGCTTATAGTCTGGAATATACTTTTTATAGCGGTATAATGTTCTCTTGGAATGATAAAACACTTTTCACGCGACCGAAGCCGCTGGTAGAAGCTATACTTTAATAAGGGAATAGAACCCAAATATCCACGAGGGCCTTTCAGAGACGTTACCTTCAGTAATGAAGAACACGAGCAAGAAGAGAGAGAACTCAAAGATAATTAAAAGTTATTCAGTAACTTCAACAAAAGCTTCTCAATTGCAACAACATCTTAAACCGAAAGCAACAGTAACCCACAAAATCCATGGTATAACCACACTAACCACAATAATGATGAAAATTGGAATCATCGCGCTCAAATCGCCGTATAATGCCATCAATTGTGCGACAGCCACGCAACTATAGCTACCAGCATTTCATTGATACAGCCACGAGCTCACTTTTGATGGCAAGTAAATTGATTGTGACAAATGATAGCGCAAGACAATAGGTGATTTAATTTCACTGATTTGTCTGCGAATAACGGGTTCTGATTCGGTGAAAATAGAAAATTATGGAGTCTGATATTTTGAATTGGCAGTGGTTATTATTATGTTGAAGAATTTTGTTTGGCTCTATTAGTAAAAGTTGAGTGATTGTCCAGATGTAGACAGTCATCAGTAGGTTTGAACTGTTGATAATATTGTAGATTTTTGATCAGTTTACACTTTACGTTCTTGGCATTAAACTATTTCTTCTTAAAACCATCATTCATTATTATTTTTAAATTAGTCATCGTATCAGCAGGTCACCCCTTTTCTAACTATAATATTATCTTTCACGCAGTCAATCCATAATTGCTATGGTATTCCTCTTCTCTTGTAGCCATCCACATTAATAATTCTAATAATTAATTTTCTTAATTTCTCCTAATCACAGGACCATGTTATAACTAGCGCACCACTTGTTGTTAACATCTTTTCATTTATCGTTTAATAGATTAAGCATTATCTTTCCATTCCGTCTTAGTTGCATATAATTATGTATATCATTTGCATATAATTTAAGTATTTATGATATTAGTTAGTATTTAATATTTGTAATATTTATTTTATTAATATGCATGTATATAAGAGTATATATTAATTATCTATACAGTATTCTTCTTTATTGTGAATTGATTAATATATTTTTCTTTTTATTCCCCTCTACACACGGTGTCTACATATTTTGTTTTGCAACTCTCCTCTCGCAGGTATGCTAGTAGAGATTTCGTTAGAAATAAGCTTACCTTTGTACCTATTTTCTGTTCCTTCTTCTTGTATATTTATTATTAATGGTTAAATAAATATATAAAATAAATAGTTGAATATCCATTATAGTATCGTTCATATTGACTTCAAAGTAGCCAACACCGTCTTTTCTCAATCAACTAGCCCTATTCAACCTAAAATAACTTTCAAATGTCACTGTTAAGCAATGCTGATTAATTTGTAAAGCACACTGCGCCTACAAGTTCATGGGTCAGATTTTACCGTTTACGTAAAACAACAGGTATGACCTATACCTCAACGCAACGGTGTCAAACTTTTAGTTTTTTGCGACACTTGGTGGGTTTATGCAATTGCAACATTTGATGGGCATTTATTTTTAGTAAAACTGACAGGTTAGTAGCCCATCCCTTGACCTCAGGGTTGGCATATAATTTATGTTAATTCTATATGATAGCCATTAACTAAATTATGCATAATATTTCAGTCAGGCTGAATCTGAGCTTCATTACGCAACCAACTGTCACAAGCTATCGGTTTATTGTTTTTTTAAATAGACCTTAACTTTTTTGTTTAATATGTAAAATTAATTGGCATCTTGTATAGTTATATCTAGTGAGTCTATAGCTTTCTTTTCCTCATTCTTCCTCACTCATTCTTCTTAGTGGCTTCATAATTGTATAATTATTTTGTTTAATGCTATTTATCAAAATAAAAAAATCAGAAGAGGTCTGAAAAAAGAAACTGGATGAGAAAGTTTTGATATTGACATTTTTTTAGGATTCCGCAGCCAAAGGGTAAAAACGGAACCCTATTACTAAGACTCCACGATCCGTCTTTCTGTCTGTCTTTCCGTCTGTCACCAGGCTGTATCTCATGAACCGTGACAGCTAGACAGTTGATTTGAAATTTCACAGATGATGCACTTCTATTGCCGCTATAACAAAAAATACTTAAAATAAAATAAATATTTAAGTGAGGCTCCCATACAGCAAACGTGATTTTCTTGCCGTTTATTGCGATAATGGTACGAAACCCTTCGTGCGCGAGTCCGACTCGCACTTGGCCGGTTTTTTATTTAACTTCTTCAACATTATAGCGAGACTACGTAGGTTGAAGGGCTATTACCACTCCAAAAATTCTACACCCATTCACAACCCATCTATAAAAGGCACCCAGAACATTTCCACTGACATCACTCCAGCTTTCTCTGGACATCAGATGACCGTTAACTATAATATTCACACCGGGTCACTTTCCATTTCAATGGGAAAGTCATCGCCATCGTAAAGAATGTCACCAGTCATGGCAAAATTGTCATAATGCTTATAATTATTACGGTTTAAATGGCCTAAGATTAGCTGCGATTATGGCGTTTTGTAATGTACCTAAGCGTTCGTGATTGTAATGCGCACGTGAGCCAAGGTTTGGTTTGATGGTTTGGGTGGAATGGATTATGTTTTTGTTTTACAAGCAGGATTCTAGGCTGATTTCTGTACAAGCTGCACATTTCTTTGTATCTTTTGGGGTCCCCAGAAATTACAGGAGTCTAAAAGAGGTGGTTGCAATGGGCTTGTGCTGGACATAATGGCAAAACAGGTGAGCTATACAATAATAATACTAAAAACAATACATCATCATATATGTATGTTTTTAGTATTAGTTTCCTTTTTTTCTTGTTTATAAAGTGTATATAAATAAATAAATAAATATCACGGGCATTTAACGCGATGATTTCGATTATTTATTTACCTATTTCACCCTGCGTTTCGGTCGTGTTGCAACGACCGTGGTCCCGGGTAGACATCATCGTTTATGCTCGTGATATATTGTTTTTCAATTATGAAACGCGTTTTTTTTTTAGTTTTTTAAAGTCAATAATAATACTGCCTGCCTGTCTAGGCTTTCGTGTAAAATCTAGTTATACAAGTTGAGTAATATGGCGAACATTACTCAATTGTCTTTATGCATAAACTGGCGTTACTGCAATCTCCAATTCAACTGTATATGTAATATTGATTCATTTACCAAAACTTTAAATCCTTTAAAAACGAGTGGTAGATATTCTACTGATATTGGTAATCCTGTGATGTGGTGTCGGAATAAATTTCCATTAAGGACTGTTCCGTTACGATTTGCTGAACTTTATCTACTCAGCGCTTTTTTTGTTGATCGCCGCGATCCACATCTTACAGAAGATGCAAGTTGTGACGTACTGTGCATAGGCAACTAAGCACAGCATAAATAGTCTATAATGTTCCCTCTACATATTATGCCATAGGGAGAGAACACCACGCTGGTCCAGTGTTGTTTCGATTTCCGCATCGTTCGATGTTTAGTTCTAAGACATGTCAGTTTTCTTACGATGTTTTAAGTGTTTTGGGCTTAACCACATCAATTAAAAGTAAGGGCTAAAGGTGTTCACGAAATAAAGACCAGTCAGGTCAAATCGTACCATTAATGATACTGTTTGACTGTGCAGGTAAGTTACTCTGTTATTACGGTCATTAAATAACCAGGTGAACACTCAGTAATGGCGATTAATGACCCTGTACGAAAGTTTACCTATTAAGGTGCAATTTATTTTATTTACCAAAGCTCTTCGTTCCTTGTTAGTTACTATAAGAAGTTTATTTCTACCAAATATGGTGGTGTTGGATTTCTCACTCCGAACTTTATTGTCTCGGCGCTTATTTAGTTGTTCGCATTATATCATTTACCTACAGCTGGGACATAGGCCTCCTCTTTGAGTGAGAGCGCAATTTATAATGTGGGCCCATGAGTGCGGTTTGGTAACAAATATATATACCGGTATCCCACGATGTTTTGAAGTTCTGTGAGCTTGACCAAAACAATTAAATTTTAAGGGCCAAAGGTACTACTGATTCTACTGATTTTGTTCACTCTTCCTTCAATATTCAGTCCATTCTGCTTTAGAACGCGCTTCCTCTCGAGATCAGGACCACAAGTCGGTTTGCATTCAAGCGGAAATTGCAGATCTATTTTCAACACAACTAAGAGTTGAGAGAGTCATCTCACATTCTTCTTTTCTGTTAGTTCATAAATATATATATATATATATTTATATAAGTATATATTATATTCAATATATAAGTACGTTTATTTTACCTGTCTTAGTCTGGTAATAAGAACTTTTTTTTTTTTATTGTTTAAAACAATGCACCTGCCATGTTATCTCTTCACCACCCTTGGTTGACTTGTAGAGAATGCATAAGGCATTAAGTCCGCCTTTGTACCTTTTGTGCAAGAAGTCTAAATATATAAATAAAGGTGTTCACGAACTAAAGCCCAGTCAGTACAAAGCGTGCCAGTAATGGTACTGTATGACTGCGTAGATATATTACTCAGCTATTACGGTCATTAGATCACCGGGTGAACACTCTGTAATGGCGGCTAATGATACCAAGAACGTTGCGTAAGCGCAGCAGTGAAGATAGGTCATGATTGCTTTTGTAGATTTTGTTGTTATATGGGTGCGTTTATGAATGACAATGATTTAGCCCCAGACGCACTTGGGTGAACTGTTAATAAGTACTTTATCTACTCTCATATCGTAATATTTGAATTATAAACATAAAAACAAGTATATATTTATATACTTTATAGAAACAAACAATACCGAAATTTAAAAATAAAATCTTATTATAACAATTTTTCTCTAACTAAACAATGCTATAAAACATTTTTTTTCTATTACGATACAGGGCAAATCCAAGAAGTTAATATCACCAAGTTGTTGGCATCAGTTATTTTTTTTGTAATGGAAAGCATATGCGGGGCGCGCCATTTTTATAGTACCTATTATAAAAAGTTTTGATTCCAATTTTTACTTGTCTGTTGCAACCCCCGCTTCAGAGCATGCGCTGTTAATGCAGTGTTTTTTTGGGTTGTGGCGCCATTCATACGTTTTGCTCTACTGAATTTCATGTATTTTTTCATTCTTGCTTAAAAATGTCTGATATCAGTGAATGTGAAGAAAATTTTAATCCGCCCGATATTTTAGATGCGGCGACGGATATTAATCATAATCTATTACGAGCAAAGTCGAGAAAATAATATGATAAATGATATCACAACTATATGCCATGGAAACAGCAAAAAAAGAGGCTGAAATATTTTCATTGTCTAAGGATGCGTGCGCTGCGCAATGAGAGAATCTAAATTTTTCGTAATACCACATATTTTTCCATTTCCACTTTTGTTTTATTTCTACTGTATGAGTGCAGATAAAATAGTACGTAAGGAACAGCATATAATTAGATATTAAAACACTTGTGTGATTCTATTATCAAACTCGGCTTCGCCACTCTCGTGTTTTAATAACCCCTATTATGTGAACGTTGCATAAACTACTATTTCAAAACCGTGACAAAAACATGATGCACTTATCCATTAAAACAAAGTGACCTAAGATAGATATCGTGGATTTATAAGCACCAACAACTTGGCACCAATAGACATCGAACAATTTTGTAAGTACATCTTACTAATATTATAAATGTTAACGTTTGGATGGATGGATGTATGTATGTTAGTCAATCACGGCATAACGGCTAAATGGATATCATCATCACTTTATCACAACATCAGCCTATTAATGTGCCCACTGCTGGGACACAGGCCTCCTCTCTGTGAGAGGGAATGGGCCGTTATCCACCACGCGGGCCCAGTGCGGGTTGGTGGATGTCACATGTCTTAAAATTGCTGGTTCTAGGACATGCCGGTCTCCTCACGATGGTTCCTTCACCGTTTTGAGAGCAGTGGAGATGAAATAATTTACACAAAGTAAAGCGCCTGCCTGGGCTCGAACCCACGACCTACAACTTGTAAGTCGCGGCCGATACCACTGGGCCACAACTGCTCTCTAAATGGATATAATTTTTATAATTTGCTCCACAATAGGTATCTCGTCCTTTATCGTGGGTACAAACATTTAAACTCACGTACACAAGACACCCAGATCCGGAACAACTATCTGTCATCATCTGCCTAGCCTTTTCCCAACTATATTGGGGTCGGCTTCCAGTCTTACCGGATTCAGCTAAGTACCAGTGTTTTACATGGAGCGTCTGCCTATCTGACCTCCACAACCCAGTAACTGGGTAACACGGTAGCCCTTGGCAAGACTGGTGTCAAATCTCAAGCTTCTGACTACTCGTAACGACTGTCAAAGATCTTCAAATGACAGCCGGGACCAACGGCTTAACGTGCTTTCCGAGGCACGGAGGAAACTCGGTATGTTGGAATGGTCACCCATCCACGGACCGACCTCGTCAAGCGTTGCTTAACCTTGATGATCGACCCGTGCGGCTGTTATTATTTAGCCACGAGCTCCTTAGTGAACAACTATCTGTACGCCATACAAATATTTGTACCGTGCGGGAATCGAAACCGCGACACGCGGCGCAGGAGCCGATCGCTATATATAGTCTGGAATAGCACATAGGCTACTTTTTATCCCGGTATAATGTTCCCTTCGGATGATAAAACACTTTTCACTTTATACAAAAACGTCGCTTTGTCGGTTACACTAAATAGGATCTTGATAAGACATTGTGTCAAATAAAGTCTGGTATACCCGCGAAGATATTTCGATAATATCACTTTTATTTACTAGTATGTCGAAAAATTGTGTAACTTGGAAACCCTACAACAAATAAGAAAAGCATAAAACTGTGATACGATGGAAACTTATTGCTTATTGTATCTTCCGTAAGGTCTTTCATTTCTACAGCATCATTCATCCCAAGACCACAAAAGCTTACAAACAAAAGACGGTCACAACCCGTAACAAAGCTATGGTCAGTTCATCATATTCTGGGAAAGCATTTGTGTGCATAATTTTCCATCGTAAAAACTTATGCCTTCTCTCAAGACAATGCGTCGTAAAAGTGTCGTGTGCCTCTCTCCATTTAACGACATTTTCTACGAGCCTTTGAATAATAATTTAAGTTATTATTCTTGCCTGAGTAACAGATATTACAAAAGCTTACAGTTATGCATTTATAAGTAAATCCGTGAGTGTATACATTTGTCCATCATCACCTGAGTAGGAGACGGTGGGTTCCGGCTGCCCTGCGGCTGTACTGCAGCTGAATATCAGTATTTTACATGAAATGACTGCAAACAAGTATTCTTTGGCGTTGCAAACCAAATAGATGACGTTGATTAGCTAATGCAGCTATTAGTTCAATAGGGAAATTTACAAGCAGTCCATTCATCCATTGCAGTTTGTCGTTAAATAATTTTATGTATGTAGATTATAGGTAATAAATACCTATAAATTTAATTAAACTTAACCCATAGATCACACTAACAGCACCTATTGAAGGCCTAGTTACTTAACTAATAAATCAGCTACCTAAAAACTTGAATACTTACCTAAGTTACCTAACAAACTGAAGTATTACACAGGTTAGAGGTTACAGACCAAGCAGTAACTTACTATAGTAAGTCGTAAGCGTATGACATAAGACCTTTTGCTAAAGATTCCAACACTTGTGTAAAAAGGCTTTTGTTAAAATTATGTGATGATGACAAGGAAACAATAATTTAGCACTAGTGCACAATGCAAATGCCAATTGAGAGGCTTATAATTTTTATTGTGTAATAATGTCTTATTTTTGCTGATGATTCTAACACCATTACATAAGTTGGCCATTCATTTGATTCCGATTTTTGCTCACACTTTTTAAATACAAATGTATGCAAGGTGTTTTTTTTATAGAAAAGAATCATCATTTTAGCCAAAAAACGTCCACTGCTGGACATAGGCCTCCCCCAAGCGTGGCCACACTGATTGGAAAGTTCTGGAGTGGCGACCGGGTACTGGAAGACGCAGCGTTGGAAGGCCTCCCTCTAGGTGGAGCGACGACCTGGGGGGTGACCATAAGCTCTTAGAGCGGTATCAATTTGAGATCGAGTAAGTGACAGATGTATAAAAGTCAAATACATCTGTCCCTTTTTCGATATCAAATTGATACCGTTTTAAGAGCTTATGGTCACCCCCCTGGTCAAGACCGCGGCTGTCAGATGGATGCCAAATTCACAGAAAATAATGAAAAAAAGTTAATTCAAAAAACCGGCCAAGTGCGAGTCGGACTCGTGCACGAAGGGTTCCGTACCATTATCGCAAAAAACCGCAAAAAATATCACGTTTGTTGTATGGGAGCCCCACTTAAATATTTATTTTATTCTGTTTTCAGTATTTTATTTATTTTATTTTATTTTATTTGGAAAACTTACAGCTAATAACAAAAAATACGTAATCTATCGTATTTGTTGTTATAGCGGCAACAGAAATACTTCATCTGTGAAAATTTCAACTGTCTAGCTATCACGGTTCATGAGATACAGCCTGGTGACAGACGGACATACAGACAGACGGACGGATCGCGGAGTCTTATTAATAGGGTCCCGTTTTTACCCTTTGGGTACGGAACCCTAAAAATAGGTTACTTCTAGGCAAGCGTGCTTCACCGTCGACCACATCATCGCTTACCATCAGGCGAGATAGTGGTCAAACGCGAGCCTATCGATAAATAAAAAAAAAAAAAAAAAAAAACAAAAACCCGACTGCTTAAAAAGCGAACTAAAAAGCCGTAAACAAAAAGAAAATCATGCTGTGCAGTCGGAGGATACGTATTCGCAGCTGGCTGACCAAAACCAGATGTATCCTCCGAGAAAAATCATGCTTTTTTAAGATTTTGGTACATTTAAACATATAAGTGTTATATATTTTTGAAATCACCTCTTGAAATTCTTTATTTTGATACCCCACACGATGGGATTGGAAGAAAAAAAATTGTCCTCCACAATATGGCGTCCAAAATCCGCCATTTTTCTATTTTCCAATTTTAATGTAGCCGGTGACACTCGCAGGGTTCGTCTTCTTCATATCGTTGATTTCATTTTCTACAAAATATCGCCTGTTATTCCCCACCAAAAAGTAAAATTGTACCCTACTGTAATGTCTGTTATCAAACACACAGATCTACTGAAATCAAATATAGCTTAGCCATATCGGACTTACAGATTCAATACAAGCTCACGATTAAGAAATCATAATGTAGACAAAATCCTTTCAATCAAGAACGGATGACTTAATCTTTAAAAACTTCGTACAATAGTATTTCACTTATCATTAACGTTCATCTTCAAAAGTTACAAAAGACATCTGAAAGTCTTGTAATAAATCTGACGATGCAACATCGACATTTTGTACTTGTGAATTGGTATTTGTTCATCAAAATTATGTATTGCAGTAAAAGATATTGACAAAGAAACGATGACAAGTAATGGTGGAATAATGTTAATACAGTGATAATGTTTAATAATACCTGCTTGCTATATGTCCTACTTCACGACAAAGGCCTCTTCTCATAAAGAGAAGGCACAAGCATTAATCACCACGCTTGCTCAGTGATGGTTGACAATTTCAAACTTATACTGACTATACGTCCAGGTTTCCTCACAATGTTTACCTTCACCGTTGTCAGCGATGTCCAAGATAAATTTAATAAATAAACTTAAGGGCCTACATACGATTTAGTGCTGTAAAACGGTAACTTTCTAAAGCATACTCCTTATTAACGGCTGGGTTAAAAGGTTTGAAAAAAATATATATTTATTATTTGTTCATGTACATAATTTTGAACACAAGGTTTTTTCGTGTAACTAATAGTTTTGCTTTAAAAAAAATATTAGCAACACTATATTTTTTCGCAACTTTTGGAAACTCCTCCAAAACGACTTGGATGTTTAAAAATATATTTACCCAGAAAAATTGATGGCTGGAATTTCTTCATAACTAACATAGCATATGTAAATCAAATAATATTTTGCAAACTATTGGTACTAAACAAAACTGGTCATAAGGAGGTTCAATATTGATATTTTGGCATCGAGAGGGCGCACGGCCAGTACTGCGTTAACATTGGGGCGCATATAGCGCCTTAAACTCCATATAAACTTAAATTCCATATGAGGTAAAAATTATGGCCGAAGTGGACGATATACGAATTAATTGAGATGAAGTATTCAAGCTGAGCTTTGGTAGACCATTTTGTTATTTATTTTAGGTTATAATTTTTATGGAAAGGTTTTTGTTTAACTCTAAAGGCTTGAGAGAGTAAGATTAATTTTGCAGAAGCCATCCGGACACATTGTCTATTTTTTTCCTGATATTCAACCTAATTTTGTATTCCTGATAGTAAGTAACAGGAACCCAAAATCAGATCAGAAATATTAGATCCTTCAGACAAGAAACGGCAAGAATGTCCATGAAAAACTCCAGTTTAAATACAATTAAAATGTATGTTAGCCGAGCGGAAACAAGAAGAGTTATGTCAAGATTTCAACACAGATAGAGCTCATGGGTCATAACTGTGGGTAATGTACAGTCGTTAAAACAGTTTGATATGATGGCAAGAAATAAAGTTACAACTGCGCAATTAACTGCTACGCATCAACACCGGTTATATCTAAAAACTAACTCTTGAAGTTCTGATCTGATTTGGTTTATATACAATTACTAGCTGTTCCCTGCGACTTCGCTCCCGTGGACCACACCGTCTTTGGAAATAATAAATAGCCTATATAACTCAGGAATAATGTACAAAGCTTTCTATTGGTCAAAGAATTTTTCAAATCGGTCCAGTAGTTTCGGTGCCTATTCGGTAAACAAACAAACAAAAAAACCTTTCCTCTTTATAATATTATATATAAATATAATTAATAAGTATAGATTTCACTGATAGAAAACTACACTACCGCTTAAAGGAAAAATGCATGAAATACCTTGGCCACGGCAAAAAAAACTATTGTTTTATGGTGAAGCTTTATATTTTTTTAAATCTGATACATTTAAGCAAGCAATATTATTAGATATTAATAGAACAGGCACATAAATTTTGGGACAGAAAAAAACGAATTGGCTCCTTTGCCTTTCCTAGAGCAAACAAACTTTATGTTGAATTTAGTCGAGAGTATATTTTTAAGAATTTGATTAATTTCTTGACACAATAGGCTTTTTTTGATAAGTTATTTAAGACACGCACAAGATAGGCTTGTTGCAGTTATCTGCCTGGACTGCCTTTACATAAATCTCTTTTGTCAACTGTACGTACTTGCGATACCAATCGTCGGCCATTGCTAAAACTGTGACCTTAGTATTAATGACCTCAGAGACCTCACGTGCTATTAAAAACTTCTAATAATTTGCGCTAATGGTGTCAAAGTTATGGGAACTGTAATGTATCTGCAATTGCTGATCATTGTGCAAGGTTTGCAAACACTGATTGTTTGACCATTTAGACAAAAATTGCATGCTTTTATGATAAAGACATGTGTTTTGTAAGAAGTTAATAAATAATGGTACCCAGTACATAATTACTACTGTTAATCTTTATATAGAGATTTCTAAAAGTTTCTTAAAAATGTGTGCTCATTAAAGACAATTAATGTACAAAATATATAGGTTTAACCCTCTAAACATACACATCGACAATACAATCTGCTACATGACATATATGAGAAACATAGGACTGGTCAATTTAGAGACGCTTGAGGCATGCCTTTGTCAATCCGTGGACGTCTTTCGGCTAAAATTATGTTGATAATACTTGCATTATCTACACTATTATTAAGAGAACAGATTTAATTGTTTTAAAGTTTGTATGTAACTAGTTGTTGCCCGCGGCTTCGCTCCAGTGGACCACCCCACAGGACCCATTTTCGGGATTAAAATAGCCTATGTCACTCAGGCATAATGTAGCTTTCTATAGGTGATAGAATTTTCAAATCGGTCCAGTAGTTTTGGAGCCTATTCGGTACAAAAAAACAAAAAAATCTTTCCTCTTTATAATATTAGTATCCATCTAGGATAAACTCATAAACGAGTAAACCGATTAAAAAAATTATTTCATCTATAGAAATCTACATTATTCCGGAGTCAGGCTGTTTTTATCCCGAAAACGGGTCCTGTGTGGCCATGGGAGCAAAGCCGCGGGGCAAAGCCAGTCTATAATAAATAAAAATCCCTGATAGGAACGCATGTTATATTGAGAACGATATCAACAGTTTTGCAAAAACAGTCTAATCAATTACCTACCAATTAAATTGGTCACACGAAAAACCCTCAGGCAATACATACAAAATTACGACCAATAGAATATTATATTTGACGCCATTTAAATTATCTTCGACGATTATCTTATTGGTCGGTTTTAGCGATAATTATAGCCTTAGGCTTACATCTGTTACATTAAACAAAAAATAACTATGGTTAATCCAAGAGCCGAAGACAGTGGCTTGGAAGCAGCTCGTCAGTGACACCGTCAAAGCTTTCCAAGACGCGGACACAAGCTTCAGCAATGAAGACAACGAATAAGAAGACAGCCAGGGTAAGGAAATAATATGTTAGAAATCTAATATGAACCACTTTCTCTATGGTAGTTACCAACTCTGAAATCAACGAAAAGCTGTTCCCGGCATTTTGGGAAGTTAAGCATACGAATATAGATGCTTACTGAACAGCTTATAGTTGGTTCCAAAGTTAAAGTTGTTAATATTCATGAACATCTTTTAGTAAAATATAATTTGGCGAAGTGGGTAATTATTAATCCATCAAACACCCAGAGGGAGAGTATTGTTTCTGTTCAGACTAAGTCCTTTTTGCTGGAGACTTAAGAGTCCCTACAAGTTTCACGAGCCAAAAACAGAAAACAGCTACTTTTTCAGCGAAAATTTCTCAATAACTACAAGATATATGATAAAAAATATAATGACAAAAAAAAAACGACACAAGTCCGTCGTCTACAAGCCCATGAGCGAAATTGAATGTCTCGCGCGTGCGCAACGGTTTATAAGGCAATATTCAGACAATTTATTAAAATAAAATAAGTACTCAAAAATAAAATATAAAAATTGGATTCGATTGATAAACACCTCAAATTTCAAATTATTTATCAGTTATTTTTATATTCATCATATTCTTACACGTAGCCGACGCTTTCGCACATGATAAAATTGCCTTTTTTCCGCGAGGACAATATTTTTTTTAAAGTACAAATACAATAAACTTTAAAAAACTAAATTGGTGGCTCCCTAGTATACTATATGCTCAGTCTACACCATTTTTTGCAGATTGTTATTCGCCATCAGTAAGCTGAAAAAGCAATTGAAAAACCTGGTGTTTCGGGCTAACGTAAAAACGTGTGTTAGGAATTATTTTTTTCTAATTTTAATTGAGTAGTTATCAAAAACGTGTAATGTATATTCCCTAGATAACTTTGTGACGCAAAAAGTTGTTTTAAAAGATTTATCATATATCTTGAAGTTATTGAGAAATTTGCCCTGAAAAAGTAGCTTTTTTCTGTTTTTAGCTCGTGAAACTTGTAGGGGCTCTTAAACGATCCGACGCTCCAATAGACTGCCGCATACTGGGCCCAAACAGTAAAATTTATATGTAAATGAAAATAGGAAGACTGGTAAGAAATCAGGTATTGATGAGATTGACCAACAATATGATGGCATTCTTCTAAAAATTTTAGACATGAACCTGGCCTTTTTACCCGACTACCGAGGAGAGTAATGTGTTTATCAGCCTATGTATGTTTGTTCCTATGTGGCGTTCCAGAAACCAAACGCGTTGGCCGATTTTGATGATTCATACGTCAATCAATTCGTCTTAATATCTTCTCTCGTTCTCATTAAAATGGGAAAATAGAAAAATGGCGGCTTTTGAGCGCCTTAGTGTGGGGAGGCAATTTTAATTTTTCTTCCAAACCCATCGCGTGGGATAAAAAAATAAAAGTTTTCAAGAGGTGATTTCAAAAATATATGACACTTAAATGTTTAAATGTACCTAATTCGAAAAAAATTTTAACTAAAAAGTTATAAATAAAAAAAGTTAATTCAAAAAATTAAGAAAACCAAAAAAAAAGAATGTTGCAGTTGGAGGATACATCTGGTTTTTGTCAGCCAGCTCGCGAATATGTATTCTCGGACGGCACAGCATGATTTTCTTCTAGTTTACGTCTTTTTAGTTCGCTTTAATTAACTTTTTTTCCAATCTTCCTCCAAGTTGAGACTATATCTTTAAAAAACGCTATGTGCTTGCAATGTTTTCCTTCGAATTAGTATTATGCATGTGGTTTTACCTCAACACGTAAAGTGGTCGACGACGTAGATACCTACGTACTAAACAAGGTCGATGGACTTTCGAAATGATCAATATCGTTTGTTTACGATTTCATTTTAGGGTTATTTAACAACGATTATTTTATTGCTTCTATTAATGCTTTGCTACAATTTAAGGCAGTTATCTTCCAAATAGAGCTCCTTCATCTAGATAATTACATTGTAAAAAATAATAAACTAGCAGTTAGGTATTTTAGTTATTCAAACCGAGAGTTTAACGTCGACACAATGATTTCAATTTCAATCAATAAATTATCTAGTGTGGGGCAACGTTTTATAAAATAATAATAATAAAGCAGCTGGGTCAAGGGCCTGATCCAGAAAGCAGTACTGCTGGACAAGGCTCGTATAGTTAGGAGGTTCCTCTCTCTGGAGCCCTGACCACCGGTAGCTTGGACCCTGTTCCCGATACCGGTGGGCCTCTATTTTTAATATTTTTAAATGTTTTTTTAATTTATTTTATAAAAATATTTAAAAATTTAAATAATAAGAAAACAGATAAATAATGGAGATAATAATAATATTCCAATAGGGCATGACCTTTTCTTCGGCCAGAGAATCAGCATTGCCATCCAACGTGGCAATGCTGCCAGCGTTCTGGGCACGTTTCCCATTGACATCGATGTGGACGAATTTTTTGATGCACAATGAGCTCTTTTCCGTCTCCCTTTTATATTTGTATATGTTAATAAATGAAAATTTTCTAATAGGTATTACATATGCGAAAGTGTGTCTGTGAGTTTAAACGTCTATACCGCTTTTTATGAAACTTGGCACACGGACAAACTATGATCTGGATTAGGATATGGGATTGTTTTGTACCTGGTAGTAAGATCCCTTGGGATTCACGGACATTTCACGCAAGCGAAGCCGCAAGCCGAGGCTAGTATAACTTATCACACTAATATTATAAAAACGAAAGTTTGTGAGTGTGTGTGTTTGTATGTTTGTTACTTCTTCACGCTCAAACGGCTGGACGGATCTGGATGCTTTTGCTGAAATTTGGCACAGAGACTGTTTTTTTTTATCATCTATAGGCTCGCGTTTGACCACTATCTCGCCGGATGTTAAGCGATGACGTGGTCTACGGTGAAGCACGCTTGCCTAGAAGAAACCTACTCACTCTTGACTTAAGGCCGTACCCTGACCAAAAAATCAGCATGAGATATGAGTATTCCTATTGGCCTAGCGGCACTGGTGGCTCATGAATTACGGTAGTGAATACGCCCAGATTTTAAAATGAAATCTTTATAAAATCGAATTTTGGACTTTTGAAAAAAAAAAACTTACAAAATGTTCGTTATCAAATTGTCTATCCATTAGTGTTAGTATAAAAAATAATTAATGAACACTTTACGAGGTGATGCATGCTATCAATAATTATTTCACATTTTTATGGTTTTGTGGAAGGAGATTAGTGACACATATACCTCTTTAAAAAAAAAGTGTACTACCATTTTAGAATAAACATTATGTAGAAATTTAATGTATTTTCATTAATTGATATTTCTTTTTAAATAAAGAGTAGATAGTTCTTAAAAACTGCACATAATTCGACTAGCGCGGCGTTTTGCTCGGGGAGGCGCCTTAAAGACCCCAAGGTTGTAGCTAACAGGGAACAAAGACTCCGGAAGGGAATTCCACTCCTTAGCTGTGCGCACAATGACAGTATTAGCAAAACGCTTTGTGCGTATGGGAGGGATTACGGTCTGGAATAGCACATAGGATACTTTTTATCACAGGAATTTGTTCCCTTGGGATAATTTTCGACATTCACGCGGGCGAAGCCGCTGGCAGATGATAGTTTGAATTATATTTGAGCCAAAACTTGTGAAAATGTACTCAATATTAAATCTTGAAGTAGATCATTTATGTATCATATTATCAATAGTATTACTTGAATGTCTTAATTACATTTAATTACTCTTGCGGTTACAGCCTGCTACTGGTTATCCAAGTTTCAATGCCGCAAAACATTCGATCCGCAACTCAATGACATATTATGCTAAATTAACTGTAGTTTAAATGTTTATGTAAATTTTGTATAGTCGTAAATACCTTAAAAGCCAAATTGTCACTTTTGGTCTCAAAAAAAAATTACATTTTGCCGTTAAATAAAGTACAAGTAATAGACATCCAAATCATCTCCGCACTTTTCGAAGATCCGTGATGATAACAAGCTGTTGCCCACGATTTCATCTGCGTAGCATTAGTACCTACTTCGAATAGCCATATTTTTAAGAATAGTGCTATAATGTTGTAGGTATGGGGACGCCTTACTTGAAATTATTACTTTACCATACAAACCCCTTTCCACCCCCTATAGGACGATTTCCGGGTTAAAAACTATTCCAAGGGTCTCAAACTATCTCCATACCAAATTTCATCTAAATCGGTTAAGCGGTTTAAGCGTAAAAAGGCAACAGACAGACAGACGAGTTACTTTCGCATTTATAATCTATACTAATAATATAATATTATAAAGCTGAAGAGTTTGTTTGTTTGAACGCGCTAATCTCAGGAACTACTGGTTGGAATTGAAAAATTCTTTTTGTGTTGGATAGTCCATTTATCTAGGAAGGTTATAGGCTATATAAGATCACGCTACAACCAATAGGAGCCGCCGAGCATAAATGAAAAATGTTGCAAAAACGGGCAAAAATATTACTTTTTGAGAGCTTTTGTTGCGTGCGCTGCGTAAACGGTTTAAGTTACGCAAATATAATGTATGATGGAATTGTTTTTCTTTAAAAGTTCTAAAAAAAAATCCACGACAGCATATATCTATCTTTTAAGATTGACTCACAATAGCAGCTTTTATGTTCTAAATTTTAATTAGATCGCCGCCGCCAGTAGAAACAAAAGTTTTCAGGTTACATTCGTATAGTAAGGGTAGGTAGGGTAGGGTAGGGTAGGGTAGGTAGGGTAGGTAGGGTAGGTAGAGCAGAGTAGGTATGGTAGATAGGGTAGGTGGGTAGGTTAGTTATGGGAAATAAAAAAATAGGGTAGGTAGGTAGGAGGTAGGTAGGTAGCCAGTTGACGGGAGCGAGGCCGCGGGGGTCAGCTAGTATTATAATATAGGTACGACATATTCACCATAGATCTTCGAAAGGTGGCGAAATGATTTGGATGAGTACCATGAGGGCTGGTCCGAGACGGCGCGGGAATATTATGTTTGGAAAGACTTGGGCCTTTGACCAGCACTGGGACAGCCATGGCTAGACAAAAAAAAAACATCATCTCCTGCTATTATCCCAATTAATTTAGGGCCAGCGCAGCATCTCTTCTTCTATTTATCCACCTACAATAAATTATTCTATTAATCCTGTGAAATAGCTAATCAAAATTAAATGCATAAAATTAATTATGCGTTCGGTTACTCCACCAGTGATTTAAAAAACAAACATTTTGATTAAATTAGGCAATTATTTCCTAAGATATCGTCGAGATACGGTTGGAAGTTGTCGGTGTTAGGAAAGTTTGGCCATTCAAGTTAAAATGTCACCTTTACACATATATTTCGATAAATCTTTGGTGTGAAATCTAAACTGTGACTCAGTATAGATTTCATACCAAAGATTCAGCCCAGAATTATGTAGGAAAGACGGTGCCACTGTGATCGAGTGCTGCCGTGCACAGTAAGGCTCAGGGAGGACGGTGCTTCAGTCTCTCCAGGGATATGCCCTAACAGGCGTTGCACAGAGGGGGTGACGGGATGGTCAGTTAAGAGGTCACCTTCCCCCCTCCGTGTTCTAATGGTGATCAATGGGGTAGTTTTAGTGTGGTAATAATACCACACTCCCTAGTCTTTTCCCCTAGAGCCCAGGCGCCTTTTGTGGGTTACACAAATATATTGTTCTGTACATGTGTTTGTCACCTAACCCCTCCTAAACCGCTGGACTGATTAGGATGAAATTTTGTGTGTATATTTCAATGGGTTTCTGGATGGTTTGAAAACAACAAACAATTGGACCCGGTAGGTGCTGTCGGTATGTCACCAAATTTGTCTAAGGCTGTACGAAGTTCAGCTAGTATATATACCTATTTATATATATATATATATTTATATAGGCATCATTATATTCAATAAATATTTACGTTCATTTTACCTATTTTAGGCAGGTGCATTGTTATTTTTTATATTTAACAGTGCACCTGCCATGTTGTCTCTTTACCACCCTTGGTTGACTGGTAGAGAACGCCTAAGGTATTAAGTCCACCTTTGTACCTTTTGTGCATGAAGTATAAATAAATGCACACGAAATAGTATTAGTATATATCTAGTATTTTACGAGAAATAAGTTCTAAGATCAATAATGATAAGGATCTGTATTAAAGTACAATTTTACTAGCTGTTTCTCCTTCGCGTCAACTTAGTGCGTTGCTAAAACACTAGTACCTACAGGAATGTTTCACAAAGCAGAAATGACAAATATTCATACTTATCACGCTCTGCTGAGCAGAAAAGTATTAGTCAAGATGCTTACCAATTTTGTACAAAAACTGTTTGAGTAAACATGTTGGATTCACTAACTAAGTGGGCTCAGTTAGAGCTATTGCTGGTTACAATACCTGGAATGTGGTATTATTGAAAGATTTGTCGGTTTAAGAACTAAGTACCAAAAACTAAATAGAAATGCTCTTTGATAAAATTTTAAATTCAAACGGAACTGTCTATTAACCAAAGATATATCTATAGACTACTTATAAATTATTGGACGGAGATCTTAGGAATTGTTAAGGGCCTACATACGCTTTAGTGCCGTAAAACGGTAGTTTTCTAAAGCATACTCCTTAGTAACGGCTTGGTTAAAAGGTTTAAAAAAAAAAAAAAAATTGTTGATTCATGTACATAATTTTGGACACAAGGTTTTTCCGTGTAACTAATAGTTTTGCTTTAAAAAAATAATTAACAACACGATATTTTTTCGCAACTTTTTGAAACTCCTCCAAAATGACTTGGATGTTTAAAAATATTTTACACAGAAAAATTGATGGCTAGTATTTCTTCATAACTAACATAGCATATGTAAAACAAATAATAATTTGCAAACAAAACTGTTCAAAAGGAGGTTCAATTTTGATATTTTGGCATCGAGTGGGCGCACGGCCAGTACTGCGTTAGCATTGGGGTGTGTATATATCGCCTTAAGTTCCCGCATACCTTCCATACGACTGGCCTTATAAAGGAATGGTCCTCAAGAATGAATTTGATGAAATTAAATGTTGCAACTTTTACCGTATTCTCGTACAATGTCAAATTGTACAAATTTATTGCTCATCTACCAATTTCAAAAATATGGAGAATAAGTAACTGTTACCGCAAAGAAACTCGAACATACCTGTAACAGAAAATAAAACAGAATTAGTCTTGAAAATACAATAGTAACTACAACTTTTCATCAATAATATTGGACGTCTCGAGATCTACATAATAGAGCAAAGAAAGAAAAATAATGTTATTACGCCAGAAACAACGCACAAATTAACGCCCATATTTACACAATACATATATCCTATCTACTTAACAAACTGACATTCAACTCAACACAATCTAAAAGGAAACACATCACAACTGACCATAATAACCAACGCTTGATCTTTCTTTTTTGTTCAACACACTGCTCCAGTGACTCCAATGTTCTCGCAATGTCTTATTAATTGTTTTTTTGTAGTCACTTGTAAGAAACCAGATCATTGGTCTGTGATGAGCACGCCTCAGGCCGCTTGTACATGCTAAGAAAATTCACTGGGCCTACACAAGAATTCGTGTCATTTACGACCAAAATTCTATTTTCGTGCATGATGGATTCATCATGCCCGTCAATAGAATTTTGTCGGACCTAGGCACAAATCTTGTCTAGTGCAGACAGGATATTTTCTTGTTTAACACCGTGGAAGTGTACACAGTTCGTGTGGAGAAACGACATGAATTCTCGTGTAGGCCCGGTGACTTTGTTAGCGTGTACATGTGGCCTTAATACGCGATGGGTCTTAAGATCCGTCTAACGGTCTTGCTAAGTGCAGTATAATAGTAGGTAGGTGCTCTGCTTAGGTATGATAGTATTTTCTCTGAATCGTGAGATTTATTGGTATTAGATATCGGATATGTCTGTGATCTAGATGATTTCTGTGATTTCCTAGGATTATTACTGTCCGTTGGTTTCTTTCAACTTGCTAAAGAGCTATAACTTATATCGAGTATGTCTATGCTCTGTTTTCTGATAATGGCGCGACGCAAATTAAATTGCGACGAACGGCAATATTGCGCACGTGTTTTCTAAGAACATTTCAAGTGCAAATCTGTCGAATTGTAATCGCTTATCGGTATGATATAAATCGAATAGCGTCGAGACATCAGGGATGTAGCTAAGAGGAGCCATTGACCTATAGTCCAAATCATCACCATCATCATCCTGCATGATACTTAAGAGTCAACTCAAAACGTCAATTTCCCCTCAGTCCAAATGTTTCCATCAAACAAACACTCACGTTTAACAAATCAAATACATTCACAAACTTGAATAGCACTTAAGAAAGTTAGCATAATAGTAAAAAGCATTGCTGTGTATCTACGTATTTAAACACACATACATGAAAGGCCATATTATTATCTGAAAACAAAACAAGACCCATAGCGGTCAAGGGTCCACTCTCTCTTATATTCAACTTATGGATGATTTCACCTTGTGGTCTGCAACAGCAAACTCGTATTAGGGTATTCACAGATGGTATAAGTGATTTTCAGAAGAAGAGACGATAAAGAAGTTTCTGTACCGGCAACTTGTTGTAAAAGAGACGAGAGATGGGGTCCGGGGAACTAGCGTTGTTGTAAATAGTGCTTGAACTTAAGTCAACATCAACAAAGCTCCTTCAGAAATGGTCATATCCAGGAAAGTGTTAACCGTACGTATTTTATTACCAGCATTAATTACTGTTTTAATTTATTTATATAGGTTGTGGGTTCGAGCCCAGGCAGGCGCTTTACTTTGTGTAAATTATTTCATCAGCACTGCTCTCAAAACGGTGAAGGAAAACATCGTGAGGAAACCGGCATGTCCTAGAACCAAAAATTCGAAGACATGTGACATCCACCAACCCGCACTGGGCCCGCGTGGTGGATACCACGGCCTACGGCCCATTCCCTCTCACAGAGAGGAGGCCTGTGTCCCAACAGTGAGAACATTAATAGGCTGATGATGTGATGTGTGTGATGTGATATCCAAAAGAGTGCCTTCAGAATAATTGGTAGACCGATCACCTAATTAAGGTTGTGGAAGTCCGCTAGATGCGAGAGGCACGGTATGGGTAATGTCGCGGCACTTAGAGGAGGTCTATGTTTAATTGTGAACGTATTTTGGGTGAAATGATGATGGTCATTAAGTGGTTTCAAGAACCTGCGTAAAACAAAACGCAGGATCATTGGGGATGATGCAAGTCGCTAAGATAGGCAGTATATAGAAGGCCTATTAGGTTTTTCAAACACTACTTATTACAGTGTTTTTTACACGAGATCAGCAACTGTGGCAGCCCTACGGACCACTCGAATTTCGCCTCCTCACGACTGCCAAAATATAAGCACAGTTCGATTTGTATGCAGATTCGTGAGTCGCAAAGAATTCGGACGTCCGTCTGTGGCATGCGCCCGTGTCTCGTCGCGGTGAAAGTGAGCGAGGATGAATGAAGTGTGGATGCGGTATTTATTAGATTTTTGTTAATATTTAAGAGAAATATGTATTAATAGTTATCTAGGTTTTAGAGAAGATGAGCTGCCAAAAAGAGTGAGCGGTATTATATTGTTTTTTTTTTCATATTTCCGTGAACCATATGATTACTGTTTTTTGTACCTATCTCTTTTGATTCTGTACGAGCTTTGCAAAAAACTGACATGCAACTTTAAATATATTTGATTCAAGTCGTTAATAATTATTTGATTGGCAATTGAAAAAATGTAATTATAATGTGTACCTTTTTGAAGAAAGTGCAGACTAAATAGGTAGGTAAATAAATAATTTGAATTGCGATTTTGAAATAACTAATAACCAAAGGTACTTAGATAAACCCATGCAATGTTTATTACCAGTACACTAATCGCCCGTAATTTTAATTGCTCAACATTTACTATTTAGTGTGGCTCATCCAAAACCCATCATCTTTTACAACTCCATGCCAATGACGACATTGACCGACCGGTCAAGGCTACTATTACTGAAGTATTAACAGAGCTTTCAAACCAGTCATACGACATATTGTATGCTTTGGTGATTTCACTGTGTTTTGGAGTAGATAATTATGTACTTGTGGAAAAAGTCTAGCTGCATCAATAGAAAAAAAAACTTTTTTACAAAAAAATACTACCGACTTCCAGAAAACTACAAAGTGAAAAATAACTTTATTTTTGGCAGTCGGTGTCTTTCGTAGGTACCATTTTTGCGTCACTTTTTAGTTGGTACCATTTTTGCGTCACTTTTTAGTTGTACCTACCTAATAGAAAAGTTGTTTATTAAGTTTCCTATAACGCCAGAATAGATTACCCGAATATCATGAAACTTGAACAAAACCGATCAAATGAGAGATCTGCTTACCCCTTTAGAGCTTACTGGCGTGATGTTATGAAATGGTATAAACAATAAACAGACATGCGATTGTAGCAGTCCCGGGAGATTTGCCGTTATTTATTGAAGAGTTCTGTTGTATATCTTCGAAGTTCTTCTTCAGATCTTCACCAAATTAAAATGGGACCAATTTCGAAACATACTCTTTCAACCAGAAAAATATTTTTTTAAATCGGTTCACAATTGACGGAGATATCGGTGAACATACATAAAAAAACATACAAAAAGTCGAACATAGAACCGCCTCCTTTTTCGAAAGTCGGTTAAAAAGTTAAACAAAGGTTTACAGCGAACGTACAATTTTGATACATGAAGGCCTTTTCAAAATAATATCTATAGTGATTTACCGTAAATGAAGCATAAATATGCTTTGGAACCTAAAGATTTTGAGACCAGACTCAAAATCTTCATCACAAAATAAGTATATAAACGTGAAGATCAAAGTTAGCTGTTTTCTTTATACGCGGTACTTGTCTTGCCACTTACTACGTCACAAGCCAAATATTGATATAAGTTGTAATTATAGAATCTGATTTTTTTGCATCTTCATGTTCTTCATCAGCCTATTAATGTTCCCACTGCTGGGATACAGGCCTCCTCTCTGTGAGAGGAAATGGGCCGTAATCCACCACGCGGGCCCAGTGCGGGTTAGTGGATGTCACATGTCTTCGAATTTTTGGTTCTAGGACATGGCGGTTTCCTCACGATGTTTTCCTTCACCGTTTTGAGAGCAGTGGTGATGAAATAATTTACACAAAGTAAAGCGCCTGCCTGGGCTCGAACCCACGACCTACAACTTGTAAGTCACGGTCGTTACCACTGGGCCACCACTGCTCTCCACTGCTCTCATTTTTTTTACATATTTGATCAAAATTCAAATGACAAAATTTCTCACTAAATAGGTATCTATATTATGCATTCATGTCATCGGAACCAAGGTCAAATAGATTTATTTAAATCCGACCAAACCAAATATCTAAAGAAATCTCACCTTTGCACTACATAATGGATTCTCTAAGGTTATTCATGATAATAATGACACTATATATAAGCTATCATACTGCATTAGTTCAGAGTGTTCAATGGTAAATCCATTTATCGAACTTCAAAGTTTCATCACCTTACCACACAGCACTCTACAGCTAAAATTGTTTGTATATATGTATGTTTGTAACAGGTAATCTCGAGAACTTCTTATCCGATCATATTTCACTATGTCAGAAAGCTACTCTAACGCTTACCCCGAGTTTCTCACCTCTAAATTATCACAGAATTAATGTGACAAATTGTCAAGCACGCGTTATCTGCTGTGATTAGTTGAATGAATTTTTAACAGCCACAAATCGTCACATGATTTCTGTGATAATTTAAAGGTGAGAAATTCGGCCTTAGCGCCTTAGGTTACTTTTTAATCCCGAAAAAATACACTTCTTCTGGAATAGGAAGCGGAAGCGGAGCCGCAGGCAAAAGCTAGTAAAAAAACCGGCCAAGTGCGAGTCTGACTCGCGCACAGAGGGTTCCGTATGAACAGCAGATTCACCAAAATGATTAGGTAACATTACTAAAGTTCATAAACAATAAAAGTACCAAACATTGCTCTAACGAAGGGACAAAATTAACTTTGCCGTTCGAAAAATGTTGTCCCCATACATCAATATACAATTTTTTTACTTTTCCAGTTGTTGTTGTTGTTGTCGACTATTATTCGTAAATAACTTGAAAGCCTACTTAGCTGTGATAGTTTCGTGTCGTGAATTGTTTCACATATCCAAAAGCAACCATTTAACTGGCAGGGGGGGACATATTTGACTTTAACGAAAATTAGCAATTTAAAACTTAATTTCACACAAACGGATCTCTGAATCGAAAAATGGTTTTCATAGACCCGTTTTTTGAATGGCCTATCCAACGATATCTCCGCACCATGAGATAGACACCACCATGAGGTATACAAAAAAAAAACTTGTTTTTATTTTTCTACTTTGTCGGCGTGATCAATATATCCATGCCAAATTATAGCTTTCTAGACACACGGGCATGGCAAAACGATAAGAGTTCCTTGTTGGAAGTTTCCAATGATCCGCTTTCAACAAATTTTGTACTGTCGAGAGCTACCCTGACGCTGAGGGTCCAAGGCCCGAAAAAAAACACTGTTTCTGTTAAATAGGCTACAGAAACAAAACCGCCAGAAATAGCTAGTTAGCTAAGAGATTGCACAAACTAATAACATAGATGTTTACCGTTCACTCGATCGAAACTGATTTTAGTTGTTTTCAAGAGATTTGCCACGGATTACTGACCTTTATGTTACTTATACTTAAGCTTGAGTAAACCACTTATTAGATACTTAATAAGCCTCATGGCTTTAAAGCTTAGTGTCGAATGAAGGTCGTCTTTGGAAAGGGTCTCATTTGTGCCTTAATGACATTGAGAACGTTATCATTTCGTAGTTAAAATTGTTACTACTAACTGTCATAATATGCGAATAGTGTGCATAAAATGCATCATCTAGGACATGCCGGTGTCCTCACGATGTTTTCCTTCACCGTTTTTAAGAGCAGTGGTAGCCTAGTGGTATCAGCCGCGACTTACAAGTTGTAGGTCATGGGTTCGAACCCAGGCAGGCGCTTTACTTTGTGTAAATTATTTAATCACCACTGCTCTCAAAAACGGTGAAGGAAAACTTCGTAAGGAAACCGGCATGTCCTAGAACCAAAAATTCGAAGACATGTGACATCCACTAACCCGCACTGGGCCCGCGTGGTGGATTACGGCCCATCCCCTCTCATAGAGAGGAGGCCTGTGTCCCATCAGTGGGAATATTAATAGGCTGATGATGTGATGTGTGCATAAAATTGTTGCTACTAGGTGTCATAATATGGGAATTATGTGCATAAAATTGTTACTACTAGGTGTTATAATATGCGAATTTTGTGCATAAAATGCAGGATTCGATGCCAAGGTCACTGTTCTCTTCAGAGTCAAGGGATTTAGATGAAATTCGGAACACTGGTATCTACGCGTAGGCCATGATTATGATAGATGATGCTTATATGTCAGCAGTATGTACCCTTAGGATTACGCGACATAAAGCTAAATCACAAAGCTGCAAATGTTTTTTGTTAATTACAGACAAATTGATTGCGTATCCCGCAGTTCATCTGAGGGAAACGATTACAAAACTAGTTTCATATGCATAGGCTAACGGCCTGTCATTTCTTATACCTACCTTCCATCAATCAATCAATGACAGTATTGGTCAACTGTCCATAAAGGTGCTATGGTGTTGCACCTTATGTGGCCATCTCTAGGATGAAACGTGGGTCAGAATCTAAGCATTGGTATGATTGACAATAATAAATGTGAAGGTGAGCTATCTGTTTTTCTGTTGTGATTTAGTGGCGAAAGTACCTCGGTATTTTGAAAACTTTATGGAGTTTGTAAGAAATATGTAAACCAAGAATAATACAAGGTGGGCCAAAAGAAATCACCCTATTGGAAGATGCTCTCATTTTTAAAAATGGCCGCCAATGTCAAATCTGTTTTGACATTTGTGGACTAGACAAATGCAGAATACAAGTGAACAAGCCATGAAGCGATACACTCCCCAAGAACGCGGAATAATCGTGTCAATTTTTTTGACGATTTATCGACCAAAATCATAATGAGCGATGAGGCTCATTTCCACCTCAGCGGGTACGTGAACAAGCAAAACTATCGCTTCTGGGGCACCGAAAATCCACGAGTGATGCACGAGGAGCATTACACCCGCTCAAAGTGACTGCATGGTGCGCTGTTCACGCTGGAGGAGTCATCGGAGAATGCCGCTGGCCAAAAGACAACAGTGGACGGTGCCGCAATTGGACGAATTAGGACTGAGGGACATGTGGTTCCAACAGGACGGAGCAACGGCACACACTGCGCGAGCCACATCCGATATTCTGAAGGCAGCGTTACCGGGTCGCCTCATCTCTCGTTTTGGCGATTTGCACTGGCCCACAAGATCGCTCGATTTAAGCGTTCAAACTTTATTTGTGGAGTTTTTGAAGTCCTGTGTTTACGTGAACAAGCCCGAGTCTCTGGAAGCCCTCAAGGACAACATTCGACACGAGTACGAGAATCTGTCGCCCGAAGTTCTCGCCGAAGTGATGAAAAATGCCATAAAACGAGCCTGTATGGCAATCAATTGTGGCGGCGCCCAATGGCCGACATAATCTTCTCTATAAGGTTCAAATAAACATAATCATAAAACAGAATCGAAGTTTTTCATTTAGAAAAAAAAAGAGAGCCAAACAACATCGGATGACTTCTTTTGGCCCACCTTGTACAAATAGTCCGGTATCTGAAGAACCAGCGTTTTTTCATGATATCTAGACTGCCAAAGGTCTGTTTATAAAATTTCGCGCGTTCGGTTTCATCCTAAATTCTCCATTTCGCTACAAATTTGCAAACGTGTGTATTCGTACGCGAACTAGCTTCCTACTGTTCATCACAGCATCTATCTCTGCCGCACGTGTTGTCGGTTGATATAAAATGCATTTTAACACCGCGCACAAAATAGTTCGTGCCGTCGACTAGTGTACCTAAGCCTCATGTATCATCAGTCAACCAAGAACGGTAAAGAGATAACATGGGCGGTGCCTCATCGTTACTTATATACCTAGATATAACATTAGTATCTAGTTATACATTTAAGTGCTTTCAATATAGCTCAGTTAACACCAACATCTACAGATGAAATGAAATGTGAAATTGACGAACTTTCATAAATATCACTTATACAAACATGCATTTGACCTAGATACAGAAGCTATTCTCAACAGAACATATGTCACTTGACCGACCAAGCGGATACGTGGAAACGGACTTATGCTAATGTTTGAAAGCGTCATCATTTCATCGATAAGTGTACCAAGTCCAAGAGAGATTAGAAGAAATGTCTAGATGACTTCTGCCACAAAAAAATATATCAAACAGATGTAGAAAAGCATTAACCTGACAGTCAATGATGCTTTATTCCAATTTTCCTCGATTCAATTTGCAGAATACTTACTTAGGGTAGATTTCACCAATAAAACTAATCGCGATTAATTCAACTAAACTCTTAATTGGTTGAAACCGCTGAGAAACTAGCAGTCAGAACGCTGTATTTGCATAAACTGAGTTTAGTTAAACTAATCGCGGTTAGTTGCGTTGGTGAAATCGGACCTAAGTATATTAGAGAAACACGGTAACATGTTTCATATTAACAAGAAAGATTCAAAACAAGACACATTTATATTGCATGCTACATAATTTATCTAGTAGTAGACACGCTTCGATCAACAATCTATTGAACACGTAATTATGACACGAAATCTTGCGAAACCACCCCGATTCAAACAGTAAAACGCCCATAACTTTTGAACGACTGAACCGATTTGCATCAAACATTGCTAAAAACACGCACTACGAATCAAATCGGTTCATCCGTTTGGTATCTATGATGCCACAGACAGATACACAGGTACACACGTCAAACTTACAACACCCCTCCTTTTCCGTCGGGGTTTATTAGCAAGGATAGAGACTAAAAAAACTTTGATTGTAGCTACCATAAAACAACACACTTCGCTTTCATAGATTAGCTTTTTAGTAAACACTAAAAAACTAACCAGAATGTAGGTTTACTTACAGAATGCGTCAACAATGAATTGCTCAATGAAGATAGACATTTAAACTCACGATATCTCGAACACCGGACAATGTCATTGTCACTGCGCTATTGTGGATTCAAAATCTAAGGCCGATAAGTCAGTGACCTGCCTCAAGAATTATGCTGATAGAAATTTGTCTTCACTAATATGCTAAAGTTAGACAAGTTTTCATGCTGAAATAGAATTTGAAAGTCCTCATAAGTACAGATTCTCAAGTTCTCAACTTCGAAAAGGAATAATTAAGAATACTTCTTCTTTCTGATGCAAGAGACGGAGCTTTAAAGATGACCCCACACTTCAGGGTTATAACCTTGTAATTGGCAAATCATAATAATCTATTATATTAGAAAGAAACCACAAGATCCAATAACACTATAATTTTTTGCTGATTAGTTTCTGAATGCCATACATTCACTAGCGATCGACACTTGATTAAGCACTTGTGCTTATTGCAATCATTGAAGTACCCTATGTGGTTTATACAAATAGTCGTCGAAAGCAAATTTTGAAAACAAATATTAATAATTAGGTATGCGCAAGAGCATACGAAGTTGCGTGCGCTAAAAGGTAAAGAGTTAATCGACAATTTGTTTTCTATAGGTACTTTTTGACCCGTTAGACAAATCAAAAGGTCGTTAGAATGTAATTAATTGCTACATAAATAAAACTTTTGTATACAAGAGAAGCGTTGATGTAAAGAAACCTCAGCGCATGTAAACTGGCTAATTAAATGATGAAACAATTAGCATAGTAGGTACTTGGAAAAGCACAGCATTTAATCCTCGTGACCGAATTTAGGTCGTGGCGGCCAATCACAGCGGAGACTTACCATCGACGTGGAAGACATTTTAGTACAAGTGCGTAAAAAGGTAGGAGCAATCTTTCTTCCCGCACTCTCAAACTCCGATGGGGCATACGATATTAGGGGCAGAACAAACGGCTTACTGAACTTTCCAGGACACGGAGATAATTATGACCCTGCCACCCCAAACTCCAGGCTACCACTGAGCTTATAATAGTATAACCCAATAACACTTCAGCAGCAGGGAATAAAAGGGATTAGGCCTACTTAGAAATGGAACAAGGCTACCAATGATTATGATGAGACGCTACTAAGCTGATAGATTTTCACATTCATTCAAGCATTAGCTATAATCAGTATTATGATAGCTAGTGGTAGTGCCTTGCAGCAAAGGCCTTGGAGCAATTAGTGTTATTTATTTAAGTTAAAGTAGGCACCAAATAAACCAACTAAATGATTATTACAAATAATTTTAGCCGATTTATTTTGCAATTTATTTTCATCATTATTCAACTAGTAGCTACCGCGACTATAATTTTAATATGTTCAATAATAAGGTTTTCAAGTTTCGTTTTTCACCCACTGCTAATGCAGTACTATGTGAAATAAACACTTCATGATAACTTAACGATTGTAAATTGTGGGGATAAGCCTTTTGCCATAAACCAAGCACAAATCTACTCTACTCAGATTTCTAATTGTAAAACCCAAAAACACTTCGGGCATCACAACCCGGGAATCGAAGCTCATGTCAATAGTAGTGCTTGCAACCACTATGACTACTGTTGGGGTTTGAACCCAACACTCGTTTCCAGCGCGCGTCGTCAGCACTGGTACACTCGTGAGCGGCGCGACATCAACGCAGCGCAGCCCGGTCGAGGGACACTCGCTACCACGGACTCCACCGCACAAGTCGACACCTCTTCCTAAACTCTCATTGTTTGTCCGGGACAGTTTAAGTTTTTAATTATAACCGCATTAAATCATTCGCCTATTAAATACAGTCCACTAATTTCATCCACGAGCTAACATTGGTCCTTCGAGCCGGAACTACAGAGACTGGCTTCATAATAATAGTAAAAATATTTCTAATGGATTATAATAAGCAATAAACATTTCATCAATCTAGGAAATTAATTCAAAACTAAAAATTGGCAATGTTTTCTAAATTAAATACTACAAGTAATAAAACTATAATGCAAATTTTACGTAATATACTATGTTTACTCGCTTCTAAATTTTTATTTATAAAATAATAATCATGATAAATATTATTGGTTCCCAATTGCCAATAAAAAAATGTGAGTACAAGGTAGTTACGTGATAATATAGATGTTTAGCGTATATTGTATTAAATAAATCATTAGATATACCCAAAAGTTTTATAACTGTGCTGAAAACCTAACTAAGCCTATCCAAACAAATCTGAAAAGGCTGGGTAAATTATTATTATACAAAATAGCTTTTCCCAACTAATAAAATTTATTACTCGTAGATACAATATAATTACTGATTATACTTCTTTTATTGTGTATTTTTATGTAATCGTAAAACTGAAGTTTTAAGATTTTTTGGTATCTATTTACAGATCGTTCATCATCATTTTCGTCCTCCTGTAATCATTCATTATTGCTTACCACCAGGTAATATAGTGTTCAATCGTAAGCCTATAATTGATAATATAAAAAACTATTTGTTTAAAACTTCCGTACCAATTTTCATCCTCTATATCTTATCTGCTTGTAAATTTTTAAAGGGTAGATAATTATCTAAATTACCAATCTTCATGATAAACAGATACCCTCTACCTATACACAGCCATATTAGAGGAATATGGACCGCGTAGTGAAGTAAAGCCGACTACCTCTCATATATTGTAAGCATAATTTTATGACTAGCTGTATTTTGCAGCGTTAGCGTTCAAACCAAACAAAATAAGAGCTTTTATTCACAAACCTTCAGTTTATTAAGGCATACAAACAAATAGGCAATATCCTCCGACAGAATACTTTCGTTTGTCGCACAATACACGCTTTCTAACTGTAAATATTGACTAGGTATTGTTAATAGTGAAAATGGTGAAAACGTTGAACATTCACGCGGCACTCGGAAACAATAGATTTCATGGGAGAAATTGTGAAGAATGCTAATTATATTACGTAGAGATTTTTATTTGAAATCTCGCAATCACAGATTGTGTTTGATGTCTCTTATATCTTTTACTGGTGATCTTTTGTGAATGAGAAACTAAATGTAGGCAAAATAATTATCTCCTGCAGAGGCATAAAATAAAATCCCTATTTGGTGTCATAAAACTTCACTTGAACTACATAATCGTGTTGCATATCTGATAAAACTAAAATAACTGCAATCGAAAAAGAAGAAAAAGATACTTCTGGTTTTGAGCATACCGAACATTTTTAGATAACACTTGCTGTTCTTAAGAATTAAATTCGGATTATGGTGTACTTCTCCAACATCTTTAATTACTTTGTCAACGAATCAAAGAATCGAACTATGATCCGAATGCATTTGACAATTACACTTCTAGGCACAAACTTTAATGACTCGACATTTTTCTTTTTAATCAATGACCCACTTATTACCATCTACAAGCATTTAAATGAACTATAACCTACCCTACACCAGACAAATTCAACACAATAGTCCACGATAACCATCTAACACGGCGCGCGCGTCTAATGATAAATAATGACGGCGCGCACGCATCTAATTTGACGACACAACCGCACATTTTGTGCGATTAATCGCGTATTATGTTCGTTAGGGCCAATTTATGAGGATTCTATGGTATATTATATGGAATGGTTTTTGAGTAGGTTGTGTCTTAATATCAACTGCATGAAATAATTGAGCAAGGTGAGGAGTCGTTTGTCGCGGTCAGATTGTAGATTGGTGATCATTATAAATTGGGAGTGAATGACGTCCATATGTCTTATTTATATGCCCACCATGAAACCGAATCAGAAACCATATAACCTATAGTTCTTTTCGTAGTTACTTGGTTACAAAGGTCGAGACTGGATGAGTTATATACCTAGGTATGTATGGCAACAAGGAAATAAATTGTTAAAAGCAATAGTTAATGAAAGAATGTAGATCGTGACACCACACGAGTGTATCTTCATGAGAGCAATGAAAGTAAAGGAGGGAGAAATGTAAAGAGATACAGTCGCACGCGATTTTTTTTGTGAACATACCATCACGCTTCAAGATTTTTAACAAAGTAACAACAATAATTTATAAATCATTCGTTTTGATTGAAGGTAGAGAAATGACTATTGTAATATTTGTAATAATAGCTGGCGTCTAACAAGAGAACGTTGAAAACCGAGTTAAAGATAATGGAACCGATTATTGAACAATCATATTATTTGAGACAGTAATAAATAGACGAGATGTCAACAAAATTGTGTATCTTGGGCAAGGCTAGCGTCTAATAGGGAACTGTAAAATTGACTTGATTGATGAAGAAAGGTTAACGTTAAAAGAGTTAACATATATTAGAAATAATGGGCGCTAGTATAAATTTTTGATACATTATAAGCAAACTGGCGAACCGTTTGAAGATGAATAAAATTATACAGTAATGAATGTTACTTCTCTACGTAAAATTAATTAAACTCTTGCCATATAGGTATTCGTCATCTCAAAGGCATAAATCTGACTCCGACTCTCAAATAAGACAATTCTAATACCGGTTAGGCATGTGCCAAGACTTTGGTAATATTGATTTTATCCATGGTTGCAATCTTCTGGAAAGACCCATGTCTCAGAGTCGAACATGACGCATAGGCTCAAGGTAGAGCTGTAAACAAAATTGCAACCGCAGCAATGACTGCAGTCCACCTGTCATCATCATCATCATCATCAGCCTATTAATGTTCGCACTGCTGGGACACAGGCCTCCTCTCTGTGAGAGGGAATGCCCGCGTGGTGGATTGCGGAATCCACAACGCGGGCCCAGTGCGGTTTGGTGAATGTCCCATGTTTCCGATTTTTTGGTTCTAGGACATGCCGGTTTTCTCACGATGTTTTCTTTCACCGTTTTGAGAGCAGTGGTGATGAAATAATTTACAAAAAGTAAAGCGTACTACTTGTACGTCACGGCCGATACCACTGGGCCACCACTGCTTTCACCACTGGTCCACCTGTAGATGATATATAATTAGCTCAACAGCCTGCTTAAAGGTCCTTCAGGCTCTTCTTACTAAAGGCTTCACTACTACTTTTAGAGTTATATTTCTAGGTGTGACAAAAAAATTATGAAATCTTTTATGTCAGAAAAAGTAACAAAGTAGTTTGACCACGTACTATGAAATAACACGAGATAACTCAAAATAATGTGGATCACAATATCTAACTGTCCATTTAAATCCTCGTCCAACCGGTCCTTGACTGGTCACTTACAAAACATTTTATGTGTGTATGCAAAACTTACGTACACTTTCTACTTCTATTGTCTTACTTTTAGCGTTTGATGTAATAGCACTTGTATTTTGATTTATAAAATTATATATGGTACTATAAGGAAAAGTGCCGTCTTTTCTGTTAGAACTTTTTCTGTCTTTGATTTTGACCTGTTTATAGATAGAAAAGTCATCAAAACGATGTGTATGATTGCAACGAATGATTTACTTTATGGGTATGTTATTTTTTGTGTTATTAATCAACCAATGGTTAAAACTGTCTAATAATCATCAAGAACAGTCAAATATAAAACAGCTTCAAAAGACGTGGATAGTACAAAAATAGACTTAGGCAATAAGCCAAGCGGATATAAACATGCAGTTGTAAACTTTCCACCAAGCTTACTCATCTTAAAACGGTAATAGTGGCGAAATTCTATGAATCACATAAGTAAACTGATTTTAATATATCAGCGAAAGCAACATGGCATTTTTACGAACAACCGAAGTCGATGTTGATGTCGATGCCGAGTGTCTAAGAAGCGGGATAGCTCTGGAATGAATAATTTGGTAATTGCCCTGAAATAATTAATTTATTCGGCAGATAATGCCGATGACAACGATGATTCATCAAGCGTGTATGATCACTTGATCAAGTTTTTATTGATGAACAAGAACAACTGGTATTAAGCAATATGGACATTGCGGTAGAAAATATCGCGTGACTATATTGTGATAGTCGTCAAAGAATTAGAAAGAATAGTCGTAGTGAAAGATATACTGCTTTAGATCGCGTTTACAGCTAATATGATGAGGCAAAAAGTGGTGGAATTAATTTTATAGCGTCATAAGAAATTGATTTGTAAGTAGTTCCTAGAGCAATGGCATTGAGTTTGCTATTCTTGTGTAATAGTATGTATCCTATTATAGACATTCATCTTTATTTAAACTAACCTGGAAATATGTAAACCTTAGCAATTCTGGGTATAAGGATCTTGAAACGATCAACAATATGATGGTCTCGATACTTTAGTATTCAGTTTAATTCTGTTATGTTCAAATTTTTTGGTATAGCTAGTACACGAGACGAATGTATAATTTTATTACCTCTACACCAGTATTTATGTAATTTCCACTGTATACTGTATGTGCACTGACCTATACGAATATCGCAACAGAACACATCTTTCCTTACACAAATCTTTTGCGCAAACTTCAGTAGATCTCTTAAACAGTTTTAATAAAGCAAGACTCATATGTTTGGTTATATGCAATATGTCTCACATAATGCTTGTACGTTATACTTATGCATTTTCTTTCATACCCAATATGGAAACGAGTAATACTTAATAAGCTGTAGAAGTATCGATGACTCAATTTAGAGATCATATTTATGCAAATATAAACAAACATATTCGAGCATGTTACAATCACTAGACATCGTTGACATTTAGAGAGATGCTATAATAATTCCCTTTTACTGGAGTACTTCGCTAAGCCTATTTTTTAATACTATCTTGTCATACAACTATCGCATACCGAAACCGAAACGCTATACGAAACGACTTGCTGAAACAGTAAGATGAAATACATAAATACTTCCTATTTATAAGAAATCAGCAGGATGCATATTCGCAAATTATAACAAAGATCGTTACATGTTTCTTTTTTATACTTTAAGCACATAAAAAAGTAGCCTGTCCTTCCCAGGGTCTCAAACTAACTCTATACCAAATGTCATTGAAAGTAACAGACAGGCAGACAGAGTTACTTTCGCATTCATAATATTAGTATGGATTCCGACCAGAATTTCTCATCCTATAAATAATTCTGAAGGCAATCTTAAGATTACCAACAATATTTACGACTCACACTAAAACCTACACTTAGAAATAGCACTGCATTCTCTTGCATCAGTAGGCAAGTCCACTGGCCTATAAAGTTTGAACGGACCTTTCACTGCACTCGCTTGCTTTCACACTATCCGAAATTAATCCTCTTCTCTTAGTGGTAATAAATAAGATTGCTTTCGCAATCGTGGCCTTGATCTTTTAATTTAATATTTTGTAGTTATGGTTTGTGAATTTGTGTTAATTCTTTTGTTGTAAGATGTTTTTTTGGTTGTTTTTTTGTTTGTCGGTTAATTGTAGTAAGGTGATTTCGTTGATTTATGTCTGTTTTATGTTTAAAAAGCCTTTAATTTTGAGCACAAAATATATTCCCATAATTTACATTGGCATAACGAAATTCAGAATAATGATCATTACGCATAATTTTATTAGGCATAAATGCTTTGTCATAATGTGTAATGACATAAATACTGTTGGCATAATAATAGGGATGCATAATCTTATAAAGCATAATGTTATAAACGCATAATGATATTTACACATAATGTTCTTTGGAATAAAACAAAAAAAAAAAACACGGCTCAAGGGTAACCCAAGAGCCACCTCGCCGCACCTTAACCTAATTAATTTAAGTCCCTATACAAATTATAATTAATTAGACATTTTAAGCTGTTTCAATTGATTCAAACCGATATAAAAAAATTCGAAAATTAGACAATTGACTTTTTACCCGTAGGTATTTTAATTTTCGACGTTCAAATATGTACTCATAAAATTATTATGACGAATAAATATTATGCCTTAAATATTTATGCAAATCCAAATTATGACAAAACAAATTAGACCAAATGACAGTTATGCTTTTGCATTATGCCAAAGTATTATTATGCTGATAAAAGTTATGCGAAAATGTTATGCCAAACAACATTATGTCTAAAAAAAATATGTCAAGAGGGAGATTCCCGAATTTGTGCCCGATTGACGACAATATGCTCTCCCCTATTTATTTATTTATTTAAACGTACAATCATTGTTCATGTACAATAGTGGTACATAGGCGGCCTATTACATGGGACTTAAAATAAACTTGCGAAATTTGAATATGCTATAGATGCACTTCTACTTAACCCTTCGAGGATCACTGGCGTGATGCTATGTGTAATATGATTTTCGGGTGTTATCACACCATTGGTCGTTCTTTGATTGATGACATTGACGGACGTCGGTTGATAACTGTGGTAGATTTTGGTGTAGTAGGCAATATGGTTCGACTTCGCCTGGTCCCACCCTACCATTGATCAATTGGTCTAACTAAGGTAACACTCTTCCATTTCATATTTACTTTGAGTAAAGTGGTTCGAAAGGGCTTTGCAGTGAGACAGTTAATGATGGCGTAAATAGGTATACTGTTGAATAATAGTTTACGTAAAAGAGGCACCATTTAAATTATTTAGGCATCATGGCTCTACAGTCTTATGAAATTGTTCTCATCCAACTTTCACAACGATGGACGTAGGTTGATTAAAAAACAAACTTAGATAAACACATTTTCAACATTACATAACTAATTAATTATATATCTCTGTTTAAATCCCTTAATTAATAGGTTTGCCAAACACGATGCTCAGTGTCATCACAAACCATTGCCACAACATATGGTCACCATCTTAGAATGATAAGGGAAGTTATCAGTTAGTCCCACAGATTTAATAAATATATGCTGGTCCCGTGCAATATTGTTCTAGGCACTTTGATAAATAACACCGTGTGGTGCATAGGCAATAAATCAAGAGAATCGGAGTGCCAGTCAAGTAATTCATTGCAGAGATTGAAGTCACAGATAAAATTTTATGTGTTCTATACGCTAAGCAAGATCTATTACCTACGTAGTAAACATTCCAGAACCTACTTAAATATAACATTTTGCATACATATCTGAGAGCAGTGGTGGCCCAGTGGTAACGGCCACGACTTACGTGTCGTAGGTCGTTGGTTCTAACCCAGGCAGGCGCTTTACTTTGTGTAAATTCTTTCATCATCACTGCTCTCAAAACGGTGAAGGAAAACATCGTGAGGAAACCGGCATGTCCTAGTACCAAAAATTAGAAGTTATGTGACATCCACCAACCCGCACTGGACCCGCGTGGTCCATTCTCTCAAAGATAGGAGGCCTGTATCCCAGCAGTGTGAACATTAAAAGGCTGATGATGATGATATGTTTCTTGGAGGTTTAGGCAGAGTTGTACCAGCTGTGCACCCACACTTCGTCAGTTAGGTTTAATTCCCATAATTTCCCGAAGTCATTAGATCGAACGTCCGAATTGCCGAAACTGCACAGCATGATAGTCCCCGACCGGGCACGAATCCTTACTCAAAGCTGCTACTGGGAATTTCTAGATATTATTAGAACCAAAAATTTGCAGACCTGTGACATCCACCCACCAGTCCGCAGTGTCCCCGAAGTCAAATATGGCCTACTCTCTCACAGAGAAAAGGTTTGTGCAGCAGTGAGAACGTTACAGGCTGTAAATTATTAATATTTTATTTTACTTGATGTCATGTTTACAATCAACAGGTAGCATGATGATTATTTGGCAGCAGACAATTCAGATAACGATCACGATTTAGCTTTGAGAATTAATCTAGCAAAGATCCAAAGGTTGTATTTAACAGCGACATATCAATTAGTTTGACTCATTGCGCACGACCCTCTGTTTATGCTAATTCCTCATATCTTATTCATGGCCAGTGCTATGTTCTCACGGGTGCGCAGGAGTTTGAACACGTTCAATGGCGAAATGTTGGTACGTTGTAATTTCCTTAGAAGTGTTACAAGTGCGAAAAAAGTCGTAAATGTTCTCGGCACCGAGGTGTGGTAGACATGGGGAAAATGTGAGGAGGCTTATACGAGTAGTTAGCGGAGAGTAGAATAAAATTGGAAATGATAATGGTAATGCAGTCCATATATGGTTATCAAAAACAGTAACTCATAATGAAGATAAATAAATTATAGAAGTTGAAGCCTTTTAAGATACAGGTCTGCAACTTAATGGACATCAAAATAATATAGAGCCTACTAAACTTGAGATTCTTAATTAGCATGATCATGACATTTTTGATGAAAACCACCAACAAGACGAGGTAGGAAATATTACATGAAGAAAGAAGATGACTAATTTAAAACATAAGCTAGGTTTTAATATAGATATCATCAAGACTAGCTCATTAAAATTCAAAACGGATAAAGAAACCAAAAATGCCGTCAAAGTTCTTTTTAGTCAAACAGCTACAAAACCAAGGCTACTTAATGAGGTGCCTTTTAAGAAACTTACTTTTACAACACTAAACCCAAATATAACTCATTAAAGTGGGTGTATCAAGGATGTTGATCTCATAAACAATGCGAAATGGCCACCGCGCCTACTTGAGATAAAAGGTTAATTCTATTTTTTGGGGACAGCACAAAGCGGAGATTGACTTAATGTAGTGATGCTTTGTAGTTGAATTGCTAATGAAGATCTTATTTCAGTAAGTCTTGGTAAAAATATTTGCTGTGCCATTGAGCGATGCTGTAGATATGATAGGAAATTTGGTAACATTGGACGAGAAGGAAACTCTTCAATTAAAGACGACGTAATCTAAACTAATCGTAATTTGACGATTACTTCGTGGATTAAATAAATGGACTGTACAAAATAAAGGTTTAAGGCGAAGGTTTAATGCGCGGTAATAGATACATCTCTTTGTAGATTAAAGAATTTATAGCATATCATGACTATTATTTAAATTGCCTCCGGTTTTTGAAAGATCGTAAATCTACGGTCAATCAGTCAAATCTCGCGCTAGTTTTTAATCGGTCAAATAACGGATGGTAATAATAAAAATATACAACAGATCAAATTGAATAGGCTTTCGAAATCGAGAAAGATTATTCAGCCTTTAGTAATATTTAATGAATAAATCTAGAAATTAAATTAATTCTATTTATAATGAAATAGCAGAAAGCGCAGATTAACCTACATTATCGAAATTCTCATCAGCCTACTTTGGTTGTAAATGAAGATAATTTTGCTGTGTTTTCACACAGATTGGATTTCAATTAGTTATGTTCTGAATATCAAATTGGGAAGAAGGTAGGTACTTAAAATTAAATAGGTAAAGCAAGTAAACGATTATGGTCTACCTCATAAGGAATAAGAAATTAAATTAAAAGCCAAACTTATTCAATGTATTGGGCATACCATGAGGAAACTCAAAGCTATATTAGAAGAAGGCTTTATTAATGTATCCTTAAGAATCCATAGAAAGCTATAAATTATAGCTAGTATCAGGTAACTTTCGCACTACTGGGGCACAGGCATCCCCTTTGTGGAAGGGAATGGGCTATAATCCATTACATCAGCCGAGTCTAATACCAAATAGAGACATATATAGATATCGGTCACACTAATAAACGAGCAAGAAATAACCAAAATTTTAAGCCATGCTCTTAACACTCAAGGCTTTTCTTTTATGATAATAAAATTATGACGGCTATCGTCAACAGAAAACATAACTAATGTGGTCTAAGCATGAAGAAATGTCATGAATGAAATATTTTGGTAATACGAATCTAATTAACATATTTAAGACTGTGAACAAGATTATGTATAGCAAATTACTAATGGGTCTCATCTTGAAATCTTTACACAATATTGTCTCAAACAATATCTTTTACGTTAACACTTTAAATTTTAACTTTAGTCATTACATTTAAAAAAATATGAACTGTGTTCTAAATTCCATCATCATTTCAGTCGATAGACTGCACTGCACATCATGGGGCCACATGACTTGCCCTGTACTTCTTACGATCAACAATCCCACTGAACTATTCCCGAACCACTGCAATATTGAAAGCCAGAATCATCAGTGGCGGCCACCAGAAAAGCGCCGAAGCAATCAAGCTCGATGAAGTCCCGGACAATGAATTTAATTGTCTTGGATCCCGCATCGAAATTAATCAGAAAAGAATAACGGAGGATTAGGAATAAATCAGCCGATCCCCTTAACAACTCTCATCAGGAAATCGATCCACCGTGTACGAAGCCTTGCTGCGTATTCTGGTATTGCCGATCATTTTATGTTATTTAAAGTTTGATTTTATCACTTTTCACGTACCGATTATTATCATTGGTTAGCTATGCAACATTATTATTATTATGAAGGTATATCATCATCTGCATAGCCTTTTCCCAACTATATTGGGGTCGGCTGCCAGTCTTACCGGATTCAGCTAAGTACCAGTGTTTTACATGGAGCGACTGCCTATCTGACCTCCACAACCCAGTAACTGGGTAACACGGTACCCCTTGGCATAACTGGTGTCAGATCTCAAGCTTCTGACTAGCCATAACGACTGTCAAAGATCTTCAAATGACAGCCGGGACCAACGGCTTAACGTGCTTTCCGAGGCACGGAGGAAACTCGGTATGTTGAAATGGTCACCCATCCACGGACCGACCTCGTCAAGCGTTGCTTAACCTTGATGATCGACCCGTGCAGCTGTTATTATTTAGCCACGAGCTCCTCTTTTGGAGGTATATGTAAAGTATTAAATAATAATCATAAAACACATTTTTTATCTAACCTAACCATGTGTCATCGTATCTTGACTCTTGAACCTTATATCCTTCTTAGGTATAACCTGCTAAGGCAAAATAAGTTTCACTTTTATTGATCTTGCGAACCTTACTTTATAAGTAACGTTATGGCTTTGAATGACCTGCCGTGTACTGACGAGTGCACGCCTTCAATTTATCTACCAAAGCGTTTCTTGATTATGTAACTATTAACACGTTTGTGGCAAATGACAGGTTAGCCACGATAGAATGTCCGTGGTTTGAACTCTTATATAAGCATAATAATATGTTGGAAAATTGGACTCTGTATCAAAACTTCCTATTCGCAAAACGACCTATGAGCAGAACGTTATATTCTCAAAATGACCTGGCTGAAAATCGATTTATTCCGTTCTAATACCGACAACTAATACCACTGGTAATTGTTTTAACTTATGTTTATTTTCTATTCCGGACGGAATAAATCAACAAATCATCCTATTAGCAAATTGTCCTACTGTCAAAGTAGTTACAGTTATACTGAAAAATTGATTGATTTCGATGATTTTTCGTCAAGGCCCATTATAAAATTTCTTTTGAAAGTAAAATTGAAGCAGAAAGAAGAATCAAAGTATTATTGCTCGCTTTGAGAGGGAATGGGCCGCAATCCACTACGCGGGTCCAGTGCGGGTTAGCGAATGTTATATAAGAAAAATAATTAACCTACCCACGGGTATATTTTAATCAAAAGTGAAATTAAAATCATTACCATCATCTTCTATTAAAAACTAAACCGTCAGTCAACCACAATCACCTTTCAACCTCAACAATAACGCTCTGGAGAAAGAAATACGCATGATTAACCAGTTAACTAGTAAATAACAAATGACCCATGACAACCTAATACCCCGCTTCCCTTACCTTTATGGTTAACCGTTAACCACAACAATAGGCCTTAACTAACATCATCAGTTAACTAAGAATTTGATACGGCTGTTAAGGTGCCGCTACACAGCAGAGCATGGCTAAGCTACGCGTGTGTAATTAGCTTCGCTATTTTTATTTCACTATAAGCCTGGCAGATTTATTAAGGCAAGGCGAGAAAAGTATAAAAAAGTGTATGGAGAAACCTTTGTCCAGCATTGAAAACAGAAGGCTGATGGAAAGGTGCGAGTTGGTGACCAACATAGATGCTGGCAAAGAGTTTCAGATTTAGGATGTCGGCGTAATGAATTTGGAGGAGAAGCACTGAGTTTGCTTTGTATAAAATGATCTCTTGTAGATATAATCAACCGGGCTCAAAGCCGATTATTGGATTAAAGTTTTCGTTTTCCCATCATTACCTCTCCGTGTATATCCTGCGAAGCAGTGGATAATCGGCTTTAAACTATCATTCATTGATACGGTTAGCAGACACGTGGGAACAGACACACATACAAATATGCAAGCATTCTTAAAGTTTTGTTCGTGAAATATGTGAAAGTAGACGGAATGAAAAGAATTTCACATTAATAATAATGGTTTGATGAATAATTCATTATAGTGATGTGTTGTTTATGAGCTAGGAACAATGTTTCTCTTTTTGACCGACTTACTAAAAAGGAGGAGGTTCTATGTTCGAATTCAAGTATGTTTTTTTTTTATGTTCACCGATATCTCCGTCAATTGTGGACCGATTTTGAAAATTCTTTTTTTGTTTGAAAGCGTATATTCCGAAATTGGTCCCATTTTAATTTGGTGAAGAGCTGATGAATAACTTCGGAGATATACAACAGAACTCTTCAATTAATAACGGCAAATCTCTCGGGATTGCTGTCGCATCGCAATCGCATATCTGTTTATTGTTTATACCATTTCATAACATAACATCACGCCAGTACGCTGTAAAGGGGTACGCGCATCCCTCATTACACCGATTATGTTCAAGTTTCATGTTATTCGGGTAATCTATTCTGGCGTTATAGGTACTTACTAAACAACTTGCCTATTAGGTAGGTACAACTAAAAAGGGTAAAATAAAAAAAACTTTTTTGCAATAAAATACTACCGACTTACAAAGTGAAAAATAACTTTATTTTTGGAAGTCGGTGTCTATTTCGCAAAAAAAAATGTTACCTACGAAAGATACCGACTTCCAAAAATAAAGTTATTTTTCACTTTGTAGTTTTTTATTTGGAAGTCGGTAGTATTTTTTTGCAAAAAAGTTTTTTTAATACGTGATGTGTTGGTTTGCTGAGTTATTTGTTAATCTCCGTAAGACACATTCAATTTAATGTTTAAGAATTGCAATGATAAAAATAGGAGTAACATATTTTAAATTGTTTTGTTTTTAACAGACTGGCTTTTTATTTAATTTCGTTAAGTGGAAATTAAGTGTCCGCGCTAGTAAACTTTAATTTTTAATACTGTTTGTTCCGTTTCCTCATACAAACCGTGAAAACAGTTTTGTGCGGTATGCCCCACAAAACCAAGACTTTATAAACTTGTACTTTAATAAATAAATAATAAATATCGTGCAAATTGGAAAGAACGAGAATGTTTTGATTTTAATAAAATTCACGTACTGTCTAGCAACTATGCCTAGGTCAGTTCTCCACAAAAACTTAAACAATCTACGTATTCATGCTGCAATAACGACAATGCACATTACAAAACGTATCGCACCAAAAACGCCAATGCAAAACAAAAAAAAAACAATAACCCTGACAGTAGTCACGGGCAATGATCGATAAAAATATCGCGTCGATATCGATAAACGGGTAATTTCACAGACAACTTCACTCGTTCGCTCTAGTTGGTGCCATGTGACAACTGACAACATTTCTCTGTAATAACTGGCTCTTGTTCTAGGAAAAAAACGTTTGAGGTTTTACTTCTAGTGTTGGGGCGTGCTATGATTCGAAACACAGACATAAATCTGACTAAATGACTCAAATGTATGTGGATATTTCGCGACTCGCGAGTCAAAAAAGTGAGTACAATTGAGAGAATTGCCCTTACTTTGAGCTTTTTAATTTAGCGTTATCGACACTGGACATCGACCGAACTCTAGAAAAATGCCTAATGATACCGTATTGAGCTGTACAACCTCTTCAATAAAAGTTACCCGAGACGATGGAAACATTTTATTTCTTCGGCAAGTTTTGTTCTTAGATTATGTGTGAAAAACTGGCGCGCTTTGTTTTTACAGATGGAGGGATCTCGACTTGCGTTATGCTAAGTTGTACTTAAGGACCAATAAAACACGAAACTTTAAATATTCCGTTAAGTAATTCATTTAGGTAGACCTTAGATCAATACAAGATCAAACAATCGGCCTACCTTAGTTGTACCACAAATGGGCTTCCAAAATGTATGCCAAAATCGATACAATTCCTTCACTGCATTTATGACACTCTACCACTTCGAAGTGATTGTATAGTGAGTGTGTTAAAAATAAAAATACAATGACATCATGCGTCATTGCGACAGCGTACAGCATAGTCAGCAGGTAGGATAGATGGACCCTTTTCCGCACTTAGACTCGCATTTGGTCTATTGTGCGCAGGCCTCCGCTCTGTGAGAGGGAATGGGCCGTAAACGGGGCCAGTGCATGTTGGTGGATATCACATGTCTTCAAACTTTTGATTCTAAGACATGCCGGTTTCCTCACGATGTTTTCCTTCATCGTTTAAAGAGCAGTGGTGATGAAATAATTTAAACAAAGTAAAGCGCTTGCCTAGGTTCGAACCCACGACCTACAACTTGTAAGTCACGGCCTTTACCACTGGGCCACCACTGCTCTCTAGCATAGTCAGCATTTAACGTTCCCAGTGCTGGGACACAGGCCCCCTGTCTGTTAGAAGGAGTGGTCTCTAATCTAACACGCGGGCCCAGTGCGGGTTGGTGTATGTCACCTTGTTTCCTCACGATGTTTTCCTTCACCGTTTTGAAAGCGTGGCATTGCCGCTTTGGATGACATTCCTTATATTTTTGTAATTGGCAAATTAATGACGTAAGAAGTGTAGTACTCCGGAAGCTGATTTATGAGCGACATTGTAGAGGACACCGAGATATAAATAAATTCGTCCATTGAAGGCTGATAAACGAAACTACTTTTACTAATAGTCTCAAACATGTCCGATAACCCTGATTATACTATAAATAAACCAATGCTGGTAAAAACCCTTGACGACATTTTTTTTAATTTGACATGACTATTTTTTAATGTAACTCATTTTAAAATATATTCAGAATAATATTCAAGGTTGCGATTAGTACCTAATATATAATTTGCGTACCTCATTAGGTAATAATACAATGAACCTATTGTACCTGTAACAGCTTTTTAACATGTATCATGCAAATCATCATCATAATTTCAGCCAAAAGACGCCCACTGCTGGGCATAGGCCTCCCCCAGGCGTCGACACATTGTCCGATCCCGTGCGTCTCGCATCCAGCGCCATCCCGCAACCTTAACCAGGTCATCGGTCCATCAAGCAAATAAATAAATTGGTTTGATTTGATTTGAAGGCAGATACCCCTTAGTAACTAATTTTAAAATGAGAATCACGTCTAAACAACTACTCGTAATTTTTTGGAAAAAATTTATGTGACATTAGACCACTTTTTGAATAATTTGACATGTGAACATTTCGAGCTTTATTCGTATAGCATAGTGTAATTAACTTGTAAAATGTTTAACACTGACAAAAAAGCGACAATCACACCAAAACCCGGGTGTATTTTAATGAAATTGTCACCATCTCAAAGACAATTTAACTATCTACATTTGGATCTAAGGCTTTTTTACCGACGCGGCATCGAAAAATTACAAAAATAAAATGTACCAAAGACAACGACTTACGAAACGAAATTTATTTCGCACTTTTTAGTGTTTTGCTTTTAAAGTCAGTTAATTGTTTTGTGAATGAAAAACTGTTTCTTTTTTTTTAAGTCATAGAATATAAATAAGGACAGTACAAAAAACTACAGAATTTTGGGTCGCGCGAGTGTGAAACGTGTGCGCGTTTTTTCCTTCAAGGTCGTTATTAGGCGACGATTTTTCCAACTATTTTGGGGTCGGCGGCAAGCAGCTGAGTACCAGTATTTCACATCGAGCGACTACCTCTCTGACCTCCATAACCCAGACACTGAGTAACACGATACACCTAGGCAAGACTGTTGCAGATTACCCGGATTCAGATTATCCGTTAAACCCCTTTCACTTATACGAGTATATATATATATAACCAGTATACCAGGAATTAGATACCCATAGTTTCTGAAACTCAAACCAGTGGTGTCTCATCCCATACAAAGAAACCGTGCCGACGTTCTATACTGATTATTCTGATTATTTTTTGTACATCGATCGCATTCGGTTCCGTTTCGTTCCACGGATATTGATGGTAATCTATATATCGCCGTGGAACGGAACCGATCGCGATCGATTTACAAGAAATAATCGGTATAATCAGATGAAAAACACTATGTTACGTCGGCACGGTTTCTTTGTATGGAATGAGGCATCTGTATGCTAGTATTATATTATCTGTGCCCAAACTGTCCTCCCATACGCCCTTAGTCCACATGAGTATCTACATCTACCCATCTTGATTGATTGGTATTACAGGACTTTATTTTGACTGGTTGCCCATAATACCCATACTTCACATGAGAAGCAAAAGTCAATATAAAAAGAAGAAAGAAAGACAAATATTTATATATATTATATATGTTTTTTGTGAACCGCACAGTAGACACGAGAAATAAGCAAATTACAATAATAAAAAGTAAAATCCCGTGCGAGACCAAAAAGGCTCTCCTGAGGCTTTACTGTTAATGTTTTTAAGAAACTGTGGTTAGTTAAACATTACCTACGGCCTTAGACAGCGAAGTGATTTTGCATAAACAGATCCATACCTGTAACAAAGTAACGAATAATTAGTGACATCAATAAATAATAAACATAGGACTGAAGCCGATTCCCAGCCACCGTAGTAGCGGGCTTGGACGGCAAGTAATGGGTAGCTCGCCGTCCCAGGCCCAGTCGACGGCGTTTAGTTTTCCACCTCAAAGAGATGTCAGGAAAACTGACGGGTCCCGCCAGGGCCGATGCCTGTCTGGGTAGCACATAAATTTGAAAGAGAGTTACCGCGGCTCTGGCACAAGCAACTGAAGGAATACGGGTGGGTTTTAGTCTTTAAAAGTCTGACATCCGTCCCGCTTCACCCTGAGCGGGATAAGTCATTGGATGATTTCCCACCCCAAAAAAATAAAAAATAAGTAGGACTAAATACATAGGGGCATAATTTTTCTGTGTGTGTGTGTGTGTGTGTGTTGCAATACGAGTATTTTGTGAGTCATCATCAAAAAATAAAAAACTTAACTTATAAATTCTGTATCTGTTCATTTGTTTCTCACGTTTCAACTACTCAACTAATTTTGATGAATTATTATATTGTGATTATTTAGAGACTGACATAGGAACTTCTTTGATCCTGTTCTCGAGGAAACATAATTTAATAGTATCACGCGAGTGAAGCGGCTGGCAGGAACTAGTTTATAATAAGTCATTCAATGTCACATCGTTATTTAATTTGTCTTAGTTAGTTAATTAATTACGCACAATTAACAAAATTACTCAATTTAAATTGTGTAATTTAAATGCCATAATGTAAAGTCATACTTTCCCGTTTGTGACTAACAAAACTTCTAATTTAATTTTGTAATTATAAAACAATTATGTTGTTAATTTTCATTAGGAACTTATGGATAACTTGTTTACAAGTGTTTGCAATTTTTTTTTGGTTCCAGAACGGTGAAAGAGAAGCGCGACTTCATCTGTCAGTCTTTCTATCACCGCTGTTTATGATAAGAACTGTAAAAGTATGCTATCAACTTTTTTATCCGACTTCAAAAAAGCAGTAGGTACTCAATTCGTCGGAATCTTTTATTTTATTTTTATGTATTTTAACCGCTTACTCAAAGCCGCCTGGACCGATTTAAAAAATTCTTCTTTTGTTTAAAAGGGTATATACTCGCCAGTTAGACCCATTGTCATCAGGTCAGGATCTGATGATAGGATCTTGGAGAAATCGAGGGAACTCCTTAAATATTATAGGCATACATATATAATAGCGATTTTGTTATTTTCATTAACAATGCAAGCATTTGCACACAGAAAGTATCGTTTGGTGAAGTTCAACTGATGAAGAAGACCACAGAGGGTCACTGGTACTCCTTAGTGATAAGTATGTCACGGGTATACTATATCTTGAATAGTTAACCGACTATGATGAAGCAAACACTTATAAATAATTGGTACTTATGAAAATGGTACCATCGAACTGATCGGACGATGAAGCCGGAAGATATTATAGGCACTGGATGTCCGAAATAAAACAATGTGTCCCAATTGGAATCGTCATGAGATGTACTTTTTCAATAAATTATTTTCATGGTAATTTGAGATACCTACCAACACTAAAAAGAGAAAAATAGTAACTTTTTAACAAAAAATTAACCGACTGCCAAAGCAAAAAGCGAAATCGGTGTCGAAAAATTAAAATCAATAGGTAACAAAGACACCGACTTCGGAAAAGAAAGTAATTTTTTGCTTTGTAGTGTTTTTTTTTTTATTTGTAATGGGTTTACTCTTGACTCTAGTCTAGGTCATAGGTGACAGAGACAGAGTCTACAATGGAGTGAGCTTACCCAGAAGAAGCCTGTTCACTCTAACTTTGAAGAGATTCGGGTTGAATGCGTTCGGAAACACAGACGCAGGTAGTGAGTTCCATTCATTCGCTGTTTTGCTTTGGAAGTCGTTTTTTTTTAAGTTTTTCTTGTAATAAAAAAACAACAATCAGATTTTCTCAGGCACCTATTTGATCATTTTATTAAACAAATTAGTACAGTATGTTACAAAAGTGTCTATAACTTTAAACTAACATAAATCATTGCATGTTCGCCAACCTTCGAAAAATTCGCACTTACAAACTTAAAACCTTTCAGAATGCTATTAAGCAATTATATCACACCTTACATCAAACCAGGGACTAAATGTTTCACCTATAAGTACAGTCAACAAAAAAGTGTCAAAAATCATCATAGCACATTCGCACTTCGTCACCTTGATTAAATTCACACTTAAGTACGACATCTTAAATTCTTACCATTTTTAAGACTTTCACAATCTCATATTGGGTTGTACAAACATACTTACAGACTAAATGTTCTGTGTATGTTAATATGTTTGACATTGACTTTCCAATGTTGACCGTACGTGGTATAGTGATGTGCAATAGAAATTGGAAGACTGTAAACATAATAATTAGTATGAGTATGTTTAGTGTTTAGTTCTTTTTTGGGTAATGGTGTTGGAAATGTTGCACTTTCTATGGTGAACTTTATACGTAGAAGGTTAAAAGTCATTTGAATGAACTTTACAATACTGTTGCATCTGAATTGACCAACATAAACTACATTAATAATAGAGTTGAAATCACTGTATATCTCGCAGTACAGTAGTGGCTAAAGGAGCGTCATCTTTCATGGGGTACTGTATAAAATGTTACAATAAAATACCTCCCCACATTCTAGAACTGAATAAGGCGAAATTCAAAACTTGTATAAAACGCACACTATGCAGGCAGGCATATTATAGGTTGGGGGATTACATCGCTGATAAAAATGCTTGGCTCAACGCTGGTCCTGCTCCACGGCCACTGGGGCACAAAAGCAAGAAAAGTTCTGAAGTGTTGTTGGACCTGCTGAAGACTGTATGAATATATTTGTGTTGTATAAACTCAATTTATTTTAGTATTATATAACTGCACAGCACATATGTGAGTACTATGTACCAACTGTAAATCTACCATTTACTGTACCTATATGTCGTTTGTTGACTATACTAGTGTGTCCTGGCAGTTAATAGTGTGTCATGCTGTCTCTAATGTCTCTCTGATGATGGCGCATGTGTTGGATCGTTCGCTTCCCTTCATGATGGTTCAGCTGAGTGGTGCCGATCTATGTGTCATGTTCGTGAACGAGCGCCATCAGTTGGGATTGGTCATAGCTTGGCTGCCTCGGCCTGTTTTTACCTATGTATTGTTATTTTTTAACTGTTTTTTTTACTCTAGACGCTTTTACGTGCACGTCTTTTTACATCGTTCTCACATATATGTATTTTTCTAACAAGAAATCATGTAACCAGATACTTGTAAAACACTTTTTATTTTAAAAGAGTGAGTGTGGAGTTTCTTGTCCATTCTTCTCCATAACAAGCTACATTTCCGAATGGACGGTAGAATCAATTTTTTTTTGACGTTCAAAAGTGCCACTTCATGGCTTAATTGAATAAAGAAATTTTGATTTGATTTGTTTTGATAAATAAAGCTAATTACTTTATTTGTAAAACTGAGCGGTACGAGTACTAAGGTTTCTTACCTAGAAATTTATGAATAGTAAAAAACATTGGGTGTCTTTAATATTTTCAGAGTATTAGCGATTCTAGCGGACCTCTATATGTTGGGACATCTATCCCTATAGGGGATAGTTACCTAATTCATGTGAATTACGTTTAAGATTGCTGCCCCGCCGAGAAACAGGATAATATATCCAGCAAAATCTTTGATCGCATTTTGCCTTTCCATGCAGTCGCACATGAGACACGGTCAACTTAGTGATCGTTGAAGAATCTTTCTAGGGACTAATAAAATAGCATGCGAATCATCCGCGAAACTAGAGTAAATCCAATCGGGGCAACTATATCCCTGGAGCTAACTTGTTTGTTTGCAGGTGGTATCTCTGAAAGTATTGATCACACATCCAAAATTTTTTGACTTAGAGCAGTAGTGGCTCAATGGTATCGGCTGCGACTTACAAGTTGTAGGTCGTGGGTTCGAACCCAGGCAGGCGCTTTACTTTGTGTAAATTATTTTATCACCACTGCTCTCAAAAACGGTGAAGGAAAACATCGTAAGGAAACCGGCATGTCCTAGAACAAAAATTCGAAGACATGTGACATCCACCAACCCGCACTGGGCCCGCGTGGTGGATTACGGCCCATCCCCTCTCATAGGGAGGAGGCCTGTGTCCCAGTAGTGGGAAAATTAATAGGCTGGTGATGAGATGTGATGTGATCCAAAATTGCCTTCTACTGCTTACTACTTGGTATCCCATGAATATATGTATGGTTCCTGTAGTATAGACCACGGACGGGCAACCGCGGGAAAAAGCTTGTCTAAGTTTTATTTATTTATTACTCAAACTAATAATACCACTACCAAAATTACTAAACCTCGTGGACATACCAAGGGAAGTGTGTTTAACCTCTTGAGTTCCCGAAGCGTATATCCACGCGAGACACAACGGCTTTTCTATTGCTTTGGTAATACGGGCATTCAACTGGTTAATATACAAAAATCCCTTCGATAGCATATGACCTAAGGCCGTCTGAGTCTACGACAGCACACGCGTCCCTCAAAAACCAACGATCATACGGAACCCTTCACTAAATACCATTCACTTTTCACACCGAATATGAATATGTGTTCATGATTGTAAACTAAATATGTTGCAAAACACTCGTTTGTTTATTATTGAATACTAATTTGTGGTCTAGAATGGCTAGATTAATCTATTAAGAAGTCGATTTAATAAATTAGTATTAACGGATTTTGTATTGAGAAAATCTTGGTTTCATAAGAAAGAATTCCAATTTATTATTTAGTTGCGACTTCTGGATTCGTGAAGCATAGAATTGGTCGATGAAGCTTTGTGTGGAAAATTTTCAACTGAAATGCGTATAGAGTTGTGCCATCCTGGTTTACGCGTCGATTGAAAACCTTTAAAGGTGAGTATACACTAGAGCATTTCCGCGAGCATCATCATCATCATCATCAACCTATCAATGTTCCCACTGCTGGGACACAGGCCTCCTCTCTGGGAGAGGGAATGGGCCGTAAACCACCACGCGGGTCCAGTGCGGGTTGGTGGATTTTCGAATTCTTGGTTCTAGGACATGCCGGTTTCCTCACGATGTTTTCCTTCACCGTTTTGAGAGCAGTGATGATGAAATAATTTACACAAAGTAAAGCGTCTGCCTGGGCTCGAACCCACGACCTACAGCTTGTAAGTCACGGCCGATACCACTGGGCCACCACTGCTTTCGCGAGCATTACAATGTAATGTACCGTTCTTACAAATGGTACAATAAAGACAAATACTTAGTTTCCTAAAGCATTTCTATGTAATGTAACGTTCATGCGAATGTTCGAAGCTGGGTTCGACACGGCGAGTGAGCATTTACCTGTAACATTTCTTTGTACCTTGCGTTATTTATTGACCTCACTCCACGTCACCCGCGCTCTTGCCTTTGCTCTATAAAATGTTACACCAACACACTCGTTGGTTTTTAAAATTAGGTTGTAACAAAACATCGAGCGTCATGTTCGAAGTGTGGTTCGAGTTCACGATTGCTCGATGTTCTGTTACAAGTAAATGCTCTAAAGTCGTCACAATCTAAGAAGTCCGTTGACGTTTCTCATTTTACATGCCGCGATAACTTTCTACGTAAGAAATTGAAATATCAAATTCATTATCCTAATTAAATACTATGTTACCGATACACTATGACAACGTGTATCATTCGCAAGCATCAAGATTAATTATTATTAAGTTTTTTTATAGCTGTCAAAACGGGCCTTTTATTTTTGACAGCTTTAGTCTATACTCACCTTATAAGTCGCTCCGCACCAATACAGAATCTCCGAGGACATTTGACATTTGGTGTCAGTGGTGATAATACTTTGTCACTAGATCATGAGCAATAAATATAGTGGGTAAGGGCAGTAGGTATACTTTTAAAGTTTTTTAAGGCATTTTGCGACACGGTGTATCTTGATAAGAGAGATAAGAAAAGGTTAAAGAACTCGTATAGCGTTAATTTTAAAAAGTGGCAGCTCTTATTACTTACTTTAAATAATGAGAAGTTATTAAGATTTATCTTAATGCTTTAAAAGAGATATACCTATCTACCCGTAGATTTCTTTTGAAAGCATACTTTACTTTTAACTAAAAATACGCTGTCTTTTCAACCTTTCGTAAATATACTAAAACTTTTCAAGATACTTCTCAAAACTTTTAAAACTTCTTTCGTTTTTAGTGCTATGAGGAAATATAGTACAGGATTGCTACGCGCTACGGTGCTACACTGCTACGCTGCTACGGATATTTGCTACGAAATTGAAATAGGTCACTCTAGATAAACTGTGCTACGAAATGATGTAGCAAATATTTTACTAGGATACGCGGTTACAAAGTGCAGCTACATTAGTTGAGTTAAAATGTATAACTGAGGTTAAATTCTTTTTTGGTACAAGTTCTGATTCGATAACAAACGTTCTTTCACTAATAGAAAGCGCGACTGTCGCTGAGCTTCTGTCCATGGTTCATGAAAAAATGCACAGTTCCTATGGGATGGATCATGGGGGAGATTTAGAAAAGCTAGTATAAGATAATATGCACTACTAGTTTCTGCCAGCGGCTTCGCCCGCGTGAATGTCGAAAATTATCCCAAGGGAACATATTGCCGGGATAAAAAGTATCCTATGTGATATTCCAGACTATAATCTATCTCTGTGCCAAATCTCATCCAGATCCGTCCAGCCGTTTGAGCGTGAAGAAGTAACAAACATACAAACACACACACACTCACAATTTTTTGCTTTTGAGGGTTTCGTACCCAAAGGGTAAAAACGGGACCCTATTACTAAGACTCCACGATCCGTCTGTCTGTCTGTCCGTCTGTCACCAGGCTGTAACTCATGAACCGTGAACAGTTGAAATTTTCACAGATGATGTATGTCTGTTGCCGCTATAACAACAAATAGTAAAAACAGAATAAAATAAATATTTAAGTGGGGCTCCGATACAACAAACGTGAATTTTATGTCGTTTTTTGCGATAATGGTACGGAACCCTTCGTGCGCGAGTCCGACTCACACTTGGCCAGTTTGGTCCGACTCACACTTGGTCAGTGTGATACCTACAAACGAATCGTAAAGTATTGATTTTTAAAAACAAGATTTTTCACGTGAAAAAGTCAAGCTAGTCAACAATTCATTTTCTCTTATAACAGAAATTAGTGTTACTAACAAAATAACAATAACGCTAATAATATATTGTATTTAAAACATTACAATAGTGCACAAGTAGGCCACTGATTCGTCGTCAGACTGTTAGTTCTGTCAAGCAGTTTATTACCTCAAGCATACTCTTTTCATGCTCTCCATCGTGCAATAAAACCTGCACCATTAATGATCTTTGGGAGGGCAACTCTTGTTATGCATTGCCAGTATTAGGTAGGTTTCTCGAGTACAGATCGTGTTGATATGAAGTAGTTAAGACAAGGATTTTAATTAACGTTTCTTTTTACTTACAAGTAGTGTGGTAAGAAGGTAAGTATTGCGAGCTAAGCTAAGCAGTTATAGAACTGACCGATGGAAAGTTCAAAAACTACATCAAACGTGTCCTTATTAAAAAAGCATATTATAATATCAAGGACTACGTTGAAGATAGAAAAATTGGCTTTAGCTCCTTCTGCGCATGCGGCTTCCCTGGTAACTCATAAACGGCACAAATATGTGGATGTCTCTAACTATTCTAAATATTTTTTTTCTCTTTTAATTAGACTTTTACAATGTTTTTCAATCATCTTTATAGCCCTTTGCTAAGAATAGTCACAGCACTGATAACAGTTTTTGTGCCACATGTTAAATTTAGTGTTGTTACTGTTGTTAGACATAATTTTGAAACCTTTGTATAGATGCTTTTACCGATTGTGAAGGTGTGAACATTGTAGGCTTTCTAGATGATTGTTAACATTTGTTACAGCACTGATAACAGTATTTGTGCCATATGTTAAATTTTGTGTTGTTAGACATATTTTTTTTTTTTTTATTTTTTTTTTTACTTTTGTATAGATTCTTTTACCGATTGTTTTGTGAATGTGTGAACTTTGTAGGCCTTCTAGATTTCTAGATGATTGTTAACATTTGTTAACTTTTTATTTTGTTTTACATATCTTTCTTGTTTTTTTTTAATTTCGTACGACTTATTGTCGGGCCTACATTGTCCCCCCATATCCAAGTACTAATGCTGTATCATGGAAATATTGTAAAACCAAACAAATTTTTAAAAGAGTAACCATGGAGTTTCTTGCCGGTTCTTCTCCATAGGAAACGACTAACTCGAACCGTGCCCCTTATGTCGACGTTTTATAAGTGCCCCTATGTAAAATAAAAATAAAATATTTAGATTTTGAGCTGTCTAAAACAATAGACACATCACAACGGTCGAATGAGAGAAATCATACACAAGGCACACGTCAGCAAACTCACATACCAATGAATATATCTGTTTAATGATTTAACCCTACTAGACCATGAGAACTTTGTAATTTTCACTAACATTTCTGCAAACTGTTATTCAAGCATCTTAAGCGCAAGTCTATTGACAGAATTACCATACCAAATCTTTTAAAAGGCCCTAATTCAACAGCTCTTCAAGCATTACCCATCAATAAGTGTTTAAATTGGCGTCTATGAGAAGTTACAGCCATCTATCACAACTGCTTGACCAATTTTAATGGACAAAACTTACTATTCTGCAAAGTGCTATTCAAGAACATTGAGCGCAAATATATTTACTTAGGTACTTTTTTCCCAAAAATTAACCTTCAAATCTCCAAATGGAATTCAAGAGTTCTTATTATTTATGCCAGACTGTAAGTGAACTTCCTGGTAGTTCAACGAGATTCGATTTTATCACACTGATTACGTTGACATCAACGCAATTCGACTGCACTTGAAATCACTACATAATATAGAAAAAAGTCGCATTCCGCGTCTGTCTGTATATCCGCTAACTCGTCCAAAACCACGCAATGTATTTTGAAGCAGTTTTCACAAATAGTAAGAGCGATAATTGAGGAACTTTTTAGAATATAATTTATCACAAATTTTCTTTTAAAATACGTGTAGGCGATATCCATCTGATATCGAAACAATTTAAATTATATCGCGCCACCAAGATGGTCCCTAACTATATTCTACCACTAACTTTTCAAACTAATATTACAAAGGCGAAAGTCTGTGAGTGTGTATGTTAGTTACTTCTTCACGCTCAAACGTATGGACGGATCTGGATGAAATTTGGCACAGAGATAGTTTAGATAGCTGGGATAACACATAGGATACTTTTTATACCGGGAATATGTTCCCTTGGGATAAGTTTCGACTTTCAGGCGGGCAAAGCCGCTGGCAGAAGCTAGTCTGTAATAAATTCAAGCATGTTAAATTATCATTGAAAGCATAAAATCTTGTAACAGGCCCTAATTCAACAGCTCTTCAAACATTTCCCATCAATAAGTGCATAAATTATCATCTGTGAGAAGTTACAGCGAACTTTCACAACTGCTTGACCAATACTAATGATCAATAGAATCCATAATGTGTCAACTTGTGAAGGTCGTGAGTTTTGTAAGAAAACTCTCAGTTTCGTAGCTCTGAGGTAATCATAGTATAAGTAGTTAGGAACCGTTTGGAAGTGCTGAAGTGTTACTTAAATACATGATTTGTCACTTATTAAATGGTTAGATTTGTATGTGACAATAGAAATATTGAAGAAATAGTTAAGAGACAGTTCTCCGCATTGATAGCTAGTTTTTTAGAGAAGTTTCTCAATAGCCACAAAATGCATGATGTAAAAACATGTATTAAGGCTTTATTTTTAGGTTTACGTACCCGAAGGGTCCAGGGCCCTATTGCTGTCGCTCACGTATCTGTCTGTATGTCGTCTGTCATACAGGTTTTACAGCCAAACTATTGAAGCTACAGTCTTCAAATTTTCACAGTATAAGCATCTTGTTGACCCAAAGCCGTACAAATTGTCAAAACATACAGATCGCTCCCATACAGAAAATGCGGGCGCGACAAAAAAAAATGGCCTACCCTATCGAGTGGGGTATAGTTGTTTAGAGCTTGATGAGTAGATAAATGCTGTATTTTCTGTTTTAAAAAATATTGGAAAATAAAGGAATGAGAAGGCACCAAAGTCAGCATTTTTCACAAAATTTTGTTCTGAAGAATTTTTTAACTGCCCATTGACCTATGAATTACAAATTTGGTAATAATGTTTATTAACAAATACCAATATATTGATAAATCTGATTTTACTTTTAAAGTTATTTTTCCTATTACCGCCCATTGCACACTTTGTTTTTGAAAATGTTTGTCCTGTATGTTTTTTTTTATTTTGTGGTGTACAATAAAGTTTATAATAAATAATGTAATAAATAAAACCAACTTGTTTTTGCGGTCTGGTACGCAACCCTAAATGTGTGAAAAATCCGACACGCACTTAGGAGCAGTTATCACAGTTATAATTTGTAAACTTATTAGATAGTTGGTTGTGGGGATCCGCTGGTTGCAGGACGCACGAGACCGGTCAATGTGGCGACGCTTGGGGGAGGCCTATGTCCAGCAGTGGACGTCTTTCGACTGATATGATGATGATGATTAGATAAATAGGTGACGTTATAACAGTGCTTAAAAAAAACTAATTGCATAAACTAGGTTTTTGAAACAGGAGTTGTAATTTACCTAGAAGAGTACTGTTAATTAAGCAAGCTTTATGTCCAGTGTCTGACCGCGCTGAACTCATTTTATAATTTAAGTTAAGATAATATTTATAACAGTGTAGGTCAGGTGTAGGTTGATTGAGATGCCTATCCTAATCAAACTATGATTAAGATCAAAGTTTTAAAAGATAATTCTTTTGAGCATGTTTAGGAGGGACAAGCAAAGACTCGTAGAAGCCGGCATGACTAACAAGGTAACGTCAATTAATTACTATTCATGTGTGACCATAGCAAGTTGTAGGCCACCAAATGCAGTTACACACGAATCAACGGAAAAACACTGCTTTTGATTAAATAAGTTATCTATAAAAAAAGGAACACTGGTATTGGGGGTGCCAAGTACCAAAGGTGTGAGTGTGTACTTAGTCATAGTACGAAATAGGAATAATTATGGGAAAGGCTCGGTTTAGGATAAAAGGCGTAAAAGTAAATAGGAACATTACAGGTACTTTTTGGGCGATTACGCACTACATCCTCAACTCTATCCGTCATAATCTGTTATAATTCAGAACATTTTGAACTCGTAACTCAAATCACGGACACGAACGTGTAGTGCGTAACCACCCTTAGGGCTCTTTCAATTAAGACGTTTCGTGCCGGACTGCAGCGCACAAATACTCGTCCTGCTGTCATGCGATCGCCGCACTGTAATCTTGGTGTATACATTGTATGAAAAATATCACGTGGACGTGCACAGTACCTACGACACCCGCATCGCTGCGGTGCAGCAACAGTCCGACAGGAAATGTCTAAATTGAAAGAGCCCCTAAGATGACGACAGTCGCCAATGACCTTGAGTTTTTTGTACTTTCCTTTTATTTTTCTATACTTTTTTACTGTCATCAGAAGTAATGAGTTCTTTAGGAAGCTGCGTACGGCGGCGGCGCAGATACCTACAATTTACTAAATTACAATGTTTCTCTTTCATTGCCACGTGCATACTGGTTTCTGTAATGACCGGAAAACTGTTCAGTTCCTATGTTATTCAATTACGTGTCACCAGTTGTAATTTCACTATGAGATAACTATGTAGCAGGTACGTATGTAGCTGAAGCCGCCACTTCACAAGTGAGTTTATGTGATCTGTGATATGCAGAGTAGATTTTACGGAAAATTGTTTCTAAGTAGGATTCAATTTGCTTGAAAAATTAAACTCTAACGCTTTATTTTATACGGTTTCGCTCCCGTGCACCACCCCACAGGACCCGTTTTCGGGATCAAAAATAGCTTATGTCACTCAGGTATAATGTAGCTTTCTATTGGTGAAAGATTTTTTTAAATCGGTCCAGTAGTTTCGGCGCCTATTCGGTACAAAGAAACAAAAAAATCTTTCCTCTTTATAATATTACTAGCTGTCCAACGCGGCTTCGCTCCCGTCAATTGGCTACCTATCTACTCTACCCTACCTACCCTACATACATGAATTTTGCGTAACTTTAACCGCTTACGCAACGAAGCTCTCAAAAAGATGCCCGTTTTTGCAACATTTTTCATTTATTTTCCACTCCTATTGGTCGTAGCGTGATGTTATATAACCTTCCTCGATAAATGGACCATCCAGCACAAAAAGAATTTTTCAATTCCAACCAGTAGTTCCTGAGATTAGCGCGTTCAAACAAACAAACAAACTCTTCAGCTTTATAATATATATATAATATATAGTATAGATGTTTAGGCATAAATAAGAGTTGAAAAAGTCCTTACTGAAACAAACATTATCAAAAGGTGCGAATTGTATGTGAATATGAATGAAATCTTTCCAAGAAATAAAAATATGTTAGACCATAAATAAATAAAAATCTAGTCCACGCTGCCAGCTGCCGAATAATTACAATAAATGATTATTATGACTAATGTGACAACCGCTTTTGCAAAACTTGACGTTAGGCGGAACGTAACCAGGTCAAGAGCGAATTAAAATAAACGAATTATATAAAAAGTCATTTCCTATCCTAACAAGTACGAACATAACATTATATTCCATTCATTGGCCTCGTTGGTATTGTGCCCGGCACGTAAGTTGGCAAGCTTTTGGCGTAGTGGGGATAAGTTCGCGCATATTTCGCGTACTGACCAACCACCATCTAGAACGGAACGTGAACGCGACACGATTGGTCAGTCGATCCTTGTGTCAACTATTCAAACAATCGCGCGCTTGGAACTTATACTTGTCCTAAATATTCCCCGCGCCCCGCTTCACTACCAAAGTTCCGTTTTTTTTTTAATTTAAAACTGGCTCGCGCTTGACCACTATCTCACCTGATGGTAAGCGATGATGTGGTCGACGGCGAAGCACGCTTGCCTAGAAGTAACCTATTCACTCTTGACTTAAATACTCCTAGATTGTAGCTATCGGGAAACACAGACTCCGGCAGGGAATTCCACTCCTTAGCTGTACGCATAATAAAAGTATTCAATTCCCGGATCGGGCAAAGTGTTATTAGGTTTTTCCATCTGGAATTACTCAGTAACAGTCCGGAGTCTGGACCCGGTTGATGGCAATAGCATCACCCCCTGCTTCATGGACTGCAGTGGCCCGTGTGGAAGGCACTAAATCGGTTGCGCACCCAGGTAGACCCGATGCAAATATAATTTGGCAGAATGAGGGATTATTAGTCCTTTGCACACCGGTTGCGATTTCGGTGCTCCTGTACAGTCTATGCCCCACTTGCTGGAGTGACTGTCCATTCACTTGCACCTTGGATGACCTGTATAATGCCTCTGACGCTACAATAAACGTGGCCACCTACTGGGGCCAAATAGTTTTATCAAATGTACCATCGAAATGAAAAAGAAGACATGGACTTGAAAATAACTGGTGAAATGATGGTATACTAAAGGTCTCTGCTTACTCTCCGGGGTATACAGCCGTGATGACATTACAAAATAAACTTAAAACAGTAAACGCATATTAGCTGAAGCATTTATTGTCGTCTGTCAGTTTAGTTCCGCAAGTAACTTGTACTGTAAAAACAATCAGAGCAAATCAGGTATCCGTTCATACAATTACGGAAAATATGGAGAATAAAATTACAGAGAACGAAATTCGAAGGATATCAGTAAAGTTATAACTGTTTTTTTGGGCTGTTTGTAAGTAGTAATCTCTGAAAGTGCATGACGATTATAATACTCATGTCGCTGATGTAAAGATACACTACTACTGAATGTCTTAGGCTACTTATTATCCTGAAAATGCAATCCCTATGAAATAGACCACAGTAGTGAAACCGCAACACCCATGCGCAGGTTGTGTGGGGAACATACGGAACGTATGGAGCAGCTTCTGTGCACATGCGATGCACTGGCTGGTAAGCGAATGAGTCTCCTAGGGGCAGGATATCCAAGACCAGAAGGCTTTATGCTCATAACTCCTAGACTCGTTGTAAAACTCATGAAGAAAGTTTTCAACGAGATTGGGGAGGAGTAGGTTATCTAGGGGACTACAAAAGATCCCAATGGGTCGAAGTTTCCGAGTTATTTCTTGGCACCTCCACAAGATAAGATGAGAGGCCGCGGGAAGAAGCTAGTTATCTGTACGAGCTATCAAAAGTTTTGAAAGTAACCCAATAAATTCTATTATTTTCATTGGTTACTGCACTCTTATTTTTGCTACGGAAATGTTCGATCAAAGTAACTAATAGAATTACGATCAAGTTTGTGATTACAACTAGAACAAGGTTATGGTCACAAACATGGTTTGAGATAAACATAATATTTCGCTGAGTAATTTGGGCTCGTATCTTGTTGGCCTTTGATGGCTAATTTTAAAGGCATTTTAATGTTTAAAGAGCCGTGGCGGTAACTAAAATTAAATGACTAGTAGATCTCGATCTGTTAGATCTAAATTATTTCACTTACAAGATGATTATTATGAAAATCATCATAAAATGAAAATTATCCCAAGGGAACGTACCTTAAAATTGCAGAGCAGGGTTTACTCGTGTGCCCGTTTCATCTTAATCTGTTCAGCGGTTGAGGCGTTATAGTACAAATATAGGATGGTAAAAAATTTCAAGAGCATCAGAATTTTTCAGTATTACCCCGATTTAATCCAATGTCAATTTGTTTGTTCGTTTTTTTCCCACGCTCCAATATTTTTAATAAAATATTTACAAAGGAACAATAACTACAGTTGGTTTTAATTTGATGCGGCTTAACATAAAAAGAAAAAGCCAGGTCAAACTGTTACGGGCATAATGTTCGTACAAAACAGGATAATTTAAGACTGGTTTACCTCAGTACCGACATTTTAAACCACTTACGTGTTTTTGCTGAATTCAAAAGTGGTGCTCTCTCACCTAAAGCGTTCGCATTTAAGGTAACATTTCAAATTCGATTTTGAGCATTACATTATAGTACTGCCTCCCTGACTGGACGAGCATTTGCCTGAAATTTATTTCAGATTCGATTTTGAGCATTACATTACAGAACTGCCTCCCTGACTGGACGAGCATTTGCCTGTAATGTCTTTCAGATTCGAGTTTGAGCTTTACATTACAGAACTGCCTCCCTGACTTGACGAGCATTGGCCTGTAATGTCTTTCAGATTCGATTTTGAGCATGACATTACAGTACTGCCTCCCTGACTGGACGAGCATTTGCCTGTAATGTATTTCAGATTCAATTTTGAGCATTACATTACAGTACTGCCTCCCTGACTAGACGAGCATTTGCCTGTAATGTAACATTAAATTCGATTTTAAGCATTTAGTTGATTCCAAAATGTTTACAGGTGGTGCGCATTGATGTTACAAGTTGTATCAAAATATTAAGCAGTGCATTTCAAGTTGCGCATCGTAATGCTCTGTTCGCCTCCCTCACTGATGTAATGCTCGAGTCTGTAACGTTACATTACAGGCGAATGCTTCAAGTGAGGGAGCACCTACATGGTAAGTTAAAAATTATTAAAAATATTTTTACTATATGATGTAACTAAATATTTACAGTTTTCGCAATGTTTCCTTTATCTGTGCTATAAGACGTTGCTTCGTACCAAATTTCAAGATTCTGAGTTCACGGGCAGTACCCTGTAGGTTTTGATTCCCTTGCGAGTGTCGAAAATTTGCGGAAATTTGCGGCATCAACGGCTGTATCTTTTGATTGCGTTGGCTTAGAATTTTGATTTTTCACAGCTTTAGACCTGAGTATTTGATATAAATTTCAGCTTGATACCTCCACGCGTTCCTGAGAAAAATGGTCTTGACAGACAGACGGACGGACAACCAAGTAATCCTATAAGGGTTCCGTTTTTGCCTTTCGAGGTACGGAACCCTAAAAAACAAAAATTAACCATCCCTCTTAATAAAAACTAATCATTTATTTGACAAAATATAGCTATCTTCATGTATTGCGAGAAGGATTGTGTAAGTTTAAATAAAAATAACGCATGACATTGGCCCTAAACCCACCACTGAGTAATTACATAATTACAAGCGGGTGTGCAATTAACGATGGCTGTCAATATTCTTTATTTATAATTACAGATGTTTTAAAAATAAATATTGTCTTTTTCGAGCGTTTGTAAAATATCTTACATGGAGTATCTATAATTGTGAAGCTTTTTGGATTAAGGAGCCCTTTGCCCGATTTAACAACAAATAAAAAACACCTAATTAATGCCAAAAGTAAGCTTTAATTTGCAATCTTTGATAATCGTGATGTGAACTCTGAAGCCAGGCAATTTGACACCAGTCTTGCCAAGGGGTATAGGGGTTGTGGAGGTCAATTAGGCAGTAGCTTCATATGCAATTCTGGATTTCAGTGACACTCGATTGGACTGGATGTCGACACTAACATATTATATCCTTGGAAAAAGTCTATGCAAGACAGTAACCAGCATTTTGAGTGAATGCTTTGCTTCTTAGATTATGGATAATGGAATAGCGTAAGTTGAAACATACAGAAAAACAAGTGCCAATCGCTCAAAGAAATGGCTTCTCTATTGATAAATTAATTGATACAATGCAACACAATATACACAATCAAAATATGCAAATTAATGATAAAGACAATAATAATATAATAACTGGCAACCGAATAATTGTTTTAATCGTTATTATGTTTGGTATTTAAAAATAACAATTAACTAATCAATTAAATGTAAGAAGCTTATAAAACCGTGTTACATAGATAAATCATATAACAATTTTGATGTTATGGGTCATTCAAGACATTTTCTAAGTTGTTGTGTATAATGCAAGCTATCGATCAGTTCGGTATATGTTATATCAACTACGTATTTTATAAGAACGAGATGGGTATTAGGCAAATGAAAGACTGATCGATCTGTTAAAGACAAGCTTTTTTAACCGACTTTTGAAAAAGGAGGAAGTTCTATGTTCGACTTCTTGTATGTTTTTTTTTATGTATGTTCACCGATATCTCCGTCAATTGTGTTTTTTTTTTTGAATGAATATGTTCCGGAATTGGTTTCATTTTAATTTGGTGAAGATCTGATGAAGAAAATTGATGATGTACAAACAGAACTCTTCAATAAATAACGGCAAATCTCTCGGGACTGCTGCAATTGCATGACTGTATTTTGTTTAGACCATTTCATAACATAACATCACGCCAGTACGCTCTTAAGGGGTAAGCAGATCTCTCATTTGATCGGTTTTGTTCAAGTTTTATGATATTCGGGTAATCTATTCTGGCGTTAGATGAAACTTACTAAACAACTTGCCTATTAGGTAGATACAACTAAAAAGTGAAAAATAAAAAAAACTTTTTACAATTTGTAGTTTTTCACTTTGTAGTTTTCTTATTTGGAAGTCGGTAGTATTTTTTTGTAAAAAGTTTTTTTTTTTATTAAATTGATGTTTCCCTCAGGGGTCTCAGCAACATTATTCTTGTTGCACATTAACGATCTGCCAAAACCTTTGGGTATGCGGACGACAGCACTGTTGCTGAGAGGTACTTGTCCAATGCACGGGCTACCGGGCCGCTGATCCGGTCTCTCCGTGAGGCCATGGTGGTGCGTTTGAACCTGTCCTTGCTCGCAGATTCCGATTGGGGCAATGCCAATCTGGTCAATTTCAATTTAATGCTGCTACAACCCAGGCGTGTCTTTACCCCGCTAAAAAGAGCCAATTTCACCCGTCTCCAACTATCCGTTATGTAACCGTGCCAATAACGAACCATCTTGAGCTTCTTGGCGTTACGTTGACATCGACTCTCAATTTTGGGCCATACATTGAGGCAAAGGCTCAACTGGCTGCCAAAAAGTTGGGGATCCTTACGAAGGTGAGAAGGTATTGCACAAGTTGAGCAGCTGCTCAACTTGTATCACAAGTTGAGCAGCTGCTCCGGTGTGAATTTTCGCAAATTCCGGTGTGAAGCGCAAGTTCGATCATGCATGGAGTACTGTTCTCATCTCTGGAACGGATCTGCCAAATACCAGCTTGATGCGATAGAGTCAATTGAAAAGCGGGCCAAGAAACTCATCGGCAATGAGGCACTGGTCGAGACAAAGCTTCAAAGGCTTGAACATCGTCGCCGAGTTGCCACCTTGTCGGTTTTTATCGGTTACATTTCGGGGAGTGTGCGATGGAATTGCATGATTTAATTCAACCCAGCCCGTTCCATCATCGGACTACCAGACGTACGGCGATGCGTCATCGGAACATGGTGGATATCCCACCCATACGCACAAAACGTTTTGGGGACACTTTTATTATGCGTACAGCTAAGGAGTGGAATTCCCTGCCGGAGTCTGTTTCCCGATAGCTACAATCTAGGGGTCTTGTAAGTCAAGAGTGAATGGGTTTTTTCTAGGCAAGCGTGCTTCACCGTCGACCACATCATCGCTTACCATCAGGTGAGATAGTGGTCAAGCGCAAGCCTATAGATAATAATAAAAAAAAACACAAGGTTATTGAGAAATTAGGAACCTAACCATAACATACAACTTATTATTAAGGGCGATTAAAAAGTGATAACATCGATCCTATCGCACTTTTTACCCAACTGCGCGACGCAATGAAGGGTAATGTATTTATCAGTCTATGTATGTTTGTTCCTATGTGGCGTTCTAGAGACCAAACGCGTTGGCCGATTTTGATGATTCTTACGTCAAGCGATTTGTCTTAAACCTTGCGAGTGTCACTAAATACATGACAGTAATCAAAATTCACCACAGCAATAAACAGACGCCATATTGTAAAACCTTAATGAGATATATGGTTTTGGTCAGCGAGTCCGCAAATATGTATCCTCCGACTGCATAGCATTTTTCTTCTTCTTTACGTTTTTCTAGCTCGCTTCTTATGCAGTCGGATTTTTGATTTTTTATATTTACTTTTTTCTCACTGATTCTATCAACTACAATTGTTAAAAGTACATAAAATCTTTTTAATCTATTATCTATTAATCTATTCTGGTGTTATAGGAAACTTACTAAACAACTTGCCTATTAGGTAGGTACAACTAAAAAGTGAAAAGTAAAAAAAATCATTTTTACAAAAAAAATACTACCGACTTCCAAATAAGAAAACTGCAAAGTGAAAAATAACTTTATTTTTGGAAGTCGGCGTCCATAACGCAAAAAAATGGTACCTACGAAAGACCTTTTTTTTTCAAACAAAAAAAGAATTTTCAAAATCGGTCCACAATTTGACGGATATATCGGTGAACATACATGAAAAAATAAAAAATCATACAAGAAGTCGAACATAGAACCTCCTCCTTTTTCGAAAGTCGGTTAAAAAGAAAATGTATTGAATTTTGCACAAGCGATGATAATCGTTGGTAGAATTTCGCTTTAATCATAAAGGAGAGAAAACAGTGCCTAACGACTACTAATAAACATACCATACATACTAAAATGTCATAGTAAGATCGTATGTGGAAATGGAATGCAATGTAATCCCATCAGAGCGTTACTATCCGTTTCCTTCAATTAACTCTTACCATTTCCGAGTAATTCTGATAAAATATCTCTAATTACTCTCCAACTATGAACGGTCAGCATGACAAACATTTGATGATTGTGGGGTGGTACAACGATATATAAATGGAATACCGATGCCTACACATATAATTAATAAATAAATAAGTTTATTGGTTACATTTACAGTTTGCATACACGTACAGTCAGCTATATTGCAAAAATTCCATTGTAACCATTTTGAATAATAAACCCTGCCTCTCAAACCAGGGGCAACCTGTATCTTGAGAGACAGTATTCAGGTAAGATTTTACACAATATTAGCATTCATATACAATATGTGGTAGGTACATAGTCGTCGCAATCACAAATTATTATCAATAAACTATTCAAGAAAAAGACTAATTAATAAAAATGAAATAAAAATAACAGTTAAAGTAAGAATTAAATACATAAAATAAAGCAAAGTGTGTGTAGGGTGAGTACTGGGGTGTGGAGTGGAGTGTGTGATATATTAGATTTGAGGTGTTAATCATTTATCTAAGAGATGTAGGTGTGTAACGATTCCGTGTAGGCATAGTCCTGGTGTAGTAGCCACTCAGTGACTTTACATTTAAGTGTGTGTCTGTTCAGGTCTTGTATGCTGAGTTGTTTGTGAATTTGATTGTATATGTGGGTGCATAGTGTGAAATGTTGATGCTTTTCAAAATTAGCAATTATCTTTGTTTGGGCTTGTGATGAGGAGTTATGAAACGCAAGTGACTAAAACACTGATGAATATACATGGTTGATGGATGGAGAGGGAGAAGCTGACCAAATAAGAGAACGGTTGGATTGTGTAAGAATTGATATGAGTGAAAAGATAGGAAGTACAGTGTGATGAAAAGGAAGAAAAGATGCTCCGACACCAAGTAACATGGGAAGGTAGGAAGATGATGATGATCCGAATAACCAACTTCAGTATTTGACACAACCAAATGAAGGTGTTCCTGTTTTCGTTTCTTTGTTTTTTGAAACCGACTACCGAAATTGAAGTTATTTTTAAATTTGTAGTGTTTTTGTTTCGAAGTCGGTTGTAATTTTTGTTAAAAAGTTTTTTATTTTTCACTTTTTTGTTGTGGTACGTACATAATGGACCAGTTCTATAGGCTAGGTACCTATAACGCCCAAAGTGAAGCCAGAATAGATAAACCCAATAACATGAAACTTAAATAAACAAAACCGGTGTAATGAGAGTATACCAGGGTGAACTGTTCACACCTGCGTATTCCTTTAAAGCGTACCAGTGTGATGTTATGTTATGAAATGGTGTAAACAATAAACAGATATGCGATTGCAGCTATCCCGAGTGATTTGCCGTCATTTATTGAAGAGTTCTGATGTATATCTCCGAAGTTCTTCATAAAATCTTGATGAAAATTAAATGGGACCACATGACAAACACCAGCTTTCGAATAAAAAAAGAATCATCAAAATCGGTTCACCCAATAAAAAGTTCTGAGGTAACACACATAAAAAAAAAATACAATCGAATTGATAACCTCCTCCTTTTTTGCGAAGTCGGTTAAAAATATAATTTGTGTCCGACGTAATGTTTGATAAGTTTCTACTCGATGGTTTCGACAGATATACTTTACATGCCAATCGTTCAAAACAAGTAGAAATTATAACAATTTACAAACCACACCTGGCTTAGTAATAAAGGCCTAAAGTAACCCAGCGGCTATTGTACAAGTAGTTAGACCAAATTATGTGGTACCGAAACCAATGGTTATTTAACTGGCTTGCTTTGTTAACACTAAAATTATTAACGATAGTAACGGAATCGTGTACCATTGAGCAATGTTGATAGTATTGTTTTACAAATTATGCGTACAAAGTTGAGTGCTTGCCTTTCGTTTTAAAACGAATTAAAACTTAAATGTTTGTTTTTACTCCTGGTTAATAACTGGATGAACGAAATTAGCCCCAAGTTCTACCATAGTATAAGACACAAACATTAAGCCAATCGTGATCTCAAAGAGTAAAAAAACCGGCAAAGTGCGAGTCGGACTCGCGCACGAAGGGTTCCGTACCATTATTGCAATAAATGGCAAAAAAAACACGTTTGTTGTATGGGAGCCCCACTTAAATATGAATTTTATTCTGTTTTTAGTATTTTTTGTTATAGCGGCAACAGAAATACATTATCTGTGAAAATTTCAACTGTCTAGCTATCACCGTTCATGAGATACAGCCTGGTTACAAGCCAGAATCCGTCACGACTGGGGAGAGATCAGGTACAGGATTAATAGTTTTCTCCTAATTGTGGTTTGTTGAATTCAGTACTAAATCACATTTTTCAATCACAAAAACATACTGAGGTGCATTTCCTGATCAGTGGATTGACAAAATTTCTAAATTCTGAATTAAATCAAATACAAATTCGTGTTAATATTGTTTGAAATATCGCTTCCTATTTCCACAGACATCGGATATCGTAGACAAGGTCGCGTTTAAACGATAATGTTCGTTTAATAGTTCATGCGGTCTACGCTTTGCGAGACGGTCGTGGTGTGGCAATCTAGATGGATTCATTACGACATATCGGTATGTACGTCAATATCCACTATAAAGTGTGTGTTGAATGACGGTCAATATTAAGAAACAACATAATTTTATGTATGATTTTCAGCAGCTTTTGGATCCTACCTGTCTTGCAAACTAGACAGTGCAAGTCATTAGACATTCTATTAGCGATCCATTGTCAAAAGTGACCCCTTTTTCTGCACTTAGACTAAGTTCCTAAGTTTCTAAGTTAAGAGATACCTAATCCAAAAATAACGGTCACGATCCAATAAGTAGTTTCGGAGAAATACGTGGACAAACATACATACACACAAACATACATAAATGTTTAGAAAAACCCAATTAGAGTAACATATGTGAATATTGAGCAATTCCAACAATATAACATTGTCGAATTAATTATCTACTTTTTTTTTTTTAAGTAAGGGGGGATCGTAGCAGGTGGAGTTCTGGAAAAAGGCATATTTTTATGTTTTGTCCTTTACCCTTATCCATATAATTTAGGCTGTTGTACAAACAACTAGGGTGAGCGATCGATAGGGTTATTATGACAATTATTCCTACCGATATACTATTGAACGATCTTGCTGGTATAACGCATTTCTATCCTTTTGAAGATAGGCTTAAGTCGACTAAACAATACGTGACCTAAATGAATTCCTGAACAAAAGCGCACTGTTGGATTTTCAGTGCTCTGGCGAGTGCCGAGCGTAGCAAATTAAATAGTTTTAAATATTTAGGTATTTGTGAAAACGGGCATTAATGAGTTTTACACTGTAAACTGTGAATTTATTACTAGCAAGTGTGAGTTACTTCAGATAATATACGAAACTACCTGGAATTGAGTAACACCGATAACAATAGAGTTAGGAACCTTCCTGACGACGCGATTCAATTAAAATTGCCTCGATAGGTGATATCGCAAAACCATTTGGTCCGTTATGCGTGCAGGCCTTCTCTCTGTGAAAGGGAATGGGCCTTAACCCACCTCGTGGGCTCAATGCGGGTTGGTGGATGTCACATGTCTTCGAATTTTGGTAAGACATGTCGGTTTTCCTTCACCGTTTTTGAAAGCAGTGGTGATGAAATTATTCACACAATGAAAAGCACCTGCCTGGATTCGAAGTGTTCAAACCCATGACGGTCTACAACTTGTAAGTCGCCTTCGCCGGCCACTGGGCCACCACTGCTCTTCGGTAGCGCATTTTGACAGTCGTTATAGCAGATAGAACGTGGCTTTGTAGGTCTATTTGCTGAATAGAAGCGTTCTGTCGGTCTACGTGATGGGACTTTGATATCTGATGGTGTGCTTGTGACCAAAATGGTTGGTGAAGCAAAAATAACATATTGCACGCCTATTTTATTTCACAAGGGGTCAAACACCATCAATCAATAAACAAACGCGTGATCCAAAGAGCACGTATGTTGGAAGTGTGGGTATTCGTAATAATCCAAGGTCACATTCACCTGACAGAAGTACAAAACAATCACTACCACTACTTATAAATAGTGACCGACCGAACCTTCGGTTTCGGCTTCAGCCATCTTCGGCCAAGATTACCAAAATATAATCTCGAACTGAATTTCTTATGGTTATAGCTTCGGCTTCGGCCAAAATTTGCGGCGATTAGCCGATTAATCGGCTTCGGCCAGAATTCGACTTTCGGTCGGATACCGCCGAATAAACAAATGAAAACACAAATAAATCTACAGTTCGCGCAATCTGCATTTGAGCAGTTGGTGTATGACCTCTTAAATGCTCTGTGATCCTTTCATAAAACAACATTATTTTACTTTCTTTACCCTTAGGCAATGGCTAGAACTCTCATAAAGCCATTAGCATTGGTGCTCGGCTGTTACATCACAATAATAAAAATGCAGAAGTAAGAAGTTGCAAGAGAAGTAAGAAACCACTACCCAATTAAGTTATTTAAAGACCCCCGGTTTTTCAAAGCTTGATCAAACATCCAATCGATAAATCAGCTGTCAGAAGTGTAACTGTTGTGTAAAAAAATAATCAACTAATCTTAATTAACATGACATTACGACCACCGGTACGACTGACCTTTCAATAATCGGTGCTTGTTTTGCCGTAAGGTTGCCTGCTTGTCGGTCTTCTACAGACTGTATTTTGGCGGGTGTGCTCATGAACTCCACGACCTCAGCCCACCGGCCCCCTTCTACCATCGGACATCTAGACGCACTGCAAGTTACCATCCTCACGTAGTTGCTATTCCACCAATTCGCACCAACCGCTTCCAAACATCCTTCATAATGCGCACAGCAAAAGAGTGGAACTCACTGCCTGCGTCTGTGTTTCCGAACGCATACAAACCGAATCTCTTCAAAGTTAGAGTGAACAGGCTTCTTCTGGGTAAGCTCACTCCATCGTCGACTTTGTCTCTGTCACCTCTGACCTAGACTAGAGTCAAGAGCAAACCCATCACAAGTAAAAAATAAAAATAAGTGAATTTTATTTTGTGTTATTTGGCATGCCTAATAAACAATCCTACCTCCTACTACCCTAATCATGTCCGTTCTTCTCCACGTAGGTATTTTCCGAACGGATGGTAGAGTCACTTAATCATGATCCAGCCATAGTTGGCCCCCCAATGACGCCCTAAGCCCAGTTTCGACCCCAGAGGGGGAAGCCCTCAACCTGGTCACTTGGTTTAAGCTTTTTGTGCCTGGCTGGAGGCTCTAGTAGTATCCACAGGATCGCCCGGTTATCATCATCATCTGCCTAGCCTTTTCCCAACTATATTGGGGTCGGCTTCCAGTCTTACCGGATTCAGCTAAGTAACAGTGTTTTGCCGCCCGGCAAGTCCCGGCGGTTTAGAATCGCCCGGTTATGCAGTAGCCAATTACTCTGACTGAACTGCGAGAGGCCACACTTCAAAAAAAAAAGTATTCTACGAATATTATAAATTTTAAAGTCCGTAGGTAGGTTACGATTTTTTGTTAATAATTAATGACTGATCGGATTTGGATGTAATTTACAACACGGGCACGGATAGGTTTATGTACAATGGCCTGAATTAGGAATTATTATGCCTTTAGTAGTAGGGGACAACATACACGCGGGTGAAGTTGCTGCCAAAAGCTAGTGACTATAAAATTTTAAATAAAAAAAAACAATGCTTAATAACTTATGCTTTTTAAAATACATAATTTATCTAGTCGTAGACACGCTTCAATCGACAATCCATCGAAATTCGTAATTATAACACGATATCTTGCGAAAATATCCCGCTTCAAAGAGTAAAATGTGCATAACTTTTGAACAGCCGAACCGATTTTCATCAAACATAGCTAAGAACACTCTCGATAAAAAACTAAAATCAAAATAGTTTCATTCGTTTAGGAGCTACGATGCCATAGACAGACACACAAATACACAGAAACACAGCAGGGGGTCCTTCGGGGGTTCAAATGCCAAACAATAACAGTTTCTATGTTAAGACCTAGTAACCTATACTCCATTTGAAATAACATTTCACATGTTTACAAATCTTTTTACAGTCCGTTCAACCGATTTTGAGTTCTATCCCGTACATATAAGGAGGACATAAAAAGCATAAACCTGTTACCAAAACCAACTGTTTACTACAGCTACCATATGTCGTATTACTAACGCAATAGAAGTCAAAATCGGTTGAACGGGCTGTAAAATGGGCTAATTTAAACGTCTAATGTTATCGCAAATGGAGTTTAGAACTTATTCACACACACACCACATCACATCACATCATCAGCCTATTAATGTTCCCACTGCTGGGACACAGGCCTCCTCTCTGTGAGAGGGAATGGGCCGTAATCTACCACGCGGGCCCAGTGCGGGTTGGTGGATGTCACATGTCTTCGATTTTTTGGTTCTAGGACATGCCGGTTTCCTCACGATGTTTTCCTTCACCGTTTTGAGAGCAGTGGTGATGAAATAATTTACACAAAGTAAAGCGCCTGCCTGGGCTCGAACCCACGACCTACAACTTGTAAGTCGCGGCCGATACCACTGGGCCACCAATGCTCTCTATTTCTATAGTCAGCATTCAATTAAACAATTTAAAACGTGTTCATTTTTCACAAGCGCTTGAGGACATAATTATGTGCCTACATAGTTTGGTAGCAGTCGTACATTGCAAACTCCTTCTGTGAGACCTCGATCCTTATGAAGCTAGTTTTGGTCGCAAATACGCCCACTTATTTATACATTTAAATGTTTGCTTTAATTATGAAGAACGTGTTATGTTACTGGCAGGTTCAATTGTGTTTACATTAAGTTGTTATAGATTTGTGAATTTGGCAGCTTTTTATGCGTTTATTTCAGGCTGTCCCTCTCTTTTTATAACTTTCATATACATTATTTACTTTTCTCAAGATGAAAAAATGGCCTACTAACTGTTAGCAACCATTTTAGAAAATAATCATGAAGTTAATAAAATTAATACCTCTAAAAATAAATGGATGTTGAAAGATGATGATGAAAGTAAAAAAAATAATTTATACAAAAACGAAAATAAATTAAAGGTATGACTAGTCTGCTTCTTAATAATTAGATATATTTATAGTAGAGAAAGGTAATCAGTGAGGACTTGTTAGTTTTGTCAGATATTATCGTCACGCAATAGTTATTCTTACGTGTGCTAAAATAGATTGTATCTACACTCACAACGTAATGCCCCAAATATGAATGAAAAAATATTGTATTCCGCCATACCACTTATTTTTTCCGTTTCCACTTTTGTTTTATTTCAACTGTATGAGTGAAGAATTGAAGATAAAATAGTGTATGCAACGGCATAAATTTAGGTATTAAAACAATCGTGCGATACTATTATCAAACTCTGCTTCAACTTGAGTGATAAACCCACACTCGTGCTTTAATAACCCATATGACCGTTGCATAAACTACTATAAATTATCATGAGCAAATCTGTTTTAGCGTTCGTTTTTGTAAAATTACATACAAAATTAAAGATTTCGGTTTTAATAAAGACTCCCGGAGACAGAGGTGCCACACTAACTTTCACTATAAATTTAATTGTTTTTAAGGCGCCGATTCCCTTGAGTAGCTGATTTTTAAATGAGAATCACGTCTAAACGGCTAGTCGTAATGTTTTGGAAAAAATATATGTTATATTATACTATTTTCCTAATAAATTGATCCAAGAAAATTTTGAGTTTTATTTATATAACATAGTGTAATTAATTTGTAAAGTTATGTCTAAAACGGACAAAAATTCGACAATCACACCAAAACCGCTGAGCGTATTTTAATGAAATCAACACCATCTCAAAGATAATTTAATTATCTACATTTTGATCTGAGGCTTTTTTTATTAAAGTTTTACAATAATAAGGAAAGTACAAAAAACTACTAAATTTTGGGTCGCGCGGGTGTGAAACGAGTGCGCGTTTTGTTCCCTCAAGGTCGTTGGCGTTAGTCGTCGTCTTAAGTCTTTCTCTACACAAATAAAAACTTTTAAATATTAAAACTTTTTCACATAAAATAAACCGATTAAAGAAACGAAAGTTATGTTTTCTGTTTTTAGTGTTTTGCTTTCGAAGTCTCTTCAATTTTTGTGAAAAATATTTTATTTTTCTCTTTTTAGTTTTGGTACTCCATCACTAAAAAGTGAGCAAACTCTATAGTAAGGTACCCAAAGGATTGAAAAATACCCATAATAACTCAATTTACACAAACATTCGTACTGTTTTTCGTTAAGCAGTTCAGTTGTATGTTCCATATCTTGAAAACTGCTAAACCAATTTTGATGAAACTTGTTTCCTAAATTGAGAGATACCTAATCCAATAAAAAAATAATGATCACGAGCGGATTACTAGTTTTGGAGATATACGTGGACAAACATACATACATACACTTTTGAAATTTGGCACACGTGTTTAGAAGCCTATACAGAGTAACATTATGTGAATATCGTGTAATTACAAAAATATTAGATGCATATGTGTCGAATTGATTACCTCGTATTTATGTATATTTAATTTCTTATGTGTTTGTTTCGGGACTATCTGGGAGGTGACCATAAGCTCTTAGAGGGGTATCAATTTGAGATCGAGTAAGTGACAGACAAGTCATATACATCTGTCCCTTATTCGATCTCAAATTGATACCGCTCTAAGAGCTTATGGTCACCACCCTGATTAATTTCGAGGTCAAATATAACCTCTACTTTACCGAAAGAGTTTATAGTTAAAAGATCTAATAAAAGATAAGACTAAAAGTTAACCAATAGCACCTAACTTAACTAACAGTTACCAGTAATTATTCTAACCACGTTTTATTTAACCACACTTCCCAAATATTTATGAATTTTATATATATAAATCTGAGACGTCAAGGTTTCGAGGTTAACCGTTGCATTACAAGTAACGCAAGTGTACGTAACTAGTGTAGGAGTTGCGCCATAACATAAAATTTATGTATGGATACTGATGGACTTCAGAATGTTAACTTCTGTTTCAAGGTGGCTGTGTACGTTTGTTAGTAAAATATTTAGTTCAATAACGGATTATAGCTGCAATATATTCAGTGTATCCTCGTATTTAATAACAGGGTATCTGATTTACCATAAATCTATTTAAAAAAAAACTGTCCTGGTCACTAACACTAACATTAACATTCGAAAGGGGATATTTACCATGTTTACTGTTTGTTGCGAGTTTCCGATATTTCGGTACTGTTGCAAGCACCATGATCACGTATAAACTGAGTTTAACCGTAATCATGGTGCTTGCAAAAAACAAATATCCCGTTTCGAATGTTAATGTTAGAATTTATTTATTTATTCATTTACATATACAATTATTTTTACAGGTAGAACCCAAGGTAATAAAAGTAGTCATATAATGCGACTCCCAGAGACGCACCCCTAAAACTGATCACACACCTACTCGTGTGATTCATGATTGACCAGTCCCAAGTTACAGCTCCAGCACAAGTTACATAGAGGACAATACACTAACTACCACCCTTCCGGAATTCCGCCAAAGAGCAGGAAAAAATGTTCAACCGCTGAGAGTTGCTGATTAATCGTAATTGCCCTTGCCCGACACACGGGACCAAACTTTAATATATTTGTACGGGCTACTGGAGATTCAAATAGACTCTGCCTCGGTCCCAAACGTAGCCTACTGTTTGGAACGAGTCTTCTTCTTATTCGTTCGTGCCCGTCTTCCAAAGCTTTCCAAAGCTTTCACGGAGTCATTGAAGCAGCTCGGCTTCCAAGCCATTCTGTATTCGGCTCTTCTCAGGGCAGTGGTAACCGTGAGTCCTGTAATCGCCCTGATCTGGTCTGACCACCGAGTCGGTGAGCATCCACGTGGCCTTTTCCCATCCACTTTGCCTACAAAAACCAGTTTTGCCAGGTTATCTGGCTGTCTCCGGGCGATGTGACTAAAGTAATTTAGGACTCTTTGGTAGCAGGTTGTGGAGAGTCTGGTTTTGATATTTAACTGGTCGAGAATGGACTTATTTGTGCGTTTTGCTGTCCATGACATGCGCAACATTCTCCTCCAGCACCACATCTCGAAAGCCTCAATCTTTCTTCGATCCACCGAGCAATGGATTGGAACGAGTAATCACAACGATTCTAAGATTTGTGGATTGTTTAGCAACCCACGAAAAACCTTAATGACATATTATACCAGAGCAAGATTGCGTCTCACTTCAAACTTATAGCAGACTACACTTTATTTTTTTTTATATTGTACAATTTTTTTTTTTTTGGGTGGGTAATCATCCAATGACCTCTCCCGCCCTGGGTGAAGCGGGAGGACGTGTCAGACTTTTACTTACTAAAACCCACCCGTGTTCCTTCAGTTGCTTGTGCCAGGGCCGCGGTAACTCTCTTTCAAATTTATCCGTGACCTATATTGTACATCCTGGCACAAATATCAAGTCTCGTCCTCAATTGCAATCCATAATTTACACGTTGTGAAACAATTATGGACCCTGTCGGGCCCAGCCAATTGTTAAATACCTATGAAAGTTGTAATAGCCCATTGGCTAAGACCTCGCCTCTCGTGTTAAGGTCGTGGATTCAAATCCGGACAAGTAACGATGTGACTTTTTCAATTTATTTATATGTACTTGCCTAAGTTTATCTTGGTTATCACTGACAACGGTGAAGGAAAACATCGTGAGGAAACCTAAACTTATACTTAACTAGCGATCCGCCCCGGCTTCCACAGTGACTAATTATAGACAAAAACCCTTCCTCGTTTCTCACTCTTTCTATTGGTGAAAACCGCATGAAAATCCGTTCAGTAGTTTTTGAGTTTATCGCTTACAAACGCGGCGGGCACTTTTTTTTTATAATATTTTGTGATTCAAATAAGTCTGAAATCGCCAATCCACATGAACATCTTTTATTGCTGTTAGTATGCATTTCAATTCGTCGAGCTTTCCGGGTTTAACTAAGCTTCTTTTATTTGAATAAAAGCATTTGAGGGATTTTTGTTAAACATAGACTGTCGTATTTATTGGTTACGTCGTATGTTATATTTTCGTTTTTGTTTTTGGGTTTTGGTCGTTCTAATACTGCCTGGTTTAGTTTTTTGCAATTTTCTTAATTATTTTTGGTATGCCATTTACATATTTTATAATAAGGTCTTTTTCACCACTTTCCGTGCGTACGTGTAGCTCTTGTTTTAGGTTCTTTATAAACTTTTGCTGATAGGGGGTTTGATCTGAGAATAATTTGTAGGGCTCAACGCTCATCGTTGCTTTATTTCAGAGAATAGTTTTTGCCAAATCTGGAGATGGAAGGAGTACTTTGATGCGTCGGTCTGCCTCGGGTTTGTATTTCCCTGAGGCGAATCATATTTGGTTCTGGACACTCCGGGTGTATAGATTTCAGAATTGAACAACCGTGTTGATCAATGCTCGTGCTTTCTCTGTATGAGAAAAGGCCTTCCATCTTTGCACTGCTGTGGGAGTGTGAGACAGTTATAGGATGATATTATTGTATTATATAACATAATTCTTATTATTTGACACTACAACACCAGAAATGTACAGTCTTACACAAAAAAACTACATAATTACAACCATAACGCTTGTATAGTTACACGCAAGTCCGTAACGCAACGTTCCACGTCACGTTACGAATAGATATCGAAACGCGTCAGTGAGCACAGAGAAATGAGCTGGGCATCGACCCTGGGCGCTTGCAACTGATTTTACATTAATTTCCAATAGTAGAACTGATTGATCTTTAGAATTTAATAGTACTAGCGTATATTTTAATGATATATAGGTATATTGGGGAGCTCGTGTCTAAATAATAACAGCCGCACGGGTCTATCATCAAGGTAAGCAACGCTTGACGAGGTCGGTCCGTGGATGGGTGACCATTTTCAACATACCGAGTTTCCTCCGTGCCTCGGAAAGCACGTTAAGCCGTTGGTCCCGGCTGTCATTTGAAGATCTTTGACAGTCGTTACGGGTAGTCAGAAGCTTGAGATCTGACACCAGTCTTGCCAAGGGGTACCGTGTTACCCAGTTACTTGGTTGTGGCGGTCAGATAGGCAGTCGCTCCATGTAAAACACTGGTACTCAGCTGATTCCGGTAAGACTGGAAGCCGACCCCAATATAGTTGGGAAAAAGGCTAGGCAGATGATGATATAGGTATATTGGGGAAACCTTTGGGAAAAGTTTGACGAACAAATGCCTCATTATAATCATTATCTTAACCTTATCACGATTTATTTGGGATCGGTGCAGCACGTCTTGATCTTTCAAACATCTCTATCAGTCATCTTCTGAATAGTTTTGTTATGTTTTTTTTTTTTGTAATTATTTTTTAGTATTAAATAGTCCATAGATAATCAACTCGGGATGGATGAAATGGCGACAGGTCACTGGAACAACTTGCGACCCACGGATGCCCCTCAAGTTAAAGGGTAAAATTTACAAGTCCGGGATTAGACCTGTCGTACTATATGGGTCAGAATGTTGGGCTGTGAAAAAGATGGATGAAAAGAGATTGCATGTAGCAGAGATGAGAATGTTGAGATGGATGTGAGGAGTGACGAGAATGGATAAAGTAAGAAATGAGTATATTACAGGAAGTTTGTAAGTGGCGCCAGTGACAGAAAAGTTGAAAGGTAACCGTTTGTCCTGGTATGGTCATCTGATGAGGAGAGAGGATACGCATGTTACTAGAAGAGTTATGAATATAAATGTGGATGGATGCAGAGGGGGGACGGCCAAAGAAAAGATGGATGGACTGTGTGAGGAGTGATATGAAAGAAAAGGGAGTGAAGAAGAATTTCAGTGATAGCGTGATGGGGGACAGGACGGTATGGAAGAAGAAAACGTGTTGCGCCGACCCCAAGTAACATGGGACAAGGGCAGGCAGATGATTATAGATGAGACTGCGGACCCCCATACATATTCTCGCAGAACCCCAGGGGAACGCAGATCACAGGTTATGAATCATTGTTCTATAGAGACATATAATTTGCCATACAATCCATTCACCGTTTCTTTGGTTTTCCCCTACTCTTATAGTCAGGGAATCTGAACGAATCCTATCCTATTAAAGCAAACATAATCACATACTGTAAGTTTGAATGTTTCCGAATCAATCGCGCCTCAACTGCTGAGCGGATTTAGATGAAGGTTTCTAAAAGTGTAGACCAAGTTTTGGCTTACGCTGTAGGGTCCTTTTTTATCCCTTGCCTAGAGATAATTTCTGACTACATTATTGTAGTGGGGAGCAGTGGTGGCCCAGTGGTATCAGCCGCGACTTAAAAGTTGTAGGTCGTGGGTTCGAGCCCAGGCAGGCGCTTTACTTTGTGTAAATTATTTCATCACCACTGCTCTCAAAACGGTGAAGGAAAACATCGTGAGGAAACCGGCATGTCCTAGAACCAAAAATTCGAAGACATGTGACATCCACCAACCCGCACTGGGCCCGCGTGGTGGATTACGGCCCATTCCCTCTCACAGAGAGGAGGCCTGTGTCCCAGCAGTGGGAACATTAATAGGCTGATGATGTGATGTGTGATGTGACACTATTGTTGCGGCCTATTATATCAAAAAATAGGCTATTCGAGATATTAATTATACGCAGACGAAATCTTAGGCAAATGCTTTGCGTCACCTTCAGACCGTTACAGGTTATTTAAGGAATCACGATACAAACTGTAGCTCATTAAAATAATGTTTTTCGGAAGCAACTGTGTTAATTGTGCTGTCGATTTGGTTTTACCTAATAGTGCGGATTTATAGTTGATTAGCTTCATTGCCTAATAAAATTTAATTTATTCGAAGATTTGCAGTACCATCCGGTCTTGTAAGGTCGTTGTATTTGTAGACCAAATACGGCCTAACTAGTTCTACTATTTATTCAAGCCAAGTTCTAAAAGCAAAACACCTTTTAATAAAACAACAATGGATGACGACGGACGACCGAAAACGTACTAAATCTATGACGACGACTATTCTAAATGACGTGACAAGATTGACAAGTTACTGATCCTAACCCAAGTTGATGCTGTATGTTTTACTATTACCTTGTAATAAGAGTTTATATTTTAGTTTTTATATTTTAGTCGTTACTTTAAAAAGCATGCTGTGGCCTCCTATAATTGAGGGAGTGCACTTGTCATTACTTCATATTGATGATTCGTGTTTTTTGTATACATCTTTCGTTGGAGGTCCTGAATAAATAAAAAAAAAACTTTTTTACAAAAAATACTACCGACTTCCAAATAAGAAAACTACAAAGTGAAAAATAACTTTATTTTTAGAAATCGGTGTCCATAACGCAAATAAATGGTACCTACGCAAGACACCGACTTCTTGGAAGTCGGTAGTATTTTTTGAATAAAGGTTTTTTTATTTTTCTCTTTTTAGTTGTACCTATCTAATAAGCAAGTTGTTTAGTAAGTTTCCTATAACGCCAGAATAGATTACCCGAATATCATGAAACTTGAACAAAACCGATCAAATGAGGGATCTGCTTACCCCTTAACTTTTAACATTACATCACGCCAGTACGCTCGTATGTTATGTTAAGAAATGGTATAAACAATAAACAGACATGCGATTGCAGCAGTCCCGAGAGATTTGCCGTTATTTATTGAAGAGTTCTGTTGTATATCTTCGAAGTTCTTCATCAGATCTTCACCAAATGGGACCAATTTCGGAACATACTCTTTCAAACAAAAAAAATATTTTCAAAATCGGTCCACAATTGACGGAGATATCGGTGAACATACACAAAAAAAAACACAAGAAGTCGAACATGGAACCTCCTCCTTTTTCGAAAGTCGATTATTGGTGGCCCAGTGGTATCAGCCGCGACTTTAAAGTTGCAGGTCGTGGGTTCGAGCCCAGGCAGGCGCTTTACTTTGTGTATTTCATCACCACTGCTCTCAAAACGGTGAAGGAAAACATCGTGAGGAAACCGGCATGTCCTAGAACCAAAAATTGGAAGACATGTGACATCCACCAACCTGCACTGGGCCCGCGTGATGGATTACGGCCCATTCCCTCTCACAGAGAGGAGGCCTGTGTCCCAGCAGTGGGAACATTAATAGGCTGATGATGTGATGTGTGTGATGTGTGGTTAATAAATAATACATTATAGTCAAAATTATTTATTTTGAGAGTTATGTCTCAAGAGCAGAAGACATGCGCGACGCGACATATATATCGGTGTGACGACTGTTTTACTTAAGTTCTACGGATAATGTACCCGTAGAACAGTTTCTATGAAAAAAGATCTTCGCATCACTATTATCGACACAGAACAAAAAAACGCTGTCTTCTCTGTTCTGTGACTATCGAATATCTGAAAAACATACGAATAAACAATATCGGTTTTATTTTTTGCAAGCAATTATGCCACTAGTGTCTAAAGATAGCATTGCGTGCATCGCACTTAGAATTTTGAAACATTTGCTAAATAAACATCATGTTTAGAATGTCATCATTCAACCATGACCGGTGAGCTATAAAAAAATATCTGTAAAAAAAAAGGGGGTATTTTGTCTAAATTATCTACTTACGTATATGTGTTACGAAAAACTTATGCTGCTGACCGCAAAGAGACTAAATTAATGCTATGTGGTTTAGCCTTCGATGCTAAACGATACTTTTTAATTTTATTAGACTAGATTTTAAGACCAAGGATTCGTATTTATAAATAGAGGCCGACGAATATCTTGGCTCCTACCTCATCATCATCTACCTGCCCTTGTCCAATGTTACTTGGGGTCGGTTCAACATGTACTTGTTCAATTATCTCCTGTCAAAAGTCACGATATGATTTTGTCCCTTCTATATCATATCGATCTTCACAAGAAAAATCATCTTTTCTTTGGCCGTCATCTGCCTCTATCCATTAACATTCATAATTATTATTATTTTAGACCTATGCGTTTCATCCTTCCTCATCATATGCTCATACCAAGACTAACGTTTTACTTTTACTTTTCTGCCACTAGTACCAGTTTCAAACTTTTGCAAAAGGGATAAATTAAAGGTTGATTACCAACTTGATATCATTAATATTTGTAATGTGAACGACAGCGGACGAGTGAATGTGCTTGTGCGTTGCATGTTAAACAAAACGATTAAAATTCCAACAGTTATAATGGATTCTAATCATAATTACTGCTCATATGGTTGTGAAAACTTGCATTATATATCTATTAATATCTTTACATCGAACAGTGTATGGATTTCATTTAGAAATATAACATTATCTATGCGGTCAATACTTGTAAGATTCCTTTCTATGCGGTCTAACGGATCAGGCTCTTTATCTTTACTTTGAACAGGAGGCATTACTCGTGCATTGACCACGATTGTACCGTTTGTTTGTGTGTCAGAATCTGAATTAAGGTTCCAATGTGCAATGCATTACCGTTAGATGAAGACTTGATGACACGGAATTTTTAAAACAGTATTTTTCAAAGCCTTTTTAACCTGGATCAACGAACTTACGCATGATCCAGGTTAAGAACGCTTTGAATATATATAAAAGAGCCAAAAATTAATGATCATGAGCCTCTAATAATAATTACGATTGATGATTTACGGTAAAAAAACTTAATTCACTAATTATGAAGAACGGATTAACTCATAATTATGTTTATCATTTGAAGACAATAACATAGAAACATTTTATATCATCTACGTTAAAGTCTGCATTTCCTGATAGCTACAACCTGGGAGTCTTTAAGTCAAGAGTTAATAGGTTTCTTCTAGGTAAGCGAGCTACATCGTCGACCACATCATCGCTTACCATCAGGTGATATAGTGGTCAAGCGTGAGCCTATCAATAATAATAAAAAAGGCAGACTATGGTCATATTTACAGGCTTATGATGAAAATTAACCTATCATTTATAATGATTCGTTCGTAATAAGCAATTTATACAAAAGCTGGACATAGCTGATATAGCTAGTCTACCATTGAACTCAATTACACATACCCAGGATGATCAATGGCGAGACACGATAAGAATCTGGCTGATGGCAACTGTGTCAGACGTCTGGTGAATCGTTCCGTTAGCCAGAGGGCTCGGCCGTGAGTCGGTGACCTACGATTGTTCTGCGCACGAGTTGCTGAGGATGCTGTGCGTGTGGTCGATGGTTAGACACAATTGCGTCGTTTATCATTATATAAGGCATGGTTATCATAACTAGACGGAACAAACTAGAATGTGACTAACGTAATTGCAAATGACCCGTAAATAAACAATCAATTGAGCATCGACCTAAAGTACCTCTCACGGAATTGAATACCTTAAAAAAAAGGCGTAACCAGGTGATGACGATGTCTCCTATCTATCTAATATAAGCAAAAAAAAACTAAGTATTTTTGTTGCTTTTGTAGCCTCTGTTACCCGGGCTATAATAACGAATCGATTGACACCTGATTTATTAAAATCTGATAAATAGTTTAGGCGCTACGGAGGAACATACGCAAATACAAGCATACATACATAGACTGCTAAAATCATAACCCTTCCTTTTGGCTTCGCCGTAGTCGGGTAAAAAGAAAAGAGTAATATTGGATTAAAAGGAACGTAGATGTAATGGAGATAGAGAGACAATAAGAGGTTTGAGGGGCTGAAAAGGAAAGAATGCAAATCTGAATTCGAGAAAAATTGATCAAAGATACAAACATACAGCAATGCTGCTCACATTCCAGTCCAACAGGAGACTTAAGGCTGACAAAAAAAGTAATACAGTTTCAATAAAACCTAACGGACCAGTTCTCTTAGGACCAGAATACCGGATTGAATCTGACCTGATCGTAAAACTGTGCCAGCGATCAGGTGGAAGATACCGTTGTGAAGGGCTCAACATCGATTGTTCTAGATATCGTGACGTAAGCAGGTCGGGTTTTTATCATTAATGGATTCTGTGTCTTTGTAGAGCTAACGGTAAGCTTTTGATTTTGTAACAGCTTTTAGAGCTTTTTCTTATTCCAAAACGATTGAATAGCTTATTGAAACAGAGGTTTTAATCAGTTGTATTTTATATTATTTAATATAATTCTCAAATTGTGCCCGTACCTTCGGTGTCCTATCGCACTGGAATCGTAAATTTTTCCGGGATAGAAAGAATCCTGTAGCATAAATGATTGTGTTTTTTTTTTTTTTTTTATTATTTGTGATGGGTTTGCTCTTGACTCTAGTCTAGGTCAAAGGTGACAGAGACAGAGTCTACGATGGAGTGAGCTTACCCAGAAGAAGCCTGTTCACTCTAACTTTGAAGAGATTCGGGTTGAATGCGTTCGGAAACACTGATGCAGGTAGCGAGTTCCATTCATTCGCTGTGCGCATTATGAAGGATGTTTGGAAGCGCTTGGTGCGAATTGGTTGAATGGCAACAAGGTAAGGATGATAACTTGCAGTACGTCTAGATGTCCGATGGTAGAAGGGGGCTGGTGGGATGAGGTCGTGGAGTTCTTCCGCACACTTTTTTTAAATTAGATCAGTGCTTTAAGAGTAAATAATGTTACCTCTGCCTCTGATAGACACATTAGATTTGTGATTGGTGCTATAGTGGCATTTATCAATTCATTAATATTTATAATAGCATTACATTTTCGAATTCTGACTTTTGTTTCTGTAACTTTAGCACTGGAGGCAATACAAAACAGGCTTTCTTTATTTTCTTAAATTCCTTCGTCGCGTCAGTGACTGGTCTGACTTCTCATAAAGTTTGACCTACATTTATCTTTTTATCAATATTATTCTTTTCTTAATTATTATATTTACTATCTATGATTTCATTTCTTGTTTTATGGCTCATGGCTAAATAATAACAGCCGCACGGCTCGATCTTCAAGTTTAAGCAATACTTGCCGAGGTCGATCCGTGGATAGATGACCATCCAGTAGTAATAGGTCAGGCGAGAGTAGAAGCAGACTCCAAAATAGTTGGCAAAAAGCTGCACAGATTCGGATTAACTATCATTTCATTTATCTACTCACATTTATTTCAATATATCTGTCTGTCTGCAATTAAATATCAATTAGCGACAGCCTGAAGCGGAGATTCCAATGCAACAGTTGCAGTGACCATGATTCTGCTAGTAGCTAATGTTTTATTTTTATTCTTGTCTTCTCATTCACACGTATATTGACGAAATCAAATACGTATTTTGATTCAGAGAAAGGTACATTAAGATTTGTAGCTTTAAAGTTTTTATGTTTCAGTAGGATATTAACAGAGCATCTAGTTTTGTTTAGAGAAAACAGTACAGCCATATTACTATTGCCAAAACCGCTATTATTGACTTAGTTATACATAGATTTAACTTAGACAAAAATTGGATAGGTTTATAGGATGGATTATAGGTCTATACCACAAACACAAAAACAAAACGGTCAAACACGGTAATATTTAGGGTTCCGTACCCAAAGGGTAAAAACGGGACCCTATTACTAAGATTCCATGAACCGTCTGTCTGTCTGCCTGTCCGTTTGTCACCAGGCTGTATCTCATGAACCATGATAGCTAGACAGTTGAAATTTTCACAGATGATGTATTTCTGTTGCCGCTATAACAACAAAACTAAAAACAGAATAAAATAAATATTTAAGTGGGTTTCCCATACAACTAAATTGATTATTTTGCCGTTTTTTGTGTTAGTGGTACGGGGAACCCTTCGTGCGCGAGTCCGACTCGCACTTGGCCAGTTTTTTAAATCTTAAGAAAAATTATCACGCTGGTATTTCCTGAATGGTTAAGCAGAACTGCACCTATGTACCTATATTTGGAAAACGGTCTTTCATATACTTAGGTATATTGTTCATCGCTCAAACTGCATTCAACACATAAAATCTATGACCAAAAGTGAACCTACATTCAACGTTACAGTTCGCCTGACCATGACTCGCCACTGTGCGCCACTACGGGCCAGTTTAGTGGCCAGTGGTCAGCCGTGAATGTTTGGTTTTTTTTTGCCTTTGCGTAACATTGACGTGCCAAAAGCGTATTAATGCCTTTGTACACGTTTTTGTGCTATGACTAGACTATGAATAAAGCATGAGGTGTAAAGGTGCATCTTTATTTGGTAATGTTTGCTAGTAAACTGTTCGTATATTGCGCCAGAAATCAGATTTGATGTGAATAAAAAATAAAACGGCCATTTTGTGTTATTTAAAAATGGAAGCATTTTATTTCTGTCAAAGCGATCAATAGTACAGTTGGTAGCAAAAGTGTGTTGCTCTTTAAAATAAATTAGTACTAAAAGGTCATTATTTTAATCACCAAGATTATTTTATAACACTCTTTAATCTCTCAGCTATTAATTTTTCGAATTTCAACACACACAGACCATAAACTATAATTAAGTATTTTTTATTAATATTTTTACCACAACACACAGCCAATTCACTAATAAATTAAAGCTTGATCTTACTCATCAAAATAAATTACTTCTACGATCAATATTTTTCACAAATAGCCTAAGGAAGCGTGTCAAAAAAACTCTAAGTAGTTAATTACGAACAGTTTTGAACGGGTCCACTTTCTCCCGCGCGAAAGTGTCACAACTAGTTATGCATTTAAAACATTTTTAACGATGACAACCCAAGAATCAATGGATAGGTATTCGTTCGTTATGAATATTCTATTGGTTATTACGGGTTATTTATGTTTTTTACGTGATTTGCTGGGTTGTATGGATTTTGGAGTGTCAATGCCGTCATTTTGTTTTACCAGAAAATGTTTATTTATTATTTATTTATGTACACACAAAACACTTAACAGAGAAAAAAATAAGACAGATAGAAAAGCACAAAGGTATTGCTTTTTTCAATATAAATTTCTTCCAACAGACCTTTTTTTTTGCGACAGTAAAGTTGGATGACAGACGAAGACACAGTGTGTAGAAAGAAATAAGGAAAGATAAATTACATATATATCTAAACTATATATTATATAGAAGATATATAATAATATTATAAAGAGGAAAGATTTTTTGTTTGTTTGTACCGAATAGGCTCCGAAACTACTAGACCGATTTGAAAAATTCTTTCACCAATAGAAAGCTACATTATTCCTGAGTGAAATAGGCTATTTTTTAATCCCGAAAATGGGTCTTGTGGGGTGGTCTACAAGAGCGAAGCCGCGGGCAACAGCTAGTAATAAATAAAATTATAAGATGGTGTTGATGTTGCTTCATCGTTCAAACAAATAATTTGATGCTAACATTAAAACTTTGACCTTTGAGTTTCTTTCGCTGTTTTTCTCACCAAAACATCTCAATTCTTAAGATAAAACATTCGACAGGTAAAAGTAACCACATCGATGTGATAAAAAATTCTGTTAGCATAATAGAAAAGAAATCTAGTATTTTTTAAAGAAAATACTTAGTCAATATAATAAGGTAGTAAGGTAACTTCCTCGTGCCGAAACGACTTGACCAATAACATTAATCATTCTTTGACCATACACACTTACAACATGCACTTTCTTTTGCGATAAGTATTTCGGCGATACATCCTTTAGAAATCTTTCTTTGTCATGTGCTTTAATTATTTAAATAAACTTGTTTAATTTCTTTAATATAGTTTTCTTAAACTTTCTGACTAACCAGTCGACTCCTCAAAAGATAAAAAGTGCATGTTTAAAATGTTCGGTATTTGAAATAGGTGCTCAAGTTTAAGTTCTTTTTCGGGCAGAACTTTTTTACTGGATTATGCGACTGCAAGGTCAGGGTTATGATTTTCACGCTTTTCATCTTTGGATGTAGGATTATTTTTTACCCGACTGCCGAAGGAAGGTAATGTGTTTATCAGTCTAAGTATGTATGTTTGTTTCTATGTGGCGTTCTAGAAGCCAAACGCGTTGTCAGATTTTGATGATTCTTATGTCAATCGATTCGTCTTAACCCTGCGAGTGTCACTGGCTACATTAAAATTGGAAAATAAAAAAATGGCGGCTTTCGGGCGCCATATTGTAGGGCACCAATTTTTTTTTTTCTTCCAAACCCATCTTGTGTGATTTCAAATATATATAACACTTATAATATGTTGTATTGTACCTAATTCTAAAAAAATATAACTAAAAACTTATAAATAAAAAAAAGTTAATTAAAAAACCCCAACTGCTTAAAAAGCGAACCAAAAAGTCGAAAACAAGAAGAAAATCATGCTGTGCAGTCGGAGGATACATCTGGTTTTGGTCAGCCAGCTCGCGAACATGTATCCTCCGAATATTTACGTCTTTTTAGTTCGCTTTTTAAGCAGTCGGATTTATTGATTTTTTTAATTAACTTTTTTTATGTTCAGTTTATTTCATTCAACTTGAAATGAATAATTCAAAATGTTGTTTTGCAGCACTGTTTTTATCTAAGCAGTAAATACACAGCTATTATTCTTGCGTGCAAAAATTTACTGTTTCACAAACACGCTTCAAATAATAGTTAGGTATATGCAGCTAAATGCGTCCGTGTGCATTTCAATATGAAGATTAGGTATTTCTTTTGTATTCTTGGTAAAACCTGGTAAATTTTTCGTCATCATCATCATCATCATATCAGCCGAAAGACGTCCACTGCTGGACATAGGCCTCCCCCAAGCGTCGCCACATCGACCGGTCCCGTGCGTCCCGCAACCAGCGGATTCCTGCAACCTTCACCAGGTCATCGGTCCACCTGGTGGGAGGCCTTCCAACGCAACGTCTTCCGGTTCGCGAATTTTTCCAATTTTTCTCAGAGATTTATATTTTGTCTGCTTTTCCTTGTCTGAATTGGCTTTTCGCAAAAATATTTATGTTGAACAAGTCTCATCTATTGTATCTTTTAATTCAGAGTATTTCGAAATCCTAGCAATACTTGCAAGCTCAAAAAATACTAAAAAGAAAAGGTCGGTGACGTTTAGCTAAAATCAGCATTGATGTCTATGGTATGTAAGTAGAGGTACCTTAAGTATTATGAGATTGATAATTAGTTACGTTGATTGATGATTAAGAGGGTGATAAAAGAAACGATTAGTGATTTTTGGAATAAATACTTTTCCTAATTGAATCATTGCGTTTCCTATGAACCATTTACGATAATTATCGTTAGACTAACGATTTTTTGTTGCGTGTTTAGAAAAAATCTTTTCATTTAATTTTGTGAATTGAAGAAACCCATTTTACTTGAAAATGCCAATAAAAAAGTTTAATAAGACTTTTAAGTATACCAGTCTTTTTGTAATGCAATGTAATAGAATTGAATTAACAGGTGAGACAGTGGTAAAGCGCAAGCCTATAAAAAAAAGGCCGTTGACGAGCCATAACAAGACCCTTTAAAGGCCGGTAAAAGATACAGACCGGAAAGAACCAAAGGAACTCGGTGATTACAAAATTAATAGGCTGTACTGCCTTAAAATATTTTTCGTACAACAAAAATAAATGCTATTTAGTTTTGTATATTTGGAAGTTCCATGATAGAATTTTAAGTAGAAATGTCTAAACTTAGGCATTTTTATAATATCGTAGGTTTTACTAGTGACACAGATAATATAATACTAGCATATGCTAGTGGTTCCTCAATTTAAATAAAGTTACCTATTTTTAAGATCAGGACTTTGGATTTTGAAGAAAACTTAAATCAAGCTCGTGGTTAGTTTGACTATTTGTCTTTGTCAAAATTGGTCCTACGAGTATACCATAAATTCGGGTTTCGTCCTAAATTTCGATGTTCAAAATTCACTCTGTAGAAAAATAAGTACTTACCTAGATTATTCAATTCAAAAATTTTAAAGTTACATTACGATTGATATTCTAGTACTTACTTTAAGATCTTAAGAGTTGAAATTCAAGGTTGTATTGTACGTAATTGAAAGTACTATTACTGAATCATAAAAGAGAAAATTAAAGAAAGTCCCGAAGCTGTCCGAACATTTGATTGTAATGATATCCTACCTATAGTTACACGCTCGATGTTTTGTAGGGTAAACGTATAGCAATTTATATTTTGGCTCCACCTTCTACCGACCAGACTCTATTTAGATACCTATTTAATTTTGCTAGCTTTGTTTAAAATGTATAAGCAATCATCATTCAAATTATTTATTACTAAAATTATTTCTGCCTTAACAACTTTGTGCTTATCTGTATTTTTGAAACAGTTTTTTTTTGAATTTGGAACTCTCTTTGTGAGTAAAGAAATGTATCCAGAGAATATAAAATTACATCAACCTATCTTTTCGCATTTTGTAAGTACGCACTATTACATGTTAATTAAATAATAAAGTCTGTAAGTATGTATTTTTAAAGTCAGCTGATTACCTTTGAAAAGTAGGTCATAGTCATATGTTCTTACGGTAACGTAAAATTACCCAAATTAAAAACAAAACTGCGCCTCTGTGATTACCGCATAATTATAGGATTATTTTTTATATGGAATTTATGGAGATTTTTTTATGTAATTCTGAAAAAATGAGAATTATTTTTGTGTAGAACTTACCTATGAGAACAGCCAATAGTAGAAGGCATCCACCAAATAAAATCGAAGACTTCATTGTAACTTTTTAAAATTCAAATCCTTACACTTTCACCAAAACACTATTTATTTCACTTCATTACTTGAATGCAAACGTAATTTTAACAAACAATTGATTTACTCCACACCCATTTTGTTCACTCTCACTAAAACACAATTTTTTAAATAAGTTATTTCGTTTATGGTTTACGGAAATGCCGCCAATTTTTGACAGTTTTACTTTTTAAAAGCGCGCGTCGAACCACGTTCGAAAGTCAAGCGCTAACTGCGCATGGCCGGCCAGTGAAACAGAGCCCCTAGCACAAGTTTCTGACGTTTTCGTATCGTCATCGTGACGTTTTCACCAGACGTTTACGTACTCGATACTGCGTCAATTAACTTGGTAGCACGAGTTCAAAAAATGTCTTGCGACAACTCGGAAGTAGTAATTGAACGATGGTTAATTAAGGCCGAGAACCCAATAGCGTTTGGATTGGTTTGTAGTGAAAGTGCGTTCTGAAAATAGAAGACATAAAACGGGTAACTATGTCTTAAATAATTTAGAGACTAAAACTGTTTTTTTTTTGTTATAAACAAATGTTAAAACATATTTAACATTTTTATTAATTCTTTTTTTTAATAAGTCATTGAAAATTTCAGTTTATTGGAGTTTTCATTTATGATAAATTGTTCGGTTTCGAACGGTCCCGTACATGACGTTTGACAATTGTCACTTAATGTTTGACGGTTTCCTTCAAATTACAAAATTATTTTCTCTAATCATTATAAAACCATTAGCACACTGATGCAAACGCGTGTAGATGCGAAATTCTGCCGACGAACTTTCCGAACTCAGGGATTGGTAAAAGTAGGTACGTCCACACCGAAACTTTAAATACTTTTTTATACTTAATTATTAATTAATTTTTTTAAGTCAACAGGGCCCACAGAATAACTTAAGCTTAATACAGAATATTATATTCATAGTATTAGTAACAATATAAACTTATCAATATACTTGATTTCAACTAAACCATTTAAAGGCATTTTTGAATAATCAAACAAAAGATGAATCTAGTTGCACATTTGCAAGCGTCAGTACTAGTAGGTCCCTATGGAGAAGAACGTGCAAGAAACTCCAAGGCACTCTTTTCCATGAATACAGTTCAATTACAAGTATTTGGTTACAAGGAAATTACATAGATAGTGAGAACGTGAGAACGATGGAAAAAAACTTATACGTATGTTAGTAACACAATAACAAATAACAACATTTATACACACAAACATTTAACACTTACACACAGGCAACCATCATTGCTTCAGTATTCCAGCTGAAATACTGGAGCAACGATTTTGTACATCACAGCCTGTCAGCAATCATGCCCGGAATGCTAGACATAATAAATATACCTAAATTATTGTTCACCAGAATTTTCCACTTAATCATTCACATTTTACGCATGAAATTAACATATGAATAAATAGATTGCAATAATGGCGGATTTGATCAATTATTTTTTTTAATTTTAAATGCCGCGCGGTTGATATGTACTATCGCATTGCTTCTCGGTGTGAGCAGACCCTAAGGTGTAAACGTCTATTGTTGTTTGTTGTCATTTCAAATAATTATTATAATTTACCAATTCAGACGAAAATAAATAACACAGAACCATCGTAGGTTCTGTGATTTTAGAATTAAGGAATCCAAAAAGAACTTGCTTCACTCAGTTCATCATCATGGTGAACTTCTTAAAAAAGCAAACAAGTAAGTTTATTGCACAGATTCATACAATTATGCAAAATTCGCTTAATCCCATGAGGTCTCATGTAGTAAGAGGCGGGCTTATTACCGTGCACAGCACACAGAGTAAGACTCCGGGTTGCCACTAAGAAATTCCTAAAGGAAAAGTCCAAAAACACTGCACGACCAACAATGTTGTATTTAGTTTCAGAATCTTTGTATTTTGTTCTATATCAAGTTCTTTTACCAACAGGAGATGAATAGTAATATTCCGGGTACTAGCTAAAAGCCTTTGTCGTCACCGCAACAATATAAGCCAGTATTGCCACTAAGAGAAGACAAGCCATTCCGATCGATTGCACCACCGTCTACAAGACTGCAGCCATGATTTTTTCAAAGCCCACGTCCAGCTATTCGACTCTTTGTGCAATAATGACATCTAACGAAGGAATTGGGGGAATATTTTGTAACTTACGACATTAAAAAGTATCTACAAATTCACAACCGTTTAGGTACAAATGCTCTTTATGCTATTTCAAGCATTTGGAGCAGCTATGAGCTAAGGTTGAAATCATAGAAGCTCTGCCAATTCACTATGATTCGAATATGAAAGAACATTATGTAATACAAAGTTTTGTTAATTAAATCTGTATTTTATTTCATCAATGCATTATGTAGGTTCCTACCATCTACAACAGCTACATATTCTATAACTTATTCTTAATGCAGCTGTTGCATGATCAGCCCATAAAGTTTTTACTACTACACCTAGCGGTAGGAACGGCAAGCGTTTCCTTCCAGAGATTACCTTGTACAAATATAGTAAAAAACCATTTTAAAAAGTTAGTTTAGAATAGAAATTACCTATGTGTGGTGTAATTTTGAATGATAGATTGAAGAACGATGATGAGATGAGAGAGAAGAAGTAATAAGACAACGTTATGGTTTAAATAAAGATGTATTAACTAAAACTGAAAATAGTATGTATGCTTAGATGGTTTGACCATCTTGAGAAGATGAATGAAAGGAAACTAACAAAGGGGTATTTAAAAGGCAGAAGTGAGTGAAGACGCCCGCTGGAGACGCCCTAGAAGGACATACACGGATTTTGTCGGCAACGAAACCCTATCTGCAAGCTAAGTAGCAAGTACATAGGTAAAAATGGGATTCATGCAATACCCAAGTATCTATAATTGTTAATGATTTCTAGTTAGATAGTTTCCAATTAGAAAATATTACGAGTATTAGTGTATTATATTATTATAGTTATTGTAAGTCTGATAAAGCCAAGTCAGAGGTCTGTGCGGTTCCCAGAGGCAGGCTTAACTAACTCTGATACCAGAGGTGGCCACATCCTCACAAGAAAAGAAAAAGAAGAAGTGTTGTAATGTTATTTCGTTTCTAAGTAGCAAGAGAGTAGTTTTAATATTTTTTTTCAAGTAGATTCATATTAAAATCCTAGTGTTTAATGTAGTTTAATCATTGGTGAAGATACCTAGTTTTTAAAGAAATTTTGTTATGAGTTCATAGTGATCATAGTGATGATGATCTTGAAAACATGATTTTTATGTTTATGGAGATATTGCAACGATATTGAACCATTTTATCCGTTTGAAAAATGTTAATCGTTCCATACGTTTACGAGATTCGCTTATCCAATGTAATGAAGGTGTACCAAACTTTTAATGCTATTGTTCTACGAACTTTTTAATTGTTTTAAAATGTGTAATTATTATTGTCGTATGTCAATAAGGGGTGTAAAAATCTAAAATTGTAATGATTATATTTATGTTTAAAAGGTTAATAAGGCTCTTAAAATTTCGGCTAAGTATCTAAAGATGAACGCAAAAAATAGCCTGAAACACGTGCAAAAAGATTTTTCAAGTAAAAGCCCGATTTTTATTTCTTTAGTCAAAACGTGGGTCTTGTATGTTGGTCGTCCTCGTACCTACCATCCTACACTACATACGCATTCAGAGGTGCGTGGTGACGTGTGCCACCAGCAGAGTCGCCGGACTCAGAGCGTATGGAAAACACGTCAAACAACAGTGGGATACTGTCCCAGGGCGACCGTGGGTACTTACACCACCCTGATGCCTTCCGCAACAGATCTTATTGTGATGTTCTTCAGAAAGGCCAGCGTGCGTGCATGTCATAACCAGCGTGCGTGTAGATGTATGAACGTGAATATAACGCAGCAGGTGGCATTTTGTAGTATCTTCCTACTCACACCCATCCGAAAAAAGCGTAAGTTTATGTATGTATGTTCAGATTAGGTAAATTAGCAAAAACATAGTTTCTGTTTATTTAGGTTTTTATTATCACATTAATAGCTTAGTTAGTTACTTAGTTAATTCACGGCTACTTTGTGTACATTTATGTACATGTTAGAAATGTAATAAACTAGCTTCTGCCAGCGGCTTCGCCCGCGTGTATTATACATATGAACCTTCCTCTTGAATCACTCTCTCTATTAAAAATAAACCGCACCAAAATCCGTTGCGTAATTTTAAAAATCTAAGCATACAAGTGGGAATTTTAAATAAAAATAGGCTGAGCCAACAAGGGTTTCCATGTACGCATACGGAATGATATGAGAGTCCTATCACAGTCCACTCTCTGGATCGGTTTCTCGTCTCATAAAGATTACTCAGGCTTCTGGAACATTGGTTGTCAGGTGGCAATTACGATGGCATTCTCTTCTCTTTCTAATAGACTCTATAGTTAGTCTTTATAATAGACCGTTCGTCACGCTGCGGAGGGCTTCTATTTCCTTTTTGTCCTAGTTCTCTCTTTCGTTGTACATCTGTCTCTGTTTATCATCGACAAACTAGCTAGACTTGTAGAACGGCTTACGGTTCTTGCTACTTAAAATACTGCAATCATTGCGACAAGACCTGCTGAAGAACATGTTATATTAATACATTTTAGATTTGTATTGTTGGTAATAGGGTAGACAAGAACATTTTAGCTGCCGATAAATGAAAGGGCTTCAGTTGCCTAAAAGCAACTGCTAATGTTGTTTATCCCAAATTCTAACCCATATTCCCAAACTATCTTTGTAAACCGATATAAACCAGTTGCAAAATATATAGGCATACGTACATACTAGTATTATATTAGAGATAATCCCTCATTTATAAAGAATATCGCCGTTTACTTCGATTCTTGAATCTTCAAATGAGTCATGATAGTTATGGAGCACCGCAAGAAAAACGTAGAGTTTCGGCGAATAACGCACTAGAGACCGTACTTCATCACGGCTGGAAGACCGCTCTATGTGTGGCATCGACCATACAGTGTGGTTACAATCAATAACTTATAGAAATTATTTATTATAAGAAACTATTACTGTTTGTTTATAAAGAAAATGAAAATTTTACCTACCTCGTTAAACAGCTTCTCCTAGCCTCTTTATTAAAATAGGAGGTAAGATAATCAATATACAGCATGCCTTCCCCTTTTATTCATGATTAAATAGCATATTATTGCAATAATTACCCAACTAAATACGGAAAATTATTTGACGTGAAATGTCACGCCAAGAAAATGTCAGTGAGATAGCTTTCGACGTGCTTTCGTCACACCTAGCGTAAAACTCGATACTACATGTCAAAATGAAAACTCGTGCTACCGATTCCCATACATTTGGAGCGTTAACGCACCGTAAATACGTCTACTCGATACGAAGGCAATTGTCAAAAACTTGTGCTACCGATTTTTTAGTTCCAAATACGGACACATGGCGCTGATTAATTTTGCATACAAAAATTGTCGAAGTCGATACGTTAACGTAGTCGAACCAATTACGCAGAAACTCGTGCTAGGGGCTCAGGTGTGCAAACCGGTGGAGTAAACGACCCGTATAACCCGACCGAATCGAGAATTCACTCAATTATTTACCACGCCTTCTAATTGAATGACGCGCTAATTTGTTCGGGTTATAATTTGTAGGCGTAGAACGTATGTGCAGATAGTTAACGTTATCACACTTTCTATAGTTATTTTCAAATTGTTACGTAGTCTCGTTATTTTAATTATTTGTACGCGGTGATACTGTTTTTTACGGTTCTAGTCTCGTCGGTTCTGTGAGGTAACGGCGTGATGTCATTAGTTAAGAGTCATACTATCTCCGATATGAATTTTCTCTTTGTAACAGGAAAATATTGGTTGGTAATACACTCAGCATCACAAAAATCGCACTATACGGAAATAGTAAGTACCTTAGTTTTTAAGCTGACATGGTCACAATCATTAGAATTAATATTTATTTCGGGATATTTACAATTTTTTTTTTTTGTAAATTTCAATAGGGACGACGGGTTTCAATTGTCGAGAAACTGGAATCCAGTGGTTCAACTATGTAAAGGTCTTAAAACTACTTAACGAGTGTTAAAAGTAGATACCTACAGTGAGCATCGTATGTCGTGCATAGTGTCGAGCAACTAGTGAGAAAAGTTCTGGTAGTAGCGGCATCGTGCGTGAAAAGCTAGTGAGGAAGAGGGTAAGAGACAGATATGTCAGCTCGTAAACAACACCCACCCGCAAAGACTTTAGTTCTCGTGATCATGGCACTTATAACGGTGCCGAAATATCGAACTCTCAACAAAAATATACACGGTAAATATCCCGAAACAAATATTAATTTTAGTAAGTACCTATTTAAGTCTGTCTTGCCTACAATAAACGCATACATTAAACCCAGTTAGATGATATTGGTATCTACTGAAAGTATGTATAATAACCTTTAAATTAACAACAGTTAGATTTCATAAATAACACAATTATTCAGAGCACGAGCCGTTAAACAACTGTTGTTAAAATACGCATTACGGGTTACACTAGTCAACGGCACAAACTATTTTGTGCGCGGGGTTAAAATGCATTTTATATCAACCGACAACACGTGCGGAAGAGATAGATGTTGTGATGAGCAGTAGGAAGCTAGTTCGCGTACGAATACACACTTTTGCAAATTTGTATCGAAATGGATAATGATTTAGGACGAAACCGAGCGCGCGAAATTTTATAAACAGACCTTTGGGAGTCTGGATATCATGAAAAAACGACTAAACGTATCTATTCAAAATAAAATTATTTGCATTTTTAACTACTAATCTATCTCTGTATGGTGGCCGTTTTGCAATTTTCCGTCTTTTATGGTATTTATTCGCACCTAAAAATGCGTTAAAATTAGTGTCGAAATGTGGAACTTTCGACGCTCATAACTTTCAAATATTTACTTTTATTACTTTTTTGTTTCCATACAGGGCTAGATAATGATGAGACAAATTGATATCACTTTTTATTTAGAACTTACATCGTCAAACAGTGGAATAATCCCTAGACTACGTTTGTATGAAAGAATTTTCGACTAGTGTAACCTTAATTGTTCCACCCTATAAACGGTCGATCAAGGTCAAATGAGAGCCTTTCGCCATCCAGACTTTGAATTGAACACAATTGAACCACTCCTGCAAGAAAACTGATTTTCCTTTTATTCAGTGAACCCGTTTTATTTTATGCCTTGGTTAATAAAACCAAAAACTCTTAACTTTTTCTGAAAGCTGAAGAAATTTTCTTGCAAATGGTGTACTTTATTCATACAGTTACTATTGAAAAGAGTGTCCCCGAGACCTGCTTACCCAAAAGGAGGAGGTTCTATGTTCGACATTAAGTATGTTTTTTTTTTTTTTTGTGTAAATTCACTGATATCTCCGTCAATTGAGGACCGATTTTGAAAATTATTTTTTTGTTTGAAACCAATTTCGAAACATCTTCATGTTTCGAAATTGGTCCCATTTTAATTTGGTGAAGATCTGATGAAGAACTTTGGAGATATACAACAGAACTCTTCAATAAATGTCGGCAAATCGTTCGGGATTGCTGCAATCGCATGTCTGTTCATTGTTTATACCATTTTATTACATAACCTCACGCCAGTACGCGCTTAAAGATTATGTACGGTTATGGTAAAAAATTGGTACCTAAGAAAGACACCGACTTCCAAAAGTAAAGTTATTTTTCACTTTGTAGTTTGCGACATTTCAACTCGCATCGCACGCGATGTGGATGTGGTGTATGTGGTGATGTGGGTGTCAATCGATCGATTTTTCATACTCTTTGCCCTTTGCCTTGCCGAATTCATTACATTATAAGGCTGCAGGTAGACTAGACGCTGACCCGAATTTGTTAGGCAGATGATGAAGACGCGATGAAGTTTTCCAAATTATTTGTGGGAAGTTTCTACTTTCGCTTACCATCAAACAGTGTTCAGTTAACTGTACATTCTTTGACTATATTAAATTGCGTGTGTTATGTATGTCAAAGCCAACGAACAGATACGTTTACCAATTAAGTGAACTTGACCTATCGGGGTGATCACCTATTGCACATGCGTGTTGTACAGTATATACCCAGTGAATGAAAAAAATATACACATAGCCTATACTAACAAGGATAGTATTTAAATTCAAATTAAAGGTGTAAAATATACTATGACTTACTGAAATACTAATTTGGCGACATCAGCGACTTGAAAATAAAAGTTTGTTTTCTGTCTGCAGGGTCTAAAGTACGGAGCGTAAGACGGGAGCTAAGTTCGCTCGCTTTTCTAGATCACTTCAGCACCCGTCATCCCCTTCGAACCTAACCTATCCGTGTCGGGCTCTAAGCTCCTGAGCTCGCTTCGCTCGCTCTTGGACTAATTCGTTGAACACACGAATACACTAGAACTCCTGCGCTCCACAGCGATGTCGCCTAGATGGTTGTTCAGCTATTTTCAAAAGAATAATATCCTAAAATAGAAAAATTAAAACCCCAAATACAATTAAACTATGTAACAATATTACTACCGCAGCTCACAAAAACCTCCTCAAAGGTATTACTCAAACCGGATAAATAGTTACTTACCCATTCGGTATATTTTTCGCCCTGTTAATAATTTCCCTACTGACAAACTTAAAAATAATTTTCAACCGACTTCAAAAAGGAGAAGGTTCTGAATTCGCATGTATATTTGTATGTTTGCTACGCTATTAATCCGCCAATATGAACTGTTTTAATTAATTATTTTTTATTTTAAAGCTGGTGCTTCTCATGTGGTCCCATTTAAATTTGATCAAGATTTGACGAGTAGTTTTTAAGTAATCCTTATTAATTTTCATGGTAATATAAGGTACCAAAACAAAAAAAGGGACAAAAATACAAAAACAGTAAACCGACTTCCAAAAAAAACACTACAAAGCGAAATATAACGTTCTCTTCCGAAGTCTGTATCGCAAAATAAAAACAATAGGTAATAATAAAGACACCGACTTCGGAAAAGAAAGTTATTTTTCGCTTTGTTGTGTTTTGCTTTGAAAGTTTTTTATTACATATTTTTTGTGAATTTCAGACATCGGTTTGTTTGTGTTGCTCATCAGCGTAAGCCTACCCTAGACCCTTCCACAGTACACGATCTTGTGCTTTTCTCCTTCACGTGGAGCCTGCCGTCGTCTGAGATCATCTTCGCATCTACGCACTGATCTTCCCCGTTTCCTCATCCCTTCTCTCGGGTACCATTCAGTAATATCTTTGGCCCACTTCTCTATTCTACTTCGGAGTGTGTGACCTGCCCACTGCGATTTTAGTCTCTTAATTGTGAACGACACGTTCTTAATATTAGCTTTTTTCTTTTGAGTTTACTTCAAGAACATAATTATACACACACCCACCTCCCTCTCACAGAGAGGATGCCTGTGTCCCAGCAGTGGGAACATGAAAAATGCTGATGTAGATAACATAATTATAGCGTTAAAATAATTTTATTTAGGGTGAGGCCAAACGAACGTAATTTTTTGAGCTGCGAGTCGCGTAAAATAAGTCGCGGAGTTTACGCTGCATTTGGTTTCATATTAAAGACCTATTTGTAACCCACGGCGACGCAAAATAAGTGAAATATGGCAGTAGAATGAAAAAAACGCTACTCACAACTACGTTCGTTTGGCCCCACCCTTAAAGAAAATTCTAAACAAGGGAACGGGGGTCTTTCAAATTCTTACTGCTACAACTCACATAAATAGTTAACTAGTATCTGTCTTCCAATTCTTTGCGAAAACCACATGATGTGTTTTCAACACTTGTGATCATGGAGCACTTACATATTTCACGTTCGCAAAGATTCTCTTAAAAATATAATATACATAAATAGCTCTGTCTCCGGAATGGCAACGCATTTAGGTACGAAAGGTACCTTAGATTAGGCCAGCTCAGATCAGAAATGGAGATATCCGCTGGAGGTGGTGGACCATGGTTACCGTCATGGCCGAAGAATGAGCGCATCGAGCTTTTGGCGGTAATCAATTTTAGGTATTCTATGCGCTGCGTGTGTGTGCGTAAGGCACACACAGACGATTTCTTTAAATTGTTATATCTCGTTCAATTTTCGATAGTATTTTATCGATAAGTCTAATGACAAATATTTTTTCATTCATATTCCCGATTCATATTAAAAGTTTCTCAACAGGTGATCAGTGCATATTTTTTTTTGCAAAAACAAATTTCCTTATGGTTTTGCTGCTACTCGTAATATGCTCTTATATGTACTGGATTCCCCATCAGCAATTACCTTTTAGTAAATTAAGCCACCGCTTTAATACTGAGCGAATTAATAATGCGATTGAGCGGAATAAGGGCGCCTAGGTCTTTGCAAGAGATCTGACTATTGGACAGAGCCAGCTCACGAAACTGAAACCCGACTATGGCAGGTTCGTATCCACCAAACCGGAGCTTCTGAGGGAGATCGAGACATTATATGGGCAGTTGTACACGTCAACCAGTAAACCCGTCGCGAAACTAGCAGAAGATCTAGAGATAGATTGTCCCGTCACTATACCGAAGACATTCCGGACGTCAGCCCGTCCGAGATAAGGGTTGCTCTTAAACAGCAGAACAACAAGGCACCGGGTGCTGACGAAATTACGGCTGAACTCCTGAAGCCGGGTGGAAAACTTATACTTAAGGCCCTTCAGAAGCAGTTTGATACCGTCATACCCAAGGGGAAAACGCCACAGGCATGGTGCAGGGGTGTGGTGGTACTCTTCTTCAAGAATTGTGACAATGCCCTACTGAAGAACTATAGGCCCATCTCACTTTTTAGCCATGTCTACAAGCTGCTTTCAAGAGTCAGCACGAATCGTCTCCCAGGCAGGTTAGACGATTTCCAGCCTCCCGAACAAGCTGGATTCCGTAAAGGCTTTAACACCATAGACCACATACATACGTTGCGGCAGGTTATACAGAAGACCGAATAGTACAACCTGCCCCTCTGCTTAGCGTTTGTGGACTACGAGAAAGCCGAAGAGTTAGTCTTAGTATGAACATGGACTATACCAAGGTGATGGTAAATGTCCTCGTTACACCCACTCCTATCAAGGTCGGAGACTCAACACTCGAAGTTGTGGGTGACTACGTGTACCTGGGACAAAAGATTCGGTTGTGTAGGGCCAAATTAGAGAAAGAGGTCACCCGTCGAATCCGACTCGGCTGGGCAGCATTCGGGATGTTGCGTGGTATCTTCTCGTACAACTTACCACAGTGTCTCAAAACAAAAGTCTATGACCAGTGTGTGTTGTCAGTTATGACCTATGACTCTGAGACGTGGTCGCTCACAATGTGCTTCATCAGAAAGCTTACAGTCATCCAAAGGGCAATGGAGCGGGTCATGCTCGAAGTATCCTTGCGTGATGGAATCAGAAATGAAGAGATCCGCAAGAGCCAGGGTTACCGACATAGCCCGAAGAATTGTCAAACTTAAGTGGCAGTGGACAGGGCACATTGCTCGCAGAACGGATGGCCGATGGGCAGAAAAGCTCTGGGGTGGTGACCGCGAACCGGGAGACGTTGCGTTGGAAGGCCTCCCACCAGGTGGGACCACATATATTGGACCACAGTGCAAAAAGCATCTCATAGTTACCACCAATCACAGCTTTAAAAGTCAATGTTTGTATGTATGTGAAAAAAACTGACGAAACAATAATGATCAAAATCGAACTTACTTCGTAGCATTAATTTGTCTGTTACAGACAAGAACTTTGTTTAAGTATAATTGGCACCTTGTAATAAAATAGAACATTTGATTTAATTATAATTACTTTATTTATTACCAAATTTAATTTTTGGTTGAAATTTGTAAAACTTAGTTCGTAAAAATAATTTTAGGATTTGAACTTACAATTCCAGAGTATAATTATTTTTAGAATCGGTCTCATCCAAGACATTTATCCTGAAATTGAAATTGTATATATAAGTTTTAAATTAAAAAAAAAAAAAAAAAAAAATTTTTGTTTCTTTATTTCGTTCATACTAACTAATATAATATTATAGTGTTTTCCTATACACATCCTACTATTTTTACGCTTACCTCACCGGTTCATCACAGGACTCTTTGTTTTTTAGTAAAGTGCCTAGTGTACGTTACCCCAACAGGAAAGTGGCTCCTGGAGTGATATTCAAAGACAAAGACAAAGACAAAGATATTTTATTTCAAGTAGGCCACCAAGCGGCACTTTTGAACGTTAGGTACATTCAAATTTACAAGTTATAAAAGTTGATTCTACCGTGCATTCGGAAAGTAGCTTGTTATGGAGAAGATTGTACGATATGAGTGAAACGTATAATTAGAGCGTAATCTGCTGTGAATGTGCGCTACATAAAAAACATGTGCGTGTCGTCGTTTTTGAAAAAAACGGAAAAAACGTTTCCTGCTAGGGTAACGTTGTTCCAGCAGGAAAATTCTAAACGAATGATCGGAGTGAGAAATATTGTGCATGGGCAGAGAGCTTATAGTTGTGCAAGAATGTGCGCTGAAAATATAATAAGTGCGTAATCAGGTTTTCGAGATATTGCATTTCCTGCTGGGGTAACGTTTTGCAGAATCGTGTATCTCTGAAACTATTGTATGTGCGCCTGTAGAATAAACATACACGAGTAGCTCTTGATTTGTGCGTATTTGTGCCGGAATTAGATTTAAGAAAATATTTATAGTTTTCAAGATCTCGCACTTTTTTGAAAACCCGAAATAAAATAACAGCGCCTAAATGAGAAAACTTATAAGCTCGCTGAAAACTGTAATCAGTCCATCTTGACGCTTGTATTAACCATAAAAAGTTTCGAAAGTATACATGCTTGCGTTATCGAATAATATTGCTAAAAGTCAAAACGACGGTGTCATAACTTTGACGGCAAAATACGAGAAACCGGATCAACCCAAGATGGTAGGTGTAAAGCACAAATAAGAGAGTTTAGTCAAAAATATACCACAGTGTCTCAAGACGAAAGTCTATGAACAGTGTGTGTTGCCAGTGATGACATATGGCTCTGAGACGTGGTCGCTTACAATGGGCCTCATCAGAAAGCTCAAAGTCACCCAAAGGGCAATGGAGAGGGCTATGCTCGGCGTTTCCTTGCGTGATCGAATCAGAAATTTAGAGATCCGCAAGAGAACCAGGGTAACCGACATAGCCCAAAGAATTGCCAAACTTAAGTGGCAGTGGGCAGGGCACATTGCTCGCAGAACGGATGGCCGATGGGGCAGAAAGGTTCTGGAGTGGCGACCGCGAACCGGAAGACGTTGCGTTGGAAGGCCTCCCACCAGGATGTCCGATGACCTGTTGAAGGTTGCGGAGATCCGCTGGTTGCGGGACGCACGAGACCGGTCAATGTGGCGACGCTTGGGGGAGGCCTATGTCCTGCAGTGGATGTCTTTCGGCTGATATGATGATGATGATGAGTCAAAAATATATAGTGAAAATATTCAGCTTGGAATGTTTCGCATTAAGTAGATTTAAACACAAAACTAAACATGTAAACAACGGCTGGTTATCCAACCAAATTCGAATGACTACAAAAAAGCGACGGATTCATACATAACGATGACCTTCTTAATTGGACGTATTAAACCTAAGCTGTTGTCCGTACAGTCGCGTTCAAACGTTTGGTGATTTGACCTAATTTTGGGGGCTAATTAAAAAAATACATTAAATGCACCTTGTGACCATAACAAATGAAAGAGCTTGTTGTAGAAATTATTATTTTTCTTCTCTAAATTATGTTTCTTAAAGTAATAATGGCATCAAATTACAAACCTATTAATCTCAAATTAATCATCTCAAACAATTTTTAGGGTTCCGTACTCAAAGGGTAAAAACGGGACCCTATTACTAAGACTCCGCGATCCGTCTGTCTGTCTGTCACCAGGCTGTATCTCATGAACCGTGATAGTTAGACAGTTGAAATTTTCACAGATGATGTATTTCTGTTGCCACTATAACAACAAATACTAAAAACAGAATAAAATAGTATATTATGCAACTAGTGAATAAAGGACGGTTTTAAAGCGAGGGCCATAGATGAATCACGAACAAGTAAAGGATTCTATCAACTGAATCACTCCCTGCGGTCGTGATTCCTGAGCGACGCGAGTGACTCATGGCCCTCGATATAAATCCGTGTTATTCAAGAGTTGCATAATTTTATACCATGAATACGAGAAAAAGAAAGATTTAAGCGAAAATCACAATGAGTAATAATAAATAAATGTTTTATTACCTTCAAAATTTACAAAAAAATTGAAAACTCAGGGTTTCACATTTTTTGTAAATTGAAGCTGAGCTAGGTAACAGCATCTGTTTTTCAGGGGCTAGTGACTACCTCCGTTACGTTACATAATTATAATTAATTAAACACCAATACAATTAATATTAGAATTACAATCCAAATAAGTATTCACTAAACATCCCAGACTAAAATCAAAATCATGAAAATCATTATCATTAAAACCTAAATATTAACAAACTGAAAATTAAATCGATGAAGAAGTTTGAAAGTCGAACATTCTTTGCACAAAGAGTTTGTATCGATTTGTTGTTGTTTTTGCATTGAGGTGGACGTCGAATTCACTAATATAACACTAGTTAGGGTTTGGGTTATGTAATAAAACAACCAGATTTATCAGTAAGTAGCCAGCACTGAATGAGACGTCTGAGCACCGCTGGTGCGATCTAATAATGAATAGACATAAACATTCAAGTGCTGTGCTACGTATATTTTAAGTATATATTGGTGTGTTCTAAATTCAAACACTAAAACAATGAGTAAAAGTGCTTTTTATTCACTGTTTTCAGTGTATAAAATAAGAGGTGGAATGGTATAAAAATATTTAAGTGGTGTTCCCATACAAAAAACGTGATTTTTTTGTCGTTTTTTTTTCGAAAATGGTATGGAACCAGTCATGCGCGAGTGCAACTCGCACTTGGTTTTTGGTTTTTATTAAAAACAACCACCATCAAATTTTTGGTCTTTAAATTACTTTTTTTTAATAATATTATAAAGGCAAATTAAAATGTCTGGATGTGTCCACAAAATTCTGAATGTATTTTAATGAAAGTTGGAATAAAGAAGATAGCTTATACCTTGGCACTACTTTCCTAATGTTCTTACGTAATCAAGTCACGGAAACAGCTAGTAGAATGTAATCCAATAATAAGTTAATTATTTTAATACTTTTCTACCTCAGTGTACTCAGGTACAACACGTTTCAACCGATTCGTGAGTAAAGTTAAGAAGGTCATCGTTATGTATGAATCCGTCGCTTTTTTGTAGTCATTCGAATTTGGTCGGATAACCAGCCGTTGTTTACATGTTTAGTTTTGTGTTTAAATCTACTTAATGCGAAACATTCCAAGCTGAATATTTTCACTATATATTTTTGACTAAACTCTCTTATTTGTGCTTTACACCTACCATCTTGGGTTGAGCCGGTTTCTCGTATTTTGCCGTCAAAGTTATGACACCGTCGTTTTGACTTTTAGCAATATTATTCGATAACGCAAGCATGTATACTTTCGAAACTTTTTATGGTTAATACAAGCGTCAAGATGGACTGATTACAGTTTTCAGCGAGCTTATAAGTTTTCTCATTTAGGCGCTGTGATTTTATTTCGGGTTTTCAAAAAAGTGCGATTTCTTGAAAACTATAAATATTTTCTTAAATCTAATTCCGGCACAAATACGCACAAATCAAGAGCTACTCGTGTATGTTTATTCTACAGGCGCACATACAATAGTTTCAGAGATACACGATTCTGCAAAACGTTACCCCAGCAGGAAATGCAATATCTCTTATTATATTTTCAGCGCACATTCTTGCACAACTATAAGCTTTCAGCCCATGCACAATATTTCTCCATTCGTTTAGAATTTTCCTGCTGGAACAACGTTACCCTAGCAGGAAACGATTTTTCCGTTTTTTTCAAAAACGACGACACGCACATGTTTTTTATGTAGCGCACATTCACAGCAGATTACGCTCTAATTATACGTTCCACTCATATCACTCCAGGAACCACTTTCCTGTCGGGGTAACGTACACAAGTGCCTACAACTGGCAAATTTACTCTATACATAGAAAAAGATAAATAATTTTGCAATGTTACTAACCCTACCTATTTGTTGCCATATCGTAAATAGGAAGGTAAGTGGCAACTATTTTTTATAAGTGGTAAGATTTATCATTAGTAGGTACTGATTATTATACTTCAGAAGCACAGATTACCTAGCTCCCAGAAGCTACAATACGTATTTGCTTTCTGTAGTTGTCTTTCTCTTATAGCATAATCAGATGATTCAGTGAAATGCTACCAACTGGTAAATTTACCCTAAAAATAGCAAAAAGATACAGATAACGATTCAATTTTAATTTTGTGAATTTTACCCTCCCTTGGTAGGTAAGTACTGCTAAATTGTCAATTTACGATAGAAAATACTCGTATTTAGCTTTGTTATTAGTAAGTAGTAGTAGTAGGTAGGCACGGAGTATACGGTTGGGAATTACGAAGTAACAGGAGTATTCTATCTGTCTACAAAATTCTCGGCTTGTTAAAAAAAAAAAAACCCTTAAAAAATAATTTTATTTATTTTTAATACAACCCATTTAAAAAAAAAACTGCATACAACCTAGTAAGGCAAGGTTTTTTTTTAACTTTGCCCCCCTCTAGGAATGTCTCCCTGAATCGTGGGTGCATTTAAAACATTTAAACTCACATATACAAGACACCCAGATCCGGAACGACTATCTGTATACAAATATTTATTTCGTGCGGGAATCGAACCCGCGACACGCAGCGCAGCAGCCGCTCAACCACTACGCCAACCGTGTCGTCAATATATAGGATACGAGTTTTACTTTTTATTTCTTCATGTAAGCGTTAAAAATTGATTTTTCTCGAACCCCTTCTATCCTTTGTTTTGATTACTTTATTCCCCATTTAAAATAAAGTTAGCTAATACAAAATTATTTGTTTCGTTTTTAAAACCGTACGTTTGCGCAAGCGACACAGGCTCCCCGTCCAACGGCCGAAGCAATATTAACGCGGATATGGGGGAAGAGTGGCGGCTCAAGTTAGAATGGGCGCAACGCGCGCCTACTTAGGTATTTCCTTCATATTTCTAAAACAAATACACATTTTGAAAATCTAAAACATATACCGGATAGAAAACATCTAGTTTTGTTATTATTTAAAAGCTGATAAACTGCCGTGAATAGTTTTATAGAGATTACTTTGTATTTTTTTTCAATCGAGGAAACTACAAGTAATCGTGTTTCTAAATCATTTGTCAAAAGATTATTTTTTTTTATTTTTTTTATTATATTTGTTGGAGATGAGGTCAAAAGTATACTTTAAATCGTCCATTAGTGGCTAATTGTAATATATAACCGAAACATAACCTAAAATTGTTGTAAAAATTTAGCTTTTGTGTTGCATTTGTATTACGATTGTGTTACATTTGTGTCACTTTTGTGTTGCATTTGTGTTACTGTAACACAAAAGTATGTGTTACGTAACACAGTAGGTCTATAAAGCCGCATGCATAGTGGTATTTGCACTGATTTTTTGAAAGTAATGTATCCGAGTGTGATTTTGTAGGTATGACAAACGCAATACTTACATACCTACTTTTATAGTGAAAACCAGCCAAGTGCAAGTTAAGAGGAAATGCAGTCGCAGACCTCCGAATGAATTTCGTCAAAGTCATAATTTGAGGTTTGGCTGTCGCCTATTTTCTCCTCCAAAATTGGACCAATATGATATTCCATAAACAGAAAGACAAAAATATTTACTGTGCCTCTATTTTTTCCTTTTTTTATTATAGTTTTCAAATTTGTACACTAGGCCTCTGTTGACAGCGCAATTTTGAGCATTTTTTGAGGGTTCTAGTGCTTCTGAAGATAATGTATCATCAAAAAGGAAAACATAGAAGCACAGTTACATCTTTCTAATTCAGTTTATGGAATACCTTTTAAATTTGTCCAATATTGGAGGAGGAAATAGGCGAGAGCCAAACCTCGAATTATCTTTTTTACTCAGGAAATACAGTCGGATGTCTGCGACCGCATTTCCTCTTAAACATGCACGAAAGGCTCTTTAGCACCAAGCTAATTTAGTATGTTTGTAATGTAATGTTTTCTTATAATCAAATATAATCTATTTATGTGCATATAGTAACTGTCCAATTTTTTTATAGATATTGCCGTTAACTGCCGCAAAACGACAGAGAAGATAGAAATACGAAAACCAAAAAATTTTTTTTTTTTAACTCATACATTTGTTGTTTTTTTTTTCAATTTTATTGTTAAAGGTACGCAAGTACATCTTTTAAAAATCGTATTTTATTACTCCAATAGCACTGCAGTCCGTACAATCATTTTTTATCTTGTATTATTTTAGCTTATTTATTTAACCATTATGAAACCATCTTTACCCAAAATATGTGTTACTTTTGGGTTACATTTGAGTAACGGTAACACAAAATCTGTTGTGTTACTTTTGTGATATATTTGACAATTTTGGCGGCCTTACTCTTATATTAATTTCATAACCAAAGGTCAATGAATAAAGATGCAGGAAGTGATCGTACGAACGGAATTATTTCGAAATTACGTATCGTTTCCTCGGTAGGCTCTTAAGTTGCAGTGGGCAGCGCAAATTGCTCGCAGAACGGATGGCCGATGGGGCAGAAAAGTTCTGGAGCGGCAACCACGTATCGGAAGACATAGCGTTGGAAGACCTCCCACTAGGTGGACCGATGACCTGGTTAAGGTTGCGGGTATCCGCTGGATGCGAGACGCACGGGACCGGTCAATGAACCCAAAAATAGGCGGCTTGTTATCATTTAAGGTACCTATATAAACGAATTTAGAACACATTTAATTAGAACAATACTAGCTCTTGGACTATTTACATAATAGTCCAAGAGCTAGTATTGTTCTATATATAGCTGCACTATAATTTTCGATTCAATGTACATTCGCTAATCAATCTGTGGCGCCAGGTATTGTGCAATTGCGCATATGTGAACGCACCTTATAATAGTGTTGCATGTTTTAATATTTAAGTTAAGAACGCATGTCTCTCAAGTGGCGACACTAAGCGACGGTCCGGGAAGCTCCCAAAGCGTCCATCTCTTGTCTACCAACCGTCACGAGTCACGGACTTAATTACTGTGACTAAACTTTGCTACAAGTGTTATAATATGTATGATTGTGGAATAAATGTATAACCTGTGTTCTGTGATAACAAAAAATTAAAATACCATCAACCTACAATTGACCTTTCATTTTATTCAACCTCGCCTCCAAGAGAGAAAAAAGGGGACAGGTGATTTTTTTCCACTTGCGTCCCTATTCTTCTTTCGTGTCGATCAACTCAAACTATACAACCATTCAGATTTTGTCCGACCAGTATGCAGCCACTCGGACAGCCCCATCATTTGCCACGTTCAAATCCCGTAAGGTGCAGGTGGTCGGGCACGAAGGGCAGACCACCCTGTTCCTATTGAAATTAATTTACATAACGTTGTAGTGCTTGTAATTCTGTCACGGACCATTTATCTCTTTATTCTAGTTTGTGTGTAAGTAGACTTTGGATATTCAATCATAAATTCTTGTGACTATTAATAGGATACCTTGACTGCTGGCCTTTTTTTTTTGTTTACATGGTGAATTCTTCAAAAGGCGCCTGGTGGACTTTTGGGAAAAAACCCCCCGGTGATCACCAGCACCTCTTAAAAGACCACACCTCTGTGCAATGCCTGTTAAGGCACATCCCTGGGGGGACTAAAAGAGCGTCTCCCTTGAGCCTCGCTGTGCACGGCAGCACGATATCACAGTGCCAACGTCTTTCCTGGAGTCACTTGGTGGACGGACAGAGTCCCCATTCTGAGAGCCCGTGACCCCAGCCAAGAGTCCCACTTGCTTATAATGCAGGCGGGATTTCGCCTCTCTGGTGCCTTCTTCTCCGAGTGGGATCGACCTTCTCGGCGGCCTCCTTGTGGATCATCACGGTCTCACAGAAATAGTACATTGTTATCCTAGGGGTAAAAGTAACTTATTTAGTCCCGAGACGGGGTTTGGCGCCCGGAACGAAGTGAGGGCGCCAATAGTTCGAGGGCCTAAATAAGTCTTTAACCCGAGGTAAACACTGTGCTTTTCATTACAAATACAAGGAAATAAAAATAAAAACATGAATTAGCTAAAGAAAAAATGATTGCCGCTTTCCCGCCTATTTTGTTTGTTTTTTTTTCTGTGGCCGGCCTGCTATTCAGCCATTATTTTTTATTTTCATCATTGAAAAAATGGTAAATATTTTGCCCAAATCTAAGTTATTTTAAAGAAATCGTTGAAACTAAATTATAATAAAGTTATTTAAAAAATATATATTCTTTAAGCAATACTTAACTTTAAGTTATTTCAATTTTACTTCGTGGTTGTATAGAAAGTTGGAACATGGTTCAATAGATATGTGAAAAGGCACTAGTTTTTTTTTTTAATAATTAGACAGCTGTCAGTTGAAAGCGATTCTACCTAGGGCTGAAAAGTACTATCTACTTTCAACCCGCTCCTCAGGCAACTTAAGACCTACTTTCAGAGTATGAGTAATGAAAAAGACCATTTCCCTCCTGCTGGCCTAGCCCACTGCCTCTTAAGTTTGGCAATTCTTTGGGCTATGTCGGTGCTCCTGTAGTTCTCGTTATGCCGACTGATTCGATCACACAGGGAAACTTCGAGCATCAACCATCTCCATGATCTTTTGCATAACTTTCAGTTTTCATAAAAGGACCACTGTGAATTTGTGAGCAACGACAACGACGTTTCACAAATGAAATTAGATTCCATTTAATTAGAACAACAATGCTGCACTAATATCATCAACAATCGCAATTCAAACACTTTTCATTGAAAACCGATCGTCGCGTAGGTATTAACATTGAACCATTAGCTGACTGACCAGTCGATAGTCATTGAAATTAATTCACATACCTACCGCGAACGTTGTAAAGCTTGTAGGTAATTCTGTCTTGGATCATTTATCTCGTTAGTCGAGCTAAATGTACCTAAGTTCTAGTGTTGTGATTGTAAGCAATAATGAGCCAAAGGCTTAACTAGGTACCTATTTGAAAAACAATATAACACGTTCATTTAACGCGATTATTTCGATTATTTATTTACCTATTTCACCCGACGTTTCGGCCGTGTTGCAACGACCGTGGTCCCGGGCTCAGTCTTATATAATATTAGTCTATGGTCCCGGGTAGACTGGTGTGATGGTGTCTCGGACTCTCGGTGTACTGGCTCCGTTGGGGCACAAAACGGGTAATGTTTTTTGAATCACTGGATTCCACGCCGCGGATAAAAGGTATATAAATAATCGAAATAATCGCGTTAAATTCCCGTGATATATTGTTTTTTAATTATGAAACGCGAAAGTTTTAAATTTAATTTAGGTACCTATTTATTTGATGGGATCTTCGTGGAATTGCGGGCTCTCAAATTTCGAACGGGAACACGGGCACGCGTTAGCACTGATCCGTAAACCCGCCGCGGCTGGTTTACGGATGAGTGCTAAATCTCTTGGTCAAAATTTATACAAAAAACCGACCAAGTGCGAGTCGGACTCGTGCACGAAGGGTTCCGTACCATTATCGCAAAAAACGGCAAGAAATCACGTTTGTTGTATGGGAGCCCCACTTAAATATTTATTTTATTCTGTTTTTAGTATTTGTTGTTATAGCGGCAACAGAAATATGTCATCTGTGAAAATTTCAACTGCCTAGCTATCACGGTTCATGAGATACAGCCTGGTGACAGACGGACAGACAGACAGACTAGGATCGCGGAGTCTTAGTAATTAGGTCCCGTTTTTACCCTTTGGGTACGGAACCCTAAAAAAGGTGTTTTCCTTACCGTCACCAGACGGCGCTTATCCAATTTTAATCATTATATGTTTAAGATTTCAATACCAATTGACGTTTACGTTAACGAGCTGATTGAGCGTAAGTAAAAACGTGCACTAAAGCCTCAGGATCCTCCTCTGGGGAGTACCCCCATCAATGGCGCGATTTGAAGCCTACACCGACATTATTAGAAAAAGGCTAGGTACCTATATTGATTTAGTACCTATCTCTCTAAGTTATGCCAACTAGAAACCTTCGCAGTGCAGTTTCCAAACATTTATTAAGGTTACCCTAGTTGATAATTCTTCCATACAAACGTAGTCTAGGGACTACTCCACTGTTTGACGATGTACGTTCAAAATAAAAAATGATATCATTATGTCTCATCATTATCTAGCCCTGTATGGAGCCAAAAAAATAAAAATATACATATTTGAAAGTTATGAGCGACGAAAGTTCCACATTTCGACACAAATTTTAACGCATTTTTGGGCGCAAATAAATACGGAAAATTACAAAACGGCCACCATACAGGGATAGATTATTAGTTCAACAATTCAAATAATTTTATTTTGACGTTTAGTCGTTTTTTCATAATATCCAGACTCCCAAAGGTCTGTATATAAAATTTCGCGCGCTCGGTTTCGTCCTAAATCATTATCCATTTCGCTACAAATTTGCAAGTGTGTATTCGTACGCGAACTAGCTTCCTTCTGGTCATCACAGCATCTATCTCTTCCGCACGTGTTGTCGGTTGATATAAAATGCATTTCAACCTCGCGCACAAAATAGTTAGTGCCGTCAACTAGCTAGTGTACCCTTAATACCTATGTATGTGTAAGTAAGCAGCCTTCGTTACGCTTGTTAGACCAATTATTTGTTATATATGATAGCTGTTTTCGTGTAACAGTTATAATTTATAGTGTTGTGTATTAATTTATTTTTTAGGGGTTTCAATACTATGGGCTGGCTGCTCTTGTAAAAAGTTTTCATTTTTAGAAAGTCAAGAAATTGCGACTTTAATTTCAAAGCTTTTCTTTACAGTTACTAAGACGACTTAAGGCCGTTCTCCTTGTACTATCTGTCTATTATTTTATCTGTGCCCTTGTACAACCAATTTCCAGGCATAAACTGATATGATAAAGTTAGAATACAGCTTTCCCTGAAAAACCTTCGGAAACATTTTAATAAATTAAAGATATTTCATGTTGCTCAATGCTGCCATCTGTTATTTTATTAGAAAGTTCAACTAGTTCATCTATGTACTCGGTTCATATGTTCACTAATAGATGGCGCTGAAAACAAAAAACAAGTTGCTTCGTCATAAATATAGATGGCGTTAAAGTGCCACTTATATTCTCGTTATACGAACTAATTTATGTAATTGCAGAAATAAAGATTATCACAGAACACAGTACAATAACAAGTACAATTTTTAAATAAATATTTTACTATTATAAAACATGTACGTGTTAAAACAAGTTATCCAAAAAACTAAAACATGTCACGTCATGATTTTGTAACCTAACGAGAATATCTTCCGACGTCTTATTTTTTTTAAACACATCATTGACACTGTAAAAAAATCGTTATGCCTATATTGAAAATTGGAATAATAAATCAGCTGATATTAAAATTAAATTTAAAGAAATATTCATTACAAAAATCTGCTTTTTTATCGTAAACTATTGGAGCTGGTGAAGCCGTCGCATCGATAGAATTCAACAAACGGTGTGAAGGTTGTTCGCCATCGCTTACGTCTTACGTCGTCGTTGGCAGTGAACGGAACGAAGTGTCGTCGTATAGATCGCTCGCTGGCTGGCTGGCTGAAAATAGTGAACCAAAGTATGAGTTTTCGAAATATGTTCGAATAAAAAGTGTGTAGTGAGTGACTGTCATCCAGCAAGATGGTTGATGACGTGAAAGATATTACCGAAACCGCTGAAAGTAAAGGTATATGTGCAATTATAGTTGAAATGTGGCGTTCTAGTGATAAAATGTGATTGAAAAATTGTCTAACCCTAAACCGTGTCGTGGCCCCACGTAGCGGGCTCGTGTACCGCTTTCGAGAATGTCCGAGGTTTATACTATCCTCACAACCGTGTGTTTTGTTTTTTACCTATATTTGGACGTCTTTTTCACGTCGTGGTATGTTCTATAATTAGAAAAACGCTCGCCAGACGGTAATAGTTGGCCGAGAATGTCTCCAAAAACGTTAGGCCTCCGTAATGTCACAGTGCCGTACAGAACTTCGTTTTTGTTATGTTAGCTTTATATTTACCGTTATTTGGGCGTTTTATTTTATTTTCAGGAGGTTTGTTCATGAGAAATTCCTCATATATGACGTAAATGTGATGATACGTTGTTTGTGTGATGTGTAATTTGAGTCATATTATATGATTAGTAACGCGGACGTTTTGCTGCATATTACATATTTTACACGTACATTGCGGCAAACTTTCTACCCGTTTATCTTATCACAGCTGTATCTGTGCGTAATAAGTCTGAATTGCATTGGAAGTGAACATTTTCATCACAACAAGTTCCAGAGAAATGGTTACTAATCTATCTTTGATAAAAGATATCGTTTTTGCTGGTATTACGGCAAAAACCACGTAAATACTGATAAAGTTATACTTGTTGGATAAGAGAGGAATAAAACTTGCCATAATAGCATGATAATCAACAGGGTAATTTATAAGTATTTGTTGATTCAGGTCATTATAAATAATGTATTGACATTCACATAGTTTACATGTGACTTATTCCATTGTCAGGGTCACCTAATGAATGCAATGCTATACAAAAAGGAATGCTAGAACTGTGTGTACAATACTAACAAAATCTATAATGATTTGCAGTCAGTAAAATCGAGATAAATAATCTCTATAAGTTATTCTAAGGATTATAAATACAGTGTATTGTTAGTATTCATAAAGCCTTGACACTAAGCCTGACCTGATGGTTTTTTCCTATGAAGACATTTCATGCGTTCAACAGAAAATTATTTAAGATGGTTTGAAACAATCTTTGACTTACCTTTAAAAAGAAAACGTGGACTTGGGCGATCATGCAAAGAAATATTTGAGGATGTCCATTTGATAATTTCAATTTATTCCCACTCATTGAGAACCTGAAAAAGGATGTCTAAAGAAACAGTGTGTGGATTAACATTGAAGAGTAGGGAGCAGATGATGTGAGTGAAATTTGCGAATGGAAGAACAAAATGTATTGCACTGATCCCTAGTAAAATGGGCCAAGAGCTGCAAGATGATGATTGAGAACAAGAACAGAGAAATCCACCCTTTTGGGTCATGCTTTCCTGCACTCCAATTGTGTAACTTTTTTTGACAGCTTAAATAACAATAAGCTTTGATAATTCAACAGTATTCATTGGCTGTTTAACGCTGTTGAGTAGACAGAATTTTAAGCATATGAAGCAATGAATGCAAGTGAAGTATGCATGTGCAATTCTTTGAACCTAATCAATTAGGGTGCAGATCTGTTTACCTTTTAAAGTATCATAAACATCAAAACATTTTAGGTTTAATTAATTTCCTCAAACCAGAATATTGCAGATGACACTGCAATTTCATATCAAAATTCAGATTTTTCCTTCAGTTCTTTTCCTTGTGTGTGTGTAATTATCAGTAGATATTTAAAGTATTATTTACACCTCTAGTTATATTGTTTGCACAATCAGTAATCCAAGGTTAATGCTGAATATAATATTCCAAACCTGCCTCCATAGATGTTTCTCATTAAAATACAGAGTGTAGGAGTAAGTGCCATATATCCAAATTAGTATTTTAACTCAATGATTTATCATTTGAAATTCTGAATAAATATTCGAAGCGTTCACACTATATTGTCAAGTCTGAATGCAAATTAGTATGAATACTGTCAATTATTTGGTGTATTGAAAAGGTCTGGTGAATATTGTTATGTTATTTTGTAACACCTGTGTAAAGTTACTTGATTATTTACAGAATTTTGAAATGTTTTTGGTTGGATTTTATTGAACTTGGAGAATGATGAATTAAGGTAACTTTATTCAAACCTTATTCATCATTCTCCAAGAACTTATTCCAATTTATATTCGGTGTCATAACAACAAGTCTGCTGCTTCCATATTTCTCGATAAGCCAACATGTCAGTTATAGTCACCTCTAACTTACCATGTCATTTGCATTTTTCTGAATCTATAATTTCTTTGGTCTTTCCCTTATCTTAGCCATTCAAATTGCAGGTACTAAGAAAAACAATTAAATTTTTCTCATTTTATTCTGATATCTTGCTCATATTCTGCAGATCCGAACTGTGTATGAACCCACCCAATCCATGTTTCTAGGGCCTAGAATCGAGTAGATTCAGTATTCAGACATCACAGAATAACACAGATCCAGCACACCTAAATACTGCACCAATTCAGTATCCTACTTTATTATCACACTATTATTATAAAGGCGAAAGTTTGTGAGCGTATGTGTTTGTATGTTTGTTCCTCTTTTACTCAAAAACTACTGAAAGGATCAGGATGAAATTTTTGTCTGGAATAGCACATAGGATACTTTTTATCCTGGGAATATGTTCCCTCAGGATAATTTTCGCCTTTACGCGGGTGAAACCGCTGGTAGGAGCTAGTTATCATATAAGAAGCCTGCTATTGCAATTACTCTTTCCACTATGAACAAGCAAAGAGAAACGAGTGGATCCTGATATTACACTATGTACTAAACTAATAGTATTAGGTAGCTGACTGGTTTCTGTTCAATAATGTTTACCGTTATGATAATTAACCTTACTGCTAAGCATGATGACGTTGCTGTCATTTGGGTATGGTTTGTAGGCAGATGCAAAAGTATCATAGTTTGCTCTCATGTGTTTTGTGAATAGGTAGATGAAGAAAATATAAAAACCTAAATTCATAGATACTTTTATCTTAGGACTGAGTTTTTCCAACATGTTTTTTCTCAAACACAACATCTCACGGTCACACCTGTACTTCCTAAAAGTTTAGGCAAAGGTGTGTGTTTAGGGGAGACTGGGGAGATTTGATCCTACGGAAGACTTGGTTCATGAAAATAATAAAGCTTCTTAGCATCCCAAATTGTTTTAAAATGGTAATCCCAAGTCTATCAAAGTAATAAAGCCAGGCAAATAGAACTAATAGTAGAGATAAATTTAATTTTTTAAATCAACTGTAACCGTAGATGTTTAGGGCTTGATATTTTTTTTTTATATACTACCAAGACCCAAGACCAAGACTCCCATAGAACCAAGTCACCCGAGTCTCCCATATGTTGCAAAAAAAAAGCCATTAAAAAAAAAACATTTTTATTCTACTAAACCGTATTGATGAATCTAATTGCACATTCGCAAGCGTCAGTAGGTCTGTATGGAGGAGAATGTGCAAGAAACTCCATGGACACTCTTTTTCATCAGTTTTAATTACAAGTATTTGGTTACATCATTCTTGTTAGGAAAATAAATATATTTTTAGACAATTTAAATTCTACACCATGTAAAATACCAAATAATTTAGTTGCCTACATGTTTACATTCAGGAAAAACCTTAAGAAAACCAACCAATGTCTATAAGAAGCTATTGACATCATAAATACATAATTAATGCATGAATCACCTGAGACATTCAACATTGGCGCGGTAGCACACCTTATTAGATAGGACAATGACCTTTATAGTCTGGATAACAGAGGTTATTTTACATTGCAACAAAGTACAAGAATGCAATATTTACTCAAACATCTGAAATTTGCATAGAACTAGTTGGAAAGTGTTTCAATATATCTGGCTGAACCATCTAAGTAATAGTTGCCTAGTTTAGTGTAATCTATTTTCGGTTCAACGAAAGATTGTATCTGAGATTAAACTAATTTAAACTTAAATGGTAGTTAGTTGTTGATCCAGTTTAAATGATTAACTTTATAGTTTGTGCGTTAATTGAATAATAAAACTTTAATTGTAACTGTAATGATAATAATAGGTACCTTTCTATATTAATTTCATTAAGGTCATTAGTTAGTAAGATATAATGTTTACTATGTCTATGGCACAGAAATCTAGTTATTTAATTGGTTTATTTATTGATAACATAAGGGCTAATTTGCGTCGTCATTGCGAAATTTTTTAAACATTTTCATCTATTTCTAGTCTTTATATTCCCACTGCTGGGCAGAAGCCACCCTCTCTTCTTTCCACACACTTCTGCTCTCTGAAAACTGCGGAACAGTCTTTAAGGTATAGCCATGCCAGTTGGACTCAGCGTTGAGATGATTTAAATCATGTGATTTTAATTAGTGATTTAAATCGCGATTAAAATCAGTGACTGTCTTAGCATGGGTTCTGTTATTTAGACACGATTTGTGAAATTTTTAATGATGATTTTTGTTTATTGTTTCAATATAACTGAAGAATAACTGCTATGTTAATTAGTTTTTTTTTATTAAAGATATTAAAATGTAATTAAAATAAATAAAGAGTATTAACCGACTCTCATGTTAAGAACATGGAGGATTAAATAAAAAAAACAACTGATTTAAGTCAATATATCCGATTACTTAGTTTTTTTTTTTTAAATCATGTTTTTTATCAACCCTGGTTGGACTCGCTCTTTAGATTGAGTCATTACCTATTATTACTAGGTTATCTAAAGACATTGTATTTAAATTCAGTAATTATATTAAAGACTTATCATTGTTTATATAATGAACCTAAATTAAAATGCAGTATTACATCATCAATCAACAGTACACTAGGTTGAAAATAATCTACTGATCACTATAATCTTACTGAATGCCACTGCAGTCAAATCCGTCCAAGCACAAGGTCCAAACCAAAATTAACTTAACTGTTACAGTAACAGAACATATTATCGGATAACTAAATCGTTTTTCGCCTAATATGAATAGTGAAAATGTTTTCAAGACTACTAGATTAAGTTTCCACTAAAAAGTCTGCGCGTAAAAATAGTCTTTATGACCTGGTAATAAGGATGTAGACTAGGCGCTTTCGGATGCAACCTTCCCACGGATGCAGCATAAACTATTTATGTCATCGCCCACTGCTATTGGGTAATTCCTCTAAATTAATAATTTAAATATTATATCACTTTCTACGATCGTGGCCATTGGTGGGCGGAGAATAGTCCACTTGACCAACTTGGCGAGGTCAGAAAAGTTTTCATTTTGTGTAGCAATTAAGTAAATAATTCTCATTTTTGTCTCACTGGCGAATTGCCAAGGCCCATTCTGTTTAAACACTGTTCTGCTCATTTGTGTGGCCTTGACCTCTGGAAGCCAATTGCCTAGATTTCTGGACCCCTTATTTGTATGATGCTAAATGAACGCGGAGTGTGGACCTCGCCAATGCTACGTGCTAGCTAACTACACTGCACTTCAAAGTGACAATTTGTCATGAGAGTAACAGGTAGCAAATGTCAAGAAATTCATCATACTTATCAGAAAGCAAATCTACTCTTTTAATAATTCCGAAAGACGTTTATTATAACACTGCTTACTACTTAAATTTGATCTCTCCTTGGTTCTGGAAGGTATTTAAAGTGTCCTGTGCAAAATTCACGGTTATTTTCCTTTGCCACCTAATAATTAAGCACTGAGAACGCCTACATTAATTGGTTACCCCGTTTGCTGAGGAATTAGTATGCGTGAGGTGTCCCAAAATTACCCACTCCACTATCCAATTCGCTGCCTAGTCTTAACCGAACTCAACTGACTATTTTACCTAGACCGACTGTATTTGACATCCAAAACCCAGACACTGGCTAACACGATACCCCTTGGTTGCCAGCCACAGCCAGACTGTCGAAAAGGTTCAGACTACCCGTAACGACAGTCAAAAATGTATAACTGTCAGCAAAATCGAATCAATCAAAAGATATTTTGTTAAAATTAGGCAGAGAGCCATCACTTTTTGAACGCCAAAGTTCTACATAAAACAGTCCCCCAAAACGCCCGCTTGTCTCCACTTCCTAGTGCTTTAGCTAGTAAGAAAAAGTGGCAACAACCCTAAATAATTTAAAAGAATGCGAGGTAAAGCTACATTCCAGCAGCCGTTGATTAGATGTAGGCGTAGTTTAGTAACGGTTAAGCAACACTTGTCGAGGTCGCCAGATAGATGGATCTCGTATAAAGGGCGTGCTTGATCCGATTGCGTGATTGTTGTGGAGATTATTATGCTGAACTAAAGCTAGAACGGTAGTTTGTAGAATTCGGCCTTTCTACAGAAATAAAACTTGATATAACATGCGTTTAACGAATTACTGACCACATGTTTTAGTACCTAGCCGATATTAGAGTTAAAAACACGTCCGTCTAGAGTAAAACAAACAATTCAAAATTACAATAAGTTATTTAAAACAGACCGAGGCTTCTAAGTTAAGACCAATCCCAACTGATGGCGCCCGTTCACGAACATGACGCATGGACTGGCTCCACTCAGCTCAACCATCATGAAGGGAACTGAATAATCCGACTCATGTGCCACCATCAGAGAGAAATTCAACTCTAGATGTTCAATATGGTACAGAAAGTAAGTTAACTGTTTCAAGGAGAGTTCTAATTCGTAGCTTAGCTGCTGTTTATCTAGACAGGCATTTAATCACTTTTGATCTATTTAGTAAACGATAACGTTTCGGATAGAGTCCTTATCCTAATTTATTTGGGTTCGACCTAGCATGTCTTCTTCCATACGTCTCTATTCGCACAATTCATCTGTCATTTCGAATCACTAATTCTTTCTTAAAACCTTCCTCACGACATTTACGGTTACCTACTGTTACAATTTTAAACTACGCATGTTTTCCGAAAGAAACAGAACCTGATCAGGCGTGACTTTGATGACATCATTAGGTACAGGGGCATTTCCACCTGTCATAACATTTATTGATTTAAATTATTCACTCAGTAAAACCCACGTGCCATTCCTAACCTTCTGCATTTAATAACTCGTAAAGACTACAGCTATATGGAGCTAGACAGACAGTCGTTCGTACGACCAAAACTAAAAAACTGACCTTCCGGCTACCTACTAACTTTATACAAAGTCATTTAAAAAATAACCCTGCGGCATGATCAGCCTATCACGATCCAACAGCTGACACGGATCTCATATCTGTATGAGGGAATGCCCTGTAATTTACCACGCAGGCTGAATAAGAAAAATTCTCCAAACTTAGTCCGTCTCTCAAAGATGGCTAGAGAGAGAGCTAGTCGTCAATAAAAACTCTTCGCAAGTCTGTCCTACATGATTTCCCACACGTTGGCCACTCCAATCTTCAGATCAGATAACCTAATCTATACCTATATTTGCTATTACATATATTCTGTCTGTTTATAACGAAAAATACTTAGTACACTTACGCAAGTGCATTCCTTTCATCTCGCTTATCAGCTTCTATTTAGATTGTGTTCGATAAACAAGGTAACATTAGACCTATTGATTTGATATCCGATATGAGAAACATGCTGGGAAAACATATTTGTAGACCGTTTTGTTATTGTTGGAGGTAACCAGTTTCAGTCTCGTCGGCTTGTTTTAGGTCCCAGAAAGTCTTCAATCTATCAAGAAGTACCTACCAATTTTTACGAGGATCCCTTTGTATGAGTGAAGTTAAGTTTTTGTGGAATGTTCTGATAATTTAACCCCTCTAAACAAAACTTTAACCAGCCTATACTGTCCCACTGCAGGGCCAGGGCCTCCCTCTCCCTTTTTTACAAAACAAATGATGAATCTTGGATCACCATGCGCCAATAGCGTGTCAAGTTTGAAGATTGCAACGTATATAGAGATAGGTTAGGTCCATCGTTTATTTGCATCATTGTATATCTGTAACATAATTATTTTCTCATTTGACTCGCACAAAATGCGCAGTTAGAGCGACGCATGTCTCATTTCTAGTACACTTGAAAATATGTACATATTTCAAAATCTGCAAATCATGCCCTTTGTTTTTCGGAGTCACGCAGTCCTGTTCCACTAATTTGCATATATCAGCTCAATATTGGGCATTTTCCAAGTGACTGGATAGGTGTAGCACGAATTTGCATGCATTCACAATTCTTCGATAACCGTGTTACGTCATAGGCGATACCTGATGAGTCTATCGACATCTGTTCGGCAGGATTCCAACTCGAGTACAAGAGTTTCCTCGCCGTTACCGTTGCCAATTTTAGAGACATTCTCCAGACTAACAGACGATGTAAATGAATTACTTTCATTTGATTCCTTATCATGCATTGTCTCATCTGCTTTGCACATTTTTTTCTTAACATTATACCACTTTTACTTATCGTAACGATCATACCATCTAGCCATGTTTCCGGCATTATAAATTCTTGTGTTATTGGCAATTGTCTTCCGCTCAGCGGGTATGTAATCTCTGAGCAATGTCGCCTTCAACTTGGCTGCTAATGGATGTGGAAATACGTTTTATATTCCTCTCAATCTTGGTGTTGCCTAACATCGTTGTATGTAAGTTTATAGCTAAGCTAAGAATACTACTTTTTTCAAATACATACACGAGTTAGTTTTGTAATATAAAACTCAATATTTTTGCATTCCGTAAGGTAAAATGTATTGGGACTATTCGTACTATTCGTAGGCTTTTCTAGAAATCTTATTTCCTAGAATTGGGTTAGCCGCTTCTAAATTATGTTATGGTAATCAAAGAAACTTTATACCTCCTCCTTAATTAATCTAAAAGCAATCGTAAAATTTGAAAACTTAAAATGTTGGCAATATTGAAGATATCATTTTACCAAAAGTCGTCCTATTTTCGGCATAAAAGGTATGGGTCTTGAGTCTCGAGTTTGCTTTAATTTTAAAGTGTGTTTGAAATTTTGGAAACCAACAACATGGTTTCGCCTTTATTAATAAAATGATGAACCGTTGGTTTAGGGATTATTGCTACTGACATGTAAATGGCTCATTGATGAAACTTTTGATCAATATCTGTTTACATATTTTCTGTAGGAAACTACTCATAGCCTTGTAGAAACCCTTTCTAAATTAGTATTAATGGGTCCGCTTTGGTCATAAAATTATTTTGACGATTCTGACGGCTAGCAAACCTACTGTCACCGTTTATCTATGTGCCCATTTATCAACGATCACCGACCACATTGACATTCCAGAATCACGCACTGAACTTTATTCTCTAACAGTCTAAGCATTATTATCAGCCTCAGATGTGATGTCAGTTGAAATCAGCTCATTATGACTAAGTCCATCACGGATTCCATAAATACGCCCACTGAACAATGCCATATTAATCTTGTAATCTAGAAAAAGATCTGTCATGTCTTTGTGGAGATTTAAATAGGAATTTGTTATTGTTCAAGTGATGAGAATTTAAGATTAAGGTAAAGTGTGAAGTGTTTAATATCATATATGTTACGTATTTTAATGTTAATTGAAACTTTTCGTTGTTTTAAATTAGAAACAGTCACGCCTATAACCAATTCGGTGCTTGCGCATATTTTGTTTAGAAATTCGAGACCAATTATATCTGTCAATTAACAAGCACTAACTCAAGTTTCAAGTAGTTTGATACGATACGTTGACCTCAGTTGGTTTGGACTCGACCAATTCAATGATTAGTCCTATTCAATCGCCTTTTTAGGAGAATGGTATTGAGTATCTAATTTGTCGCCAAGAGCAATATCTTTGCACTTTTTTTATGAACATTGCGAATCTAGATATTACCACAGCCGCCTGTGGACAAAAACTAGTCATTATGTTATTGTTAGTCAGTAAAAGTGGATCGAATGGAGTGCTCTAGAGAAACCTTGGTGTTCTCGTGTTTTTATATAATATTACCCGTTGCTGTAGCATTACGATTCGGTATCACGCATACGGAACTGTTATTGGGCTGTTCGTGATGTTTGACAAAGATTATAATTTTGGAAATCAATATTATTCTCGCGTGAGGGAGTCGTTTTGGAACAGACGACTGGCGAGTGGTTTGGAGTGTTTTCCTCTTGTAGATTATTACAGGAATTAATCTATTGAATAACGTGCTATTTCTGCTATTCTTTATCGCAACACAGATCACTGACATCAAATGATCGAAGAAGCACGTTCCTAGAATTCATATCTGAGCGTTCAGTCGATGTGTTGTTAGCTATTTCGGCGGTAGGCATATAATCTAACCGCTCCAAGCTCCTAATAGCAGAAGCTGTTCTAATATCTGCCCAGATTCCGATTGCGGCTACATACCGCGCTAGCAAGTGCTAGACCGCTGCATTCCTTTCGAATGACGTCGCACTATTTACTAACTCTATTGATCCTGGTTTCAATTGATTCAAACACTCATTCACTATATTATTGATCACTCTACATTTGTTAGCGTGACGTATACGCACTAGTACGCATTTTGGATTAATTAGGTCAAGTCATCGCGTTAAGGGTTTGGTATGTGTTACGTTTGATATGTCACTGGGGCAAAGAATAGATTATGTAACTTTTGTGGTCGATAAAAATGGGTGCAATAACCTGGCTTGAATTTGGGGCAGTCAATTGGGGTACTGCCCGTCTTTGAAATGCAATAAATTGCCGTGTAGCTAACTGAGTAATTGAAGCTATGTGGGGCAAGACTCCAGATTCCATCCTATGCAGTCCTTTCAAACACGTGGTTACTTTACTAAAAGTCTTTGCACGGATGCAAGCCTTTTGACGCGGGCTCTATTGCCATCCAGTTCACATGTGAATAAAGTTCCATTCATAGTGTCATTGTAAAAAAACTTGTGTGTAAGGAGGCCTGTTAGTCATCTGCATGTTTAAATTCTGTCTTGTTTTATATCGAGTCTCGATTCCTTCGTCTAGTAGATTCTGAGGTCCGTATTTGCTGTTTTTCTTACTAAATAACTTAGTGACTTCGGCCTCTATCCCTTCCTTTGACAAATACTCAAAACTTACCGTCCCGTCGTCGTTTGCAGATATCTCAATTAAAGTTAAGCACTCTAACTTCGAAATGAATATCGTTAAACTCGGTTTAGTAAGCCAGTTTTGCTGTATTCGACAAGTTTGTCCCACTTTTCTGTACTACACCAACTAGAGACTTCTCTGAAAGAGGAAATTATAATGTACGATAAATTTTCATAGCTGAATGAATAATTCCTAGTGGCTTCTTTGAATTCCTTTATTCAACCTTATTTATCTGTTCCTTCCTTTTTTAAGTCGCCTAGCCTGCCTTCCATTGAACGGAAGAACGCCCTATGTCCTTTTATTAGCTGTCATCGAGTTTTTATTGTTATTGATATAGCCATTCGTATTCCGTCTCTTCCTATTACGAAAGACGGCACTGACATTCTTTCGTTTACGCGAACCATTTCTTTCCTGCTTAGTTCCATTCATGTCTTTATCTCAAAGCCGGAATATTTTTAATTAAGTGGCATAACTTGATGTAATAATTCGAAAACGTCTTCGGAGAATGTCAATGGAACTCCTTATAATAAAAATGCCGTATTTCCAGTTGTAGTTGTATTAATGCTAACAAAATCGTGTTCCATTTCTCATACAGCCTTTTTGTTGTCTGTTTTTGCACATTCTTGTTGTAGTCGATCTGAATCATAACTAATGCAAATGGCGCCATCGTATCTTGACTTCGATTCCTATTTTAAATTATTGCTATGCTTGTTAATTTATAGGCACGAAATAATATCGAGAGTGGACGCAAAGAGCTAGTCTGGGCTTTTTTTGTCCTTTCTTCTCCATAATAAACTCCCTTTGCTCAATGAGTATTACTTTCTTAAACTTTCAATTTTAACATTCAAGTGTGAAAAGCTTAATTGAAATGATTTGATTTTGACTTATTCCAAAATTCTTGTGTATTCGAATTTCAAAATGAATGTTGCTAATAATCTTTGCTGATACGAAAGTGATAGATGTTCCGAATTTTAGTTTGAAAGCCACAATAGTGTTCTTTACACCAGATGGTGGGTTGCCAGTTTCTATTGACGAACTTTTAATGACTGCAACGGATATTCGAGCCATTTTCAGTGTTGTTTGGATAGAATCTATGAAAAGCTATACAACCTATAATACATAGTAGGAAACACTATAATAGATGATAATGATCAGTAACTTATAGACGTCACATAATAACCCGTTGATTTACTGTTCCGTAATCCGCGTAGAGGAATAGAATTTATCTAAACGCAGAAGTCCCACGCAAATGAGAGTTAAATTAAGGAAACTGGTAATTGAATGATCTGGGCTATCAGTCTGGCTGTTTGTCTCTAGGACTATCATTATGGGCCTAAACGCCTTGCAGGTTACACTCATCATTAAGGTCAGTTGTTAATCGTTTAGGCAAAGGACTTCAGGATCACTTAGTCCTTAGCCAAGTTCGTGGCCCGTCTTTTTTCTTAAGTGTTTCGCTCTCGATTTTGCCCTTTTTGGTAATAGATTAAACCTAGGGGTCTTTAAGTCAAGAGTGAATAGGTTACTTCAAGCGTGCTCCATCATCGACCACATCATCGCTTACCATCAGGTGAGATGGTGGTCAAGCGCGAGCCTATATAAGATAAAAAAAAAAAAGATTCAGCAAGCCTTTTATGCCAAGTTGGTATCGTCATTTTATTTTTATCACCTATTTGTCGACCGTTTCTTTCGTCATGTTTCTCTGCTGATATATTCTCAACTTAAGAACAAACACACACACACACACATAGGAACAGATACAGTAGGCAATCATCCTTTTAATGTGCCCACTGCTGGGAGGCAGGCCTCCTCCCTGTGATAGAGGGCATGGGCCGTTATCACGCGGGCCCAATGCGGGATTGTAGATGGCACATGTCTTCGATTTTTTGGTTCTAAGACATGTTCCATGTTCATGTTTTCCTTCACTGTTTTGAGAGCAGTGGTGATGAAATCATTTACACAAAGTAGCGCGTTGGGTTCGAACCCACAACCTACGACCCGTAAATCGGGGCCGTTACCACTGAGCCACCACTGCTCGCTCAAAGGGAATAGATAACTAGAATGTTAATAAGGAATAATGAGCGCAATTCCTCTCTCCTAGACACTGACTGTGTCTAGAATGTTGCTGTGCCCGACAAGGTCCATAATTGTTTCTGTAACTTATATTTACCACCTGTATGTACATTAGGATGCAATAAATTGCATTTGAGTATATGTAGGTACATTATGGATGCAATAAATTGCATTTGGGTTTACCTTTCCCGAACTTCTCCCATCGGTTATAGGTTTCTCAAAAAGCTTTGACGTTTCCTTGTTATTTTTTATAGTCCTTCTACCTCGTTGATTTTCTGTTTAAACTTCCAACTGAAAAAATTGTATGACGTAGTATACTGTTCCATCGCATGTCGACAATTCCTAAACGGCCTTTCTCGTCTAGACGAGCTTATGTCCGTTAGCTGCCCATATAGCTAGCCGATTGTATCTTAAGCTCTCGAGGGATCCGTTCAAGAGATATCACCCACTTAACGCCTGACACTTGAACAACATTGCCTTAACCCGAGCTGTCAGTTGACCGCTTATATTCACTAGCAAAGTCGATCGCTTTAGGTGACGTGACTTCAATCAGCTAGCATCTTTTAACGGGTAATGTTTGAGTATATTGTATCTGAGTATCATCAATATGATCTAACTGGTTCAAGAAGGCAATGGAGCAGCTCATAGCATGGTAATAAGTCGTACAGGTCGATCTATACGGTTAAGCAATGCTTGCTAAACTTGAGACTCCTCACGCGATTGAGCATGAGTAAAAACTCGCACTAAGCCCACTGGAAGCAAACCACGATATAGGTACTTAATTGGGAAAATGCAAGGCAGATTGATATATCTTTATCATCTATTTGATCTAACTGTATCAAGAAACCATTGCTATTAAACCTTAAAACTCCGTTCCCCTCGCAATCACCATAATGACATAGCCCGATTACTACAATCTAGGGAGGGGTCTTTAAGTCTTGAGTAAATAGGTTACTTCTAGGGGAGCGTGTTTCACCGTCGAATACATCATCGCTTACCACCAGCCCCCCTAGCCAAGTAACAAATGTTTCGTATCAAATCTCTTTCTACAATCGTTAACGCCTTCTATTTGTATGGTCTGACCAAGTGACGTTTGTAGTGTCATTCCCATACATTGATTCGTTTTCTACTAGCGTTATCGATTGTAGATTGTCAACTTGGCTACAGGTGCAGGTAAGATAGTGGTCGAGCGAAGCATATTTTAAACAAATAACAAAGTAAAACTTAATTGAATAGACCTTCCGAAAACAATTCCGCTGTTCATATTCATATGTTATAAACTATAATCAAATGTAAGATACTTTCTCTAAAATGCTGAGCACGAATAAGCGTTGACCACTCGTATACGGGCTATAAATGCGTTCTTTAGAAGTGGACTGTATCGGATTGAGTCTTCAGTGTCTTCGTTCAAAGTTGGATAGGAGAAAGGGACGATTAGGCGGATAGAATGTGTTATTTTTATGTCTGTAAATTAGTCGGACTATGGTGCTAAACTGCTATACTCCATTTATTATAACATTAGACAAAAGAGGCTCGCAGAAGCAGGAGTACGAAACCTTTTATTTTCAAGTCAAGTTCAAACAATTTTAATAAATAATGTATATGATTTTTTTGTAAGTCACAATGTATGGCATACAATACAGCGTATTCTATCTATCTACTCGTCACGATTCTTGGATAGGTACATGAAAAGAAAAAAAAATAGTAACAATCAGTTTATTAAAAACAACTTTATCACAATATGTCCATGTTTTCAATCAAACAAATAATTATAACACAAAACACCACTTAACAATTTAGTTACTGCTGCCATCAGTCATCACAAATGATAATAATTAATTGACATGGGTGGTAACAAAAGTCATAATTTTAACTATAATAATTTTGAATGACAGAGAATTAACAAAAATACACTTTCACAGGCTAAATACCAACTCAGAAAACATTTTCCAGAGACAGAAGTGTGAGATGAGATTTATGATGATGAGGTCTTTTTCCTCAAAAGGAATGTTTTTGTTTTTTAGCCACTCCTGAATATCTGCCTTTCGTGTGGCTGTAGTTGGCAGCTTCTCCAATTTCCTCGAATGATATGGTGCATTATCCATAACAATAACTGCACCACTCTCGATTTTTGACAATATTAATTCGAACCACTTTTCAAAATTGTGTGCATCCATTTCAGAATGGTAGTCTCCATCACCCTTTTTGGCTTCAAATATTAATTCACCATCCATTAAAAACCCATCCGTTAACCCTGTGAAAATAAATAAAAGTAAATCAATAATTGTGTACCGGTGGCGTAGATTACTTGTTCGCTGGAAATAGATTTTAACCTTTAAGTAGCAACCGAAATTAACTGCATCATTACTGTCCTTGAACAGGTTAATCTACAACCATAAATATCTTTCTCTGAGGGGAGGCATTAAGACTTAACCAGATTTCAGTGACAGATAACGGAGTGATCATTTTATGAATGATTTGGTAATGTCACATTACCAAATCATTAGTAAAATGATCACTCGTTGATCAATTCTTAATTTAAATGTATTTCTTTTGAAATTATCAAAAGAAATACATTTAAATCAAGTTTTACCAATAAGGCCAATGATAAGCCGTCTTCCTTTTCCAGTTGGGTTCTTAAACCAGATGATAAACCTGCCCGGTGTGCTTCTTTTGACTTAATAGTATTGTCTTGCCATACCTTGCATTTCGTGTGTCCTGTATGTATAATTCAAATTATAGATGTAAATACAATATTATATCGACTTATGTTGAACTATTAATACTTCACTGTATTGTTTTGCATAAAGGAGGCTTTACATAGCTTACCAAGTTATGTAACCTTCTTTCAGACTATAAATATTAGCAGCACTGTACCTTCATTTAGCCAAGTCTCATTTAAATATTTTTTTTTCCTTCGTTCCTTAATCTCTTAATTTCATGGAGATATTTCAACCTCCATAATACAATCTCTTGTTTATCAATTAGGGCACTTTTTCTGCTTCTTTTAATGTAAGTAAATTTTATTTCTTTCTTGATTAAGTTGTATAAAGTGCTTCTTTTAAAATCGGGTAGAGACTCATCACTATTTACAGCTTCCAGAATCTTGTCCAACGTTTGGTAACTCATTATCAAAGAAAAAGAATGAATTTTTCTCCATACGAGTATTCCACTTAACGTTATATCATCATAATCGTCAGATTTTGAGTATTTCCGTTGGCGAGGAGGGGGTGATTGCAGGCGACCTTCTGTATTGTACTCTTTCAGTACATTATAGACTGTTGCACGAGATATGCCTATAAAATAAGATTAATAATGTATGTTATTACCTCACAAATCATGTTACTTTTAAATACGTTTATTTATTATGGTAATAATTTTATGATCCTTACCTGCAATTTCTGCAGTTTTGTTAATTAACTGCGTCCTATAAGCAGGAGAACCTTCGGGCCTGCACCCCTTAACATCTTTATAAATATTTGTGACTGTTCTTTTTTCTGCAGCACGAAGCGTTGTTTGCTTTGTTCTCTTTTTCTTGGGAGACAATATTTTAACGTCGTGATCAACGTTGAGGCCACGTTTTTTACGCTGTTGACACTGATCAGCGTTACCAGCAGTTTCAGAGCGTATATGTTGCGCTTGCAAACCACTCGGGCCTGCACATCGTCCCTGTCCATAGTTCAACAAAACGTACCGCTTTGTACGAATAACACAAAACTAACACTTATAACGATAACAAAACAATAACAACAGAAACATAACAACTAAACCACGAAAATTCAGCAATAACAACGAGAAAAGGCGTAGCATTCACAAGTATCCACAAGCGAATGACAATTGACAACTGCAGATTATTTATGCAATTTGACGGAAAGATGACATCATAATCCGACAAAATTAAAAAACACGTGCTGCCACAACTTATTAAGGGAATAGGTAACATTTTAGATTTGGTCGAGTTATAGTGACATGAAAAACGTTTCCGGTACTATCCGCCCCTGCTTCTTTTAGGTTTTAAACATTGACACGACATTATTTTATGTAAAAACTAAATAATATTAAATGAAGGCCTTGTAATTTCAGAAGGTAGATAGGTTAAATAAGTGCAATTAAGTGTGACAACTGTTATTTAAATTGATTATATTTAACTACACATCAATCTTGACTGTAATAGTGTTAGTTGTATTTTTATTACAAAGTGTGTACCTAAAAGAGCCTTTTTTAACTTCTGTCTAATGCTATAGTAAATGGAGTATAATGGACTTTTTTGTATATGCCACTAGAATAATAAAAATGAAAGTTCGGCAGTCTTGGATAGGTTTTAAGTTATGTAATCACCTGGGTCTGACCACAGATGGTTGAAGCTTCAGCTACGTACAAATCCCTTTGCCGCAGTCGGATAAAAATACTGATGCTATGAATATTATCACTGTAGAATTGGTAAATAGTCCTGACAATGCAAATTATGTCAGCAAAAAAACCTTTTAAGATGTTATTGTTACCCCGATTTCTGGATTAAATGTTGAGAATTTGTTCTACTGAGGCTGAAAAATCAAAAATCAAAATCAAATATTTTTATTTTACAAAGGCCTACATGGGCACTTATAAAACGTCGAAAAAAGGTGCACGGTTCGGGTTAGTCGTTTTCTATGGAGAAGAACCGGCAAGAAACTCCATGGTTACTCTTTTTTTTTTTTTGTGTTTACAATATTTCCATGTTACAGCATTAGTACTTGGATATGGGGGGACAACGTAGGCCTGACAATAGGTCGTACGAAATTGAAAAAAAAAACAAACAAAAAAAAATTTACGAAATAAAAAGTTAACAAATGTTAACAATCATCTAGAAATCTAGAAAGCCTACAATGTTCACACATTCACAATCGGTAAAAGAATGTGGCGTTAAAGTAGGACTTGACACTTTGCTAATTCAAATACTCAATTTCAGAAAAAAACCCATAGGATTAATTTTCGCCTCCGGTAGCTTGCGAATTGTCTATTCGTAGGTAGCTGAGATTGTTCGATTCATTCCGTTCTAATAATAACAACTAATACCACTGGAATTTGTTTTAACGCATATTTATTTTCTATTCCGAACGGATACCATTGTCTAAACGAATACCAAAACAAGTTCAAAGATATAAGGTACAGTCAGTAAAGATACTTGATTATTAAAGATTATTATTTTGAATTAATCATTTTAAAGAATTTTGAAGAACAGTTAAATTGTGCAGTACCGTTTTTGTTATAAATGTAATGATCAAAAGAATTTCTGGTAAATCAAGTAAAAACTTTAATTATCATAATAATTATCGGAAAAAAAACGATTATTCGTTTGGCATTAAAATAAAATGAAAAAAAAAAATCATAAAATGTATATTGAAGAAAAGAGATTTTTTTTTGGATAAATGAATACCGTAATTAATAAACATAAAACTATGCTTTTTTGTAACAAAAGCTAATTGTAGGGCATTTCATGGCGTTAAATGGGCACTTGCCTTTAATTTCATTAGGTTTGACTTAGCTGACTGTACCAAATTCAAGCTTTTAGTATTCGTTCGCAAATTAAATTTAATTATTTAAAGAGTGGTCTGGTATCCGTTTGGAATAAAAAATAAATATGAGTGGAAACAAATACCAGTGGTATTAGTTGTTGGTATTAGAACGGAATAAATCGATTGTTCGCTAGATAAAGGTTTGCAAGTTAACATAAGCTTGCCTAAACTGTGCCATATTTACATCTAATCGATCGAGACTGTGAAGGTTTATTACCATACTTGAATATTTCATAACCGATCATATAATCTATTTGCGTAGGTTTTAGAATCTGTAATAGATACGTCTGGGAGCTTCAGAAAACAAACGCGAAGTTTGCTATGAAAAGCCGTGGCAAAATTAATAAAGACTTTGTTCATAAATAAATTATGTTTCGTTGCTCAGCCAGATTGAGTAGGTTAAGACTTTAAGGAGCTTAGGACCAAGTTTTTAACGAGGTTCCTTAAAATATTTATGTTTAACAAGTTCTCAACTTTGCAAGACTTAAGTTTGCCCGTCCAAAATCTTTTTGAAGGTACTTAATCTGGATTTTACGGTTCAAATGTTGGAAAGACGCAATAAGGAGTAGGTATTTGGAAGTAACAAAATACAGGACCATTACTTACATTCAGCTAAAGTTCCGCTGTATTGGGTTTTATAGTGGTTTTGTCGTTTAAGACGTATTGGCCTAAATGTTAAATGTTACTTACGCTCTCCAAATAATATATAGTTGACGTTACTTTGTTCTACCTTTTAAGCTCGTGTACCAAAAATACTTTCCACTAAATCATTAAGATATGAGCCATGTTCGTACAGCCGCGGTGCTAAAACTGAATTAGATCACTACATACATACCAAGTTCAAGAGCTTTCACGCGGTTTAAATAAATGATATCTCGTTCATTTCGATTGGTGATATTCGCCATAAGAGGTCGAGGACTCGAGAGTCCCAAGTCCTTGCCTTGATCTAGGAACTCTTTATATACAGAAAATATTGCAAAGCTATTCACTACTTTCACCACCAAAATCTAACGTCCGAATTCCCTTCAACAGCGTCGCAAGAAGCCCTAGACCGAGCACGACTAGCTCGCGAGAGACGCGAGGCAGAACAGAGAAAACGTCTGGACGAGTTGCGCGCTCACGCCGCCGCAGCGCAAGCGCAGAGAGAGAAGAGAGACGAAGACAGGCGCCGGAGACAGGCGGAGCAACGCGCTAAGGATGATGAGAGGCGGGTACAGGTAAGAAAGATTATTTTTTAATGACTACTGGAATACGTGCTTATAAAAATATAGGATCTGGAGTAGGGTCAAACTTCTAACGCACCAGTAATGGCTGATATATCCACTAATAATTAAACATCGATAAAACAACAATAAAAAAATCCTGATTATTGCTTGCGCCAAAGTAGGAGCTCGTGGCTAAATAATAACAGCCGCACGGGTCTATCGTCAAGGTTAAGCAACGCTTGACGAGGTCGGTCCGTGGATGGGTGACTACTTCAACATACCGAGTTTCTTCCGTGCCTCGGAAAGCACGTTAAGCCGTTGGTCCCGGCTGTTATTTGAAGATCTTTGACAGTCGTTACGGATAGTCAGAAGCTTGAGATCTGACACCAGTCTTGCCAAGGGGTACCGTGTTACCCAGTTACTGGGTTGTAAAGGTCAGATAGGCAGTCGCTCCATGTAAAACACTGGTACTTAGCTGAATCCGGTAAGACTGGAAGCCGACCCCAATATAGTTGGGAAAAGGCTAGGCAGATGATGATGATTGCTTGCGCCAAAGTAAAAAAATAAATCGATGATATTAATATCGTAAGTGGTCTAAAATATTATGCGGAAGACTAAAACTTACTACTCCCAAGTCCTTTAAATACAAGACATCATTTGTAAATGGAATTCTAACGGTTTAAAGGACAAAAGACATCGGCGTCTAAATCTCTCTGATAAATGACGACAGGCACGCCCTTTGAATAGCATCATTTAGAAGGGTCGAATAAATTACTTATTCGGGTTATCTTGGGTAACTTTCCTTCAAGATACACTTGGATATGGAACTAAGCCCTAATAGGAATAAGACCAAAGAAACGGTGTATGAATTGTGTGGAAGATGACATGACTTTAAAGGGAGTAATGGCTGATAGACAAGCTTAGAAGGAGACATGCTGCGCCGTGCCCAATAAATTGGTATCGCGTTTTGTCCATACTAATATTATAAACGTAAGTACGTAGTACGTTAAATGGCGAGTATTTCACTCCCTTCACAACTTCGATTTGCCGACGACAGTGGTCATGGCTGAGACCATGGAGAGCCTCAGTAAAATGCTCGATGACCTCAGTAGAGCTTTCGAAAGAATGGGTCTTAAAATGAACATGGATAAAACCAAGGTCATGGTGAATGCCCATGTAACCACCCACTTCTATCAAGATCGGAGACTACACTCGAAGTTGTAGACGATTATGTCTACCTGGGACAAACGGTCCAGTTGGGTAGGTCCAACTTCGAGAAAGAGGTCAACCGTCGAATCTACTTTCGAAGTTGTAGACGATTATGTCTACCTGGGACAAACGGTCCAGTTAGGTAGGTCCAGCTTCGAGAAACCAACCGTCGAATCCGACTCGGCTGGGCGGCGTTCGGGAAGTTGCGTGGTATCTTCTCGTCCAATTTACCGCAGTGTCTCAAGACAAAAGTCTATGACCAGTGTGTGTTGCCAGTGATCACCTATGGGACCGAGACGTGGTCGCTCACAATGGGCCTTATCAGAAAGCTTAAAGTCACCCAAGCAATGGAGAGGGCTATGCTCGGAATTTCCTTGCGTGATCACGTCAGAAATGATGAGATCCAAAGTTACCGACATAGCCCGAAGAATTGCCAAACTTAAGTGGCAGTGGGCAGGCACATTCCTCGCAGAACGGATGGCCGATGGGGCTGAAAATTTCTGGAATGGCGACCGCGAACCGGAAGATGATACGTTGGAAGGCCTGCCACTAGTTGGACCGATGACCTGGGCTGGATGCGAGACGCACGGGATCGGTCGATGTGGCGACGTCTGGGGGAGGCCTATGTACAGCAGTGGACGTCTTTTGGCTGAAATTATGATGATGATGATTAATATTATAAATGCGAAATTAACTCTGTCTGTCTCTGTTACCTTTTCACGCTTAAACCGCTGTACCTGAACCGCTTTAGACGAAATTGTGTAAGGAGATAGTTTGAGACCCTGGGATGGACATAGGATAGTTTTTATCCCGGAAATCATGCTTTAATAATGCGGCCCACCTATGATAATATTATGGCGCGATTTACAAAAATAGGCTATTCAAAGTACTAATGCTACGCAGACAAGTCGCGGGCGACAGCTAGTATTACATATAGCCCATTTCATCATCGGACTAGAAGATGTATGGGAATGTTCCATCGCTACATGGCGGACATCCCACCATTTCCACCCATACGCACTAGACGTTTTGGCAATACTTTCAATATGCGGAGTATACAGATAAGGAGTGGAATTCTCTGCCGGGGTCTGTTTCCTGATAGCTACAAACCGGGGCCTTGTCTCTTTGTCAAAAATGAATAGGTTACTTCTAAGCATGCGAGCTTCACCGTTGACCACATCATCGCTTACCATCAGTTGAGATAGTGGTCAAACGCGAGTCTATTTGATATAAATTGTAGTTCTAAAAACTAAAAAATGAACTAAAAAGTCGCTAATCCTGAAGATCTTGGTAAGGCTAATGGGACAAACTATTTAAACGCGCACGGTAGAATCAACTTTGATTAAAGGTAAATTTTAATTTTTGCTTGACGTTTAAAAGTGCCGCTTATTGGCCTAGTTGAATAAATATATTTGACTTTGACTAAATTATTGCATTGTCATCGGTCCTTGATAAGTGTGCAAAGTTTCAAATCAATCCGACGTTTTGAAAGGGGTGAAAATCACGTTCAAAGATTCCGTTACATTGATACATAGGTACATAGATACACAAGCTAATAAAAGCGTGTTAAAAATAAAAAAACTTTCTTCATCTAGGTGGATAGTTTAGTCCTCATCTATCTTCCCTGACACTATTCCGAAGAAACGAGACCGAAGCGATGACAGCCCTGTTTTGATTCCACTCAATAACATCAGCTTTCAAGACCACTTAGCCACTTAAGCCGAAGTGTAAAGCAAAACTCTCGAAGCGAAATATTTTCACTAAAACATGTATTTTACAATTTTTACAAATCATGTCTTGTACGAGTCGGTAATTGAACCCGGGGACTTTCACTGTGCGAGCAAAATAATGGTTACTGCAACATACTATACGACGGTGAAAATTAGAAATTAACTTAGAAAACAAAAACGTTGTTGTCGTTATATACTATAACAGTTTGTAATGTGCTGTTATGCTGATGAGGGATTAGAATCTGATGCAGCGGTGCGGAAAGAAACGAAATGTCTAACATGTTAGTTAAATCTTGTTTGCTTAGTCTTACTCGGCATAACATTCATAGGTAAGATAAAAAAACTTTTTTACAAAAAAATAATACCGACTTCCAAATAAGAAAACTACTAAGTGAAAAATAACTTTATTTTTGGAAGACGGTGTCTTTCGTAGTTACCATTCTTTGCGTTATGGACACCGACTTCCAAAAATAAAGTTATTTTTCACTTTGTAGTTTTCTTATTTGGAAGTCGGTAGTATTTTTTTGTAAAAATGTTATTTAAAATGATATTTAAAATGTTTTTTTTTTTCACTTTTTAGTTGTACCTACCTAATAGGCAAGTTGTTTAGTAAGTTTCCAATAACGCCAGAATAGATTACCCGAATATCATGAAACTTGAACAAAACCGATCAGATCTGCTTACCCCTTAAGAGCGTACTGGCGTGATGTTATCTTATGAAATGGTTACAAATAAACAGACATGCGATTGCAGCAGTCCCGAGAGATTTGCCGTTATTTATTGAAGAGTTCTGTTGTATATCTTCGAAGTTCTTCATCAGATCTTCACCTAAAATGGGACCAATTTCGGAACATACTCTTTCAGACAAAAAAAGAATTTTCAAAATCAGCGACCACGAAGAAGACGATAACATTATTGATATTGGGATGGGGACTCGCGTCGTCTCATCGTCCAAAACAAAGTCAAAAAACCCCTGCTGGAGCAACAACAATGCTCTTCAAAATCCATACTCTCTGTCTGTCTGTTATCTTTTCCGATATGTATGAAATTTGGTACCGTGGAACCGTAAGTCATCCTTAAGGTTACACTAGTCAACGGCACGAACTATTTTGTGCGCGGGGTTAAAATGCATTTTATATCAACCGACAACACGTGCGGAAGAGATTGATGCTGTGATGAGCAGTAGGAAGCTAGTTCGCGTACGAATACACACTTTTGCAAATTTGTAGCGAAATGGATAATGATTTGGGACGAAACCGAGCACGCGAAAATTTATAAACAGACCTTTGGCAGTCTAGATATCATGAAAAAACGACTAAATCTATCTGTTCAAAATAAAATTATTTGCATTTTCCGTCTTCTTATGGTATTTATTTGCGCCCAAAAATGCGTTAAAATTAGGGTCGAAATGTGGAACTTTCGACGCTCATAACTTTCAAATATTTTCTTTTTTTACTTTTTTGCTTACAGGGCTAGATAATGATGAGACAAATTGATATCACTTTTCATTTTGAACGTACATCGTCAAACAGTGGAATAATCCCTAGACTAAGTTTGTATGGAAAAAAAATCGACTAGTGTAACCTTAAAGGAGCGGATAGGGAGGAAGTTTTTTAGTGCAGCACTAATGCTACGCAGTCGAATTCGTGGGTAAAAGCTTGCAAGCCAAAAACTTAAGTAACTAGAGCCGACTGAAATAAACGAATGTTAGAAGTAATCAAATACGCAGACAAATAGTAACATAGGCATTAAATGACCTCTAAATTCTCAAGAGTCAATTACTGAAAGTTTACAAGCACTACCGTGTCTTTGACAGGCGTGTATTAAAATTGATCGAAATTGCCTTCCCGGTAAACATAGGCTGCAATGATTTAAGGAAAACAACGAGGTTTTTGTCTAAATATATTATTTACATTATGGTTTTCGGATGTGCTATTCTTGTTCACATTAAACACGGTTCATTTGTCCGTTATGAGTTCAAGGTTCACGTAATAGACGATTACGTATGAAGTGTATGCGTTCGTGTTTCTAGTTTAATACTACATTGCTTCGTTAATTTCTGGGTGAATGGATTTCTTGTAGTCTCAAAGGATCAAAAGATCTGGGGTTTCTCGCGTTTCAGTCGAGAAAACAGTTCAAGGGCGCAATTTCACTGAAAGGCATTTGATGTAGGGTTTACCGCACTCAATAACATTCTTTGAATGACTACGAATGTCTCGATTTCGCACTCAAATCTCTGTTCACTGGAAGGATCTCTAGAAATTGGAGCGTCAGTAATTTTATAAACAGATTAAATTCTGCCTCGTTTTCCGCAGTAATCCTCTTCAAGACTACTCTGGTTTGCTTACTTGATCTAGAACCGCATTTTGATATTCATCGTTGTTACTTGAAAACCAGATGTCTACTTAGAGTACCCGCTATCTTGCTGTTGAATTGACCGCAACAGCTTTCAGGTTTATGTCTAGATATCTTCACAACTTTCGCCTTTATGTAAACAAATGCAGCTAATCTTTTCCGTTTCTCATTTCAACGTTTTGCCAAAATGCTTGGTCATAAAAACATTGCAAACAAAAGGCGGACTTTCACAATACAGCTTAGATTTGTCAGTACCTAACTTAGTTGCAAACATTCGCATCTGGTTTTTATATTTGTTCTTGCTAGCCATTTTGTATTTTCTCTGACCTTGTATTGTTCAGCCTCACTCAATCTATTTTCTCGGAAAGGTTTTTAAGGTCCGCTATTTTTTCCTTGCTTTTACCTGTCGTCTATAAATTAGATTTAGTAGACAAGGGTTAAGCTGTACGATTGCTCCGGAAAGGAGTTTTATTTTCTGGAGTTTCTAGAATTGAAACTCGTTCTATACTAGATCTAGATCGGGCTGAAGAATTAACATTAAAAGATAAAGATCTTGATGATCATGACAATGTAGCTGGGATTGGCTATGCGGAAACCAATGACATTGATGGCAATTAGCAAGACGATTGTTCAGCCATTATTTGAGTTGATTGATGCTACGTCGCATCTTCCACGTGGTTTCCTCCTTTTCTAGAAAGATCTGGTGTCAAACAACCTCTTCCAGCAGTATACTGACGTATGGTTTATGTACCAACTGATTTCCTATCGAGCAAATACCGTTTGACCTCGCATGACTGACATAAATCGTTCCTAAGCTGGCATTTATGTAGAATTTATACGTAAGATGTTAGAAAATATGACTGGAATAATCCCAAAACAAATCTAGGCATCTATCTTCAAGAACCCTGCAAATATTTTCTTTGAACATAAAGAAATCAGATATGTTTTTGTAAAGAGAGAAGAATATGTAATTTGGCTCCATTCAAAGAGTCCATTTCTCTATCGATTTTATTTGACCTTATATAGTCTTTGGTAAGCTTTCATGTAACGTGTAGGGCTATGCAGTGAGCACTGCTAAATTAACCCTTAATACACGAATTTATAAACTCCACAATGGTCACATATTGATTAGAATTCGAACCATTGACTTGAACGAAGAAGAACCAGATTAAGGATTTTCTATACTTGTATACATTATGTATTGTCCTACATAATGCTAATCCCACTGCTGGGAAATGATCTCACCATAGCCTTCCACTCTTCGCGGTGTTTTGACTTCTCCAGACAATCTCCCGTAAACGCTTCTTTCATTCAGTCGTCACGCTAGCGTTAAAAATCGGGAGTGATTAAAACATTTGTGCATTATAGTTTGTTTTCAGGTAGATTCTACTTCCCGGAATCCCTCAAATCCTTTGGCATCGCGAAGTAGCTTATTCTTGGCACAGAGCGATGTACATTCCAAACGTTAAATTCCCGGTGTTAAACTCTTCCGGTAGACTGTTGTTAAGAGCAGGTTAACCACAATAGTTCGAGTTGAAACAATCTATCGAAGCCCTAGTTGTTGGGCTATTTTCGTTTTATAGTATAGAAGTGACGTCAGAAGGGAGTTAGGAAACACTCAATGAGAGCATTGCTATTTCAATGCTCTCTAGTACGATAGGAGATGCTCTAAGCCTTGAATCGATCTCTGGATAGATTTCAAGCTGTTGAAAATCAGCTATTTTTCTTGGAAAACAATTGGTATGGCTTGATTTAAATTTGATTTTCTTTTAGCTATATAAGGAATCGCATAAGTTTTATTCGCCTTTAAGTTTGTCAAGTGAAAATTGCTATGACTACTTTCCATTCGATTCTTTATGGGACTTTTTAGTATCTATTAACTCCACATTATACTACTAATAATGTAACTTTCGCAGAAGCGGCGTAACAAAATAATGACCCTTTAATGCGTTAATTAATAGCTACTTCTTTCACAAGACCGCAAAGTTTTCTCTAGCGAGAGTAATACTTATATTCCCAGATCATCAATCTCAAAGCTGGCACCCAATATGGCCATTCATGCAATCTTCTCTTCACATATTAACACGAGTTCTGCAATATCGATTGCGGTTAGTCTCTGCAATCAATAAGGGTGATAAGGGACTGGGCGGTTGGCTCGCGATCGACAAACCGCCGTGCTTCAGACTGTCTGACAAGTCCAATTGCCTACAACTGCCGAGCGTCTGCTGTCGAATTGATTAAACCTGATTAGAGCAATATTTATCGGATTCGGTTCGGAGTTGTAAAAAGAAGGAGATGATAGGAAAATAGTATAACATTTATTCGACACAGACACAACAGAAAAAAAAACAGATTAAAAGAGATGAATAGTAAAAACAAGTATAATCACATTGCATTAGTAGAGATGTCTTTTCGGAGAAGATCTAAATGTAGTTCGATTTTTCAGTCCACAAATGGCCTTCAGTAGCTAGTCAACAACTTGACGTACCGTGAAATGACGTAGGTACCGTTTGTATGCGATTATGAGACAGAGGAGTTGCGACCGTGGCATTAGGACACGCGTCTGACAGAGTCTGACTGCCCCGTGAGTAAGGTGCCTTAGACCTTTATTACTTGCTGCAATTAGCATAGTTCTAACCGCCGGTGCGGCTTGATTAGCGACTTTTACCTACCTCTAGGGCTTGAATGTTCATTTATGAGCTACTTTGTAGCCTATATTTTGTACCGTATTTAATAAAGGTATTCGTGGAATTCTCTCTCTAGATTTCTCGAAGCTGTAATTATATTTTTACTCGAACACAAATATTTAGTCTCGGAACAAGTATTCAGGTCAAACAGAATTACTCTTGCTGATCTGTAATCCTCCTTTTACGTGCTCGTATAACGAAGGTAGGTATGTCAAGAACACGGAAGGTCTTAGGACCTACTCCTATTTCCTGTTTTGTCTCCCTAGTGACGTCAATCGTTAGGAAGATCATAAGGATACAATTGATGATATACCACACGGAGGCCCGGGTAATGTCGTTAGTAATGCTCTTGTGGTTGTGTAGGACGATCTTTGTAAATGCTATAGGATTATGAACGCTTTCAAGGCATAACAATCATCTATTCATCGATTCTACATGGGTTTATTTATGATTCGAAGTTATACGGAGAGAAGACGTAGATATTGAAATTGTACATAACATCAGGCCTGTATTCTTCGAAGACTAAGGCTAGGGTTTGCAATCATAATTTTCCAGTTATGTTTAAGTCCCTTGTGATGAGGAGGAGTCTATTGACATCAATCATCATTATCCATAGCGCGACTTCGACCACTGCTGAGCATAGCCCTTTCTTTTTTTGCCAATTCATACGTTCCTCTGCCAGTTTCATCCAGGTATTTCCCCCTCAATGGCAAAAATCTAAATCAAAACATTTTTAATTCAACTAAACCTTATATAGGTACTTTTGAATTTTCAAACAAAATAAGAATCTAGTTGCACATTCGCAAACGTCAGTAGGTCTATATGAAGAAGAACTCCACGGACACTTTTTTCCATCAGTTTTAATTACATTTACCTATTTGGTTACATCATTCTTGTTGAAGAATACATTATGTGAGAACGATGTAAAAAGATGAGCACGTAAGAGAAAAAGAAAAAAGAAAAACAATTAAAAAACACAGTAAGTACGTAATTAAAAGCAGGCAGCTAAGTTGTGACCAACCCCTACTGATGGCGCCCGTTCACGAACATGACGCATGGATTGGCAACACTCTCCTCAACCATCATAAAGGGAACCCAATGATCCAACACACATGCCATTAAGTTTATACAATACAAATATATTCATAAAGTCTTCAGCAGGTTCAACAATACTTCAAAACAATAATATTCTGTTTATCACTTGTGTTTGCGCCGGCAATAATGCCAATCACCATCAACCGGGCAAAATCCAGAATCCGGAGCTTGCAACGGAGATTTTGCGATTGCACAATCTCTTCAAATTCGTGAGATGCGCATCAGCAACGCTGAATGGTTTAACTTACACCAACGTCATCCTTACATAACTCGTCCTTGCTTAGGTGACGTCACACATTCCCACGCACACCGCTGATTGTTTTAACATGAGCAACAGAATATCGATTATTAACAGATAGCAGATTATGATCCTATCGTTTATTTAACGATCGTGTAAATTGTCCTACATAGAATAGAAGTATTGGAGGAAATTTTCCAATATTGCGCATGTTTTTGCTGTCCGTAAATTATTCGTGGAATTTCAAGGCTCTTTGTATTTGACCTGACAAAACTGTTGATATTTTCAAACCTGTCTGTGAGGTCAGGTCTATTATTATAAAATTCCATCTTAAGTTATTCAATAACGAGATATTTGTTTACTAATTTAAATGATTATGCAGTAGTCACCTTCGTTTCTTTCGCATCCGGAACATGTTTCTGGCTTACTGCCAAACCCCTTTCTTCCGTAAGGAACATGCTTTGAACTATGTATGATTCAGTCTGTAGCATTAACTATTTAGTTATTCTGTGGTACCGGTAAATGTCACTCGTAATCCTTAACCGTGTAATTTTGTACGACCTTTCCGAAAATCAATGTCATACTGAGTTTCAGTTTGGTTATTGTTTGCAAGCAAGCGTTTCTTGCATTCTTATCGCTTTTCAAGTTCGTCTACCGCTAAGCCGTCCGACGCCTGATCTGCCTCAGTTATTGTTGATTTCATCTTCAACCCAATTTTACTTTCGGTTGTGTCTTCTAGTGGCATTGCCTGTGTCTTACCGTCTTTACACACTTCACTGGTGTCAAAAGATGCGTTAATACTAACCCGATTAAGTTCTTCAAGAGATTATCCGCTTACCGCCAACATAACACGATCCATCAAAGCTGTCTCGTTACATTTTCATTTAATTGCTAGAAAACGTAATGGTTAGTGTATGGTGTTGTCTTATCAAACAGTTTAATCACATGTTTATCGACCGTGTTATTCTGATATGTATCTGCAACTGCCGACAGTGCACCCGAAGTGTTTTTTTTTTAGCATTTACGTACGGATTTTTGGTTTTTCTTTTGCCAACATTTGGAGTGGGAAAGAATTTTTTGTGTAATTATCTATCTGTCTCGTTGATCTTGTGGTCGAGACGCTAGTGCTGGTCGGGCAAAGGGCTATTGGGTTTCCATCTGGCGTTACTCAGCAGCAGATCGGAGTCTGAATTTGTGCCCGCTTGATGACAATAAGTTCGCCCCTTATCTGAATTGAATATAACTGCCGAAATGTCGATGTATGTTCTGTTAATGTTTGCCTAACATCTCGAAAGGCAAATTTCAAACATTACAGGTATGTATTTATTATTTTATATGTATTGGTTTGATAACTCTTTGTTTTATTTTCAAGTACAGTTGCAACGACAAGTTGTGCACTGTTGAACATCGGTCTTCCCCATTAATCGTTGCAGTTAATGATCCCAAGGGGACAACGCTATAATCACCACGGTTGGCGGCATTCGCTAAATGCGACATCCGAAATTGTAACATAGTGGTGTTTTAACAGTTAGCTCTTGTTAAGTAAGCCGTATTACTGAGTTCTCCGAAAAGTCTCAGCTATACAGATTTTTTATTCTTCTTCTTCCTTCCCTGGTTCCATTATTTGGGGTTGGTCAATGTAGTAGTCGAAATCGTATTTAATTTATAAACAATATTCCTAAATTTTTCGTCCTGTTCTATTGAAAAGTAGAATTCAGAAGCCTGATCATTTCTAAAATAAATAGTTTTGCAGAGTATCAAGTTAACACTATATCCTTAAATTAAACGAATTTAAAACTTTTAGTTAGCAACAGCAAAAATTGTTTTAACCCACAAAAACACGTTTTCTCACTAAATCGGTCATTATCGTATTGATCAGCACACGTTTATCAGAGCACACAATAGTAGGTACATCAGGTGACCGGGTCAGCGTTACATAAGTGCTCTATTGTCAATGAGGTCATGCGTCAACTCGTGAATTACGAGGCGAATACTATATGCGTGTGCGCATGTTTGTTTATGCCTCTTCTAGTATTGTTTTTTTTCTATTGAAATGATAATGGTTTTGTTATAAGGATCTATGACATTTGCGTGTTATGTAAGTCATCTTCGTATCGTTGTCCCTTATGGGGTCGGCGCAACTCGTTTCTTCTTCAATACCGTCCTTTCAACTGACACGCTATCTCTGATTCCCTTTTCTTTCATATCACATGTTTTGTAGGTACAACACGGTCAAAATAACTGCACATTGACTGTCATCGACTCCTCTCCCGCCTACCCGCGCGGCTCCCCGCGTTCGTCTCGTGCGCCAATAGCGAGATTCGAACTTCAGAGTGACGTGACAGCGCCAACTGCACAGTTATTCGGAACGAGTACTTTAGCACTATAGTTATTTTCAATAACGTACGTTTTTTTATTTTCTTAATTCCTTCGCTCTTGAAAGAGCGGTCGTGGTTACAATGGATTTTGTCTAATCGTTGGTTGGTGTTATTGCAACCCGCCTCACGACCTCTCTCCATCTGTTTCGGTTAGATGACACTCTGGCGCATTCATTTACAGGAGCTTCAACCTCAAGTTCAGTTTCAGACTTGTCAAATGTTATTATTATGATCTGATCTGAGTCAGTAAATTATATTTTTCAAGCTTTTTTGTTTTTCTTGATCTCGTTCCCAATATCCAACTACATTTGAAAAGAAAGGTCCCCAACATGACTGTTAGAGAAGAGCAAATTCAAAAGGGTTACTTTTATTTTCGGAAGTTTTATCATAAACCTGAAGATAAGTTAAATAACATGATATTTTCGTTCATCATGATGACAACATTGTGAAAACAATAACTAAAGACCCAGATAACGGACTTTGCGATGTATATATCACACAAATGTATTACACGCGAAATTTTTTGAGGTTGGGTGAATGTTTGTTACTCTTTTACGCAAAAACTAGTGATCAGATTTAGACGAAACTTTACAGTAATATAGCTGATACATCAGAACAAGACATAGGCTATATATATAATTAGCAATAATATTGGGCGAAGTACTAATTCCTCGCGGGCGAAGCGGCGGGCTGTCGCTAGTAACATTTATTTTCGAACTATCATCATGATGACAACATTGTTAAAACAATAACTAAAGACTAAGATAACAGTCTGCAATTTAATAAATAAATCAAATCAAAAAATTCTTAACACCCTACTTTTCACTCTCAACAAATGTTTACCTTATAAGAGCTTTATTTATGTTGCCCATCCATTACATTGAGTAATATAATTTGTTAAAACTACCGTCGTAAGTGGGTTTTAACAGGAACACATTATGACGCAATTCGTGAAGTAGTTGTCACTTACGTATTATTGCTGGAATGATTCATTGGTGTTATAAACATTTATTTCTCAACCTATAGAAACTCCAGCAATCAATAGATCAAGAAAACAATAAGATTTATCTGACATCGTACTCATAAAGGTTATCAATCGCAGGAGACAGACGTGTGTGTGCGTGCTTCACCGTCGACCACATCATCGCTTACCATCAGGTGACATATTGGTCAAGCGCGAGCCTATCACCAATAAAAAAATAAAGAAAAACGAAAATCTTCATAACATCAGTGATGGTACATTTAGATTTTATCGATGACGTTCTTCACGAAGGCCAGGTGCGTAGTACTCTTAACCGGTGTGCGTGGATGAGAGGTATGAACGTAAAAGAAGGAAAAGACACACTCCTTTTGCTGGGGACCGTAGCAGGTGGCGCTCTGTAATTTCTGATATGGGAAAAAGGCTTGTGTTTATGTATGTATGTGTCGTTTCTTTGTGCTCCAGCCTCTAAACCCAGAAATCGAATTCGAGATTAAAAATGTAAACATAGAAATATCATTATCAAAGTGACAGTTCAGAGGTAGTCAACATTTCCCTAGAATTTCGTGTTTTTGTTTTGTCATCAATTTGTGATGTCATCAGATCCCACACGTCGCTTTCAAATCCCATTTAACTCTTAAACTCAAAATACAACAACTAATTTACGTCGAACTATTTAAAATCAAACATTCGTAGCTAGAGGGAGTCCTACAAAAATACACACGGCGGGCATCAAAAAAAATATTTAAATTAATGACAGTTCAAAGGTATTCAACATTTCCCTAGTAATCAAAACAAATTAAGTTTTTTTTTTCGCTAAAGCAGCGTGTCAAAATTAAAAATATGATAGCCTAATATTATAAGTAAGGTAAACGAAATGAAAATAAAAGATTTATATTGTTTCGACCAAGTTGCTCACGTGTTTATTTAAAATTAGGATTTTTATAATACTAGCTGACCCGGCAAACTTTGTTTTGCCATAAAAACACCAAACATTCTACCCTACCCTACCTACCTAACCTAACCTACCTAAAAATAAAAAAACTTCTCATAAACCAACTACTAAATAGTCCGAACAAAGCCTAAACATTTGGTTTGCATAGGTGAGCCCGTTCTTGAGTTATAAAATTACAACGAAAAGTGGCATTGATTTATATATATATATAGATTATGATTTCTTCACTTTCTGTTCATAATTGTCAGGAGAAGGTTTGTGTGTAAGAAAATTCTCATTTATTTCATTAGTAAAAAGCACTCATGCAAAGCCGAGGCGTTTCGCTAGTTGAAACCACAAAATGAAGTCCAAATGAAGACCACTGCCTTATTGCCAGTAGTATAAAAATAATTTGCACGATTTTATTTCCAATCAGTTATATTATATTCTTGGATCCTAGTTTACGTCACTTTAAAGTTGAAAACTGTGTGCAATATTATATTTTAACTGTTTAAGATATGTATATTATAATCAATTTTAGCACAATATTTTCGTACTTTTCGGCAAACTGCACAATTAAAGTTATTGTTTAAATTTGGCAACAATTTTGTTTACATTTTTGATCTCGAATTCGATTTCTTAGTATAGAAGAGTTGCTTAACGTTAAACTGAATCTCTTAGACTTAAAATGGTACCGAATTTGAAAGAAAACAATGCCATACTTGTGACGCGTGTACCTATCACGTTTTGTCCAATCAATTCCATGACATTTGTCTTCTTACTAGTGCGTGTTACACCTGCTGTTCTCTTATTTAATGACAGTTACACTGGACTGTAAATAAATGATTTGACCGAGATCGATTTCAATATCGCTCAGTGAACTGTCTGCCAAAGTAACTGCATCGACAATTTGACATCGATCCTTCAAACCAACGTCAAATTATACCTTCACCACTTTTTGTCTTACCTTTCGGTCATCGATCATTCTGTTCGTATTACCTTCACCATTGACTGCTAAATTAGTGACCCCGTCATGACCACTTGACCTCCTGATCTTTGCAGTGTTCATATTTCTACTCAATGACATGATAGATAAAAATAAATTGTTTGTAAATTCTGTCTTAACTTTCAATTCGAGAATGGAAGTGGTCTAGGGGTCTTTAAGTCAAGAGTGAATAGGGCAAGCGTGCTTCACGTCGACCACATCCATTGCTAACCATCAGGTGAGATAGTGGTCAAGCGCGAGCCTATAAATAATAAAAAAGATAAGATTTATTAGACAGACAACAACACAATAGCAACAATCACAAAGTTACAGAGAGGAATAGTAAACAAAAAGTGAAATCAAAGTTCAAAAATTTGTTCGTTCGTAAATTTGTTATGTCTTCAGACCCCACACATCGCTTTCAAATCCCATTTAACTCTTAAACCCAAAATACAACATCCAATTTACGCCGAACTACTTAAAATCTAACATTCATAGATAGAGGAGTCCTACGAAAATACACACGGCGGGCATCAAAAATAATTTTAAAATTAACTCTACGGCCCATGCCTCAAGGAGTAGACAAAAATAGGGAGACCACTTCCTTCAGGACTTCTCGAATAACGGATTAGTTATGCACAGACGGGACACTGCTGATGGAGTTGTTGTTTGTGACTAATTGCGAAGGTCTTCCAATTTTCTTGATTGGAAAAGATCCTTCCAGCTGTATATCAGTTAAGATAGGTGTCGAAGATAATATAGACTGTATAATAGTACCCTTCACTGATATAATTGCCAGAGACGGTAGGCAATGGCACAAATCATACCAGAACCTAAACACTAAATTATTCTGGTATTCTATTCCCAATGCCAGAAAAACTTAACTCAATACAAAACTGTCTAATTTATTGTTTTGTTTTTTTTTTATTCCTAATCAGCCTGTCCTTGACCCCTTTATTTTTATTTCATTTACTTGATTATGTTCAATTTCTTTGCAGGTAAATCATACGGCAGTAAGTACACTTGAATTCTCAGTTCTGCTAGTGGATTGTCTTGCTCTGTGGCCGCAGTGTGGCTTTAAAGTGGCTCGTCTGAGCCGCTAAGCCGGCTTTCCGATTGACTACGTCGATACAATGACGATATAAAACACCGCAGAAGCTGTAGCAATGTTTCTATTGTTGGTTTATATATATAGAGAAGTTTCGCTACCGTGACTAGTTGTAAATTTGAAGTAGGAAGTGCGATATTGTTCAGATACTGATTCTGTGTTTATTGGCATAGCTGAAGTTGTAGCTTATGAAATTGACGTGTTTTCGTTGTGTTGTGGTGAATTTCTAGTGCGTATTTGTGTTAAGCTCAATATTAATACGTTTGAATATAAAGTGGGTGAACAAAATAAACTAAGTGAATGAACGGTAAACAGAAGGCAAATGGCGTGAGTTAGCGTGTTCTATGCTACCTAAGTGAGACAGTCAATGATCATAGACCAATTGAAAAAGAAAGCTTAAAATCAAGAAAAATAAACACCAGAGATGGGCTGGACTAAACAGAAATCAGACGACTTCAAACCACTGGTAAGCAAAATAAGAAATCTGGTACACTATCTAGTCCATTAGAAATAGAAGTGCTGAACAAAACGAAAACTGTAAAACATTTAATAAAAACTTCAAATGCATTTCACAAGAGAAATCCGGTTAAGGAATTTGTTACTAATAGAATTGTAAAATGTGAGCAGAGAGTTTGTAATGCAAATGTTTTAAAACTCACTTTGAATGCAGAGGCATGGTGCAGGCATCTATGTAACGAACATCTATTTGTATTGGTTCAACGCAAACCAGATAACATGAATTTAGACCGAGATAAAAGAAAGTGACTCAAGGACGCTCAAAGAAATTCGCAAACGTTTACTTGAGCATTTTATTTCGTTTTTGTTGAATTTTCTGTTCGTTTTTAATTCATTAGGTCATGTTTGCTCTTTTTTATGAGTTTACCATGTTAGATACGGTTTTACCATTTTATAAAATCTTTAACGTTAATTTTGCTGATGAGAGAGAAGTTTACAAAGTTTGATTTTCCTTTTCATCATAATTATTTGACTAGCGACTCGCCCCGGCTACGCACGAGTCAAATTATATGCACAAACCTCCGCGTTTTTCGCTCTTTCTATTACTGAAAACCGTAAGAAAATCCAAGAGGTGAACAGCTACTTTGTTTTATACTATTTAGTGAACAGGCAACTCAACCAAGACTAGGGAAGTGTTAAAACAACTGCAATAATAATTAAGCATGAAGAATCAATGAAGACAGACAATAATGAGCATACAAGGACGGACAGCCGTCTGTCCAAAATTAAACAACGAAATATCTTCAAGCAAAGTCGAGTAGTGTAATTCGGTTTTTCTATCTAAAATTTCTTATTCTTTCTATTCAGAAGCAGTCCGGAGTATGTTCTTGTGCCCGGATGCTGGATGGCAATAGGCTCGTCTCCTACTACATGAGATTTAAACATAACTGGTGAAATGTGGACGTAAAAAAAAAGTACTACAGATGCACCTTTATCGTACCTTTCAGTGAACACAGGCGTGACATGTAATGTATCTTCTAGAAAGAATAGAAGAAAACCAAGTTACACTATCTTCACAACATTGCTTTCATATTGCAGTAGCCCAAAAGATAGTGTATGACGTGGCTTCAACGTCCATAAGTAGAAAACATTGTTCACTTATCTTTTGTTTCACCGCATAAGTTGGCACGACACCCCGCAGATAAAGTCTACTCAAGATACAAGTTATGACGTCTGCGATATACAGCTGGCGGCGAAATTTCTTGTTGTATGAAAAGGCCTAAACTGGAAGGAGTTTAATAACTTGTCCGGATTTGGGCTTGTAAAGGAAGGTCCAGCAAATCTTAATGAAAAAGGAAATGAAATAGACGAAGATTAACACATCTCAAGTTTACCTGTTGGAGAAAGTCATCCAGATATTTCACATCGATATAGAAAAGTAATGGCTCCCATTTGGGCTCATGAAAAAGAAAATGAAGTAGCCAAAGATTCAGTCAAGTTCGCTAGGGAGAACACGAAAAAGACTGACATAGAACTGCTTAAAAATGCCGCATTCTTGACTCCATCCAGCCGACACTTTACCGCAGTCGTTCAACCCTTGTGGGCGTAGTTGGTATCCATATTCACGTATCGCACTACGATTCGATGTACAGACACGAACACAAATAACTTACACTAACGCAAAATTCCAAAGCAATGATCTCGTGGAAAGATTTGATGAGTTAGACTCGGGTTTCAAGTGTACTACATTCGGAACACCATGCAATTAATTGCAACTGATGGAAAGCCGTGGTTAAAGTCTACGATGGAATGAACAAACCCAGAAGCTGCTTATTCACTCTTGCTTTGAAAGCTGACGGGTTATGAACAATGGTAGGAAGCAATAATGCTGGCAGAGAGTTCCACACTTTGGCGGTGCGCTTTTTATATGTGATCTCTCCGGCCGTGTCCGATTGCCGTACCATGAGAGGCCTTAGTGCGAGTTTTTACTCACGCTTAATCGCGTTAACGTAAACGTCAATTTGTATTGATAAGCGTCGTCTGGTAACGGTAAGGAGAAACCTCTTTTTTGAATCCATTTGACATGAGAGAAGTAAGTACGTTAAAAAACTCGGAAAAAGCACACAGATCAGTGGTGAAAAAGGGATTGCATCTGTGTTTGCAAACGCACTTGTTTGTGCACTATAATATTCTCCGCGCCAATGGGTAGTCTCTGTTGAGATTGGGCCTTCGTGGATGAAAATTTATCAGGAGGACTATTATTTATGTGGAGGAGAAGCGCTATATGCGACTTGTCAGTATATCGACCAAGTGCCGATATCCTGTAGTACGTCTAAGTCCGGTAGTGATAATCTTTTGTTGTTACGTATTTCTGCTCTTCACTGTACACTATATAACGTTTACGTACATCGTATAGTTCACGTTTTGTTGATATTACGCGCTTGCTTCCGTTTTTAGAATGTTTTGCTGTCGTCATAACTGTCTGTGTTTATTGTGCTTTGGCTTTATTTTGTGCTTGCATTCCTGGCTGTGTGTGAACTGGCGAAAGACGGTGGAACTTTCTCTGTGTGGGTTTTGTGAATGTTTTGTTATGGAGACGTGGTTGCAGATGAGAATAATATTTTTTTATTGTTGATTGGCTGACCACTATCTCACCTGATGGTTAGCACGCTTGCCTAGATGTTATCTATTCACTCTTGACTTAAATACCCCCAGATTGTAGGTTTTGGTAAACAGTATTTTATCGCAGTAGTAGTATTGAATTACTGCGATACTGGTAAATGCGATTATGGGTTTAGACAGGGACCGCTAATTGGACCTGTTTTATTTAGAAGCCTATGTTCAAGCATATTCTCTTTCGAGCAAGATTCTCATTCGCCTTAGTAATCCCTAATGGATAAAACAGGTGTAATTTCGCACACCCACGTTGCGTACGTGACGGTATTACATCCCACGTGATAAGGGACGGTCTGATAAGACAAGAGATTTGACAGGCGCAATTTAAATTCCGAAACATATTGGCAATGTTGATGGTGAAATTCCGATTACATTTTTTGTAGAAATTCCAAAAACAAGGCTTTCTCGTTGCATAAGTTGGCTCAAGAAACGCTGAATAGGATACACTTGTGTGGGATTTATATCGAAAGCCACTAAAACAACAAAAATTCTGTTTGTTTTGACGGCCTACGTATAGTCAATATAAATTCCGCAAACCGATTCTGAGCAAACAAGATTGTTTAAAAATCAGCGGAATAATTAAGTAAGGATTACAAACAAAACTAATGTCTGAAATAACTTTTTCAAATTAAAAATAATGTAACAATCTTTTTAGCTTATCGTGCATTGTCATCCAAACAAAACAAGTATGAAAAACTTCAACTCAATTCGTTCTGAATAACTGCTTTAAAACTCAGTTGCAAGATTTTACCCACACATACAAGCAAGGCAAGTTTAATAAAAGCTTGTAAAAATAGATAAAATTCTATGGCTAACAATTAATTTCTACCTTGGTAAATCTCTCGGAACTCATAAAAAGCCGAATTAAATCAACACTAAAAGTTTGATCTATAAATATACCGAACAAGTTCTATACGCAAGCGCAACCTAACCGAATCTCGGCGCATTTTTCAGTGAACATCAAATGGAAGTCGGACTTCCTGCTTCTCTTATTCTTTTAAGTGGTTTAATACTTTCATGGAACGATATTTTATAAAGATCCTTTGCCCAAAATAGTCTGCCCGAAAAAGAAATAATCGATGCGTTGGTCTATCGTCAGATGTAGGTCCAAAACTCTTTTCAAAATGGTAATGAAACATGTTTGTGAATTATCAAGTAATAAAGTACTGTTAAAATTCCTTTAGTCAAGTCCCCGACCCTCAAAATGGAACCTGATACCGTCTTTGGCAACTGTGGGTAGAACACTTTGTCCTGAGGGGTTTAAAAGCATTATGGCGCCGAAAAGGAAAATAAAAATGTCACTTAAACAAGCCGTTTTTAGAGTATTTCGGTGCCGAAGACATGACACTGACATGGTTGGCAAATTAGGTCGGTGTGCGAAAATAACGTGACGTTTACCATGTGTCTGATAATGACCTTGAAACGGTAGAGTCTTTGTATGCTAATTACCTTGATGTTTTGGAAGAGCGCTGATGAGGCAATGCTATAATTTTTTACGATGTAATCATTAGCGATAGAACTATAAATAAATATTTTGTATAAGACTGGAAAAACTGTAACGTTATGAAGGCAGAAAAATATACCACCAAATATTCTACTAAACAGTGACAAAAAAAGATTTAATACAGCATTTACGACCCCATACCTCGCATGTCAGCTCATTATATCCGACATTTTTCGCCGCATTGTTCCATTTCTCTCACGAACATTCGTTACCCGTATTCAGTATTATTCAAAACATGTGATAAAAAGATGCCGTGAATATTTTGCATTAATAATGTTGTTTAAACGACGCTCGTGGCGTGCCAAGCCATCCGAACGAGCGATGATGCATACTTCCTGTTGTTCCGAATCTTGGAGACATCCATTTAAGACATACTGGTTACTGGTATTTCGTACCTTGTTGCTGCTTGGATTCAGAGGCCTTTGTCGGGTCCTGTAACGAATAGGGCCAAGGCCAACCCATCCTCAGCCATTTATCTTGGAATAATGGATTATGCGGCAGAGGTGGGGGCATTCACCTGTGCGTTAATAACGTGCTAAGTTCATCTATCAATGCCCGTCGACTGTCTTGTGTGGAGATTACTTGCAATATCTTACAATGTGTAGGCGGAAGAGCATTGTAAGTTCTAATCTGTCTTAGAATATGTTAATTATGCCTACGTTTTATTCCTAGTTATTGCGGGTTCTCTCAAACAAAATAGTTTGTATCTTTTGTCAAGCCCTTCCTACGTTCTTCTAATCTTCGTCTTCTCTCACTTGTTGCTTCTAAGATCGTCTCCTATCTCATCAGATTATCTTGTCAACCGGTTCTATCTGTCTTGGTGGATGTAACGCGTGTTTAGTCTTATATTGTTTGCGAAGCCGCCGGTGCTGGATCAGCGATTGCGTCCGGTCAAGCTGAACGGAGATATCGGCTTACGCCCGCTACTTCCTTATCAGGCCCTTGGACGCTTTTTGTTAAGTGATTCACTGGGGATTTATTCGTACCAGTTGGGATTTTGATTACGCAATTTATATTGTGCGTTAAAATGGAGGGCTATGTCTACTTGTGAGATCATGGTTTATTTGGAGACGGCTTTTTACAGCTGGTAACGCTTTCTCAGAATGGATCGTGGCGCCCTGGCATATGGTTTAGCTTCCAGATGACATGCCCTATTTCAAGCAAGTGATACACACTTTGATGAAAAATCAAAGAATCATTAGTTCAATGCGCGTCAGTGTGTCGCTGCGGGGTGCCAACTGAAAACCAGCACTGGGTGTCTGACGCCTAGCAAATACCGAGTTGGTAATGCTTTCGATATGGACACGCTCAGCACGATATTTGTTTGTTCTTTTTTTGTACTATTGTTCTCTTTTACTTTGTACTGAGTACGTGTCGTATAAATCGATTCTATTATATTAAAATTCAGCATAATTTACGTCTATCCCAGACATTGGGCTATCAGGTTCTTTTTGAGGTTCTTGCTCCAAAAGTATATCGAATTCGATTCACCTCTATATTGCAAGTAAAACTAATGTCACTGTGGTATTTATTGTTGATTATTTATGTTTGTGAATACTTTAAGCATATTTTCATGTCTAGAAATAGAAATTATAGCTATTGACTGGTCATTTTCTCACTTATGTGTCACTGACTGGAGAAAATTGTGACCAGAGTGCTCTTTAAATGGCAATCTAACGGCTTGCCAGTTTGCACTACTTAGGAAGACTAGAAGATTTAAGCTTGCTTTCATTGGTTCCGTAATATTTTCTGCTATGTTGTTTAGGTCTCGACACAAGTCCATGTCATAGCTCAGATCTTGTAAATAGTTTACCGTAATTTTTTTCTGTATTTTTGTAACCTCTAACAGTCCTTAAAGTCTCCTTTAGAATGCTCTAGCAGTCTTAATTTGTGTATGGAAATTGACTAAACATTAAAGCAATTGACGCGATGACTTGCGAATACTAATGAAGATCATAGGGCACAAATAGGCGAGTAATTGGCTACAAACAACCTTGAACTCATTGTATTAGGGATTATTTTCGAGATTACTTCTCAACTTCTGTTAACAAAAGAACCCTTGAGATTCTGTAAAAAGTTTTCGTGCGCCGCGGACATCGATCTCGCGACTCTTGACGCAGGGACTTCAAAATCATCTTTAAAACAACCTTGAACTTCAATATTATTCGACCTTGGCCAACCTTGGCGTCATTGGTCATTAGTGGTCAAGGTTATAGAGCTCATAGTAAAGTTACGTTTTAATATTTTCTGTGTTCATGTCACATTGTATGTGGATTCTTGTCTTCTCATTAGTCTTGAAACGTAGTGTCTTGTCAGTACTAATAATAAAGTAATGACTAGTACGAGTATGGACAATAGAGGCTACATAAAATCTATATAGTACATAGTTATTTGAATTCGCAGTCGATTTGTTCACAATGCTTCCATTTAATCTTATTTAACACAATCTCGTATTTTAGTGCCGTTTGGCGCAGATATCGTTGCAATGGACGCCAAGTTTTGGCACTGGAGAAGACCACGAATGCAGATATTTATGCTGGAGTTACTTCCAACACACATACACACGTCTATATCATAGTAACATTGACATACTATTTCGGTCACCGACATTTTTTGTTTTAATAGGCTCGCGCTTAAGGGCCTACATACGCTTTAGTGCCGTAAAACGGTCACTTTCTAAAGCATACTCCTTAGTAACGGCTAGGTTAAAAGGTTTGATAAAAATATATATTTCTTATTGATTCATGTACATAATTTTGAATAAAAGGATTTTTCGTGTAACTAATAGTTTTGCTTTAAAAAAAAACTTAATAACACGATATTTTTTCGCAATTTTTTAAAACTCATCCAAAACGACTTCAATGTTTAAAAAATATTTTTACACGGAAAAGTGGATGGCTGGAATTTCTTCATAACTAACATAGCATATGTAAATCAAATAATATTTTGCAAACAAAACTGATCAAAAGGAGGTTCAATATTGATATTTTTGCATCGAGCGGGCGCACGGCTAGTACTGCGTTAACATTGGGGCGTATATAGCGCCTTAACTACTATCTCACCTGGTGATAAACGTTAATGTGGTCGACGACGAAGCACGCTTGCCTATAAGTAATAATAAAACGATTTGATTTTTTCAAATTATGTCCTTTTATCATCAAGTCCTTCCAATCAGTATCGTCCTCCCAACTTGGGAAAGGGTTGAGCAAGGACTATTAATGTAAAACCGTGAAACATGTTTTGGACTGGATTGGGGTGTTCATTGATGAAGGGGAACACGCAACCAGGGCATGGCTAATGAGAATCCTACATAATCTCAAGACGAAAGCCATGATTCATGCGGGAAACGTTCTTATGTTGTTCGTATTGATAATCTCAATGAAATTGTGTTAGGGCTAAATAAATTGTGTCTGCGGATAGGCTGGAAATGCTGGATAGTTGCATTGGTTTTTGTGATATGTCATCATCATCATCATACCAGTCGAAAGACGTCCACTGCTGGACATAGCCCTCCCCCAAGCATCAGCCAAATTGACCGGTCCCCTAAGTCTCGCTTCCAGCGGACTCCCGCCACCCTCACCAGGTCATCTCTCCACCTGGTAGGAGGCCTTCCAACGCAGCGTCTTCAGGTTGGTGGTTGTGATATGTGTCATGAGAGAAATTGTTGAATTCATTCGAAGATGGATATGCTTCAGGAGGTGGTCTGTGTGTCTCATTTTTTGTGATGCATAGACCCGTTCTTCAGTCCTTGGAAATGTACTTCCTTACATCTGTATACGTAATAGGGCAAATGTGAAGATGTTCGCTCCTTTTAGCATGTGTTATGTATGATGTATTAAGTTAACCTTTTCAGCGCCTGCAACGCGGATCCACGCGAGACACAATGGCTTTTTATTTCTTTCAGTACGGTATATGATTATTTCTTCAAGTGCATATCCCAATTAATGAAGGGTGACATCTCCCACTCTTCAGAGCATATACTCTCTTTACCTGAGTAGTATCTTGATGATCAATAAATTAATAGTCAAGAAGATTATTTGCAACAAAAACAGAGCCCCGGACCAAGTACCTAATATCAGGCAGGCGCAATATTAATGCCATTTGTAAAGAGCATCTTGGATCTGGCAAGATTAATCCTAGTCTTGATGTAATGGTTCTTGCTAAATACACTATTATTTATCAAGCGACGGGTGCTCGCAAGCCTGAAGAGGCTAATCTTTGCAATATGTATGGCTTAGAGCCGACTAATGTTCCCCAAAACTTCGGCATATTGCGGGATATCTTTTTCCCGCGGGATTGCTCTTGTGGTCTTCCTATAGGAAACATCCTGGCTGCAAAAAATGTTGGGGATCCTTGCAAAGGTGAGAAAGTACTTCACGCCGGAACAGCTGCTCAACTTGTATCAAGCGCAAGTTCGATCATGCATGGAGTACTGTTCTCATATCTGGTATGGATCTGCCAAATACCAGCTTGATGCACTGGAGTCTATCCAAAAGCGGGCCAAGAGGCTCATCGGCGATAAAGCACTGGTCAAGACAAAGCTCCAGAGCCTTGAGCATCGTCGTCGAGTTTCCAGTTTGTCGGTTTTTTATCGGTTACACTTCGGCGAGTGTGCGATGGAATTGCATGATCTAATTCCACCTAGCCCGTTTCATCATCGGACTACCAGACGTACGGCGATGCGCCATCGGTACATGGTGGACATCCATACGCACCAAACTTTTTGGGAACACTTTTATTATGCGTACAGCTAAGGAGTGGAATTCCCTGCCGGAGTCTGTGTTTTCCGACAGCTACAATCTAGGGGTCTTTAAGTCAAGAGTGAATAGGTTTTTTCAAGGCAAGCGTGATTCACCGTCGACCACATCATCGCTTACCATCAGGTGAGATAGTGGTCAAGCGCGAGCCTATAGGATCTAAATAAACATTTTTTTTACTGGGAAAATAAATAAAATTAAAAAAAAGCCCCGATACTAATACTTCTTTAAACTAGTTACATAATGTATCTAGTAGTAAACACGCTTTGATCGAAATACGTAATTATAACACGATATCTTGCGAAATTACCCCGATTGAATAAGAGTATAATGCGCATAACCTTTAAACGGCCTAACCGATTTTCATCAAACATAGCTAAGAGCACGATAAATAGTGTTCTTGTTTGTTCTGTGTTCAAACAAAAAAAAACTTGAGAAATTATTATTCTTGAGAAATTGTAAGAGAGAAAGAGCGAAATTTCCTAACACAGACAATCAAACACTAAAAAGATAAGAAACACTAGGAAGAAACTTGACACTTCAAACACTAGGAAATAATTACTTATTTAAAAAAAATACTAAATTAAAATCGGTTCATCGGTTTAGGAGCTATGATGCCACACACGTCAAACTTATAACACTGCACTATGGCACTCCGCCATAGATACTTTCTGTCAGGGATAGAATTTATATAATTAATTCGGCATCTGATGAGTGCTTCCTGAGATTGCCTCCTACAAACTATTGTACCTCTATCATCGTCATTTCAGCCGAAAGACGTCCTTTGCTGAACATGGCTTCCCCTAAGTATCGCCAATTCGCCACATTGACCGGTCCCGTACTTCTCTCATCCAGCGGAATCCCGCATTCTGCCTCTGTATTACAAGCGTTTATTTATCTAGCAATGTATATGTGTTCGGCAAAAATCTTGCAACTGATTTTTAAAGCAGTTATCTTCCACCGATTAAGATGAAATTTTTCATACACGTTTAGTTTGGATGACAATGCATGGTTAGCTATGTTTTTTTTTTTTTTTTATACTTTATTAGTAAGAACAAAATTCTTAATAATTAATTACGATCTAGCCTAAAAGACTAATAAGCAATTTAACTCTAACTTAATATGTTACGTGATAGATTATGTTAAAACTAAGAATAGTGTCCATTTGCACTTTTACACAAGTCCGCAGCACTTTCTTAGAGTCTGATATAATTTAAAAACACTATGTTCATGTGTTATATGTATAGCACAGCATTGTCACTATTATCCATTCACTTTACACTACACTAATTCAAAAGGTTTAGTTCTTTTTAGTCTACGCACTAAGTCTGTATTGTCTAGCAGCTGGATAGCCTCAACATTCACGTGTCGATGAAGTCTGTGTTCGTGGGCTTCAGCAAATTTTTGGATGATGGTGGTGACGAATTCCGTTTTAAGGTCACGGTGAAGATCGTCATTCCTTATGTACCAGGGTGCATTTACAGCGTCCCTGAGCACTTTATTTTGGAATTGTTGGATTAGTTTGACGTTGCTTTGTTTAGTACAGCCCCAAAGTTGGATACCATACGTCCAAATTGGCATCAGTAAATGCTTATATATGGTTATTTTATTATGTATTGATAGACAGGATTTCCTTCCGAGTAACCAATACATACTTTTATAACGTATGTCGAGTTCCTGTCTTTTCTTTTTGACATGAGCTTTCCAACGCAACTTGGCGTCGAGAGTTATGCCAAGGTATTTAGCTGTATTAGCATAAGGCACTTGCATGCCATTTATGTAGATTGGGTGATAGTCCAAGTGTTTGTTTGTGAAGTCAATGTGAATTGATTTTGACTCATTCAGTTTGATCTTCCATTTTTGTGTCCAATCATAAACTTTATTCACAGCTAGTTGAACTTTTTCTACTGCTTCTCTGTGGCTTGATCCAGTAGCCATAATTGCAGTATCATCTGCAAAGGTCGCAATGGTGTTATTTTCCAGTTCTGGGATGTCGCATGTGTATAACAAGTACAAAATTGGGCCTAGCACACTTCCTTGAGGTACGCCAGCTTTTATAGCTTTTAGCTCTGAATATGCGTCTTCTTGCCGTATTCTAAACATTCTATTAGTTATATACGACTCTAGAATATCTGCAAATTCTGGTAGCATGCGTCTGAGCTTGAATATTAGACCCTTATGCCAAACTTTGTCAAAAGCTTGCGCGACATCTAAAAACACGGTGGCGCAGACTTCCTTATTTTCAAGCGTTTTTTCAATAATGTTTGTTATTCTATGTACCTGGTCTATTGTTGAGTGTTTTTCCCTGAAGCCAAATTGATGATTTGGAATAAGGTCTTTATTTTCTATTATTGGTTTTAACCGTTTCAATAACAGTTTTTCGAAAAGCTTTGATAACTATGTGACGTCATTCTAAATCCAATATGGCGGATGGCCCAAGATGGTGGACTAGTTATTTTTGTGCACTGCCATGATATGGGTATCAAATGAAAGTTTTTTTGCTGAGACGAATACGAAAACAGCTTTTTAAAAAAAAAAAAAAAAATGAATAATTTTATTATGTTACTTTAGATTACTGAGAAACCCGACAGTTGCACCCAAACTGTGATACGGTCATTTGCAATTTCCCAATCGAATGTTTATCAATAAATAATTGTAATCGAAACGGTTTCGTGTTGTAAAATCGATTAAACCAAATGTTAAATGCAATTTATTGGGTGTTTATCGGCCACTCCTTTAGTGAATATCTAACTCTAGGTGCCAAGATTATGTTCTGTACTTTTCCAAGAGATATTATTCGGTAGCTACAAAATGGAATAAATTGCTGCTTGGAAAACCCACAAATACTGGTCACTGTTTCACCAAAAGCCTCACCCTTAACTCCTATTTTTCGGTCCAGGAGCTAAAGGTTCTTGCAGATAGCTACGACGCAATAATGCTGCAATGATACATCAACGAGTATTCATAGGAATTACTCTATCCGTAGAGCACTTTTAGAACAATTTCTATGAACATTAATCGTTCTCGCATTGTATCGTTGCACCTGTCTTACTTCTGTTTGTGTCAGGGTCAGGGTTCCACTTAGAAAACGTATGAATACAATCCTAAAGCCTGTATTCCCCTTGTTACAGGTTGAAGAACGCAAGCGTGCGATATGGGAAGCATCAATATCGCGCCGCGAGGCGTTGCTGCAACGAGAACGCGATCGGACGGAGCGGTTGGAGAGACAGCGCGCAGCTCGCTCCGCTCCCCGGCCGGCGTTCGCTTTCGGCTCGTCCACACCTCGACTACTAGAGCCGGTAGACTCGGCTGGATTCTTCTGGGCCGCGCGCAGGTTAGTTTCTGTCAAGTGTTACAATATCTGTTACGGATCACGTTGCGTTTGAGAGATTCAGCGTACGTTGCAGGTCAACGTTGCCACGCAATATTATGTAGAGCGTGTTGTAGGATATGTTACAATGTTGCGCTACAAAATTGACAGTTATTGATTATTGTTAAATGAAAGTATTACAATTACATTATAAAATATTTAGAATTGCAAAAACATCGTAACACATTGTGGAAACTGTGTGTGAACATTGTAAACAGTCGAATGAAGAATGATTCTGCAATATTTGGTAAAATATCGAAGGACATAAAAACCCTAATAATTAATTGGTTAACCGAAACCATTTGTCTGTATTACTTTCATAAACAATGATCGTTGACAATGTTTTTGTTTACAAAACACAAAAAGGGCGAAGCCTTGTGAAGGACGGCTCGTTTTTTTTGTGAACCTGTAATTAATGATCTAGTTTATTAGTATTAACGTATATTGATGAGAACAAATATGCGATTAAAATATCATTCTTAATTTATTATTTAAGAAGCTAATGATATTTTTTTATTTGGGTATCTAATTTTGAGTAATTAAAGCTTCCCAGATTTACCCGCTTTGCTTTTTTTTTGGGTTCACAAAGGTGTCGGTTATCTACACAAACTGCGACGGAACCCCAGTCAATAACTACCTACATGTCTTAATTTTTTATTTCTTTTTTTTGTGCACTAATTGTTTTTTATTTTTCCCCACCTCCAGTACCAACCCCATAGATCAGATGAACTTTTTTGAATCACTGTAAGCAGGTTTTTTTTCAAATTTTTTGTTGTTGTTTATAATTTTTACTAATTTGACATGTTGTTTTTTTTTTACTAATTTTTGTTTCTAATCATTTTTGTTCGAAATTTTACATGCAATGCTGTAAAAGTATTCAAATTGTAAATAGCTTAGCTGGTAGAGCAAAAAGCTAGAATTTTTTAGAATCGTAGATTGCTAGAAGTAGAGCGTAGTGTGCATGATACAAGCATGATTTTTGTTTTATGTTGTAAATATTGTCTGATATAATTTATTTTTATCCTTACCATTATGTTCCTGGTTTATATTTTAACAAAGTTATATGATCTTTTACGGAATGACCCCATTCTACTTTCCCTATTAATTGTAATACATATGTGTTTTTATCGAAAAATATCAGCATAGACACTTAATAACTCGTCAAAGATTAGCTACAGTCGATGACTATTACGGTTTTTAACCGACTTAACAAAAAGGTTTTCAATTCGACTTTTTTTTATGTATGTCACCGCAGAACTTTTTACTAGGTGAATCATGACATGTGGTCCGATATAAATTTCTTCAAAATCTGATGAAGAACTTCGGAGATATACATCAGAACTCTTCAATAAATGACGGCAAATCATTCGGGATAGCTGCAATCGCATGTCTGTTTATTGTTTACATCATTTCATAACATAACATCACACTGGTACGCTCTAAAGGGTTACGCAGGTGTGAACAGTTTACCCTGGTATACTCTCATTCCACCGGTTTTTTTTAAGTTTCATGTTATTGGGTTTATCTATTCTGGCATCACTTTGGGCATTATAGGTACCTAGCCTATAGAACTGGTCCATTATGTACGACTAATCATTGGAGCAGACCATTAAAATACTGATCGTAGCTCAAAGCAATCTGTGGTTTCTGCTTACTCCTACGGTAAAATAGCGCGAGTTTGCACAAGTTGCATGCATATAATCAAAGACCAGCAGCAGACGTAAAGACACCGACCATTCCTGACAGGAAATATCTTCGAATCAATAATAGTGTAATCAATATGCTCGTAATTAGATTAAAACTGTCAATAGATTAATATACCAGAAGCGACAATACTGATAACGATGTTTCAAGGTCGTTCCGATAAGAAAGGCGAGATGTTTATTATAAATGCTGCTGATTTTGAAGTGTTGATAGTATTTCCCCACAATACCGGGAAAATAAATTTAAGAAAAAGTTCTATCATCTTATGGTTCCTAGCTGACTAGCTGTTATGATTTAATGACTGAAATTATATATGACGTAAGCTTACAGAGGTTTTAACTAAATATTTTTATAGGTTTTGCAGAACTGTCTTACTAATAATGAGGTCAAGATCTTTTTCCTGATTTATAAATAACTAGCTTCAAAATGAAATACTCCGATCGCCACCAAACTTTACAGGATTATCCGCTGGGTCAATCAAAATATCGTCTGATAATTTCATTAAAATCGGTCCAGCCGTTTTGGAGTCTATAAGGAACATACATACATACTTTCTCTTTTATATATATTTGTCGGGTTTAGTCAATAGTACGGACGTCAAAACAAATCATAAGCACACCCCTAGCGGCAATAAAGAGCAAATACGCATTGGCGCGCTTTTATAAGCACTTGCGTGGTCCGAAATAGGGCAGTTGAGTACTGACAGCCGTAGAGCTAAGACGTCGTAGAATCAGTGTCGATCCGTAATATTAGTAAGCAGGAGTGTAACTTGTGTCTATTTGAATATACTCAGTGTATCGAATAATTTGTGTGATTTCATTTTCACGATTCACCCACCGACCAGCCCACACACGATGTCTTAACCTAAGGGAATATTTCCTGACTTCCCGATGTTTTGCATCTATCGGCCAGCCTTGATGCAACATATTTATAAACAATGTAACCAATAAAATAATCGGCAAGTGTTGCTTAACCTTGAAGATCGATCCGCGTGGTTGTGATTCTTTATCTGCATTCGATCCACCCCAGCTCCTCGAAAAAGGCCAGCAGAGTCTGTGTTACAGGGTAGCTTAGGAGCAGATGTGCTGCTGTCTCATCTTACACCATGCATGCTCTGTAGAGTGGGCTGCCCGTGATTCCTATGACAAAAAGGTGCTTATTAAAGGTCGCGTGTCCAGTTGATACGGTTGTAACTGCATGAAACTGTAGGTTAGTTATGCAAAAGACTTGCAGTAACAATCCAAATTTGCAATGGTGCTAAAAATCAAACTGGTTCGACAATTCCCATAACACAACTTGAAAATCAAGCAGAATAAAATTACAAGGCCAATCCAGAAGATTAGCAGTCAATACATTATCCGAAGTTCACTCGAAAAAGCCTGTAAAGATTGTTTAGTTGACAACAAAACGCACAAAAGGTCGGGTTTACTAACTTATTAATGTGCGCAAAACATAACAAAACGAACGACAGACCGGTTCCCTGTTAGCAACATTTTTATGATAATTCTTCTACAACAAACTTGAATAAATAAATACTGCGCTGATAGTGGTCTTGGACTCTTCGTGCTTATTTGTGTAACTCGTTTTTATTTACTACTAGGATTTTGTGTTCATTGATGGTTATAAAGCTAGATCTAATATTCAACCATCATGATCACAGAGCAAGAGAGACAGAGTCATACACGTCAAATAGCGTTGTCCCTTTTACACAGTAGACCCATGATAGTTTTGATAGGTCACACAGTAAGGCCCCAGATACAGTTAGGAGTATTCTCCTAACACTTTCTGGGGCTCCAACACTTTCTGGGGCTCCAAGTTGCTAAATGCTCAAGGTATCCATCGTCTATTGAGATAAGACATCTCTGGCAGTTTTCAAATAATTTTCATTTTAACTACGATATCAAGATTTAGGCATACTACTGCTTTTATAAGAGAACAAAATTCAACATTTTCCGTCAAGCCGTCTCAAAGGACCAGTGAATCTTAAATTGAATAAAGAAAGCATTTTTTTACATTTTTGTTGAAATAAAATACCAAGGGACAACGTCTGGAAAGGCCCACGGTAAAATAATTGACATTTACTTAATGTAATGTAACTTACTATCTATTAAATCATTCTGCCACACCACGTGGCATCTTATTATTGTATTCTAAGACTTTATTTTTGCAGAATTTAACTGTACTATGCAATGAGGAGCTCGTGGCTAAATAATAACAGCCGCACAGGTCGTTCATCAAGGTTAAGCAACGCTTGACGAGGTCGGTACGTGGATGGGTGACCATTCCAACATACCTAGTTTCCTCCGTGCCTCGGAAAGCACGTTAAGCCGTTGGTCCCGGCTGTCATTTGAAGATCTTTGACAGTCGTTACGGGTAGTCAGAAGCTTGAGATCTGACACCAGTCTTGCCAAGAGGTAGCGTGTTACCCAGTTTCGTGGAGGTCTGATAGGCAGTTGCTCCATGTAAAACACTGGTACTTAGCTGAATCCGGTAAGACTGGAAGCCGACCCCAATATAGTTGGGAAAAGGCTAGGCAGATGGTGATGAGAACTGTACTATGCAACTAGAGTGTTGAAACTATTCTGCGACATTCTTTACACAAAATAATTATCACTGATAGATCATACTGCCGTGATTGACGGCAGTTTTTAATTTAAAGTAGGTATCGTAGTAACAATGTAATAAAATAATGTAAAATCATCATTGATCTATCCTTCATTGATCTTAGGCTAAACTTGGTAAATAAATTATTTCTTACTAAGATAGCTGTATCATTTTAAAGTCACCCCAGGCCCACCGGTGCGCAACATTTATTTGGCCGACGGCAGTGAAAATCGTTAGCCAGACATTAATACGTTCAAGTTCACGTTAAGGGTGGGTGTCAATAAACTGTGCTGTCTGGGTGCAGTGTGCAGACGGCCCAACCCTTGGGCATGGCGCATATATTGCTTTAGTAAAAGCTTGGCTGAAGAGTAAAAATGTCTTTAAAAAAAAAAACAAGAAAAGTGGAAAGAATTTTTGCATGGTGAATTGCATTTTGTATGATTTTTATTGCGTCTTTCTAATCTATCTAGCACGGGACTGGTCGATGTGGTGAAACTTGGGGAAACCTATGTTCAGTAGTTGACGTCTTCTGGCGGAAAATTATGATGATGAATTTTATTTATCTTGTAATCGTATGATCACTGTTGGCAAGACTTTTCTCTCCCTTTTCCATCTACCCTCTGTCATTGCAGGCCTCAACAAGTAGACAAGACAATTTTTGTCAGTTGGAGTCAAGTTAGTCCCTCCATCTCAAAAATATCTAAAATTTTGTAGAATGATTTTATGAAATCCATTTTCAGAATTAAACAAAACGTTTTTAGGAGATATTGAGTTTCACAGACTGCTAAATATTCCTTAAACTTCAATAACAATGTATTTGCGCAAAACATACATATTTACCATATTATTCTTAGCTTAGGATCACGTAGGTAAATTGGAAATAAATCCTTGTATGAAATCATCTTTGTAATAATAAATTCAAAACACGTGTCTTCAAGAATGTCGTGCAGAACTCATTAGTATAATATTATTATAATAGTCGATATTTATGCGAAACTTGAGTTTTTGATGAGATTATAATTTATTATTTCATTCGTCTTCATTTTCTGGCGGACTCTATTCTCCTTCTATTTTTTTTTTCAAACTTTGTTCACCCAATGCTGAGTGTAGGTCTCCTCCATTTTTGCCCGCTACTTCACCCGGTCTTGGGCCTACCGCAACCAAACCATGCACTTTTTGTTGTTTTTTTTTTGGAGAAATGCTCATGCATATTGCGCTACCACGGGGAGATAGTGCAGTTATGTGTGTCCACTAAAACTACACGGTGTCTGCCTGTGCCGCTTATGGCAGGGACACGGGCACGCGTAAGCACTCATCCGCAAACCCGACGCGGCTGTCCGTCACCGGACCCTCCTCTGTGGAGTACCCCCGCCGCACCAGAACACAGTGCACGCCGTGACCATCCCAGCGACCAAACTAGCGCATGGGTGCCAGACGGGTCAGGTCAGTGGCCTCACCGCCTACCACCGGCCGCAGGGATACGCGGCCAACGCTATACCGATACTCCTCCCCTGCAGGCCAACCGCGTCCACCATCAGACGGTGGCGACCCCGTCCATGTCGCGGAAGGTAAGGAGAGCGGCGGACCGCAATACCGGCACTCCTCTCCCACCGCGGCCTCCAACCCTCAGCCGCGATGCCTCTCATACTACATTGCGGCCCGCCTCAGTTGCGATGTCACCTAAACGGCACCTACTTGTTGACCGCTACGTCATCGTCGGCTTATCGGCAAACGCCCTGACGAGCGGTCCCTCCTCGGGTTCCTCTTCGCTTTACAGTGGGTGGTCAAGCCACGGCTACTGAGTCCCCCGCCTCGGCAATACGAGAACCCACCGGGGGTGAACCAAACCTTGCCTGCTACTTTGACCCGGTCGCCTTTACTTGATTCGTGGTCTGTATACGTTCCTAAGGCCAGTTTTGTCAGTGCTCGACTGAAAACCGTCTTATAGTGAGTCAGCCTGGCGATTGCTACTAGATGGATCTATAATCTACATGTCATGTGTTGATAACTTCAGGTTCCTGCCATTAGAAGTTTTGGCACATGACCTTTAATCATACGGCCACTAAACTCTGAAATTGGAAATACCCTTAGTGTTGTTCCCATCAAGTAGATCTAATATCGAAAAACGTTTGAGTATTTTTCCATCCAACTAATTAATAGTTTTGGCTTGCAAATCGTTAGTTCAAAGAGAGCGTAATTGCTTATGTATTTCAACAGAACATAATTGTCTCATTCTAATTCCAATAAAAAATAACAAAAGTAATCTCTCAAATTCCTTAGCCGGAGGCTTGCCTCGATGACTCATAAGTGGAACATTTATTTTTATGTATATGATTAAAAACTAGTTTGTTAATTGATAACAAAAACGGGTGCAGGTGTGCCAATAAAATTACCATTCATGGTGACTAAAAATAAATTGTTTAATATAATAGTCTACCTTGTTAATTTTTTTTGTGAGTGTACTTGAATGTACAGTAAACAAGATAGATAAGTATACAGGCCGCTAAGTCACAGAGCTCGGAATTAAAGCGACTAGTCGTCAAAAACCAACATGCTTAGCCTTTTCCTAGATGTATTGGGTTTCTTTTACCGGGTGCTGCTGAATTTAACGTGAAGTGATTGTCTGTCTAACCTCCACCACAACCCAGTTACTGACTCGAGATGGCAATACCTATTTATTATAATAGGGAAAACAAACAGTAGTTTACTAAAAATATACAAATTGTTGTGTGTTGTGCAATACCTACTCATAAAGTTCGTGGCGCCGAAAGTTCGATGAGCCCACAAGTTCTTTCATCTCACCATTCTAAGAGATCAGGTTCCATACTTCAATTGTGTCTTAGGGCAAGTAAAGGGTGACACTCTTAGTTTATAAGTACAAAACGTGTTTTAAGTGCCGTCTAGCAGCGTCCGCCGAGGCATTTCTGTGTTTTGAGTTGAGAACGGTTGCAATAAATAGCATTGAATGTTGACTTCATATTCCGTAAAGTGCAAAGATGTTTAGAGCTTGACAGCATATTAAACTTTCTTGTTGACTGTACGAGCAGGTAGTAACGTCTAGGATAGAATGGCTTGACAGCTCCTGAAATACTACGGCAAATTGTTGCGAATTTAAGTCTCGGGGTTGTTAAAATCTGAAACGGTGGGTTCTAGAAAGCTGAATGTTTAATGAAACTGTCAAAATCTAAAAATTAAACCCGATTAGCATAAATTTCATACAGTCTTAAGCTGAAAGCGATTTATTCCAATGGACGTACATGTGCCTATTAAGGCGCAGATACACTTGAGTAGCTGATTTTAAAATGAGAATCACGTCTAAACGGCTTGTCGTAATTTTTTGGAAAAATATATGTTACATTAGACTATTTTCTTAATAATTTGATCTGAGAATATTTTGAGTTTTATTCGTATAACATAGTGTAATTAATTTGTAAAGTTATGTCTAAAACGGACAAAAACACGACAATCGCACCAAAACTGCTGGGCGTATTTTAATGAAATTGACACCATTTCAAAGACAGAATGTTTTTTTTTAAGTCATAGAACAATAGGGAAAGTACAAAAAACTACTAAATTTTGGGTCGCAGGGGTGTTAAACGAGTGCGCGATTTGTTCCCTCAAGGTCGTTGGCGTTAGTCGTCGTCTTAAGCCTCAATCAATACAGTTCAGTTTGCAATATAATCCAAAATCTGCTAATTAGGTCATCTATCTAGACGGAACAACATCTTCATTTAACTTTGTCATCAATGCTCAATATAATACAAAGTCTTCATCCGTCAGAATGGATCTCAGCCGCGACTTATTAACCAGTCAGAATATTGGCCGTGAAATTACGACATCTGTTTCAATTCGTACACTGTATGCCAAACAAAATGACACACGAATAAAAAGAAAACCTTTCAACTTTTTGCGACTGGCTGACTATAGGTATTGTTCAGTAATTTCTGTTCTTTTTTTGTAATTTAATATCTGTAAGTCATTCTGGATTACACCTGCTAACTTGTTTAAGAATTACGGGGCCAGAAAGGCAAGTTTACCAGTGTTCTTTAATTTATGCCCTGAAGTCTATACTATCTATCTTCTATACTAATATTATAAAGAGGTAAAATTTGTAAGTTTGTAAGTTTGTATGTAGGGGGTAATCTCTGGAACTAATGATCCGATTCTAAAATTTTTTTCACTGGTAGAAAGCTACATTATTCCTGAGTGCTATAGGCTATTTTTTTAACCCGAAAACGGGTCCTGTGGGGTGGTCCACTGGAGCGAAGCCGCGGGGAACAGCTAGTATACTATATAATATTATAAAGAGGTAAAATTTGTAAGTTTGTATGTAGGGGGTAATCTCAGGAACTACTGGTTGGAATTGAAAAATTCTTTTTGTGTTAGATAGTCCATTTATCGAGGAAGGTTATAGGCTATATAACATCACGCTACGACCAATAGATAAATGAAAAATGTTGCAAAAACAGGAAAGAATATTACTTTTTGAGTGCTTCCGTTGCGTGCGCTGCGTAAACGGTTTCAGTTATGGGGGAGGTGTAGTGTAGTTGACGGGAGCGAAGCCGCGTGGGACAGCTAGTATCTTAATATTTTGCCAAACACTATGTTCCTACAGGAACCTAGTGCCCTTGGACCATACGTATTTAAATGCAAACCAATACAAAACGGTAAGGCATCTTTTTGTAGTTCCTGCCTACTCCCACGGGTAAAAAGGCTTTGTGTATATATGTACCTAACACAACACACTATATGCGTTGTGACTTAATTTTTTCAATTAGAAAAGATTTATCGCACGCTTATGAACGGATGTCAAGTATTTATAAATTGTTTGAGTTTATTTTTTGCCAATCTATTTGATAATAAATTTTCCGCGATACATATCTCTTGTGATTAGATATACAACTGTTTTTATTTTAATTTATTTTATTGACACACATGATATCACGTCATCGCCTGTCTTTTGATCTACATAATAGTAATTATTGAATTAAACATGCTGCTATATTTGGAAACCGGTTTTTGTAGATATTTATGGCAAAGCTACCGAACCCACATCTGTTATTCAGGAGGTTTTGCCGGTTATATTTGGGAACAATTGGCAGAATTATTACTGAACAAAGATATTGTAATTATAATAGTGTTTATTATCTTATTATTATTTACTTTATTTAAAAATTTTCTTATTAATTACATTTTTAAATATTAAGTTTTTAAACTGTCATGGTCACTAACACTATCATTAAAATTCAAAACGGGATATTTACCATGTGTATTGTTATATCTGAAAATCGCAACAAACAGCAAACATGGTAAATATCCCGTTTTGAATGTTAATGATTTTTAAATATTTTAATAAAATAAATTGTAGTTCTAAAAACTAAAAAACACGCTATAGTGGTAAATTGAACTAAAAAGTCGCTAATCCTGAAGATCTTGGTAAGGCATTTGGGACAAACAATTTAAACGCGCACGGTAGAATCAACTTTTATTACTTGCAAATTTTTATTTTTGTTTGACTTTCAAAAGTGCTTTGACTTTTGACTAAATTATTGCATTGCCATCGGTCCTTGATAGGTGTGCAAAGTTTCAAATGAATCCGACGTTTTGAAGTGGGTGAAAATCACGTTCAAAGATTCCGTTACATTGATACATAGATACATACCAAGCTAATAAAAGTGTGTTAAAAACATACAAAATGAAAAAACATTTAAAAATATAAAAAAAATGGTAGGCCACCGGTATCGGGAACAGGGTCCAAGCTACCGGTGGTCAGGGCTCATTATTATTTATTTTTATAAGGATAATACAAGCTATATTATTATTAATACAAATTACCACTCGAATCATCCAAACAGCCATTTGATTTATTTGAAATAATTGTTAGATTTCTTGTATTCAAGATAATAATAAATAAACGATAATAAATTAATTTAAAAAAAACAGATGAGTCTAAATCGAAACCAAGTTCAACAGCAAACACATGTAAAAAATTCGCTATTACCAAAAAAGCTTACACTGCCGACCAAATTAATAGACTCAACAATAATAATAAAATTAATATTTCACAAAATCACTGAACGTATCGTGTTGGTAAACTATAAAACCTTGTTTGGAGTTTATTTCGGCTTTCAACTCTGACATTCCAGAATCTAGACTTGGAAAGTATTTAGGTCACGTGCGTATACCGTGTGGAGCTGATTTTAATTAACAGTCTGAACGTCGCGTTTATTTTTGCCATGTGTTTGTCTATTCATATTCTGACGAGAATGCTTTTTATTAAACCTCAATCATCATCATCATCATCATCATATCAGCCGAAAGACTTCCACTGCTGGACATAGGCCTCCCCCAAGCGTCGCCACACTGATTGGGCCTGTTAGTTTCGCATCCACCGGTTTCCCGTAGCCTTGACCAGGTCGTCGCTCCACCTATAGGGCGGCCTTCCAATGCTGCGTCTTCCGGTCGCCATTCCAGAATTTTTCGTTCCCAACGGCCTTTCTTTCTGCGTGCAATGTGCCCTGCCCACTGACTGCCACTTAAGTTTGGCAATTCTTCAGGCTATGTCGGTTACCATGGTTCTCTTGCGGATGTCTTCATTGCTGATGCTATCACGCAAGGCAACTCCGAGCATAGCTCTCTCCATTTCCCTTAGGGTGGTTTTAAGGCTTCTGATAAGGCCCATTGTGAGCGAACACGTAAACCTCGATATATGCAAACAATAGATGATCTGGTCTTAATGGGATATTACTGCTTTTTTGGTCTTGTGGTCGCAAGATCTACTGCTGAGTATGAGGTCCTGGTCAATGGGTTATTGGGTTTTTTTTATCAAAAACTTCTCAGTAGCAGTCCAGATGCGAGATGGTACCCGGTCGAAGGTCTTTCTATAGGTTCGCCTCCTCAGAGGTACGTGAGACTTAAACATAACTGGTGATGGTGATATGAGGTTCACCTCACACGGGAACACCTCTACCTAAACCTTCGGCGAATAGGTACAAACATAAACTCACACCTTATTACTGAACAATACCTATAGCCAGCCAGTCGCAAAAAGTTGAAAGGTTTTCTTTTTTTCGTGTGTCATTTTCTTTGGCATACAGTGTACGAATTTAAACATGTCGTAATTTCACGCCCAATATAGTGACTGGTTAATAATTTGCGGCTGAGATCCATTCAGACGGATGGCGAGTTTGTATTATATTGAGCATTGATGACAAACTTTAATGATTATGGCTGCCCGTCCAATCCAACCTGACCAATCTGTTCAGCTCCGCTTTTCTTTTCGCCGCACCGCGCCATATGGACAGACAGCCTTTAGGTGTAAAAATGTATTATGCTATGAATGTTATTTACAACTCCCTTTTTCATTTACCCATTGAATTGTTTCCAAAGAAGGTTTTAATCACAAAACATGACTGGCTAAAGGCCGACTTGCGCATTCACTTGATAACTTAGTTGACCTCGAGTAAGTTTTCCTCGAATGGTCCTTACACTGGCAGCTTGTGCGTAATTATTGACTTAGAACTTACTCTACAACTACGTTCAGAACTAGCTAGCTCTACTAACTACTTCATTTGGAAGTTCTACTTTCATGAAAGTTAGGAACACTAGTGCGAAATTAAGAGATATTTTAACCAAACCTACCTAAGGTTCAACACTAGACCTGGATTAAATCAGCTAGAAGTCATGAGGGGAAACCTATACAGCTAACTTAGGCAGACGCGAAAAGGAGCTTAGGCTCTTGTGATACGGGATTTTTACAAGCACTGATATTTTTGCACTCATCATCATTGCATCATCATCATCAGCCTATTAATGTTCCCACTGCTGGGACACAGGCCTCCTCTCGGGAATGGCCGTAATCCGACACGAAGGGCTCAGTGCGGGTTGGTGGATGTCACCTGTCTTCGAATTTTTGTTTCTAGGACATGCCGGTTTCCTCACGATGTTTTCCTTCACCGTTTTGACTGCAGTGGTGAATGTGGTGATTAAATAATTTACACTAAGTAAAGCGCCTGCCTGGGCTCGAACCCATGGCTGATACCACTGGACCACCACTGCTCATTTTTGCACTGCAAGTGTGGTAAATAAATAGAATCGTGAAGTTTTTGACATTACTTTGTTTGTGTACACTTCTTCAATCAATTCAGTTCAATTCCGTCTTCTATATTTGTTTCGCTTACACTTACAGGTGATTTAAACGTACGCAATAACTGCCCGTAAATCAACACGAGAAATCAATTTTCACAATCCTCATTAACACTTGAAAACAAAACCATAATCACCCTTCGAACTAATACGGGGCCTTGTCAAGGGCGTTAACTAGATTAACAAAAACGACCCGTCTGCATGTGACACGCGTTTCAATTACTCCATAACACGAAACACAAACTTAAACAACACGCGATTTCTACGAAAATAGCTTTTATATCAAAGTGTTGAAAGTGCATGTGAAGAGCAAATAAATTTGTGTGATTGTTCGTGTGTTGAGAGTGAGAAATGTTATTCTTGGTGATACAGTAATTAAATTAAAAATTAAAATTAAAATTGTTTATTTCAATTACAAAGCACATTTTGATACATATTATTGGAGATCACCTTTTAAGCAAGGAATTGCTTGTATTAGGAGACTCCGCACTTCCACTTATCATAATTGTATGCAATTGAAATGTAGACAATGTAAACATGCAAGACTAAAAATAAAAGTAAAAATAAAAAGGGTAACTTAAAATTATACAAACAGCTAGCTCCGCAAATGAATGAGCGTTATGCGTAGAAAAAGGCCCAGATCGCGTATGAACGTGTGGTATGTGTGTCACGAGTAAATGTGTGAGTGTTTGTGTGGGTATGTGTGTGAGTGTGAATAGTGGGGTTGTGTAGTGTGCGAGTTATAATTTAGCAAAGCTTAGTTCACCTGTCCTAATTAATGTTCTGTCTTCATAAATACGAAAGTATGTCTGTTTATTTATTTGTTTGTTTATGTTAACAAATCCGAATGAGATATGGGACTTTGGTAGATCATATCCTGGGTTAGGACTCAAAATCCTTCCGACCCGACACTCTCGTGGAGACTTAGTTATGCGGGTGAAACCGGAATGCCATGCCAGTATAACTAGGTGTAAGCGTAAGTCTAAAATGTGGATTGTCGGATTGTCGGATTAGCCCTGCGACAATGTCTTGGGATCTAAAAAAAAGTCAATGAAGACTTCTTTCACTAACCATGCTCACAACGACCAAAATGTAACTTATTTGGTTATTGCAAAGTAGATACAATAGACTCTATATCATTGTAGGTTTTAGTTTTAAGCCAATCAGTTACAGCTATTTTACAGTCTCGGAGCTTCATGGAATAAATACGTAATTCTTTATTCAGCAAGTTGTATAGGTGAGAAGATTGCCTTGAGTATTGCCTTTTAGCGAAAGTAGATCTAACTTTGACAGGTGGAGCGACTAAGTAGCTCCTTCTGCTTCTAGGCTTAGAGGGATCATACGGGAGGGATGTGTGTTTTCTTAGTGTAAGTTGAAGTAAATAAAGCTTTCTTACAGACAAGAGATCAGAAAACTGGTAGAGGCTTTGGGTTGGGTATCTATAGGGTTTAAAGAACATGACCTTGAGTAAGGTTCTCTGCGCCCTTTCAAGTTCTAAAAATTTCATTTTTGTCGTCCCTCCCCAGCAAGATAGACAGTACATGAGGATAGATTGGGCCAGTGATATGTATACTTGCTTTAGAAGTTGCTTTGAAGCCGCATGTCGCAGTGTTTTAAAAGTCCATACCAGCTTCCTAACCCTCTTCATAATAAGTTCGGTATGCATGTGCCAGGATAAGCAGTAATCCATCAGAGGTTCTTAGAATGGATGTGAGTAATGGAGTATTAACTGTTAGAGATACACCTAGTTCTGTCAGCTGTTTGAATTAAGACTGTTATAGTAAATTCACTATCGGAAATAGAATAGTCGTCATATTTAATCCTCTACAGTTTAGTCACCTAGTGCAGTGGTGGCCCAGTGGTAACGGCCCCGACTTACGTGTTTAGAGGCCTTAGTGCGAGTTTTAACTCACGCTTAATCGCGTTAACGTAAACGTCAATTTGTATTGAAATTGGATAAGCGCCTTCTGGGGACGGTAAGGAGAAACCTCTTTTATAGGATTCCGTACCCAAAGGGTAAAAACGGGACCCTGTTATTAAGACTCCGCGGTCCGTCCGTCTCTCTCTCTCTGTCTGTCTGTCCGTCAGTCACCAGGCTATATCTCATGAACCGTGATAGCAAGACAGTTGAAATTTTCACCGATGATGTATCTCTGTTGCCGCTATAACTACTATAAATACTAAAAACAGAATAAAATAAATATTTAAGTGGGGCTCCCATACAACAAAGTTTTTTTGCCGTTCGTGTATAAATTTTGACTTAGGAGATCGTTTACGTTATCACGAGTGAGTACGTTAAAAACCTCGGAATAAGCACATAGGTCGTGGGTTCGAGCCTAGGCAGGCACTTTACTTTTGTAAATTATTTCATCACCACTGCTCTAAAAACAGTGAAGGAAAACATCGTGAGGAAACCGGCATGTCCTAGAAACAAAAATTTGAAGACGTGACATCCACCAATCCGCACTGGGCCCGCATGGTGGACTAAGGCCCATCCCCTCTGTGAGAGAGCAGAGGCAGCAGTGGAAACATAAGAAGGCTAATGATAATGAGTTTAGTAACCATACAAAACCACATTTGACGTTTTCAAACACAAGGAACTCAACCAAAATAAACAAAGCCAATCGCTAACAAATTACGTAAAATGTCCCTAATAGGAAAACCGCTACCAATACATAAATAACAACACAACTGTGGTACAATTTTGTTGGCCTACACGGTACCTAATGGACAAACGTTCCCGTTTTATCGTAAGTCAAAGGACGGAAGCGGGTCAATATTGCGCGACCGCAATGTACCAGTTTGACACTACTCTAGCACTAATTCATTCTTTGCGGTGCAGTACCGTATAGTCGTATATGGTGCAATGTGGGTCATAGAACTGAGACCCCGTTTGTGGAACGAAAATTATAAAACTTATGTGACAAACCTTCGGACAGCAATAGCATCAAAAGACGCTTTTAATTTGATCATTTATTGCCATAAACCCGAGGTAAGTGGATGGACGCAATATTAAAATTGGTAGCCATATGCAATCTGCATTTTTGGCTGATAACACTTTCGTAACTATAGCGAATATGTTTATGCTAACTGCTGATTGGTTCTGTTCATTCGTAGCGTATCCATTTATTTCGTTGATTAATCAGAGCGAATATATGCAGATATTTTCGAAAGGAATAATGCGTTTGTAACTCTTTGTTATTCTTTCTGTTTTTTCCACATAAAGGTCCCAAGTACTTTGCCAGCTTGCTTAGCTTATTATTATTTCCTTTGGAAGGTACATTTCATCGTTAAGCCTACGCCCTCCCGCTTCACCCAGAGCGGGAGAAGTCATTGGATGATTTCCCACCCAAAAAAAAAATCAAAAGGGGCTGATGCCTTTCTGGGCTGCGGATAAATTTGAAAAAGAGTTACCGCGGCCCTGGCTCAAGCAACTGAAGGAACACGGGTGGGTTTTAGTCAGTAAAAGTCTGACACCCCCTCCCGCATCACCAATGTTTCAAATCTGTTGAATGTCTGCGTGTCTGGCTTTAAATTACTTATGCCACACATATCTGTTTAGTCGAGGTATCTACCGGATATAATGTCCGAGTTGGATGCAAGCCTAAAACATCTAGAGGTATTTAAAATAGTCTATCAAAAGATAGTAGCTTCTTCTGTGGCATATCTCATAGGAACCGTGCATATTTCTATTTAGCCTAGACACAGAGGTAGATAATTTTTTTGGCAAATATAAAGCTATCTACCTTAAAATTCAAAAACATCTTGCATTTTGAAGAGTACTTGAATTTGAAAGTTTTAAAGTACAGGAATTAGCTTTCAGAATGGTACTTCCAGAGACTAGCTTTTACAAACAGTTTTACCTCTTTACAATATTAGTTTACTTTATCGCAATCTGCCAACCATTGAACCGGAATCACACATAATCCCTCTTCTAACCCGTTACATCACCTAGCTAGACAGTAGACACCCATTAATAAACTTCCTACTTCCAAACTTCATTTGCAAAACTAAATCCTGGCGACATCCAGGCCACGTCCGCGGCTTCCGTCGTGGTTTACTGACCTGATGACGTCATTAAACCACCATTGTCTTCCACACAATGGCCTTATATCGGCTAATTTATCAATGGGGACATTTTTTTTGTGTTAATTATGCAATTTCTCGGTCGGTGATCATGTCAGCGTTGTTTGGACGCGGAGATGGTTCGAGAATATTGTCCTTTGTTTTTTTTAACTGGATTAAACACGGTTTCCAAAGCGTCTATAGACGTTAGACCTGCAGCCTAATAGCGTAAGTTAATCGGCTAGGCAAAGAGTATAGTGCTCGCCAAACTTCTGGGCCGCCCTGAGGTGGGCTTTCCGATGCGCAAGGCACGAAACGGTGCTGTTTTGTATGAGATTTACTCCTTTCTTTCTTTCTTTTCGTGTGAGGATGTGACCATCTCTGGTATCAGAGTTAATTAAGCCGCCTCCGGGAACTCCACAGGCCTCTGACTTGGCTATTTCAGACTTACATTAAATATATAAGTCCAGGTTTCCTCACGATGTTTTCCTTCACCGTTACCTGCGATGGCCAAGATAAACTTAGAAAGTACATATGAATTTGAAAAAGTCACATTGGTACTTGCCCGGATTTGAACCCACGACCTCAAGCACAAGAGGCGAGGTCTTAGCCACTGGGCCACCACGACATATCCACTAATAGGTGATGGTTTGTTTTTGTTTACAATGTCTATTTAGAGCAGCGGTGGCCCAGTGGTAACGGTCCCGACTTGCGAGTCTTAGGTCGTGGGCTCTAACCCAGGCAGACAATTTACTTTGTGTTAAATTATTTTATCACCTCTAATAACGGCGAAGGAAAGCATCGTGAGGAAACCGGCATGTCCAAGAACCAAAAATTCGAAGACATGTGACCATTGCCCGCACTGGGCACGCGTGGTGGATTTAGGCCCATTCCCTCTCTCACAGAGAGGAGGCCTGTGTCCCAGCAGTGGGAACATTAAAAGACTGATGATGATGATGCAAACTATTTACTTTTATGGCTAAATTCTGTCTGTCCAACAAGTTTATGCTGCATGTGGCTGAACATTTGTTGTAGTAATATTCTTCGGTCTTCGTTCCCGTACGTCAATATCTTACAAACCTTTTCCCAATTGTATCTTGTGGTCGGATTCCGATCTAACCGGATGGGATTCAATACCAGTACGAGTACGAATTTAACTTGAAATGACTGACTTTGTAACCAAACATACAATGACAGTTTCAGGTCACATTAAGCATCTTTAATTTATTGACTTCATTACTTGATACTCAAATACGGCAATCGACATTGTCGTAAAGAAAATGTAGGTCATCGCACATCCATTAAGGCGCAGATACCCCTGAGTAGCTGATTTTAAAATGAGAATCACGTCTAAACGGCTAGTCGTAATTTGTTGGAAAAAATATATGTTACACCAGACCTATTTCTTAATAATTTGATCTAAGAAAATTTTGAGTTTTATTCGTATAACATAGTGTAATAAATTTGTAAAGTTATGTCTAAAACGGACAAAAACACGACAATCGCACCAAACCCGCTGGGCGTATTTTAATGAAATCGACACCATCTCAAAGACAATTGAATTGTCTACATTTTGATCTGAGTCTTTTTTTTAATGTCATAGAATAATAAGGAAAGTAAAACTACTAAATTTTGGGTCGCGCGGGTGCGAAACGAGTGTGCGTTTTGTTCCCTCAAGGTCGTTGGCGTTAGTCGTAGTCTTAAGAATTTATTTCTTCAAGACTTAGGTACAGTCTATTACTGATATCAAAGTACAGTATTGTAGTATTTGTTAATAGAGTTAATGCCTTTGATCCATCGTAAAATAAAATAAGCTGTAAATGAGTTTTCTATAGGAAATAAAACACAATAATAATGATTGTCTCGAAGAAATAACTCTGTTTGCAAAGGATTACTGGTTTGCTATTCTTGGTCTACGGAAATGAAAAAACTGCATGCTCAATAAACTAAGATGCGTTCGTGGTTTTGCTCGCTTGGTTTTTCAAAGAGGAGATACCTAATGTAGGGCTTACCTACAATTTAAGTCACGATATATTTAAGTGACATGTAGATACTGCAAATTATCGTGATTAGTCTGTCTGTAAAGTTGGGTGACTTAACCCCCCTGTACAGACGGACAGACGAAGGTCGATGTTGTGTCCATACCTAGGTATTATATTTAACCTGAAACTTTACTCCTTCTTCTTCCTAGGAACCTAAAACTTTACAAAAATTTAAAATAACAAATTCTTAAGGCCCAAAAGATGTTATTGTTATTTTGCACCTTATCACGTTTACTAGGACTAGAAGATTAAAATCCTAGAGACTAGTCTGGGTTTCAGAAAAATATTTAATTACTAGCCTGCTGTGCCCGCGGCTTCGCTCCCGTCATCTGTCTGCCAACCCTACCCTACTTACCTTCCTGCCTACCCTACTTACCGAACTACCAATTCTTTTTCTAGGGTCATCATTCTTTCGCGGAGAATCTTACAACCGCCATTCAAAGAATGACTTCAAATGCACAACGCCATCTATCGAATATCGAGTTCAACTGTCCGAGTATTTGAATTGCGTGTGTTGTGATAATTTTACTTCTTGAACACTCTAAATTCATCTTACTTTTGATAGAGAAAGAACCGATTGCGATGAAACAAAAACTAAGTAATTTTTCAAGTTATGCACTATTTTTATGTATAAAAGTTATTTACGTTCGTTTCGTAAATTTCACGTGATGCGTGCACAAATAAACAGACAAAAATGCCGGAAATGGGTTCTGTTGGTTATCCTTTAACACTCAGGCTATTTTTTTTTGGCAATATTTTCGATGTACAAAAATGTACAAAAATTACTTTTCTACAGATTTATTATATGTATTGATTAAGACTTCTCAGAAAAATCAACATTAGATTTACTACTAAACACCTTGCGTGCCGTTTATGTAGGAGGCAGGTATTAGGAAGTAACTATAATCGTATACATTTACGTATATAATGTACCGGAGTATATATACATAGCACTGGATTATGTAGAATAAATCAACGTAATGTACATTGCCTTCAAGTGTTGATACACCTATCTAACTGCTTGTAAATATACTTATGCAGAATGTTGATTACAATTTAGCGATATCATAACGCTTTGAACATGTGTAGACTGACAGCGGTCATGCGTTCTGTGGGCTTATTGTGAGTTTTACTCGTGCTTGTATGCGTTGACGTAAACGTCAATTTGTATTGAAATTGGTTAAGCGCCGCCTGGTGACACTAAGGGGAAACCTCTGTTTTTGTTATGTAAGTATGTGTGTTCGGGTCAAATCTTGCAACTGAATTTTTAAAGCGGTTTTCCTCCACCGAATAAGATGAAATGTTGGATACACGTTTAGTTTGGATGACAATGTATGCTTAGTTAAGTGACGTCATTATAAATCCGATATGGCGGACGGCTCTAGATGGCGGACTAGTTGTTTTTTGTTCACAGCCGAAAAAACCTTGTTTTAAAAAAAGAGTTTATTAATGAATATTTTTTAAATACAAATCGACCTAAGAGGTTTACGTTAATGCGATCGAGTAAGGTTTTATGATCCGTAGTTAACTCAAACCAATGGTTAAATATGGTAACCAATGGTTATAAGTTTTGTTAAAACGTGTTTATAATCAACTTTTAGTCTAGCAAATGATCAAATAATTAACTCTGCAACTTATTTGACCATTTGTGAGGCTAAAAATTTACGAATAAACACGATTTTCCGAAATTTTAGATTTAACTATTGGTTGAGTTAACAACTGATAAAAAACTGGTTCCTCAGTCCGTGGTCTAAACGGGGAACACAAAACACTAGATCAACGTTAATTTTGTGTAAAGCCTGCAACAACATTTGTATGCTGATGCATACCTACCTAAATTAATTTTAAGGCTTTGTTGAGCAAATATCACTATTATTAATCCAAACTACAATGCATATATAAGAAGTATTATTGAAACCGATTGTATCATATTTTATGTATGTTATTATAAATATCTCACGGAACTACACTGCAATGCAAGAAAATTTACCAGTATCTATAATGTAATTTAGATCAAAATTTTAACAGCTGCTCGTTGCATCGGTAATGCCAAATTAACCCTTACTATATACGTAACTACCTCCGATAAATGTATAATATTGTTTGTTGTATGTTTTCAGGGCGGCATCAACTACAAATGTGATGTTCGCGTCTGCGCCGCTCACAAGACGCGCTTCTGCGTTACAGCTGGATTCCTCAGACACTGATAACAAAGGTAATATACATGATAATATACCCCGTATCTAAGGGATAAATATGACGGTTTGTCAGATGTTATAATATTAGTGCCTTTTCACACGCCCGTTTTCCGGGTAGCCGGTGCCGGGTACCCGGCGGCGAAGTGTATAGCCATGTCCGTTAGCTTTCACACGTGCCGGCGAACAGGGCTATACATTAGCCGCCGGGTACCAACCGGGGCGTGTGAAGAGGCACTAAGGGTTCAGATTTTGGCAGGGCCGATTATCGACAGATATTTTATATATGAAGAATAAATATGGCGATTTGACTTATGTCAAAAACATTCAAAATAAAGTTATCAAACCGCAATTTTTATGTTTTACAAATAAGATTTAAGTACACAAAAATTTGCCCAATGAAAATATTACATACTGCAATATTGATTCTTCAGATAACAGTAGCCAACGTCTTGATTGTAATGGTAGACAACATTGTATAGCACGAAGCATGAAAGAGCTTACCGAATTGTGATTAGACAGTTTGGTAAGCGAGCGCCCTGATTTGACCTGGGTAGAATCAAACTTAATTGCGGCTTTGAACACCCCGTGGGTCGCTGCGCAGTAGCAAAGTCTTAGACGAGGGGTGGTACACAGACGTCATTAAGTTTGAATCGACCTATAAAAACAACTCATTTTACTGCAACTTAAAGAGATGTATCTGTACTCAATTGCTACTTAATTAAATTGTTTACTATCCTCATCAAACGCATAAACGAGTAGCTCGTGTGATACTAGTTGCGGGTTTGATTATCGCTTTGAACATTATTACATATTGTCCTTTCCATGTTTGTACTTTCTAAAACCATTATCCTTATTCATGCTGCTATGAAGGAGCTGTGATGTTTATGAGTTTCTGTAAGTTTTCTATATTTAATTAATTTTAAAACATATTTCATGCATGAGAATATAAATTATAAAGTATTCAGCCAGTGACTAACGAAAGGTATTTATACAAGGTAGACGTGAATGGAAACGCCGGGAGGGGACGCACTAGAAAGACATACATAGACTTATAGGTGATGTTCTTCAGAAAGGCCAGGTGACAACATAACTGGCGTCTGTGTATGACAAGATGTATGAATGTGAGTAAAGCAAAAGAAGTATGTAAGGATCGTAGCAGGTGGCGTTCTGTAGTTACTGCCTACCCCCATGGGAAAAAGGCGTGAGCTTATGTATGTATGTATTCAGCCAGTCAAAATGTCACTGAAAACTTAGTTAAAGCGAGTGAGCGTGAAGTGAACTTTCATTTCGTCCAGCTGAAGCAATAGATTGGCAACTCACTTCACCTGAGTTTTTACCCGAATGCAAGAAAGGGTTATATTTTTCGCGCGTGTCTTGTTTGTATGTAATACTCTTTATTACCTCATATCTATCAAACCGCTAGACGGATTTACATAATTAAATCGTATCTAAATACGTCTTGACTGCCCAAGTGTTCTTCTTCTTCTTCTTAGATAGGTGAAGTTAAAAAAACAAACATGGCGGATTTTGGGCGCCATATTGTGCGAGTCCTAATTTCTTTTCTTCAGTACCAATCGAGTGGGGTATCAAAATGAAGGGTTTTAAGAGGTGATTACAAAAATATCACCGTGAAATTTAAGTGGTTGTTTTCCCGCGGCAGAACGACTTGCCTTTAGGAGTACTTTCGAAGCATAGAGTTAAAGTAAAAAAATAACGATGTTTTTGTTTTAAAATAATTTAAAAAATATTCATCAACTCGAAAAAGTGAGTAACAATAGTAACTTGTAGGTACTAGGTACTACTCGCGTCACCACCGTATTATTCACCGTAGTGCCTTGTACCTACAAGTTACTATTGTTACTCACTTTTTCGAGTTTATGTTTTTTTTTTTAATTATTTTAAAACAAAAACATCGTTATTTTTTTATTTTAACTCTATGCTTCGAAAGTACTTAAGGCAAGTCGTTCTGCCGCAGGAAAACAACCACTTAAATTTCACGGTGTATAACACGTGTTTTAACATTTTTAAAAGTAATTTGAAAAAAATATATATAAATATCTAAAAAGTTTTAAATAAAAAAAAAAGTTATTTTAAAAATCAAAAACCCGACTGGTCGGCTTTTTGATTTTTAAATTAACTTTTTTTTATTGAATAACCTACTGAACGTACTGAATATGAAACTGAATAAATAAAATATTTAGGACTAATTCGACGTACAAACCCATGCCACATTTACACTAATGGCCGAAATAATTGTCCCCACATTATAATTACCTTCAACAGAACTGAGTCACCCTGCATAATTCACTATTGTATTGAGATCCGAGTACGTCGTGACCTTGCGAAAGATTAAGAAAAGATTATGCTAATTCGCTGTGTAAGCCGTCCGGTGAGGCGTTACAGTTTTATTTGCACGTATGTGTAGTTGGGTAACTCAGTTTAGCTTGAACGATTACGTTGACAATGCTGGATAAATGCTGAGCATCGATTTTGTGATGCATTTTTAATGTTTGTTGTTTTTCTGAGATGAATTTTGTTATAAAGTTGCAGATTCAAAAATTATGATGAATCTTGTATCTGATTTAGAATCCTTTAGTAGCCTACAAGTCAAGCTACTTGTCTTGAAATGTACAAGTCTCAAACTCCCCATGACCTGATTCCTATCAGATCAATATCTACCATAAAAATAAAAAAAATATATAATTATTAATTAAAATTAAATTAAAATACCATCAAAAATATCATGAAAAATATTCGAATAGTGATATAAGCCTAGACACCCACTAAAAACAGACAGACATTCAAGTCGAAGTACAAATGTAGATCATTTTGTTTGAGTTTTTTGTTTGTTGATCTGTGCTCTTTTCCCACGACTCCAATGCTTTAAAACTAACTTAATAATAACACCAAACCACTTATAATAATGTTTTTTTTCTTGAACATTTCCAGACGAACCCGACCGCAGTCCGCAACCCGTAATGTGGTCATCCGTAGCGCGGCGTCGCACAGACCTCGTCCCGACCGTCCCCGCGCCGCGCGCGCCAGGTAGGGCTTACTCCATGACGCGGTTGGACCGGCTGCCGGCGTCCCGGCCGCTGCACTCCGCGTCGCCGTCCATGCATCATCTCAACAGGGCCCGTAAGACCTACATCCAGCGCTTCTGTCCAGCTTTGGTTTTGTCGGTTGCTTCGCTTGGGTTTCGCTAGGATTTTGAGGCGTTGTGCTTCGCTCTGGCAGTATTTGGGGTGTGATGCTTCGCTCTCGAAGTATTTGGGATGGGATGCTTCGCCCTTTTGGGTGCGCTCGCTATGATATTGAAGAGTGACAAGATCAGAGAGCCTATAGTTTGTATGAGTGAGTGTTTCGATCTGGTGTATAGGACTAGGTAAAGAGTAGGAACTATAACAGTGCGGCGATATGACCTTGCATTATCTCAACAGGGCCCGTAAAACCAACATCTAGTGCTTCTGTCGAGCTCTGGTTTTGGTTGCTTCGATTGGTTTGCCACGTTTTTTGGGCTAAAACACTAGGATATCGAGCTAAATGATTTTTGGGGTCATTTGGTGTGCTAACACTTCGCTCTGAAAGTTTTTTAGACGCTACGCTTCGCTCTGGAAGTATTTGGTTTGTGATGCTTCGCTCGTTTGATGGTGCTCGGTGTAAAAGTGTGAAAGACGAGAGCGTCAGTGTGTAAGACTGGTTTTTAGATCTACATAGGTAGAGAATAGGATCATCATCTCCACAGGGATATGACTAACATGAACCTTCTGTCCAGCAAGCTTTGTGTTTGCTTCGCTTGATTTTAGACGTTTTTAGCGACTTTGGGGATTTTAAAGTCATTTGGGGCGTTTTGCTTCGCTCTGGAAGTTTTCTATTATATATTAGAGGTGTGATGTTTCGCTCGTCTAGATACACTGCGCTGCGAAGTATTGCGACCTGTGACCGGAGAGGTACAAAAGGTTATGTTTTGAATGATAGTAATGAAGGGTAGGTAGATTAGTGCGATTAGTAGTGTGTGTGATTTGTAGGTAATTTTGAGCTTGATCTCGACGCGTGGTGATTTGGCCAACGCAACGGTGGTGACTGCTTTGCTTACTTAAACCTTGTATTAGAATAGTTTTGAATTGACAGTACTAGTCTTAGAGAAGTGTGTTATGTTGAAAGTTTTGAGTAAAACGCAGAGAGTGAGTAGTAAAGTAAGCTTAACTTTTGAGTGTGGTGTGGTGCAAGCAGAAGTAGGACACGCGTGTGTGTTTGTGACACTAAATAATCTATACTAATATTATAAAGAGGTAAAGTTTGTGACGTTGTAAGGTGTAATCTCTGGATCGACTGAACCGATTTTGAAAATTCTGTCACCAATATAATGCTACATTATTCCTGAGTGTCATAGGCTATAATATATTTTCAAAAATAATAGAGATCCTTATGAAAATTGCAATAATGTAAGCCAAGGTAGCAAAATGTTGCTTATAAAATTAATTAATTGGCGTGCGCTGAGAAAACTATTGACGATAGATAAAAATTATTAGGTAGGTAGGTAGAGTAGGCAGGGTACGCAGGGAAGGCAGGGTAGGCAGTTTAGGCAGGGTTGGCAGGGCTTTAGGCAGGGTTGGCAGTGTGGCAGGGTAGGCTAGGTAGTCTGGGCAGGCAGTGTAGACTAGATAGGCAGGGTAGCCAGTTGACGGGAGCGAAGCCCCGCGGGTCAGCAAGTCGTTTATAATATCTTCCATGACAGCTGATATTTTTATTAAGAAGTAATAATAATTTCTGTTTTACTAAATACATCAGCAAAAGTTATCTCTGTCAGAAATGGCAATATCAAAGCCTTTACAAAATGTTTAGAGGCTCTTTGTTTTTTACATCTGGCAATACTTTCGTGTGAGGTTGTGAGTGTTGCCATACTAAGGCCAAACAGTCAGATTCTTTTTTAAACTAGGTTTATTTTATTCGTGCTTATAATTAAGATGTGCTTTTGGGATAACGCTATAAGGTTTTGCTTCATCGTTGCAGGGTTTTGTCGCAAACACGCCATTAATGCCTTGTTTTTTAAATTAAATATGTCACTAATTAAAATTTTAAGTAATTGTTGTTGGGTATATTGTCACTAACATTAGTTTTAAGCAGTTATAAATTCCTCCCTTGTTGAATAAGTTATAGAATAAAGAACTGGGAGGTGGAAGAGACATGCTACTGTTTTAGTTGAAACGATGTGTGTCACCATCTTTTTATGGACAAATTATTTTCGACTGTGTTTAGTCCAACAACATTACATAGGATGACGTAATTTTGAAGGCTGTCAAAACTGCGTATGTTATTGGAATTTGTAAATAAAACCCTTTTTAATTCGTTATTTTAAACCATTTTTTATTTATCAAAATTTACGTTTTTATCACATTTCAATCGAAATCACCATTCCATCATTTTCTAAATTCATCGTTTTCGCACTGGGTCGCTTGGTTTTGGGTATCAAAATTTTGTTTGTTCCATTTTGGTCTTTATTCCATACAGCTTTAGGCTTGGTTTACTATGAAAACAACGGGATATAAGGTATTTACCGCTACCTCTAATAGTTCCTGTATACAATGGCTTATGTAGCAATATTTTAATAAATTTATTTTACAAAAAATTCACACAGAATAGTAAAGAAACACTGCCGACAAACTGTCCTGCAGTTTGGCAGAAGATTTGAATACTCGTAATACTCACATGTAACTTTTGCTGAAATAAATAAAAACTAAATGAGGATAATTTTGAATAAAACTACCTTACTTGTAAAACATGCTCTCAAAATCAAAATAGTTTATGTCAACTATACCTGATTTTCGAATTGAGAAACAAAAAAAAAATATGAATCTAGTTACACATTCGCAAGCGTCAGTAGCTCTCTATGGAGAAGAGTGCAAGAAACTCCACGGATACTCTTCCTCATCAATAAGTTTTAATTTGGTTATATTATTCTTGTTGGATAATTACATATATGTGAGAAGGATACAAACTGAAAACTCTATTTCTGCGTCTAAAACGTTTGCGATTTTCCATTTTAGAATCTTCTGACTTTTTTTTTTACTGTCGTGAGCCATGGTGGAGTTATCTATATATACTAGCTAGAAGCTACACTCAGAAGATTGATAACATAGGTTCCTATAAAGACGCTGTGATGTTGAAGACAAGGGGGAAGACCATGAGGTCTTAGAGTAAGGTTATTTTGAATGTGTGTAAGGGACAGATGTATGATGACTTACATACGTCTGTTCCTTACGCACAATCAAAATAACCTTACTCTAAGAGATTTTGGTCACCCCCCAGGTTACAATTGCAGAATTCAATCTGGCATTAGATACTAAACCAAACGTCCATGAAAATTATTAGTAACAGTAATACCTAATTCATTGCCTAACTTTGCTAAAGTGGGCCAACATAAGCCATTGTGTACACGAGCTATCCCAAACTCAGTCTAGTCTCCCCCACGGTGTGGCCAGCTTCTCCTAAAAAGGTAAGTGTATCTAACAGCTTCGCTTTCTAACTAATGTGTACTATGCACTTCCCTCCATTGAACACTGAAGCATTATATGTACAGAAATCCCCAATATTTTTGGCCGGGCTGATCGTAGGGTTTCCAATGCGAATGTCATGGCGTATAAGTTTTGTAAGATTTACTCACCTCCTCTCAGCATCTTTTAGGCATTTGTCCCACCGCCTACGAGGAAGCGTTAAACTATCGACTATTTTCTCGCTGAAGAAGCGGACAAAAGATATAGATCCCGTGTCAATAAAAGAGACACAATTATTAGTAGTTGATCGCTGGATGTTCACACTGTTGAGGCAGCGACAAGAGCTATCAAAGATAATACTCGCCCAACGATACCCGCTTGGCGGCCAGAACTCACGAACACGTAGCGCGTATAGGTTTGCGCAGCACTGGCCGCTCCGAGCGAGTGGTGCGAGAAATCGCCCGTCGAACAAGAAAACTCGCTTATAGCCGAGCGACAAAACTATCAGAACTACACAGTCGCTTCTCGCTGATCGTCGGCGGTAGGAGAAGTGCCTTAGGATGTGAACCTAGCGAATGAAAGAGCTAATCCGAGTAGCTACATGTGGGGTTTCCCAGAGGCGGCTCAACTAACTCTGACACCAGAGGTGGCCACACCTCACACGAAAAGAAGAAGAAGTAGCTACATACTGGTCGGACAAAATCTGAATGGTTGTAAAAGTAGACTATTGCGCAGCCATTGTAGCCAACTTCAAATCGGCCAAAAATATTGGGGTCAGGTGTACTCAAAATTATTGTAAAGTTTACTTGCATGGTTTTTTGAAAAGAGTTTTGTAAATTTTTTTGAAGAATTTGGTTTGAAAGTATTAATGCTAAAATTGGCAAATAATATGAAAAAATAAAGTGCACAAACTATTCTTTCATCATGTCATACTTTCCTCATTTACATTTACATTACACCTACTCAAATATCAACTAAGATTCATACATATCTATGAAATAAAACACAACAAATGTAGGTACAGTACAAATATTTTCCTAATGTCCCTCGGCAATCATCACTTTTCCGAATATAAACGAATGCTAATTTCCATGTCCATCAATTATTAGATTTATCGTGTATAATAATTTGAATTCAGAACGTAAGTACTTTATTATTGTTTTGTTTTGATTTCCGTGTGAAATATATAGAGCTGTAAAAAGAGCAGCTTTCCTCCCATTTTACAAGCTTTTATTTAACTTGCAATTGCGTGTGTATGTAAGTGTGTTCGGGTCAAATCTTGCAACTGAATTTTAAAGAAGTTATCCTCCACCGATTAAGATGAAATTTGGCATACACGTTTAGTATGGATGACAATGCATGGTTAGCTAAGTGACGTCATTATAAATCCAATATGGCGGACGGCCCAAAATGGCGTACTAGTTATTTTTAGGGCACTGCCATGATATGGATATCAATAGTGCAAAGGGCAACTGATAGACATCCGACGACTGACGAAACACGAAGTTTGTCGAGGGACATTAAGAAAACAGTTGTACTGTACTCTGTTTATGTGCAGTCAGGACTCACAGAAACTTAATAAGTACAAGGAAACAATTTTTCAAAATACATTGTTTAGGTACAAAATCACACATCCACATAAGTTTAAAATTGTATGTTAGTAACTGACTCTCAAGAAAATTTCCAACAAATAAGGCTGTTTCGCCCTGCATGTCTTATGTTAGTCGCGTCAACATGTAAACTCCGTTTGAGATAACATTAGACATTTAATTAATCCCATTTTACAGCCCGCTCAACTGATTTTGACTACTGCGTCGGTGATATGACAAATGGCAGCTGTATTCAACAGTTAGTTTTGGTAACAGGTTTATGCCTATTATGCCATCCTTATTTATACGGGATAGAACTCAAAATCGGTTGAACAGACTGTAAAAAGGGGTTGTAAAAATTTCTCATATTATTTCAAATCGAATAGAGAAAACTTTATATTTTTAACACAAAGACATGACGTTTTAGGGTGAAAGTTGGATATCCTCTCTCAACACATTCAAAAGGAATATCACTGATTTTCGTCTTATTTATTTATTACTCACCACAAACTACACAAAAGAGAAGCATTATAAAAAAAAAAAGCTTCCATCGCTTAAGATGTGTGAATGGCTGCATTTATCTCCCCTTTTCTAAATCATCTGGGGTTTAATAAAGCAACTCCCACACACCTCCTTACTAACTAAACAAAATCCACCTCACAATCGCATAACAATCTATCCATTGCCGTTTCCCTTCACCGTACCCTGGCCTAAGCCTGTACATAAGCGTCGATGTATTCAGAGACGCGGTCAGGCGACACTACTCCTGGTTCCCGGCCGGGCAGCGCGTTGTCCAACGCTACAGGCGTCGTAAGAAGGCCCACTTCTGCACCGAGAAAGCCAAGACCTGCGTCCATTGCTGGTACGGGAGTTAACACGCCTAGAGGTAATTTGAATTTAGAATGTATATTTTTTTTCTCAAACATGCATGGAAATATTGTCATTATTTTAGAAAAAAGAACACGCGAAGTTCCGAATTTACGGACAGTGAAAATCAAATCCATTGCTGGAGCGTTTTTTGAATTTGGAACATTTCAACGCTCCAGCAATGTTGTATGTAAAGGCGTGCTGGGGTTATTAGATACTCTTTGATTGGATCTCTTTTATCATTCTTGGCATACCAAAGTAAGTCTCTTTGCTTAGTACAAATTGCGTTCACGTGGCTGTATAACAATGAATGCGTTTGCCTTTTGGCACAGATAGAAAGCAATAGAAAAATGTGCGGCAAAGCTGAAAATTCGTCTTGATTTGTTATTTTAATATTTAATAAATATAAATTTAATAATTAAAATCAGTTCCAACGGTTCACGGTCCATCAGATTTAAGATCAGAAGCCAAATTGGCAATGGAAAACCTGCTTCCAGCGAAGTAAAAAGAAAAATACATGAAAGTAGGTATATAAACATTTTATGATTTGGAAAAACTATAAAAAAACGAAAATTTTCTCCGATATAGTATTTTTGGCGTATTTTAATGAGATTTCTAAAACTAAAAAGCCATTTACATTATGGACAATTTATTCCATGCCGATTTGTACAGCCCATGTTAAAAATGGCATTAACTTTAAAAATTAAGGAAATTTAACTACTTTTTTATTTCCCTGCATTCTTTTGAGAAAAGCATTATATATGCCTCGGCGGAAATGACAATTGCCTGTCTCGTATTAGTGAAGTCCTCGCCTACGGCTCGGCCTTCAAACTCATACTCGACCTGCAATTGTCTATTTCCCGGCCTTTGCAATAATCTACTATTGTTTGTTTCGTTTGCGGTTTTTGAATTTGGATCTGAATCAATGCCCATAGAATTTAGAATGTATCCTTTTTTTTGGTATTCGAATTTGGAACTAAATAATGATTTTAACAATGCCTTTTTCTCCCTTCGTGATTTTCGATTTGCGATTTTAATTTCTAATCAATATAATATTCCTTTTTGTATTGGATTTGTCGTGATATTTGAGACTGGACGACACCTAGTAGGTAATTGAATTCCGACCCTAACTTGTGAGTGATAAAGTTATTTTTCGTGTTTCGGTTTTGATTTGAATAATGTGTTTAGGGTTTAGTTTTGATTAATGTGGTCGATGTCGCTGTGAAGCGATGTTGTTTTAAATGTATCGATGTTTTAATTGAATGTGCTTTTTGTATATTAACATACATTTAAGAGATTAACAGTAATTTATAGTTCGTTATTTTTAATATTTTCATAAATTTATTTTATGTCAAATTATTATCTATTCGTAGTTTTTTTCAAGCTAACTAGACAATGTAAGTCGTAACGGCATGTTTTTGCAAGTCTATTTTCTTTATCTTGAACTTTTATTGAGTGATGTTTTGTGGAAAGAAGATATCAAGTATACAGGGTGAAATTGAAATCCACCCAGAAACTGAAAGTACTGCCGAAAAGAGACATATTTTATTTTTTACGATTTTAGATTAACTACAAATTTCGTAAATTTTCTGCTCTTTTGCGCTGTTCTCATGTCAAAAGATTTCAATGTCACCATGTTCAGCAAATAGTGGCCCTAATTCCGTGTAATTAATACGATTTTCCTGGTCAGGCGGCGGCGATATTCTAGCACAAAGCGCAGCAACGACACCCAGCGTGTCACGCGACAGTACTGTGATGGCGGGAGGAGACGTACCTCGACGTGCACACACCACGCCGCGCCGACCCAGACCCGCCTCGCTGCACACACAGACCAAGCCTGGTGAGTCATACGTCCCTACGACGTAGTGAGACACCCAGCGTGTCACGCGACAGTACTGTGATGGCGGGAGGAGACGTACTTCGACGTGTATTTACCACGCCGCGCCGACAGCTATTAGGCAACCAGCTGTCCACGCGCTTTCAGCTAGCAGTGAACTTTTTGTCCACGGGTCGACCGCTTACGCCTTCCTTTTTCGACAAGCTAGCAAAGCGCTTCAAGCTCACAGGCTGCCGTGCGTACAGCGCGCGGGCTGCCCGTTTGGAGCGAAGCTCGTGTTAAGCATGCGGTAAGCGAGACGTTAGCTGCCGAATGGTACGCTAATGGGAAGCTCGCTTATAGCGAGCTGTCTGCAAGTGTTGTCAATGTAAAGTATGTCTATAGAGGACGCCCTGAAGCTCATATTTCAATGTATATTATTTAGCTGTGTCGGAGCGGTGTCGTATAAGTCAGCTACGACTTTTAGACATCTTTTTGTACGAGGTTTTAACAGTTACTTTATTGTTCACAGCACCGCCGGTCGCGCCTGGTGAAGGCAAGCCGCCAGTTCACAGAAAGCCAAAGCCATCCAAAGATCACGATAAAGTAAATATCAACAATCTCTATAAAAACTTTCCTAGAACATCTTTTGCTATGATGCTCGACACTAAGATGTCTTAGGCCCATTTGCGCCTCCCTGGGTTATCTTACTAACTCGTTTTAACTCGAGTTAGTAGCTAACCCGGCCAGTTCTATAATGATATATTTAGTATTTGCTTCGTGTTAGAATTTTCTCTATACTAGGATTTTTTATTTCGTAGAATCACATTATAGTTAAGTTTTTGACACAAGAGGGCTTTATTAATGCACTTGCCCTTAAAGTAGAATACACAAAACTTCTTCCGTTTTTGAAGTCCGTTGAAATTGACGATGAAGTGTCAATTGTCATACAAAATGATATCTAAATAGCAAATCTCAAAATAACCAAGTCTCAACTAGGCCGATGACGTAAAGTTGAACGTGCACTAACACTTGACCTTAACGCTCACACAAAACCTCCTTCGTGTTTGAAGTCTCTAAAACACAAAATGGTCTCTAAAACACAAATCTCAAAATAACGATTGCTTGCGAACCGATGACATAAAGTTGACCGTGTACTAATATGATGTGTGCTTGCAGTCCGCGCGCGGCAAGTCGCTGTCGGCGTCGCCGGGCCGCACGCTGTCGCCGTCGCCTGCAGTCTCCAAAGAGCCCAGCGTCGACAAGGAGGTCACTAAGGTAACGATAACAGACTATTTTATTAAAATAACGACAAGTTATCAACCATTTTATTTCTGAAGCATTAATTTAAATGTTCCTCACAAATGAATTGAGTATTTATCAAGACATGAAATAATCAAATTAATATGGTTTGTGGCTGAACTGAAATATACAAAAGCTTTAGTTAGCCATTCACTTGAATAACTTTTGACAATCTATAGGTAGCTGGTTTAAATCCGGCTCGAAGGACCAAATAAAAAATTTACGTAAATACAAGGTTTATATTAATATTAATTATTGTCAGTGAAATGTAAAAATGTCAATGAGTGCCAACAGGCTGGATTCAAGAAATAAAAATGCAAGTTGTCCGATTCAAACCGCGTCTATTAGAACACTAAATTAAACTTTGATACAAAATGCATCATCAATGCTCTGCGTGCTGCTGCTGTATGATTGTCATACTATATAATGTAGGTCACGTGTGTAAGTTTAAAGATGCGAGCCTACTTATAGCTCAACTCCTTACTTACTATGCAATTTTAAAAACCATGTACGTGCACCTTACACCGGGCGTCAGAAAAGCCAGAAATGCCAATCGATTTTAAAAGATTTGATCACCTTCAAGAGTCTGTACTAATACCACATTCGCACGTCGTCATAACCGCTACTTAAGTGCATTACTTTACAACAGACTAAACAAAGAACTGAACATACATACATTGAATAAGTTTAAATTCAAGTCCAAGTTAAAAGAGTATCTCCTCACCCTAAACTATGATGACACGGAAGAATTACTTACACCATAAGGCAAGCAGACACGCACATACACTCACAACACAGTCATACACTACACAGACGTAACACATACAACTCACATACACAACACACCCGACACAAATAAGACATTCCTTTTCCCTTTTCCCCCCTTTCCAAAGCCCCGAATTGTACTATGTTAAATGAATTATTTTGTTTGTGTTTTATTGATTTATTTTTATATAATATACTCTGCATTGTTAATTTTTATATTTTATCGCTAATGTAATGGACGGATAGATGGCCCCTGTAACACAGGTATTTCCTAGCATGGGGGTCATTGATCGTGTATTTCGTACCTCACCAATTGCATCCTAAGTTAAGTGTCATCTGTAATCCTGTACTTTTTGTCAAATAAATTATTACTATTACTTACTTCAATGGCACTTTATTACCGTAAATGCAAGATTTTCATCATCATCAGCCTTTTAATGTTCCCATTGCTGGGACAATGGCATCCCCTCTGTGAGAGAGGAGGGATTTGGTCTTAATCCACCACGCGGACCCAGTGCGGGTTGGTGAATGTCACATGTCGTCGATTTTTTTGGTACTAGGAAACCTTGTTAGATCGATTAATCGCCCCCGAAACCCCCTGTATACTAAATTTCATGAAAATCGTTTGAGCCGTTTCCGAGATTCAAATTATATACATACATATATACAAGAATTGCTCGTTTAAAGGTATTAGATACATAATACATACACACCCCTTTTTTCCCATGAGGCGAGGGTAGGTAGACACTAAAGAACGCCGCCTGCTATGATCTTTACACACTCTTCTACTACGATTCTTTTTTACGTTCATACGTCCTAGACATACACGCACGCCGTGTGTATTTACGTCTAGGGCTTTCTCCTCCCCTCTTCATAACTTTAGGCTCTATCAAAGTTCACCACGTCTTCTCTATAAAAAGCTAAGACGTACCATTTCCCCCACAGCCGGCGGCTCCCGTGCCCGTGCCGGCGGCTATAGCGGACAACAAGTGCATCGTGGACCCCGCAGAGGTCACGCACAAGCTGGAGGCGCTGCAGATACAGAACGGAGACGCGCATCACCTTACTGATAAGGTAGATACACTGATTGCATGATAGATGACGTATGCTATAGGACATTTAGCCCAGCCGTACTGAATGGTGGTGTGAACAGGTGTGTCTTTTTCCACAAAAAAAACAGCCAAGTGCGAGTCGGACTCGCGCACGTATTGTTCCGTACCAATATCGCAAAAAAACTACAAAAATATCACGTTTGTCGTATGGGAGCCCCACTTAAATATTTATTTTATTCTGTTTTTAGTATTTGTTGTTATAGCGGCAACAGAAATACATCATCTGTGAAAATTACAACTGCCTAGCTATCACGGTTCATGAGATACAGCCTGGTGACAGACGGACAGTCAGACAGACGGGCCGCAGAGTCTTAGTAATAGGGCCCCGTTTTTACACTTTGAGTACGAATCCCTAAAAAAGAGCCAATTTCAACCGGCTCCAACTTTCCGAGTTGTGACCCTGACAATAAGGTACAATCTTGAGCTTCTTGGCGTTACGTTGACATCGAATCTCAATTTTGGCCCATACACTGAGGCAAAGACTCAGCTGGCTGCCAAAAATAAGGTGAGAAGGTACTTCACGCCGGAACAGCTCCTCAATTTGTATCAAGCGCAAGTTCTATCATGCATGGAGTATTGTTCTCATTTCTGGGTTGGATCTGCCAAATACCAGCTTGGTGCACTAGATTCGGCTCATCGGCGATGAGGCACTGGGTAAGTTCCAGAGCCTTGAACATCGTCGCCGATTTGCCAGCTTGTCAGTTTTTTATCGGTTACATTTCGGGGAGCGTGCGATGGAATTGCACCATCTAATTCCACCTAGCCCAGGTCTAGTCTAGTCTAGGTCTACCAGACGTACGGCGATGCGCCATCGATACATGGCGGACCCATACGCGCAAAACGTTTTGGGAACACTTTTATTATGCGTACAGCTAAGGAGTGAAATTCCCTGCTGGAGTCTGTGTTTCCTGATAGCTACAATCTAAGGGTATTTAAATCAAGAGATGCACACCACCTTACTGATCAGGTAGACAGATTACGTACTAGAACCGTACTACGATGTCCTACAGCCATCATGGTTCTTGAATGAGAGAGACACAACGGAATCATGAGACCTAGTCACGTTAAAGTACGGCCGTTGATTGCATATAATTTATGTGCCTGTAAGACAAGCTTAAGTATTTGACAGAATCAGAATCAGAATATTTATTTGTGAAACATAGGTATTTACATAAAGATCTTAGGTTAATTATAAAGGGCGCTATGTTTTGCCGTGAAGGCGTACAAATATTGATAAAAATAAAAGCAAAAAATAAAAGAAAATAAAAAATCTAACATAATAAAACAAATTTAAATATTTGAGTACAATTACCATTTTAAATGTATTTAAATACCTTAATAAAATCTACAATTAAATCTAACCAAAAATATTCAAGAAAACAGCAAATATTTATTGCACAGAAATATTAAAATTTATCATTTATAAAATCTTCTACTGTATAATAACATTTTTCGAGCAATAGCGAATATAGATTTTTCTTAAACTTTAGTAGGGGCAAATTTTTTATGTTATCAGGTATATTGTTATAAATTTTCGGAGCCATGCCAAAGAAACTCTTTTTCATTAAAGCGGTTCTACATTTTCTGTCGCAAAGTTTATTTACATATTGAGAACGCATTGGAGTCTTTTTCACTTCGGATATTTTTTGAAATAGGTGTAAGTCACAAGTGCTAAATTAAGATGTCGGACTGTTTCCAAATTGAAGTTTGCTTTAAGATTGGCTTATACAGCTAGCCGCACTAAATGGCAAGATACAGATAAAGTGCTGAATCTACTGTAAAGTTAAGATTCTGAACCGTGTTTGATGAATCTTTTCACCACGTAATTGCTTCGAAACGTAATAACCGTGGTGCACTTACTTATAAAAAATGATTGTTTGTTATTAGTTTAGCGAATGTTTGTCGGAAATAACTAAGCTTGACATCTTGGAAAAGATCAGCATTTTTCGTTTAGACGTAACGAGTTGGTTTCCTTTAGCATAACATGTTTATTTTGAGTATGTGTGCTTGTTTGATTTGTCTGTAAACCCAGTTAAAATTTTTATGCAGTCTCTTGTGTGAAACACAGATCCATCTCATTTCATTCCTAAGATGTATTCTAGAATTAAAAAACTTAATGTTCTTTACAATTCCAGGTAAACGAAATCAAAGAAACAATAGAAGTCAATAAGCAGGAATCGAAAATCGAGCAAATCACGGAGGTAACGAAACACGAAGAGAGAGTAAGCGAGAGGTCCGAACAGAGAGTGAGTGAGAAGTCCGAACAGAGGGAAAAGAGAGAAGAGAAGGAGGACAAGAAGGAGCCCTCCGTCGAAAAGACTGATGATAATGAAATGACTGGTGAGTGGAACTTTTGTAAAAGCATTTATTACTATTACAGATATTTGTTTTAGAACTGACCTCGGATATAGTTTTTAGCATGGCAATAAAAATTATTAACTACATTTATTGACATGCTTAAAGACAATGACATTTTTTTACTTCATCTAGGCTATTAAGCAGCACTTTTGAACGTCAAAAATTTAAAGTTAATTATTATTGATTAAAGTATTACAAGCACTAACAAGTAAATTCCTTCACTTGATAAATAGGAACATGGTTCTCACATACTTACAAATATTGCAAACATAGGTAAATTATTATTACTATTCCATTTATTTATTATATTTACATATTTTTACATTTTTAAATATCATTCTATAAAAAATAAAATAAAAAAACATTTAAAAATACAAAAATAGTAGCCCACCGGTATCGGGAACAGGGTCCAAGCTACCGGTGGTCAGGGCTCCTGAGAGAGGAACCTCCTAACAATACGAGCCGTGTCCAGGAGTACCGCTTTCTGGATCAAGCCCTTGATCCAGCTGCCCAACGAGAGCCTCCTCAGATGTTCGTCGAGGCTCTTGGCTATTATACCATTGGCCGTCACGACTATCGGCACAATGACTGCTGTATCCACATCCCACATGTCGACAACCTCGCGAGCCAGATCAAGATACTTACTTTTCTTATCTCTCTCCGCCTTCGTCAGGTTCTCGTCATGGGGGACCGCAATATCAACAATCATTGCGCGACGCTCTAGTCGGTCTATCACCACTATGTCAGGGTTATTAGCAACAACAGTCCTGTCAGTGATGATAGACCGATCCCAATACAACGTGACATTGCCATTTTCGAGAACTGGGTCGGGCACATACTTATAGTAAGGCACTTCTGATTCCACAAGATTGTATTTAAGAGCAAGTTGCTGGTGGATAATCCTGGCTACAAGGTTGTGTCTATGCAAATAGTCTCCGTTAGCCAGACTAGAACAACCGGAAATAATGTGTCTGATTGATTCCCCCGGCCGGTGACATGCCCGACAAATGTCAACCGTGCCGTCCTTCACAATATATTTCCGGTAGTTGTTCGTCATCATAACTTCGTCCATAATCGCAAAGACAAAACCTTCGGTTTCCCCAAAAAGGTCACCAAATCGCAACCAGGCCACGGACGCCAAAAAATCTACATCGGGCCCATGTAGGACCCGGTAGAAGCGTCCGTGAAGCTCCTTGCTCTGCCATACCTCCATGCGGTCATTAGTATCTAATACTATAGGTTTGCGCCAGTTCTCGTTAGCCAAGGAGAGCGGGGTAAGGCCCTTGTCCATGCTACCACATCTCGATGCATACCCACGTCAGCGGCCTGGAAGTATTCCCTAAGACTGCATACCTCGCGGTTGTGCAGGGTCTTAGCATTTAAAAAGCCACGACCCCCGCTCTTCCGAGGGATATACAGTCTCATAACCGATGACCGTGGGTGATGCATACGATTTGCGGTAAGCAATGTGCGGACTCTCCTATCCAGGGCGTCAAGTTCTGTCTGAGTCCATTTGAGTATGCCGAAAGAGTACATCAAGACCGGCATGACCCAGCCGTTGAAGGCGCGCACCTTGTTCCCGCCTGATAAAAGACTATTTAGTACTTTATTCAGGCGGCCAAAGAAGCGTTCCTTCAACGATTGTTTCACGTCAGTAACATTGATGCCTAGTGCTTCCGACATACCCAAATACTTGTAAGTCTCAGTTGAGGAAAGGGATCTAAGGTGTATGGAGTCCGAGAGTTGTATTCCCACGGACTCCATAATCTCCCCTCGCTTTACATGCATGACTGCACATTTGTCCACACCAAATTCCATCCTGATGGCGTCACTGAAGGTTTCTGTTACCTTCAGTAGCTTCATCAGTTGCAAGTTGTTGGGGGCAAAGAGCTTCAGGTCATCCATGTAAAGGAGGTGTGATATAACCTGACCACCTCTCCTCAACCGATAGCCCAGGCCTGAACCCTCCAGCAGTGTACTGAGAGGGTTCAGGGCTAAACAAAACCACAGAGGACTCAGACTGTCGCCCTGAAATATACCACGCTCAATCCTTATAGGTTCACTGTTTCCCTGAATCTGTCGACATCCTGGATAGTGAAGGACCGTCCTCCACTGCCCCATACACGACGTCAGGAAGGCGCGCAGAGTTGTATCAATTTTATACAACTCCAGCACCCTCATGAGCCATGTATGTGGCACTGAGTCATAGGCCTTCTTGTAATCTATCCAACATGTCGCCAGATCCTTGTGGGAGCGGCGAACCTGTTGGCTAATGGCAATGTCTATGAGGAGCAGCTCCTTAGTACCGCGGGACCCGTTCCTACATCCATTCTGAGAAGCAGACATGATGGCGTTATTGTCAATATGTTGATTAATTTTCGCTCTCAGAATGGATGTAAGAACTTTATAGACCGTCGGTAAACACGTTATCGGTCTATAATTTTTAGGTTCCGCAGTACTACCCGATTTATAGAGCAGGTGGGTTATTCCTGTCGTTAGGAACTGGGGCAGTGACCCTGACTCTAAGGCAGACTGGAACTGAGTTGCCAAACGAGCGTGCGACCTTTGTAACCATTTAATCCAAAAGTTTTGCAGTCCGTCTGGCCCTGGAGATTTCCAGTTGGGCAACGGACGGACTGCACGAGCCACATCTTGGGGGCTGATGGTAATTGCCCCCATTTGTGGTATCGGATCGCACGCTTGCTCGACCTCCCGAGTCCAGTCACCCTCGGTATGACTGACAGGCACCGACCAGATATCGCGCCAAAACGAACACATGGCGTCATTATCCGGTAGGCGCATATCAGTCACACCTTGGTCGGGACGCTCCCAAGCCCTATAAACCCACCTTTCGTTGCTCCGGAATGTGCGATTTTGAGTGTATCGCTCCACTCGCCGCTTGTACCGACGAATACGGCTTGCCCATGCATAGATCTTCTGCCTCAGGAAGTCGATACGCTCTGTGACGCGGGACAGATAATCTCGAGAACTGATATCAGTCCCCGAGAATGCCCGCGTCACAAAGCGCATCACTCTAGGGCGAGTGTTGCCCTCCCTGAAGCAGATAAGCTTGCCGATGAGTGCTCTAGCCTCACCGATACGACGCTCAATCCTGCACTGCCAAGCTGGTATAGCTGGTCGTGTAGCTCTATCAGTTTTGGGAAATTTGACGTTAGCTACACGACATGCCGCTGCAGCTGCACAGTACAAGATTGAGTGGGTATCAGCAAGGTCTTTGCTGCTTTCAAAAACATTTGTTAGCTGCGAATCTAGAGCACACACCAGCGCCCTAGTTTTTCTTATGCATGGGCAGACGAGGTAATCGAGGTCTAAGCTCAGGCGGTGTGGAACGATACTCTCGGAATGCACACTCCAAAGCGCTCCTCAATCGTTCATTACATTGGGTACTCACGGATATAGCCCCGTCGTCGTCATCCTCTCCAACATGGTCTAGTCGCGGTGAAACACTAGGTTGCATTTGCACCGCGGCCGGTGGTAAGGCAGGCGAGACACGGCTACTCCGTGATTCCTCACGCAGTCTATCAAGTACGGTGTCATCCAGCATACGGTTACGTTGAATGACCCGCACCTGATCCGACAGACGTTGGGCCGACACGTTGACAGCTGGCTCAAGCACCTGAAACAGAGAGAGCATCCGACCACGGTACGCAGTCAGGTTACTTCCCCCCTCTGTAGCCCCAAAGTATGCGCGCATGACGTTTTCATTAATCGATTGCGTCCATCGCATGCGCTGCACACTTCCACCGGGAGCGGGGACCCTGTCAGAGGCCGATGGGCCTCGAGGTCCCAGGCTATCCGGCGGCCGGCGTCCTCCCCGTCGACGCGTAGGTGGTGGTGTCGTCGGCGGAGAGAAGTATTCGTCGCTCGAGCTCGACGCAACTGCAGCGTCCGGGATCTCTTGACTCACGGTTGTAGGTGGTCCCGGCGGCTGCGAGGCGGAGCTGAGCGACGAACCCGAAGATGTTGGGCGTGTGTTCTTGGCTCGGGCCTGGCTTCGTGTCAACATTTTCTTCTTAGTTTTGTCTTCTTAGTTGTCATTTTTTGTTTGATTTTGAATTGTTGGTCATTTTAACTATTTTGTTTGTTTTCTTCTTCTTATTGGTTTATTATATATATGTGTATATATAGACATTGTTTAAATTTAGTTTAATGCTGATTTATGGATGATATTGCACGGTTTTATAAATATATTATAGAAAATTCGAAGAACTAAGAAAATTTTTATGTCACTCTTGACAAGTCAGGCCACAGACTTACAAAAGAAGACTTACTTCTCTATTACTATTATTATTACAGCTTTATTTTCCACTTAACACTTTAAAAATATACATGCAATTATAATAATTTCATTCCCGTTTCATTGTTATGTGGCCCCCTATGGGTAAAAGCCTCCTCCATTTTTTTCCACCTTTCCCTGTCTTTGGCCATGTGCATCCAACTCCTTTCCAGCTATGTTCATTATGTCATCTGCCCATCTTTTCTTCTGTCTGCCCACTTTCCTTTTGCCTTTTGGGCCCTGCCATTTAGTTGTTCGGTAAGTCCATCTCTTATCTTCGTATGTTGACAGGTGCCCTGCCCATTTCCACTTCTGTATTAAACTAAAATGAAGTGCATCTGTTAATTTAGTTTTCATGCGAATGTCTGCGTTTCTCGTTTTCTGTATTTTTCTCAATTTCAGTATATTTCGTTCCATTGCATGTTGGCATGATGAAATTTTGTTCTTTACTTTTTCTGTGAAGACCCATGTCTGGCTGGCGTAAGTTAAGCTTGGGAGAATGCAAGAATCCATTATAGTCTTTTTTAAATTAAGGTTCCCTTTCTGAATTTCTTTTTGGGCCCAGTATTTTTTCCAAGTTGTAGTTATTCTTCTGTCTATTTCGTTTTCGTTGCTATTTGCATCAAAAGATACCAATTTACCTAGGTACACATATTCATTAACATAGTCCACCGGTTTTTCCCCTACTTTAATTGTTTTCTTTTGAATGTTTGACATAATTTTAGTTTTGGATGCGTTCATGTGTAGGCCGATTTTTATGCTTTCTTTAAACATAGGTAAATTACTAATAATTAATTAATTATTTAAAAGATGCAAATAAATACATAAAACCTTCATGAATGACTCCTATTGCTAAGCTTAAATGAAACAATTATAAAATTATAAGTGGAGATTACTGCTGAAGTTTTGACTGTAATGGAGACCAAAGTTAGGTGTAGAAACCAAAGAATTTTAGTATTGTGAAAGGTCGACGATTTAAAGTCCCAGTTAATAACGCTTAGATGAGGAACGAAAGAAACCTGGCCTTTGCCAGAAAGGCAACCCTTGAGTGTTCATGAGCAGTATCCCAAAATAATTGAATACCTGTAGTTTATGGACTTGAAATACTGTCTCTAATATAGGAGTGAAAAAAAAACCTACTATGGCTAACAATATACATTGGTTGATATTTCCAGCGTCAATGACGGCGCGGCGTATCACAACGGAGGAGCAAGCTAAGGCCGCACTGGCCGAGAGGCGCCGCCGTGCGCGCGAGGAGCTCGAGAGGCAGGCCGAGCTCGAGAGGCAGAGGTAAGACCATGTATAATAGGAGCAAGCTAAGGCCGCACTGGCCGAGAGGCGCCGCCGTGCGCGCGAGGAGCTCGAGAGGCAGGCCGAGCTCGAGAGGCAGAGGTAAGACCATGTATAATAGGAGCAAGCTAAGGCCGCACTGGCCGAGAGGCGCCGCCGTGCGCGCGAGGAGCTCGAGAGGCAGGCCGAGCTCGAGAGGCAGAGGTAAGACCATGTATAATAGGAGCAAGCTAAGGCCGCACTGGCCGAGAGGCGCCGCCGTGCGCGCGAGGAGCTCGAGAGGCAGGCCGAGCTCGAGAGGCAGAGGTAAGACCATGTATAATAGGAGCAAGCTAAGGCCGCACTGGCCGAGAGGCGCCGCCGTGCGCGCGAGGAGCTCGAGAGGCAGGCCGAGCTCGAGAGGCAGAGGTAAGACCATGTATAATAGGAGCAAGCTAAGGCCGCACTGGCCGAGAGGCGCCGCCGTGCGCGCGAGGAGCTCGAGAGGCAGGCCGAGCTCGAGAGGCAGAGGTAAGACCATGTATAATAGGAGCAAGCTAAGGCCGCACTGGCCGAGAGGCGCCGCCGTGCGCGCGAGGAGCTCGAGAGGCAGGCCGAGCTCGAGAGGCAGAGGTAAGACCATGTATAATAGGAGCAAGCTAAGGCCGCACTGGCCGAGAGGCGCCGCCGTGCGCGCGAGGAGCTCGAGAGGCAGGCCGAGCTCGAGAGGCAGAGGTAAGACCATGTATAATAGGAGCAAGCTAAGGCCGCACTGGCCGAGAGGCGCCGCCGTGCGCGCGAGGAGCTCGAGAGGCAGGCCGAGCTCGAGAGGCAGAGGTAAGACCATGTATAATAGGAGCAAGCTAAGGCCGCACTGGCCGAGAGGCGCCGCCGTGCGCGCGAGGAGCTCGAGAGGCAGGCCGAGCTCGAGAGGCAGAGGTAAGACCATGTATAATAGGAGCAAGCTAAGGCCGCACTGGCCGAGAGGCGCCGCCGTGCGCGCGAGGAGCTCGAGAGGCAGGCCGAGCTCGAGAGGCAGAGGTAAGACCATGTATAATAGGAGCAAGCTAAGGCCGCACTGGCCGAGAGGCGCCGCCGTGCGCGCGAGGAGCTCGAGAGGCAGGCCGAGCTCGAGAGGCAGAGGTAAGACCATGTATAATAGGAGCAAGCTAAGGCCGCACTGGCCGAGAGGCGCCGCCGTGCGCGCGAGGAGCTCGAGAGGCAGGCCGAGCTCGAGAGGCAGAGGTAAGACCATGTATAATAGGAGCAAGCTAAGGCCGCACTGGCCGAGAGGCGCCGCCGTGCGCGCGAGGAGCTCGAGAGGCAGGCCGAGCTCGAGAGGCAGAGGTAAGACCATGTATAATAGGAGCAAGCTAAGGCCGCACTGGCCGAGAGGCGCCGCCGTGCGCGCGAGGAGCTCGAGAGGCAGGCCGAGCTCGAGAGGCAGAGGTAAGACCATGTATAATAGGAGCAAGCTAAGGCCGCACTGGCCGACAGGCGCCGCCGTGCGCGCGAGGAGCTCGAGAGGCAGGCCGAGCTCGAGAGGCAGAGGTAAGACCATGTATAATAGGAGCAAGCTAAGGCCGCACTGGCCGAGAGGCGCCGCCGTGCGCGCGAGGAGCTCGAGAGGCAGACCGAGCTCGAGAGGCAGAGGTAAGACCATGTATAATAGGAGCAAGCTAAGGCCGCACTGGCCGAGAGGCGCCGCCGTGCGCGCGAGGAGCTCGAGAGGCAGGCCGAGCTCGAGAGGCAGAGGTAAGACCATGTATAATAGGAGCAAGCTAAGGCCGCACTGGCCGAGAGGCGCCGCCGTGCGCGCGAGGAGCTCGAGAGGCAGGCCGAGCTCGAGAGGCAGAGGTAAGACCATGTATAATAGCGATGATTCCTGGGTACAAAAATGATAATTCTATTTAGTCCCTACCCCACCCTACCTAATCATGTAGTACATAATTTTTATGTATCATCAATAGTTTTCTCAGCACACGCCAAAGAATGAGTTTTATATGCAACATTTTGCTACTTTAGGTTACATTATTGTAATTTTCATAAACATCTCTATTTTTTTTTGAAAATATATTATAGCCTATGACGCTCAGAAAAAATTTAGCTTTCTACTGGTGAAAGATAATCGGTTCAGTAGATCCAGAGATTACCCTCTACAACGTCACAAACTCACAAACTTTATCTCTTTATAATATTAGTATAGATATTGGACCCCTATTTTTTTCTTTATCAAACAAATAAAAATGTACAAAGATGAAACGCAAATATATGCAGGAGTGGGGGCTTCTGACGTCACATTGTCAGTATATAGTGTAGCACACTGTGACGTCACACGATATTTGAACGCACTGTATCGTCCTAATTAAAGAAAAAATCGTATGCAATATTTTTAGGTTAACTGACGGACTAAATAGTTTTTTTTGTCAACTACCGTATTATGTCGCTAGATAGTTGAAAAAACCGTTGTCGCGAAATCTCTTCGATTTTTACAAAATACCGGATCATTGGAGAAATGGAGATTTCGAAATGATTTCCTATTAATACAAGGTAATTGAAGAGCTCGTGGCTAAATAGTAACAGTCAGAAGGGTCGATCTACAAGGTTAAACAATGCGTGCCGAGGTTGGTCCGTGTATGGGTTACCATTACATACCTCAATCTATTTGGGAGCCATTTGTAGATACTTCAACAGTCGTTATGGAAAGTCAGAAGCCTAAAAAGCTGATGGTCTTACCAAGAGGTATCATGCTACCAGTAGAAAGTCTGGGTCTAGATATATGTTGATTATGGAGATAAACCTACCATAAACTAGCAAACTCGAAATAGTACATTGTGATACAAGGGTGGGAAGTAGGTTATTGCAAACGAGCTGTCATTAACAAGCCCGAGCCGAAGGCGAGGGTTTTTAATGACACGAGTTTGCAATAACCTACACACCCGTGTATCACACGACGTTTTTCAATACAGTTGTGAGAAACAGTAAAAACAAATCAAATAATTAGATTTGTTTATTCACAAAAAATAAAATTTTCAATATGGCGCGTTTTTGCAAATGGACATATTTTTTTACAAAGAAAACAGCCTATACAGCCTATTCGATTTTTGACAAACGTTAATGTGAAAATAATTAACTTTAAACTGTTAATTAAACATATTAAACAACCATTTATAAGACTTTTGAGAATTCAATGCTAAAACGTACGGAATCATTCATTTTTCCTCTTAGAAAATCTATCCCATTTTAGTCTATGTTTGAAAACTCCTTGCTCCTAAACTTTTTTAAATTGACTTATGGCGCGTTTTTGCAACTGGACTTATTTTTTTTACAACGATATCAGCCTATACAGCTATACAGCCTATTAGATTTTTGACAAATGTTGATGTGAAAATAATTAAATTAAAACTGGTAATTAAATATATTAAACAACCATTTATAAGACTTTTGAGAATTCAATGCTAAAACGTACGGAATCATTCATTTTTCCTCTTAGAAAATCTATCCCATTTTATTCTATGTTTGAAAACTCCTTGCTCCTAAACTTTTTTAAATTGACTTATGGCGCGTTTTTGCAACTGGACTTATTTTTTTTACAACGATATCAGCCTATACAGCTATACAGCCTATTAGATTTTTGACAAATGTTGATGTGAAAATAATTAAATTAAAACTGGTAATTAAATATATTAAACAACCATTTATAAGACTTTTGAGAATTCAATGCTAAAACGTACGGAATCATTCATTTTTCCTCTTAGAAAATCTATCCCATTTTATTCTATGTTTGAAAACTCCTTGCTCCTAAACTTTTTTAAATTGCCTTATAAATTTAAAACTAAACCGCAAACATAATGATCGAGCTCGTAAACAAAAGTCACGACCGCGTAACAGAAAGATGCCTATGCGTAAGATTTAACTTTCGAATCATAATTATAGCCTCTGAAAGTACGCCATGTTTAAAAACTGTATTGAAAATAAGCTATAAGCCGTTCACTATTTTACATTATACTGATTTGCTAATTCGTTTTCCAGATTGCAACGCGAAGCCGAAGAGGAAGCTGAGCGACAACGCCAGGAGGAAGAGCGGCAACGTCGCGAAGAAGAAGAAGCGCAACAGCTGGCGCAGCTACAGAGGCAGATGAACGAGGAGAAGCTCAGGAAAGCTATCGAGGTAACTACTGCAACACCCAATTTTTACTGCATATCGATTTCTAATGATAGTGCTGACTGTTGAGAAGATAGTGAAAATAAATATATGGAAGAAGACATTGTACACAGACCCTAATTGATTTGGGGTAAGGCCAGGCGAATGATGACGTTAATCAGACACGTTCTCACTGCTGGGATACAGGCCAAAGGTGCGAATTAATCGCGCGACCACGAGGCGCACAGATTACTCTCCTAGATTTTTGTCGTTAAAATCAGTTAATGTTTAAAATTATTATCCCACATTGCAATGGAAAAAGCCAAAATATCAAATTACTATTGGAGGCAGAAGAATATGATAATAGTGCATTATATTATTACTATTAAAAAAAAGGTTTGGTTATCTACGAATTTATGAATAAATAGAGGTAAAAAAAGATCGTTTTTAATATGGATGTCAATCAAGAAATGGTTTTTATTTTTAAATAACAAAATGTACGGGTATTTCGACACCACTCGTCCGTGAGCGAGACCGGCTAGCGGTCTCGCGCGCGAACTCACTCCCATACAAAGCCTAAGGGCAAGTAGTGTCGCCTGCCCCGGTCGCGCGGTGAACTCGTGAGATACAGTGAGCAGTAATCCACAACGCGATCACAGCTCAGGCTGAAGGGTTTTGTACTACTGAATATTTATGACAACCGTTTTCTACGTAACACTAACTAAGCACAAGTTCGTTTATTAGCCCGTGATACATTCCCATACGTATTTTTCAGTCCTTCCTTTTCGTGGGAAGTGTGGCCACCTCTGTTATCAGAGTAAATTAAGCCGCCTCTGGGAACCACACAGGCCTCTGACTTGGCTATTTCAAACTTACATTAACTAAATAAGTCCAGGTTTCCTCACGATGTTTTCCTTCACCGTTACCTGCGATGTCCAAGATAAACTTAGAAAGTACATATGAATTTGAAAAAGTCACATTGGTACTTGCCCGGATTTTTCAGTTATTTGTCACATTGTGTACTGGTAAGTTTCATGAGCCGTGATATAGAAAAGTGACTTTGACACTAAAATTTTCTAAGTTCTAAAATTGTAGTTCTAAAAACTAAAAAACACGCTTTAATGGTAAATCGAACTAAAAAGTCGCTAATCCTGAAGATCTTGGTAAGCCTATGGGACAAACTATTTAAAGTTAAACGCGCACGGTAGAATCAACTTTCATTACTTGTAAATTTTATAGTTTGGCGTTCAAAAGTGCCGCTTATTGGCCTAGATGAATAGATATATTTGGCTTTGACTTTGACTTTCACTAAATTATTGCATTGTCATCGGTCCTTGATAAGTGTGCAAAGTTTCAAATCAATCCCACGTCTTGAAGGGGGTGAAAATCACGTTCAAAGATTCCGTTACATAGATACATACCAAGCTAATAAAAGCGTGTTAAAAAGAGATTTGGTTTAACAAGAAATATAGCACCTTGGTAATGTGTTTTAGTCACATTTCTATCTATGTTGACCACAGGGTTGCTAAAATAGGAGACCAATATAGTCCCGTCCAACCAAATATACTTTTTGAGGCTAATCACAATAGTAGTTTATACAACGGTCATGTAATAGGGGTGATTAAAACACGAGTGTGGGTTTATGATGATAATGGTATCACACGAGTGTTTTAATACCTATTTGTATGACCGTGACTATATATTTTTGGAGATTACATTGTGAGTATAGATAAACACTATTACATTCATCTATTTCATTAACATTGCACGACGTTTTTGGATAAATCCTTTACTGTCCAGGCTACTCGTCTGTGGAATGCATTGCCAGATCCAATCAAACGAGCTCAATCTTTGCCTGTGTTCAAAAGACTCGTAAAGGAACATTACCTGTCACTGTCTTCGTCTTAGCGTGTTGATTTGTCATTGTGATTGTCAATATAGTAATTCATCATTAATTTTTATTGCCATTATATTTAGTATGTATATATTTATGTATATATTACATAGCATATGTATTTATCTGTGTATTTATTATAGAATAGTGTGATATCAATGTTAATGTCACACCAATGACAACCCCACTTCAAGTCCAGACAATTACTGTCCATACCAGGTTGCCTGGAAGAGATCGCGGAATGCGATAAGGCCGCCCATTGTATTTGTATTAATTTTAAGTTTCTTTGTATAATTGTATTTTAATGTGTACAATAAAGCATATAATAAATAATAATAAATAACACAACATAACTCTAATTCGCCATTTTATTTTCCAGGCTCAGCAACAACTCGAACGCGAGGAAGCCGAACGCAAAGTCCGCGAAGAGGTAGAAAAGCAGGCGCGTCTCAAAGAAGATGAAGAGAAGAGGAAGGCCGCAGAAGAAGCGGAAAAGCTGCGTCGAGAAGAGGCCGAGAAAGAAGAGAAGGAGAGGCTTGCGAGGAAGCAGAGGGTTGAGGCTATCATGGCCAGGACTCGGCTTAGGAAGGTAGGGAACAGAAAATGTTGCTTTTCGATAAATTCAATGACATCAAAAATATGAGCAGGTGAGACAGTGATGTAAAAAAAAATGTGGACAAAAAAATAACATGCCCTATTTTTTAAACGAAATTTATCGCGTATTATGTGATAAATTATCATGCGCGCGTAAACTGTTGTAATTGGTTAAATGAAATGTCTTTTTACAGTCAATCTCATCTGTAATCTCATCTGTATATCTGTATCCGTTTTTGATAATTTCATGTATTAATTTTGCTATAATGGATATAGTATAGCAGTTTGTTTTTTTTAATATGAGAATCGACGTTTTTATTTTTGAAATAAAAATACTTGAGGATTAAAAAATTTACCTAGGGTTTTTAGCAGGTATGTTTGTAAAATAATGAGACTAAAATGAATTCGTATTTTGTACATGCAGCAAGCGGAAGAAGACAAGAGCAAGCAAGCTCCTGCGCCTTCCGAGCCTGCTCTCGCCGAGCCGGCGCCCGCCGAGCCCGCCGCCGCGCCCGCAGCCGAGTCTGCGCCCGCCCCCGCCCCCGCGCCACTAGACGCGCCCGCGCCTGCGCCCGAGGCGCCGCCAGCCGCGGCAGAAGCTGAACTAGTGACCTTCGATGCCGTCGATAACGGCAATGCGCTCGTGGACGATTTGCTAGGATTTACTACGTCAGAGGTATACTATTTAATTATTCTAGTTATTTTTTTAATATTTGATAGGCTCGCGCTTGAACACTGTCTACGGAATAGCTATCTGTACGCCATACAATCGGGATTCGACCCGCGACACGCAGTGCAGCAGCCGATCGCTCAACCACTACGCCAATCGTGTCGTCGCTACAATTCCAGGCTCGGGCAATATTATACTGGGTTTTTTCATCTGGAATTTGTCAGTAGCAGCCTGGACTCTAGACTTATGGCCGGTCGATGGCTATATGCCCATTATGTAATGAGACTTAAACATAACTGGTGAAAGGAGATTGCCCATACACAGGCCCCTTATGAGGTATCGTGTCTGCGGTTTCAATATTATCCAATAATAGTATTAATATATTGTGTTTTTTTCCATCCGTGTCCTTTACTTTTTATGTACATACAACAACAGATCAGATTTCTTCACTTGAACATTTGTATGCACCTTATTGCATTGTAATAAGGGTTCATTTCAAGAACAGAAGCATCGTTATTTCTCGTGAACCCCGCAAAATAAATAAAAATGTTTTCTAATTATGAATATAACGTGTTTTTTCTACAATATACAACCAAATCAAGATACAACCATTTTTTCAAAGGGGCCCAAGTTCCCTTACAAAATGGGCATTACCCTTTGGGTGCTCTATTGATACCCCTCTCCCTAATCCAGAGAATACTAATTCTTTTCTATCATTCCAGCCCCTAGAAACAAACTCTGGGGTGGTTCTACCAAACGCAGTGGAGCCTGCGCCCGCGCCGGTAGCGCACGCCACGCCCAGCAACGGCAACGTCACTGCCGACCTATTAGGACTGTCCGAACAACTCGCTGTAAGTATATGTATTACAACCGAGTGAAGTTGAAACATAACAAAAAAATCGCCCTTGTAACAGTGATGACCTTAGCACGAGTTTTAATACTTTCGGCCATCCTCTTCTGATACTAACATCACTCTTCTGGTCCTGCTATCCCTCTTCTGAAACTACTATCCCTCTTCTGATCCTAGTATCCCTCTTCTAATACTACCATCCCTCTTCTGATCCTACTATCCCTCTTCAAATACTACCATCCGTCTTCTGATCCTACTATCCATCTGCCGATACTACCATTCCTCTTCTGATCCAACTATATTTTTCCTAATTCCACCTTCTCCTTTTTATATACCAGATATGCTAGATGGGACCAAATGCAGTTAATACACCGACTAGTCGTCGTTCATTGCGCACAGCGAAATTATGGAAATCATTTCCAGTGTCTACGTCTACCTACCTAAAAGTGCACCTCACTAACATCAGGGGGTTGCACTCTAATCTCGATCCGGTCCACCACCACCTTGAGACCGAGAAGCCGCACCTGTTTTTCCTAACGGAGACGAAGATAACAACCCCGTCGGACGTGGCGTACCTCAACTACCCGGGTTACTCTCTTGAACACAAGTTCAAGAAGCAAGCTGGGGTCTGTGTTTACGTCCGCGATGACATTTGTTGTCGTCGTCTCCGTTGCTTTGAGAAATCGGGATTTTCTGCTATATGGCTGCTTGTGGACACTGGCGTGGAGAAATCTCTCTACATCGGCGTCTACCGATCGCACGCCGGTGACCAGGAGACGACAGCGCTCTTTAATTGCCTCGTGGAGTCGGCTGACATAGCCCAGCAAAGGTACCCAACAGCGAAGCTTAATTTTCTGGGGGACTTTAACGCCCATCATAAAGAGTGGCTGTACCCGTACCGGAAAACTGACCATGCCGGGTTAGAGGCGCGCAAGTTTTCTTTATCGCTAGATCTAACCCAGCTGGTGAATGTGGCAACGCGGGTACCGGATGTTGACGGCCATACACCCAACTGTTTAGACCTTCTCCTGGCAACTGATCCGGACAGTCATTCGGTGTCGGTCTCAGCCCCGCTGGGAACGTCTGACCACTGTCTGGTGAAATCCGTATCGACTTGCTCTCCTCCAGATGAGAGCCCTAGAGGCACGCGGCGAGTATGGCGATACGAGTCAGCAGACTGGGACGAGATGCGGCACTTTTTTGCGTCTTATCCTTGGCGGCATGTGTGCTTCTCCTCGAATGACCCCTCGAGCTGTGCCGACGCGGTTGCGGATGTGATTCGGCAGGGAATGGAATATTGCATTCCATTTTCCGATATTCCGCTCGGTCACAAATCCCGCCCTTGGTATAATGCAGAATGCGCCCACGCTGAGGCCCGAAAAGAGTCTGCCTACCAAGCCTGGGTCGGGGCCCGTGACCGCAAAGTAAGAGCACGTAGGGTTCGCGCGAGGAAAAGAGCCTTTAATTCTGCCACCAAGTTCTGCAAGCGGGTTCTACGTCGGGCACGTTTTGACCATATTGGACGTATTGGGGCCAAGCTGGCATCGCACCCTCCGGGTAGTAAACAGTTCTGGTCCCTGTCTAAAGCGGTTGAAGCGAATTTCTGTCGACCCACTTTACCTCCAATGCTGAAACCTGATGGGTCGCTGGCTCACTCTGCGAGTGAGAAAGCAAATTTATTTGCATCTCTCTTTGCTAGCAATTCGCGTCAGGAGGCTGGCTCCAAGCAACCACCTACCATACCTCACTGTGACTCTTCGATGCCGGAGATCGCTGTGCACACTAAAGAGGTCCGGAGAGTATTGTCCAGTCTAGACGTAAACAAGGCCAGCGGGCCTGACGGCATTCCAGCGAGAGTGCTGAGGCAGTGTGCGCCTGAACTGTCTCCTGTATTGACACGCATGTTTCGCCTCTCTCTTGTAAAAAGAACGGTGCCGAAATCCTGGAAGCTTGCAAATGTGCAACCAGTGCCCAAAAAAGGCAACCGTGCAGACCCTGCCCATTACCGTCCGATCGCCATTACCTCCATTCTGTGCAAAGTTATGGAAAGGGTACTGAACAGCAAGTTGCTGACCTACCTTGAAGACAATAATCTCCTCAGTGACCGTCAATATGGCTTTCGCCGGGGACGGTCAACTGGCGATTTTCTTGTGTATGTCACGCACTGCTGGGGCGAAGCCATCGAGAGACACGGCGAAGCACTTGCTGTATCGCTTGATATCTCGAAGGCCTTTGACAGGGTCTGGCACGCGAGTCTACTTAGTAAGCTTCCTGCTTATGGCATCCCTGCTGGTTTTTGTAGCTGGATATCAGACTTCCTCAGTGAACGGTCGATCCGAGTAGTCGTCGACGGCTGCTCCTCTGACCTTATGGCTATTGATGCCGGAGTTCCTAAGGGGTCTGTTCTCTCTGCAACTCTTTTCCTGCTGCACATCAATGACCTTCTTCAGCCTGGTATTGTTGGGTACGCAGATGACAGTACTGTTTCAGAGAGATACTTGTCCAGCGCAAAAACCAGCGTGGATGAAGTTCGTTCCTTGAGAGAGGCTATGGTGGAGCGGACAGATTTGACCTTAAGCCTTGTCTCCCGGTGGGGTGATGACAATCTGGTCTCCTTTAACGCCTCCAAAACACAGGCGTGTTTTTTTACCGCTAAAAGGAGTCTTTTCGATCAAACTCCTACTTTTCGGGGTGCGTCTGTTCCTGTGACTGATCGGCTCGAGCTCCTAGGCATGGAGTTGACATCCAGTCTCAACTTTGGCGCCTCCATTGAGTACAAAGCCCAAATTGCGGCCAAAAAACTAGGCATCCTAAATAAAGTGAAGCGATACTTTACGCCTGGACAGCTTTTAACCCTATACAAAGCGCAAGTCCGATCCTGCATGGAGTATTGCAGCCACCTTTGGGATGGCTCAGCTAAATATTAGCTTGCCGCGCTTGACTCGGTGGAACGCAGAGCCAGGAGCCTCATTGACGACGTTGAGCTGGCGGGTGCCAGGCTTCACAGCTTGGCTCATCGCCGCAAGGTTGCCTGCTTGTCGTTCTTCTACAGACTGTACTTCGGTGAGTGTGCTGAAGAACTCCACGACCTCATCCCACCAGCCCCCTTCTACCATCGGACATCTAGACGTACTGCAAGTTATCATCCTTACCTTGTTGCCATTCCACCAATTCGCACCAAACGCTTCCAAACATCCTTCATAATGCGCACAGCGAATGAATGGAACTCGCTACCTGCGTCAGTGTTTCCGAACGCATTCAACCCGAATCTCTTCAAAGTTAGAGTGAACAGGCTTCTTCTGGGTAAGCTCACTCCATCGTCGACTCTGTCTCTGTCACCTTTGACCTAGACTAGAGTCAAGAGCAAACCCATCACAAATAAAAAAAAAAAAAAAAATACCTATATCCCGAAAAGGGATGTCGTGACGCTCCTTCGATAGAAGACCTCATCCATGTCCATATTTCCATCTGATGAAATCGAAGTCGAGTTATTGCGAAATAATACCGTAACTGCCTTTCTAAAGAAAGAAAGAGGAATCTTTCTAAAGGAAACTCATATTATAGTTCTCGCCAAACTTCTTGGCCGCCCTGAAGTTTGCTACAATGGATGCGAAGTAGTAAATCTCATACAAACAGCACCGATCCGTGCCTTGCGCATTGGAAAGCCAACTTCAGGGCGGCCCAGTAGTTTGGCGAGAACTATACTATTGGTCATCTTCCGATGTACATAAACAAATTCAAAGCGCAAAGCCGACGTATCTACTAGAAAATATGTTTATATTTTTATGTAAAAAATCATGAGTAAAGACGTAGATAATAATCTCCCTATGACATATAATGATAAATAATTCTCTTTTTTATTTTATATAATTATTAGACTGAGGACAAAACCGCAGAGCAGACGACGACACCCAAACAACAAACAAACGACAACGCACCAATAAACAACACGCCAATCGAAGCCAACAACGGCAATTCCCAGCCCTCCAACATTGGCCACATATCCGCCAACTTCATACAAACCGAGCGTTTGTCCAACGAGAACCAAAAGATGGCCGACGTGCCCAAGCTACTCGACGATGACTTCACAACGCACAACGGTCACGGGGCCACTCACAACCACCCGCTGACATTGCAGAATGCGATCTAATTGTGTGTAGATAAGGTTGGTAACTGAATACAGTCGGTTTTCATTGCGTATATATTGGCTGGTGGTCGCGAGGTTGTGAATATGGCACGCTATTATTGAATACTTGGAGGTAGGTAGGGTTATTTATATTGACAAGGATTTTTATTGACCGCCTTAAGTGATAAACTTCACTTCACAAATGCTTGAATACTGCACTATACGCGTAATATTCCAAATGACAAACATCTTTGGTCACACAACTCGGCGGTCAAAACGATCAAAACACGGATAAGACTTCAAAGAGGGCAGCACTTACGCTTGTACCTTTTTACATGAAAATACTTAAATAAAAGTGTGTATCACGGTGCTTTCCTAAATAATTTCACACATTATCTCAAAAAAGTCTCTCAAAAAGTTTAGAACAAATGTTTTTGTTATTCATTGTTGGTGCTAGTAAATGTTTTTAGATAGACTTGTAATAGTAACAAATTTAACTAAACGAAATTGACCAAGACTTAGCCTAGGCACTTCTTGAAATAAGTTTCCAACTGCCTTAGCATTTAAAAACTGTATTTTATGTAAAAACTTAAGTTTCCACAGAAAAATATGGGTTTTCATACGAAGTATAAAAGTAGTGACAAAGTCATCTTAGTCCAATGTTAAATATTTAAAAACAAACATAACAAAATGAAATATTCGACTCACGGACTGAATTCGAGCTCCATCTGAGTCTGACAACCCTGAAACTCACAAGCAAAACGATAATTTCAAATAAGTGGGTAATCTTGAATACTGATTTTCTTTTTACCTTCTAAACTTTCTCAAATCGCAATTTATAAACTTCTCCATGCTACCCGAGGTTGTTAATACCTTTATAATTAAAAACTTCAAGCTAATTAAGAAAAGAAATGTAGGTAGGCAACAATCTATTGTCGAATGGGCGATCTCTTACTAAGCCAATATGTATGCGTGAAAACAGGGTACGTTGGATCTGTCACTCAAACCAGTGCTGTTTATGTAAAAAAAAAACTTTAAAATAACAATATTTACTGGACTTATTTATCTGCAAAAATTCTTCTTATGTTAATGTAATCGTTGCTTAGGACCAACTTAAGTATTCGTCAAGAGGTTAAGTCCAAGTTATCTTATGCTAGTAAAAATAAATCCGTCACATTTTTACTGTAGTGGTACCTAATCCTTTGCCCACTGTTGGGATAGTCTTAGGCTAGCAACCAATAAAATGCAGGAATATAGTATACTAAACCAATATATTTAAGTAATAAAGTTGACGGTTTTATTAAGTTAGTTCTAAGCAAAACTGTAACTTATTTTCAATTACAGTAATCTCCAATTTGTTTGGCAGGCCGAACTTAGGCTTTCCGATACGCATGGCATGGCGCGCTGCTGTGTTGATTTACTACTGCGCAGCCATTGTAGCCAACTTCAGACCAGCTAAAAAGATTGGGGATTATTCCAATAATTATTCAAAATATTAAACTCACAGAGTGACGGAACACCGGGAAGGCACTAAATTATTATAATATATTATAATTAATGCATTTATTGTAATTTATCGCAAGTGATTACTATGATTTTACTAACAAAATGCTAAATTGGTCAAAAGTAAGCTTATTTTGTATACTATTGTGATGGGAGTCCAGTGGAAGCGTAGCGAAAGATTTAAATGGCATTTAAAAGATCACGAGTTCTCTAAAATGTCATTATTTATCGATTTTTGTGCTGCGGCTTACATTGGAGTCTTGGCTTTAAGCTCTTCAGTTGATCGATGCATCGACAACTGATGATCATCAATCTATAAATCTAATTTTCATTGTAATCAATTTCTTACCTATATTCTTCAAATAAAAGAGTGTTGTAGAGTAATTGATTGCAGTAAAAAAAAAAAAAAAACCTAACTTAATGATTCAATAACCAATATGTAGCGTTAAGATATAAATATGAACATTTATTTATTCAATGATGATGTGTGATTAGATGCCAGGCCGCTAGAAATGATTTCACAATGATTAAACTCTCTTTGGTCCGTAAACCGCTCGTAATTTGACACTTTGTAACAAAACAGTAGCTGTCAAAATGTAAACGTCATCATGGTTTTGTAATGTCAAAATCAAAATCGATCTCAAATGTCAGAGCGGTTTATCGAAACAGGCCCTATTAAAATGCTATATTTTGTAATACTGAATATGCATAATACTTGTCCGCCAAACCAATGTATTCAAAGGCAAAATTCATAGACGGTTTTTTTTTTGTCTTTTCCCTTCAGTAAATGTTGTAATATTCAAAATTCCGTCTCATAAAAATTGGTGTTGTGTGATACGTTTTAAATAAGGTTTATTTTTAATTGTATATTAATTTGATTATTAGTTTGAATAGAGTTAAATATTAAAAATGAACTGGCATTGATAAAAAAAACACATCTTTTTGATTTAATTAGAGAATAGAAAAGTGGAATGGAGATACAAGTTTTTAATTATTAACAACTAAAAGACGTGAAACTTATTATGAAATTGAGCATTTAAAAAGAAAATTCAATCAATGAAGATATTTTTATTACTAGACCAGAAATGGAGCAATGGCTCTTACTAATAAACTTGCCGATTCTATGCAAAAGCAATACCGATAATCGGTAACACGATTCGTGCAATTCTGATTTTTTTAAACACCGGATTGGTTTCTTGGTGCGTATCACGCACGCACGCAGTGCGGTTAGCGTATCACAAAGAAGTAAGCTTTGCTGTAGGCATACGTAAATAAGACCGAACAAGATCTAACTAGTTTTGTTAGAGAATAAAAAATACTAGAGAATTACCAAGGCATCGTTAAAGTTACTAAATGCCGTATTTGCAATTACATCTGCATAGAAAACGAATTCACAAGCGCAAGTTTGTGAAATCAGCACTTATGTCCGTATTCAAATATAATGAAATTATAGGATTTAGCATGAGAAGTAAAGAAACTGAACGATGTTCTTTGAGGCAAGGATAGTCGATGATATATGAATTGGTAAGTTGTATGGGCCTGCTTAAAAAGATAGATAAACGCACAGGATTATCTATGGATACGGACATAAATGTCAATTCCTAAAAGCGACGTTATTTTTTTTCTAGTGTTTCTTAGAAAAATAATAATCAAATGAACAGTATATATTTGGGGTTGAAATGAAGTTATGCTTAATAAAGTTACAATAATGTAATTTAAGTTATTTAACACGTTATATATACAAGTTTTGTATGATAAGTAGATAGCATTCAATGTTATTCAGCTTCTTTTTATAGGATGTTAAAAAAAATCTAGTTACTTGACCGTTTCGGTTCATAAAACAAGGTTACAATGGGTTGCATTAATATTATTTTCAACTGAACTAAGATTCTAACCGTTTACTAGGTATTGTATAAATTAATTATTTAAGTCAAAAGTTATGGTTATGTTTTCATACAAAAGTGTTGTTTAACTTTATTATTGTGTTAAGATTTTTAAACTTATTAGCGTTTCAAATTACTTTGCTTGTTTGTGGAAATGTTTTTTTATGAAAATGTAACTAAAATTGTTTGACTCGGGGATGTGTTTTCCCTGCCTGTATATTATTCCATAATATTTTCTTTCACATAATATTAATAGTAGTTTTTCCAATTTATATCTGTTGTGTGTTGAGTACATTGTTTTGTGTGGTTTTTTAAAGTTAGATAAAGGTTAATTATTTGAAATGTTGATGGATATAAAGAGATCGACTTCTGTTATACAAATCGACCTTCATCATTTGTGTATGAGAGAAGGTTATCAAAATGTATTCGACACACAGTAGACAAACATAGACAACAAATGTCAGTTCCTGTCCTCCTGTCAAAGTGACAACCATCTGACATTTGTTGTGAATGTCATTTAACAAATTTATCATACGATTTTTGCTTGTAGGTAACATTTGTACGATTGTGTTTTATTTTGCTTATCCATCCACTCTTAATCGTTCAAATTATATGAAAATCATGTAGATGTCTCACGGCCTTAATATTATACAAATATGTATGAAATTGGGGTCAGAATAAGTGGTCCATCTTTGCAAAGATTGTGGCAGTAATTATACTAAATTGTTCTGGTATGCTATTCGGACAAGATCTTGTATGAACTGGAACTTATTAAATTTTATTGGATGGTACACTTACTCTGGCCTGGAGAGTACTTGGGTTGACATTTTGGCATTCTAACTCTCTGCTTTACAATTTGACAATTGGTTTTATTAGCAATCAATTCTTGCCAAATATGGTATCAATGAAATTGAGATTTTAGAAGCAATTTACTATGAAAAATCGTCGGATTATTAAGTGATGAAACTGTCAAAATGTCTTCCCAAGTATCGGTGTATAATTGTAATATTTAATTACAAGAAACAGTGTGGCAGGTCGCCCATGATACCACGTCGATCGTCATGTTCCATAGTCTGATTGTTTTATATTATAAGTTTAAATGAATTGACGAGCGCCCAAAGTTGCGTATACAACCCTCCATTGATTGAACGCGACTATCATACCAAAATAAGCTAGTCTAAAAATGTTATGTAATTATTGAAGAAAAAAAATCGTGCTATTAAATTAAATTATTTTCCATATTCTGAACTAAATTGTTGGTTTTTTAAGTATTTTGTGTATGTATCTATAGAGTTAGTAAATTAATGAAGTATGGCGGCCTGTCACATTGACCCTGCGCCCGCGCAAGTTTGCGTTATGTATGTGTGCGAGTGAACGCAGTCCATTCGTCAGTACGGTTAGTCGTTGAGGAGAATAATGTAATAAATATCATACATAGATGGACATGGCTTCGATGCGTTATATTACTACTGTATTACGTTTATAAACATCATGGATTTATTAAATGAAACAATTTTAATACGAAAATAAATACAAAGAAGTTAACTTTTGTGTTTTTTTTTTATATCTTCTATCCCTGAATAGCTTAAAGACTGTCTATTTAAGAAACGAGGTTTTGCAGCAGGTTTTCGTTTGCCTTTATTAGTTTATTTAGACTTCATGCAGGCGGACAGGCGGACTTAATGCCTTAGGCATTCTCTACAAGTCAACCAAGGGTGGTGAAGAGATAACATGGCAGGTGCATTGTATAAACAACGTAAAAAGAAAAAAGTTGTTATTAACATACTATATATACACGGTCATATATATTGAATATAATATATACTTATGAAGTAACAGAAAATAAGAAAGTGAGATGACTCTCCTTAGTTTTGTGTTGAAAACAAAGCCGTAATTCCTTTGATGCACGCTCTGAAGTAAGTACTAGCTATCACCTCGTTGGTTGCAAGCGCTACTGCTGAGCATGAGGTCCTGCCGTTCAATACCTGGGTCGGGAAAAAGTGTTTTTGGTTTTCCCATATGGAATTTCTCAGTAACAGCCCGAAGTTTTGTGCCCGATTGATAGCAATAGTATCGCACCAATTACTTGGGACTATTGTAGATTAGTGTCTGAAATGATATTTTGAGGAAAGATCTAGCCAGATTGAGTGGACCTGTCCAGGCTGTGCACGCATTTGTCAGTAATCGTACAGCTCAACTCAGAATATAAGGAGCTCAACGATTCAACGAACAATACCAAAGAAAGGACGCGATTGGCCGCGTAAATTACTAATCTGCCAGACCATGATTACGAAACAACAACAAATACAAAAAAAAACCAGAATGACCTACATAGTCTTCAGATTCACATTTATTAAAATAATATAATACTTTAAAGGGGTGTAAGTGGTAGCATACAATAACCGGACTCCCTAAATATCAACCTCACATGCACGTGCAATGGTGCACCCTGCTGGTAACAACTAACGAGGCTCGGGCGACCGAAAATGCCGGTATATCCATTTAACACCGTATACACGAGGTTTTTTGTAGAATAGTTAACATCAGTGCAGGATGTTGACTCAGGGTGGCGGCGGATGACGTCCGTCGTCCACCACACATCTGGACCCGAGGTGGTGGCGCGTAGTGTTCCACGCGCGCCCCTCTTAGACGTTGCGGGGGGTGCAAACACCTCACTCCCCCCCAACCCGAGATCGAGGCCCGCGGAGGCGGGCCGGCACTAGCTGGGGGTTGCGGAAGTATCGTTGTTCCCGCGACCCCCAGCGTAGGTGTGAGATGGAACACCGGGGTGGTTTTTAGTCAGTACGAGTCTGACAGACCCCTCCACCCACCCCAGGGCGGAGGACATCCAATGAGGATTTTCCACCCCGGAAAAAAAAAAAAAAAAAAAAGGGTGGCGGCGGATGAGTACTTCATATACCAACAGTGGCACCCACAAGCCAAGTCAGTAGCCTTACTGCGCGCTCATATCACACAAGACAGAGTGTTGGCAGGAGTAAACTCATTGCCCAACGGTGTACACCAACAGGCACCAATACCTTTAAAAATCGCAGTTTGGTAGTTTAATATTAACTACAGTTACGCCAGTAAGTATTATATTATCTGTGCTACAGTGATATTCGTTCTGATTTCGAATTTTAAGTAGTTACAAGGAATTTGTTTTATAGAATATGCAGACAATCGAAATCATGAAGTCTTGGATTCGAATCCCAGGTGGGACGGTGATCACAAGTGGGATAACGCCTAGGGGACTTAGTTATAGGAACCCACATTCCACGTGATGGGAATGTGTACTGACATAACAATGGCGAACTCTGAATCTAAGCCTTAGAAAAATTGCTTTAAGTTCTGGGTGCATTAAATACCTACATACAGTGTGACTATAGGTATTATTTGGTAACAGCATCGACCACATAGCCACGGTTACGGCTCACAGAAGTGGTCGCTACTAATTCGAAATTGTCGAGTGGCGACCTGTATTATCTGTATATGATACTTTAGTCATATGTGTTGACAGACATCGCTCGCCTGTTATTAGGCGTCAAGGGGCTGTGTGGTCGCTGGGTAACAGTGACGAAACAATGTCTAGCGAAGACCGACCACGGTTTGGGGCCGAGTGTAATCGCACTGACGCGTTTAAATACGAGGCGTACCTACCATGCAGGCATAGGTCGACCCTCGAATGCGCAAAGCGAGTGAGAGCTTTCAACAGGCCAAGTCCTGCAGGAAGGTGTTGCGCGGGGCTCGGTTCGAATGCATTGGCCGAATATTGCTTGCTTCTTACCCAGCAGATAGTAGTAGTTTCGGTCCCTGGATAAGTCGGTTGAAACGAACTTCTGTCGTCCTGTCCGAACTGTCACTACCACCGTTTCTGTCTCCTTCGAAATCTCAAAAGCTTTTGGTATAGCCTGGCACGAAAGCCTTATAGGTAGCTTCCTTCATTCGGTCTGTCCGGTGGTCTATGTGATTGGATTGCAGACTTCCTGAGAGATCGTACCATTCGAGTGGGTGGTTATCGATGGCTGCTCGACGTACTAATAGGATATTAATGCTGGGGTCCCCCAGAGGTCGGTACCCTCAGCAACATTATTCTTGCTGCACATAAACGACCTGCTAAAATCTTTGGGTATGCAGACGACAGCACTGTTGCTGAGAGATAAACACATCAACACGGTCTAGGGATATTTCATACTCAATTAAATAACTCGAAAAGTACTGGCCGCATTGGAATCTTTTATACACCGATTTGTTTGCAATTTATCTCAGACTAATTCCAAATTAAAATTTTTGAAAATTCTTTTGTTTCTGTGGCATAAAAATGTCTTGATGTGTAGGAGAGGGAATTTTCATTTGTGCGAAATTTAGAAAACAATACGAATTACGTTTAGTTACAGTTTTTTTCATTTTTAAACGAAAGATAAAGTTAAAATTGAGGTATTGTAGCCATGCAACGCCAACATTTGACGAGGGCGGAGATGTTACGAGCTGTGGGAATGCTGGAAGCTGGGTCTGTTCAGCGTAATGTGGCTGAGGCCATAGGGACCCACCAAAAAGTAATTTCAAGATTGTGGACACGCTATCGTGCCACAGGTGAAGTAGCGGAGAAGCACCGGGGGCCAAGTCGTATCACTACCCCCAGACAAGACAGATTTTTGCAAATTACTGCGCGAACTCAACCAAATGCAACGGCGACTCAATTGGTCCAAAGGCTGCGAGTGGAACACCAAGTGCTTGTGAGTGACCAAACTGTAAGAAGGCGACTGCATGAAAGCAATCTACGCTCTCGTAGACCACTCCGGGTCCCACCTTTACGGAGAGGCAATCGTGGACGACGATTAGAATGGGTTCGGAACCACGTGGTCTGGGGCCGTGAGCAATGGTCCAATGTGCTGTTCACGGATGAATCCAGGTTCGGCTTCCATCCAGATTCACGAAGGACGCGTGTTTGGCGAGTTCCTGGACGATGGAGCCGTCTTCAGAACCCTCAGGAAGTTCACCCATACCAAGGAGGAACAATTATGGTTTGGGCAGGAATTCGTCTTGGAGGACGGACGGATCTCGTTTGGGTGCGGGGTAATATGACGGCAGAACGATACGTCCAACAGGTGCTGGGGCCCGTAATCTTGCCCCACAGAACACAAATGGGGCAAGATTTCCTGCTCATGCACGACAATGCCCGGGCACAAACGGCGAGAACGGTAGCAGCTTGGTTACATACACACAATGTTAGGGCCTTAGACTGGCCTGCTCAATCGCAAGATCTAAATCCCATTGAGCATGCGTGGGATATGCTGCAAAGAAGAGCTCTGAAGGAAGTTCCTGAAAATCTGGCTACAGAAGATCAACTTTTTGCGCACCTCAGAAGGACATGGGACAATATTCCGCAGCAAGACATTGACAACCTTGTTCTGAGCATGCCGAATCGTTGCCGATGTGTTATGAACATCATGGGCGCTTTCTTAGACTACTAACTTCAAGTTTATAAACACAAATTAAATGATTTTTCTATTTTTTTTCAGTTTTTACTCATAAATTAAAAGTTAATTCATATACGGTTTTCGTCTATGCTTCATTTTTTTTCCATAAAATCCTGAAATTTTTATAGAAGTACCTTAACCATTATTAAAAAATGGTAGAATATTAAATAACGTATCTTTTAAATATATACATGTCATATAAATTAAACGAAACATTGATAGTAATTCGATTTTTTAAAAATATCCCTAGACCGTGTTGATGTGTGTACTTGTCTAACGCACGGGCTTCATATCCGGTCTCTCCATGAGGCCATGGTGGAGCGTTTGAACCTGTCCTTGCAGGCAGTCTCCGAATGGGGCGATGCCAGTCTGGTCAGGTTTAACGCTGCTAAAACCCAGGCGTGTCTTTTTCTGCTAAAAGGAGCCTGGCTCGATGCTCGATGGAGCCCGATAAAATTGGCATGGGGAAAGCTGTTTCCGAGATGTGAATATGACCGTGCCGATAACGGGCCAACTTGTGCTTCTTGGCGTTACATTGACACTACTCTCAATTTTGACCCAAACGTTGAGGCAAAGGCTCAACTGGCTGCCAAATTGAGCCTTTGCCTTGGTTGTGGATCCTTGTAAAGGTGAGAAGGTACTTCGTGCCAGAACAATTGCTCAACTTGTATCAAGCGCAAGTTCGATCATGCATGTACTGTTCTCGTCTCTGGGACGGATCTGCCAAATACCAGCTTGATGCACTAGAATCGATTGAAAAGCGGGCCAAGAAGCTCATCAGCAATGAGGCACTGGTCAAGTCAAAGCTCCTTGAACATCGACGCCGAGTTGCCATCTTGTCGGTTTTTATCGGTTACATTTCGGGGAGTGTGCGATGTAATTGCATGATCTAATACCGCCTAGCTAGTTTCATCATTCACCATCGGTAAATGGTGGACATCCCAGATGGTACTTTTCCCGCTGGAGCTCGTGGCTAAATAAAAACAGCCGCATGGGTTCATGGTTAAGCAAGAGGATGGGTGACCATCTCAACTTACCGAGATTCCCTCGTGTCTCGAAAATCACGTTAAGCTCTCGGCTGTCAATTGTACATCTTCGACAGTCGTTACGGGAAGTCTGCGCCCAGGAATCTGACACCAGTCTTGCCAAAGGGGTATTGTACCTATATTACCCAGGTAGATACGAGGTCAGATAAGAAGTAGGGAGCTGGTAGTAGGGGGGACATGGAAATGTAAATGACTGGTACTCAGCTGTATTCGGTTAGACTGGGAGCCGACCCCAATATAGTTGGAAAAAGGCTCAGCAAACTTCGTGCTTCGTCAGTCGTCGGATTTCTATGACTTTCAAATTGATTGGGAGCATCCGGTTTGCACCAAGCTACCTAATAAATTATCATCACAATTACAATTCAATAGAACAATTAATAAATAATCATTATCATCACAATGATCACTCAATAGATCATATTTAAATTATCATTATCATTACAATTATAGTACAATAGATCAGTTAATAAATTATCATTATCATTACAATTATCATTCAATAGATCAATTAATCAACAAGTATATTTTTCTCTGTCAAAAATTCAGCCACACTGTAGTACGTTTTATTTATAAAAAAATTACGCATGTAAAATTATTCTGAAATCCATCCGTATTTCGAAGAGTAATGCTGTATGTTTTTGGTAATATCATCGCGATATGATATGCTCCATGGCATTCGCCAAATTAAGCACCAGCAGCGGGGAAGTACCAATCTATAATACTCACAACGGATCTTTGTGTCCCTGAATTGGCTGCAAGAGCCTGCGCAGTAGCAATTTTTGTGTCAATGTTGAAGGTGAAGATAGCATTGTATAACTGTCTCGTTCACTCGCTTACGTTTGTCGCATCGTCCTATCTCGCGTACTCTATGCAGTATATTTGATGACAAACTGTTTCTTGCGTAATGGTTGGCAGAGCCAACTTCAGAGAAACAAAAATCCGTTGTGACTCTTATACAGTACAAATATTTTCTTAATGTCCCTCGGCAAACTTCGTGTTTCGTCAGTCTTCGGATTTATATCAGTTGCCCTTTCCACTTGGTGCAGACCGGGCGCTCCCAATCAATTTGAAAGTGATAGAAACCCGACAACTGACGAAGCACGAAGTTTGCTGAGCCTTTTTCCAACTATATTGGGGTCACAGTCTAACCGAATACAGCTGAGTACCAGTCATTTACATTTCCATGTCCCCTCTACTACCAGCTCCCTACTTCATATCTGACCTCGTACCTACCTGGGTAATAGGTACAATACCCCTTTGGCAAGACTGGTGTCAGATTCCTGGGAGCAGACTACCTGTAACGACTGTCGAAGATGTACAATTAACAGCCGAGAGCAACGGCTTAACGAGATTTTCGAGACACGAAGAAATCTCGGTATGTTGAGATGGTCACCCTGGATGGGTGGTGGGTGATACCGAGATTGCTTAACCATGAACCTATGCGGCTGTTTTTATTTAGCCACGAGCTCCAGCAGGGAAAGTACCAGGTGGGATGTCCACCATTTACCGATGGTGCATGATGAAATTGGCTAGGCCGAATTGGTTAAACTACCAAACAGCGATTTTTAAAGGTATTGGTGCCTGTAGCCTGTTGGTGTACACCGCTGGGCAATGAGTTTACTCCTGCCAACACTCTGTCTTGTGTGATCTCTGCCATGGCCTAGTTTGATCATCAAACATGAGTGATCAGATCGTAGGACATAGATATTTAAGGCACTTCTTCTTTTTGTATATTTTCGGACTGTTGGATCAGTATTTAGCAACCTGTACAACTCTATCATTGGCCTCGTCTCAATCCTGGAAGGTGCAGTCGGTTGCACACGACGGGGAACAATAGAGGTGACGCGTGTCTTGTGGAGGGTCCACACTGACACTGCATATGTGATGGGCGGAGGAGGCCTCAATTGTCCAGAGTCAAACTGAGGCCCTAGAGAAGTGACATTTATCATCGAAAGCGTGGTGACAGCGATTGTAAAAAAGGCAAAATTGTATGGCATTGACAAGCCATATCGAAATCACTTGATCGATCCCTTACAGTTTTGACATTTCGACTATCGCCTTCGCTGAAATCGAAAGCCACTTTTCTAGAACCTCTGGGTCCCCAATCTATTAAGTTAAGGGTTAATTATAGGGTTGAAAATGAAGCAACATTAAAATTGACAACTGCGTATATTAATTTCACTATTGTTATAATACAGTTTTACATTTTGCCAGCCCTTACAAAATGTCAAGACAGTAACCAACATAACAATTAATGTATACAAATATTCAGATTAATTATTAAAATAACAGCTAGAAGCTTATGGTAACTTATTGTTGTGACTAAATTTTTTTAAGACATTTCAATAATTTCGTTAAGTTAAAAATCAAAAGTGAATTTTGAAAGCTGAGGGCTGATTTCATTGCAAACATTTTATAATTTAATTTAATGAAAAGTAAAACATAATCTTTAATACTTTTCGCAAAAATATTTCGTAGATTGTCATGCCCATCTGTCTTGTACTCGTACGTATTCGCTTGTGGGTTGAATTGTTTTGTTTTTATTTTATTTTGAATAACAGACGCAATGAAATCAGCCCTTTAATAAATCAAATAATTGATGACCTTTATTTTTTAATTAATTATATTTCTAGATTTGCTTTGCGAAGTCATAAAAATAAATACATTAAAAAGTATGTAACAATGAAAATTAATATAACGTTATTATAAACCTAAAGTTTATTTTTATAGTGATATTAATTACAATTACAAATACAATCTACATTTATTAATATTTATAATTGAAAATACTCGTCGTGAGCTATCTACTTTCATTTAACTTTTATATTTTTAACAATTAAATATTAGGAAATATATGCAGATTTGACATCGATGGAAATATAACATTTTATTAGTTACTCGTAGATATTCTATTTTAAAGATTTGTTTTTATTAACATAGGATAAATATTATTTTAACTAGGTTTAAAACATATTTCAACAACAGAAAAATGGAAGCTATTCATGATACTTTAAAAACGACCAACAGTTTTTCTCAAGAAACATAACAGTAATTAAATAGCCAGAACGGTAGGGCAACATAAAAAAATAATAATAAGAAATACAGCTGGCCACTTAAATTACAAGTAAAAATTAGGCCGCATATTGGGATAAATATGAGGGTGTCCATAAAGACCTAGTTTATTAGGACAGAATCGCTTTCGAAGTTCCAATTAGTAGCAATAAAAATGCATCAAATAATAAACAAAAAACAGCTGGAAACTATTTTGAGATAATATAAACGTAATAATTGTTACCCAAGTTTAAAAACTGTGATCCTAAACTAAAAGTGAAGTATGAAATTATAAATATTTAGAATCAAAGCAAAAATTTGTCCAATATGTTTTCAGTTATTTTTGTACTGAATAAAAGCAACAATATATAATTTTTAAAATTAAACTGTCCACTGATGCTATATGTTTTAACTAGTTTCAAGCTTACACATTATTTTATAAACAATTCAGTATAATATAATAGTTAATAAATATAATTTACTGACTAGAATCTCTTAACAAACTGTGAAAATAACGCTAAAATAAGCCTCATTTTTATTCATATTGGCAAGAGTTCTTAATACATAGGATATGTTGAAAAGGTAAGTCTTTCTCAAGAAATAGGTAGCATTTTTTTTTTTATTATTATTTTAATACTTTTTGTAATAATCAATTTTAGAAGACACTTTAGTTTGGCATTTCCATCTCGAGGCTGGGCTCTGAAACAAGGAAAATGATAATTAATATACATATTAGAGACGTATTTACTTTTCACATACATAACATAACATCATGCTTATTTTCCCCAAAAGATAAGGCAGAGATACACTTAAAGCTCACCTACAATAGGGATATTTCCTGAATAAAAAAAATATAATTCAATTTAGTCCATCAGTGAGAATATCAAATAATATTGGACCCATATTTTTTGCTTTACCAAACAAATAAAAATTGACAAAGATAAAGTGCATCAAAGTTCAGGAGTGTTCTTGTGACGTCACTTTGTCAGTATAAAGTGTAGCACACCGTGACGTCACACGATAATTCAACACACTGTATCGCCGTAATTTTTTGTTTACGTGGCAATAGAAATAAAACCGGCGAAGAGCGAGTCAGACTCGCGCACGAAGGGTTCCGTACCATTATCGCAAAAAACGGCAAAAAAATCACGTCTGTATTGGAGACCCACTTAAATATTGATTTTATTCAGTTTTTAGTATTTTTTGTTATAGCGGCAACAGAAATACATCATCTGTGAAAATTTCAGCTGTCTAGCTATCACGGTTCATGAGATACAGCGTGGTGACAGACGGACAGACAGACAGACAGACAGATCGCGGAGTCTTAGTAATAGGGTCCCGTTTTTACCCTTTGGGTACGGAACCCTATAAATACTTGTCCAATATTTTTAGGTTATCTAACTAACGGGCTAAATAGATATTTTTTGCAACTATTCACCAGTTATTTTTAAGTCACATGTATTAGGGGACGAGCCTATTGCCTTGCCATCAACTGGGCACAAAGTCAGAATCTGGACTGGTGAGACATTCCAGATGAAAAGACCCAATAACTTGCCGAACCCGGGAATCGAACCCTGGGCCTCGAGCTCAACCGTATCATCACAAACAAAAAAACTACAATTAGTTGGCATCGAAGTACTCCATCATCGCTGTCATCCGGACCCGTGCTGGCCGCATTGCCACGTTGAATGGCAATGTGATTTTTTGGGCAAAGACCGAACCAACCCTCTCGGTCACGCGATGTGGATTCGTACTTCGACACCTAAGTGTATTTTGTTTTGTCTAATGTTAGTTAAATATTGAAGGTCCACTTGTACGAAAGACTTAACTCAAAGTTAGTTGCTAACGCGATGACAATATTGTATGTTAAACTGTCAATTTAACCAGTGGGCCTAAGTCTCTTATGTACAGTAAAACCTGACCCATACCACCATAAGGTAATTAAACTAACTATACTGTGATTTTTTATTTCGTAGACTAAACTGGCTGCCAATGACCTTATTTTTTTTAAATGTTGCAAGCGCGGAGCATAGTATTGTAGGTAAGGCTCAATCATAAGTGATTCATCGGATCGATGTGACATGACTCCTCAATTTAATTTTACTAATTAGTGTAAATAAATGTTTTAAGAATATAAACGTAATACATTTAAATATAACAGTATGCATACACATATGACTTAAACTTTTATTGTGTTAAATATAAAATCAACAATAAAATAAATGCGATCGATAAAATTAAGTCTGATATAAATGAGTAGAAACTAAATAAGGGCCGCTAGTTTCTTAATTTTTTTTATTTTTTAGTCGTGAAAAGTTTAATTTTCGATCTACTTCGATTTTCGATAAACTTTCGATCATTCAGGTTACGACACTATTTTTATGTAACGACAAACTGACAACCCCCCAAATTTCAGTTTATTCTACGAAATTAAAAATCACATCATAGGTCGAATTTTGCTTATTCAATTATTTTCTTATCAACAAACTTGACATGGGTTGAATGGGTTATGAATCACACAGTTTGACTGTACACATATTGTTAATTACAATAGCATAGGCCAGACGAACCACAAAAAGGAAAAATAAATTAAATGTTAGATGAATAATGAGAGATGATGAAAAGTGAACCTAAAAATATGAGAGACAGGGTCATTTATAGATAAGTTGCTGTTATTAACTCAAGAAACCATGTTATTTTTTAATTAGTCTCTCAAGAATCCAATAATTACTCTAATGGTAAGGTTAGGTTTAATATTCGGATAGCTACAACCTGGAGGTCTTTGGGTCTAGAGTGAACAGGTTACTTCTAGGCAAGCGAGCTTTATGCTGAAGAAATAAAATTGTTAGGAAAGAAAAGACATAACTTTTAAATAATATTTTACCAACTTCAATTTTCCCGTTACAATTTCTAAAGTATAAATATTTCTTTTGACGATTATAGCTGTTTCTCGTAGTGAAATATGCTAAAATATCTGAAAATGAATCATAGACAATGAATGAGTTTGAGCTTCACGAGAATCAATCAATGTATTAATTACAAAATTCGTATTATTATCAAATCAACCTTCCATCAGACTACAAATATTTGTATTATATGTATCCGAACACTACTGTTCCCACTGCTGGGACACAGGCCTCTGTGAGAGAGGAGATGGGTCTTAATCCACCACGCGGGCCCAGTGCGGGTTGGTGGATGTCACATATCGCCGAATTTTTGGTTCTAGGACATGCCGGTTTCCTCACGATGTTTTCCTTCACAGTTTTTAGAGCAGTGGTGATGAAATAATTAACACAAAATAAAGCACCTGCCTGCTTTTTTTATTATTCTCTTTATATTAATATTATAAAGAGGAAAGATTTTTTTGTTTGTTTGTTTGTACTAATAAATAGGCTCCGAAACTTCGGGACCGATTTGAAAAATTCTTTTACCAATAGAATGCTACATTATTCCTGAGTGACATAATAGGCTATTTGTTAATCCCGAAAATGGGTCCTGTTTGGTGGTCCACGGGAGCGAAGCCGATAATAAAAATAAAAATAAGTATATTATATTATTTTTTAAATTTTAGCACTATTTTTGAGAAAGGTTATTTAACATCACGTCGCATACTTGAAAGTTGTTATTTCCATAATAAAAAACCTTACTTTATTTTTACCTTCGTAAACGTTTTCGATATTGCTTTTCCGCAATCGAATAAAATCGCTATTGAATTTGATGACAAAACGTTTGCACCAGTGTCGTGTTACTTTGGCAGTTTCTATTCTTGACATTTCTTTGTTTACAAGAATAAGATCAAATTACAATGACAAAAATAATTCTACATCTAGCTACGCTACTGCTACGAGGCGCTACGACATTGCTACGCCATTTGCTACAGCTACGCCGCGTAGCACAATACAGCAAAAAAAAATGTATGTAGGTCTACGTTTGTCTTGGAAAATTTAATAAAACAAAAACATTATTAAAAGGCAAAAACGTCTGTGCGAATGACTGACAATGTTCATATTAATTTACTCCTCGTTTGAAAAGAACAATCAATTCTTAACTTTAGCTTCAATTATTTCGCATCAATTATTATTTTCAAATAAATCAACTTCTAAAATATTTCTTGTGGCTAACTTAACTTTTCAAAAGAGAAGAAAATTGTTTTATAATGGGTGCGAATAATGCCTAAAAATTTATTTACTTCTGAAAGAGTTTTCTTTCGCTTTCAAAAGTACCTAACGACGAACAAAAAAACTTGTTTTTATGGAAGCAGCTGTAACGTTCGTCTAAATCAACACGGATGTATATCATTATGTATGTGTACGTTAACCTTTCATATAAATATGAAACTCACAAATTATTCATGTAAAAACTCACCATCAGTCCACTTCTTGCCTCGCATGCCAAAGAAGCCCATCTGAGCCTTTCTCTTGGGTAAGGGTCCGTTCTGATCCACCAAAAACTTAATTTCGTGCGCTCCGTTGCCGCTGTTTTTCAGGTCCTTTTTGCCCCTCACACCGATGAATTTGCCGCGGAAGGTCAGGTCATAAGGTCGCTTGTTGGTTTCGGATTTCTTTCCTCGAACGCCGTAGAACTGGTTGAAATTTGCCGCTCGTTTGTCGATATCGTTCGACGTCTCAGGTTCCAAAGACGACTCTAAAGATTCTACGGGCATAAAGTTCTCACTCGGGTCCTTCATTTGAGACAAATAGTGTAGAAGCATTTCGTTGAGGAGTGGGAAGTCAGGGTCAGAGGGGGTGGGTTCCTCCTTTGAAGAGTAGTCTATTTGGCCAATTAGGGATCCATCTCGTTTAGGGTACAGTTCATTGCTCTGGATGTCGGGGAACATGTACTCTTTTTTTCCTCTCATTCCCACGAAACCCATTGGTACACGTTTGTAGTATCCTGGAGCTTCAAGGATGTCTTGGAGGCTCTTCTTGCCTTTGACGCCGACGAAGAACTGAGGTTTTCGTTTGTAGAATTGTTCGGTGCCATCTTCGTCGAAGTACTTCTTGCCTCGCATGCCGAGGAAGCCTTGAGGAACTCGCTTGGAAATTTCCTGAGCGTAGGCCAGGGATATCAGCTGGATCGTGATGAAGATGAGACAGGCTCGCGGGGCACCCATTTTTGAATGATCTGGAACAATGGAAAATATTTGTAAGAAAAGGTACATCAGTAATGAGAACAACTGACTACAGTTCGTTAATTTATGGGCAGAGTAATGTAATGATTTAATTTACACAATTACAAAGTATCCTTTATTTTTTGACCTTGGTATCACATGTTATTCTACCATCAAAAGCAAAGGTAATTGTCACGGTAGCACTGAAAACGCTGAATATTTTTTACACTTTAATAGCCTACAAAGTTTCCCATGGGAGGAACACTCCACACTTGTATGCACAGTGACTTGTTCGAGCCATAGCTGATACAATATTCACACTAGAAGAACAACTGTATGATACTGAGTAAAATTAAGTGTAGTTTAAAACAAAGGCCTTTTTTACGATGTAATAGTCCATTAGTCATTATTATGAAAATTATTTTGTTTGTTTGATTATTAATATAGTCATACTAGGCAGTATATTAAACAATTATCCAATTATGCGATACGTTGTTTACAAATACTATATCTATTTCGGTTCCGTTCGGTAATGATCTGCTTTGTTTAGTATTTATGCAGTGAACGATTTTTCTAGGATATCCTTGCAGTAGCATCTCGCAGAGTAGCTCAAAGCAACGCTGGCCGAGGTCGGTGCGTGGATGTGTGACCATCTGAATATACCGAGACTCCTCCCGGCCAGCTCGGGTTGTGGAGGTCAGATAGAATAGAATATAGAATATAAGTTTATTTCTCTCAAAAAGGTACATTTCGGTAAATAGTATCTAGGTTACAGCAGATTCAAACCTTTGTGAGAGCTGGAGTCTATACTGGGTTCGAGATCTGTATGACAGATCTCCAGGCTCACACCCTTAAAATTACAAATTTATGGTGCACTTACGTACTACAACAATGTGAAAGTATCAAGTTGAGAGGAAGAGATAATTATACAAAAACAAAAGGAGATGTGTCATGTTGTGTGTCTATGGAGAGTGTTGTGTCCGTGAGTGCAATATAAGTCCTCACCCCAGCGCCCGTGAACACCGGGCGTGAGCACTTACTTGCCCGAGAGTGTGTGTGTGTCTGTGTGTGACAAGGTGAAACCCGCTCTAGGTTGGAGGTGAATATTTCCGGTAGGCGAAATTATTGTAAAATACTTAGTATGATTTCGGTCTCTGCATAATCCAATTTTAGTAGCCATGTCGTTAATGTTTTTTTACATTTTGATCTGCACATAGGGTATATATTTAATATTTTATTAGCCTTGTTATAGACGTAACTACTGAGGAAAGGGAAACTACGTTGGGCCGAACGACAAGGAGGGACAGACAGTATGTTTACGTGGTTGGGTGCCAAACTTGCATGGATCGTAGAGAGTCTGAGAGTGTGTGGTTAGAACAAGGTTAAGAATAAATAATTTGCGAACAGTGAGAACAGTACACGCTTCATAAAGATCGATGGTAGGAAAGCGGTAAGGTAACCGCCATCCAACCTTCAGGAGTGTCCTCTGCGCACGTTCAAGCTTCAACATGTGAGTTTTTGCAGATCCGCCCCAAGTAGTTATGCAATATTGTAGAAGCGATTGGCAGAGGGCGAGATAGGCAGATGCTCCATTTAAAATACTGATACTCAGCTAAATCCGGCTAGGCTAGGAGCCGATCCCGAACAAAACCAGTCCTGACGTCACACATGGCGTGACGTCATGGGGATCCTTCATCATCATCAGCCTATAGCTGTCCACTGCGGGACATAGGCCTCTCCAATCGCAAGCCAATTGCTTCGATCTTCGGCAACTCTCATCCAGCCACTACCAGCCAACCTGCGAAGATCGTCGCTCCACCTAGCCTGAGGGCGTCCTAACGTACGTTTTCCAGTTCGCGGTTTCCACTCAAGAACACGTCTACCCCAACGGTCATCGGTTCTACGGCCTAATATGGCCGGCCCATTGCCACTTCAGCTTGATTACTCTCTGAGGTATGTCGACAACTTTGGTTCTCTGCCGGATCACCTCGTTTCGGAGTCGATCCCTCAGAGGACCAGCCGTACCGTGAGAGTCCACGTCTCGGCACCGTAAGTCATAACAGTTAGGACGACTGAAGACTCGTCCTACATCGCATCGCACAGATAAATTATCCTCGCAATTCAAACATACGTATACAACAGCCCGTCAACAACTATCGGGCAGTTACCAACCAGAGGCAAACACCTGAGGATCCTCCCTTTTCAATGGAGGGTGCGAGGCTTTACAACGTGGGGCCGCGATACAAAGTGCCAATGCCATTATGATTACGTAGTGAAAAGGGGGTAAGTAGTGCTATTCTTCCGGTATGGCTCCGTCGCTCACTCACACCGGAATAATGAACAATTTACTTTTATTGCTCAATACAGAAATATCTCATCTTTTGTGTGTTAGTTGAATATTTTTTAGATTATCTATGCTATGGCTGTTAAAATAACATTAAATGTGCGAGCCTGGGAGACCTAGATCTAACTACAATAACTTTGTGGTTGTTAGACTATGTGATATCGTAATAAGTAAGTCAGGTGTTTTTATCGATAAAATTAACTCTTACCTTGTAATAGTACATTATGGTACAAGTGTGCAATGTTGGTGATTACCGCTGAGGCACCATTGAGACCCGAGCCGTAGGTGAGGGTCTTAAGAGAGCCGAGGACGGTAATCATCAATACACACTTGTATCATACGACGTTTTTCAACACACTTGTGAAGAAAATAATACAAAAAAATCATTTTCAACAGTAAAAACGAGTTGTGAAAATTTGCCATTGCGGGCAAAGTTAATCAGTTTTCCTATGCGCGCGCATTTTACAATAGCGATCGGCCATAGACTAAAAGAAAGAAGTTACTTTTTTTTGGCTTTTCGTGGATAGTGTTTTCGCCACGTACAAAATAGGGAATTTCATTTTAACTTAATTACAGAGCAAATAAAATTTATATTTGAAAGTTTTATTTATTAAGCACGTACAATTTGAAATTATTTATTTAAATACGAAGTTGCATGAAATGAGCAAGCAATAGGTACATTAATTTATTTGTACTATTGAGCACGATCTTCTTTGTATCGAAACTTTTTTAAGAACAAAGCAACTCAACCAATAAATTAAAAAAAAAAACTCTATAACTCACTTGTGAATTGCAATGAAAAAGCCACAGTTTGATAACAGGTATCATTATTAGCAAGTGTGTTGAAAATTAACTTGTATTTGATTTATGAAATGTCACAAATCGGGGCTTGTTTTGTGAACAATATGCTGAAATCATTCTAACGATGTGAATTGATTCGCTATCCTAGTTGGGTTAAAAATAACCACACTATAGCCACAGGTAATATAATACTAGCATACAGATGCCTCATCCCATAAAAAAAAACAAAGTTGATTATTTTTATAAGCACTTCGATTGCGTTCGGTTCGTTTCGTTCGTTCCACGGCTATAGATGGTGTTAGCAGCGACTTGCAAGTAAAAGGATTTTCTCGGTTAGTGAATATTTTTTACTTTAAATACAGTGACGTTTTGGTTTCCATCGGTGGAGGGCTTTTTTGCACGTTTTTACAGTTTCATTGTACCAAAATGTGTTACAATACACATTTAAAAATCGAGTCGACGCCTCAGAAATTTAAAATGCGCGGTTTTTATAATCGAGTGGATGCCTCAGAAATTTAAAACGAGCGGTTTTAAATTTCTGAGGCATCCACTCGATTTTTTACATCTATTGAAATCAATTTTAAATGATCCGTTCAAATAATCTTTGAAATATGAATTATGAGCCCAATATTCCATAATCCAAATCGAGTGGATGCCTCAGAAATTGACAACCGCGCATTTTAAATTTCTGAGGCATCGACTCGATTTTTTAACCGACTTACCAAAAAGGAGGAGATGTTCGACTTTATGTATGTTTTTTTTTTTTTTGTGTATGTTCACCGATATCTCCGTCAATTGTGGACCGATTTGAAGGAACATATTCCGGAATTGGTCCCATTTTAATTTGGTGAAGATCTGATGAAGAACTTCGGAGATATACAACTGAACTCTTCAATAAATAACGGAAATTCTCTCGGGATTGCTGCAATCGCATGTCTGTTTATGTACTCTCAAAAGTGGTATGCAGATCTCTCATTTCACTGATTATGTTTTGAGTTTCATGTTATTCGGCTAATCTATTCTGGCGTTATAGATACTTACTAAACAACTTGCCTATAGGTACAACTAAAAAGGGTAAAATAAAAAAACTTTTTTGCAAATAAAAACACGGTAGTCCGTGTCAATATCGCAAATAATTGGTACCTACGAAAGACACCGACTTCCAAAAATAGAGTTATTTTTCACTTTGTAGTTTTTTATTTGGCAGTCGGTAGTATTTTTTGCAAAAAAGTTTTTTTTTAATGTGTATTGTACACATAAAAAAATCGAGTCGATGCCTCAGAAATTTAAAATGCGCGGTTTTAAATTTCTGAGGCATCCACTCGATTATTTCAATCTTTTGAAATCAATTTTAAATGATCCGTTCAAATAATCTTTGAAATATGAATTATGAGCTCAATATTCCATAATTTTGTGCTTAGGAGAGTTGATTAAACAAGAACATACAATGTCTATGATCAATTCTTGAAAATGTTAATTTTACACACAATTCAATAACAAATCGATGCCTATCGAACATCACGGACATTTATTTGAGCCAAATTTTCAGTTGTTAGCGCTGGGACCCCGTGCTATAGTTGGCATTAAAACTCGTTACAACATACACTATTGTTTAAAAATATTCATGAAAAATGTTAGATTGAATACCGTTTTTTCATTGTAAATTTTGCTTTTCCTGAAATAAATAACTACTTTTTCAACTCTCTCTTTTTTAATGATGTATTGTTTTATTGTTTAAGAGACTAATCACCTATTTCTGAATTAATAATTTGAAGTTAAATATTTGTCAACCTTTAATTTAGTTTGAAAAGCTGTTAAACTTTGGAATTACAGTAAGGTTTGAAATTCCCAATTCAGAAACCGTCCATCACTAAAGTAGCAGCCAGTTCTGTGCCAGAATCGAACTTGGTACCCACTGGCTTTCGAATTTTGCTAGTAATGGGCCCAAGAAGAAAGGTACCTCTAATCTGTTCATTTAGTCAACCAAACACGTACGCCTAACAAATATTAATAAACTACTCCCAAAAGAAAACAAGTCACTATCACCAGCAATCTAAACTAAACGTTATTACAACATTAAATAAGATAATAATTTCTTTATCACTTGGGTCGGCTACAAAAGGGCCGTGGTCACCATTCGTTCAATTTATATTATTATATAAATACATATTTATGTCCTTAATATTGTTTTTGTCGTTTATAAATGAAGAGATATCGTGGTCGTGTTTGTATTGAATAAAACAGTTTCTGTGATTTTATTTGTTTCTATTTTTGTTCCTAAATGTGTTATGGTCTAGTGGCTAAATGTTACACATACACATCATCAGCCTTATAATGTTCCCACTGCTGGGACACAGGCACCCTATCTGCGAGAGGGAATGGCCCGTAATCCACCACGCGGTCCCAACATGGGTTAGTGGATCACATGTCTTTGAATTTTTGGTTCTAAGACATGCCGATTTCCTCACGATGCTTTTCGTGACCGTTTTGAGAGCGGTGTTGATGAAATAATTTACACAAAGTAAAGCGCCTGCTTGGGTTCGAACCCACGATCTACAATTTGTAAGTCACAGCCTTGCACCACTGAGCCACCATTGCTCTTAGAGATAACTATTTTAATATTCATAAGCAAGGTTTGACCCATTTATACTAATTAACTAAACAGGGTAGTTAAATAAAAGCGTGTAAAAAGAGCCTGTCATAATCCTTACACCAGGGGTGCTCAAACCGTAGGTTCACATCACACACATCATCAGCCTATTAATGATCCCACTGCTGGGACACAGGCCTCCTCTCCGTGAGAGGGAATGGGCCGTAATCCACCACGCGGGCCCAGTGCGGGTTGGTGGATGTCACATGTCTTCGAATTTTTGGTTCTAGGACATGCCGGTTTCCTCACGATGTTTTCCTTCACCGTTTTGAGAGCAGTGATGATGAAATAATTTACACAAAGTAAAACGCCTGCCTGGGCTCGAACCCACGACCTACAACTTGTAAGTCGCGGCTGATACCACTGGGCCACCACTGCTCCGAAACCGAAACCGTAGGTTGCGGCAAAAGTTTAAAATCGAAAAAAAGCGTCATCCGTTTTTTTTCCAAGGAAACATTAAATCGGGATGAAAAGTAGTCAATGTGCTATTCCAGACTATAATATATGTTGTGCCAAATTTCATCTAGATCCGTTGAGCCGTTCTGGCGTGATTGAGTAACAAACATCCATCCAAACTTTCTCATTTATAATATTTTATATAAGTATGAAGTAAGAAACATTTTTAAATATTTAAAACAAAAGATGGTAGCCAGGATACAAGCTAGTGGTGGTCAGGGCTCCAGGGAGAGGATCCTCCTAACAAAACGAGGCTATACGGGCTATGACCAAATATACCGCTTTCTGATTCAAACGCTGGTTTCAACAGAATAACAAGAGCCTCTTTTTTTATTATTTTACTTTCGTAGTTGTTGTTTGGTCCGAGGTGGCCCAGGAAAAGAATTGTTAGGCCTTTGCCCAGCTGTGGGACATTATAGGCAAACATAATAAAAGTTGTAGTTTTGTAGACCCCTTTTAGCCTAAATACACTCGCGAGCAATGAAAAAGTTCCAGTGACATAGCACCAAATTACTCCTAAACGGGCAAGGCTAGCTTAATGACGCCGTCTGCAATATTGAAGTACATTTAACAGCGCATCAGAATATTACCAACTAAAAACGTAAATATTGGGTTCAAATTTTAAATTAAATGTTTTAAAAAATTGGGGCCATTTGGCAAATAAAACCAAATCTCTAAGTAGGGGTTTTATTAGGTGTAAAAGTAGGTTTTGATAACTCAGTACTTGGTGTTTCCTCCATGTGCTCTCTACGCGATTGGGCATGTTGAATACCAGATTCCTCAGCATATGGAGCGAAAAAAAAAATAATAATTGTTTTTCCACTTTTTTTATCCATGGCTTCAAAAATACCAGTATTTAAAAGAGTTTAAGTTTGCATAATAAAATAGATTTCATTATACTTTTTAATTTATGAAGCTAGGTTCTATGTCTTAGGAGATATTAAGGTGTTTGTCGGCATTTTGTGGGTGGAACTTTTTCATTGCTCGGCAGTTTATTATAAATTGATTACCAACACCTTATGGTGAGCGCCCCTGCCTTATATAGACGTCGTTCAAACGAAAAAAAAGAAGATAATTACACAACTCTGCAAACGACAGCGTCTATGGTTCTACTCAAGTGGTGCGAATGAGATGGACATAGCAAATGCAAAGCGAGTGAAAGAGAAAAAACGCCGTCTAATGAGCCCCTGTATGGTTGACAATGCTGAAGGGTTACAAGATGTCTGGAGCTTAACTTGTGAAATATTAAGGAAAGGGAAGCTATTTATAAAATATGGAATACTAAAATGAGACAGTTAAGTCGTAGGTAATATTGGAAACTCAACACGTGAATGTAGGGTTTCAACATAAATTACGGACTATTGGTTTCGTATGTCGTGGTGGCTTGTAACTAAGACTACGCCTCTTGTGCTTGAGGTCGCGGCTTCAAATCCGAGCAAGTACCGATGAGAGTTTTCAAATTCATATGTACTTTCTAAGTTTATCTTATATTTCCCTGAAAATGGCGAAGGAAACCATCGTGAGGAATCCTGAACCTATAGTTAATATTCTGAAATCGTCAACCCGCATTGAGCAAGCGTGTCTCGAGTTCGTGTCTTCTCCGAATGAGAAGAAGCCTTTGTTTTTTGTGGAGCATTTTAACTTAGTAAATATGCAATGTAAATATAACTTCTATCATTATAATCGTATGCAGCAGTAATTTAATTAAATTAATTTTATTTCAAATTGTGGAGTCCATTTTTTGTTAGTACAAAACCTTTTAATTAATGTTAGTAATCAGTACGTGACACGAAAACAATTTTAAGAATTTATAATAATTAGTGGGATCCAAGTACAAATTAAATAAGAAAGACATAATTTTAAATTTCGATTGAAATTGACGAATAGTAAAAATTTCACAGATTAAAATGTCAAAAAATAAAATAAAATCATAAAACTAAAATGCCCGAAAATGTAAAATGAAAATGTCCAACTATAAAAAATCAATAATAAAAAAAAACTAATAATTAAATTAAATAAACAAATATACAATTGAACATCTTAAAAAAAACAAACTTATATATAAATACAAAAGGGAGTCGGCAAAAAAGCTCATTGTGCATCAAAAATTCGCCCACATCGATGTCAATGGGAAACGTGCCCAGAACGCTGGCAGCATTGCCACGTTTCATGGCAATGCTGCCAGCCCTCTGGTCACGTGAAGAGTCGACGAGATTTGTGCTAATTTCTCGAAAAACTTTATGCGCACTCGGACCGAATAAACAAATAATTACTTTTACCTCCACAACCAAAAAACAAAGGCTTCTTCTCATTCGGAGAAGACACGAACTCGAGACACGCTTGCTCAATGCGGGTTGACGATTTCAGAATATTAACTATAGGTTCAGGATTCCTCACGATGGTTTCCTTCGCCATTTTCAGGGAAATATAAGATAAACTTAGAAAGTACATATGAATTTGAAAACTCTCATCGGTACTTGCTCGGATTTGAAGCCGCGACCTCAAGCACAAGAGGCCACCACATCAACAGGTCCTATTTTTATAGCGGATTCCTGTGACCTACAGTAGGTAATCGGTTCATATATTGGAATTGAATTTAGGTTTTAATTTATGTCAACAACCTTAAAATTGACAGCTAAAACTAACCGTACTTCACAGGTTTGCACCTTTATAATAAACCGCGCATATCCGCCATGCCCACCTCTAAAGCCATGCCGTGACCGCACAGTTTATCCGCACATTGGCTTCCATTAGAGACGCAGATATATTGCATTGCACTATGCTACGCGTACAAGAATTGGCAGTGGCGTATTTGTACAGGGATGAACTGGGTAGGTGTTATAATATGAATGAAGGTGATACAATTTGGGTGTTCATATTTAATTAAGTATTTTGTTTAACTATGATATTTAGAACGAGACTTAAATTTAACATTGTCATCTGCCTCCCCTTGTTCCATGTCACTTTACATCGGCGCAACACGTTTATTTCTTCAATTCTCCTCAGAAAATTGTCTCACCAACGTTAACTCCTTTAAATTCATATATTTTTCACAAATGCATCCATTATTTTTTTGGCCTTACTCCCCGCTCTACCTTTCAATATTTATAATCATCACTCTTTTAGTCGTTTTTGAATTTTTATGAACTAACTCAGAGCAAAAGGTATGATGAAGTATCTTCCAATGTCTTCATTGGATATTATATCTTTCAATAAAAAATTAAGTTTAGAGAATTAATCTTGGCAAGTTTTAATAGCTATCCTCTAAGTACTCTGACTTACAACTTTTGTATTCCTTACCTTTATAGACCTTAATTAGAAAACATTTTCAGTATTAATTTTAAGCTAATTTGTAAGATTTATAGAAAACGAAGATTTTTTATAATTAAAACCTTTTTATAATTGAGATTTAAAACTAGTCGCGATTCATGATATGCATATTCTAAATCCGACCCTGCTCGGAACTCCGTTCGGGTTACTACACCTTTTTTACGACCAAAATGAAAACTGACAGTTTCGTAGTGGGGTGACTACGTTTTTCTGCGTATTTCAGGTGCTACCGTACCTGAATCGGAGCAAAGGTGAATGCCCGATCTGTGTGAAGGACGCAGTTTTAATAGCTTGCATGATAATTAATGATAAAAGTGTGAAACCACTGGTTGGTATTACTGTAGGTCATCGACAATATAATGAAATTAATATCTACAGAGTGTGGACGGCGGCTGTATATTAGAGGTCAGTGACTACGATACAAACATAAAGACGGAACGACACTTACGTGTCGTGACGTGGCGTGGCGCCTTCTGACGCAGTTGATTGGCTACAAAACTCGTTGTATTATGACGTAGGCTGGAACACAGTCTTTGGTTTGGTGGATCCCGCGCCTCACCACGCCACGACACGTGATTGTGGTTTCGTCTTAATTTATTCATAATAATTCATTTAATCATTTGTTAACATAGGTACGAAAAATAGATGTTATAAAAATTACAAGCGCGCTGTTATGCCAGAAGGCGTACAAATATTCATGGCTTACATTGATATTAAAATTGATATAATAATTAACGGTTTGCAATAGATTCAAAGTTTTAATAAACAAAAAACAAAACAAATAAAAATATATTACAAAATGTCAAAAGAAGAAATATAAAATAATGTCATTAAAAAAATATCAATTACGAAAAAAATAAACAAAAAACAAAACAAATAAAAATATATTACAAAATGTCAAAAGAAGAAATATAAAATAATGTCATTAAAAAAATATCAATTACGAAAAAAATAAAACAATACAAAAATGTCACGTGCAATGTTGAAGTTTGTCGGCGCAGGGTTGCCAACCTGTCCGTTTTTTATCGGCTAAATTTCGGGGAGTGTGCGTTGGAATTGCATAAACTAATTCCTCCTAGCCCGTTCCATCATCGGACTACAAGACATACGGCGATGCGTCATCGGTACATGGTGGATATCCCACCCATACGCACCAAACGTTTTGGGAATACTTTTATTATGCGTACAGCAAAGGAGTGGAATTCCCTGCCGGAGTCTGTTTTTCCTGTTGGCTACAACCTGGGAGTATTTAAGTCAAGAGTGAATAGGTTACTTATAGGCAAGCATGCTTCACCGTCGACCACATCATCGCTTACCATCAGGTGAGATAGTGGTCAAGCGCAAGACCGTCAAAAATAATTAAAAAAATAAGTTTCAATTTACTGTAAATTGTTGTTAAACCTGGTAAACTCTTTTCCATAGCTTTTCAATTAATTTAATTTCGAAGCATATTTTATTAATTCATCAGTTTTAGTTCCCTAATAATGTAGGTATGTAAGTTTCCCTCTGGGAATGTCTAATGGAAATATGTACCTAGCTAGATATACAGTGAGTATTACACTGGGGATGTAAATATGGAGTACAAGAAATCAATATTCCATAGGCATTTCCCACTAATTCACCTAGCATTTCCAATGTGTGCAGAGATAGTTGACACTATTAATTACTGTTTACGGTACACATCCCTGTGTGCATAGATGTAGGCTCTGTAGAGCAAGCAAGTAATCAGAAACTAGTAGGCATGTACAAGACAGAACGACCCGGATCACACAGTTATTTTTTGATAAAAGATTTGCATATTCTGGCCCCAAAGATATCGGTGAACAAACACAAAAAGAAAAACAAACTAACTCAAACATAGAATTGCCTCCTTTTTGGTAAGTCGGTTAAAAAGTATCCGATCACTTCATTATCCTAGCCTAACGCAACACGCGAGGAAAAATGCTACCAAAACATACAATAGGTATGATGACAAAAAAACTATTTACGAGTAGTCCGTCAGTTATTATAGATTACCTAAAAATATTGGACACGTATTTTTTCTTTTTCCACGTAAACAAAAAATTACGACGATACAGTGCGTTGAATTATCGTGTGACGTCATGCTGTGCTACTTTTTATACTGACAACGTGACGTCACAAGCCTTCACTCCTGAACTTTGGTGCGCTTTCTCTTTGTCAATGTTTGTTTATTTGATAAAGCAAAAACTACGTGCCCAATATTATTTGATAATCTCACTAACGGGCTAAATACAATTATCAATGTCCTAGGAAACATCCCTGTTCAGAAACACGAGGATAACCGAATTATTTAAGAACTGTCTACTGTATTTCATACCAGTGATATTGTGTAGCAACGAGAGATCGTTGAAACACGGGACAAGTAGGGCAGGAAGATGGTTATGAATTCACGAACCATCTATTAGAACCAACCACATAATGTGAATTATACAATAATTAAGTTAATTATTGAGTTAATTCAAGATGCCCACTTGTAGTCTGATTAAGGGCCAATTCATTTGATATTAATTAGTGATAAGAAGATCCTTTACCTAAGTCGATTTATCTACCTGTAGACTGCATCATCCGTGTCCTATTTATCATATTTTTGACACCAGCATTTCACATGGCGACTACCTATCTGATCTTCACAACCCAGTAACTGGGTAACATGATATCCTTTAGCAAGACTGGTGACAGATTTCCTGGCTTCTGAATATCCGTAAAGACTTTGAAAGATATACATGATTACAGTCGGGGTCGCCAGCTTAACGTGCTTTATGAGGCACGAAAAAGTTTCGGTTAACTTGGTCCTTGAACCGACCTCGGCAGGCGTTACTTAACCTGTGCGGCTGTTATTATTTAGCTAAGAGCGATGACTTATACATATTAATATTATAAAAACGAAAGTTACTTGAAAACTGTCTGTCGGTTATATATTGCGATTAAACCGCGGAACCGATTCAGATTAATGGTATGGAAGTTTGAGACCCTGAGCAGGACATAGGATAGCTTATATATCGGCAGTGCGTTCCCCTGGGACGATAAAACACTTTTTTCAGGGCAGAGGCTGGTGGAACGATAAAACAAAATAAAAGTTCTAAACTTCTATCAGCTGAACAAACTACCTAATCAGAGGAATAATCTCGGCAGGGAATTATTCTGAACACGACCGAATAGAAATGTATTGCCATATATAAGTCAAGTTACACAGATATCATACGTGGGTGCTGTTTTCTATTACCATTCAAGACTAACGTAACATTTATTTAATGTAATTTATCAACAGGCACAAAATTAATTAATTTATTTATTTATTATAAACTTTATTGTACACCACAAAATAAAAAACATACAGGACAAACATTCACAAAAACAAGTGTACAATGGGCGGTCTTATCGCACAGGGCAATCTCTTACAGACAGCCTTTGGATGGACTGAACGATGTGTTACTAGGGTTACAGTTCAAACTGAAATCATTGAATACAACTTTTAATGAACAAAACTGACCAACTTAAATTCCGATACATGCTCGTAACAAGTTGTCAGTCACCCTGAACACCTGCAAATTTATGAAACTGCATGACTGCTAAATCAACCTGTTTGTTCCAAATTAATGTTCATATCTAAATTTTCTCTGAGAGCAGTGGTGGCCCAGTGGTATCGGCCGCGACGTACAAATTGTAGGTCGTGGGTTCGAGCCCAGGCAGGCGCTTTACTTTGTGTAAATTATTTCATCACCACTGCTCTCAAAACTGTGAAGGAAAACATCGTGTGGCAACCGGCATGTCCTAGAACCAAAAAATCGAAGACATGTGACATCCACCAACCCGCACTGGTGGGTGGTGGATAGCGGCCCATTCCCTCTCACAGAGAGGAGGCCTGTGTCCCAGCATTGGGAACATTAATAGGTTGATGATGTGATGTGATGATGATCTAAATTTTCTCTGTAAGATTTATTTATTTATTTACAGAGTCGAACTACAGTCGTCGGTTCTTTCTATAAATATCTTATCATAAAAATTAGCTAGAGTGAGCTAGTAATTATTACTATTTTGTCAGCTCACTCCATGTTCAATCTTTCTAAATTTCCACGGTGAGATGTTAATAAAATAGACCGGCTGGAGGATATTGACAAAACACTGCACCTATGTTTTTATTCTTGGATTTTTACAGAAAAGACCGACTGTGAATAATTGTTATCTGAATTTCCAACAGCAATTAGCCATTTCAGAAAAACCATACCTACAACCAGGGATGTTATGGATGTGAAATTTCGGATCTGGATACGAATAAAGAAATAATATTATAACGGTTTCGGATATGAAATTATTTCGGACTAGCTATGCTCTACTTACCTATATATCTGCCTACACTACCTGCCTTGCTCTACTATACCTACCTACTTACCCTACTTAACTACCTACGTACCTGCCTACCCTTCTTGCCTTGCTAACTACCACCTACCCTACCTACCAATTTAATTTTTTTAATTTTAAAACTGCCATTCAGAAAATGTCGCCAAATGCATAACGCCATCTATCGAATATGGAGTTCTACTGTCCGAGTACCTGAATTGCGTGTGTTGTGATATTTTACTTCTTGAACACTTTAAATTCATCTACCTTTTGATAGAGTGAACCGATTGCGACGATACAACTAAGTAATACTTCAAGTTACGCACAATTTTGATGTATAAAAGGTTATCTACATTGGTTTCGTACATTTTTTTTTTTTTTTTGTTAAAAACGTTGCCCCACACATTTTACGTGATGCGTGCATAACTATACGGACAAATAGACAAACCGAAAAAAAAACAAAAAAGCTGGAAATGTTCTGTTGGTTATCCTTTAACACGCTAGCTACTTTTATTAGAAATCTCTTTGATGTACAAACAACTTTTCTACAAAATTATATGTATTGATTATCCGTTATATTCGGATACTTTCGGTTACGGATATTAGCCAAACATACAGACTTTCATACCTATATAGAATAGGTATTAGTAGGATCCACAAGACAAGAAAATGTTACAACGATGAAATTGTGTACAGAATTTGGCTTTTGTATGATATGATTTTGGTATCAGAATAATAAAAGACGATAAAAACAACATGATAGGTCTTATTTATTTATTATTTTACAAAATAAGTAGGCAGATAGTATATTGTTTGTTAACACATATTAAAACACAGTCCTCCTTCATAATATCCGACACATATCCAATGGCACCGACCCTGGCTACTACTCTTTTTCTTCGGAGGTTCTTCGATGGCTAGCAAAGCCTTTGATCTTGAAAACCCAGGTCACTCATTAAAAATTGCATCACAATAGTCCATTTTTGTTGGTAAATCACAATTGCAACCAGATTCCAATACAGATGAACAAGGGGCACTTGAGAGATCTTGTGAAATTCTGAGTAAAATATTCTATAGTTCTATGAGGTATCACAAGAACCAGCAACTGCTCGCTCTGAACACATTCACTCCTAGTAATTATAAGCTTAAATTCTTTATTTTGGCAATAACAAATTATATTAGATATTATTTTCTTTCGATAAGACATCATTGACAAAATAAATACCGTTGCCATGACAATCTTGAAGTAATTGACTAGAGTCTGGCAAACGAAAGTAGAGACTGAAAAAGCGCGGCAAATTTAAAAAATATCAGCATAGCAACCCCAAAAACTAGTACGCAATACCTGGAATAACCTAATTTGATACTTTAGAATTATTGATATTACTTCGTCTGAATAAAAATACTATAGGTACATTTAGGTAGGTAATACTTTAGATATATCAATCTAAATAAAAAAAAGCAACAGTATTCTATAATAATTTTGGTTTATTCACTAACAATCAAAACCTGAATCTAAGACTTTCATGTGAAAAGATTCATAAGAGTCACAGGAATCATTGTTTTCTACATTAATAATGAAACTTTTTAAATTATTAAATAGAAAAAATGTTTTTACAAAAATATAAATAGTGATTACGAATTAAAACAAAGTATCAACTTAGTAGCGTCATACGGAAAATTGGGGTTGACATTAGTTTATCATTGCCATATAAAAAGTTTGCAAATAATTCCAGTGTCTACTTTCGTTTGCCAGACTCTAGTGCCTACGATCCATTTCATAGTTTCAAAATAAGGTTGTATAGATTTCAAATAGATATCTTTGAAATTGCTTCATCACATCATCATCAGCCTATTAATGTTCCCACTGCTGGGACACAGGCCTCCTCTCTATGAGAGGAAATGGGCCGTAATCCACCACGCGGGCCCAGTGCGGTTTGGTGAATGTCACATGTCTTCGAATTTTTGGTTCTAGGACATGCCGGTTTCCTCACGATGTTTTCCTTCACCGCTTTGAAATTGCTTAAATATGAAAAATCAAGTTATTACAGATTATAACATCTTTATTAACTTGATTTTTTACTCTTGAATAAAGTAATATAATACTATTGTACTTTTTATGGCTGTATAAAATGTATAAATAATATTTATGCAATCTTGTGATGTCTCGGATTTCTTTTGTAAAATGGAACGTCAGGGTGAAAGAGAAAGTGAATGGAACTTTGGCAGGTCCATACATAAGTAGGTACTTACTTAACTGATCTAGGTAGATTCTCAATTGTGAAACGTAAAATACTCAAACGCTTCCTAAATTATTTGACAATACTCAACTGATTATTGCTGCTTTACTTAAATCAGAAACCGGCCAAAAGACTAGGAATGACTAAGCAAAAGAAATAATAAACTAACATGCAAGTGACGCGCGCGGTTTGTATGTCGGCTCGGCCCGGGAGTCCTGAAACCTGTCTTAATATTTAGACGCGCCCCTATCCGAACTCATTCGATACTTTTATATCGGATATGGTTACAGCTAAGGATATTTGTAACAGTTACAGAGCTCCTTAACATCCCTGCTTACAACCAAACACCTACAGGACGGTGTTTTGAAATAGAGCATTAATGGCACTCTGTATTCGGCAGGCAATTGCCGAATGCATGAATTCATCATATCAGCTGAAAGACGTCCACTGCTGGGCATAGGCCTCCCCCGCGTCACACATCCTCGGATCCCTGCAACCTTTACCAGGTCTTCCGGTGCGCGGTCGCCACTCCCGAACTTTTCTATCCTATCGGCCATCCGTTCTGCGAGCAATGCGCCCTGCCCACTGCCACTTAATTTTGCCAATTCTTCGAGCTATGTCGGTAACCCCGGTTATCTAGAGGATCTCTACATTTCTGATTTGATCACGCAAGGAAACGCCAAGCATAGCCCTCTCCATTGCCCTTTGGGTGACTGTAAGCTTTCTGACTGTGACGGCAAGCAACTATTCATCAATAATTAATTCAACACGTAATTTGCTTATTCTTAAACACGATATATCACTCCTCAGATGGATTGGTGATCTCCATCGAAGATTTACTAAGCTATTGCCTCCTCTCAAATCATTAAATTGACAGATAATCATAATTATGTGACTTCGAGTTACAGCTGTATTAGCTATATGTAGGCGGGCACGCCCTTTATGCCTGGAGGCTTTATAATTAGGGTACTAAGTTCCGTTTACGTTTTTATTTTTAGTTTTTATTTTCGCTTGAGTTTAGATTTCGATGTTTTTGTTGGTATATTGGCGTGTGCTGGCTGTCATTATGGCAAATATATTTAATTTTAATTTTTTGTGTTGAGTAATGTAAATTATTTGCATACTATTGTATAGAATCAAGTTTTTGTTTTTTTTTCCGAACTGAACAGACAGCTATGCTGCTGGGGAGTTTGTTGCGCCACTTCTTCTTCCCAGCAAAAGCACTAGGAAGTGGTAAAGGGTGGGCGTTTTTGGGGGACTGTCTTATGTAATTTTGACGTTCGGAAAGTGCTGATTCTCAGCCTAGTTTGAATAAATGACTTTTAAATTTGAATTTGAGTTATACATAGTTGAGGACGTGAGTCGAAGGAATTTTTGCGAGTCGATTGGAGTGAAAGAAAATTCCTTCAAGAAGACTTAGAATATACTAGCTTCTGCACGCGGCTTCACTCGCGTCAAAACTGTTTTATAATTGAAACTCTCTTTAGATGCCTCTCCAGGCGGATGGATTTCTGGCAACAAATCTGAGTACAAAATCTAATGTTATGTCATTCCTTAAGAAGTTAAGACGGACAAGCAATTAGGAGTCTCCGACAAAGTCTGCAATTGACTAGCTTTCGACAGTAACGCAACTAAGGGTAGTAGTTGTTACTATCTGGTTCTGTCAAACAAGCAACAGGGCCAATCAAAATGCAGTAGCGCGAGTTAAGGAACCCCAACCTACCAATATTAGCTTTGTCAGACAATAAGTATTTACTAGATTATTATTTCTCAATTTCCCCACTGCGCGCTCAGCATTTATAATTATCTAGAACATGCGTCAATCTGATCACGCTGTGGATGTACTACGTTAGCAATTAAGTTAGTATATAAGATCAATATCTTGTTAGATGAATTAATTACCGTCTTGCTGTAACTGGGATCAAATAAAGTTTATTTTTAAACTCTTCCGTTGTCGCTTACTTAATTGGCGCAGCCGGTAGGATCTCTGTAGTCAGTCTGTCACGTATCCACATCTACGGGAAGCAGCCGACGTCCGTTTCAACGGTTCAGCAGAGATCACCGAACAAACAAATACATTAAGAAGCCACATCAAGCCAGGAGAGGACCAGGAGCCAAGCAGTAATTCAGGGAGCATGGAGCTAGCTGCGGAATTGTGAGTAAATCTTTTTCACCTTCCTCTCAGCTCTTCCATCTATATCCCAACCTTGTAATAGTCTATGTGTTTGTGTATTATTAGGGATTGGACAACGCCGTAATAATATTTGCATAGATTTTAAACGTACTAATATTTTAGAATAGTGATAGTTTAGTAGCACATTAGTGTGATTTTTTTTTCTCTCCGCGTTTGCTCCTTTCATAACATTTCACAATGGAAAACGTAACCCGTGTCCCACAGGAATTGGTTAACATCATACCAATATTCAGCGGCGACACTAGAATGTTGCCTTTATTTATAAAAAAATGTGAATACATTTTGTCTACGTTCTTAGGAACCGCAGCCCAAAATGAATATTTATTTCATGTAGTAACTAGTAGGTTATCAGGCGAAGCAGCCAGTTTGGTAGGCGAAAGAGAAGCTATAGGTACGTGGGACGAGCTGAAGAAGTTGTTAAACCAACACTTCGGTGATCCACGCACAGAGGATTGTTTAGCAATGGAATTAGAATCGTGTAGAATAAATAAGGGTGAAAGTTATTTAGATTTTTGCCATAGAATACAGCGGATGAGAAGTGTTTTATTTGCTAAAATATCAGAAACTATCATTGATGAATCTCTACGTAAGGCAAAGCAAATCATTTATAGTAACAGAGCGATGAATGCTTTCTTGTTTAATTTACCGCCATTTTTAGTTAGATTAGTTCGTTTGCGCGACGTCACAACGTTAGAGGATGCATTAAAAATAGTTTTAGAAGAACAAAACTTCCAGGCAGTCTATGAGTCGAAAACAAACGACAGACGTAATTTTAGCAGAAATAACAGACCCAATTTGCCTAATAACCAAAATGCAATTGAATCTAATAATCAAAAGAAAGATTCACATAGCATATCAAGTACACATGTACCGAATAGTGCGACAAACAGCACATCTACACCGAACAATCCGCATCAGCCCAGACATTATAAACAACATAATAATATTCAAAGAAATCAAGACAATTTTAATCGTACAAACAACAATAATGCGTCACCGCAGTCAAGTAGGTCATTTGTTCCGATTGCACAACCGAACCAACAGTTCGCGGCACATGCACCGAGCACGCCGTCTTTTGCAGCGCAAGCATCTACGTCGGGTGCGAATACTGATGTCACCATGCGTACTGCAAGGTCGCGACGTGTTAATTACATAAATAATTCTAATAATAATGAACAGAGTTCAAGTTATTCGTACAATGAGTGCCAAGAATTTTCTCCTGAAGAACCCGGGGCGGGAAATTTTTGCATAACGGCCTCTACCCTAGAGAACGAATAAAAATAAATTGTAATAAACGCTTAAATTTACCACATATAGTTATACCAGAATTAAAGGCAGTTTTTATGATAGATACGGGGAGTGTTAGATCGTTTATAAGCCCGTATATAGCGAATAAATATTTTAAAAATTATCTACAGTATGAACCCTTCGAAGTTGTTAGCACTCACGCATCGAGTGTTCATAGTGAAACGGCTATTATTCCATTACCGGTTACCTTTGGAAGTCAAGAGTTCCATAAGTTTTATGTCTATAGTGTCGACGATAGGTATGATGGGTTAATAGGTAGCAATTTGCTGAAGCAATTACAGGCAAAGATTAATATGGAAAATCAGATATTACATTTAAAAAATACTGATATTCCTATCATATATTCACCGCCTATGAGAGAGGTATATAATCTACCATCTCGTAGTGAACTTAGAGTAAGACTCCCAGTCAACTTACTGAACGGGGAAGCTGTGTTAGATTTTAAGCAATTTACGGAAGGGATTCGAATGCCCGCCGCATTAGTTACGTGTATTAAAGGTTACGCATCAACCGTTATTCAGAATTATACGGATGAAACCAGAACCTTAGTGGTAACAGGACCTTTTACGGTCGAACCTTACAGGCAGAACCCATCTGTTCACATTAATTTTACAGAAAATAACATAGAAATAGATAGGATGCTAACAGATAATTTAAAAAAATTACAGTTAGACCACATGAATTCTGAGGAACGTAAAACCATCGAAGGGCTATGTAATGATTATAAGGACATATTTTATTGTGAGAATATTCCATTAACGTTTACAAATCAAGTAAAACATAGAATTAGAACAAGGAATGAAGATCCTATAAATATTAAAGCACATAGGTTACCTCCCATTCAATCGAAAGAAATTAGGAATCAGGTAGATAAAATGTTAAGGGACAATATCATCCAGGAATCACACTCCCCCTGGAGTGCTCCCGTACATTTAGTGCCAAAAAAATTAGATTCATCAGGACAGCAAAAATGGAGGATGGTAGTTGATTATAGACGTCTCAATGAAATTACTACCGATGACAAATACCCCTTGCCCAACATAAATGATTTATTTGATATGCTAGGCAATAGTACCTATTTTACTACCTTAGATTTAGCTAGTGGGTACCATCAAATCGAGGTCCAGGAAGAAGATAGGGCGAAAACAGCTTTCAGTACACCTTCAGGACATTATGAATTTAACAGGATGCCGTTCGGGTTAAAAACAGCACCTGCAACATTCCAGAGGGCTATGGATAACGTTCTAAGAGGTCTCCAGGGCTTACATTGCCTGGTATACCTTGATGACGTCATAATTTTTTCTAAATCGCTGACTCAGCATGTAGAAAAACTTAGAGCAGTTTTTGATCGGTTTCGGGCGACAAATTTAAAAATACAACTCGACAAATCACATTTTCTTAGAAAGGAAGTTCTTTACTTAGGGCACACTATTACAAGTGAAGGATTGAAGCCAAATAATGATAAAATTGATGCAATCTTAAGATATCCCATTCCAGAAACAGTTACACAAATAAAAAGCTTTTTAGGACTTATTGGTTATTATAGGAAATTCATCAAAGATTTTGCAAAAATAACTAGACCTTTAACAGCTTGTTTAAAGAAAGGTCGTAAAATAATTATTAATGATGAGTATAGGGAATGTTTTGAAACATGTAAAAAACTTTTAACAAACGCACCTTTATTACAGTATCCCGATTTTAGTAAAAGTTTTATTTTAACTACCGACGCATCGAATTTTGCAATTGGGGCTGTATTGTCACAAGGATCAATAGGCTCAGACAAGCCAGTAGCATATGCTAGCAGGACTCTGAGTGACACAGAAGTAAAATATAGCACTATCGAGAAGGAACTTTTAGCCATAATATGGGCAGTTAAGCACTTTCGACCGTATTTGTATGGTAATAAGTTTACCATATTTACAGACCATAGACCATTAGCTTGGCTGTATTCATTGAAAGAGCCCAATAGTAAACTCACGCGATGGCGGTTAAGGTTAGAAGAGTACGATTTCGAAATAAAATATAAGAAAGGCCCTCAAAACACGAATGCAGATGCTTTATCTAGGATTAAGATTAATGCAATTGACGACGATTTAGATTCAATATTCGTAAATATAGGAGATAGGCAGGAACGTATACAAAAAATTATAGAAAGCGAATTACAAGACCCCGAAACTCCAATAGAAACGATAGAACTTTCGGATTCTGATGATGGGGTCACTGCCAACTCAGTTTCAAATAGAGAACACGAAGGCATTCCTAGTTTAAACGAAGCTGTCGATACTAAACCAAAACAGATTTTAATTCATTCATGGTTTAAAAATAAATTAGACGTAAAAGATATTTCAAATAATAAACAAAAAATTCTCGAAGTTCACTTACCGACAAATAACGATATATTAGTTAAAGACTTTTTGAAAGAGTATATTGATCCAAAACATAAGTACTTTATATACTTCGAACACCCATCTTTTAGAAAAACTTTTTCAAACATGGTAATTAAGTTATTTAAAAAGGATTCAGTTAAGTTAACCGAGTGTACAGAAAGAGTTATAAATTTGACAGGATCTGAAGAAGATCAAAAAGAAGTTATTTTAAAATACCACGACGGGAAAACATGTCATAGAGGTATTAAAGAAACTTTAACCAAACTTAAAAGACATTATTGGTGGGCAAACATGAAAGAGACAGTCACGGCAATCATAAATGCTTGCGAAACATGTAAACGCATGAAATATGATAGAAAGCCGATTAAACCCCACATTCAGTTAACACAAACCCAGGATGCCCCTTTTCAGGAAGCTTTTATGGATTTATTATATATTGAAGGGAAATATTATTTAACTATAGTGGATGCATTTAGTAAGATAGCACAAGCCATAGAGGTACCGAATAGGAGTACACCAGAGATAGTTAGAGCATTGATTAAATATTTCAGCAGGTATGGTCTGCCTAGAAAAATTAGTTGCGATTCCGGTACAGAATTCAACAATACTTTGATTAAAGAAATGTTAAGCTTTTACAAAATTGAACTTCATATTGGGACGCCAAATAATCCCAGTTCAATGGCAATAGTAGAAAGGTTTCATTCTACCATTATTGAGATTTATCGTATAGCAAAATACGATAAAAGCGATTTAGATGCAGCATCAGTTATGACTTATGCCATCATGGCTTATAACAACACCATACATTCAGCAACAGATTTTACGCCTTTTGAACTAGTATTTGGTCACACTTATTCCGAAAATGTATTTAACGTGGATAGAGAGAAGAACTTAACTCAGAAATTATTGTTAGATCATAGAAAACGCCTTAAAATACTCTATGAATTCATAACAGAAAAATTAGAATCCGATAAAATTAAAATAATTAATAAAAAAGGTGGCGAAACGACACCGATACTCGAACCAGACGATAATATTTACATGAAAGACACTAGGATTAGAAAAGCCAAAGAAAAACCTCGATATGAAAAAGCGAAAGTAATAGGTGAAGTTGAAAGAAATATAGTCCCAGTAGAAGTAAAGAAAAGGAAAACTAGAGTAGCCTTAAAAAATGTAAAACGTCCTCCACAGATCGTGCCTGGTACTTCTGGTACTAGTGGTGCCAACACTCACGCTGGACCTCCAAAACCTCGGTCAGAATCCGGGGATAGCAGCGATAAAGCGGGGAGTAGCAGTGAAGAGGAATAGTTATTGGACAATATACAAAATTGTAGATTTAGAATCATTACACTTACAAATAGATAATAATATTCGGGATTTTATTAACTTGAAAATTAAAATTAAGGAAAATAGTCTTAGTAACGAAACTATAGGAATAGAAAGCCAAATAGAATATCTTATTAAACTAACTAAGGATAGATTTTTTCAAATCTTACCTTTCCATTATAGAAACAAAAGAGCTTTGTTTAATCCATTAGGCTCACTTGTAAAAGCTATCACAGGAAATTTGGATGAAGACGATGCAATTAAATATGATAGAGAAATCCAAATGATACAGAACAAAGAGCATGTGGTCGAACGTAAAGTATCATCAATGCAAAAAGCTTTTGATAAATTAGTAAATGACTCTGAAATAATAAATTCAAATATTAAAAACTTGGGTTTACATACCAATGAAATGGAAAAATTAGTTGAACATGAGTTCAGGTTTAACAAACTTTTCCAAATATTAAATACTATGTATCAAATTTTAAATAACTTTCGAACCTGTTACGAAAACATACAAGAGATTGAAACGGCAATAGCCTTTAGCAAACTGAATACATTGCACCAATCCATTATAAATAGTACAGAATTATATAATACGTTAGAAGTCATTGCTAAACATGCTAGAACAATATACCCAGTAAACAAACATAATTTAATAAAATTAGAACGTAATATCATACTTAAATCATATATAAATAACAACAAGTTAGTTTTTGTTTTAGAGGTTCCCCTAATAAATAACGAAACATATAATTATTACAAGGTTATACCCATCCCTATATTCCATTCTCCAAATACCTTTACAATAATACCCAAATATCCTTACCTGATGGTGAATAGATTGAAATACATGCCCGTGGTAAGCCCATGTACTGAGATTGAAAATGGAAAATTCCTTTGCGCTGAAACTAATTTAGCCCAGTTTCCAACCGAGACCTGCATTGAACAAATAATGCTGATGAAGAACAACTACAAAAACTGCATACAGAACCATATTGAAATAGAAAAAACTAAGACACAGAAAATAACCGACAACCAATGGTTGGTTTACTCAGAGGAAAATCTCATCATCACCGAGAATTGCAATACAGAAATCCTGAAGTACACTATCCTTGGGACCTACATCGTGACACCTGGCCAACAATGCGAGACACAAATAGGCGAAGTCATCATTGCCGCCACCACAAACACTACAGTTTCCAGTCTCCAGCTGCCATTGATCCAGATGCCAGACCTACAACAGGACATCCAGAGAAGATCAAAGAAAGTGGATCTAAGAAATGTGGACTTCAGTGATGTGAAAGAAGTGTTACAAAGTGCAAAATTTGGTGAAATAGACGATACGACACAAACAGTGACAATAGAAATTAGTATATGGACCATCTTAGAGTATGTGGTTATTGTAATAGCAATAGTTATCCTTATAATGTATAAATTTCAGTTCATAAACTTTTGTCGAAATTCTCCGAAACCGTCTGCGACACCTTCGGATAATTTCTCTCTTAGGGAGGGAGGAGTTAAGGAACCCCAACCTACCAATATTAGCTTTGTCAGACAATAAGTATTTACTAGATTATTATTTCTCAATTTCCCCACTGCGCGCTCAGCATTTATAATTATCTAGAACATGCGTCAATCTGATCACGCTGTGGATGTACTACGTTAGCAATTAAGTTAGTATATAAGATCAATATCTTGTTAGATGAATTAATTACCGTCTTGCTGTAACTGGGATCAAATAAAGTTTATTTTTAAACTCTTCCGTTGTCGCTTACTTAATTCGCGCTTTCTCGAACATCGGATAGTAGACAGAAAAAAAATCCAGCCCAATTGATAATAATTTACGAAAATGTAGTTCACGTAATCAGCATATAATATAAAAACTGGCCAAGTGCGAGTCGGACTCGCGCACGAAGGGTTCCGCACCATTATCGCAAAAAACGGTAAAAAAGTCACGTTTGTGGTATGGGAGTCTCCCTTAATTTATTTTATTTTAATTTAATAACTATTTATATTATATATAACTATTATTATTTTTTGAAGTGAATATACAACTAAATATTCTGTGAATAGTTCAAGCGTCTACCTGTTGCCGTTATTAATATCGAGCAAAAAACGGCAAAAAAACACGTTTGTTGTATGGGATGCCCTTAAATATTAATTTTATTCTGTTTTTAGTATTTGTTGTTATAGCGGGAACAGAAATACATCATCTGTGAAAATTTAAACTGTCTAGCTATCACGGTTCATGAGATACAGCCTGGTGACAGACGGACAGACAGACAGACGGATCGTGAAGTCTTAGTAATAGGGTCCCGTTTTTACCCTTTGGGTACGGAACCCTAAAAAGTATATAATCATAAAGAGATCGCAAATACTTATGTTGTTAATGATATTTCTCTTCCCTTTTCTCATCTGTAAATTAAATATTTAAACAAAAGAAAACGATTAAACAAAACAAAAGAAAACAATTTAATAAAAACTATCAAAACATAAAATATAAATTACAAGGTAAAACTGGATAAATCCCTTTGAAATATGATAGCTTATTTCATAGCGATTCTAACATAAGTTTCATACATGGCTCCCATATAAAACTTTCGAGAAATCGGCGTTTTAGTGAGACCGGGCCGATAGCGCAAAATGGCGCCGGGGTACCCGACAGATTGGCGATGTTCGGTTCTGAGCCGTGCGGACGACTGGTTATGCTTAAAATTTTAATAAAGCCCACTTACACGAAAAATTTAATTCAAAGTTATCTTATGGAGGGGCCGAGAAATAACTCGGACACTTCGACCCATTGGGATCTATTGTGGTAATTCAAAGTTAGTAACTAACTCTGAGTTACGTTATTAGTGCAAAAGGGCCTAAATAAAATTTGATCTATATCCAGCATAAAAATAAACACAATACGAGTACATTCAAAACATATGCACGCCGGTGTACACTCTGATTGTGAACGCACCGCACGTACCGGCGTAACGAAAAGCGTTCCGTTCAAAATAACTATTTTGTTTGATTGATTCGAATGCGGTCAGTTTTGAAACATCCGTTTTATTTATGTATTTTTCCACTAGTTTGTATAAAACTGTTTGGGAATAAATGTTAACAGATCAATCTAAGAATTGGATTTTGTAAAATATTCAGTGAAATATATTGTGTTTTTGTTTGTAATGTGGACGACGACTGAGGCAAGAATGAAAATTTATTGCAATATTAAGGTGACTAATTTTGAAAAACGCATTACATAGCTGCTGTGATTGGTCAATTTAATTACAAAAGTCAATTGCAACTGTTGATTTGCGTCTAATTGGTGTCGCTGCTAATTCCTTTTCAGAAACCGGGTGATATAAATTAGATCACCTCGATGTTAACCTTGAAAAACAAAAAAATATTTAAAAAAATAATTGTTCCAGGCTTGTCTGTAAAATAGATCAAACCTGCCATCGAAAGAGACCAATTAAACGTTCACGCCTTTCAAAAGTGACAGATATTATCAAATACTCTTTTCTGATAGAAAAAAAGTATTCGAACGAAAAAAATGTTCTTGGAAAACCAAGGATCCGTGAAAATAAAAGTGTTGAATGATTGAGACGAATCGTACGCATAAATGGACAATATGATTGGCACCTTGAATAGAATAAAAAATAAAAGTTGTAAAAACTAAAACTCATCTGCCTAGCCTTTACCAAATAATAATATGTTCTTCTTCGATGTATCGAAGATTCCAAATTATTTATTTACTGTTCTTTGGACATGGGCGACATGGCTAAACAACTGCCCTTAGTGTGCTGGACGTAGCGTGTTCACTGGCCCCGAGAAAAGAAGGGCGTAAACCTTCTGGCCATTGCCGCTGAACGCCCCTATCACACCACGAAACAAGGTTCTTGGATGCCTAGCTGCAGCACTGACGTAGGGTTGCAAATCGACTCTAACGATTCAACGATGTGTTGGCTGTACTCGAGTTATTTCCAGGTTCTGGGTTGCCTACTTCTGGATCAGCACTCCTGGTGTCCAGGTCCCGAGGTTCAGCTCGACAGGATCGAAAAGGGGTGTCTTCATAAGGGTTGAAGTTGATGAATTGAATGAAACACTAAGTCATTCAGTACACGGCACGATTCTAGGGCTCTCAACAATTTCTGAGACTTGATTCTATATAAGAATTACTTCTTATTTACTAAGACAAGTACAAGCGACTAGCTTTGGATGACTACAAATTCTATTTGGGCCCGGGGGGTGTATATACCCTCGGACCGTGCCATTATTGAGAGCCCCGCAAATTCTCGCCGAAAATAATTTTTATTTCTGTAAAAAACCCTTATCAACATTTGGTAAATAGGGTTACCGCACCCCTTCCACGGTGCTATCAATAGCTGGATTTCTTCGTACTGTAACACAGTAACGCCCCCTATCTCTGTATCTAATCCATATACCTAATTTCCAGGTATTGATAGCTTCCCTAGACTAATTCCATGAAATAAAGGAACAATTTCCTTTATTTCTCGGTTAAAACCTTAATAGCTTTTAACCTAGCCTATGGATATCTATAGGTTGGGTTGACCTGCTGGTGCCAATAGCAGGCTGTCTGTTGACGTCTAGAAAAAGCTTATTTTCGGGAATCTTCTATGGGATATCATCCCTTATGTAATGAATCTATAAATTCCTAAGTCATTTCACCGACTTTAGGACTTCCTACTTAGGCTAACCAGACAATCACCGCCTATTATGGGGATTCTGGTAGCCGATAGACCACACTTTACATTTCTAGTGTTCATATAAGTCTATCTAGGCTATATGCACACAAGGTGCCTCGATATGTACAAATTCGATAGCTGGTCACTTTCTTTGCGCCCAGCTATCAGAGAAACTATTTACAAAACCCTAACAAGATTGGGACGACACGATGGCGCGTTTATTGGGCCATCGGGAGGTCCCCGAAAATTCCTTATTTTCGGAATTCCCAGGGGTGTATAGTCCCGGGGAATGCCAAAAACTGACTAAAAATTACATTTTCCAGAAACCTATTTTCTGGAATTGTACTTAAACTACTTGAGCGATTTTCGCTCCAAAGTGATGGCTTGGTAGTTAGTCTAGCAAGCCATCCGAAAGTACTTACACCATGAGTACATCTATTCCCTTCATGGAGTTATTCCACCTGAAGGGTCTACAAATTTCAACGTTTTACGTTGTTTACATTTTTCACGATTGTTTATCTCGCTGACTATCCAAGCGATTCTTCCCATCTAGAAACCGCCTGGAAGCCCTTTTAGCAAGCTTTCCAATGGTAGTACTTTTACCAGTACACCTATATGTTTTCTAGGTACTTAGGGCACCTAAACCCGTAAGCATTTGCCGAAAACCAGATAAACAGCAGTTTTCTATTATATACCGACTTGATATCTCAAGTAAATGGGCTTTATATAAAAGACTACGCTAACTATGAGGTGTATATAGGTTTCCTGTCTCGGTCTAGGTCTCCCATATACCCTAAAATGACCTAAAACCATATATTTGGTGTTTGAGATATCAAGTCAATATTCATATTTACATAGCAGAAACTATGTGTTTTTCACATAGTTTCATCATTATGTACTGATTTCATGTCCAGTACATAGGATAAGCCCTTAAAAACATGATTTTAATTACTATAATTTTTCCAAAAAAATCCAAAACTATATGTATCGGGTGGGGCCACCTCGCGGGCCATTCGGAACTAATCCGTCGTCGAGCAATGACGTATCGTACGACAGAAATTTATGTTTTTCGCTATGATAACTCTTATCAGTATGTTTTCTAATGCTTTTACTCTATTCAGGGTGTACTATTGAACCCTATAACATACTGACAAATACTAAAAACATTATACTACTATCTCAAAAAATGTAGGTAAAATTTTAGTATAAATATGAACGTGCCTCTAAAAATCATTTCAGTATTAGATGGCGCGCCGTGGTGAGCAGACATGTCTACACATACAAACTTTAACTCTTATGAACCATTTAGTATGGTTGATGACGCTTCGTCGCGAACATATCTCCCGCCGTGCAGTGCTGTGTCGACTCGCTGTGTCGACTCGAAGTGTTGTCGGCGCGGCGCTGCATTCCTTCGGTGAGCGACGGACGGCATTTCTCGGCTGCCGGCCAGGCCCACCGAGAGGACGGTCGCCGCTCCGGCATCTCTGGTTACTGGGGCAGTGGGACGAGTTTCTTCACCGGACGCTTCAAGGTACCGCCAAGTGTGCGTACCTCAGCGGTCCGGATTTCTCCGTCGATTCCTGGATACACGGCCACAATGCAGCCTCGCGGCCACGTATTGCGGGGCAGCTGGCCGTCGGCTATCAGGACAGGGTCACCCACTTTAAGTTTGGGCCCACTACTATGTGGCTCCCGCCGGTTTTGGAGCTCCGGCAGGTACTCTCTGACCCAGCGACTCCAGAACATATCAGCGAGGATCTGTGATCGTCGCCATATTTTCCTGCTGTCTATATCTTGCTCGGTGAACGTGCCAGGTGTAGGTAGTCTGGCTGACCCACCGAGCAAAAGGTGATTCGGTGTGATGGATTCATCATCATCACCATCTACCGACACGTGCGTCAATGGTCGGCTATTTACAATGTACTCTGCCTCACAAATCAGTGTGGACAACACCTCTTCGGTGGGGTGTTTCTCTGTAAGTACATTGTATAGTGTGTTTTTTACACAACGAACTAGGCGCTCCCAGGCGCCTCCCATGAATGGCGCTGATGGCGTTATGAAGCGCCACACAATGCCTCTACGACTTGCCTCTGTTTTGAAGGCGTCTCGCAGCTCTCTGTCGGCGCCGTGCATGTTGGTGCCATTGTCTGAGTGTATCTCAGCTGGGCATCCTCTGCGTGCGGCGAATCGGCGCAGCGCCAATATGGCGGAGTCTGCGCTAAGGCTGGCGGCGATTTCAAGGTGCACCGCCCTTGATGTGAGTCACGTAAATAGTGCTACGTATCTCTTTTGATGCTGCCGACCGACGGTGACGGATAGCGGGCCGAAATAGTCGAGCCCGGTATATGTAAACGGCCTCTTATGATGAGCGAGGCGCGTTTTCGGGTGGTCGCCGGTCGCAGGTACTGGTGGCTGTGCCTTGCGTATACGGCAATGCAGGCATCTCGCTATCACCTTCTTCGCTGTGGGTCGCATCTTCACGACCCAGTAGTGCTGCCGTACCTCATTAATTGTGAGTTCGGTGCCACTATGTTGTAGACTGCGATGTGTCCAGTCTATGTACAGCTGCGTTATGTGATGGTCGCCATGTAATATAGGCGGGCGCATCACTTCTTCAGCTACTTCTTGCGTAGCTGCTATGCGACTTCTTAGTCGCAGCACGCTGTCGACGACCTGAATTTGTAAAGGTCGCAGAGAGCTATTCTTATTTATTTCTTCAACATTCGCTAACTCTGAAGCGAACGATTGTTGTTGTGCGACCTGGACAAGTATTTTCTCAGCTTCTTGGAGAAATTCTGCTTCTATAATTTGTCTGTTGACCTGGGTTGGGGCTCTGCATGCCTGCTTCTGCTTCTGTGCAGGTGCAGCGGGCTTCTGGCGCCAGTCTGGGTCCTTTTCAGCGTTTTTTCTTGTCCGTTTATAGGACGTTATCTCTGTTCTATTTTTGCAAAGAGATATAAAACGCAGAACTGTGGCGGTCGCACGAAGCAGTCGCTCCCATCTGGAGAATCTGCTTGGCTCTGGAACGGCTTCTATGAAGCTCTTCTTGTCCCCTTCTGTGAAAACGAAAGCCTTTTCTTCTCCCGTGTCGTCTGTAGTCGGAGGTTTCTCTGTGGGCCATAATTCGGGCCCAAGAGACAAAAATCTCGGCCCGCAGTACCACTCGTGGTCCGAGTTGAACCGCAGTGGCACGTCACGGGTTGCTGCATCAGCGATGTTCATCTTGGTGGGTATCCATCGCCAATCTTCGACTTTGCTATTGTCTTCAATAGCAGCTATTCTGTGAGCAACGAAAGGTTTGTATACTCTCGCTCCTCTTCTAATCCAGGTCAGTACGGTCTTGCTATCTGACCAATACGTTACTGACGTGGGCTTGCAGTCGTGTTCACTCATCACTGCTGCGGCTACGCGGGTTCCCAATACCGCGGCCTGAAGTTCGAGTCTCGGTATCGAAAGCAGTTTCAGTGGGGCCACCCGCGCTTTCGCCATAACAAGGCTTATTAAATGCTTGCCTTCCACGGTCGTGGCCCGCCAGTATACAGCGGTAGCATATGCCATCTCGCTTGCATCAGTGAACACATGCACCTGCATTTCTATAGCGTCGCTATACCCAGGATAGCATCTTGGTACGCTAACGTTTTTTAGTTGGCGTAAATGTTGTACCCAAATTTTCTATTGTAATGCTAGGTCAACATCTAGCCTCTGATCCCAGTCGACGCCTCGCCTCCATGCTTCTTGCAATATTTGCTTCGCCTTGATGGTTACTGGTGAGGCGAGTCCGAGTGGGTCGTATAGCGACGCGACTATTTTGAGCGCCTCTCGCTTGGTGGGCGCCTCTCGGTCCAAGATACCCTCAGGCAGACGCGCGAGTGTGAGGTTGAAACCCAGCGTGTCTTCGCCTGGCCTCCATATGAGGCCGAGTATCTTTTCCGATGTATCTATATCTCCAATGGATACCATCTCAGTTTGTATATTCGATGGGTCCATTTTTTCTAGGAGCTGCGAGCTATTTGAAACCCATTTCTTGAGTTCAAACCTCGCCTGTAGGTGTATTTTTCGCACCATATTAGCGACTTCTGCCGCCTTCTCGATAGTTCTATAACTATCTAGGTAGTAATCCATATAATGACTACGTAGTATAGCATCCACAGCTTCAGGGTGCTTTTCTATATATTTGTTTGCGTTCCAGTTCTTTGCAAAAATTGCTGTGCTAGGCGAACTGGCTGCGCCGAAAATGATGGACGTCATTCTATATTCTTCTGGCGCTCCTTCTCTGCGGTTTCCCCTCCACAGGTAGCGAAGCGCGTCTCGGTCTTGGCTCCGCACCTTCACTTGCATGAACATCTCCGCTATGTCACCGGTTATTGCGACGCAGTGACGGCGAAACCGCATCATTACGCCTGGCAGCGACTGTAATAGGTCGGGCCCAGTTAGCAGGAAGTCATTCAGTGACATTCCTCTCGATTTGGCGGCAGCGTCATGTACGATGCGAAGTTTGTCTGGCTTCATTGGATTGAAGACATCGAAGTGCGGGAGGTACCAAGTTTTGCCCGGCGTGCTAATTGCGGGTGCCCTTTCAGCGTACCCTTTCGCAATTAGCGAGTCCATCTGGTCTGAGTATCTTCTTAGAAGTTCCTGGTTCTTGTCCAGCTTCTTTTCTGTTGAGACGAGCCTCTTCAGAGCTGTCTCAAAACTATCTGGCATCTCAGCATGCTCATTACTCCAAAGCATGGCGGTTTCGATGTGTCCATTCTCTAATTGGACAGTTGATCGATTCAAAATGTCCTCTGCCCTTCTTGTTGGGTCAGAGGCGGGTCGCTGTGGGTTTATGCACAGCGATTCTATGGCGAAATATTCGCGCAACTGATGATCCAAATTGTCATCAGTTGTTATTCTATTGACATGATGTACTTGTTGTCGTAGTAAACTACTATGCGCGCCATGTAGTGTCCAACCCATCGCTGTAAGTGACGCAATTGGTTGGTGTCTTGGACCTCTGCGAATCTCGCTGGCCAATGACAAATGCCAGTTGTCTTGGCCGACGAGTATTTTTGGCACGCCATTGTTGTACATCAACTCTTTTCTCAAGTCGGTTAAATGCTTGCAGCGTGCGACAACTCTATCGCTCACTGTTTGTTTTGCCAAGCTGAGTTTAGGTATAGTACGTGCTTTAAATTGTACCCTTCTCTCTTGCGGGCTAACCAGTGTCACCTTGACTCTTCTTGAGCATGGGGTGGTGAGCATGGTGTTGCCTATCGCACCGATCTTGAGCGGGTCCACAGGGCCCTCTGCCCCGACTTGCCTCGCGATGTCTTCATCCATCAGCGAAACGGTGGACCCATCGTCTAGGAGAGCGTATGTTGCTACCTCTCCCGCCGGTCCGATGACCCGGACTGGCACTATCTTTAGGTACGCCTGGCTCGATGGTGACCCGAAACTGGCCACCGTTTCCTGAGGATCCTTGCGGGATTCAGGAACATCGGGCTTCTTGTTGGCTTCCCTCTGTTGTTGCTTCTTCTTATGAAGAAGCCGATGGTGCGTATCTCTGCACCCGTCTTGGCCACACTGTTTTCTCCTACAAGTGTGGTTGCCTCGTCGATGTTGAAGGCAGCGATAACATAGATCATGTTTTTTCGCTAGCTCCCATCTTTTCTCGACAGCTACGCCCCTGAATTGTGCACATCCAGTGGCGTAGTGATGTCCCACGTTGCAAACACGGCATTTTCCTACCGGTTGGTCCGTAGCTATATGCGTCCTTTGTGTGACGCGTCTGTTGGTGTTCGCCTCGGCCGAAGCGATGCCTTCGGGTGGGGCGAATGGACTACAGAAGTGTGCCTGTTCAGATATGAAATTACTGAACAATGAAATATCTGTCACCGATTGGTACTTCTCCGAATATGATCGGTACCATTGTGCTCGTAGCGAATTGGGTAACTTCTCTGTTAACAATCGCATAAGCTCCGCGTTCATAAGGTAATGACCCTTTTTTAACGCGCGGAGCGTGACTACAGCACCTCTTACGCGACTTGCAAACGCGCAGATGTCTCTTGGTGACTCACTGCAGCGCGGCAGTCCGCGTAATCTATCTGTTTCAGCTTGCGCTATGGAGTCTGGACGGCCGAACTGCAGCTCGAGTTCCTTCATGATGTCATCGGGCCTGGCATGTCCGATGAGTTCTGAGCTGACGGTTTCCATTGCACGTCCATGTAAGCTTCTCCTCAGCCTCGCTGTATTCTCGATGTCCGTAAAGTACGCTCGAGTTGTCTCAAATATGGCCCGAAATGATAGCCATTCAGTATGAGAACCATTGAAATTCGGCAATGTCATGACAAATTTCGACGCAGAGGGGGTCGGTTGGTCCCGCTGTTCTATTTTACTGTCGGCTAGCGACGCTATAGCGGACGTCAACTCCGTCAAGAATGGACGGAGACTATCCCTCTGACCTCCTGTACACTCAGCTGACGTTGCAACTGGAGGCTTTCGCACTTCTTTCTCCTTAGGATGCTGACCTTCTATTTGCGATTTGGTGGCGGCCGCAGTCAGGGGTCTATGCATAGAATTTCTGGTTCCCCCTTCAACGACGTTATCCTCCTTCTCAGGCTGAGGTTTTGGTGCCTCTTCTAGCCATGAACGCACGTACTCGTCATTCGAGTTTCTGTCATCCAGGTATTCAGCTTCGGAACCCTCTTCCTCCGCTCTCTGAAGTGCCAATTGTGCAAGCTCCAACTTAATTTTGAGTAAGTCTTCGCGAGCTTTGTCTATGTTTTTTCGTGACCGAGTCACTCTAGTTGACGGCGGACGGCTATGTTCGATACGGGCGTCACCCCGGGTAGTCATCGGCATCGCTGTACGTCTGTCTTCTTCGAAAATCTTCTCTTTCTGAGAAGGTTTCAATGTTGTGTCTGAAGCTACTTCTAATCTGGTTACTCTGGTAGAAACCGCTTGATCAGTTTCTATTGGTTGATGCGTCGGAGTGCTTTCAGTTTGAGGCGCTAGATGGCGCTGCTCGTCCGACGGCTCGGTCCCTTCGGTTGTGGAAGGTGAACACGGCGGCAGCTCATGTCTGATGCCAACTGGTTGATCCAACTCCACGGTCCATGCCTCCGGCGCCTTGCCTTGGGATGGTCAGTGATAAGTCTTCAGGAAACATCAGGCATCTGCTATACAAGTTTATTTTTCCCATAAACGTGTATGTTCTATTTGATTGACTATAATTCAATCAAATTCTAAAATCACCGAAAAGTCAAGGTTACTCTTCGGTGGTGATGCTTCATGAACTGCTTGTCCAAAGCATCAGAGCCGTGCATCAATCTTCAGAGCACGTATCTTGCTTGATTGAAGAAAATTCAATCTTCAAATAAATCACCGAAACGTCAAAGTTATTTTCAGTGATAGTGCTTCAGGAACCGCATAGTCAGTACATCCGAAACGTATCTAAGTCTTCAGAGTACGTTTCTTCCATTCACTGACGAAAATTCAGTCTTCAAAATTTCCTGAAAACATAGGGGTTGTTTTCAGCGGTAAGTCTTCAGGAACTATTCTTGGGGCTTCAAGGATGCGCATCAGTCTTCATACAGCATTTTGCGGCTCACAGAAAATTTCTTCTATTTTCTTAAAATTATTGAAAAAATAGGGTATTTTCAATAACTGTCTCCAGAATTTTACCTCATAGATCCAGCGGCAAATAGGGCACGTAGGACTTGTTCCCTGCAGTGCACGTCGATTTTTGGTTTATTTGTGAAATTAATTTCCCCAAAATTCGAAAAATTAATTCCACCACTGTTTCTTCCTGACGTCCTGGGGCGCTCCAGACTTCGAATTTCGGCTCGAACGGGTCAACGTTGTGTTGCACGTAGCCGAATTAATATGCAGGCACCCAGTTGTTTTTTCTGGATCTGCTGTTCCCGACGTCCTGGGGCTCTCCAGGCTCCAAAATTCGGCTCGATAGGGCCATAAGATGTGCTGGACGTAGCGTGTTCACTGGCCCCGAGAAAAGAAGGGCGTAAACCTTCTGGCCATTGCCGCTGAACGCCCCTATCACACCACGAAACAAGGTTCTTGGATGCCTAGCTGCAGCACTGACGTAGGGTTGCAAATCGACTCTAACGATTCAACGATGTGTTGGCTGTACTCGAGTTATTTCCAGGTTCTGGGTTGCCTACTTCTGGATCAGCACTCCTGGTGTCCAGGTCCCGAGGTTCAGCTCGACAGGATCGAAAAGGGGTGTCTTCATAAGGGTTGAAGTTGATGAATTGAATGAAACACTAAGTCATTCAATACACGGCACGATTCTAGGGCTCTCAACAATTTCTGAGACTTGATTCTATATAAGAATTACTTCTTATTTACTAAGACAAGTACAAGCGACTAGCTTTGGATGACTACAAATTCTATTTGGGCCCGGGGGGTGTATATACCCTCGGACCGTGCCATTATTGAGAGCCCCGCAAATTCTCGCCGAAAATAATTTTTTTTTATTCAAAAAACCCTTATCAACATTTGGTAAATAGGGTTACCGCACCCCTTCCACGGTGCTATCAATAGCTGGATTTCTTCGTACTGTAACACAGTAACGCCCCCTATCTCTGTATCTAATCCATATACCTAATTTCCAGGTATTGATAGCTTCCCTAGACTAATTCCATGAAATAAAGGAACAATTTCCTTTATTTCTCGGTTAAAACCTTAATAGCTTTTAACCTAGCCTAAGGATATCTATAGGTTGGGTTGACCTGCTGGTGCCAATAGCAGGCTGTCTGTTGACGTCTAGAAAAAGCTTATTTTCGGGAATCTTCTATGGGATATCATCCCTTATGTAATGAATCTATAAATTCCTAAGTCATTTCACCGACTTTAGGACTTCCTACTTAGGCTAACCAGACAATCACCGCCTATTATGGGGATTCTGGTAGCCGATAAACCACACTTTACATTTCTAGTGTTCATATAAGTCTATCTAGGCTATATGCACACAAGGTGCCTCGATATGTACAAATTCGATAGCTGGTCACTTTCTTTGCGCCCAGCTATCAGAGAAACTATTTACAAAACCCTAACAAGATTGGGACGACACGATGATGGCGCGTTTATTGGGCCATCGGGAGGTCCCCAAAAATTCCTTATTTTCGGAATTCCCAGGGGTGTATAGTCCCGGGGAATGCCAAAAACTGACTAAAAATTACATTTTCCAGAAACCTATTTTCTGGAATTGTACTTAAACTACTTGAGCGATTTTCGCTCCAAAGTGATGGCTTGGTAGTTAGTCTAGCAAGCCATCCGAAAGTACTTACACCATGAGTACATCTTCACTCTCAAACTTTAACTCTTATGAACCATTTAGTATGGTTGATGACGCTTCGTCGCGAACACTTAGCATGTATAGAAATTTCTCACTATAGAACTATCGCTCAACTGAGAACATTCTGAAGTAGCTGCGCGGTACGGAAGGGGTGTATTAATTCGTTTATTAAAACTTCATGCAACATAAAAATATAAGTACATAGGCGGACTTAATTTCGTTGCGGGTGTATTGACCTGTCAGACGATAGCTTGCTGATGGGTGACATCAACTCTCATGCTACCTTAGGAACGGTCGCAGTTAAGCGGTCGACCTATAGCTCGTAACATTCAAATATTCAGTAATTAATTATCACGGTTTTATAATTCTCCTAGAACTTTCGTGAATTAATCAAATAATTAAAAGATTGTTTCATGATTTTCTTTGACAACGAGAACCATGATTGTTTCCAACTATGAATCCCACCACACTATTCCCAAATCACTGCAACTCCTGAAAGCCAGAATCAACAGTGGTGACCACCAGAAAAGTGCCGATGCAATGAAGCTCGACGGAGTCCCGGAGAATGAATTTAACTGTCATGGTTCCCGCAACGAGTAGGAAAAAATACAAATTTCTACTTCCCTCCATATCAAGCAGGAGACAGAACAAACAAGGCCAATAGAGACAAAGGGTCGTTTACAACTGAGATAAGCCCAGTTGTCTAGCATCACGGAATAAAAAAAAGCATTAATATTACTGGGTCCTAACATTGTGAGCTGTTATATTTTATTCCAATAATAGGTATGGCAAAAACGCACGGCAATTTGTTCTAGTTTCCACAAGGTCCGTATAGTAAACAACTCCTGATGCAGCCTGTACATTATTCAACATAGTATTGCGTTCATTCTGCCAAAGAATACACTCCCATAAGATATGATGTGCAGATTGTACATATTCGCAGTCAGATGTAGAACATAAATGTTGGGGTCTAAGAAATGCAGTTGAATACAAATATTTCACATTGGGTGACTGCCTATCTGGGCTCCAAATCCTAGTAACTTCATAACATGACACCCCAAGCCAAGATTGGTTTCAGAATTTCTGGTTTCTGACTACCAGTAACGACTATAAAAGATCAATAAAAAAAGAAAGACTTAACGTGGTTTTCGAGCCACAGAGAAGTCAACCAATCTTGGACCGACCTCGGCAGGTGCTGCTTCATCTTGAAGATTGACCCGTGCGGCTCTTATTTTCTATCCACGAGCTTCTCTAACAAAGACCCAAATAAGACATTTAAAATACTAATACTACTATACTAATACTAATTTTATTATCTTGGACAAAATTGATCAGATTATTCGTCGCACACTATCATAATCCTAAATGTGGCCCTGGATGACCGAGCGTGGCTGCAAGCTACTCTACCCATTCGCTTCGGTGGGCTCGGCATCCGCAAAATTTCTAGTTTAAGCCTACCGGCGTTCCTGTCTTCGGTCCACAGCACTGAAAAGTTAACCAGGAAAATTTTGTTGCCATCACTGGTTAACTGTGAAGTGCCGTACTCGACCGATGCAGTGAATGCCTGGAAAGTGGCTTGCCCGAATACAGCGTTACCCGAGACCCCTTTTTCCCAGAGACAGTGGGATGAGCCGCTCTGCAGGTTGGTACGGAATAAACTTATAGATACGTCCACCAATACTGCTGAGCGTGCGCGCCTGCTGGCTGTGGGAGAATGGGAGTCGGGCCTCTGGCTACAGGCACTACCGTCACCCAACATAGGTACTATGTTGAGTGACAACACCTTCCGGATCGCTACATGTCTGCGTTTGGGTGCTCCTAGCGGAGCTCCACATCGTTGTCAATGTGGTGAAGCAGTCGACCGCTTCGGTCACCATGGCCTATCCTGCAGTAGGAGCGCTGGTCGGTTAGCACGGCACGCTAGCATTAATGACATCATACGTCGGGCTCTTGTCACCGCCGGGGTGCCAGCTGTTTTAGAACCCAATGGCTTGGCGCGCGACGATGGGAAGAGACCAGACGGGATGACCATAATGCCTTGGAAGGTGGGTAGACCTTTGGTGTGGGATGCAACATGTGTCGACACCCTTGCGCCATCCCATCTTCTTAGCACGGCGGGCTGTGCTGGGGCAGCTGCTGCTAGTGCGGAAAACCTCAAACGGCGCAAATACAACAACCTTATTGGAAGTTATATATTTGAGCCGTTTGGGGTTGAAACATTAGGTCCATGGGGTCCGAGTGCTCTTCGAGTGTTTCGAGAAGTAAGTAAACGGTTAGTCGACTCTTCACGTGACCAGAGGGCTGGGCTTTTCCTTGGCCAGAGAATCAGCATTGCCATTCAACGTGGCAATGCTGCCAGCGTTCTGGGCACTTTTCACGTTGACAGCGATGTGGACGAATTTTTTGACGCCCTATGACCCCTGCCCTTTTAGACGCGTTCGTAGTTTAATTTTATTTTTATTTAAGTGTATATAGCTAGTTATTGTTAATTAAGTATTTTATATTATGTAAATTTTAAATTATTAATAAAAAAAAAAAATAAAAAAAAATACTAAATATTTTTCATAAGATATTTTGTCCATACCTTTGCAGCGCTCGTGAAGATGAAAATAGTTTTGCAGCGAAAATTCCACAACTTAAAATTATATTCTTACCAGTACTAAACCTGCTTCGCATAATTTTAACTACTTGAGACAACACTGATATTTCTAAATTTTTTGATTTTTAATGATAGGCTTCGCTTGACCACTATCTCACCTGGTGGTATGCATACGTCCCCCATGTACCGATGGCGCATCGCCATACGTTACATTATTATGGTGAAAATTAATTATGGTGAAAACATCTGCAACAAAATCTGTTGCGTAGAAGAGCAACACGGGACCACGAGCTGACACAAAAGGCAACTTTATTTCGTGAAATTTATGACGTCATTAAAAAAAAAATCTTTGCATCTGGAATCCGGACGCAACCAATTTTCAATAATTATATAAACACTCGTATAATTTGATAAATTCATGCTAGTATTATAAATGCGTATGAAATTAAGTATCTCTCTGTCTGTCGTTTTTTGAGACGTTTTCAAGCTGAAACCGCTGAACTAATTTTGATGATATTGGTATAGAGATAGATTAGACGCTGAAGAAGGACTGTGGATGCTTTTTGTCCCGGGAGTAAGTTTCATTGGAATAATTTTCGACTTTAACGCGAAACCGCTAGCCGATTGAATTAGATTTTTTATTTATTATTCATTTCCCCACAGAAGCGTGACATATTAGCATTATATTATTTTTTATTAACAATATTAACGCATTTTACATATTCTGAATATTATAATATACATGTTGAATAAATCTGCGGTTTAATTACTTAAATAACTTCGCATAACAGTTAGCCAGTATAACTTGAAACTTTGTAGAGGCACTCCAATATCAATTAAACGTCTTTCCTTACTCCACCGAGGGTCAAGGTAAACTGGTACCCTTTACTATAGAAAGTTCCATGCGTAAAACTCTGGTTAAGCCTACTTAAAACTATTGGCCCGGTGTATTAAAGTCGTAACTCTTATAATACCTGTTTTCCTGAACAAAACGGGATAGTTTTGTGTCCTTTGAAAAGGTTTTCCTACAAATGCTTTCAAAGAATTAAAGGGTCTGCTCTGATAACTTGTGAAGGCTTTGACATTTAGACATAATAGGTTTCTGAATTGAGAATTTGGAGTTAAGAACGCGTCAAACCCTGCTTTAGCGCCAAAGTTTGACGGGTTTTCAAACTAGACGGACAAGATTGATAAAAACTTAAATTCTTAATTCGGAAACCATTTTAAGGCGCCTCGCCGAGCAAAACGCCGCGCTAGTCGTTTTTGTGTAGTTTTTAAGAGCTATCTACTCTTTATTTAAAAAGAAATATCAATTAATAAAAATTCATTAAATTTCTACATAATGTTGATTCTAAAATTGTAGTACACTTTTTTTTTTGTAAAGAGGTGTATGTTTCACTAATCTCCTTCCAACAAAACCATAAAAATGTGAAATAATTATTGATAGCATGCATCCCCTCGTAAAGTGTTCATTAATTTTTTTTTATACTAACACTAACGGATAGACAATATGATAACTAACATTTTGTAAGTTTTATTTTTTTCAAAAGACCAATATTCGATTTTATAAAGATTTTATTCTAAAATCAGGGCGAATTCACTACCGTAATTCATGCGCCAACAGTGCCGCTAGGCCAATAGGAATGCTCATATCTCATGCTGATTTTTTGTTCAGGGTACGGCCTTAACCTTACCATTAGGCGGTTTACACACGGCACCGCGCACCGCCGCGGACGCGGAGGGGAAAGCACCGCTCGACCCGCGCGGTCGGACGGTGTACGTGTGTTAGGCATCAACGGATTTATTAGAGGCCAATGCGACATGAGATCCGCTTCACCGCCTACCGCGGCGGTGCGCGGTGCCGTGTATAAACCGCCTAATGGTAAGGTTTCATTCACAATTAACAACTTAAAACTCATTATGATACCCAGTGATTTATTACTAGTATTTTAATATAATCGCAACTGAATTGCCCAAGATTCAGGTTTTACCTAGTCTAGGTTCGTAGGTTCAACTGTTTCATTCCACCGTCCATTCAAACTGATTTTAAAATAGTTACAGATAAGTTAATTGTTTCATAGTTCTAAGTTATATTTGTAACAATGAACAAATTAACTTTATTCTTATTAACTAGCTGTTCCCCGCGAAACTGTGAATTTTGCCAGGATAAAAAGCCTACTCCTTATAACATCAGCTATCAACCAGTGAAAGTCCCTACAAAATTGGTCTAGCCGTTTCGGATATTACTCGGAAAAAACAGACGGAAAAAAATCTTAAAAATTGCATATTTCTTATTGTATCGTATATACTTTCACTAGCATTCAATTTCATTATTTTGATATTACATAAACACTCACACACACACACACACTTCAATTTACGTCGACGACGTCGAGGTTGAATCCCCACTAACTATACTCATCAATCTTCCATTGTACCATTCTATGGCTAGTACTTTAGAGTTCTTCAGTGAACGAGCCTCGACGAGGAATAAATGAGATCCTGATAATAAGCCCATATTGCCAATCTAGGTGTCCATCCCCTTCTCAACGATTCATCAAGAAACAGATTGGAATACACGGTTAGCGCAGTTGTTGAGCGATCGGCTGCTGTACTATGCGTTGCCGATTCGATTTCCGCACAGAACAAATATTTGTATAGCCTATATATTTAAATGAGTGTAAATGAATGTATGTAATGTGAGTTTAAATGTTTGTAGAGGCACCCACGATACAGTGGAAATTCCTAGTGTGGGCAACGTTTTTTTTTAAAGATGATTAAGAAGAGAATGAAGTATCAGGTTCCTTATTCGAACAGTGAACATCACAGAAAAATAAAATTGTTGAAAGTTAATACGACTGTTGTGAAATAATTAAATTTCAAAAAGTGGGTCTACTTTGATCTCTCTCCGTTCGTCACACGATCTTAATGATGAAGTCAGGGTACCAAATATATTGTCAAAAACATTTGGTAAACAGCCTTGTTTTTACGAGTAAATTATTTTTGTGTTTTTTAACAAAAACATAAGTATATCATATCATTCACTCGGATCTTTACCTTTCCCTTATTTTTTAGGGTTAACTAGGTAGTCAACAACCCTTATAGTTTCCCCATGTCTGTCTATCCGTCCGTCCGTCCGCAGCTTAGCTCAGAGACTCTTAGTACTAGAAAGCTATAATTTGGCATGGATATACATATTAATCATTTCATTGTTCAAATCATTTAACTTAAAATATTTATTTAATGAACCGACAAGAATAACAGCAACTTCAGCTTCGTGCATAGATAATGTATTCACTAATTGTAAAGTACAAAAATCGTTTTTAATTAGTGGCGTTAGGTCAGACCATACAGGTCAGCTAGTATCTTTTGAGTCAGATAAAAAAAATAACCTAGCTAAATCAATTCGATTAAGACCTCTTACTAAAAATAAATTAAATTCTTTTAATAATAATGTTTTTAGCAACCATTGTAACGCCAGTTTTGATTTAAAAGACCCCAATATAAATTACGGCACGTTGTTTTCTACAATTTGCCAAGAATTCAATAAATCGTGTCCTATAAAAACAGTTAAAGTCAAAAATTGCAAATCGAAATTTAGTGAATGGGCCACTGTGGGCATAAGAAAAAGCCGAGATAATTTATATAATTTATATTACGAAAAATCTTTGACTACCGATCAAGGTTTCCACACATATGTTAGAAACTATTCCAAAATATTCAAAAGAGTATGCGCTCAAGCAAAATCTCAAATAATAATTAACAAAATTGGTGTTTCTAATAATAAAATAAAAACTGTGTGGCAAGTAATTAATAGAGAAACTGGAAAGACACAACAACGCGATCAGAATGAGTTGTCTTTGAAAATATCTAATGAAACCATTTCTGATAAGCAAGAAGTCGCTGAGACATTAGAAAATTTCTTTACCAACATTCCGTTAGAGGTTACGAAGTCACTTCCCTCCTCATCTAAATTGGCTGCAGCTCTTCTTAAGGAATACTTTACTAAAGACATACCAACATTTAAATTTAAACCAATATGCATTGATACAATTAAAAACGCGTTCAAAAGTCTCAATATAAAAAACACTGAAGACTTATGGGGGATATCCGTTAGGGTTCTTGGAGATATTATTGACTCAATTGCTCCTGTCCTAACAGGCATATTCAATCAATGTTTGGACAGCGGCACGTTTCCTGACTTAATGAAACACAGTAAAGTAGTACCAATTTTCAAATCAGGCTGTAAGAGCGATCCCTCTAATTATAGACCTATATCCGTGCTACCAGCATTGAGTAAAATCTATGAAAAAATCATGCTGGACCAGATGTTGTCTCATTTCAATTCAAATGGGATCCTGCATAGTCAGCAGTTTGGTTTCACGAAAGGTAGGTCGACAACGGACGCGGGAGTAAAACTCATCAGCCACATCTTGGAATCTTGGGAGAAGTCCCAGGATGCCATTGGCATTTTCTGTGATCTGTCAAAAGCGTTCGACTGCGTCGACCACAACACACTGATCTGTAAATTACAACACTACGGAATTCGAGGACAAGCTGCTGATCTTGTGCTTTCCTATTTATCAAACAGACAGCAAAAAGTAAATGTTAATGGGGCGACGTCCTCCGGGTCTCTAGTCAAAATGGGCGTGCCCCAAGGTTCAATTCTCGGCCCTTTCCTTTTTCTTGTTTACATTAATGATCTCCCTTTTATGATGGCCAAATTATCGGATATAATTCTATTTGCTGATGATACTTCGCTAATTTTTAAAATAGATAGGAAAGATACGGATGTCTTACATGTCAATGAAAGTCTGGTTGTTCTCTCGGAATGGTTCGCAGCTAACAATCTTTTACTGAATGCGAAAAAAACAAAATGTCTAAAGTTCTCTTTACCAAATGTACCTCAACGTGACCTAAATCTAAATCTTGACGGCAAAAATCTTGAAATAATAGCGGAAACTGTATTCTTGGGGATTACTATCGATTCAAAATTGCAGTGGGGCGCGCACATTAGAACTCTTTCGGGCAGGTTAAGTTCGGCTGCCTATGCAGTAAGGAAGATAAGGCAGTTAACCGATGTAGCCACAGCTAGACTAGTATACTATGCTTATTTCCACAGTATTATGTCTTATGGCATTCTGCTGTGGGGGTCAGCAGCAGACGTTGACTCAATTTTTATCTTGCAAAAGAGGGCAATCCGCGCGATCTATAAAATGGGTCCTCGCGAGTCCCTCAGAGAAAAATTTAAAGAGATCGATATACTGACTCTACCTTCACTTTATATTTTGGAATGTATTTTGTATGTCCGCAAAAATCGAGGGCTTTTCAAAACTAGAAGTGACTTCCATAATTTAAATACACGCAGTAAGCACGAAATTGTAATACCCAAATTCAGATTAACGAAAACTAGCAAGTCTTTTCTTATAAACAGTATACGCTTTTATAACAAGTTGCCTAAGTCAGTTATAGAACTGACCGATGGAAAGTTCAAAAACTACATCAAACGTGTCCTTGTTAAAAAAGCATATTATAGAATCAAGGACTACGTTGAAGATAAAAAATTTGGCTTTGACACCCTCTGCGCATGCGGCTTCCCTGGTAACTCATAAACGGCACAAATATATGGATATCTCTAACTATTCTCAATCTCATTTTTTTTTCTCTTTTAATTAGACTTTTTACAATATTTTTCAATCATCATTATAGCCCTTAGCCAAGAATAGTTACAGCACTGATTACAGTATTTGTGCCACATGTTAAATTTAGTGTTGTGGTTTTTTTTTTTTTTTTTACCTTTGTATAGATTCTTTTACCTATTGTGAATGTGTGAACATTGTAGGCTTTCTAGTTTTCTAGATGATTGTTAACATTTGTTAACTTTTTATTTCGTGCATTTTTTTTTTTTTTTCAATTTCGTACGACTTATTGTCGGGCCTACGTTGTCCCCCCATATCCAAGTACTAATGCTGTAACATGGAAATATTGTAAACAAAACAATTTAAAAGAGTAACCATGGAGTTTCTTGCCGGTTCTTCTCCATAGGAAACGACTAACCCGAACCGTGCACCTTTTGTCGACGTTTTATAAGTGCCCATGTAGGCCTATGTAAAATAAAAATATTTGATTTTGATGATTTTGATTTTGAATCACGCCGACAAAGTGTTAAAATAAAATCATGAAAAATCACTTCTCTAAACCCAAGGGAACATATGATCCCCGAAGTAAAAAGTATCATATGTACTATTCTAGACTATAATATATCTCTGTGCCAAATTTCGTCCAGATCCGTTTAGTTTTTTTTGCGTGAAAGAGTAACAAACATACAAACACACTCACAAACCGACACCTCGCCTTCGCCTTTGAATTATTGGTGTGATACGTGTCTGTTGATCCTAAGCCGAGCTATATATTATGATACATAATACTCATAATTTTATTGGTATACGAAAATTGATGTTTGTGTAAAGTATACGCTAAAATTGCTCGCTGAAAAATGCAATTTGCAAACAGTGTAGAAGAATTTGATACGAGCGACTCAATATTATTTTACATTGAAGAAGTTACATATCGAGGAGTTAAGGCGCAGATACCCCTGAGAAGCTGATATTGTAATGAGAATCACGTCTAAACGGCTTGTCGTGATTTATAGGAAAAAATATATGTTACATTAGACCAATTTTTTAATAATTATATCTAAGATAATTTTGAGTTTTATTCGTATAACGAGTAATTAATTTGTAATATTATGTCTAAAACGGACAAAAACATGACAATCGCACCAAAACCGCAAGGCGTGTTTTAATTAAATCGACACCATCTCAAAGACAATTTAATTATCTACATTTTGATCCGAGGCTTTTTTTTTAAGTCATAGAATAATAAGATAAGTACAAAAAACTACAAAATTTTGGGTCACGCGGGTGTGAAACGAGTGCGCGTTTTGTTCCCTCAAGGTCTTTGGCGTTAGTCGTCGTCTTACATAAAATTATCCTAACATGGAATGAGAGGAAATTAATGAAAATTTCGTGTAGGTACTATCATTCTCTTGATCTTTTGACAAGCGTTTATACAATACTAGCTGTTGCCCGCGATTTCGTCTGCGCAGCATTAGTACATGTCAAACTTCCACCCCTTAAGGATGTTTTCCGGCATATAAACTATCCTATGTCCTTCTCAGGGTCTCAAACTAACTCAATCATCATCATCGTCAGCCTATTAATGTTCCCACTGCTGGGACACAGGCCTCCTCTCTGTGAGAGGGAATGGGCCGTTATCCACCACGCGGGCCCAGTGCGGGTTGGTGGATGTCACATGTCTTCGAATTATTGGTTTTAGGACATGCCGGTTTCCTCACGATGTTTTCCTTCACCGTTTTGAGAGCAGTGGTAATGAAATAATTTACACAAAGTAAAGCGCCTGCCTGGGCTCGAACCCACGACCTACAACTTGTAAGTCGCGGCCGATACCACTGGGCCACCACTGCTCTAAACTATCTCAATACCAAATTTAATTTAAATCAGTTCAGCGGTTTAAGCGTGAAAAGGTAACAGTCAGACAGAGTTACTTTCGCATTTATAATATTAGTATGGATTCAACCATACAATTAGTAATAACTTAAAAATCTTACTAATCCAAATCCTGTAGAAGTTCTTGTCTCCGAAACGTACAAATCTGTGTGTATTTTGGGTGCACTGTTTGACAGATAACTCCGAGTTACGAGTATATCCACTCACACAACCACTAAGCTCTGAACAAAGCTTTATTTTTGAATACACGCCACTTCATAGCACGTCATTACATGTACTGTTGGGGAGAGAAGTGTTAGCGACATGTTACAACGAAAAAATTATATCTTACTTGGGTTGGCATATGAAGAAGACCAGTGTTTTTCAAACTTTTTGAATACGCGACCCCTTTTTATAGTAAAGATACTGGCGAAAGCGGGTGGGCTTATAGCACACTTCCTTCCTCGCAAAACTCATTTTATGCTCAATATCTTTAGAAAAGGAGTCTTCCCCTAGGTTTCAGAAAATTTAAATTGACCTTAGTACAGAGCTTTCAAGGAAGAGTAACTGCTCAGTTTCTACTATAAAGTTTTACTTCCTTTTACGACTATAGCAACTATGTTTCTCTCCAATAGTTAAATTAAAACTAATAAGAGAAAAAGGACCCAATTGGAAATTGATTTCATTTATGAGTATCAAATATAAAGCCAAGATTTATATTTGTTTGAAGAATATTTATAGGCACAGGTTTTCTACACAAATTGTAATACTTTTACAGTAGTGTCGTTGTATTTTTAATGTCATGCTGGCCCAGTGGCTAAAATCTCGCCTCTCGTGCAACCCAGGTCGTGGGTTCAAATCTGGGCAAGTATAAAAAGATTAAATCATGACCTATCCTCGCTTTTTCTTTTACTTGGCTTGCAACCTTCCGCCAACAAATCAGTACCCCTCTGGGGGTCGGGACCCACAGTTTGAGAGACACTGAACTAGACATACGGGAACATTAACTGACTTTGATAAATGTAAAGTGTCGTGCACTAAGATATGCTATATCCGATTTAAGCTAGATTATTTAAATCTTGCACGATTTATTTTCAAGTCTATTTATGAAACTCGCATTTACCCAGGAGAGTTTGCTGGTAAATACCTACAGCTGTTGTGGAAATCTTAGATACAAATTAAAAGTAAAGGAATGTGAACTTTAGTATTTCTTTGTAGTTCTATCCTCCTACATAAAAGAAAACAGCTAGTTTGCCTGAAATGTGAGTTGGTGGGCTACGAAACACGTCAATATTCATTGAATTGGAAATCTGGGAAGGTTAAGGAATATAATGTACATATTCGTTTACCGGCCAATAGTTATTTGGTCAGGTGCATAGTGGGTATAAATAGCCGGTGTGCGTGTATGACTATATGTATGAACTTAAATCAAAAACCAAAGGAGTATCTAAGGATCGTAGCAGGTGGGGTTCTGTATTTTGCATACTGCCTTGGAAAAAAGGGGTGAATTTATGAAAGTATTTATTTAACTTGCAATGTATGTAAGTATGTACGTGTGTTCGGATCAAATCTTGCAACTGAATTTCAAAGCAGTTATCCTCCACCGATTAAGATGAAATTTGCATACACGTTTAGTTTGGATGACAATCCATGGTTAGCTAATTGATGTCATTCTAACGGCCCAAGATGGTGGACTAGTATTTTTTTGTGCATTGCCATGATATGGGTATCAAATGAAAGGATTTGCTAAGAAGAAAACAAAAAAGTTTGTTAAAAAAAAATGACTTATATTTCAGCTTGTATATTTAGTTTTCAAAAGTAACGTTGCTTTTCTGAAATCTAATTATTCAAAAAAAAAAACATATGAATATATCGTAAATATTATCGGATCTAATAAATATCTTTAAAAAACGCCAACCAAAAGGTTCACCATTATTACTCAACACTTTAGTTGCCGAGCACACCTCTAATCCGCCATGTTGACTTTAGATAGCGATACATTACTCTATCCATCATATCGGATTAGCTCACCGATACATTTGATACACTAAAATTACTTGTTCACAGGTACGGCACGGGTTTCCTACGGGATATTATTACGTCACGAAGCTATTAAATGTCACGTTTTGTGTATTTCATTTATCGATTTTAAAATTTATTGAATCAAATCAGTGAGGAAGGAAAATACTTCTATTATATTATATTCTACTTATACTTAATCTTATATGTATAAAGTCAGTATGTTTATATGCAAAAAATGTCTGTCAATCATGTCTTAACAGCTGAACGGAATTTAATAAAGTTTGACAAACGGGTACAAATCATGACCTGGATTAGGATTTGGAACACTTAATTCCAGTACCTGGTTCTTGCCCAGGAGATGACCTTCAACTTTTACGCTGGCCTAAAGCTAGTGGTTTAATCCATTGACGAAAAATGAAGAGGATTTTTTAAGTCATTTTACAGGTGTTATTAAATTTAATAACAGCTTCGTTTACACTATAATTTACGCGTTATTTTTGTCTATTATTCAACAATCAATATATTGCTACGTCTGACAGTCAGACATAAGTAATTGCAAGTTTCAATAGTACAGTATCAGTTTTCAATAATACTCGTATGAGTAAAATTCTGTCTTGTAACAAAACATGTGAAAAGAGATATGTTTGAGAAAAAATATATGGGACAACTATTACCAACCATTGCACACGGAGCAGTGGTGGTCCAGTGGTATCGCCCACGACTTAAAAGTTGTAGGTCGTAGGTTCCAGCCCAGGCAGGCGCTTTACTTTGTGTAAATTATTTAATCACTACTGCTCTCAAAACGGTGAAGGAAAACATCGTGAGGAAACCAGCATGTCCTAAAACCAAAAATTCGAAGACATGTGACATCCACCAACCCGCACTGGGCCCGCGTAGTGGATAATGGCCCATTTCCTCTCACAGAGAGGAGGCCTGTGTCCCAGTAGTGGGAATATTAATAGGCTGATGATGTGATGTGTGATGTGATTGCTGCAACTCCTGACAGCTCGAGTCATACAACTCAAACTAACCTCAAAGAACTTATAGCAATTAAAACATTTACAGTCACTTTTGAACCGATAGGGGACCGACTGGTCAGGGATAAAAATGAAGGTAATTGCACATTCCAATGCGTAGATGTCTATTCATTCTACGAGCAAGAAACTCCATGGACACTTATTTTAATCAAGTCACTTATTCAAATCCTAGTTACAAATGTCTTCAATCGCAAAAATTATTAGAAAAGAACAGTAGAGGAGTAACAAAAACCCTAATATTTCCCCCAATATCAAGTAGGAGACATGTCAAATTTAGTCTAAAATTGACAAAGAAATTATTAGAACCCAGTTGCCAATCATCACGGATCAACATCAAGTTAGCCCAAAGAAGAGTAAGGCCATGAAATTCTAATTCAAAAAAAGAACTTTTAAATACAAGCTTTTTCGTAGCAAATTCTTTAATTTGATATCCATGTTGTGTAGGTGCATAAAAAATATTGGACCGCCATCTTACAAAGCTCGCCTTAATGAATTTAGAATGATGACACTCAGCTAACTGTGCATTGTAATACAAACCAAACGTGTGTCCAATATTTTAGCTCAATTCGGTTGCAAGTCTTATTGTTCCCATAAGCGTGCACAACCACAAACCGACCTTGTAGCTACGCTGACCCCATATGCCACAATCAAGAGACATAACACAACACCTAATGGACAGATAAGTAGATAATCTATGTTAACATCATTTGATAACTTTAATGCATACTTAATTGCAAGGTTGTATTGCCACTTATCAACACCACTCATGGTGGACGGTTCCGGTCAAAAAAGTCGTATGAGTCAGAGTATACAACCTTTTCTGTCTGGCGTTAAGTGGAGTCAACAATCTGATAGGACTTAATAATAATGGAAGGGCTTACCCCAATCGTGGTGGCATTTGGGAAGATTAATTTATCTTTACTTTTATCTGAGATTTCTGACAGAGAGGATGTACTTTATTACGCGATGATGAAACTATGACAAATCAACAATGAACCATATACGTCATAGAGCAGGTTACGATAAGGTGGGTTGGAGAGAAGACACGATAAGATGGGTTGGAGAGAAGACACGATAAGGTGGGTTGGAGAGAAGACACGATAAGGCGGGTTTAGTGAAGACACGATAAGGTGATTAGGTGTTGTGATAAAAAACCGATTCTCATACAGAGAAGATGCGCTCACTTAAGAGGAAATGCGGTCTCAGACATCCGACTGAATATCCTAAGTAAAAATTTGATGATTCTTCATCTTTAGAAGCACTAGAACCCTCAAAAAATGCTCAAAATTGCGCTGTCGACAGAGGCCTAGTGCACAAATTTGACAATAATAAATGTAAAAAGAATAAGATAGGGGCTTAGTATATATCTTTATTTTCCAGTTTATGGAATATCTTTTAAATTGGTCCAATATTGGAGGAGGAAATAGGCGAGAGCGAAACCTCGAATTATAACTTTTTACTAAGGAAATTCAGTTGGAGCTCTCTGCCCACATTTCCTCTTATTTATTTATTTAACCATTAATGTACACACATAATAAATAGACAAGAAGAAGGAACAGAAAATAGGTACAAAGGTATGCTTATTTCTAACGGAATCTCTTCCAGCATACCTGCGAGAGGAGAGTTGCAAAAAAAGACATGTAGCCACCGTGTGTAGAGGGGAATAAAAAGAAATAGTACATTGTGATACAAGGGTGGAAAGTAGGTTATTGCTAACGAGCTGTCATTAACAAGCCCGAGCCGAAGGCGAGGGTTTTTAATGACACGAGTTTGCAATAACCTACTCACCCGTGTATCACACGACGTTTTTCAATACAGTTGTGAGAAACAGTAAAAACAAATCAAAGAATTAGATTTGTTTATTCACAAAAAATAAAATTTTCAATATGGCGCGTTTTTGCTACTGGACATATGTTTTTACAAAGAAAACAGCCTATACAGCCTATTCGATTTTTGACAAACGTTGATGTGAAAATAATTAACTTAAAACTGGTAATTAAATTTATTAAACAACTATTTAAAAAAAAATTGAGAATTCAATGCTAAAACGTACGGAATCATTAATTTTTCCTCGTATAAAATCGTATCCCATTTAATTCTATGTATGAAAACTCCTTGCTACTAAATTGACTTATGGCGCGTTTTTGCAACTGGACATATTTTTTTTTCAACGAAAACAGCCTATACAGCCTATTCGATTTTTGACAAATTGAAATTGTTCATGTGAAAATAATTAAATTAAAACTGGTAATTAAATATATTGAACAACCATTTAAAAGACTTGATAATTCAATGCTAAAACGTACGGAATCATTCATTTTTCCTCGTAGAAAATCTATCCCATTTTATTCTATGTTTGAAAACTCCTTGCTACTAAACTATTTTAAATTGACTTATAAATTTAAAACTAAACTGCAAACATAATGATCGAGCTCGTAAACAAAAGCCACGACCGCGTAACAGAAAGATGCCTATGCGTAAGATTTAACTTTCGAATCATAATTATAGCCTCTGAAAGTACGCCATGTTTAACAACTGTATTGAAAAATATTAAACAATTCACAATAAAGAAGAATACCGTATAGATAATTAATACATATATACTTCTTAATGCGGGTTAGAGATCTAATTGACACAAACAAAAGATCCGTTTATTTACTAATCAATGAAAACATTGATGCGATGCTTTCATCGGCGAATCTATACTAGCTAATTTTATAGACGTAAAATTCGCTAACTAATGGTCGCACTTAAACGTCAAATTGTAACCAATAGCTATAACTTGAATAATTACCGAGAATTTGAAACAACCCAACCAAAGTATCACAAATAAAATTCTATGTCTTTGATTGACCCATAAAACAACCATTTCCCCATACTTTTTTTTTTTTTTTTAATTATTGATAGGCTTGCGTTTGACTACTATCTCACCTGATGGTAAGCGACGATGTGGTCGACGATGAAGCACGCTTGCCTAGAAGAAACCTATTCACTCTTGACTTAAAGACTCCCAGGTTGTAGCTAACAGGAAATACAGACTCCGGCAGGGAATTCCACTCCTTTGCTGTACGCATGAACAATAATATTTTTCACATGAATCAATAATATTTTTTTTTTTTTTTGCCGTTACTAAGGAGTATGCTTTAGAAAGTTACCGTTTTACGGCACTAAAGCGTATGCAGGCCCTTAACCCCTTGAGCGCTAATTAGCAGACACAATAGAAAAAAAACCGGCCAAGTGCGAGTCGGACTCGCGGACGAAGGGTTCCGTACCCCAGGGAGGCGTCAACTATGTATGTATGGGGACACGCTTTAATTTGTAACATTTTTTATTTTTTGGAATTTTCCTTTATTTTTGCTGTAAGACTTTACTTTTTGGCAAATTTCGTGATTCTAGGTCAACGAGAATTACCATATAGGTTTTCGACCCAAAACCTAAAGGATACTTCCGGTTGACCTAGAATTTTCAATTTTGGTTAAGAGCAAGGTCTTATAGGGCAAGTAAAGGGAAAATTTCGAAAAATAAAAAAAATTTGAATATTGAGGTAAATTTTGGTACTTACAAATTTTCGCGAAAATCTAAATTTGCCCATATCTTTTTATTGTGTTGACTCAGGATTTTTATACACCTAACAGGGACTATATATAGAACTAAGTATCTGGTATAAATTTCAACTTGCTAGGTCCACCCATTCTTGAGAAAATCGTTGGTGACACGAACAGACAGACGGACAAGAGAGTGATCTTATAAGGTTTCCTTTTTTTACCTTTTGAGGTACGGAACCCTAACAAATAAAACACTCAAGCGCTTATCGGTGTAAAAATAATTGAGTCACGTCGGGCCATCCGAAAGGCCACGAAGTCTTATTTAAAGTACGCGTCCTGTAAACATTGGTTTAAGTAAAAAGGACAGTTAAAACGCCCGTAAAACGCTGTCAACAAGACAATAAAGTTACTGGAGTGTAGTTAAATTTATGCAGTCCACTTTACTTAGTGAGGGTACTTTAGCCGTTAAGTTAACTGTTGGATTAAGTGAAGGTGCAAGCTGCATTAGCTGTTTAGTAGCTTAGAATGCTTTAAATGACTGTGTTTCGTAGAGAAGAAAAGGCTATATATAAGACATATATTCACTCTTAGGTGTAGTAAATGTCGATGGATAGTAAGTTAAAAAGAGAAATACTCGATGTATGTCTCATCACATCATCATCATCATATCAGCCGAAAGATGTCCACTGCTGGACATAGGCCTCCCCCAAGCGTCGCCACATTGATCGGTCCCGTGCGTCCCGCATCCAGCGGATCCTCACAACCTTCACCAGATCATCGGTCCACCTGGTAGGAGGCCTTCCAACGCAACGTCTTCCGGTTCGCGGTGGCCACTCCAGAACCTTTCTGCCCCATCGGCCATCCGTTCTGCGAGCAATATGCCCTGCACACTGCCACTTAAGGGTACACTAGTCGACAGCACGAACTATTTTGTGCGCGGGGTTAAAATGGATTTTATTTCAACCGACAACATGTGCGGCAGAGATAGATGCTGTGATGAGCAGTAGGAAGCTAGTTCGCGTACGAATACACACTTTTGCAAATTTGTAGCGAAATGGATAATGATTTAGGAAGAAACCGAGCGCGCGAAATTTTATAAACAGACCTTTGGCAGTCTAGATATCATGAAAAAAACGACTAAATCTACCTGTTCAAAATAAAATTATTTGCATTGTTAAAGTACTAATCTATCCCTGTATGGAGGCCGTTTTGCAATTTTCCGACTTCTTATGGTATTTATTTGCGCCCAAAAATGCGTTAAAATTAATGTCGAAATGTGGAACTTTCAACGCTCATAACTTTCAAATATTTTATTTTTTTACTTTTTTGCTTCCATACAGGGCTAGATAATGATGAGACAAATGTATATCACTTTTTATTTTGAACGTACATGGTCCAACAGTGGAATAATCCCTAGACTACGTTTGTATGGAAGAATTTTCGACTAGTGTAACCTTAAGTTTGGCTATTCTTCGGGCTATGTCGGTAACTCTGGTTCTCTTACGAAGTATGTCTATTAGACATATTTAAGACCCCTGTCCTTCAAATTAGGAAATTCCTGTAGGTATCTTGAAGAAAAGTTTTCTTGATTATTTAATAGATTTTACCTATTTATAAATGGAGCACTATGCTGCGTCCAGCTTATTATTTTACTTTTGACGAATGCACGCGTAAAATAAACTAACTTGAAAATGTTTCTGAGTTTCTATAAACAGCATAAATATAAGTTAATTTAATATAATAAGTCTAGAGTTGAGGGTTCCGCTCTGCGTATGTACATGAGCGGTCCAACCGCTTGACGTTGTTTGCCGCCATAGCGGTCAGCCGCTATTCAAACTACGTCAGGCGGCTGGCCGCTCAAATGAACAGCCTAGGCGGCCAACCGCTAGTGCATAAGGGGCTGACTTTTTTTTTATCGATATCTTCCAATGACTTCTCCCGCTCTGGATGAAGCGGGCTTGTCAGAATTTTACTGACTAAAACCCACCCGTGTTCCTTCAGTTGCTTGTGCCAGAGCCACGGTAACTCTTTTTCAAATTTATCGTCAACCCAAGGGAGCTGACCCCTAATTTTTTTGCGTTTACGAGAACTTTATAATTTTTAAATATTCTGTCTTTGTTTTGAATTTTAATGTTATTTGAACTACTAGTTATTCTTTATTAACACACTTTTATTAGCTTGGTATGTATGTATCTATGTATCTATGTATCAATGTAACAATGTATCAATGTATCAATGTATCAATGTAACGGAATCTTTGAACGTGATTTTCACCCACTTCAAAACGTTGGATTGATTTGAAACTTTGCACACTTATCAAGGACCGATGACAATGCAATAATTTAAACAGTTTGTCCCATTATCCTTACCATTAAAGCGTGTTTTTTAGTTTTTAGAACTACAATTTATTTATAACAAAACTTGCCTTTAAAGTCAGCACCCGTATTTTTAATAAAAAAAAGCGAACTACATGTTCGCGAGCTGGCTGACCAAAACCAGATTTGGTTATTAATTCATTTCATTGTTCTTTTTACGCTATAGTGTCGACGGATGAAAAAAAAAAAAAAAAAAAAAAAAACAAAAAACCCGACTGCTTAAAAAGCGAACTAAAAAGATGTCAACAAGAAGAAAATCATGCTGTGCAGTCGGAGGATACATGATCGCGAGCTGGCTGACAAAACCAGATGTATCCTCCGACTGCACAGCATGATTTTCTTCTTGTTTACATCTTTTTAGTTCGCTTTTTAAGCAGTTATTAATTATTTTATTTATAACTTTTGAGTATTTTTTTTTTTGAATAAGGTACATTTGAACATATAAGTGTTGCATATTTTTTGAAATCTCCTCTTCAAATCCTTTATTTTGATACCCCACACGATGGGGATGGAAGAAAAAAAAATTTGGGCTCCCACAATATGGCGCTCAAAATCCGCCATTTTTCTATTTTCCATTTTTAATGTAGCCAGTGACACTCGCAGGGTTAAGACGAATCGATTGATGGAAGAACCATCAAAATCGGCCAACGCGTTTGGACTCTAGAACGCCACATAGGAACAAACATACATACATACATATATACATACATAGACTGATAAACACATTAACCTCCTTCGGCAGTCGGGTAAAAAAAAGTGCGTTTAATGTGGTGCAGTGAACATTTTCCTCCGTCATCCTCTGGTATGATTACCTAGCATATCATTTTGCCGCGAGAGGGCATAAAGTTAAGATATTAGAAATTTAATCTGACATGGAATATTCAATGCAAAACAAAATTAACTTTTAAAATTAATGGATATTGCATGAGCCATGTTCAGTGGAGTTCTAAAGATAAAACGAACTTGGCAGATTTAATCTGGTGGTTCAAAGGATATGTTGTTCAATTTTTCTGTATTCATTGAAGAGGTTGACGGTTGACAGAGTAGTAGGTACTGTGAAACAGGTTGCATAGGTTATGAACCTTGAGAACAAATTGGCTGGCAAGAAATTCTTCGGGCTGCTTATAAAAGATTGCGCAGTAAGTTTGAATTAATTTAGGAAAATAATGAATAAGTTTGGGCCGCCGGGTTGATTTTAATCGCGAAAGATATTGCTTCGAATTAAAATAGTTTTAAGATTCTGCGTGGTAATACAGATCTACAGTACATTATGACTTCATTATTTCAGCCGAAAGACGTGAACTGCTGGACATAGGCCTCCCCCAGACGTCGCCACATTGCCCGGTTCCGTGCGTCTCGCATCCAGCGGGTTCCCGCAACCTTAACCAGGTCATCGGTCCACCTGGTGGGAGGCCTTCCAACGGATCGTCTTCCGATTCGCGGTCGCCACAACAGAACCTTTCGGCCCCATCGACCATCCGTTGCAGTTGTAGCAAGTTGTGTTGTAGCAAGCCCTGCCCACTGTCAATTAAGTTTCACAATTCTCTATGAAATGGCAGGTGCTAATTCAAATTGATTTAAAAGCTAAACCTACGTCAGTAATGATAGGTCCATGCAATAGCGAATCTTTTGTCTTAAACCGGGCACAAATTTAGAATCTACCAGCTTCTGTTTTCCTAATGCAAAAACCAAACTGGAGAAGTGTTTTTCCGACCGGTTCGTGTTTTTCCGGTTCCATTATACGGATTCAGGACTCGACCCTACGCCCTGTATTCTCGCTTCCAACATCTGAATTAACGAGATACTCTTACTATGTTTGAATAATGTTTTCCAAGTCTTAGTAAACTTAGAACGGACTTAGTGGAAAGAGCAAGCTATTAACGGTGTTCACTTTTTTAGGGTTCCGTACCCAAAGTGTAAAAACGGGACCCTATTACTAAGACTTAACGATCCGTCTGTCTGTCTGTCTGTCCGTCTGTCACCAGGCTGTATCTCAAGAACCGTGATAGCTAGACAGTTGAAATTTTCACAGATGATGTATTTCTATTGTCGCTATAACAACAAATACAAAAAACAGAATAAAATTAATATTTAAGGGGGGCGCCCATACAACAAACGTGATTTGTTTGCCGTTTTTTGCTCGATATTAGTAACGGCAACAGGTAGATGCTTGAAATATTCACAGAATATTTAGTTGTATATTCACTTCAAAAAATAATAATGATTAAATTAAAATAAAATAAATTAAGGGGGGCTCCCATACAACAAACGTGATTGTTTTGCCGTTTTTTGCGACAATGGTACGGAACCATTCGTGCGCGAGTCCGACTCGCACTTGGCCAGTTTTTATAGGTTAGTTTAGCGTGTGTAGGTACATCTTTGCTTCAAACTTATTCGAATATTGCAACAAGTGTAACAATTTTGCAAAAAATAAGGTTTTGGAGAAGAGGACACAATGTTAGTACCTACACTTTGCGTTATAACATTGAAGAGGTTAGATAAAGATTTTTTAGGGTACCATTCCACAAAAAGAAATATAATATCGTTTGTCAATACATATCCTTTGAGAATATGAGCCTAAACACGATGATGTTATATTGAGGCTTTGCAATAGCCACCTTCCGGCTACAACTTGGGAAAAGCTCCATCATCATCATTTCAGCCAAAAGACATCCACTGCTGGACATACGCCTCGCCCAAGAGTCGCCACACTGATCGGTCCTTCGGTTCGCCTTCACCGGACGCCCGCAGCCTTGACCAGGTCGTCGCTCCACCTAGAGGGGAGCCTTCCAACGCTGCGTCTTCAAAAAGCTCCATGGTACCATTTTGTTTCAATATTTCCAAAGTTAGATAAGTACGCCAATTTTATGTTTAATCGGATGCCAGGAAGAATTAAATTACTAGTCGTCGCCCGCCAGACACACACACGAAAGCAAGGTGATAAAAGCTTTTAAAAACTGCCCAAGTGCGATTCGAGTCGGACTCGCGCACGAAGGGTTCCGTAACATTATCGCAAAAAACGGAAAAAACACGTTTGTTGGGATCCCCACTAAAATATTTATTTTATTCTGTTTTTAGTATTTGTTGTTATAGCGGCAACAGAAATACATCATTTGTGAAAATTGCAACTGTCTAGCTATCACGGTTCATGAGATACAGCCTGGTGACTGACGGACAGACAGACAGACAGACGGATCGTGGAGTCTTAGTTTTAGGGTCCCGTTTTTACCCTTTGGGTACGGTACCCTACAAGGAACCACTATTTATAAGATCACTTCGTTGTCCATCTGTCTGTCTTACAGACATGTCAATTTATGAGGGACAGCAGTTTTCCAACGGCAAAGTTAATTTGGTCCCTCAATCCAGTTTATCTTTGTGTTAGAGAAATGTTCGGTGCTTACATAGTTTATGAAATTTAGTAAAAATATCCAATTATTTCGGTGAATGTAGCTGTTTTCTTCTTGTTCTACTTCTTATGAGACTACGTTAAATAAAGTCGGTTAAAAATATTTTTTTTTATTTATAAGCTTATCTGTTGTTTTTATGTGTCATTACTTTTGGATCACCCTTCTGTTGTCTACGGTCCTCGAGACGTGACGTGATCAAAACAGTATTACAGGATATTACGTTTTTTTTTCATTTAGATTACTTCCTGTATAAAAAACATAATTAAATTACCATCACACATAGCCACATAAAATCTGTCTACCAATAGCACCAAGTATGAATCATAGAGGGGGAGCTGGCAGGCTTTTTGAACAAGCATATTCAAAAAAGTTATAGATGAGTAGGTGCAACTTGCTTAGAGAACACTGCGAATATATTTAAAAACTTTCAGATAGGAGTAATTTGGTCAGGAGTCTACTTTTCGATTTCCAAAAAGACATTTAGCCGTTGACGAAAATTTAACCAAATCTCGACGATGAAATTGTCAAAACTTTGTTCTATATTTTATTATAGATAGGCTCGTGTTTGACCACTATCTCACCTGACGATGATGTTATCGACGCTGAAACACGCTTGCCTAGTAGTAACCTTACCCGTATCTTACCTTTGACCGGTTTGGTCTAAATTTGGCCTACCTATATTATATTCTGTCTTCAACTCTTGGTGTTCAAGACACACCTAGTCACCTATCAACTTTTCGCTCTGACTGTGCAAAGTGAAAAACGCTTCCAGCTCCCCCACTACCACCCTTAACTTCCCCGTACAGTTCAATCAAGTGCCTGTTTATACTTGTTAGTCGGTTCAGCGGTTTTTAAACGCTAACATACAGGTGCAACTGAACTAAACAGTTACTGAGAACGACTGAGTTACTGTAAACTCGCTAACTAGTTGACTACTTAAGCAGTAGTTTATAAGAAATGTTTGGATTGCAAGAAAACGATTTTTCTTGTTAGTTGTTGATAATATCCGTTACGTTATTTGCAACTAGTACTATTTTTTTTGTTATTTTGCTTCTATGATTAAAACTTTTAATTCATTTGAAATCTTTCAGGAGGTAAAATTTTACAAAGGCTGAACTCAGAAGTCTGCAATTAAACAGCTGTTCTGAACATTTTATGTTTTCTTGCCTCATAATGTAGGAAACAGATTTTTACGCGATTTCAGTCTTGGATCTACAAGTTTAAGTTGTTCATATTCAAGAGTATGTACATAGTTTGTACATAATTACAAATCAGTGTAACTTTAAACCACATTTTGTTAACTTTAAAACTTTCGCGTTTCATAATTGAAAATCAATAATTAAATCACGGGCATTTAACTATACTATTTTATTTAATAATCGAAATCATCGCGTTAAATGCCCGTGATATTTTTTTTCACATTTTGTTAATTTACATGTGCATGTGAACTGAGGGACCACACTGGTATTTCGCAAAATAAAAATCGTAGGATTTAGTAGCAGACTTAAAACAATTGTAGAACATATCTGGGAATTTGTAAACAGATACTTTAAAAACTACAGCCTTTAAAGTGCGGTCCCTCAATCCACACACAACATCAGCCAGATCTCGCAAAACTTGTGTGGCAGTGACGCGGCAGAGCAAACAATCACCCACAAATAGCGCCACACGCAAAGATGACTTGAACTGTCTATACCAGATTCTTTTATTGTTTAATAGAGGCTCTAAATAAGTGACGTATCGACGAAAGCGTTAAGATGGCGATTGGAAACATGTGTGAGATTGCCAAGCACTCTCGAAAAGTATAGAGCAGTGGTGGCCCAGTGGTATCGGCCGCGACTTACAAGTTGTAGGTCGTGGGTTCGAGCCCAGGCAGGCGCTTTACTTTGTGTAAATTATTTCATCACCACTGCTCTTAAAACGGTGAAGAAAAACATCGTGAGGAAACCGGTATGTGCTAGAACCAAAAATTCGATGACATGTGACATCCACCAACCCGCACTGGGCCCGCGTGGTGGATTACGGCCCATTCCCTCTGACAGAGAGGAGGCCTGTGTCCCAGCTGTGGGAACATTAATAGGCTAATGATGTGATGTTGGATGATCACATCACGTGACCAATTGCTTACGTTTTGGCACTTCGACAATCGTCTTCACTGGTATAATGACTAATTCTATGTCCTAATAATTTTCTTTTTGCTAGTCATCATTATTTCAACAGAAAAACGTCCACTGGTGGACATATTATATTGGTCTCCCCCAAACATCGCCTTAGGCTCTCTAGACAGATGGACTGCATTTGAGTGGGCTGCGCTATCGGTAGCGGTTTCGATGCAGTTATTCAGATGTGTTATGTATGTCAACCGAAAATCAAAATAAAAAAAACAGTGGGTTCCCCACGGCACAGCATTATGCTGAGTGGAAGCCTTCTTGTCAGTCACGACATGCATCTGTTTGTACTTACTCATCATCCTTGTACTGTACTCAAATTTGTTATTTTATTTTAATCTTACTTTTCTTTACTGACATAATTTAAGTATTTACTAATACTGATACCGTTAAGGGTTTAATTTTAGATGTCTAAATTTTTGTATGTCGTTTTTGTGGCGAATAAACACTTTTTCTTTCTTTTTACATAGACTGCATTCAAACTGCAAATTTGCAGTTGGAGTGCTGTTAAAATCCAGTCCTTCTGTCTAGATCCTTAATGCCATATCCACCCACTGTTAAATTTCTGCTCCTCATTTAGTTTTTGGATATTTCATGATATCCATCATTTCCGCGAATTTTACTTTTACAACATCAGCCGTATAAAAATGCTGATAACACAATCTGATACTACTTGATGTATTAGGGATATTGGGATAACATGAGGTATTTTGTTTTATTGTTCATTTATTTACAACGCTTGTTTAAAGCTGTGTATTTACAAGCGTATGCACATTGCACGTACACATGGCTCCGCGCGCAATGTTTAGTTGAACTATCAATATCAGTGGTGGGCAAACTTTCTTAATAGGGGGGCCAGAAAGTTTAAGAAATTTCAAAGGAGGGCCAGAATTATAGGAAAAATATATTTGGTGTTAAAACTTTTAATCATATAAAAATACTAGCTGTCCCACGCGGCTTCGCTCCCGTCAACTGGCTACGTACCTACCCTATCCTACCTACCCTACTCTACACCTACGCTACACCTACGCTACACCTACCCTACACCTACCCTACATCTACCCTACACCTACCCTACATCTACCCTACACCTACCCTACACCTACCCTACACCAACCCTACACCTACCCTACACCTACTCTACACCTACCCTACATACATGATTGCATAACTGAAACCGTTTACGCAGCGCACGAATTAAGTAAGCGACAACGGAAGAGTTTAAAAATAAACTTTATTTGATCCCAGTTACAGCAAGACGGTAATTAATTCATCTAACAAGATATTGATCTTATATACTAACTTAATTGCTAACGTAGTACATCCACAGCGTGATCAGATTGACGCATGTTCTAGATAATTATAAATGCTGATCGCGCAGTGGGGAAATTGAGAAATAATAATCTAGTAAATACTTATTGTCTGACAAAGCTAATATTGGTAGGTTGGGGTTCCTTAACTCCTCCCTCCCTAAGAGAGAAATTATCCGAAGGTGTCGCAGACGGTTTCGGAGAATTTCGACAAAAGTTTATGAACTGAAATTTATACATTATAAAGATAACTATTGCTATTACAATAACCACATACTCTAAGATGGTCCATATACTAATTTCTATTGTCACTGTTTGTGTCGTATCGTCTATTTCACCAAATTTTGCACTTTGTAACACTTCTTTCACATCACTGAAGTCCACATTTCTTAGATCCACTTTCTTTGATCTTCTCTGGATGTCCTGTTGTAGGTCTGGCATCTGGATCAATGGCAGCTGGAGACTGGAAACTGTAGTGTTTGTGGTGGCGGCAATGATGACTTCGCCTATTTGTGTCTCGCATTGTTGGCCAGGTGTCACGATGTAGGTCCCAAGGATAGTGTACTTCAGGATTTCTGTATTGCAATTCTCGGTGATGATGAGATTTTCCTCTGAGTAAACCAACCATTGGTTGTCGGTTATTTTCTGTGTCTTAGTTTTTTCTATTTCAATATGGTTCTGTATGCAGTTTTTGTAGTTGTTCTTCATCAGCATTATTTGTTCAATGCAGGTCTCGGTTGGAAACTGGGCTAAATTAGTTTCAGCGCAAAGGAATTTTCCATTTTCAATCTCAGTACATGGGCTTACCACGGGCATGTATTTCAATCTATTCACCATCAGGTAAGGATATTTGGGTATTATTGTAAAGGTATTTGGAGAATGGAATATAGGGATGGGTATAACCTTGTAATAATTATATGTTTCGTTATTTATTAGGGGAACTTCTAAAACAAAAACTAACTTGTTGTTATTTATATATGATTTAAGTATGATATTACGTTCTAATTTTATTAAATTATGTTTGTTTACTGGGTATATTGTTCTAGCATGTTTAGCAATGACTTCTAACGTATTATATAATTCTGTACTATTTATAATGGATTGGTGCAATGTATTCAGTTTGCTAAAGGCTATTGCCGTTTCAATCTCTTGTATGTTTTCGTAACAGGTTCGAAAGTTATTTAAAATTTGATACATAGTATTTAATATTTGGAAAAGTTTGTTAAACCTGAACTCATGTTCAACTAATTTTTCCATTTCATTGGTATGTAAACCCAAGTTTTTAATATTTGAATTTATTATTTCAGAGTCATTTACTAATTTATCAAAAGCTTTTTGCATTGATGATACTTTACGTTCGACCACATGCTCTTTGTTCTGTATCATTTGGATTTCTCTATCATATTTAATTGCATCGTCTTCATCCAAATTTCCTGTGATAGCTTTTACAAGTGAGCCTAATGGATTAAACAAAGCTCTTTTGTTTCTATAATGGAAAGGTAAGATTTGAAAAAATCTATCCTTAGTTAGTTTAATAAGATATTCTATTTGGCTTTCTATTCCTATAGTTTCGTTACTAAGACTATTTTCCTTAATTTTAATTTTCAAGTTAATAAAATCCCGAATATTATTATCTATTTGTAAGTGTAATGATTCTAAATCTACAATTTTGTATATTGTCCAATAACTATTCCTCTTCACTGCTACTCCCCGCTTTATCGCTGCTATCCCCGGATTCTGACCGAGGTTTTGGAGGTCCAGCGTGAGTGTTGGCACCACTAGTACCAGAAGTACCAGGCACGATCTGTGGAGGACGTTTTACATTTTTTAAGGCTACTCTAGTTTTCCTTTTCTTTACTTCTACTGGGACTATATTTCTTTCAACTTCACCTATTACTTTCGCTTTTTCATATCGAGGTTTTTCTTTGGCTTTTCTAATCCTAGTGTCTTTCATGTAAATATTATCGTCTGGTTCGAGTATCGGTGTCGTTTCGCCACCTTTTTTATTAATTATTTTAATTTTATCGGATTCTAATTTTTCTGTTATGAATTCATAGAGTATTTTAAGGCGTTTTCTATGATCTAACAATAATTTCTGAGTTAAGTTCTTCTCTCTATCCACGTTAAATACATTTTCGGAATAAGTGTGACCAAATACTAGTTCAAAAGGCGTAAAATCTGTTGCTGAATGTATGGTGTTGTTATAAGCCATGATGGCATAAGTCATAACTGATGCTGCATCTAAATCGCTTTTATCGTATTTTGCTATACGATAAATCTCAATAATGGTAGAATGAAACCTTTCTACTATTGCCATTGAACTGGGATTATTTGGCGTCCCAATATGAAGTTCAATTTTGTAAAAGCTTAACATTTCTTTAATCAAAGTATTGTTGAATTCTGTACCGGAATCGCAACTAATTTTTCTAGGCAGACCATACCTGCTGAAATATTTAATCAATGCTCTAACTATCTCTGGTGTACTCCTATTCGGTACCTCTATGGCTTGTGCTATCTTACTAAATGCATCCACTATAGTTAAATAATATTTCCCTTCAATATATAATAAATCCATAAAAGCTTCCTGAAAAGGGGCATCCTGGGTTTGTGTTAACTGAATGTGGGGTTTAATCGGCTTTCTATCATATTTCATGCGTTTACATGTTTCGCAAGCATTTATGATTGCCGTGACTGTCTCTTTCATGTTTGCCCACCAATAATGTCTTTTAAGTTTGGTTAAAGTTTCTTTAATACCTCTATGACATGTTTTCCCGTCGTGGTATTTTAAAATAACTTCTTTTTGATCTTCTTCAGATCCTGTCAAATTTATAACTCTTTCTGTACACTCGGTTAACTTAACTGAATCCTTTTTAAATAACTTAATTACCATGTTTGAAAAAGTTTTTCTAAAAGATGGGTGTTCGAAGTATATAAAGTACTTATGTTTTGGATCAATATACTCTTTCAAAAAGTCTTTAACTAATATATCGTTATTTGTCGGTAAGTGAACTTCGAGAATTTTTTGTTTATTATTTGAAATATCTTTTACGTCTAATTTATTTTTAAACCATGAATGAATTAAAATCTGTTTTGGTTTAGTATCGACAGCTTCGTTTAAACTAGGAATGCCTTCGTGTTCTCTATTTGAAACTGAGTTGGCAGTGACCCCATCATCAGAATCCGAAAGTTCTATCGTTTCTATTGGAGTTTCGGGGTCTTGTAATTCGCTTTCTATAATTTTTTGTATACGTTCCTGCCTATCTCCTATATTTACGAATATTGAATCTAAATCGTCGTCAATTGCATTAATCTTAATCCTAGATAAAGCATCTGCATTCGTGTTTTGAGGGCCTTTCTTATATTTTATTTCGAAATCGTACTCTTCTAACCTTAACCGCCATCGCGTGAGTTTACTATTGGGCTCTTTCAATGAATACAGCCAAGCTAATGGTCTATGGTCTGTAAATATGGTAAACTTATTACCATACAAATACGGTCGAAAGTGCTTAACTGCCCATATTATGGCTAAAAGTTCCTTCTCGATAGTGCTATATTTTACTTCTGTGTCACTCAGAGTCCTGCTAGCATATGCTACTGGCTTGTCTGAGCCTATTGATCCTTGTGACAATACAGCCCCAATTGCAAAATTCGATGCGTCGGTAGTTAAAATAAAACTTTTACTAAAATCGGGATACTGTAATAAAGGTGCGTTTGTTAAAAGTTTTTTACATGTTTCAAAACATTCCCTATACTCATCATTAATAATTATTTTACGACCTTTCTTTAAACAAGCTGTTAAAGGTCTAGTTATTTTTGCAAAATCTTTGATGAATTTCCTATAATAACCAATAAGTCCTAAAAAGCTTTTTATTTGTGTAACTGTTTCTGGAATGGGATATCTTAAGATTGCATCAATTTTATCATTATTTGGCTTCAATCCTTCACTTGTAATAGTGTGCCCTAAGTAAAGAACTTCCTTTCTAAGAAAATGTGATTTGTCGAGTTGTATTTTTAAATTTGTCGCCCGAAACCGATCAAAAACTGCTCTAAGTTTTTCTACATGCTGAGTCAGCGATTTAGAAAAAATTATGACGTCATCAAGGTATACCAGGCAATGTAAGCCCTGGAGACCTCTTAGAACGTTATCCATAGCCCTCTGGAATGTTGCAGGTGCTGTTTTTAACCCGAACGGCATCCTGTTAAATTCATAATGTCCTGAAGGTGTACTGAAAGCTGTTTTCGCCCTATCTTCTTCCTGGACCTCGATTTGATGGTACCCACTAGCTAAATCTAAGGTAGTAAAATAGGTACTATTGCCTAGCATATCAAATAAATCATTTATGTTGGGCAAGGGGTATTTGTCATCGGTAGTAATTTCATTGAGACGTCTATAATCAACTACCATCCTCCATTTTTGCTGTCCTGATGAATCTAATTTTTTTGGCACTAAATGTACGGGAGCACTCCAGGGGGAGTGTGATTCCTGGATGATATTGTCCCTTAACATTTTATCTACCTGATTCCTAATTTCTTTCGATTGAATGGGAGGTAACCTATGTGCTTTAATATTTATAGGATCTTCATTCCTTGTTCTAATTCTATGTTTTACTTGATTTGTAAACGTTAATGGAATATTCTCACAATAAAATATGTCCTTATAATCATTACATAGCCCTTCGATGGTTTTACGTTCCTCAGAATTCATGTGGTCTAACTGTAATTTTTTTAAATTATCTGTTAGCATCCTATCTATTTCTATGTTATTTTCTGTAAAATTAATGTGAACAGATGGGTTCTGCCTGTAAGGTTCGACCGTAAAAGGTCCTGTTACCACTAAGGTTCTGGTTTCATCCGTATAATTCTGAATAACGGTTGATGCGTAACCTTTAATACACGTAACTAATGCGGCGGGCATTCGAATCCCTTCCGTAAATTGCTTAAAATCTAACACAGCTTCCCCGTTCAGTAAGTTGACTGGGAGTCTTACTCTAAGTTCACTACGAGATGGTAGATTATATACCTCTCTCATAGGCGGTGAATATATGATAGGAATATCAGTATTTTTTAAATGTAATATCTGATTTTCCATATTAATCTTTGCCTGTAATTGCTTCAGCAAATTGCTACCTATTAACCCATCATACCTATCGTCGACACTATAGACATAAAACTTATGGAACTCTTGACTTCCAAAGGTAACCGGTAATGGAATAATAGCCGTTTCACTATGAACACTCGATGCGTGAGTGCTAACAACTTCGAAGGGTTCATACTGTAGATAATTTTTAAAATATTTATTCGCTATATACGGGCTTATAAACGATCTAACACTCCCCGTATCTATCATAAAAACTGCCTTTAATTCTGGTATAACTATATGTGGTAAATTTAAGCGTTTATTACAATTTATTTTTATTCGTTCTCTAGGGTAGAGGCCGTTATGCAAAAATTTCCCGCCCCGGGTTCTTCAGGAGAAAATTCTTGGCACTCATTGTACGAATAACTTGAACTCTGTTCATTATTATTAGAATTATTTATGTAATTAACACGTCGCGACCTTGCAGTACGCATGGTGACATCAGTATTCGCACCCGACGTAGATGCTTGCGCTGCAAAAGACGGCGTGCTCGGTGCATGTGCCGCGAACTGTTGGTTCGGTTGTGCAATCGGAACAAATGACCTACTTGACTGCGGTGACGCATTATTGTTGTTTGTACGATTAAAATTGTCTTGATTTCTTTGAATATTATTATTTTGTTTATAATGTCTGGGCTGATGCGGATTGTTCGGTGTAGATGTGCTGTTTGTAGCACTATTCGGTACATGTGTACTTGATATGCTATGTGAATCTTTCTTTTGATTATTAGATTCAATTGCATTTTGGTTATTAGGCAAATTGGGTCTGTTATTTCTGCTAAAATTACGTCTGTCGTTTGTTTTCGACTCATAGACTGCCTGGAAGTTTTGTTCTTCTAAAACTATTTTTAATGCATCCTCTAACGTTGTGACGTCGCGCAAACGAACTAATCTAACTAAAAATGGCGGTAAATTAAACAAGAAAGCATTCATCGCTCTGTTACTATAAATGATTTGCTTTGCCTTACGTAGAGATTCATCAATGATAGTTTCTGATATTTTAGCAAATAAAACACTTCTCATCCGCTGTATTCTATGGCAAAATTCTAAATAACTTTCACCCTTATTTATTCTACACGATTCTAATTTCATTGCTAAACAATCCTCTGTGCGTGGATCACCGAAGTGTTGGTTTAACAACTTCTTCAGCTCGTCCCACGTACCTATAGCTTCTCTTTCGCCTACCAAACTGGCTGCTTCGCCTGATAACCTACTAGTTACTACATGAAATAAATATTCATTTTGGGCTGCGGTTCCTAAGAACGTAGACAAAATGTATTCACATTTTTTTATAAATAAAGGCAACATTCTAGTGTCGCCGCTGAATATTGGTATGATGTTAACCAATTCCTGTGGGACACGGGTTACGTTTTCCATTGTGAAATGTTATGAAAGGAGCAAACGCGGAGAGAAAAAAAAATCACACTAATGTGCTACTAAACTATCACTATTCTAAAATATTAGTACGTTTAAAATCTATGCAAATATTATTACGGCGTTGTCCAATCCCTAATAATACACAAACACATAGACTATTACAAGGTTGGGATATAGATGGAAGAGCTGAGAGGAAGGTGAAAAAGATTTACTCACAATTCCGCAGCTAGCTCCATGCTCCCTGAATTACTGCTTGGCTCCTGGTCCTCTCCTGGCTTGATGTGGCTTCTTAATGTATTTGTTTGTTCGGTGATCTCTGCTGAACCGTTGAAACGGACGTCGGCTGCTTCCCGTAGATGTGGATACGTGACAGACTGACTACAGAGATCCTACCGGCTGCGCCAATTAAGTAAGCGACAACGGAAGAGTTTAAAAATAAACTTTATTTGATCCCAGTTACAGCAAGACGGTAATTAATTCATCTAACAAGATATTGATCTTATATACTAACTTAATTGCTAACGTAGTACATCCACAGCGTGATCAGATTGACGCATGTTCTAGATAATTATAAATGCTGATCGCGCAGTGGGGAAATTGAGAAATAATAATCTAGTAAATACTTATTGTCTGACAAAGCTAATATTGGTAGGTTGGGGTTCCTTAACTCACGCAACGGAAGCCCTCAAAATGTAATATTCTTTCCCGTTTTTGCAACATTTTTCATTTATTTCTGCCATCAATAGGTTTGGTCGTAGCGTGATGTTATATAACCTATAACCTTCCTCGATAAATGGACTATCTAACACAAAAATAATTTTTCAATTCCAACTAGTAGTTCCTGAGATTACCCCCTACATACAAACTTACAAACTTACAAATTTTACCTCTTTATACTATTAGTATAGTAGATTACAGCATTACCACTTGCAAAAATGTTAAAATTACAATTAACCTTTTATTCGAAGGCCCTGCCATGGTAGGCGTGTGAGACATATGAAATTGCCTTTGATTTGCCATAGTATTTTCGAATGCAGGGTCGAGCTGTGACGAAGTAAGTTTTATCAGTAAGTCGGTTTCTGATTGAGTGACATGTCATCATGTCGAAGGGCCGTTGGCGGGCCGGATTAAATGCTTTCGCGGGCCGGAGTTGGCCCGCGGGCCTTACTTTGCCCATCACTGGTCTATATCCTCCTGTATAGTTAAGGTTACACTAGTCGAAAATTCTTCCATACAAACGTAGTCTAGGGATTATTCCACTGTTTGACGATGTACGTTCAAAATAAAAAGTGATATCAATTTGTCTCATCATTATCTAGCCCTGTATGGGAACAAAAAATTGAAAAAAGTAAATATTTGAAAGTTATGAGCGTCGAAAGTTCCACATTTCGACACTTATTTTAACGCATTTTTGGGCGCGAATAAATACCATAAGAAGACGGATAATTGCAAAACGGCCACGATACAGGGATAGATTTGTAGTTCAACAATGCAAATAATTTTATTTTGAACAGATACGTTTAGTCGTTTTTTTATGATATCCAGACTTCCAAAGGTCTGTTTATAAAATTTCGCGCGCTCGGTTTCGTCCTACATCATTATCCATTTCGCTACAAATTTGCAAAAGTGTGTATTCGTACGCGAACTAGCTTCCTACTGCTCATCACAGCATCTATCTCTTCTGCACGTGTTGTCGGTTGATATAAAATGCATTCTAACCCCCGCGCACAAAATAGTTCGTGCTGTCGACTAGTGTAACCTTAAGGATATACATACCTAGGTAAACGGAAATACGTAGTAAAGAATGTGAATTCTCTTAGCGATGTTCACATAAACCCTTTCTTCAAGGAAAATATGTTTTTCTTGTGACTTGACATACAATAAAAATGTTTCTAAGTATCTATTAGGTATTCATTTTAGAACGGATGTTTTTGATACGAAATTAATAGTTTCCAATACTTGTCTTGTACTTAGTCAGTCTACAATCTTTGATAAATGATCAAAAGAATGGAAAATAATTGGAAAATATAGATTTCTACTTTTTTTCTACTAATTGAACTGGAAAATATTGAATACTTACTGAAACTTACACGTGTTACCATTGATTTACTTTACTTTTTAAGTAGAAATTGTTATCAGTCTATTCATTTAAGATTTTTAAAAGTAAGGAGCTCGTGGTTAAATAATAACAGCCGCACGGGTCGATCATCAAGGTTAAGCAACGCTTGACGAGGTCGGTCCGTGGATGGGTGACCATTTCAACATACCGAGTTTCTTCGCGCTTTTTGGTCCCGGCTGTCATTTGAAGATCTTTGACAGTCGTTACGGGTAATCAGAAGCTTGAGATCTGACACCAGTCTTGCCAAGGGGTACCGTGTTACCCAGTTACTGGGTTGTGGAGGTCAGATAGGCAGTCGCTCCATGTAAAACACTGGTACTTAGCTGAATCCGGTAAGAGTGGAAGCCAACCTCAATATAGTTGGGAAAAGGTTAGGCAGATGATTAATACCAGCATGTAACTGTCCGACTGCAGGGCAAAGGCCTCTTCTCATACAGAGAAGGCACGAGCATTGATCACCACGGTTGCTCAATGCAGGGTGGCAATTTCAGTATATCATCTGCCTAGGCAAGCCGACCCCAATATAGTTAGGAAAAAGGCTAGCCTTTTTCCTAACTATATTGGGGTCGGCTTCCAGTCTTACCGGATTCAGCTAAGTACCAGTGTTTTACATGGAGCGACTGCCTATCTGACCTCCACAACCCAGTAACTGGGTAACGCGGTACCCCTTGGCAAGACTGGTGTCAGATCTCAAGCTTCTGACTACCCGTAACGACTGTCGAAGATCTTCAAATGACAGCCGGGACCAACGGCTTAACGTGCTTTCCGAGGCACGGAGGAAACTCGGTATGTTGAAATGGTCACCCATCCACTGACCGACCTCGTCAAGCGTTGCTTAACCTTGATGATCGACCCATGTGGCTGTTATTATTTAGCCACGAGCTCCTCTCCAATCTGGGCAATTTCAGTATATATGAATTTTAAAAAGTAACATTGGTACTTTTTATAATTGGGATCGGGATGTTATTTTTTAAATAGGGTTCTACCCTCAAGCACGAGAGGCGAGATCTTAGCCACCACGACATTTTTCTCGACAATTTTCATTCAACGTACTGTTTTAAATAATAAAAATTAGATAAATAGAACTAATAAATAAAATATGAACAGCCAAGTGCGAGTCTGACTCGCACACAGATGGTTCCGTATAAACATCTACATTCGCTAAAATAAATAAGTACACTAACGTTAATAATTAATGTAAGCACCGAACATTGTTCTAACGAAGGGCAAAATTAACTTTTCAACACACTTGCTCATAAAGTGGCTCTTATTTCACCGCAATTAGGCATATAATGATACCTGTTATCAAACTGTGACTTTTTCATTGCTATTATTCACAAGTGAGTTATAGTTTTTTTTTAAAAGTTTCCTGCCTTCATTTTAAATACTTTTAAATAAAACTAATTTTGAAAGTGTCACAAATCAATCCAATGAAAATTAATAAAAAAGTCATTAATTCTAATCCAGTTAAAATTTAAGTATTTTCAATATAATAAAATGTAACACTGTTATTCAATTAAAAGTGTCCCATTCGACATTAATCTCTTTCTATTCCTGTCATGGAAGTAGTACTTACTATATCCATAACATGATATGGGTAGTAATTACTATTTCCATGATATGCATTAAATACATAAAATGTGTCATAGCTTCTAGTCAAACAATTCAGCAAGATGCTAGAACCTAACATATTGCTTGCTCATTTCATGCAACTTCGTATTAAACTAGATAATTTCAACTTGTACGTGTTAAATAAATAAAATTTCCCCTTAAATATACCTTTTGTTTCTCTGCAATAAAGAAAACTTAAAATTCCCCATTTTGTACGTGGCTAAAACGCTATCCGCGAAAAGCTAAAAAAAGAAAGTAACCTCATTGTTTTAGTCTATAGCCGATCGCCATTGTTAGATGCGCGCGCATAGGAAAACTGATTAATTTACCCCGCTATTGCGAAAAAAAAATCTCACCTAAAGGCTCGGGTCTCAATGGCGCCTCAGCGGTAATCACCAACATTACGCACTTGTACCATAATGTACTATTATACCATTCCCCCTCTAAAAAGCTTATTTTATTCACTGAAAACAGTGAATAAATAGCACTTTTACTCACTGTTTTGGTGTTTGAATTTAGAACACACCAATATATATTCCTCCATCTAAATGCTATACAACCTCCTTGCGCATAAAATACTCGATACAAACTACTTGTGCAAAGAATATTCGATTTTCAAACTCCTTCATCGATTTAATTTTCAGTTTGTTAATATTTAGGATTTCAGTAATGATTTTCATGAATTTGATGGATTTATACGAGGGCCATGAATCACTCGCTATGTTCGTGATTCATCTAAGGCCCTCGCTTTAAAACCGTCCTTTATTCACTAGTTGCATAATATACTATTGCTGTTCGAAAACTGTAGTCCCCATACACATACATCAATACGCTTTTTTTTTACTTTTCCAAGTACATTTTATAAGTTAGTTGACTATTACTAGTAAACTTGTAAAGCCTTTTTTTTAAGTTTTCCTTTTAATTTCGTTATCTATGCTACTGCCGTGACTTTTTTCACATAACCAAAAGCAACCGTTGGCGGGAGCCTCCATTGAGCCATTTAAAGCTTAATTTTACGCAAACGGATCCCTGAATCGAAAAATGGTTTTCATAGACCCGTAATATTTTTGATTGGCCTATCCCCATTTTACGTGTATAGGACAAATTTTTTTTCATAATTTTATTTTATCACATGTGATTAATTTGTATATCCGTGCCAATTTATATATTTCTAGTACTAGAAGAGTCTCAGCTAAGCAGCGGACGGACGGACAGATTGACATGGCGAAACTATAAGGGTTCCTTGTTGACTACGGAACCCTGAAAAGTGGAAACACGTCCTGAAAAAAATATTTGAAAGTAATCTTGACTCAATAATGAAACCACTAGACACAGTTATTAATGATCGTCTGTCCTTCTGTGTATAAGAAGAGACCTTTCCAATCACCCTACAAAGGGTCAGTCATTATGACGCCGTGATTGGTCAATTATAGGATATTACGACGATGGATTGATGATACCTTGGCACTACTTGGCAGGGCGTTTGTTTTTATCACAGACGGCGCCATGAGTTTTGTCAATATCTCGATATAAATAAACTTTGGAATAATTGACCGTTAATAATAAACGTGGAAGTCCAGGGGGGTGACCATAAGCTCTTAGAGCGGTATCAATTTGAGATCGAATAAGGGACAGATGTATCTGACGTGTATACATCTGTCACATACTCGATCTCAAATTGATACCGCTCTAAGAGCTTATGGTCACCCCTCTGTTTATTATTAGCACAGATATAAATCTAACTAGATAACGCAAGTCCCTCCATCTGTATGAAAATCAAGCGTGCCACTTATTCACACACAATTGAAAAACAAATTTACTTTCCAATAAACAAAGCATTGCCAATGCTTCGGCCAACTTTTTGTATACATTCTTTACAGCTCAATATGGCATAAAAAGTAATTTTTCTAGATTTCGGTGGCTTTCCGCCGATAATGCTAATAGTGATAATAAATTTCCAAAGCTCAGATTACGATAATCGATAGTAATTTTACTCCGTTTTTTGACACGCGAAGTACATACAATCGCGTCATCTAGTCAGATTTATATCTGTGATTATTAGCGGCTAGTTAAGGCGCCTCCCCGAGCAAAACGTCGCGCTAGTCGTTTTTGTGCAGTTTTTAAGAGCTATCTACTCTTTATTTAAAAAGAAATATCAATTAATAAAAATCCATTAAATTTCTACATAATGTTGACTCTAAAATTGTAGTACACTTTTTTTTTTAAAGAGGTATATGTTTCACTAATCTCCTTCCAACAAAACCATAAAAATGTGAAAGAATTATTGATAGCATGCATCTCCTCGTAAAGTGTTCATTAATAATTTTTTATACTAACACTAATGGATAGACAATTTGATAACGAACATTTTGTAAGTTTTATTTTTTTCAAAAGACCAATATTCGATTTTTTAAAGATTTTATTCTAAAAATCTGGGCGTATTCACTACCGTAATTCATGCGCCAACAGTGCCACTAGGCCAATATGAATGCTCATATCTCATGCTGATTTTTTGGTCAGGGTACGGCCTTAATCAAAAGTTTTAATTTTTAGTGGCTCAACACGTCATATTAGCATGTCGGTGACGCAAACACATAAGATTTTAAAATCGCTAAACGTGGCTAACCTAAATACAACTACATAAAAAACTTTTTTTTTTTTTTTTTTTATTTATCGATAGGCTCGCGTTTGACCTCTATCTCGCCTGATGGTAAGCGATGATGTGGTCGACGGTGAAAAACATAAAAACTATATATGAAAAGCATGAAACAAGAAAATATCACTGACTCCATTGCCTAAAATTTTCTCGGTTGACGAATTTAGTGTTCTGCAAATCAAATTTAAAATTCACTGTTCTAACAGACAATTAACTGCATTTAAATCAAAGCATAGGGTACAGTGTGTGTGTCCAAGTTGTTGTAACCGTGGCTGCATACCGTTTTTTGGCATCAACAGCATCCTAATTGCATAATACACTAAATCATACTTTCCATCACAACCGAAAAGAATTTGTAGCGGCACCGACGCCGCCACTTACGAACTAATGACACGACGTCACACAAATCCACAAATCCGCGCAAGCAAAGTTTTCGGCGCGATTTGAACACATACAACAGTCCGACAACAACCGTTGGGCAGTTGCCCGGACCAGACACAACACCCGTCTGGTCGAATGATCCTCCATTTTCTATGGAGGTTTGTGGGACTTTACAGCCTGTTCCACCTACCCCCAAAAAATCCCTTCGGATTCTAAAACATATCAAGCAATGATGAATTGTCAAAATGAGTATAGTATTTGGAGTAGTACAATTTGCCAAACATTCTGATAGCCTAAAACCGTAGTATTTCTTAAAATTCTGTTACCCAAAAAAGCAGTCAATACATTCATCAAACGGGAACATTTCAATTGAACGAGATCCTATCTAAACTCTTTCATATTTCAGCGGGAACATGGCATAGGTACAGTTTTGAATTTGTATGCGATGCCATTTTTCAGTGTCGCTGTGTTACAGGTAGGTTAAACGGCGTGATTTAGGAGTCTGAACGATTATTCGTGACATTCGTTTATGCTTTTTGTAGGTATGTTTTTTCTTCAATCAGGATATATACATGAAGGTGATCTATTTACATATCTCATCATCATCATCTTAGCCTTTTTCCCAACTATATTGGGGTCGGCTTCCAGTCTTACCGGATTCAGCTAAGTACCAGTGTTTTACATGGAGCGACTGCCTATCTGACCTCCACAACCCAGTAACTGGGTAACACGGTACCCCTTGGCAAGACTGGTGTCAGATCTCAAGCTTCTGACTACCCGAACGACTGTCAAAGATCTTCAAATGACAGCCGGGACCAACGGCTTAACGTGCTTTCCGAGGCACGGAGGAAACTCGTTATGTTGAAATGGTCACCCATCCACGGACCGACCTCATCAAGCGTTGCTTAACCTTGATGATCGACCCGTGCGGGTGTTATTATTTAGCCACGAGCTCCTCGATCTATTAACATATCTATACATGCTAAATTAGAAATCAATTTACGACAATTAGTTTTCGCCTTGGCTGAATGTAAGAGCTAGAGTACCTGTCTAATGAAACATCCGACTATTTATTATTATACATATTTGTTCCGTGCGGGAATCGAACCCGCGAAACGCAGCGCAGCAGTCAATCGCTCAACCACTGCGCCAACCGTGCCACCATAATTTGAAGCTTATTTTTTAAGTTTGACAATAACGAATCACTAATATAATAGAAATTTATACCCACAACAAAATTAAGATGTGGTGTGGTGTTCTTGTAATACAAAACGTATCATGGCGTATTTGGAACCTGCCTACCTCAATTTGCAAATTTAAGAAAAGGTTTTTAAACTCACATGGTCACAATCTAGCTAGCTAGCTAGTTTAGAAGTCGGGGTTTTTCACCCAGGAACACTAGCTTAAGCAATTTTTAGATCATAATAATGTTATGCATTTATGGAGAAATAAAGATTTATTAGAATCATTAGAATATCGAGCTCTCAACTAAAATCAAAATACCTATACGTGGTAAATATCCCGAAACAAATATTAATTTTAGGAAAAGGTTTAGATTATTATGATGAGTTTCACGATTACTAAAAAACCCACCCAACTGGTATCAAAATAAGGTCCACAGTAATAAGACTTTCTGCTCAATTTGCCAAATAATGCTTACGATTAAAAAAAATACTTAACCTAATAAATAAATACCTAACACAGAAACTATTAAAAAAAAAATTTTTTACAAAAAAATACTACCGACTTCCAGAAAACTACAAAATGAAAAATAACTTTATTTTTGGAAGTCAGTGTCTTTCGTAGACACCATTTTTTAACGTTATGGACACCGACTTCCAAAAATAAAGTTATTTTTCACTTTGTAGTTTTCTGGAAGTCGGTAGTATTTTTTTGTTAAATGTTTTTTTATTTTTCACTTTTTCATTGTACCTAACTAATAGGCAAGTTGTTTAGTAAGTTTCCTATAACGCCAGAATAGATTACCCGAATGTCATGAAACTTGAACAATACCGATCAATTGAGAGATCTGCTTACCCCTTAAGAGCGTACTGGCGTGATGTTATGTTATGAAATTTTATAAACAATAAACAGACATGCGATTGCAGCAGTCCCGAGAGATTTGCCGTTATTTATTGAAGAGTTCTGTTGTATATCTTCGAAGTTCTACATCAGAACTTCACCAAATTAAATGGGACCAATTTCAAAACATGTTCTCTCAAACAAAAAAATCATTTTTAAAATCGGTCCACAATTGACGGAGATATCGGTGAACATACATAAAAAAATAAAAAAAAGAACACAAGAAGTCGAACATAGAACCTCCTCCTTTTTCGAAAGTCGGTTAATAATGCACAACCTTGTATGGAGAAGGGTGTCTGAGATAGGTAAGACCCTGTGTTACTGATCATCCTTTTTACATTTATGTATATTAAACGTGAAAAGCACAATATCATCGGCAAATCTTAAGTGTGTTAGTGTGCGGCCGTCGATATTTAACCCAGATTTTCCCATTTAAAGCTTCTGAAGATCAAAAACGCCAGGAGATCTAAATATAATGTTAAACGAATTAGCATCTGAGAGTGAAAAAGTAGGACTCCCGAAAAAACAAAAGTAATGACCAATGGAAACAAAAGTAGCATAAATGTAGGCGAGTCACAAATTAGCTATGTTGATGAATGTATATACCTCGGACAGCTGATATCACCTAAAGATAACATACACAAAGAAATCGAAAGAAGGATAGCAAACAGTTGGAAAAGGTATTGGGGCCTGAAGGAAGTAATGAAAGACAAAAACCTACATGTAACAACAAAGAGCAAATTATTCAATGTCTGCATTCAACCAATCTTAATGTATGGAAGCCAAACATGGGCCATAACAAAAAAAAACAACTAATAGAATTGCCATTTGCCAACGAGCGATGGAGAGAAGCATTATTTACATTAAACGTAAAATTACAAAAATAATTTGTGTTTAATATAGATTCTTTACCAAATGGAAACATTCGCGAATCACTCTCTCAGTTTGGGTGGGACAAACGCCATTTCAAATAGCAATATTTACATTTCTTCTATTCATAGCTCGTTTGCCAGAAAATATAAGCAAAGATCCAGTTATATCCAGATCTAATAACCGGTTATAACCGGCGCAAACTGGACGCTGACCGCTATTGGCGGCAAATGTAGCAGAAATGCATTCATATGTATGTTTGTAATAAAATTTGAATTGCGGTTCGATACTAAAATTATTATTGATGCTAATATTTCTTCGATATTTGCTTGGATTTATTCGTCTCTTAATGTTTTCGTTTAAGGTTACACTAGTCGAAAAATTTTCCATACAAACGTAGTCTAGTGATTATTCCACTGTTTGACGATGTACGTTCAAAATAAAAAGTAATATCAATTTGTCTCATCATTATCTAGCCCTTTATGGAAGCGAAAAAGTAAAAAACTGAAAATATTTGAAAGTTATGAGCGTCGAAAGTTCCACATTTTGATACTAATTTTAACGCATTTTTGGGCGCAAATAAATACCACAAGAAGACGGAAAATTGCAAAACGGCCTCCTTACAGGGATATATTAGTAGTTCAACAATGCATATCATTTTATTTTGAACAGATAGATTTAGTCGTTTTTTCATGATATCTAGACTGCCAGAGGTCTGTTTATAAAATTTCGCGCGCTCGGTTTCGTCCTAAATCATTATCCATTTCGCTACACATTTGCAAAAGTGTGTATTCGTACGCGAACTAGCTTCCTATTGCTCATCACAGTATCTATCTCGCACGTGTTGTCGGTTGATATAAAATGTATTTTAACCCCGCGCACAAAATAGTTCGTGCCGTCGACTAGTGTACCCTTAAGAGTTCTCAATCTCGACACATGTGGTTTTATTTAATCTTATTGAGGTACTTATGTTTTATATGCCAATATATCACTTTATACCATCTAACACTCGGTTTCTGGAAGTAGTTGTGCTTTTGGGAATTATCAGATCTTATCGACACGTCACAAATTATACGCAAGTCAAGTGATGAGATTGTCTGTTGATAATAGTTTAGCACATTTCTCAATATTGTCATCATTCATCATTATCAGCCTATTAATGTTCCCACTGCTGGGACACAGGCCTCCTCTTTGTGAGAGGGAACGGGCCGTAATCCACCACGCGGGCCCAGTGCGGGTTGGTGGATGTCACATGTCTTCAAATTTTTGGTTCTAGGACATGCCGGTTTCCTCACGATGTTCTCCTTCACCGTTTTGAGAGCAGTGGTGATGAAATAATTTACACAAAGTAAAGCGCCTGCCTGGGCTCGAACCCACGACCTACAACTTGTAAGTCGCGGCCGATACCACTGGGCCACCACTGCTCCGCTATATATCACAAACAGCAATATTGTCACAAATAGTAATTTCTCAAAAATGTACTTTTCAAAAACTGGACCTTACTATTTTAGGTGAGTTTAAGTTAATGCAACAGGCTAACAGATTAAATTTTAGATTTTGAATATTAAAATAACATTACAGTGAGTTCTTTTGCCCATCCACTCTTATCCAATAATTTACAACCCAAAACGGTGCAATCTGATTAGATCTTGCTCTACCCTGATTTAACTTATAACACTCGTTGTAAAAAATACTTAGTTACAAATACCCTCTCAAAAGAATCACCCCTCATACGAGTGTCAAAAACCCCAATTAAAAACAGCCTAAGGCTTCTTGGCAGCTTTAATTTTTCCGCCATTTCACGCCTTTTCCCTTTTAACCCAAATAAATAAGCGTCCGGACAAACAGACAAAGATTCCTTCGTCCTTTTCAGATTTTATATGAAGGTTGATTTTATTAAACGACCGTGTGAGTTTAATACAATTAGTGACATCCCTTAATCTCGGTGACAACCCTATCCGTATTTAATAATGTAGCCTGACCTTTCTGTAATGTGTTTGGAATTAAAAGTAGGTTTTATACGGGTTGTATTTTTTGGAAAGAAATTTCTTCACAGCATAACCTTTCATTTGATATAATAATGTAAATGTCCTCAAATTTTGCAAAATTTTATGAATTATTCTTTACTAGCTGATGCCCGCGGCTTCGGTCCCGTGGACCACCCCACAGGACCCAATTTCGGGATAAAAAAATAGCCTATGTCACTAGGAATAATGTAGCTTTCTATTGGTGAAAGAATTTTTCAAATCGTTCCAGTGGTTTCGGAGCCTATTCGGTACAAACAAACAAATAAACAAACAAAAAAATCTTTCCTCTTTATAATATTATTAGTATAGATAGATACTCGTACGAATAGGTGATTGATTACAGATCTTACTAAGATTAACATAAAACTTCGCGGAATTTTCGCGAAGTTTTAAGTCAGTTAAGTTTTCCCAAAAACACGTGCAATACGGCTGACTACGGTTGAAGGAATGATCACCTGAACCAACGCTTTGCCGGACGAAATCGTATCGCAGCAATTCGCATGCGAACATCAGCATCAGAATCCGCGGCACTTCAGCATCATTATCAATATCAGCATCGTCATCAGCATTATCAACGCTGAAGTTCGAGTCCTGACATTACTGCAGAAGGAGCTTTGCGTATGGCATGACTGTGAAATATTTACAAATGACAGCAGCTGCAGGGTCCAATAACTTAAGGCCGTACCCTCACCAAAAAATCAGCATGTGATATGAACATTCCTATTGGCCTAGCGGCACTGATGGCGCATGAATTACAGTAGTGAATACGCCCAGATTTTAGAATAAAATCTTTATAAAATCGAACATTGGTCTTCGTTATCAAATTGTCTATCCATTAGTGTTAGTACAAAAAATAATTAATGAACACTTTACGAGGAGATGTATACATCAATAATTATTTCTCATTTTTATGGTTTTGTTGGAAGGAGATTTGTGATACATATACCTCTTTAAAAAAAAAGTGCACTACCATTTTAGAATCAACATTATGTAGAAATTTAATGTAATTTTATTAATTGATATTTCTTTTTGAATAAAGAGTAGATAGCTCTTAAAAACTGTACAAAAACGACTAGCGCGGCGTTTTGCTCGGGGAGGCGCCTTAACATATTTTCAGAGGCGCGGAGGAATCTGGATATATAATGTTCCCGCATTTTCAACAATAGAAAGCGTTGCCTTCAAGATCGGCGGCGGGTAACACTCTCGTTTCCATGTCTAAATCTTAAAATAAGACTTTTTTTTTCATAACTGACCGTCTCATTCTGCCAGTCCTATTTGAAAGCAAGGATGAACTTTCCCCCTCAATCATTATCGCACGAGGAACATCACATCCACAGATATAAATCAACTAGATGACGCGAATTTATGATTTTTTAGGGTTTCGTACCTAAAGGGTAAAAACGGGATCCTATTACTAAGACTACGCGTTCCGTCCGTCTGTCTGTCTATCACCAGGCTGTATCTCATGAACCGTGATAGCTAGACAGTTGAAATTTTCACAGGTGATGTATTTCTGTTCCGTATTTTGCGATAATAGTACGGAACCCTTCGTGTGCGAGTCCGACTCGCAATTGACCGGTTTTTATTATACCAGGTAATGTAAGGATCTTAGCGTGACGAGGATATCGCTGAAAAAGACACAAACTTTAATTGAAAAGAATTATGGATACTATTATGTACCCACTTCGCGTATCAATAAACGGATTAAAAGTGAGAGGAATGCTATTGATTTGAGCTTTTTTATACATCGTCAAAATGTCAAAACAGACAGTTTCGAGACAGTAAAAACAATTTATTGGTGGTACGCTTGGTTATTTTACAGATGGTTATCGTAGTTATCTTTATATACTCTATTTTACTTTATTATTTAAGTATTATCCGTCTCCGTAAGTGTGTCCGTGGCATCAACAGTGGGCCCTATCAGAATATCAGCGCAGCGTTATTTATTTTTCGAATATCACTGCATATGCTGAGATAGGAGCCTTTTTGGTCTCTCACGGTGTTTTTATTTTTATTGTTATTTAATTTTATGCTTTTTCTCGTGTCTCCTGTGCGGGTCACAAGTATTTTTTTTTCTTTCTTTCTTTCTTTTTATTTAGATGGAGGGACATGTGTTATCTAGTTAAGTTTATATCTGTGACGCAAACATTACATATTTACAACGTAATGGCAACCCTAACAAGCTTTAAGTGAGTAATCTGATTAAGAAGGAGCTGAAAACTTTTAACGCTGAAATGTGCTGATTAATTCTGTTATGAAGAGTTGTTGCATTGTTTCATGGTGTTTCATATGGTGCTGGGTATTCACAAATTAAACTTCTTTATTGAAAACTAGCTGTTCCCCGCGGCTTCGCTCCCGTGGACCACCCCACAGGACCCGTTTTCGGGATAAAAAATAGCCTATGTCACTCAGGAATAATGTAGATTTCTATTAGTGAAATAATTTTTTAAATCGGTCCAGTAGTTTCGGAGCCCATTCGGTACAAACAAACAAAAAAATCTTGTCTTTTCATAATATTAGTATAGATTTGACTTGAGTTCTTGAATTAGATTTTATTTGTATTTCCCAAAAACTTAGTGTAAAGCTAAAATAGTAAGGAAAAAAAATATATCAACAAACCGACCAAGTGACGTCGTACTCGCGCTCTGAGGGTTCCGTACAAACAGCTACATTTACCAAAATAATTAAGTAAAATTACTGAAATTGAGATGAAAATGAGAGCAGTGGTGGCCCAGTGGTGTCGACCGCGACTTACAAGTTGTAGGTCGTGGGTTCGAGCCCAGGCAGATTCTTTACCTTGTGTTAATTATTTCATCACCACTGCTCTCAAAACGGTGAAGGAAAACAACGTGAGGAAACCGGCATGTCCTAGAACTAAACATTTTAAGACATGTTACATCCACCAACCCGCACTGGGCCCGCGTGGTGGATTACGGCCCATTTCCTCTCACACGGAGGAGGCCTGTGTCCCAGCAGTGGGAACATTATAAGGCTTATGATCATCATCTGCCTAGCCTTTTCCCAACTATATTGGGTTCGGCTTCCAGTCTTACCGGATTCAGCTAAGTGCCAGTGTTTTACATGGAGCGACAGCCTATCTGACCTCCACAACCCAGTAACTGGGTAACACGGTACCCCTTGGCAAGACTGGTGTCAGATCTCAAGCTTCTGACTACCCGTAACGACTGTCAAAGATCTTCAAATAACAGCCGGGACCAACGGCTTAACGTGCTTTCCGAGGCACGGAGGAAACTCGGTATGTCGGAATGGTCACCCATCCACGGACCGACCTCGTCAAGCGTTGCTTAACCTTGATGATCGACCCGTGCGGCTGTTATTATTTAGCCACGAGCTCCTCCTCCTCCTCCTCCCCATTATAAGGCTTATGATGATGATGATTATTAAAATTCATAAGCAATGAGGGCGCCGAACATTGCTCTGACGAAAAAATAAACTGGATGAGCTTCTATGGATATCGACAGACTTATTACGTATCTTTTGCAAGAGCAAAACGATCAAACGCTTTATGTCATAAAAGTCGGAATTATCTGCAATCTAGGTATGGTAGGTCCTACACAATCGTTTGCTACGAGTAATTGCTCGCTGTTTGTCAAATGCACTTATTTAAATAAAAACCGTCAACAATTCTAAAACTTCTGCATGGAAGAGCAATTATTGCGCAAAAATCGCTATTGTCTTGCTCTTGCAAAAGATACGTAATAAGCCTGCGGGTCATATTCCCGAGTGAAACAAAAATATGTGTAAGGCCTAAACGTAAACGTTCTCTAGGCACACAACAAAGGGGATTATAAAATGATGCATTAGTTATTTATTTCACCAATTGATACTATCTAACAGCTGGTTAATGGTCTCCTATTACCCAGAAGTGTAACAGGACAATATTCTTTCCTAAAAAGCAAACATGTATTGAAAGTCACAAACTAGCAACACTGCAACAAACAAAGCTTATAATCTCTCTTCAATTCATGTGTGTATGTAATATCAAAATAACAACGTTATTTAAATGAATGCATGTGAACGTATATGCGATAATAATAACGAATCCGCAATTATTTTGATTTTTGTCTGTCTGTGTGTTTGTGCCGGGTAATCTACGAAACGGATGGACCGAATTTAACGGGACTTTCACTGGTGAATAGCTTATGTTATAAGGAGTAGCAAAGACTACTTTTTTACCGAAAAAAAAAATGTTATCGGCATTGACGAAGTCGCGGGCAACAGCAGTTAAATATAAATCTATGGCGCGTGTCAGTTACCAACGATAGTCCAATCAAAAATTTTAATAACTTGTAAATTGAACGTAAGGCTCTGTTTATTTTACCGTCGATTCATAAACGCCTGTGTTAAGATAACCTTATATAAAAAACACAGCGGGACTTTACATCCCAGCCTAATTTATAAACGAGCCAAGACACGTCCAGGTTTTATCAAAAATTTTGTTGGTTAGCGAAAATTACTTCCAGGTTTCCCAAAACTACATTAGTTAGATAAATTTTCGCTAAGTATTTCTATACTACGAATCCAATCAAACTTATGTTTACTTTTCCGAGATTTTTACCCGATTTTTTTTTATAAAAACCGTCATCGGACGATAACGAACATTTTTAAATAAGATAGCGAAATCGGTCCAACTGCTCTCCAGTGATGCGCTTAGAATTTTTTATTTTTTTTAATATAGAATAGAATAGAATATACTTTATTGTACACCATACAATTATACACATTTTCAAGAAAAACAGATACACTAGCTGTTGCCCGCGGCTTCCATCCTGTGGACCACCCCACAGGATCCACTTTCGGGATTAAAAAAATGCCTATGTCAATCAGGAATAATGTAGCTTTCTATTGGTGAAAGAATTTTGCAAATCGGTCCAGTAGTTTCGGAGCCTATTCGGTACAAACAAACAAACAAACAAAATATCTTTCTTCTTTATAATATTAAGTATAGATTTAGATGTGAAACTTTTGTTTGCCTGTTAGTAAATTAGTCACGAATTTGGATGTAAGCACACGGATTGAACATGTCCTGGATTCAGAACACGGATAGACATCTTCTGGGTAATAACTTCTCATTCTGTGTACGTTCAAATGGAGTTATTTTAGAATTTAACGCGGGCGAAACCGCTGGCAGAAAGCTAGTCCTTAATACAGATCACATGAAGTTAATTAAAGGATTAGTCAAACTAAGCCGACTTTACGACACCTTCGAATGAGCTTTTCCGTTCGAGTAAATACACGACAGTTCACCTATGTAAGGAATAAATCTAACCAGAAACCCAAGGAATTTTACAGTTACCTGTGTATTCAGTAGGGATGTTTTGTAGATAAAAAATATATTTGGTTAACTTACGTGATAAAAGAAAAATATGTGTCCAATATTTTTTGCTGATCTATTTGATGGATCAAACAGATTTTTTTAGGAACTACACCATTACATTGTTTCTTATTCTTTATTGTACACAAAAACATAGAAATACAATAGTTCAGTTCATGTAAAAAGGCGAGCTTAACGCATAATTGGGTTCTCTTACAACAAACCTCAGTTGCGTTGAGAAATTTGCATATGAGGACATCCAAGTGCACAATAAAAATTAAAAAACACTTGATGTACAAAGCACAATTGTAAAGTAAAAGTAGTCAAATGGCTATCAGCTCAAGACTGTACACAGACTGAAGCTCTTCTGACTCCCTTACTATAAATCCCTCTTAATTACTCATCCAGGCGCATCACATACATAAAAACTATACTTAACCACAAATAGACACACACTAGATAGATAGATAGATAGATAGATAGATAAATCATTTATTTAGTGCACACAAAAGACACAACACACAAAATCTTAATAAAATTATTACAATTGTCATGTAGGTATGTTTAAAAACAAAGTGCCAACATAAAAAGAAAAAGGAAACCGAAACAAAAGTAAAAATGACATCACTAACATTAATCATTAATCACTACACACACTCATACACATATCTACACTCATCACAAACCCTTCGTAAATATTTTAATTCTGCATGTTTCCTTTAGTTATTAAGTTAATTTTTAATATTGTTTAGTGTTGTTACCAAATATTCATAAACTACCTTCAAGTGCTCTTATAATATTGTTAGACCAGGGTAGATAATTTTTGAAACAAAAAAGAAATTACAGTAGGATGAAACCCATTAGAAAAGGATATGATATGATATGATATGATATGATACGATCAAAATGAAAGGAAAAATAAATTACGGTCGATCCGAGTTCGGGAAGTGGGAGGGGGTGAGTTTTTAAGGGTAAAAGATGGTTTATCTTGATTTCCGGCAAAACTACAAGTCCTATGGAAAAAAGTTAAATGGCAAAGTTGTAGGCAATAAAAAGATCTACAACTTTTGTATTTGCAGATTTTTCACATAACCTCAAAATTTAGGTGAAAAATTCAAAAAACCAAGTTTTTGGTTTTTTATTTATATCTTTTTCAAAATGTTTTTTTTTCTACCAAATTTGGTGAAAACTTACCTTATTATGTCCCAAATACACTGTAATTTATTTGATTAAAAATATTTATTTTTTCGCTTCATTTTAATTTAATATCAAAAAAGCACCCTTATTTTCAATCGAAAATTCTGACGTCAAAATATCAGCTTTTTTCAAAAAGTTTGGGGGCTTTTTGTTCGTTGAAATATCTACTTTCTGATGGTGTAAAGAAAAATATACATTACTATAGGAAATATTCTTAGAAAATGCAAAAAATTGAAAAAACCTCAAATTCGTTTTTTTTTTTTAATCATTATGTACAATTTAATCAAAAAAATGTGATTGCTGCAATTTTTTTTAGTTAAAAAGTTTATTTATTTTACTCGAATTACATTAATGTCATAGAAAATCTCATACAAAATAAATATACATGTAAATCGTACTATTGATTTTATCATGAGTATAACTAAATCTGTTTGTATAAAATAAACGAAATTACTATTAAATTTTTTTATTCTTGTACTAAAATATCATTCAATTTCAATTTTTTAGGTTATGTTACGTTAAACATACTATTTATAAAAAAAAATATTACTATTTTTATTTTGAAGCTGATTAATATAGATTAAAATACAGATAGTATTTACCTTGCTATGTAGTTTCCAAACGATTCTTTGAATAAAGTAAATTTCTCACAAATCACTTAGAGTAACTCAGCCTGCACGTGTATTTTTAAAAACGATGTTGTACACTACTCTGTATCTCGAATACTGGCTAACGGTCTTTACAGCTGCTACGAAATAGCAGGTATGTAGTAAGGCCCAGACCCTCCTAGGTCCGTCCCCACTTCTCAATGAAATAACTTACAATGGGCTTAAATTCACCGAAGGTCACTCAGGTATATAAATTATCTTAAAACAGCAATAAATAGGCATCTACAAATATTATTTAAAGAAGATTCTACAACTTTTTCAAAATATTGTAGATGTCTTATTAAATATTAACTTTATTAACTTATTTGTTTGTTAATTATAGAAGTATATTTTAATTTGTAATTTTTTCGTTTATCAATAAAACATGAAATCTTACGTTTTTTGAGTAATTAAAGTGTAAATTTTAATAAATACCTCAAAATTGTACATAATGATTAAAAAAAATTTTTCGAATTTGAGGTTTTTTCAATTTTTTGCATTTTCTAAGTATATTTTTTATAGTAATGTATATTTTTCTTTACACCATCAGAAAGTAGATATTTCAGCGAACAAAAAGCCCCCAAATTTTTTGAAAAAAGCTGATATTTTGACGTCAGAATTTTCGATTGAAAATTAGGGTGCTTTTTTGATATTAAATTAAAATGAAGCGAAAAAATAAATATTTTTAATCAAATAAATTACAGTGTATTTGGGACATAATAAGGTAAGTTTTCACCAAATTTCGTAGAAAAATTTTTTTTTTTGAAAAAGATATAAATAAAAAACCAAAAACTTGGTTTTTTGAATTTTTTACCAAAATTTTGAGGTTATATGAAAAATCTGCAAATACAAAAGTTGTAGATCCTTTTATTGCCTACAACTTTGCCATTTAACTTTTTTCCATAGGACTTGTAGTTTTGCCGGAAATCAAGATAAACCATTTTTTACCCTTAAAAACTCACCCCCTCCCACTTCCCGAACTCGGATCGACCGTAATTTATTTTTCCTCTCATTTTGATCATATTCCCCTGCTTTTCTAATGGGTTTCATCCTACTGTAATTTTTTTTCATTTTTTACCATTTTTGTAGGCTTTGACCCTGGTCTATGTGTAATTCATTGACGACGAAAGTACTAGATCCCACGACACAGGGTATCCTAGTGTGGAGTAGAGGCTACTTTAATGCACGTAATGTTAGTATTTTCTTGTACATACTATATTATTTGTTTTATTTTTGTTGTGCTTTATGTATGTATAGAATGGTGTCTCAATAAAAAATATCTTATCTTATTTTACTTTAAAATTCTTACTCACTAAATAAACAAAAAAATGTGTATAACAAACAATGTCTAAACCAACATTATGTCACTAAAATATTAAATTTATAAATACAAAAAAAGAATATGTCATGTTGCCAAAAATTTTACTTTAATTCTTCTCTTGAAAACCTCCAACGAAGGGCTATCCCGTACAGAGTGTGGAAGAGTATTCCAGAGGCGGAAAGCGCGATCAGTAAAAGATCCGCAAAGACTTGAGGAAAACGAAGATGATAAATGAAGAAGAGATGATGATAAACGACATGGTTTTCCTTTCGGAACAAGATACTCAAAGCGTTCTCGAAGATACAAAGGAGAGTTAAGATTTTGAAGAACAAAAAAAGTCATGAAAGAGTGTACCCACACTCTTGCATTACTCTTTTGCTGTCAGACCAATTCTATGGCCTAGGTATCTATAATGCTCAAAGTGAATCCAGAATAGATTAACCCAATAACATGAAACTTAAACAAAACTGTTGGAATGAGAGTATATCAGGGTGAACTGTTCACACCTGCGTACCCCTTTAGAGCGTACCAGTGTGAGTTATGAAATGGAGTAAACAATAAACAGACATGCGATTGCAGCTACCCCGAGTGATTTGCTGTCATTTATTGAAGAGTTCTGATGTATATCTCCGAAGTTCTTCGTCAAATCTTGATGAAATTAAATAGGACCACATGACAAGCACCACTTTTCAAATAAAAAAGGAATCATCAAAATCGGTTCACGCAGTTACAAGTTCTGAGGTAACACACATTAAAAAAATACATTCGAATTGATAATCTCCCCTTTTTGGGCAGTTGGTTAAAAAATTCAGAATGTTATCGCTGCCGCGCTGATCGAATATCTCTTTCAGAGCTTCTGGAATTGTCTGCGTGGAAAACTCACAAAATTCTTATTTTGAAGTCGGTTAAAAACGTAAGTAAAAACGTTGACCAGAGGAAAGTTACACGATTTTATTAACTTTTGCATCAAACAGTGTGCCATTTTCACACGTGCCTCTAAACATGCTAATAAAATTCATAATTCAAACTTTACAAATCAAATATTGACGCAAACTTTAGCTGGTAAACAATAAACAAATTATCCATGTAATGTTAAAACTTTTTATTCACTTTTTTTATTAATGTTTACTTTTACCAGTTGATGCGCGGTTAGTTCGCGAACTGGCTGAAGTTTGACGCGACTAATTTGAATGATTTATGTGAATATTTATTATAATGATACTTTACTTTTGTTTTAGTTTCAGTAAAAACCAAAGTTAAATTTCAGGAAGGAATGCTTGGGGCATGGATACCGCAGAGGCTGGAACGATTGTCTGCTGACCTGTGTGTTGCAGGTTCGATTCACGAAAGAAACAAAAACCTTCTATTTGCATGAATTACTACACTAATTTAATTAATGTGTGCGAACTGCGCATTAAAATGCATTCACAATATAAAATTTTCTAAAAAAAAGCACAATTTTGAGACGAAAAAGTCAATAATGAATAGCAGCATTTTAAGACGAAAAAGACAAGAGTGAAAAGAAGCATTTTAAGACAAAAAAAGAAAAGAATAAAACTTTGCGAAGGAACCTCATGTGCCTACCTCATTAAATGGTAGAAGTATTGCAATGCTAGCTTAATAATATGTTGCTTATATCAGCGCAGCGTTATTTCCTTTTTTGGATATCGCTGCACATGCTGAGATAGGAGCCTTTTTGGTCTCGCACGGGGTTTTTTATTTTTAATTTTGTTTAATTTTAAGCTGATTTCTCGTGTCTCCTGTGCGGGTCACAAATAAATACTTTTATATCTTTCTTTCTTAACAAACTATAAACACAAATAAAAAATCCGCATCATAAGTACTTCGATGGTAAAAAGATTTGAGACCCTTGAGAGCCACAGGCAGAAACAACATCACAGGCACACTTTTTATCTAGACTTAGACCTTTGACCTAGACTAGAGTCAAGAGCAAACCCATCGCAAATAAAAAAAAAAAAAAAACACTTTTTATCCGACTTTTCAAAAAGGAGGAGGAGGTTGAAGTTCGACTTTATGTTTGTTTTTTTTTATGTATGTTCACCGATTTCTCCGTCAATAGAGGACCGATTTTGTTAATTATTTTTTGTTTGAAAGAGTATGTTCCCAAATTGGTTATTTTTCACTTTGTAGTGTTTTTATTTGGAAGTAGGTTTTATTTTTCTGTAAAAAAGTTTTTATAGTTACACTTCTTAGTATGTGGGATAAGTTTAGGTCTTTGCGCATACAGGTGACAGGGCATGCTGCACGCTCCGAAACTTGGGCCATGGTCTGCGCAGAGATGCCGCACAAGCACCTTATGACTGCGTTACCGAATAGTGTAGCTAAATTCTGGGCCAAACATATTTTTAATTTTTATCTGCATCGATGGGGTAAGAAGACGAAGTGTGGAGGATAGGCCAAGGGGGCCAAGCCACTGGAAAAAACTGGCAACTTTAACCAAACCAATCTCCGTCATAATTGCCACAAAATTGTCCAGCATCTCTGGAAGGTCCTCAACGATTGTTTCAGCATTTCTAATGAGGCGATGAGTAAAAATTGTAGTTATTAACGCGGTAATCTAGCCGTGGGCCGTGAGCCGGCGCGGTAACTCAATCGTCCGGAAGATTGCAAACAGGGGAGATTGTGACGACGCGCTTCGAAACTGAGCCTAAAAAGCCGGGCATTTTTTGACACTTTCAAGTATCTATATTCGGAATATTTGTGTTAATAATGTTCTCTTTTTCACATGGGATAATTAAAGATAAACTTTCACGTTACATATTAAATAACCCCTTATTATTTAAAATTCACGTTATTATCTAGATGATTCATAATTAAATACTTAAGTCCACCCAGATATTGATATGATGCCGTTATTTTTTTTTCAATAAATTACTTTGTTCAGGTTTATGTGATCTGAGCAATAAGTGACATACGCACAAATTCACTCAACTGGACCCTACCCCTTTTTTAGCGCTCCGTATCCAAAGGGTAAAAACGGGACCCTATTACTAAGACTCCACTGTCCGTCTGTCTGCCTGTCTGTCTGTCACCAGGTTGTATATCATGAACCGTGATAGCTAGACAGTAGAAATTTTCACAGATGTATTTCGTTTTTCTGTTGCCGCTATAACAACAAACAACAAACACAATAAAATAAATAAAAACAGAATAAAATAAATATTTAAGTGGGGCTCCCATACATCAAACGTGTTTTTTTTGCCGTTTTTGCGATAATGCACTTGGCCGGTTTTTTATTGTTGGTTTTTTATGTGTTGTTATTAGAAACACCATCGTCCACTGTTGAATTCAATAATTACTTTTATTGAGTATCTATATATCAAGACTTTTTATAAAGAGGTTTTCAAAAAACTCTGTTAGTTGGGCAACAACGAAACCTATTCTATCCCCGACGCAACGCCTAAAAGAATTCAAAACAAATATAAATTGTAAGTAATAAAATATAAATGATAGGTGTCCGTACTGTCCGTCAGTATCATTAGCACAAAGAAGGGCTATTTACTCAAGTGGGTAGTTGTATATTTATCATTTCCAAATGGATGCAATTCTTCAGTGAGATTTTACGAAAAAATGGTGTGTTTATAGGGGGAAAAGATGTGATTTAAAAAAATACCCGTTGTACTTTTTCTTATTTTATTTCTGGTTTTGTTTTGGGCAATAGAACAGATGGTTTGCTTTGTTGGTCTATTAATTGCTCGTTTATTTCCGTGACTTCACTCCTGTTGGTTAGTAGAGCATATTATTCTGGGATCGATTTCCTGGTTGGTCAAAGTTTTTTAGAGTTTTCATATTGTACGTTACAAAAACAGCCATTTTCTTAGTAATTTCCTTCACTCAACCCAATAGCCAGTTAAAGCTTGTAATTTCGGAATATCGAGTATTTTTCGTTTTGATGGTAACTGAGTTTCTTGGAGTGAAGGAAGTTTCCATCAAAAGGACTTCAATTATGGTTGAGTCATCAGGTTTGAGCCCGGTTGATGGCAATACGTTCGTCTCCTTCCATCATCATCATCATCAGCCTTTTTAATGTTCTCACTACTGGGAAACAGGTCTCCTCTCTGTAAGAGGGAATGGGCCGTAATCCACCACGGGGGCCCAATGCGTGTTGGTGGATTTCACATGTATTCGAATTTTCGTTTCTAGGACATGCCGGTTTCCTCACGATGTTTTCCTTCACCGTTTTGAGAGCAGTGGTGATGAAATAATTTACACTGAGATTTACACAAAGTAAAGCGTCTCCTTCCATACGTATGTAATGCTAAACCTTACCAAACATTTGAATTACCCTTCGAGGAAACAGCCATAATGTTATGTTACCCTTTACCCGGCAAATCAAAACCTTTCCTTATTTAATATTCAAACAAATAATTTAATATTTATTTAAAAAGATAGCAGAAAGATAAAGCAAGTTAAACACGAAGCTTCAATGGGAATCGTGGCTTCTTATGAGAAAACTTGCGACCGTCCTGAGAGCAGCCTTGAGTCAATGTTTGAAGACCAGGGAGGGACGACAGATGTTATTGTTGGAAACTGTCTTTAAACGGAAGAAATGTTGGTCGTGTCCTTTTATTGGGTTTGGTGACAAACATTGGCTAACTTTGGTTTGTAGAAAAAAATACAAATTCAAAATTTAAATTCAAAATGTGTAACACACCTCATTACTATATAATATGTATTACCAGTATAACGTATATTACAAATAGCGCCATCTGCGTATAGAACTCCAAACTATCATTGATTACGATTCTTTTGAGGAACGTAAGTCACTTAGTCAACTTCATTGACTAAGTTGCAAGTGGTTCGCAGTAATGACCACTAGATGTCACTTTTTATTGATGTTGGAATCCTGAGTCGCGGTGTTAAGATTTACTCCCAAAGAATGACTACGACAGAGCATCGTCGTTCGTCAATACGAATCCCAGCTAGCAGAACGGTGCATCAGCGGATCCTCGTCCTAGTTGGAAAGGGTCACGCAGGACATCCCTGTCAGCTGGTCTTTTTGGATAAGAGGACTAAGTACCCCGCCTTCGTCCAAGCGGACTTGGTTGTGTGTACTATGTCCTATACTGTATAGTGTTAACAACTTCTGTAACTTCGCTACAAAATAAATACCTACAAGTGCACAAGTGTTTTCCTTTGGATCTGTGACGTCAGCACGACCTACACCTACAAATGTTTATTTGCAAGAAAATACATAGTTTACAAGGGAAGATCTTACAGCCTTTAAGTCATTGTATTCTGCCTGCAAGCAAGCGTGCAAATTATTTATGTTTGAATGTCATTATGCAGAAATATTATTATATTGTTAGTTTATTATTATTAGATTATTATCACACATTATTATTACATTATTATCATATTATTATCACACATTATTACATACAAATGTCATAAATATATTTACAATAGGTACATTAATTAATACACTGAAAAAATATTTTTATGTTCCAAAAATTTCTTAATGCTATAGAAACACTTTTTTTGTAACCACTCTGACAATTTTGTTAAAACATCAAATTTCAAATAACAAAATCAACTGCAAATCTCTATCTTTAAATAGTATAATACAAAGTCGCTGTCTGTTTCTCCGCTTACTTTTTCTACACCACGCAACAGATTTAAGACTACCCCGTAAAATTTCGCAGTGCCTGTGACATGGAAGCAAAACTGCGTGAATTAAGAAATCGTGACCACTTTTATTTCCAAGTGAACATCAACAGCTTCCGTGCATATTTATTTCGTAGCAATTTCGTAGCGCTGTAGTGTGTATGCAGTGTACCTATGTGTATGTAACCAACCTTATATAATCATGTGTATCCTAAAATAAAGGAGAGTATTATTTGAGCAGTCGTGTCTATCATTTCGCTCCACAAATACCTTCGACCTTACATGGCGACCCTGCCAGCGGGCATCGCCGCGCGATCGCCTTACCGACACCGCCGTGCCATATAAGGGTTGTACAGTGTAAACAATTGGACTAAGTAGAGCCAAGCTAAGATGAATTATAATAATTATTCACTAGCGTTAATAACGTTCGCGGTTGTGACAAGTGGTATTTGGTTCGTTGCTTACGAAAAATACGGGTTCATTAAAAATGGGAACTACGCAAACTAAAGATGAAACCGTGATAGTGCAAAACGCAGCCGGAGGAACTAATAACGCGCATCTGGAAGAGGTGAAATTACATATTACCACCATCACCATACTGATGACTATAGTGGTGCTGGTTCTGGGACTCGGCGTGCTGTATTTTCTGCTGCAAATGTATCGGCGATGTCATGTACGCTGGATACATCAGGAGATGTACAGGAGTGCAATATCTAGAAGGTCAGGAGCGAGGCAATCTGGACCATCACTGGAGAAAGGACGGTCGAAGGGCGACATAGTGTGAAAACAAAGATAGCGGATACCATCACACATCGGTTTACACATCATGGGTTTAAGTGAAGGTGAAAAAAAGTGCTGAGTGTGTGAAAGTTCGAGGAAAAACAACGGGCATCGTAAAATGGACTCAGAACTTTATTAGATAAGTACATAATCGTAATAATAATAAACGTAGTAAATGATATGTTACATTGTACTTGTAACTATAATAAACGAAGTGATTAATTAAACAACTAATGATGGTAGGAAATGGCAGATGACTTAGAACAATTATATAAAAATTTGAAATGTATAAAAACATATTTAATTAAAATTGGCCCTAAACGAAGGCAAGGAAATGTATTAGAGAAAAAGTTGTGTGATTCAAAGGAAATTTATGACAAATATACTGATATAATAGAGAAGATATCAGACGATGTAAAGAAAGGTAAAGTAGGACAAAACGAACAGATATTAATAAATACATTTTGTATTGATTTTGAGTCATTGTATAAACAAATTTTAGATTTATCCTCTACGTCAAGTACGAGTAGTAGCGAGGATACAAAAATGGAGTCATTTGATTTGAAAGTAGCTCTTAGTTTATTACCTATGATACCAACTGACAATGAATGTTCGCTTAAACAATTTATTGATAATGTAGAATACTATAGCTCGTTATTGGCTAGTGATGAGTGTAAGAAGAAACTAGTACAGTTTGTTGTGAAGAGTAGGTTGTCTCAGAACGCTAAATTGCAGTTACAGTTAGATTATTCTAATGTTGATGATTTGGTAAAGGAAATGCGTAGAGTGTTACTGCCTAAAAAATCACCGTTTGCGATACAAAATAATATAAATCAATTAAAGCAAACAGAACTGTCAATTCAGGACTACGGAACCAAACTTTCGGAACTTTTCGTGGATTTGACGGTATCGCAAGCCGACGGTAACTTAGAGACATACAAAATAATTAAACCCTTGAATGAAAAGCAAGTTATCAAAAGGTTTGCCGATGGGTTGCGAAACCGCCGTCTTTCAACTATCATTGCAGCTAGGAACTACGAGTCGTTGAAGGACGCAATACAAGGTGCGAAGGATGAAGAAACATCCATAGCGGGACCGAGTTCGAGTTCTGGCGAGATCCTAGGTATGTATTCTCCTAGAGGAAGACAACAGAATTTCCGTAGTGGTTATCAAAATAATAATTACAACAGGACATATTATAACAGGGGTCGTAACAATGATTCCAGTGCTCGTCGAGGCTACCCTCGGGGGGGCCAGCAGGCGCATCAGCAGAGCCGCGGTGCACCACAGCGAGGCCGAGGATCACCATGGCGTGGTAGAGGTAGGAGTTATTATAGGAATCGCTGTAACCAAGGGATAAGCCAAACCCCTAAAGATACAAATAAACACGCGGTTAATGTTCTAACGGGACAGGAAAATGAAGAGTATGCAAATGAGTTTTTTCGTGAATAATAGAGTTATTCTCGCAACTGATACTAACTATTATATTAACTTAAGTTCTAATAGCAAAACTTATTCATGGTTAGTCGATACCGGTGCTACAATTTCGGCTATAAAATATAAATATGTTCTAGAACAAAACATTCCAGTCCAAAAAGAGGACATAGTCATAAATGGAATTGGTGGCAAAGTCCATGCAATGGGATATGTTTGTTTAACGTTGTCATCGGGTGATCATCACCTTATTTGTAATAAGTTTTATGTTTTCGATACTCTACCATGTAGGGCTAATGGCATCATCGGACAAGATTTTATTAATAAACATAAGTCCATATTAGATTTCAGTAATAATAACTTAACATTGTTGACACAAAGTTCAATTAAAATAGTTTTACCTTTACTGAGTTATAAAAACACAATGGAAGTTTACCCAAGATGTGAATCCATACATTATTTTAAGACCGAATTCACAGAAGAGTGTGTAGTACATTCTAAGGAAATTAGTGACGGAATATTATTGGCCAGTTGCATAGCAACACCAGTTAATGGTCTAATACCGATTAAGATATTAAATACAACGGATAAGTTGTGTACCTTAACGGACATTAATCCATGTATAGAAAAATTAAACAACTACAATGTTTGCCAATTTGACAAATCAGAACGTGATGCAAGTAGAGTAAAACAATTGTTTTCGGTACTAAACCTCAAACATCTTAATAAGGAAGAGCAAATATCTATAGAAAAATTATGCGCGAAGTACTCGGATATATTTTATTTGCCAGGAGATAGATTAACTACAACAAGTATTTATAAACATACCATTAGTTTAAAACCAAATGTAACTTCTGAATTTACAAAGCCATATCGTTTACCACATTCACAGAAGGGAGAAATTAAGCAACAAATTGATAAAATGTTAAGAGAAAGGATCATAGAACCTTGTCGTAGCGAATGGTCTAGTCCAGTATTACTAGTTCCTAAAAAGACTGACGGTACAGGTCAGAAAAAGTGGCGACTAGTTATTGATTACCGAAAATTAAATAATTGTATTGAAGACGACAGGTTTCCACTTCCAAATATTTCCGAAATACTTGATTCGCTATCGGGTTCGGTATATTTTTCACATTTAGATATGTATCAAGGTTACTATAATATTACACTAGAACAGGAAAGCAGAAAGTACACAGCATTCTGTTCAGGACAATACCAAATGACTCGTATGCCAATGGGTTTAAAAACGAGTCCAGGATCATTTTCCAGAATGATGACCATGGCTATGTCTGGCTTAACGTATGAAAAATGCCTTATCTATTTAGACGATTTAGTGGTCTTTGGTAGAAACTTAGATAGTCATAACAAGAATCTACAAGACGTTTTCGAACGACTGCGGAAAGTAAATTTAAAATTAAACCCGCAGAAATGTAATTTTTTAAAGAAGGAATTACTATACTTAGGCCATGTGGTATCAGGTAACGGTGTATTACCTGACCCGGATAAAATAAATGTAGTAAAAAAATATCCGTGTCCAACAAATGTAGACGAGACGAGGAGGTTTGTTGCGTTTGTTAATTTCTATAGAAAATTCATTCCAAACTTTGCTGAGTTAGCTTATCCACTTAACAAATTATGTCGTAAAAATGCTTCTTTTATATGGGATGAAAAGTGTCAGTCGGCATTTGATAGTTTAAAAGGAAAAATCATATCCCCACCGATTTTACAATATCCGGATTTCACAGAACAAAATGAGTTTAATCTCCAGACAGACGCTTCTAATTATGCAATCGGAGCAATTTTGTCTAACAAAAATGGAAGACCAGTATCATTTGCAAGTAGATCACTAAACAAAGCGGAAATAAATTATCCAACAATCGATAAGGAATTGCTAGCTATAGTGTGGGCGATTAAACATTTTCGTCCCTATTTGTACGGAAAACATTTTAAAATATACACAGACCACAGACCTTTAATTTCATTATTTAACATGAAAGACCCATCAAGCAGGTTATTTAAATTTAGGTTATTACTAGAAGAATATGATTTTACGATAGAACATGTCAGGGGTACGGAAAATGCGGCAGCAGACGCATTGTCACGAATTTCCATAACATGTAATGACTTAAAACAAATGCACGAGTCGTGTGTTTCAGTTATGACAAGAGCTCAGAAAAGAAACCAGATTGACAATAATTCTAAGATAGGAACGAGTGGCACAACTACAGTTCGGTCTGATCAACCAAACGTTGTAAGCACTCCTAGTACTAGTACTTTAAACGAGTCAGTGGAATTACGTTTTATTGATGCATGCAAGTTAGAAACAATTAGAAAAAGTGGTGAAACATGTAAAGAAAGTAATACATTTATGTACATTCCTAAGGAAAAAACTATCTATATTAAACATGTATCTTCTCCATCGCAAATATCGCGAGCCGAATTTGTGAGAGAGTTACAAGATTTTTGTAGAAGCGTAAATATTACGGAAATCTATTTAATAAAAAGTAATAAAAATAACATTTTTATAAAAAAGTTATTAAATGAAATAGATATAATGAAAAAGTGGACCGGACCACACTTACATATAGTAAAAGATGTACAACGAATAGAGAATAAAGAAGATAAACGAGTAATTTTGAACGATTTTCATCTCTTACCTACCAGTGGCCACGCGGGTACGAGACGAATGTTCAACAATATAAAAAAATATTACTATTGGACGGGATTAGAAGATGATATAAAAGAGTTTATAAAGAGGTGCGACAAATGTCAGAAACAAAAGTATTCACCGCACAATACCAAACAACCTATGGAAATAACAACAACAGCACATAGTGCCTTTGAAAAAATATATATTGACTTAGTAGGTCCTCTGGAAAGGGATAATTATAATTATAGTTATATCCTTACGTTGCAGTGTGAACTCACCAAATACATTGAGGCATATCCCTTAGTTACACGCAGAACGGAAGAAGTAGCGAAAGCGTTAGTTCATAATTTTATATTAAGGTATGGAGTACCGAAGGAGATAGCGACGGATCGGGGTACCGAGTTCCTGTCATCAACATTCAAGGAGGTATGTAATCTATTAAATATTAAACAACTAAACTCAACAGCATATCACCACCAAAGTATAGGTGCTTTGGAAAACACGCACAAGCATTTGAATTCATTTCTCCGTATTCAAACCGACAACCATCCAGAGACATGGAGTACATGGTTCCCATTTTGGTCATTTTGCTACAATACTTCAGTACATTCAGCAACAAAATATACCCCTTACGAGTTAGTTTTCGGAAAAAAGTGCTCGTTACCAAGCAATTTGACCAATAGGATTGTTGATCCACTATATAACATTGATTATTATCCATTAGAATTAAAATTTAGATTACAAAAGTCACAGAAAGATGCACGAGACAACTTACTCAAAAGTAAATTAAAACAAAAAGAACTATATGACAGAAATATAAATCCAGTTACTTACCGTCCTGATGATTTAGTTTTAGTTAAAAATAATATGTGTAATAAATTAGATAGTGTTTATACGGGACCATATAGAGTTATATCAGAAGAGTCACCAAATGTTAAAATAATAAAGAATGGTAATGTAGACACCATTCACAAAAACAGAACAAAATTGTATTATCCTAATCAGTAATTATCATGTTCTTGTGTAAATGTAAATGTATTATAAAAATAAAACAAAATGATAATTTTATTTTATTTTACCTCGCCATGGGAGGTGTAGTGTGTATGCAGTGTACCTATGTGTATGTAACCAACCTTATATAATCATGTGTATCCTAAAATAAAGGAGAGTATTATTTGAGCAGTCGTGTCTATCATTTCGCTCCACAAATACCTTCGACCTTACAGCGCATTGCTACGAGCGTCTACGACGTTTTAGTTTTTAGGGTTCCGTTGCGTAATGGCAAAAAACGAAACCCTTATGGATTCGTCATGTCTGTTTGTCTGTCCGTCCGTATGTCACAGCCACTTTTTTCCGAAACTATAAGCGCTATGCTGTTGAAACTTGGTAAGTAGGTGTATTCTGTGAACCGCATTAAGAATTTCACACAAAAATTAAAAAAAAACAATAAATTTTTAGGGTTCCCCATACTCAAAACTGAAACGAAACTCATTTTTCATCAAACCCATACGTGTGGGGTATCTATGGATAGTCTTCAAAAATGACATTGAGATTTCTAATTTTTTTTTTTCTAAACTGAATAGTTTGCGCGAGAGACACTTCCAAAGTGGTAAAATGTGTGTCCCCCCCTGTAACTTCTAAAATAAGAGAATGATAAGACTAAAAAAAAATATATGATGTACATTACCTTAAACTTCCACCGAAAATTGGTTTGAACGAGATCTAGTAAGTAGTTTTTTTAATAGGTCATAAATCGTAAACCGCAATTTACCAAGTACGGAACGCTTCGTGCGCGACTCCGACTCGCACTTGGCCCGTTTTTAATCGACTTTCTAAAAAGGAAAAGGTTTTATGTTCGACGTTCACGGATTTCTCCGTTAATTGTGGACCGATTTTGAAAATTTTATTTTGGTAGAGATCTGATAAAAAACTTCGGAGATATACAACAGAACTCTTCAAACAAAAACACTACAAAGTGAAAAATAACTTCAAATTCGGCAGTCGGTGTCAAAAAACGAAGAAACGAAAACAGGAACACCGGCTGCCGAAATTGAAGTTATTTTTGACTTTGTAGTGTTTTGAAAGTCGGTTGTAGTTTTTTGTAAAAAAAGTGTATTATATTTTACCAGTAGCTTCTGCCAGCGGCTTCGCCCGCATTTGTGTCGGAAAATATACTGAAATAACATAATCCCGGGATACACCGGCGTAATTTTGTAAAGCTTGTGGTCTGAAAAAAATGTATGGGGACGTGTGATATTTTCGTTGATTATTGTGAAATAGGGTGTATTACTGTAAATAAAATTAAAACATTAAGAAATAATGGTTTGTTTTTTTATTTCTATCTACTTTTGTACACAAAACTGGGAAAATTTCCCCTCACACTGCATTTACACAAGAATTAAAATACATTACAAGGTAAAACTGGATAAATCTATTTGAAATATGATAGCTTATTTCATAGAGATTCTAACAACATAAGCTTCATACATGATTCTCATACAAAACTTCCGAGAAATCTGCGTTTTACTGACACCGCGCCGATAGCGCAAAAACCCGCCGGGGTACTTGGACGGTTTGTGTTTTTCGGCCCCCGGGTTGGTGGCCTGATATAATACATAACTTATGATATAATTCTAAATGGATTTAAGGCGCCGATTCCCTTGAATAGCTGATTTTAAAATAAGAATCACGTCTAAATGGCTAGTCGTAATTTTTTGAAAAAAATATATGTGATATATGACAATTTTTTTAATAATTTGATCTGAGCAAATTTTGAGTTTTATTCGAATAACATAGTGTAATTAATTTGTAAAGTTATGTCTAAAACGGACAAAAACACGACAATCACACCAAAACCGCTGGGCGTATTTTAATGAAATCGACACCATCTCAAAGACAATTTAATCATCTACATTTTGATCTGAGGCTTTTTTTTAAAGTCATAGCATATTAAGGAAAATACAAAAAACTACTAAATTTTGGGTCGCGCGGGTGTGAAACGAGTGCGCGTTTTGTTCACTCAAGGTCGTTGGCGTTAGTCATCGTCTTAAAAGGGTTCAAAAATAAGTTTAAATAAAGAACATATCCAAAATGCAGTAATGTATGCAGGCAAGCGTCTGGGTAAGTGTAGCCATAGCGATGTTATAATTTGATATATACCGTTGAAAATTTAAATAATAAGAAGGACCTATGTCAACGGGAGTGACATGTATCTAAAGTCTTATTTCGTATATTTAATGATTTGGAATGCTATTGTCCGAATATTCTACTGTATTTTATTCCTTTTGAAATTAAAAAGGAGATTTGAAGCTTGCCCTGAGGTTAAATGGCTAAAAATATAAATGCGGGCAGTGGCCCTTTTTATTTTAATTCATGATGTTTTATCTAAGTGACATGAGTGAAAAGGATAAAATTCTCGGGAAAATTGATAAATTTATAAAAGACTAACTTTTTACTGCGACTACGTTCCTGTGGTTTATGCCAATGTAGCCGCACTAGTACTAGTAGTTTTCAGCAATATAGAGTGGCTTTCTTTTAGTGAAATAATTTTAGTGTGCTGTGCCCGCGGCTTCGCTCCTTTCAACTACCTACCTACCCTAATTACTTAGGTACCTACCTACCTACCTACCATTTTTTTTCTAGTGTCATTCTTCCGCGGAGAATCTTAACACCGCCATTCAGAAATGATGTCAAATGCACAACGCCATCTATCGAATATGGAGATCAACTATCCGAGCAAAATATCACAACACACGCAATTCAGATAAATTGCATGTGTTGTGATATTTTAATTCTTGAATACATTCATCTAACTTTTAATAGATTGAACTGATTGCGATGAAACAAAAACTAAGTAATACTCCAAGTTACAATTTTTATGTAGAAAAATAATCTACAATGGTTTCGTATATTTTACGAGAAGCGTGCACAACTAAACGGACAAACAGACAAAAAATCCAAAAATGCTGTAATTTAATTGGTGTATTCCCGTTGTCCCTGTAGGCCATGTCCCCGTTACCTTTCAAATGATGAAAGATTATTTCAAATAGAATTAGCGGTTCCAGAAATTACACTACACGTCTGAAGAAACTCATAAATTTTGGGCTCTCTTTTTATTGTATGAGTTAATATTCAAAAGCTTCTCTTAGTACATATAAACCTTACAAATTCACCATGCTAATAATATAGTTTAGTAAAACGAGATCCAGGATATGCCAATAGAGCCGCGAACGATATAAAACATCGTAATTCTAAACCAGCGCCCTTATGAAATCAAATAGGATGAACCACCGTGAGTTTGAGCGTGGTTCTACAGAGAGCGGAGCGTACAGAATTACGACAATAAATATTGGAGAAGATAAACTGATGTTGAAAATTATAAAAACCGGCCAAGTGCGAGTCGGACTCGCGCACGAAGGGTTTCGTACCATTATCGCAAAAAACGGCAAAAAAATCTCGTTTATTGTATGGGAGCCCCCCTCAATTTATTTTATTTTAATTTAATAATAATAATTTTTGAAGTGAATATAAAAGTAAATATTCCGTGAGTATTTCAAGCGTCTACCTGTTGCCGTTTTTAATATCGAGCAAAAAATTCCAAAAAAATCAAGTTTGTTGTATGGGAGCCCCCCTTAAATATGTATTTTCTTCTGTTTTTAGTATTTGTTGTTATAGCGGCAACAGAAATACATCATCTCTGAAAATTTCAACTGTCTAGCTATCACGGTTCACGAGATACAGCCTGGTGACAGACGGACAGACAGACAGACAGACATACAGACAGACGGATCGCGGAGTCTTAGTAATAGGGTCCCGTTTTTACCCTTTGGGTACGGAACCCTAAAAACGTATATCCTACCTAATAATAATATAATTATAGTGTAGCGTTGTGGGGATTCTCAACTGAAAATAGTCGAGTGATAAATATCACAATTAGTAAGTTCATACGGTTCATAGCCACATCACTAAAAACGCGGCACAAGTCTTATTACCAGAGACGCTAACGCTCTGGCATTTCGTTTCCTAGGGGCTCTTCGTACGGGCTGAGAGCTGGACCCCTTGCCTACTGCTGCACGCTCCTAGCTTCCTGCACATATGTATTAACTTGTCCAGCTGTTTTATTTTGCATTTACCTACTTACCTATCAGTTAGCAGCCTGCGCTGGCTATCCTGGACAGACCTAGCCGTTACAATAGCCTACCCAGCAAAATATTAAATTGAATTCAAGAGAGGTCTTGACGAGACACGTGTTTAAAATCATTTATTTGAACAAACAAATACTAATTGATTAATTTATCTGAATGCCAAAATTGCGAATCGCGAGCCTATCAATTTTTTTGATGAACCTTAGATACATATTAAATTAATTGCAAATAAATTGTAGTTCTAAAAACTAAAAAACACGCTGTAATGGTAAGGATAATGGGACAAACTGTTTAAATTATTGCATTGTCATCGGTCCTTGATAAGTGTGCAAAGTTTCAAATCAATCCAACGTTTTGAAGTGGGTGAAAATCACGTTCAAAGATTCCGTTACATTGATACATAGATACATAGATACATACATACCAAGCTAATAAAAGCGTGTTAAAATGAGGTATTTTCCTATCTATGTCATGTTTAATACTGTCAGTCAACAATAAAAAACACGTTCATTTATTTATTTACTTATCTACGTATACAACAAAAAGGAAAATAAAGATAGAAGAGCGCAAATGTACTTTTATTTTTTTATTCGTGATGGGTTTGCTCTTGGTGTCCATAACGCAAAAAATTGGTACCTACCAAAAACACCGACTTCCAAAAATAAAGTTATTTATCACTTTGTAGTTTTCTTATTTGGCAGTCGGTCGTATTTTTTTGTAAAAGGTTTTTTAAAAACCTCGCTCGCAAATCTATGTCACCTAATCCTTACAGCGATAAAACAATACACGTGCGTGATGTAACGAGACCCGTAACGGCTCACAAGCGGTTTACAGACGGTTTACAAGCGGTAGGCAAGTATATTGCCATCACCTCGGGACGCCGGGACTCGACAAAATATTTATTGGCTTTAATACAGGGCTGATAGCTGTCAGAAGTGGCATATTTCCATATTTCTGAGTAAACAGGAAGTGTCAATAGTGTCAATATTTAATTTATTACGGCAAATGGTAAAACATGTATGTGGCTGTTTCTTTGACTTCTCCTATTTCTAAACATCGTTATTTATGTCATTTCAACCGTAATATTAAATATTTACTGTTACCATTTTGGTGATACTCGTGCATAGGTAGGTACTATGTAAAAAACAGAGGTGGTCTTAGGGGCTGGCGAGAAGGTCAATTAGCCGGGGCCTCACTCTTGCAGGGGCCTCGCGCGATGGCCAAATAAAACTCACAATTGAAACATAGATTTTAGCATACAGTTGGTCGTAATATATAATAAAATAAAGTTGTTAAAGTATTTCATAGTAAAGTATTACTAATCATAAGTGCTAAATTTTGCATTTCTCGTATATAGCTATTAATTAACTTTATCACATATATTATAAAAAAGACGTTAATAAGAAGAAAATCATGCTGTGCAGTAGGAGGATACATCTGGATTTGGTTATCCAACTTGCGAACATGTATCGTCCGACTGCACAGTATGATTTTCTTCTTATTAACGTCTTTTTTCGTCTTTTCGTTCGCTTCTTAAGGTGCTATATACGCCCCAATGTTAACGCAGTACAGGCTGTGCGCCATGCTCGATGCCAAAATATAAATATTAAACCTCTTTTTGAACAGTTTTGTTTGCAAAATATTATTTGATTTACTTATTCTATGTTAGTTATGAAGGAATTGCAGCCATCAATTTTTCTGTGTAAAAATATTTTTAAACATCCAAGTCGTTTTGGAGGTGTTTCAAAAATTGCGAAAAAATATCGTGTTGAATATCGTATTTTTTTTTAACAAAACTATTAGTTACACGAAAAAACCTTGTGTTCAAAATTATGTACACGAATCAATAATACATTTTTTTTTTCAAACCTTTTAATCTAGCCGTTACTAAGGAGCACGCTTTAGAAAATTACCGCTTTAAAGCGTATGTAGGCACTTAAGCAGTCGGGTTAGTTGATTTGTTTAATCAACTTTTGTTATTTATAACTTGTTTCGAATTAAATACATTTAAACATATTAGTGTTACATATTTTTGAAATCACCTAAAAATCCTTTATTTTGATTAGGTATTAACACGATGGATGTGGAAACGAAAAAAATTGGGCCCCACAAAATGGCGCCCAAAATCCGCCATTTTTCTATTTTCTAATTTTAATGAACGCGTTTGGTCTCTAAAATGCTACATAGTAACAAACAACTTTTTAATATTTCGTTGAGATGATGACCAAACAAATATGTCAAAACCCTACAACCGGTACTCTCGTAAAATATCTTCCGATACTTGCCCCATAGCGTTCAATTACCTGAGGTATAGGTACCGCTAATACACCTTGTCAGTTGTTCAATTGTCAGGAATTTATGACGCCGTCACGAAATGGTGGGTGTCATGGCAGTCACTCGCTGTTAAAATGAGGGGAGTTGAAATTGATGGTAAGATGTAAAATTTTGATTTAGTTTCGTTTAATGTGGAAGAGAATTATACCAAGGAGTGCTGTATTTAATCACAAAGTGGGTTAATAACTCATTTCACCGTCGTTTCTATAATTCTTGAATATAAAAATAAACTATATAACAAAAAAAAAAAAAAAAATTTCGAGTAATTTTTTTTGTTAAAAATGTTTTTATTTTATTTTTTTTAGATTTGGTAGGTACCTTATTTATTACCATGAAAATACGCATAATTAAGGATAAATCAGAAACTACTTCAGATCTTAATCAAATGGGAGCATATGATAAGCACCAGCTTACAAATAAATAAAAAAAACCGGCCAAGTTCGAGTCGGACTCGTGCACGAAGGGTTCCGTACCATTATCGCAAAAAACGGCAAAAAAATCACGTTTGTTGTATGGGAGCCCCTCTTAAATATTTACTTTATTCTGTTTTTAGTATTTGTTGTTATAGCGGCAACAGAAATACATCATCTGTGAAAATTTCAACTGTCTAGCTATCACGGTTCATGAGATACAGCCTGGTGACAGACGGACAGACAGACAGACAGACGGATCGCGGAGTCTCAGTAATAGGGTCCCGTTTTTACCCTTTGGGTACGGAACCCTAAAAAATCATTAAAATCAGTTCACCTGGTAAAAGTTTTGGGGCAACACACATAAAAAAAAAAAAGCTGAATTGAGAACTCTGAAGTTGGTTAAAAAGGTATACTTGTTTACTATTTCCTTTTGATCCTATTTTGCCTACACTCTCTCACTGTTTATATCTTACGTTTCACTTTTTTAAACAATGACTGATTATTGAATCTATAATCTGTCATGAGAGCTGAAAGTACTTGGGGAAGGCCTATGCCCAGCAGTTGGACGATAAAAACAAACTCTACTTTCTACTAGACAGACATACTCCATAATCCACTAATACTGTTTTACTTACTCCATGTAAATCAATAACCTATGTATTTAAGTTTTCCCTTTCTTAATAACCTACAACCAAGTAAATATTCGTAATGTTATTTGTTACACCAATGTCAACCCCATTTCAAGTCCAGGCTATCACTGTCTATTCCAGGTTGTCTGGAAGAGATCGTAGTATGCGATAACGCCTTGTATGTAATTAAGTTTTAAGTTTCCTTTCCTTTTAAGGGTTCAGTATCTCGAAAAAACGGAACCCTTATTGGATCACTTTGTTGTTTGAAATTTATATCAAATACTCAGGTCTACTGTCCCTTAAAGCTGGGAAAAAATTAAACTTCTAAGCCATCGCAATCAAAAGATACAGCCGTTTGTGCCGCAAATTTTCGACACTCGCGAGGGAATCAAAACCTACAGGGTAATTCTCGTGAACTCAGAATCTTGAAATTTGATACGAAGCAACGTCTTAGAGCACAGATAAAGGAAAAATTGCGAAAACCGTAAATTTTTAGTTACATCATATAATAAAAATATTTTTAATAATTTTAAACTTACTATCCCTTTCCTCATGAACGCGTAGAAGTGTTAAATTGAAATTCATATCAAATACTAAGGCCTATAATACCTTCACAATACTGCTGAGGGTTCCGTACAAACTTCAGCTGAGGTTTGTACGGAACCCTCGGTGCGTGAGTCCGACTCGCACTTGGCCGGTTTTATAAACCTGGTGTACAATAAAATATCTATAAATAAATAAATAAACTACAGATCTTCAAAACTAACTTATATAAGTACAACCAAAGCAGGGATACATAAACTCACCTGACTGGAACCAAACTCTAAACTTACCGTCAACTATACCAAATTCAACTAACTTTACTACCTAATATAAATCTAAAGTTCCCCCTTAACTTTTAAGCTTCCACAAGAAGAAACCCTTTGAATAAACTTGAGTCAAAACATTTAATAGTTAATGTGTCTTCCAAGTTCGTGAGATGTGATAGGAGCAGTTTGTGGAGTTACCGGTCAACTTGGAGTTTGGCCAAGTGACAGTTTTGTTTGGAAAGCAACAAGTGGACTGAGATAACTTCTGGATGGATATTAGGGATGTTTTAAGGAATAAGAATTAGTTTACTTTTTATCAGCCTTTTAACGTTCCCACTGCTGGGACGTAGGCCTCCTCTCTGTGAGAGAGAAGGGGCCATCCACTACGCGGGCCCAATGCGGGTTGGTGGATGTCACATGTTTTTGTTCTAGGACATGCCGGTTTCCTCACGATGTTTTCCTTTACCGTTTTTAGGGCAGTGGTAATGAAATAATTTACACAAAGTAATGCGCCTGCCTGTGTTCGAACCTACGACCTGCGACACGTAAGTCGAGGAGGGGGAGGAGGTTCTCAATTCGACTGTATGTTTTTTACGCGATTCTCCGCCAACTATGAACCGATTTTGATGATTCGTAAAGTGTTTGTGTTGCTTTTCGTGTGGTCAAACTTAAATTTCGTCAAGATCTGACGAGTAGTTTTCAAGTTATCCTTAATAATGCGTATTTTCATGGTAATAATATAAGGTACCGAAACAAAAAGGTGATTCTTTTTAACAACAATAAGTAAAGCTTTTTTTTTTCTTTTTTTTTATCTTATATAGGCTCGCGCTTGACCACCATCTCACCTGATGGTAAGCGATGATGTGGTCGATTATGGAGCACGCTTGCCTAGAAGTAACCTATACACTCTTGACTTAAATACCCCTAGGTTGTAGCTATCGGGAAACACAGACTCCGGCAGGGAATTCCACTCCTTAGCTGTACGCATAACAAAAGTATTCTCAAAACGTTTAGTGCGTATGGGTGGGATGTCCACCATGTACCGGTGGCGCATCGCCGTACGTCTGGTAGTCTGATGATGAAACGGGCTGGGTGGAATTAGATTATGCAATTCCATCGCACATTCCCCGAAATGTAATCGATAAAAAACCGACAAGCTGGCAACTCGGCGACGATGTTCAAGGCTCTGAAACTACTTCCAAAACAAAACACTCCAAAGCAAAACATAACTTTCTTTTTGTCGGTGTCAAAAACGTAAATTATTAACGTAAACGTCAATTTGTATTGAAACCAAAGACCTTATACGTATTTAGTAAGAAGTATAAGGTCTTTGATTGAAACTGGTTAAGCGCCGTCAGAAATTGACTTATGAGATCGTTTACGTTAAAGTGATCGGGCATATGTAAAAACTCGGATAAAGCCCAATTTCCAGTATTTCTAGAGACTTTTTTACATAGCAAGATTTCTGCGTGACTCAGAAAGTACCGTTTTTTTTTTTTTTTTAGACCCCTAGATTGTAGCTATCGGGAAACAGACTCCGGCAGGGAATTCCACTCCTTAGCTGTACGCATAATAAAAGTGTCCCCAAAACGTTTTGTGCGTATGGGTGGGATGTCCACCATGTACCGATGACGCATCGCCGTACGTCTGGTAGTCCGATGATGGAACGGGCTGGGCGGAATCAAGTCATGCAATTCCATCGCACACTCCCCGAAATGTAATCGTTTTGGTCTCGGCTGTCAATTGACAGTCGTTGCGGATACCCAGAAGCCTGGAAATCTTACACCAGTGTTAACAAGGGTTATCGTGTTACCGAAGTATTGGGTTGTGGAGGTCAAATAGGCAGTCGCTCCATGTAAAACACTGGTACTCAGCTGAATCCGGTAAGACTGGAAGCCGACCCCAATATAGTTGGGAACAGGCTAGGAAGATTAGTTAGATCAGTTTTTCTAAAGACGTATAGGTACCTTAACAAACAATTATTATTACCACTTTATAATATTGGTTCAGATGAAAATATAAAAAAAAAATACAATAAAATACAGCCGACTTCCAAATAAATACGTGAAAAAAGATATTCATAACTTTTTTTTTTAAGCAAGCTGTTTTCGTATAATTTTCAGCAAACCCTTTCATTTGATGCCCATACCATGGCAGTGCACAAAAAATAACTAGTCCGCCATCTTGGGCCGTTCGCCATATTGGATTTAGAATGATATCACTCAGCTAACCATGCACTTTTGCACACAATTTTAGTTTAGATGAATTGTCATCTAAACTAAAATTGTGTGCATAGGTTCATCTTAATCGGTGGAGGATAACTGCTTTAAAATTCAGTTCATTCAGCTTTAAGATTTGACCCGAACACACATACATACATTGCAAGTTAAATAAAAGCTTTTAAAATGGAATTCGTTCTATTTTAGTAATTACTATTCTATTAGTCCTCATACAAGTACAGTGAGCTGTAGATTTTAACCCTTTTATCCTTTCTGAATAATTAATCAGATGCAAGCCAAGCTTTTAGTCAAATTCAGTGTGAATTGTGAGAATACCATCCCGATAGCCTTATTATTATTTTTTGTAAAAAACGACAAATAGTCGTTGCAGGTGAAGAAGTGAATTTTGCCTTGCAGCGGACTTTTTAACAAAAAATAAACCAACTTTCAAAACAAAGCATTAAAAAGCCCAAAAATAACTTTCTTTTCGGAAGTCTGTCTTTGGTTCCTCTTGTTTTTAACGTTTTTCGACACCGACTTCCGAAACGAAAAGTTTGGACATTTTAGTGCTTTTTAGGGTTCCGTACCCAAAGGGTAAAAACGGGACCCTATTACTGAGACTTCACGATCCGTCTGTCTGTCTGTCTGTCTGTCCGTCTGTCACCAGGCTGTATCTCATGAACCGTGATAGCTAGACAGTTGAAATTTTCACAGATGATGTATTTCTATTGCCGCTATAACAACAAATACTAAAAACAGAATAAAATTAATTTTTAAGGGGGGCTACCATACAACAAACGTGATTTTTTTGCCATTTTTTGCTCGATATTAATAACGGCAACAGATAGACGCTTGAAATATTCACAGAATATTTAGTTGTATATTCATTTCAAAAAATAATATTGATTAAATTAAATTAAATAAATCAAGGGGGGCTCCCAACAAACGTGATTTTTTTGCCGTTTTTTGCGATAGTGGTGCGGAACCTTTCGTGCGCGAGTCCGACTCGCACTTGGCCAGTTTTTTAGTTTACTATCACTAAAAAGTGAGCAAGTTACAGTAGTACCTATACTCAATTTACACATTCGTGCTGTTTGTCGTTCAGGAGTTCGGTTGTATGTTCCATATCTTAAAAAATTCTAAACCGATTTAGATGAAACTTGCACAATTCCCTAAATCGAGAGATACTTAATCCAATAAAAAAGAAAGTGCACGATCCGATCCCTAGTTTCGGAGAAATGCGTGGACAAACATATATACATACCCCTATGAAATTCGGCACACATGTTTAGAAGCCCACATAGAGTAACATATTATGTGAATATTGTGTAATTCCAACAATATTACATACATACGTATCGAATAGATAACCTCTTTTTTTAAGCCGGTAAAATACATATTTTAATAATTAAAGAGAAAATTGCGACTTGCTGTAACCTCAAAATTATCAAAGTATCAGATGTTTTTCGCTATTTCCAACTTGATCCCGCAGTCAAAGTTATTCATATCCATGAACATTCACCCTTGGAATATCACTAATGAGTTCAACGCCATCCCATATTCATACCTATTTCATTAGTAACACATATTTTATCTAATTGCCGAATCTAACCTTGAATCGCGCCAATTAGATCCGTATAACACCTACGCCCATTAATTCCTTTCATCTTTACAAAAAAAAAAAAACATATTTTTATTGAAACCTCCACGGTATTCACTTGCGACACATTTGTGTATAAATCCCGAATGATTGATATTGTGCGAATGATTGAAAACTCATCTGATTGACAGTTGAATCGTGACGAACCTCTGTTAATACTGATTTATGTGTTTGCATCGAAATATAATCAAGGACGCCTCGATTAAAATGAGTATATTGTATTTTGTTGTATGTTAAAAAATTAAATGTATGAATTTGTCATCGACGTTAGCTGATAGAGATACGAATTTACGTAAAGCACAAACAGCTCACAGTAGCTACATAGACATTTCTAACGGTACAATGAAATGAAAAGATAAACAAATCCAAGTGGCCACCGGCCACATCACCGGACAACAAGACGTACGGCAATGCAACACCGGTACATGGTGGACATCCCACCCATACGTACAAAGCGTTTTGCGAATACTTTCATTGTACGCACAGCTAAGGAGTGGAATTCCGTGCCGGAGTCTTTGTTTCCTGATAGCTACAACCTTGGGGTCTTCAAGTCAAGAGTGAATAGGTTACTTCTAGACAAGCGTGCTTCACCGTTGACCACATCATCGCTTACCATCCAGGCGAGATAGTGGTCAAACGCGAGCCTATCGATATATATATTAAAAAAAAACTTTATGCAATATATTAGAGGAAGGCCAAAGAAAAGATAGATGGATTGTCTGAGGAGTGATATGAAAGAAAAGGGAGTCACAGGATGGTATGGAAGAAGAAAACGTGTTGCGCCGACCCCAAGTAACATGGGGCAAGGGCAGAAGAAGATGATGATGATGTGCAAAGGCACGACCATATTTTGTTTTATATTTCTATGGCCACAACCATAGCACGTTGTATTAGTAGCGAACTTAATTACGTCTCTCAACTGTCGTTCTTTCTATCAGGTGTTTGTCTATTGTGTCGCTAATTATAACAGATGAATATAAGATCATTAAGAATCAATGTTATACTATTCTCTTCTATATATATACTAATATTTTAAAGCTGAAGAGTTTGTTTGATAGTTTGAACGCGCTAATCTCAGGAACTACTAGTCGGAATTCAAAAATTCTTTTTGTGTTTGATAGTCCATTTATCGAGGAAGGTTATAACATCACGCTACAACCAAAAGGAGCGGAGCATAAATTAAAAATGCTGCAAAAACGGTAAAAAAAAAACCTTTTTGAGAGCTTCCGTTGTGTCCGCTGCGTAAGCGGTTAAAGTTACGCAACATTCATGTATGTAGGGTAGGTAGGGTAGGGTAGGAAGGTAGCCAGTTGACGAGAGCGAAGCCGCGTGGGTCAGCTAGTTCTTTTTATATTCCTTTCATTTCTCTTTCACCTCTGACCTAGACTAGAGTCAAGAGCAAACCCATCACAAATAAAAAAAAATCAACCAGGGTTGATGCTGATGCACATATTTCTCACATCCGCTGATGCTGGTGCTGAAGCTGAATTTAAATAATTTCTTAAAAAAACAGGGAAAAGTACTGACCATTATGAATTCATATCCAAAGGTTGCATAATTTTCTTTGGATTTGAAATAAATGATTGTTTTAATAATCCTGTTTTCATCTATCGCTATTAAAATGACACTATTTTCTGGTTTCTGGTTGGTAGTGGGTTTGCGAGTATGAGATCGAGGAAAAATAAAAGACAGGTAAAAAAATATCTTTAATTTTTGTCGTGTTTTCTAAACGCCACCTGATGAATTCTCAATTAGCAAACGCAATCAGTACAATCTTTATGTTCAACGCTATCTAAACATCGAATGGAGAATTGGTTACTCTGTTATCTTACAAATAACTAACGAATGTTCAGGAATTCAGCGAACCGGTACGTTCGAGGTTCGACTCGTACGAGTGGGAACTAGTTGATATGTCGGATTAACGTTAGGACGTTGACAGGTGGATTGCTTAGCACTGAACGCTTTGAAAAACTTGGTCGAGAATTTTGGTCGATTTTTTCATTGATAGGTTTGTTCTAACTCAAGTCCAGTTATGGATTATTTAGGCTGCTATTCCACCAGAGATGTACAAAGATGCGTAGCGAAGCTATGAAAAGGTAATGATTTAGGTAATAATTATTATTTTTAATTGAATTCTTTTTTTATCTAAATTATTGTTCTGTTTTTAATTATTATTTGTATTTCAATTATTATTTTGATTTAATTAATATTCTGTTTTTAGTTATCATGATAATTATAAGCCTAATTTGAATTTTATTTTATTTGTATAATTTTTTTAATTATTTTTATATTGTTCTTATTATCTTGATTTTAATTGTAAGATTGTGAATTTATTTATTATATACTTTATACAATATATACAATTTAATATTTCTAATCTTATGCCTAATAACAAAACAAACTTACATACAAAGTGGAGAGCAAAAAGGGCTCATTGCGCATCAAAACATTCATCCACATGGATGTCAATGGAAAACGTGCCACGTTGAATGACAATGCTGATTCTCTGGCTAAAAAAAGGCCAGCCCTCTGTTCACGCGAACAGTCGAATAACCGTTTACTTATGTCACGAAATACTCGATGAGCACTCGGCATTGTACTCGTAAGATTAAGTTTGAATTCTGAAATTTCTAATTGATATTTGTGATTGATTTCTTTTTCTATAGACTGTTGGAGCGTTGTTGTCTCCTGATTGGATGGGCACACAGTTTTAGACTAATGCAGCCATTTCCGTACACACAAATTTTGTAAAATTTGATTTGTTGCAAGATATTATTGTTATAGGATACGTACCAAACTCTTTTCAGCTATGCCGCATACATGCCTTCATTGCACATGTCTCGCTTTTTGTATGCACAAATACCTAGCTCCGGAAGCCCTTTTTCACCAGAACAGTGCTAAGCCAAGCTAGGAAATGAAGTGGTCCCACAGGCGTATTTTTACTTTACGCACCGACTCACATATGTCTGCAGGCAAACAACCCGTATGAGTTGTTTACGGCGTAACTGAGTTCTTGTTTTGGGTTTGCTCGACAAGTAATATAAGTAAATGACTGTGCGACTTAGACTTCATGCCCGGTTTGTATATATATATATATATGTATATATAAACAAATTTTCTATCGAATACTTAGCTGTTTATAAGTTTCCCCCCCGGTGGGTTCCCGCTTTGTCGAGGCGGGGGGGCTCAGTAACCGTGGCTTGGTCACCCACGGTGAAGCGAAGAGGAACCCGAGGAGGGGCCGCTCGTCAGGGCTTTTGCCGATTAAGCCGACGACGTAGCGGCCAACTTGTAGGTTGCGGTGCCGCTTGGTAACAGGCGACATCGCAACTGAGGCGGGCCGCGATGTCTTGTGGAGATTCCCAGGTCCCATACGATATCGCGGCTGAGGGTTGGAGGCCGCGGCGGGAGAGGAGTGCCGGTATTGCGGTGCGCCGCTCTCCCTACCTTCCGCGGCCTAGACGGGGTCGCCACCGTCTGATGGCGGACGCGGTGGGGCCGCAGGGGAAGAGGAGTGTCGGTATAGCGTTAGCCGCTCTCCCTATCCCCTGCGGCCGCAAAATGGTAGGTGGCGGGGCCATTGACCTCGACCCGTCACAGTGGGACCAAGGGTGCCATACACGGGGTCGTCTGGCACCCATGTGCTGAATTGGTCCCTGGGGTGGTCACGGCGTACAGTGTGTTCTGGTGCGCCGGTGATGGGGGGTAATCCCCCGAGGAGGGTCCGGTGACGGACAGCCGCGGCGGGTTCGCGGTGAGTGCTAACGCGTGCCCGTGTTCCCGCCATAAGCGGCACTGGAGGACACCGTGGAGTTTTAGTGGGTTAGAGTCCCACATAACTGCACTATCTCCCCGTGGTAGTGCAGTATGCATGAGCATTTCTCCAAGCAAAAAAAAAAAGCTGTTTATAAGTTTACTTAGGTTTACATGGATACCAAAACGATTCACTTCAACTAGCTAGCTAGATTCACTAGCTACAACCTCGGGGTCTTTAAGTCAAGAGTGAATAGGTTACTTCTAGGCAAGCGTGCTTCACCGTCGACCACATCATCGCTTACCATCAGGTGAGATAGTGGTCAAGCGCGAGCCTATCTATAATAAAAAAAAAAAACTTCGCCTCATCAAGCTCTTTTTTTTTCCTTTGGTAAAGCCAAGCTAAGACCTACCTAAGTGAATATCAAATGCAAGCTTCAGCTAAGCTTAAGGGTAAACTAGTCGACGGCACGAACTATTTTGTGCGCGGGGTTAAAATGCATTTTATATCAACCGACAGCACGTGCGGAAGATATAGATGCTGTGATGAGCAGTAGGAAGCTAGTTCGCGTACGAATACACACTTTTGCAAATTTGTAGCGAAATGGATAATGATTTAGGACGAAACCGAGCGCGCGAAATTTTATAAACAGACCTTTGGCAGTCTAGATATCATGAAAAAACGACTAAATATATCTGTTCAAAATAAAATTAAACTTTCAAATATTTTCTATTTTTGCTAGATGAGAGACAAATTGATATCACTTTTTATTTTGAACGTACATCGTCAAACAGTGAAATAATCCCTAGACTATGTTTGTATGGAAGAATTTTCGACTAGTGTAACCTTAACGAGCATAGCCTTAGTTTTTCCAGAAATTAAGTATGTCATTAGAAGCGCATCCTTATTAGCATTTACCTCCTTACGAACTGAACGTGAGCTAATTACATCTCTATAAGGTAGGATAAACCCTAAGTAATGAGGTGGAACTTTAAAATAAGCTTAATACTAAGTAATACTTCGGCTGCAGTTTCATGAGGAGATGAAAGTTTGTGACTCAATTATGCTTAAGAAGAAATATGGGCAGAGAGCGCCAACTGAATTTCCTTAGTAAAAAGTCATAATTCGAGGTTTGGCTCTCGTCTCTTTCTTCCTCCAATATTGGACCAATTTAAAACGTATTCCATAAACTGGTAAAGTAAGATATATACTATATCCCTATGTTTTCGTTTTTTCATTTATATTTGTCAAATTTGTACATTAAGCCTCTGTTAACAGCGCAATTTTGAGCATTTTGTGAAGGCTCTAGTGCTTCTAAAGATAATGTATCATCAAAAAGGAAAAAATAGAGACATAGTATATATCTTTAATTTTCAGTTTACGGAATATCTTTTAAATTGTTCCAATATTGAAGGAGGAAAGAGACGAGAGCCAAACCTCGAATTATGACTTTTTACTAAGGAAATTCAGTCGGCGCTTTCTGCCCCCGTTTCCTCTTAACAAAGCTATGCATCGTTATGCAATTTGGAACCACAAAATCAGGTTAGCGAAATTGACATTTGTTATAATAATTATATTTATTAGTTAAACCCTACTCTTCCGTTTCCTATTTGTTCATATAAATTAATCCGTTGATAATGGGGAGGGTTACATGTTTGCCAAAGAGAATTGTTCATCGTTTAAGAGTATTGTTTATCGCGTTAATTTATTTTAGACTATGGACATAAAATATTTAAAGCCAGACATTTTATTTTACTAGAAATAAAGATATGGTAGGATAAAGATAAAGATAAAGATATTTTATTTTGCAAATATGGGTACAGAATAATGGTGATATAGGGAATAGGTCCAGCCATATTTTACCAATAGGCATGCAAAAATTACAAAATTATAAACTAATCTACTAAACTTAAACAGACAAAACAAAGAAAAACAAAAACCAAGCATGATTCTTATTTTTTAACATTATTAACAGCAAGTTTCAATTTTTTTTTCACTTAGGAATTCTGTTACGCTATAATATGCTTTGACTGTCAGAAAGCTTCGAAGCTTTTTTTTAAATAACGATAGCGGCGATTCTTTCCAACTTTTCGGTATTTTATTATATATGACCGGAGCCATGCAGTAAACACTTTTGCTCATTAGTGCTGTCTAGCGGACTGGTGACACAGTAGGGTATTGTCGCGTCTATTACGTGAAACTACATCGGCAAGGCGTTTAAAACGACTTGGATTCAACTTAACAAACACAGCTACTTCTAGTATGTACAAACATGGTAGTGTCAGTATTTTATACTGTTTAAAGTATGGCATGCAACTATCGGTAGTTTTAAGCTTAAACATCGAACGTATGCATCTTTTTTGAGCCTTAAAAGCTGTTTCTTTTTCGGTTGTATACCTACTGTATCTTATACCTACTGTACACCAGTGATATCCCAGTTACAGAAAATAATCCTATTGCCACTTTTGCCGATGACACTGCTATTATGGCAATAGGTAATAATCATGAAGAAGCTGTGGAAAAAGTTCAAAAAGCGGTTGATCAAATTCTAACCTGGACTAAAAAATGGCGAATTAAGCTTAACGAAAGCAAGTCGATTCACGTTGACTTCACCAATAAAAGAACACAACATTTTCCTGTATTTATTAATGGCCAACAAGTTCCATACTCTAATACAGCTAAATATCTTGGTATGAATCTTGACGCCAAGCTGCGCTGGAAAGAACACGTCAAGAAAAAGAGATCTGAGTTGAAAAAGTACTGGATACTTGGAAGACACTCCCCACTATCAGTACACAACAAAGTCCTATTATACAAACAGGTATTGATGCCAGTATGGACTTATGGTATCCAGCTCTGGGGCTGTACCAGTAAGAGCAATCGCCAGATCATCCAAAGTTTCCAAAACAAAGTACTCAGGGACATAGTTAATGCACCCTGGTACATTCGGAACTGTGACCTACATCGAGACCTAAACATGGACGTCGTGGACCGTGTAATACAAAAATACGCAGAAGCTCACGAAAATAGACTTCATCACCATGTGAATGTTGAGGCTATCCAGCTTCTTGACATTACTAATATAGTAAGAAGACTGAAACGGACGAAACCGTTCGAGTTAGTGTAGTTTTTTTTTTTTAGTGACAAATAAACAAATGTAGTGATAAGTGCTGCTTTCAAAGAACACATGAACAAAGTGTCTTCGCCTTAATAAAAACTAAGTAAGTGTTAATGGACGCATTCTTAGAATTATATTTACGTAGTAGTTTAGGTGAAATTTGTTTACTAATTAGCCAATAAGGCTAGATTGTAATTGAAATAAAGTATTCAAATTTGGTACTTTATCAGAAAAAAAAAAAAAAAAAAAAAAAAATGTTTCTTTTTCGGTTGAGTTACCCCAAAATATTATTCCATCTCGTAGGTGGGATTCTGCTATACCATAGTAGGCAGTAAGGAGTGCATTCGTGTGTATTATTGAAGATAATGTATGTAAAGCATATGCGGATTTACTTATTTTCTTACATAAAACATTAATGTGTGATTTCCAGTTTCGTTGTTTATCTATTTCGAGACCAAGGAATTTTGTAGATTCAACTTCTTCTACAACATCATTATGGTCTTACACAATCATTTGCTAATCAAATCACATTGCATTTGCCAACTAAAACTTCTGTATTGAAGAGCAATTATTGCGTAAAAATCGCTATCGTTTTCCTCTTGCAAGATACGTAGCCTGCCGGAGTTCGGATGTGTAACCGGTTGACGGCAATAGTGTTGCCCTAATACTACATAAACATAACTGTATAAATGTTGTCATGTGTTGTAATCACATTTGTATACCTCTGTCTATCCCTATGGGGAGATCTGGCGTAATGTTATGTTACAATAAATCTTCTAAAACAAAACTTTTGAATGCAGTATTTCTTCCTGTACCAAATGGAATGCTAAAGGTACTTATCTCTATGACAGAGATAACAAACGCTGTGGTTGTGTTGCAATATAAATTATGTGTAAATTATATGGGGACTAACACAATGATTATGTAAATGTTGAATGTTTTGTACTGAATTGTGTCATGTGTTAAGTTTTGATTGCAAGTGTGTATGTTATGGACCAAGGTTTAATACGGCATTATTCATAATGCCCGCAAATTTGAAAAATGCCCGATATAAGTGTGCAATATCTTAAAAATTATTGAAATAATTAAATTGACCGGGCTTTCTGAATAATGCCCATCACTTATTTATAAAAAAATAGAGAAAATTTCATGATTTTAGCGTTTATCCGTTTAGTAAACATATTCATCACATCAGTACTTATACTTCCTCTGATAATTGGTAATAAAACAAGGTAATAAGTATAAATTTCTGAACTTTAAAGGCAAAAACTCAAGTGACTAAATCGTTTCACTGAGATAATAAATTCAAAAGTTCCTAAAATAAACTAAATCAACTCGTCCTCATTAATTCCTTTTAGGGCTTACCTTACTGAGAAAACTGTGTCTGACATCACTAGATACTTAGGGCTTTTAGAAGATTGATGGTTGGGTAGTTATCTGGTTTGAAACCCATCCATCTACTAAATGTGAGATCTACCTATGTATGTTCAGCGCAGCGGTTGAGCAATAGGCTTTCGCAATACGGGTTGCGGTTTCAATTCCTGACTAGAAGTTACTGTGGCATATTGTAGTAAGGGGTCAGTAATGAGATGTTGGCACAGAAGAACGAACTCTCTATATAATTTTAACAATGAATGAAACCTTATTTCTAAGTAGAATTGAAAACAACCGATAGATAAAGGTAAAACACGTGTAACCATCACTAATACAAGAATAAAATATACTTTAACATAACCAAACTTGATTACAGATAGTTCAACTCATCTTTGCGCGCAGTGCTATGTGTGGGTGAGCATTTGTGGGTGGTTGTTTGCTCGGACGACGAGTGCCGCGTCACTGCCACACAAATGCACAATGTATAATTACAAGCGCACGCACACATGGCGTGTCTATACCAATTAACGAGGAGAGGTTCCGAGATGATAGTTCTAGGCCCGTATCCACTTCTCCCCAGCCTTTCTCTCAAATTCATGCATGGATCCGCCAAAGATCAACCGATCTGCATAACAACAGATGGTCACGGGCTACAGACTGTATACAATCGAACGGCCTTACCGAATGCAAACCCGCGATAAACCAAAAAACTTCTTAGCCTAAGTAGAAATAACCTCAGAATAATCATAGGGACAATTATGGGCAATAGCCCTCTTAATAAACATCTTTTTAACATAGGCGTCACAGCCAGCCCACTTTGCAGAGGCTGTTTTAACGCCGAGGAATCAGCCACCCACGTCATCCTGGACTACGAGGCCGTGGCTTCCCAACGTGAAGAAATCCTCGGAACGGTGAGGTCGCTCCGTGAAGCCTGTGAAGCTCCCAGGAAGTTTCTGTGCTTTTGGATGGAACTAGGCTGGCTACTTTAGCCGGAAACCCCATGGACAACAGACCAAATCGGAGACTAAGTGCGGAAAAGGGAGTCCCTCTTCTATTCTACCAATCAACGCTTGTAATCATTGGAATACTTCAAAATCGCAGCTTTCTCGATTAGTAAGTAGGTAGGCAACTTCTAGAAATTAAATAAAAAGAATAGAGGGGCAAATCCCACACTAGGAAACATTTGCATCGCACTCACAATCTTTCAAAAACCTGTCTAATTTGACATTAAGACAAGTTATGACGAAACGAAAACGTGCACGTTTTTTAATTACGTGAACAGACATGCTGGTCAATTTCGTCACCGCAAAATTGCTCAATTACACCGAATAAAGATCTAACAGAATTCTTAGATAATAATATTTGTTCAGGACCACAGTTTAAATTAGCGTCCTAAATAAAGATTCAGAATTGTTAAGAAAATGTTGGGCGCCCCTGAATCGGCGGAACATTACAATGGGACAATCTGAGGCGCAAACATTGAGATGTAGAGTGTTGACTGAGCTCTAAAAGGCAAAATGTTTTGTACCCCTGAACTGAAACCGTTTTACCTGAGCCAATATTCGTGGGATGTGTGTGGTACCCCTGAATGGAGTCGCTATACATTTTATATTATTACACATTGCTATTCCTGGGCACGTGTCGTGAAATCAGATAGGTTTAAAATAATCGTTAATTATTTGGGCATTATTATTGGATATTTATTTGTAAATAATATTTTGTTCTACTTAAGTTTGGCAATTCTTCGGGATATATCGGTAACCTTGGTTCTCTTGCGGATGTCTTCATTTCTGATTCGATCGCGCAAGGAAACTCCGAGCATAGCCCTCTCCATTGCCCTTTGGGTGACTGGTGAGGCCCATTATGAGCGACCACGTTTCGGTCCCGTATGTAATCACTGGCCTCACACTGGTCATAGACTTTCGGTAAATTGGACGAGAAGATACCGCGCATCTTCGCAGAACGGATGGCCATTTCGCACATTTAGGGTTCAGGGGAACCCTAAATGTGCGAAGTCCGACTTGCACTTGACCGATTTTTTTTAAATGTTGTAAGCGCGGAGCATAGTTTAGTAGGCTTCGATCTACTTCGATTTTCGATTACTCAGGATACCACACAATTTTTATGTAATGATAAAGTGGCAACCCTCTAAATGTCAGTTTATTCTGCCAAATAAAAAATCTGAGTATACACACATTTGACATTTATGATAGACGTCATAAAAACTACTAAAAACCTCAATTAATATTCTAAAATCCACATTGCTATAATCAAACCCACGATCTAGGTGGCAGAAATGGATTGAAAGTCTCCTTAATAACCGGCCAAGTGCGTTTCGGATTCCGCACATTTAAGACACCGTACCAAAGAAAAATCAGATTTATCAATATATTGGCTTTGTTAGTAAAATATACGTAATAATAAACATTGTCACCGAATTTCAAGTTAAAAAAATCTTCGGTACAAAATTGAGTGACAGACGACAGGCAGACGGACAGACAGATAGACGGACACGTGTGTAACAGCAATAGGGCTCCGTTTGGACTCTTCGGATACGGAACCCTAAAATTCATCAAATATAAATTCAGAAAATACAATGCACTGAGACATAGATTCAAGGATCTAGTGATGAGTTTACCAAAGATTTATGTGTCAAATCAAAGTCAAAACAGTAAATATGACCTACATAACATTAAACCTGTTTAACCTAAAAGGCTAGGTAGAGCCTTATCTATAAGAACCCACATATTACCAGTTTTGTTTAAGTCTCACCAAGAGAGGGCGAGAATGGTGCCAACAAAAATTTATTTGTTGTAGAAATAGTGATTTACTATTTTGACATTTAATAATTGTTACCTAACTATGACCATTATTTAATTTATTTGTTTTAGAAATTGTGATTTACTATTTTGTTCTTATTTAATCTAATAATTTATCCAATGACTTTTATTACTAAAATTTAAATATTTGTACGCCACTAAGGCCAAACATGACTGATCTTAATCTATTATGTAATTTAATAACTTGCATGCTCTGTATGTGTACTCATGTTTCCACAAATAAATAATCTTGAATCTTGAATCTTGAATCTTGAACAACTGATCACAAAAAAATTGGCAGTCATGGGGACTTCCGATAGAAGTGACAACAATCCCACCGCACTGTTCCCAAACTACTGCAACTCCTGAAAGCCAGAATCAACAGTGGCGCCCACCAGAAAAGCGCCGAGGCAATGAAGCTCGACGAACACCCGCAGAATTAATTTAACTGTCCCACCCATACGCACCAAACGTTTTGGGAATACTTTCATTATGCGTACAGCTAAGGAGTGGAATTCCCTGCCGGAGTCTGTATTTCCTGATAGCTACAACCTGGGAGTCTTTAAGTCAAGAGTGAATAAGTTTCTTCTAGGTAAGCGTGCTACATCGTCGACCACATCATCGCTTACCATCAGGTGAGATAGTGGTCAAGCGCGAGCCTATCAATTATAAAAAAAAGACTGTCTTGGTACCCGCAACGAAATTAATAAGAAAAGAATAACAGAGGAGTAGGCAAAATACAAATTTCCATTTCCCTCCATATCAATAGAAGTGACAACTTAAAATTTTGGAATAACTGTTTCCGACACACATAGCATGTCGATGACGCTGTCTCTTTAGCGTGTCGTTGACGCGAACCCATAAGTTTTGCCCCTAACAAAAAATCGCTCAACGCAGCTTTAATCTAACAGTACATACATTTAAGAAATCTGTAGTCGATTCTGTCTTAGATTTGTAAATTATTAAGTGATGTATTTTTTTTCTCATCTTTTTATATCTCATAAATTTCGTTTTTATAAAGAATTCATTCAATCAATCAATCATTGAATCATTCACTCAAGTATTCTGTTTTCATTTTTATCTCACGTAGCATTAACAATCAACAAATTTGTATTTAGTGAACAATGTTGCTAGTAGGGTAGATTGGTAGGTAGGTAGCCAGTTGACGGGAACAAAGCCGCGGGGGTCAGCTAGTTTAGATATAAATTTACCACAGAGGTTTAATGTCTCCCATTAAGTTTAATATGAAATGTATGCAGTAGATCAAAAAGATACTGGCTGAAAATAAAAATCAGCTGTATAAAAGCAATTAGGTGAAAAAAAATGTTCCGCGTTTTGTACCATTGTAAAACTTTGATTAGTACTTCATATTTAGCAAGAAAAGTATAACACTCATGCATCAATAACTCACTTTGAGCTCGATGCAACTATCTACTATAATTGTACTCCTGTTTATGATGTACAAAACAATAGAAAACTGGAATGCAACAATCTCATTAAGCGGGGTACTCATGTAACCCACTCTCGCACAATTATTCTGTTTACAACTTTTTTCGCGGTTCACTTTTTATTGTTCGCGGTGTTAAGCTCAGCATTTAATAGCATGATTAACCCCGCAATGAAGCTTGACATTTGAAATGCTTACTACTTGGTAACTCGGGTGGTTAACATTTTAACGTAGCTGCTAGCGGTGTAACAGATTGTGTGTCGAGTAATGCCGACTCACGTTCTAGCAAAACCGAAACCCATATTACGAATATTAGTACCAGGGCGACCGAGCTCTGCAAAATAGAGAAAACGATGTCTTCTAAAAATGAAAACTAGCTTTTTGGGGTTCCTTACCCAAAGGGTAAAAACGGGACCCTATTACTAAGACTTCACGATCCGTCTGTCTGTCTGTCCGTCTGTCACCAGGCTGTATCTCATGAACCGTGATAGCTAGACTGTTGAAATTTTCACAGCTGATGTATTTCTATTGCCGCTGTAACAACAAATACTAAAAACAAAATAAAATTAATGTTTAAGGTGGGCTCCCATACAACAAACGTGATTTTTTTGCCGTTTTTTGCCCGATATTAATAACGGCAACAGTTCACTTCAAAAATAATAATAATTTAATTAAAATTAAATAAATTATACAACAAACGTGATTTTTTTGCCGTTTTTGCGACAATGGTACGGAACCCTTTGTGCGCGAGTCCGACTCGCACTTGGCCAGTTTTTTTAATTTAATATAGGCTCGCGCTTGACCACTATCTCACCTGATGGTAAGCGATGATGTGGTCGATGATGGAGCACGCTTGCCTAGAAGTAACCTATTCACTCTTGACTTAAAGACTCCTAGATTGTAGCTATCAGGAAACACAGACTCCGGCAGGGAATTCCACTCCTTAGCTGTACGCATAATAAAAGTATTCTCAAAACGTTTAGTGCGTATGGGTGGGATGTCCACCGTGTACCGATGGCGCATCGCCGTACTTCTGGTAGTCCGATGATGAAACGGGCTGGGCGGAATTAGATCATGCAATTCCATCACACACTCCCCGAAATGTAGTCGATAAAAAACCGACAAGCTAGATCGATTTATCACCCCGAAAGGCCCTGCATACTAAATTTCATGAAAATCGTTGGTGCCGTTTCCGAGATTCAGATTATATTTATACAAGAATTGCTTGTTTAAAGGTATAAGATAGATAAATGTGAAAGTTTGGATGGATGTGTGTGTGAAAGTGTTTGTTACTCAATCACACCAGAACGGCTGAACGGATCCGGATGAAATTGGCACAGAGATAGATTGTAGTCTGAATTAGCACATAGGCTACTTTTCATCCCGGTATAATGTTCCCTTGAGATTAGAAAACTCTTTTCACGCGAGCGAAGCCGCTGGCAGAAGCTAGTTAGGGTTCCGTACCCAAAGGGTAAAAACGGGACCCTATATATATACTAAGACTCCACGATCCGTTTGTCTGTCCGTCTGTCACCAGGCTATATCTCATGAACCGTGATAGCTAGACAGTTGAAATTTTCACAGATGATGCATTTATGTTGCCGCTATAACAACAAATACTAAAAACAGAATAAAATAAATATTTAATTTGGGCTCCCTTACAACAAACGTGATTTTTTTGCCGTTTTTTGCGATAATGGTACGGAACCCTTCGTGCGCGAGTCCGACTCGCACTTGGCCGGTATTTTTGTACAACTTAAAAAAGCTTTGCCCTCCTAAAACTCGAGCCTAAGATATCGCTTAACCAATAACCATTAGCGGGAAATAAATTAAAAAACCATTATATTTGAATGCAATGCCTAAAAATTTTTTCAACCCACCATAGCCGGTTTGCAAAGGGGAATGCCCATTTTGTAAGGGAACTTGGGCCCCTTTGAAAAAATGGTTGTATTTTGATGCATTTGGTTGTATATTGTAGAAAAAACACGTTATATTCATAATTAGAAAACATTTTTTATTTATTTTGTGGGGTTTACGAGAAATAACGATGTTTCTGTTCTTGAAATGAACCCTTATTACGATGCAATAAGGTGCATACAAATGTCCAAGTGAATAAACCTGATCTGTTGTTATCTGTACATAAAGAGTAAAGGACACGGATGGAAAAAAACACAAAATATAAATCCTATTTTTGGATAATATTGAAATCGCACACACGATACCTCATAAGGGGCCTGTGTATGGGCAATCTCCTTTGCCTCATTCATTTTGAGACATTTTTCTATCCCGAAACTAGGCAAAATTCACTGACTTGCCTCAACAATTTAATATTGTAACTGATTATGAATTAATGAATGCGTATGGAACAGCTTAATACTATCTACTCAATATATTATTGCGTGTTTTATTGTTTATTGGGCTAAAGTTATTTCGAAATATTTTTGTTTTGGGTCACGATAATTACGACAATTTTAATAAATATCGGCCATTGCTTGCATGAATAAAGAAAAATAGATTGATATCACACCCACACATTCACCGAACTTATTAGGTACCTATTACCATGATAATAGTCCAATCTTTATAAAAAACAGGACTTTTTTTCCCTCCAAAAGTAAGCAATTATGGCCACCTACTTTTTCTTAAAACTTGTGGGTTGCTAAGTCACGTAATTAGCTTGTATTAATAAATATGAATTAGGTCATAATTAACATTAAAATCATGATTATTTTATGTATGAAGCAACTTACGACACGTTTTCTTAGTCTAGGTGTCTCAAAAGGTGTCCAAATATATTTACTTATTAGTTAACAAATAAGTTATTAACATCTTAATAATCTTTACCTCTAATATATATCATTATCTTGATGTTATAGTAGTTCTGGAATGATTCAGATATTTTTTGAAACATTTAATTTTTCATGTCAAAAAGTTCATAGAAAAAGAACACAAACTATTTACCAATTATCCGGGCACCTTTTCATTATTTTTTTGCTGAAAACCTTTACTCGCGACTTTAACTGAAACTTCAAAATACTAACGTCGTGTTGGTCCAGTAGCTAAGGCTTCGCCTCTCGTGCTTGAGGTCGTGGGTTCAAATCCAGGCAAGTACCAATGTGACTTTTTCAAATTCATATGTATTTTCTAATTTATCAGCCGATAATTATCCGAAATTGTGTCTCCATCCGCGAGTGGTATTGTGCGCCGCCTGTGCCTTTGTTTTTGTGTATATTTCGCACGCAGCGAGGGTGTAAACCGCATGAAACAAGGGTAAGTGCATAGTTGTAAGTATCCCTTTCCATTGGCCAAATGTTTAATACAGGCCTTCGGATCACAAAGCCAAGAGGCGAACACTGGGGCCCATATTTATTTATTTATTTAAAACTTCATGCAGCATACAAATACATAGGCGGACTTAATGCCTGAGGCATTCTCTACCAGTCAACCGAGGGTGGTGAAGAGATAACATGGCAGGTGCATAAAAATTTAAAAATTAGTTGCAGTGCTGCGACTCTTGGATCCTATCAGGTCTATACCCGCGAAACTGCAATACGCAGTAGCGATCAGCTAGGGGTCTGTTCTATGAGATACTGGTTCCTGTCTGACATTTGGAAAGGGATACTCACAACTATGCACTTACCCTTGTCCTCGTGGTGGCCACCAATCAATCCTGGGGTCATTCAATCCGTGCGTTGTCGAGGGTTATCGTGGGAAGATATATCTATATAATACTAGGGAAGAAGGGTTAACCGACGTTTTCTGGACTGGGAGCTCCGGCTGCCACCAAACACGTTGTAGTCACAAAATATATATACCTCGCTCCGCGCGAAATATACACAAAAACAAAGCCACAGGCGGCGCACAATACCACTCGCGGATGGAGACACAAATTTGGATAATTATCGGCTTCTTACAAAACAGGCAACGGTGAAAGAAAACATCGTGACGAAACTTGGTCTTATACAGGGTGTTTGGAAGGGAGCTGTACATACGCCTAGGGTAGAAACTAGGGATAGTCTGCTACCTACCCCCGCCCATTATATTGACCTTGGCCTCAAGGTTTTTTTTTTAATTTATTTTTATTTTTTATTTGACTTTTTTGTGATTTTTTGACTAAAACTACCTGTAGCTCAAAATCTATCCATGGGACCGGTCGGCTAATGGTCTTGTTTTAATCGTTAGAGTCTTAGGGTCCTGCAAAAAATTATTTTACACCAGAAAATTGTGGAGAAGAAAAGTTATGGGGCCTGAAGTACCATAGTAAGGTAAAGAAATAATTTTTTTCTTTAAAACTAAAAGTGATAATTACACTTTTAGCATATCGTTAGAAAGGGCATGGACTGAGGATGTTTTAAAAAAATCAGAAGAACTCCAACCCTGTTAGTTTTTTTTTAAACCCCATAGAAAGTTGCCCTTAAAATTATTTCTTTACCTTACTACGGTACTTCAGGCCCCATAACTTTTCTTCTCCACAATTTTCTGGTGTAAAATAATTTTTTGCAGGACCCTAAGACTCTAACGATTAAAACAAGACCATTAGCCGACCGGTCCCATGGATAGATTTTGAGCTACAGGTAGTTTTAGTCAAAAAATCACAAAAAAGTCAAATAAAAAATAAAAATAAATTAAAAAAAAACCTTGAGGCCAAGGTCAATATAATGGGCGGGGGTAGGTAGCAGACTATCCCTAGTTTCTACCCTAGGCGTATGTACAGCTCCCTTCCAAACACCCTGTATAGTTAATTTAAGTCTAAAATAGGCCTGTGGGGTTCCCTGAGGCTGCTTAATTAACTTTGACACTAGAGGTGGCCACATCCTCACACGAAAAGAAAGTAGCCAAATCGGTAAGCCGTTCTTAATAGCCATTTAATCTTTATTTAAATAGTTAAATGATCACGTAAGCCAAACCCAATAATTGAAGATTTATACTGTCTGTTGCAAAGCGCTCAATTAACACATTGTCATCATACACGCAATATAACAATTTCATTTTAAATGACCAATGTACAGCTCATAACCTAACCTATTCCCCTGCGGTCCGCCAGACCCCAATCTACTGAACATTATCAAACCTTCTAAATAAGAAAGTGCCAACACACACTTTTAATCCTAAAAGCTTACAAACTAATCCACTGACCATTGGTCCATTTTGTGCACAAATCGGTTTATATTCCAGAGGTTGGACGCTGGTATCTATTAGTCCCCAGTCCCCGGGGGACGCAGCGACCCCCATGTTACCTGTCAGATATTATTATATTTTTACTTACTTTTCATCGGCATTTTAGGGTTGTGTGCCGAAAGGTTGGCAGTGGAGAGTTCAGCCGTCTGATTTTTAAAGGTAGCTTTAGTTTGTGGAAACTATTATACAATGTTACTGGAAAGCCCAAAGTACATTACAATTATGATTTTAATGTACTTCGGGCTTTTACAGTAACTTATATATTTACTATATATATAATAAAATTATAAAGAGGAAAGATTGTTTTGTTTGTTTGTTTGTACCGAATAGGCTCCGAAACTACTGTACCTATTTAAAAAAATCTTTCGCCAATAGAAAGCTACATTATTCCTGAGTGACAGGCTATTTTTTTAACCCGAAAATGCGTCCTGTGGGGTGGTCCACGGGAACGAAGCCGCGGGGAACAGCTAGTATACTATGCGTTTACAGAGATTGATGATTATGAAATGAAAATTATGAATATAATTATTTTTATACCACATAATTAAAAAAAAAGGAAGTTCTTAATGCAACCTGCCCCCGTACCCTGACGTGTCAAAACTATCATAGTTCGACTGTAAAAAACAGACAGATGTATACAAGTCATATACATCTGTCCCACGCACACTCAAAATAACCTTGCTCTTAGAGCTTATGGTCACCCCCCTGTACGTTTTTTACCCGGCTGCAAGGAAAGGGTGTAAATATTATGTGATGTTTGTAATATTCTTTATTACCTCATATCTTTCAAACCACTTGACGGATATTTATAATTAAGACATCGTTAGAAAGGTTTTGACCGCCCAAGTGTTCTTAAATAAGTGCCTTTACAAAAAGGAACATGGCGGATTTTGGGCACCATATTGCGGGACTGCTATTGTTTTTTTCTTCCAATCCCGAGTGGGGTATCAAAATGAAGGGTTTTTAGACGTGATTATAAAAATATACCACTTACATTTTAAGTCTTTCGAAAAAAAAAGTCCTTATTAATAAACTTTTTTTATTGTTTATGAAGTAAATAAAGTAGATAACATCAAAAACCCCGACTGCAAAGATGTAAACAAGAAGAAAATCATGCTGTGCAGTCGGCGGATGTTAATAGTATTGGTCAGCCAGCTCGCGAATATGTATACTCCGACTGCACAACATGATTTTCTTCTTGTTTACATCTTTGCAGTCGGGTTTCTATGTAAGAATATTATCTAGCGAAATGTAGGTGTAGATACTACCAACTCTATCTAACCTTTCCAGCATTACAGGCGTGATGTTGAGGAACTCGTGGCTAAATAATAACAGCCGCACGGGTCGATCATCAAGGTTAAGCAACACTTGACGAGGTCGGTCCGTGGATGGGTGACCATTTCAACATACCGAGTTTCCTCAGTGCCTCGGAAAGCACGTTAAGCTGTTGGTCCCGGCTGTCATTTGAAGATCTTTGACAGTCGTTACGGGTAGTCAGATGCTTGAGATCTGACACCAGTCTAGCCAAGAGGTATCGTGTTACCCAGTTACTGGGTTGTGGAGGTCAGATTGGCAGTCGCTCCATGTAAAACACTGGTACTTAGCTGAATCCAGTAAGACTGCCGACCCCAATATAGTTGGGAAAAGGCTAGGCAGATGATGAGGCGTGATGTTAAGTTATGTGATGTATTTCCTCCAGCGTTATCTGCACTAAATTCGATCCGATTCCGAATGTATTGTTACGGTCTATCTAATAGAGAACGAACGAGAAAGAACCTCGAATAAATAAAAATTTCTTGGTTGCATAGCTTTTATTACCAGCTTTAAAAAAACCAGCCAAGTGCGAGCCGGACTCGCGCACGAACGGTTCCGTACCATTATCGCAAAAAACGGCAACAAAATCACATTTGTTGTATGAAACCCCACTTAAATATTAATTTTATTCTGTGTTTAGTATTTGTTGTTATAGCGGCAACAGAAATACATCATCTGTGAACTTTCAACTGTCTAGTTATCACGGTTCATGAGATACAGCCTGGTGACAGACGGACAGACAGACAAACGGACAGAAGGATCGCGAGATCGCGGAGTCTTAGTAATATGGTCCCGTTTTTAGCCTTTGGGTACGGAACCCTAAAAAAAAATGAGGTAATCATCGTAATCAATATTCACATAAATGTTACCATATATGGGCTTCTAAAAATGTGTGCCAAATTTCATAAGTATGTATATATGTTTGTCCACGCATTTCTGCGAAACTACTTATAAGATCATGATCATTTTATTACAGGTTTTATTGGATTAAGTATCTCTCAACTTAGGGAATAGTACAAGTTTCATCAAAATCGATTCAGTAGTTTTCAAGATATGGAACATACAACCGAACTGTTTAGCTACAAACGGCACGAATGTTAAAATTGAGTTATTACGGGAATTAATATAGTAGGTACCTAAAGGGTTAACAACCCTTTAGGTACCTACTATAGATTTTGCTCACTTTTTAACCGACTTTCGAAAAAGGAAGAGGTTCTATGTTCGACTTCTTGTATGTTTTTTTTTGTATGTTCACCGATATCTCCGTCAATTGTGGACCGATTTTTAGAATTCTTTTATTGTTTGAAAGAGTATGTTCCGAAATTGGTCCCATTTTAATTTGGTGAAGATCTGATGAAGAACTTCGAAGATATACAACAGAACTCTTCAATAAATAACGGCAAATGTTTAGGGACTGCTGCAATTGCATGTCTGTTTATTGTTTACACCATTTCATAACATAACATCACGCCAGTACGCTCTTACGGGGTAAGCAGATTACTCATTTGATCGGTTTTGTTCAAGTTTTATTTATTCGGGTAATCTATTCTGGCGTTATAAGAAACTTACTAAACAACTTGCGTATTAGGTAGGTACAACTAAAAAGTGAAAAATAAAAAATCTTTTTTACAAAAAAATACTACCGACTTCCAAATAAGAAAACTACAAAGTGAAAAATAACTTTATTTTTGGAAGTCGGTGTCTGTCCATAACGTAAAAAAATGGTATCTACGAAAGACACCGACTTCCAAAAATAAAGTTATTTTTCACTTTGTAGTTTTCTTATTTGGAAGTTGGTAGTATTTTTTTGTAAAAAAGATTTTTTAGTAATAGTGTACTAACATTTAAAAGAGAGAAATAAAGTTATTTTCACAAAAGTAAACAGATTTCAAAAGCAAAACACTAAACACTCCGCTGTGCAGTCGGAGGATATTTATAGTTTTGGTCAGCCAGCTGGCGAATCTGTATCATCCCACTGCACAACATGATTTTCTTTTTGTACGTCTTTGCAGTCGGGTTTTTTGAAATTATTAACTTTTTTTATTTACAACTTTTTAGTTACATTTTTTTTTCTCGAATGTGTTTTAAAAACATACAAGTGGTATATATTTTTGCAATCATCTCTAAAAACCCTTCATTTTGATACCCCACTCGATGGGTTTCAAAGAAAAAAAAATTGCAACACCTACAATAAGGCGCCCAAAATCCGCCATGTTTCTTTTTTTTAAGGGCTCTTCTTGTCTAAGAACACTTGGGCGGCAAATACCGAACTAACGATGAATCCGTCTAGTGGTTTAAAAGATACGAGGTAATAAAGAATATTACATACATACAAACATACATGCTTACATACAAGATATGCGCGAAAAACATAACCCTTTCCTTACAGCCGGGTAAAAAGTGCAAATATAACTTTCGTTTCGGAATGCAGTGTCGTAAGTACCAAAGACTCGCAAGAAAAGTTCACCCAAACTCTAACAGCCCAACGCATCAAACAAATACATATACGTCCAACAATCAATCGTTACATAGGTCAGTTACTACCATCCTCAACTCGGCACATCAAATTACATAACCAAAAAAACTCCTGTCACCTCCATTCCAAGACAGCGGGATGCCCTATCCTTTCCCTCACACCGGGATAACGTCAATCAGCTGTGAGCCCATATTTAGAGCGTTAAGCTACGGTCACACACAGCAAATACTCGCTGCGAATAATACTCGCAGCGACAATCGCTGCCTGTCACACACAGCGAGTTCGACACGAGAATTTCGACAGGAGCACGGGCGTGTAGTCTGGAGTGGCACGTTGAGTCTTGAGTGGAATGGCTACTCTCAGCGAGTATTGTCACAAACAGCAAAAACTCGCGGCGAGTCGCATTCGCAGCGAATAAAGTTAAACATGCTCAAATGTTTCGTGGGTAAAAAATTATTATTTTATTTAGTCCATTAAAGGGATTATCAAATAATATAGGACACGTATTTTTTGCTTTACCAAATCAATAAAAAACTACAAAGATAAAGCGCATCAAAGCTCAGGAGTGGGGGCTTGTGACGTCACTTTTCAGAATAAAGTGTACTAGCGGCGTGACGTCACACGTCATTTCAACGCTTTGTATTGTGTCGTCACTTTATGTTTACGTATCATAAGAAAAAATACGTGTCCAATATTTTTTGTTAATCTATCTGACGGACAAAAATAGTAGTTTATGCAATGGTCATATAATAGGGGTTATTAAAACACGAGCGTGGGTTTATCCCGAGCAATTTGAGCCTAATTATATGCCGTTGCATACACTACTTTATCTTCACTCTTAAATTTGAAATAAAACAAAAGTGGAAACGGAAAAATATGTGGTATATCGGACAATTTAGATTATCATTGCGCATGACAGCGCGCCGACCGCCTTCATAGACATTACACTACTTTTCGACAGTAAGCCACGGAGCCCATAAACCCAAAAAAAATAAAAGTAAAAGTGTGCTATAAAAAATAAAAAGTTATTTTATAATTCAGTTGTTTGAAAATCGAAGGAAAATGTTGCACTGTAATGGGTTTCTTTTTTAAATTTTACCTACCCCCGAATATAAAGTACATATTTATACAATAATTTTTGAATTCATATTTGGAACATTACGTTGTGAGTGTAGATAAACTAATTTTCAGCCCTACTATCCCAACTCGCGGCGAATGAATCTATTCGCAGCAAATAATCACACAGCAAGTGCCTTATCACAGCGAGTATTCGCTTTGTGTGACCACAGCTTTATCTCAGAGAGACCAAATTAGAAGTATAGGTACGTCAAACCATACCACCTGTGGTGACGTGTATCGTTTATCTTTAAAATTAGGTTAGATTGTCCTGCTTACTTACGACGTAAAGCATTTACGTCAGTGGTTTTGTTAGAGAGTTTTTCCGAGGGTAAGTCGTCATGAATAGATAGATAGATAAATCATGTATTTAGTGCACACAAAAGACACAACACAACACACAAAATCTTAATTAAATTATTACAGTTTTCATGTAGGTATGTTTAAAAACAAAGTGCCAACATAAAAAGAAAAAGGAAACCGAAACAAAAGTAAAAGTGACACCAGTAACATTAATTTTGACAATCAAAACAATCAAAACACAGTGCGGTGTGCGTCTCAAGGTTGCACCAAATGGGAGTCCAGGTCAGCACGTGTCAGGTGTGTCGTGTTCGGGAAGGGCGGAGGGTTATATCGGAATCATATAGACTAAAACACGGTGGAATAATAATCTGATTGCATACGTTTTTAATATTTTAAATCTTTTTGAAAATATGCTACGATTATGGGTATTTTACTTTTGGGAATGAAGTTGTGATCACAATTTTGATGCAATTTTCAACCGTCCGTCACTCTGCCAGACACCAGGCTGTATCTCATGAACCATGTTAGCTAGACAGTTTAAATATTCATAGATGATGTATTTCTATTGCCGCTATAACAATAAATACAAAAAAACAGAATAAAATCAATATTTAAGGTTACACTAGTCGAAAATTCTTCCATACAAACGTAGTCTAGGGATTATTCCACTGTTTGACGATGTACGTTCAAAATATAAAGTGATATCAATTTGTCTCAACATTATCTAGCCCTGTATGGAAGCAAAAAAGTAAAAAAAGAAAATATTTGAAAGTTATGAGCGTCGAAAGTTCAACATTTCGACACTAATATTAACGAATTTTTGGGCGCATATAAATACCATAAGAAGACGGAAGTTTGCAAAACGGCCTCCATACAGGGATAGATTATTAGTTCAACAATGCATATCATTTTATTTTGAACAGATAGATTTAGTATTTTTTTCGTGATATCTAGACAGCCAAAGGTCTGTTTATAAAATTTCGTGCGCTCGGTTTCGTCCTAAATCATTATCCATTTCGCTACAAATTTGCAAAATTGTGTATTCGTACGCGAACTAGCTTCCTACTGCTCATCATATCATCTATCTCTTCTGCACGTGTTGTCGGTTGAAATAAAATGCATTTTAACCCCGCGCACAAAATAGTTCGTACCGTCGACTAGTGTACTCTTAAGTGGGGCTCTCATACAACAAACGTGACTTTTTTGCCGTTTTTTGCGATAATGGTACGGAACCCTTCGTGAGTGAGTCCGACTCGCACTTGGCCGGTTTTTACTAGGTGCCAACACATTTGGCAAACGTTCTCATGTACCCACAGAGAGACAGAAAATATAATTATCAGATAAACCTAATTTTTCAACGTCAGAACCGAACCCGTATTCCGTACCTACCCTCACACTTAAATACCACACAACCCATAGCAACAGTCTATTCCTGCCCACGTCATTTTAATTAATCTATATATATATAAATCAATGCCACTTTTATAACTCAAGAACGGGCTCACCTATCCAAACCAAATGTTTAGGCTTTGTTCAGACTATTTAGTAGATGGTTTATGTGAAGTTTTTTTTTTTTTTTAGTTTCGGTAGGGTAGGGTAGTTAGGGTAGGTAGGTAGGGTAGGATAGGCATGGTTGGGTAGGTAGGGTAATGTAGGTAAGGTAGGGTAGATAGGTAGGGTAGGTAGAGTAGGGTAGATGAATGTTTTGATGAGTGTTTTTATGGCAAAACAAAGTTTGCCGGTTCAGCTAGTAAGTACATATATAGATAATGCCGCCGGCGGTCATTGTCTGCCTCAAAATAAGTCGAATGTAATTTTAGCCTGATATCAACGAAGGGGCAAAGGGTATCTCGTATGGATCACTTGATTTGTGGGGTTTCTGCTAAAGTCGGGAGCCATGAAAATCTGTTAAGGCCAACGTCGCATGAACAACTGTATTTCTTGTAATTTTATTTAAGTTTTATTTCATGCTGCGAGCTTTTATTTCAAGACGTACGGCGATGCGCCATCGGTACATGGTGGACATCCCACCCATACGCACTAAACGTTTTAGAAATACTTTCATAATGTGCAGCTAAGGAGTGGAATTCCTTGCCGGAGTCTGTTTTTCCCGATAGCTACAACCTGGGAGTCTTTAAGTCAAGAGTGAATAGGTTACTTCTAGGCAAGCGTGCTACATCGTCGATCACATCATAGCTTACCATCAGGTGAGATAATGGTCAAGCGCAAGCCTATCTACGATTAAAAAAAATGCTTTTAAACAATATAAATTTTAGTAGACACTCTACGATCGACAATCTAACAAAAAAACTAAAACCCGACTACTGAAAAATCCCGCTCGAAAAAGTATGAGACAAGAAAGTATACTCATCTGAAATTTTTGTGTAATTTGTCAAATTATCGTGTAGTAGTTGTTTAGAATATTATGTAGTAGTTTAAAATTTATGATGGAACAGATGAACATACATAAATTTTACCTTTTTCTTCACCTTATTTTTTCGTCGTAGTTGGTTAAAAACAAAATAACACCGATATCTTGCGAACAAACCCCGATTCAAAGTGTAAAATGCTCATAACTTTTTAACGTCTGAACCGATTTTCACCAAACATAGCTAAAAATACTCTCAATAAAAACACCTTCAAAACATAAAATATCTGTTCATCAGTTTTTTGATGCCACAGACAAACACACACACAGATACACACGTCAAACTTTGGACACCACGGGGATTAAAATTAAATATAGTGGGTTGCAACTCTAATAAAAAAAAACTGTAATTGCTCGTAAAAAAGAACTGATTCTATAAACCATCCGTTACACTACATACATGAGCGCACATATTAAAGCATAGGTATACCTAATAGCTAACTTGGACGTTATACAGCAAAAACCCACAAAAGAGAACATATATTTTTATTTTTCCGGAGTAAAAACATCAAAGCGTTTCTCACTACAAAAACTATTTGTGTAATAAGCCATAAGCTGTTGAAAATTCATACAACCAATAATAATAATACCACCGCAGTATCTCTAGGTTGACGTCGTGGTGGGGCTTGCGCGCCTCAATGATCCCTAAGTCTGTGCCGGTAGATTCTACTTTGTCGCTACATGATGTCGTTGATTGTGAATTCCCTCTCACAGAGAGGAGGCCTGTGTCCCAGCAGTGAGGGGCCAGACTAAGAGAGATACAATCCGCAGGGTAGCTTTGTGGCGTGCTGGTGGGATTTGCCGACTCCACGGACCTGATCTCCAGGGAGATGTCTTGTCCCTCATCTCCGGCTTGCCTTTATTTGCCGGTCGGAGTAAACACTGAAGAGGAACAGAGCTCCCACCTCTCGACCGGAGAGTGAGCAGTTGAAGGATGAACGGCTTAACGTGCGAGGCACGGGTCTTCACACCGCCAACTTCCAAACTCCGGGCTGCCACTGAGATATTCCTAACGTATAAGCCCAATATCACCTTACCCGACTTTGGAATCAAACCCGGACCTCACGCTCAGCAGCGGCACTTGCGACTGTGACACGAACGAGGCAGTTTATAAACTTGAAATTCAACCAATAATATCAACCAAGGGATTTTCCTGATGGCACGACGCAATGTAAATTGCGTCGATAGGCGATATCGTACAAGTATTTTCTAAGAAAATTTCAAGTGAAAATCTGTCGAATTGCATCGCGTTGCGTCCATGTGCACTTGCAATTTCGCTTAGTAATAATCGCTTATCAAATCACACACACATCACATCATCAGCCTATTAATGTTCCCACTGCTGGGACACAGGCATCCTCTGTGTGAGAGGGAATGGGCCGTAATTCACCACGCGGGCCCAGTGCGGGTTGGTAGATGTCACATTTTTTCCGAATTTTTGGTTCTAAGACATGCCGTTTTCCTCACGATGTTTTCCTTCACCGTTTTCGTTTTTCGCTTATCAATGTGATATAAATGGAGAAGACATCAAGAAGGTCGATAACGAGTGTTTAACAGTTTTCGTTCCGGAAATTAGTCTTCTATATCTATACTAATACTTAATCTATACTAATATTATAAAGAGGAAAGATTTGTATCTTTTTATTTTTGTATGTAACGAATAGACTTATAAACTACTGGACCGATTTCAAAAATTCTTTCATCGTTGGGAAGCTACACTATCCCCGGGTGACATAGGCTACTTTTTATCCCTGTATTTCCATGGCAACGCGGGTGAAACCGCGAGGCGTCCGCTAGTTTTAATTTTAATACATAAACCAAATTTCATGTGTTTAAGTTAAATAGATTTTGAGTTATTAAGATGACTAAAGTGGCTCCAAATGGTTCTTGTATTACACACAGCAGCTACGTCGCCAGTTCCTTTTTTGCTTGAACTTGGCTTGACACGCTGTCGCGTGACAAGATTATAAAGAGGAAAGATTTGTATTTTTGTATGTAACGAATAAACTTAAAAACTACTGGACCGATTTCAAAAATTCTTTTACCGTTAGGAAGCTACACTATCCCCGGGTGACATAGGCTACTTTTTATCCCTGTATTCCCGCGGGAACGGGAACTATGCGGGTGAAACCGCGAGGCTTGCGCTAGTTAGCCATAAAATTATATCACACACATGTCTTTACCGCGCTACGAAACACTGAACACGGTAAACTTTTAATTGGCAATCGGCTCTAAACTCTGCAACGGGCGCGAATCATTTCCTACAGATTTACCCACATTCCTATCTAATGACAACACTTCCTCTATGTCTTGTCTATTAATAGCGGTTACGCACTTCATCCGATTCGTGTCCGTAAAATTTCGTTTCCATAGCCTTGGGCAATGCTAGACTAAAGCTAAGATGTATCATTGTTGTTTAAAAGTCATGATTAAGCAGTAGGCGTTAATAAGCGTCTTCAAAATACAAGGTGACTTCAAACATTTTCCCGGTAAATCTACTTTGGAAATGTCAAATATAAATCCACCAATTATAAGTCAAAACCGTATGTGGGTTCTCGCATTGAAAAATAATAAAAGGCTAGTTGTATCAATACACACCCTACTTTCAGATTTGTCATTGTTAAGAAAGAATTAAGAAAGAAATAAAGAAAAATATTGTCTGGTGATTCCTATTGTATCTCCTGATATAGATTCAATAGGAATCACTAGACAATCGACTTTTTTAAGAAATTGAAATTAAGAAATGTTAGCCGTAACAAAATATTACAGCAACGTGATTAGAATTGACTTGTGAAAACAACCATACATAGTAAACTTATTTGAGAAAATATATTATAGAACAAATCAACATTGATAACACAAAATAAATTGTAAAGAGATATTTATAAATACATGGAAAATTTGAGCAATTTCGGTAGGACAACATCAGGTACGTTTAGTATCACCACTGTGATTAATATCTGTTTGACAAGCTTTTTCTAAAACTTGATGAACTTAAAGGCGAAGCCGCATTGACAGCTATAAACTATAAGATAGTAAACTGTGAACTATAAGATAGTTGGCTAATAAACTTATTACACAATAGCAGCCACGTTTATTGGTGAGCTACAAACTATAAGACGTGAGCTATCGCAGTCGCAGTATTACCTAGTATGCTCTAAACTAACAGCCCGCACCCTCGCTAGACTTCTAGTCCCGAAGTAGACAACAATATACTACACTAGTCGCCGTAGCTGAGCTGGAATTTTAGTAGTTAATAATTTAATAAAAAAATATTTTAACATAATAAATAAACTTAAGTTTTAGTTTATTAACTTAAGTGGCAGTGGGCAGGGCACATTGCTCGATGGCTGATGGGGCCGAAAAGTTCTGGAATGGCGACTGCGAACCGGAAGACGATACGTTGGAAGGCCTCCCACTAGATGGACCGATGACCTGGTTAAGGTTGCGGGAAAACGCTGGATGCGAGACGCACGGGATCGGTCAATGTGGCGACGCCTGGGGGAGGCCTATGTCCAGCAGTGGACGTCTTTCGGCTGAAATGATGAATGATGATGATGATGAATAAATAAACCGACTTCCAAAACAAAACACTACAAAGCGAAAAATACCTTTATTTTCGGAAGTCGGTGTCTTTGGTATCTATTTTTGAGACCGACTGCCGAAAATAACGTTATTTTTCGCTTTGTGGTGTTTTGTTTTGGAAGTCGGTTAATTTTTTTTGTTGAAATGTTTTTTATTTTCTTTTTTGTTTTGGTACCTTATATAACCATGAAATTACGCATTATTAAGCATAACTCAAAAATTTCTCATCAGATCTTGATCAAATTAATTTGTTTTTACTGTTTCTCACAACTGTATTGAAAAACGTCGTGTGATACACAGGTGTGTAGGTTATTGCAAACTCGTGTCAAAATTTAAATGGGACCATATGAGAAGCACCAGCAGCCTTATTGATCAAGTGAGTTCGGCAAGGCAAAAGGTTTGACCGCCATCAATCAACCAATCACATGCGAGATGAAAGACGCGATGTGGAATTCTGTGTGGCTGCTGCTTTCAAATAAAAAAATCATCAAAGCGGTTCACCTTGTAAAAAGATCTGAGGTAAATACAAAAATATAATCGAATTGAGAACCTTCTTCTTTTTGAAGTCGGTTAAATAGACAACAAAATAGCTCCTAAACTCCATTTACACATTAGACGTTAAAATTAGCCCATTTTACAGCCCGTTCAATCGAGTTTGACTTCTATTGCGTTGGTGATACGACAAATGGTAGCTGTAGTAAACAGTTGGTTTTGGTAACCAACCAGGTTTATGCTTTTTATGTCATCCTTATGTTTACGGAATAGAACTCAAAATCGGTTGAACGGACTGTAAAAAGATTTGGAAACATGTCTAATGTTATTTCAAATGGGGTTTCAAACTAATAGCCCGCACCCTCGCTAGACTTCTAGTCCCGATGTAGACAACAATATACTACACTAGTCGCCGTAGCTGAGCTGGAATTTTAGTAGTTAAAAGTAAACCATTTTTTTAGTTTTGATACTTTATATTACCTTGAAAACACGCATTATTGAGGATAACTCAAAAACTTGTCATCCGAATTCACTTGTACAATTAGGCTGCTGCTTTCAAATAAATAATGATCAAATTCAGTTCACCTTGTAAAAAGATCTGAGGTAATAACACACATATACAAAAATACAGTCGAATTGAGAACCTTCTCCTTTTTGAAATCGGTTAAAAAACTAGTGAATATTTCCATTTCTGTTTAATATTACAAATTTAATAGACAACGAAATAGCTCCTAGCTAGCTCTCAATGGGACCGCACGGACGGACGTATTGGTCTATCACATACTAGCAAAGATATCGGTCCTAAGTTTGATATAATCAAAGCTAGTTTATTGATAAGCATATCTGGATTATCTATAATTTTTCTCAATCTAGGTTCTCCTTCCAAGATAAAAAGATAAAATGTACTACTATAAATGTTACAGACTTTCCTACAACTACAAGGGATCTAATTCACAATCAACGAAATGTGTTCAGTATTATTCTCTTCTTGGGAATTACCACTGTACGGGGTACATTCGTACCCACAAAGTTGGGGTACGCATGTAGCCCATTGTTAATTGCACGATGGTGGAACTGCCACTAAATGTTGAACGAGCAAGTTGGAGAACCAACTGGAATTAGTTTTGAGTGTAGGTGGACGCTGCAGAAAAAGTTGTGTAGCGAAAATTTACTTATTTTTTTGAATAATAATACTATGTTGCCGAGGTTTGATTCATAACATATTTTAGTTCAGAAAATTATCCTTTTGAGATTGAAGTTCGACTGAAATATTTAGGCGTGAAAGATACAATTCATGTTCATGATGAATTGTATCTTTCACGCTTAATATTAATAAGTAAAAGAGTTAGGACAATGCCGTATTTAAAAAATGAAAACAAATGGACGTTATTTAAATTACACGCATGTACAAGTACAACTATTTTCATAATGTTCCTGGACAATCATCGCATTTCCGAATACAAAACGAATGCTAATTTCCATGTCCTTCAATTATTAGATTGAACGTGTATAATAATTTGAATTCAGAACTAAGTAATTTATTGTTGTTCGGTTTTGATTTTCGTGTGAACTATAAAGAGATGCAAAACTAATTTCTTTACCAGCTTTCCTCCCATTTTTAAAATAAATTACATCAAGTTAAAAGAGGTTACAACAAGTCTATTTACTTCCAAGTTGATTGAGAGTGTCCCGGTTTGTACCAAGTACAAAGGGCAACTGACCAGTGTTGCCAGTGGCAGATAGTCAAATATTACATGAGACATCTCAAAAAGTTACATTTTCATGAGAAAAGTCACATGACCTTATTTTAGAAAACGACACTAATACGCTCACTCGCTCGCCAGTGTAAACGGGATGGAAGATTTAGAAATACACGCCAGTGAGTGAGTGAGTATGCAATACGTCAATTTGTTTGTCACAAAATCGGTGCGACAACACGACGAACGAAAACTTTCTTAGATGCGTTCCGTTTCACGATTATTTTTTGTTTGCTGGAAAATATTTCAATTTTTTATATTAAGTCGTAAAAGTTACATTTTGAGTCGTGTTAATTGGAGGTTACCGGGGTCAAAAGTAACGTAAAATGTAACAAGCTACATCCTGGCATCGCTGCGACTGACGAAACACGAAGTTTGCCGAGGGACATTCAGAAAATAGTTGTACTGTATTCTGCTGCTGGATATGGGGATGTAGGTACTTTATGGGTGCATAGATAATAAAATAATATAAAGGTTAGGCATAGTGTAAGTACTCCCACATTTCCATCCATTGAGGCAAAGGCACAGCTGTCTGCAAAAACAGTTCGGTATCCTTGCAAAGGTGAGAAGGTACTTCACGCCGGAACAGCTGCTCAACCTGTATCGAGCGCAAGTTCGGTCATGCATGGAGTACTGTTCTCATCTCTGGGACGGATCTGCCAAACACCAGCTTGATGCACTAGAGTCGATTAAAAAGCGGGCCTTGGCTTTTGAAGCGATGGAAATACATGATGTAGTTCCGCCTAGCCCGTTTCATCATCGGACTACAAGACGTACGGCGATGCATCATGGGTACATGGTGGACATTCCACCCATACGAACTAAACATTTTGGGAATACTTTTATTATGTGTACAGCTAAGGAGTGGAATTCCCTGCCAGAGTCTGTATTTCCTGATAGCTACAAGTTGGCAGTCTTTAAGTCAAGAGTGTATAGCTTTCTTCTAGGTAAGCGCGCTACATCATCGACCACATCATCGCTTACCATCAGGTGAGACTGATTAAGCGCGAGCATACATACAAAAAAAACGAGTACGCCAACTGAGCACAAATCTAGACTCAGGAGTGATATAGTTGTCGGCACGTTACTTGGCAAGAGTTGTTTGATGCGCACAAGTCGTTTTAGGGCTCTTTGGTAACCAAGCGGGACGCGGGGAACGTTTAGCACCGTTCCGAACGCGCCATTGGTTGGTCAGTTGACACAAGGATCGACTGACCAATCGCGTCGCACGCCGTTACACGCCGGGGACTGTACTGAGAAATTTGTTACGAAAAAAAGCAACAAGACTTTACTCCTCCTGTGAATGATGACCATGACCTCATCAGAGCTAGCACTACAGCTTGCAATCATAAACTGACGAGACAGCTTTTATAATAGCCAGAGTACAACAAAAGTAGAGGAATTTTCGTAATGAAAATACCTCATCAAAACGGACCCAGAATAATTATTACTCATGAAAGAGGTTATCTTGTTACCCGTGAATAGAAACAGGATTTTAATTGATACAGAACCAACAAGTAATTAATACGCTGCTGTAATTATGAAAAACGTTTGATTTATAACAATATTTGTGTAGAACGAATCGTATCGTATTTTATCAAAAGTCTAAGTCGGTGTAGCGGTCGAGAAAACGGGTGTTGAACTTAAAGTCACAAGTTATTTTTATCATTTCGTTCTGAAAGCTTTTCTGAAAGCTCGTGGTAAGCCACAACAACAGCCGCACGGGTTGATCATCAAGGTTAAGCAACGCTTGACGAGGTCGGTCCGTGGATGAGTGACCATTTCAACATACCGAGTTTCCTCCGTGCCTCGGAAAGCACGTTAAGCCGTTGGTCCCGGCTGTCATTTGAAGATCTTTGACAGTCGTTACGGGTAGTCAGAAGCTTGAGATCTGACACCAGTCTTGCCGTGTTACCCAGTTACTGGGTTGTGGAGGTCAGATAGGCAGTCGCTCCATGTAAAACACTGGTACTTAGCTGAATATGGTAAGACTGGAAGCCGACCCCAATATAGTTGGGAAAAGGCTAGGCAGATGATGATTCGTTCTGAAACATCTTTTGAAGTCGATCTCGCATGATGAAAAGCAAATGATGTGGTTTACGATGGAATAAGTATTCTGAAAGATACCTGTTCGTGTTCAGTCTTGCTTTGAACTCTGACGCAGTATACGTATATTAACACAATCGCTAAAAGAGAGTTCCAAGTTTTGGCTGTGCTCAAAATAAATTAGCAGGCACACCGCTTAGATAGACTAGTCGGTATATATCAGTCAGGACCACAAGTACCTTGCATTTGGAATGAGCGTGTCCGAAAGTTTCCTGTTCGAGTTTTTTTTTTTGTATGGGTTTGCTCTTGACTCTAGTCTAGGTCATAGGTGACAGAGACAGAGTCGACGATGGAGTAAGCTTACCCAGAAGAAGCCTGTTCACTCTAACTTTGACGAGATTCGGGTTGAATGCGTTCGGAAACACAGACGCAGGTAGTGAGTTCCATTCATTCGCTGTGCGCATTATAAAGGATATTTGGAAGCGCTTGGTGCGAATTGGTGGAATAGCAACAAGGTAAGGATGATAACTTGCAGTGCCTCTAGATGTCCGATGGTAGAAGGGGGCTGGTGGGATGAGGTCGTGGAGTTCTTGAGCACACTCACCGAAGTACAGTCTGTAGAAGACCGACAAACAGGCAACCTTGCGGCGATGAGCCAAGCTGTGTAGCTTGGCATTCGCCAGCTCAACGTCGCCAATGAGCCTCTTGGCTCTGCGTTCCACCGAGTCAAGCGCGGCAAGCTGATACTTAGCTGAACCATCCCAAAGGTGGCTGCAATACTCCATGCAGGATCGGACTTGCGCTTTGTATAGGGTTAAAAGCTGTCCAGGCGTAAAGTATCGCTTCACTCTATTTAGGATGCCCAGTTTTTTGGCCGCAATTTGGGCTTTGTACTCAATGGAGGCACCGAAGTGGAGACTGGATGTCAACTCCATGCCTGATCAGTCACAGGAACAGACGCACCCCGAAAAGTAGGAGTGTTCACTCTTGCTTCGAACCCTGACGCGGTATAGGAACACAAATGCTAACAGATACTGCCACGTTTTGACTGTGATCTTAATAAATGTGCAGAAACAGGGCTTGATAAGACTAATCGGTATATCAGCCAGGATCAGAAGTACCCTGCATTTTTAGGGTTCCGTACCCAAAGGGTAAAAACGGGACGTTATTACTAAGACTCCGCGGTCCGTCTGTCACCAGGCTGTATCTCATGAACGGTGATAGCTAGACAGTTGAAAATTAAACAGATGATGTATTTCTGTTGCCGCTATAACAACAAATACTAAAAACAGAATAAAATAAGTAAGTAGTGATTTTTTGTCGTTTTTTGCGATAATGGTACGGCAGGCTTATTACGTATCTTTTGCAAAAGCAAAATAAATTATTTAAACGATAGCGATCAAACGCTTTATGTCATAAAATTCGACATTACCTGCAGTGTAGGTATGGTAGGTCCTACACAATCGTTTGCTAATCGCTCGTTGTTTGTCAAATGCACTTATTTAAAAAAAAAACCGCAAACAACTCTAAAACTTCTGTATGAAGAGCAATTATTGCGAAAAAATTGCTATCGTTTTGCTCATGCAAAAGATACGTAATAAGCCTGCCGATCCCTTCGTGCGCAAGTCCGAGTCGCACTTGACCAGTTTTTTTTATTCACCTAACACGTACTTTTTTTATAGGTACTAGATATTGGTAAGCAGAAAAACAACAAACATACATACTTCGCAAAAAGGGAAATTTTTAAAATAATATTTCGTCTCTAAAAACGAACTCATTTTCGTGTTCAACGAGCTAAGTGAAGTTGTATCAAAGGCTGAATTAAAAAGCAAACTGTATCCAGAGTAAAAGTAAAAGTTTAATATTAACTACCACTTTGATACTTTATCTTTTAACTTTTGCGGTTAACTGCTCTAATAATTGGTTAAAAGAACGATGTTATGAATAAATGCTCATTTTTCTTTGGCATCCCTAATAGGCTCTTCGAGTAGTTCTTTTAGTTTTCTACTTGACTAATATTATAAACAAGCAATTTTTTTGTGTGTCTAGGAGTTTATCGCTAGAAGTACTGATCCAAATAGGGATGTTTCCTGGATAGAATAATGATTATATTGCACCTGTATTTTTTGCTATATCAAATAAAAATTGACAAAGATAAAGCGCATCAAAGTTCAGGAGTGGTTGCTTGTGACGTCACTTTGTCAGTATACAGTGTATCACACCGTGACGTCACACGATATTTCAACGCACTGTATCGCCGTAATTTTTTGATTACGTGGCAATAGAAAACTACTTTTCCATTTTTTTCAGGTTATCTAACAGACGGACTAAATATATATTTTGTCAATTAACCTATTACGGAAATTCAATACTGAAACTGCTGCCTTTTTATACCCTCTCACAGAGAGGAGACCTGTGTGATGATTATGATGAATACTGAAACAACCTATTTATCTATGTAGTGACACAGAATAAATATACAAATATACAAACAGTCTGGAAACTACCCACAAATGCTCGAAATGGCACACTCACACGAACATGCGCATCAACGAGACCCCTAAGCGGCTCGCACAACTGACAGCACTGCAGAAGTGCCTTAAGGTTACAGTAGTCGAAAATCCTTCCATACAAACGTAGTCTAGATTATTATTCCACTGTTTGACGATGTACGTTCAAAATAAAAAGTGATATCAATTTGTCTCATCATTATCTAGCCCCGTATGGAAGCAAAAAAGTAAAAAAATAAAAATTTGAAAGTTATGAGCGTCTAAAGTTTGACACAAATTTTAACGCATTTTAGGGCGCAAATAAATACCATAAGAAGAAAGAAAATTGCAAAACCGCCTCCATACAGGGATAGATTAGTAGTTCAACAATGCAAATAATGTTATTTTGAACAGATAGATTTAGTAGTTTTTTCATGATATCTAGACTGCCAAAGGACTGTTTATAAAATTTCGTGCGCTCGGTTTCGTCCTAAATCATTATCCATTTCGCTACAAATTTGCAAAAGTGTGTATTAGTACGCGAACTAGCTTCCTACTGCTCATCACAGCATCTATCTCTTTCGCACGTGTTGTCGGTTGATATAAAATGCATTTTAACCCCGTGCACAAAGTAGTTCGTGCCGTCGACTAGTGTACCCTTAATGGTCTCGTCGGTGCGTATGTTTATGTGAGAAAGCCGTTTCAAGCGTTTGTAGGTTATAGTTTCCATACTGTTTTTATATTTTTACTGTGGTACTGATATCCAATCTATCGCTGAGTGGTATTAGTTATATTTTATCCCGGAAAAATGCAAGGACCTCGCGTATTACCCCTCGAAACAAAGCTGCTGAAAAAGATAGTTCTAAATAATTTTGTCACTTTGAATATCAAAACCGGCCAAGTGCGAGTTGGACTCGCGCACGAAGGGTTCCGTACCATTATCGCAAAAAACGGCAAAAAAATCACGTTTGTTGTATGGGAGCCCCACTTAAATATTTATTTTATTCTGTTTTTAGTATTTGTTGTTATAGCGGCAACAGAAATACATCATCTGTGAAATTCATTCATTTCAACTGTCTAGCTATCACCGTTCACGAGATACAGCCCGGTGACAAACGGACAGACAGACAGACGGATCTCGGAGTCTTAGTAATAGGGTCCCGTTTTTACCCTTTGGGTACGGAACCCTAAAAAGTGAAATTATCTCTTGTCTTGTTTTAAAATCTCTCCACAAACCATCCATTAAAATCTATAGCAGCATTTAATGCCTGAATGTCCAAATAAATTTAACTCGAATGTCCTAAGGAGTGAGAACCAGGAACCAGGAATTAGACTCCTTTTTTAATTTTTATTTGACACTATTTTCTAATATTTATTCCTGTTTAAAATCTTCATACAAATCATTAATTAAAATCTATTCCAGCATTTAATTCCTGAGTGTCCAAGTGCCACAAAGTACCGAGGTCGGTGTCGGTAGGGCACGTATAAATTATCTGGCTATCTGATTGTTAGTGGCCAACTTTGACAATGTCTGTAACCCAACCGTGCCATGAACTTGGCCAAGGATGGTTTATTACTTTTGATTTATGAATTTATGGGCAGACTGTGATCGTGGAAGAAGTCGTATTTAAATGCGTTGATGCTGTTGTAAGGTAAGCGCAACAAGACTTCGGCGTGCTGACTTATTTTGATACGCTATTAGACGTCTGTTCTTTTTATTCATCGTATCGGTGATTCAAAAATAAAATATATTTTGACCAAAATTCAGCTTCGTCAACATAACAGCCAGGGGGGTGACCATAAGCTCTTAGAGTAAGGTTATTTTGAGTGTGTAAGGGACTTGTATATGTCTTGTATACATCTGTCACTTACGCGATCCCAAAATAACCTTACTCAGAGCTTATGGTCACCCCCCAGGGCCCGATCTAGCAACTTCGTCGCTCCGGGCATAGACATTATTTGCCGCCCTTTAAAAGTACGCCTTAAAAGTTTTTGGATATTATCTATTGAAACCGTCAGATCGGATGATGACGCTTTTTTGACAACTTCGAGCGAAGTGGAAACGAAGTGAGCTCGAAAATTTCACCTAAGGATTTTCGCAACATTAATTAATGTTAAGTTATTTAACGAAATAAAGAGAGAAAGGAATAGCACAACCAACAACAAGAACCAATAACATTCGATAGCGAAACGAGCTTGAAAATTTGAGCAACACACCACGAATAAGTTTGGTTCTCTGATGAAATGAAAAGAGCAGTTTGGCCACCCCTCATTTATGCCGCTCTGGGCATTTATGAAACTGGATTTACAGTAACTAACTAATTGTAACTACAATTTTTCTTAAGTTTTTTTTACATATTTATAAGAAATGCTACAGACTACTTATACTAATTAAATAAGACGCAAACTAGCACAAAAACTCCTCGTCAACTTCGGGCACACTGATAAGATCTTTTTGAGCAAAAATATCACCTTGCATTGGTCTCAGAGAGAGCGTTGAGTCAACGAGAAAAGGGTGAGCTAGCAGGTGCTTCGGTGATGTAGCCTCCTTGGCCTGGCGTTTGGTCACAATCATAAATAAATAATAATAAATACATTCATTTATTCAGGAAAAACAGCCGCACGGGTCGATCATCAAGGTTAAGCAACGCTTGACGAGGTCGGTCCGTGGATGGGTGACCATTTCAACATACCGAGTTCCCTCCGTGCCTCGGAAAGTACGTTAAGCCGTTGGTCCCGGCTGTTATTTGAAGATCTTTGACAGTCGTTACGGGTAGTCAGAAGCTTGAGACCTGACACCAGTCTTGCCAAGGGGTACCGTGTTATCCAGTTACTGGGTTGTGGAGGTCAGATAGGCAGTCGCTCCATGTAAAACACTGATACTTAGCTGAATCGGGTAAGACTGGAAGCCGACCCCAAAATAGTTGGGAAAAGGCTAGGTAGATGATTCAGGAAAAACACAATGTACAGGATCAAAAAAGATAAATACATACATTTTTAACAGTAACACGGAAAAAGAGAATCGTTTGTACCTGTACTAATGAAAATCATTGTATCACAGGCACCAACGTCTTCCAGAATAGGTTAAACAATCTAAGAAGAAACAACTTCAACATTTACAGAAACATTATTCGTTTTTGTAAAACAAATATAATAAAATCATACCCGGCAGTTAGTGATAAGATGGTGTGGCCGACGATGGAGCACGCTTGCCTTAAAATATCCTATTGCCTCTTGAGTTAATCATCCAAAGTGGATATACCGACTCAAAGAATAAGCATTGGCATTCAACGTCGAAATGTATTATTTTTGTTTTTTTACTGATATCTAATGTCTTTTTCGGGCAAACAATAGTCTGTTTATTAGTATCCAGTATATCACAATAACCCATTACCTCTCTCACAGATAGGATGCCTGTGTCCCAGCAGTAGGAACATTATAAGGCTGATGATGATGATATCGCAATAAATGCCTGCAAAATATTACTCATACGAAAACTTCACGCCGCAATCTAGCAAAATCCGAAAAGTAAAACTCCATCACACTTTAATTCCCAAAACCAGAACTTCACAAAGTTTAAAACGAACTCGTGCATCAACTCGTACAATGTAGGTAATATTGAACTACTAGATAGCTACTAGGGACTAGTGACAATATCGTACTTGTAATAGAGTTGCGGAACTCCATTCTGCGTGGACCAACGCAACGTGACGTAATCAGTGCAAGTTTGGTGGGTAGGTGCTACCTGAGGATACTTATTAATGTGGTATCGAAGTGTAGGCTCATACATAAGAATTAGCGGCTAAATAACAAGTTTGATGACCAGCGTATTATACAATCGATCAAGATGACACACAGTTCTTAGAAAATCTGAATCAAAGTCAAATATATATTTATTCTACTAGGCCAATAAACGGCACTTTTGAACGTCAAACAAAAATTTAAATTTACAAGTAATAAATGTTGATTCGGAAAAGTAGCTTGTGTAGAAGAATGCACAGAAACTCCATAATTACTCTTTTTAAAAAAATAGGCGTTTTACAATATTTACATAAGTATATACATTAATAAATTCATATATGTGAGGACGATGCACCTAGAATAGCACTACACACTATACTCAGTACAGGTATAAAGTATTAAAAGCATTAACAGGTAAATTCATTAATTTGATAAATAGGAACATGGTTCTCACATACTTACAAATACTGCAAACATAGGTAAAACACCTAATTTAACAACAACGGAACAGTTTGTGAGTCAATTTCCAATCAATAACTATGAATATAAACTAACAAATTTGATTTTGTCTACACTAAAGATTGCCCTACGGCGCAGGACCAGCATGTTTCCAAGCATCCTTATCTTGAATATAATCATCTAATTTGAAATATGCTTGTTTACAAAGTGTGCTTTTAACTAAACTAAACAGAATCTAGTGACTGTACATCATCTCCAAACCCTGTCCCATGACCCATGTTACTCGGGGTCGATGCAACGATATTTCTTCTTCAATTCTTCATTCATTATGGTCATCATCAGTATTATCCTTATCAACAATCATTCACATTATTACGACTAAGAAGAAAATAAATGTATGCGGCATGAGAAGAAAGAGACTACAGAGACTGTTCTATATTATTCCTTCTCATAATTTCTTGTACACATACGTTAATTTATGTGGCTATAAATGTTCAATCATTCAACAGAGTCAATCCCAAGATCTTTTGTTCACTGGGCCAATTAACCGCAACCACGCAAAGTAAATCTAGAAAAAGCATTGAATATCACGAAGCTCTACTACAGACTATCCACAAGATAAAAAATAGTGGCCTACCAAAATATCTGTTTTCAGGAACATTACTTGAAAGGATTTGTCCAAAACTTATCTAAGGTCTGACGGTTATAAGGGGCTTCAGAGATCGTTGTCAGTGATATAGTGCATTTTAACTGATTGAACTTACACTAGTGTGGAGTTACGACCTTTTAGTTTTTGGAGTTCTATGGCTCAAGGATAAAGTAGGTATATAGTTACTTATTTTTGTCGGTATATTTTCTCGCTGGTCTAGTGGGATCCTTTGAGTCGGTCTAAGAGCTCCAGCAATCTACATACTTTTTATCGGTAGATAGTTTGGAAGTCAATGACAACGCACATTACAACGATTCGGTTAAAATAGTAGTTTATGCAACGGTCATATAATAGGCGTTATAAAAACACGAGTGTAGGTGTGTGATAATAGTATCACACGAATGTTTTAATACCTAATTATATGACGATTGCATAAACTGGTAGGTACTTAAATATAGCTTTACCTAAAAGTTGGTGTACTAAATAGGTACCAAAACCTCTGGCCCAACCCTTCGAGATTAAGGCATGTATAATTATAGAACTGGCAGTTCTGCAGTTTGTACAAACGGTAACCTCTGTCCCCTACTTATCAATTAGGCTACAAACTTAGGCCTACAAAATGTTTAAGCTTGATTCAATATTAATCAGTGGTTCAGTTTCAAAGAGATTTTGCTGAAAGATCTGAAAGTCTCCTGGGTGTAACAGCATCTCTTAATAGTTTATAATTAATTCGCTGTCCGCGTGTGTCGACGGCATTTCTTTTTTTCCGCGAACTTCTTATCCACGCAACGGATTATGATCCGGTTTACTATAATAGAAATAACGATAAACGAGGAAGGTTTTTGTGTATCGTTAGTATCGTGCGAAGCCGGGATGAGTCGCGAGTGTAAAATCACAGTAATATTATACAGGCGAAAGTTTAAGAGTGTTTAAGTGTGTTTGTTTTCTCTTTCACTCAAAAAGTACGGAACGGATCTGGATGAAATTTGTCTCACATAGATTGTAGTCAGGAAAATATTTTCCCTTGGGATAATTTTGAACATTCACGCGGGCGAAGCCGCTGGCAGAAGCTAGTAATTCATATTTGTCTGCTTAGCCTTTTCTCAACGATGTTGGGATCGGCTTCCAGCCAGACTAACTGGATTGAGCTGAGTACTAGTATTAATTATTTATATGTACTTTTTAGATACAGGATAAGTTAATGAAATTTGGAAAACTACATTTTCTGCGGATTATCTCCCAAAGTCTTGCGAACGGGAACCGATCATATTTTAGGGATCAAAATTAGCTTTCGACACTCAACGAAAATGTACTCGTAGCTTTCTGTCACTCAAAGTATTTTTGAAATCGGAACAAATCTTTCAAATATTTCCTCTTTTAAATAAATAATTCTAGTTCATTTTAATATTCATCATCTGCCTAGCCTTTTTTCCAACTATATTGGGGTCGGCTTCCAGTCTTACTGGATTCAGCTAAGTACCAGTGTTTTACATGGAGCGACTGCCTATCTGACCTCCACAACCCAGTAACTGGGTAACACGGTACCCCTTGGCAAGACTGGTGTCAGATCTCAAGCTTCTGACTACCCGTAACGACTGTCAAAGATCTTCAAATGACAGCCGGGACCAACGGCTTAACGTGCTTTCCGAAGCACGGAGGAAACTCGGTATGTTGAAATGGTCACCCATCCACTGACCGACCTCGTCAATCGTTGCTTAACCTTGATGATCGACCCGTGCGGCTGTTATTATTTAGCCACGAGCTCCTCTCGAGTTCATTTTAATATTAGTATGTTTAAATACCTCGATCCTATTTTTAAATACAGGGTACAGGTCGTGATGCACCCAAACATACGTACATTGGTACGAGCTCGAAGTCAAATTGCATTTATTTAAAGTATTTTTGAAAAGTAAACCTGATTCCAGTACATTGACAGTGAATATAGGACATGCGATAGTGGCGACACCTTTAAACAAAGATACAAGGCCGACTGAAACTATGAAACTAGACCAAAATGTGGAATTGAAATATTACTTTTCGGATGTAGGATGATTGTGCGATTAGATACAAAATTATTTTTACATACGCTGGTTTTTGTTTTAACAAAGAACATCTTTATCACTCGTTGGAAGTTGTCATATCATGAAGATAGACAGTGCCATCCTTCTCTTTGCTAATACCGAACACAGACCTACACTAAAACTTTACAATGACACAAAGCTCATGAATATTGCACAATAGGTATCATACTTCTGCCTACAATTTTAAATAAAAACATATACACACACACACACACAAATAACTCTTGCAAAACAATCACAATTAAAAAACAAATACAGAACTAGACAAGCAAATTACATAGCGTTGCGGGCCCCTAGAACAATCTACGGCAGGAGTACGATTCTGTATGAAGGAGCACCAGCTTTACTTATTTTAATATTTTAATTTTTAACTTATTTTAATTTTTGGACTTTCTGATTTATTTAAATTGTATAATCTGACAATTGAAAGTATAGCAATGCATCAATGTTGTTTTGGTCTAGTTGTTTTTTCTTTTATCTAATGTTTAAAATCGTGTTTTGGGTATGATGTCTAAATACTTAATGACTTTATTACTGAACAAAATTTGCACGCTTGCTTGCAGGCAGAATACTATAACTTTGAGGCTTTAAGATCTTTCCTTGTTAAACCATGTATTGTCTGGCAAAAAAAATATTTTGATTTGATTTGATTTGATTTACAACAAATTGCCTCGGAATCTAAAAGATCAAAAATCCATGTACACTTTCAAAAAATCTCTAAAGTTATGGTATGGAGATTAGAGCTCCAGAACAAGGAACCTCCTCACAATACGAGCCGTATCAAGGAGACCAGTCTTCTGTATCACGCCCTTCATGCAACCGCAAAACGACAGTATCGACAGATATAATTATTATTTAATTTCTAGGACATACTAGAATCTAGAGTTGTAGAATAAAAGTTCTGAAAAGGGAGTGAGGGACTCCCTTTTCAGAACTTAAGATTCCCATTTGGTCCGTTGTACGTGGTAATAGTGTCTTCTATTTATCAATGACTATAAATTAATGTTTGTTTACAACTATATTCATCATTTCTGTTCCCATTCCTAATAGAATTACTAAATGGTAATTGAACTTGACCCTAGCTTGAAACGTGGCCTAATTTAAACAACACAAAATCCTACAATAAACAAATTGCCTTTGACGGTAACCCTCTGCTGAGAACTTAACCGTAATTAAAGCTGATCGTGATCACAATGATTATCTCATACCTAATTAAATACGATTTCAGTTTTAAATAGAGTTATCGATTTAAGTTTTACAGTTTCCAAATTACAAAAAAGATGAGTACCTAATCAGAGATTTAACTACTAACTTTTCTATTTGAAACTATAAACAAGTATTTAATTTTTTTTATCAAACTTTTATTTTAAAACTAGCCAGCGGCTAAACCCGCGTGAAAGTCGAAAAATATCCCGAGCGAACATAATCCCGGTATAAAAAGTATCCTATCTACTATTTCTGACTATAACCTATCTCTGTGCCAAATTTCATCCAGATCCGTTCAGCCGTTCTGGCGTGAAGAAGTAACAAATATACACAAACTTTCGGGAAGTGGGTCAAATGTAACTTGCAAGCTTTGATTACATACACACAGACAACGGACAAGTGAAACTAACATTATAACTTGTAAATGTCAGTGGCCAAATCTTTGGGAAGATAATTTAGCAAAAAACTAGAAACCAAGCAAGTTAACAAAAAAAAAAAAACAAAAAATTGTAACTCCACAATTTTTTTTGGGCTATGTTACCCGGGCCATAATAACGAATCGATTAACACCTTATTCATCAAAATCGGATGAATGGTTTAGGCGCTACGGAGGAACATACCTAAATACAAACATTCATACATTACATAGACTGCTAAAATCATAACCCGGCTACGCCGTAGTCGGGTACTCATTGGACATCAAAAAACTCAACCGCATCGCTGTCGATGGGTAATTATCTCAAAACACTGGTAGCAATGCGAGTACAAGATGGATTTACTTAATATACCTCTAAGATATTAGGATACTAGTAGAAATGTCCATTTTCCCTAATGTAAAAAGATGTTTTCATTTCAGGACAAAGCGACAACAAATTGTCGCTAATTTAACACAACATTATGCATGCACATAATTGTAACATTTAATTTATTTAATAAAACCGCATTTCAATGTAATGCCATATTTTATGCAAACTCTCTTGTATATTTATATTTATTATATTCATATGAAGCTGTATTTTTGATTGGTTTAACTATATTATAGATATGTATGTATGTGTTTATTTTCGAATCCCGGCTTTTATTTATACAACATTTATTGGGTCAGGTTGTAAGAGTATATTTTATTTATTATAAAATGCTGAGGTTCCACACTAATTGGGGAAATATCTTTACTAATATTATAAAGAGGAAAGATTTTTTTGTTTTTTTTGTTTTTTTTTATTTATTTTTTTAATTTATTTATTTTAGGTCGCTTTTTAACATCTAAGGTCATTAGCGACCACAGTAAACATGATAGTAGAATAGGTTACATTAGTTTATATATATTAGAATAGGTTGTTTGTATCGAATAGACTCCGAAACTACTGGACCGATTTGAAAAATTCTTTCACCAATAGAAAGCTACATTATTCCTGAGTGACATAGGCTATTTTTGAATCCCGAAAACGGGTCCTGTGGGGTGGTCCACGGGAGCGAAGCCGCGGGCAACAGCTAGTATTTAATAAACTGGTTGAAGTTCTGCATAAATGATTACTTCATTAAGAGGGAAAATAGTGGTATCTAACATTATCTTACTTCTTTTAATGCATATAATTATAATATGTAAAAAAAGGAAAAAGAGTTTATATGCGCCAAGTAGAAAGCATACCATGAACAAAACAAAATGAAAACATATACAATTAAAAGATTCATCCGTACAAAATATCGAGCATATTTTGCTGAATCGTTGGCCCACTATCTCACCCGTTGGTAAGCAATGTTGTGGTCGACGGCGAAGCACGCTTGCCTAGAAGTAACCTACTCACTTTTAGTGGTGTCTCATCTATACTAATATTATAAAGTGGAAAGATGTTTTTGTTTGTTTGTTTGTACCGAATAGGCTCCGAAACTACTGGACCGATTTAAAAAATTCTTTCACCAATAGAATGCTACATTATTCCTGAGTGACGTAGGCTATTTTTAATCCCGAAAACGGGTCCTGTGGGGTGGTGCACGGGAGCGAAGCCACGCGGAACAGCTAGTCCCATACAAAGAAACCGTGCCGACGTTCTATACTGATTATTCTGATTATTTTTTGTACATCGATCGCGTTCGGTTCCGTTCCGTTCTGTTCCACCGACATATATGGTGGCCACTATCGCCGTGGAACGGAACCAAAGGCGATCGATCCACAAAAAATAATCGGTATAATCAGATGAAAAACGCTAGTCACGTCGGCACGGTTTCTTTGTATGGGATGAGGCATCTGTATGCTAGTATTATATTATCTGTGACTTAAAGACCAGGTTTTAGGTAACTATCAGAAAACATACTCTCGCAGAGAAATAACTGATATTTATTTTGCAAGTTAAAATAATACTTTTATAAGTCTTTTTAGGGTTCCGTACCCAAAGGGTTAAAACGGGACCCTATTACTAAGACTCCGCGATCCGTCTGTCTGTCTGTCTGTCCGTCTGTCACCAGGCTGTATCTCGTGAACCGTGACAGCTAGGTAATTGAAATTTTCACAGAAGATGTATTTTGGTTGCCGCTATAACAACAAATACTAAAAATAAATAAATATTTAAGTGGGGCTCCCATACAGCAAACGTTATTTTTTTTGCCGTTTTTATGCGATAATGGTACGGTACCCTCCGTGCACGAGTCCGACTTGCACTTGGCCGGGTTTTTTTGTCAGTTTAAACTAGATGAGGCTGGTATTTCCTAACAGACTACTCTAAGAAGTAACAAACTCAGAGGCCAAAGTCTCTTTTAAAGTCTATATACAATCTGTAATTGTGCCAAGGCAACCAATAGATACCCAAAATAATGTGTCAATCATCAAAGGTTACCATAGAAACATCAATAAAGCCTCTACATCGATACAAATTAAAGTTGCCCAAACAAAATTAATATAGTCACGTGTCAGTACTATTTTTAGCCCTTTATCTTATTATGGTAACACTAGTCGACGGCAGGAACTATTTTGTGCGCGGGGTTAAAATGCCTGCTATCTCATCCGACAACTCGTGTGAAAGAGATAGATGCTGTGATGAGCAGTAAGAAGCTAGTTCGCGTACGAATTAGCACTTTTGCAAGTTTATAGCGAAATGGATGATGATTAGGACGAAAACGAGCTCGCGAAATTTTATAAACAAACCTTTGGGAGTCTAGATATCATGAAAAAATTACTAAATGTATATTTTCAAAATAAAATTATTTGCATTGTTGAACAATTAATCTATCCTTGGCCATGGTGGCCGTTTTGCAATTTTTCTTCTTCTGAAATATGGAACTTTCGACGCTCATAACTTTCAAATATTTTTCTTTTTTACTTTTTTGCTTCCATACGGGGCTAGATAATGATGAGACACATTGATATATTTTTTTATTTTGAACGTACATCGTCAAACAGTGGAGTAATCCCTAGACTACGTTTGTATGGAAGAATTATCGACTAGTGTAAACTTAAGTGCGTCATATAGACGAAAATAGACTGTCTTACTATATATTATTGTTCCACCGAACTCTAAATTACAAACACAAATAAACATTATTAATTAATCTGTTATTATTGACAGCCCTAATCCGCCGCAAGCCAGATCGAAGCAGTTCGAACTGGCTTCAACTTGACCGCGGTCACTCAGACCGCTACAAGAATTTGCGTCCGAACTCCGAATGTGGCATTCACAGGGTTGAAATCTCATGAATATTTTGAATAACGACAGCAGTTTGGGGTTATATCGCTTATTCCCTTGTTTTTACGAGGTTTTTATTTATTTTTATTGAAGTCTCGTTTTGTTATATTTTCTTAATATTGTGAAAACATCTATTGTCTAGTAACGCAACCCATGTTTCTGGATTGTTTTGCATAGAATAGTGAGTTTCGTTTTGAAAGTGGGGAGATTCATTGATGGATTATAGGCCATTGAAAAACTTGATAGGATAAACAATTCTTTGCTGGTGTAGTTGTATGTAGGTCATTAATTAATACGATGGAAGACATTTTTATAAATGTTTCTTCAAAAGAATAACTTTCCGAAATAGTAGCGTGCGGAGACTGTATTTACGTATGACACACTGCCTTAGGGTGGTTACGCACTAAATCCGATCTTTGTCCGTGAAATGTCGGTTCCGAAGTAGCCGTAGTACTTCTCGTAGGGAATCTTACGCACTACATCCGAACTCTATCAGTCATTATCTGTCATAATTCAGAACATTTTGAACTCGGAACTCAAATCACGGACACGGACGTGTAGTGCGTAACCGCCCTAAGCATCTGGGTCTGAATGCATTGCAAGAATTCTAAGGAAAGTGAATAGAGGATGAAGGTTTGTATGGAAGTTAGTATTTTTTGCCGATGGGTAACCCTCACACGGCTGCGGCTGTTGAAAATTTTGGTGAAACTTTGTGAAAATTATTTACTCAACACTGCTCTAAAAGGGTGACGGAAAAAATTGTGAGGAAACCGGCTTGTCCTAGAACCAAAAATTCGAATACATGTAACCACCAAACCGCACTGGGTCCGCGTTGATATTTAAGGCCCATTCCCTCTCTCACAGAGAGGAGGCCTGTTTCCCAGCAGTGGAAACAATAATAAGGCTCTTGAGTTATTGTATATTGTGGCCTTTAAAAAAGCCCAAGTTTAAAACTGAAGACACAATTTATTTGATCAAGTCTTGTAAGCTTCATTATTTCGAAAAAAAACATGTTACTTAAAAACACATTGTTTTAGAGGCGACAGGTCACTGGAACAACTTGCGACCCACGGATGCCCCTCAAGTTAAAGGGGAAAATCTACAAGTCCGTGAATAGACAGTATAATAATAGATGTTGGGCAGTGAAAAAGATGGATGAAAGGAGATTGCATGTAGCAGCGATGAGAATGTTGAGATGGATTTGCGGCATGACGAGATTGGATAAAGTGAGAAATGAGTATATTAGAGGCAGTTTTAAAGTGGCGCCAGTGGCAGAAAAATTAAAGGGAAACCGTTTGTCCTGGTATGGTCGTGTGATGAGGAGGGATGAAACGCATGTTACTAAGAGAGTTGAGGGGAGTTGTTGAGTTAGAGGGAGAGTGAGAAGGAGAGGAAGGCCAAAGAAAAGATGATGGACTGTGTGAGGAGTGATATGAAAGAAAAGGGAGTCAGTAATAACGTGACAGGGGACAGGACGGTATGAAAGAAGCAAACGTGTTGCGCCGGCCCTTAAGTAACATGGGATAAGGGCAGGCAGATGATGACTTAAGAACACGTTACTCATTTATTTCTGGTCGTTAGTCTTTCAAACTGGACCAACTAAGACAAAATAACTTATTATAAAGGTCATGCTTTAGTTAAGATTTATATTGATAGAAAAACATTTTCTGTAGTTATTATTTGACCATGTCATATAAGCCCTTCATAATTTTGTACCTTAAATCCGAATTTATTTGGGGTCGGCACAACATGTTTTCTTCTTATGACATACTAGGTTTTGCTGCGTGAATGTTGGATATTATCCAAAGAAAACGTACTCCCTGGATAAAAATGTCCTAATCCTGACCGTGATTGATGTATTTTTGTAATATTTGTAAGTATGTGAGAACCATGTTCCTATTTATCAAATGAATGAATTTACCTGTTAGTGCTTGTAATACTTTATACCTATAATTGTAATAACCTAATACCTTACCTTACCTTACCTTTTAATTGTATACCTATTGTTGTAATTGTATGTAGTGTTATTCTAGGTGCATCGTCCTCACTTATATGAATTAATGTATGTATGTAAATATTGTAAAACACTTTTTTATGTAGTGTGAAGTTTCTTGTCCGTTTTTCTCCATAACAAGCAACTTTTCCGAATAGACGGTGGAATCAGTTATTATAACTTGTATATTTTAATTCTTGAAGTTCAAAAGTACCGCTTAATGGCCTAAATGAAATAAAAAAAATTGACTTTGATTTACCCGCATGTCAAGTTTCATCTAAAGCCGATCAGCCGTTAAGGCGTGAAAGGTAACGACAGATACACAGAGTTATTTTTGCATTTATAATATTAGTATGGATTTTGTTATTATATAGTTTTCCCACCGTTTATTTGATCTTCCCTTACAGCCGTCTACACAAAACTTTTCTCACATTTTCACACCACTACTCAGGCAAAAACACGTAACTGAAAAATATAAGTTGCCGAATTTTATTGCGTTACCTCTTCACAACAGCACAGGTATCGTACGGGGAATAATTTGCAGCTACCGCTTTATGCTTTTGTGGGCAGCTCATAATGGACACCTTGCATTATGCATGAACTGACGAATTCTTCTCGTGTACCTTCATGATAATGTATACGGAAGTACAATTACAGTACCCACAATGGATTTCTATGATATTCATCCAAATATTTACGTAACTGATGTATCATATTGACCTCATCCGTCGAACGAGTTATATCGTTCGACGTATGGGGTCAATCTGAGTCTGTTAAATACCATCATTCCTTATTTAGGGTTCAGTATCCAAGGGGTGGTGAGCACGGGTATCTATTACTATTTTTTTGTTTTTAACTGACTTCAAAAAGGAGGAAGTTCTCAATTCTTTTTTTTTGTTTTTCTCAAAACGTTTACTAGGCGAACCGATTTTGTTTTTTTTTTTGTTATTTTTAGGGTCCGTACCCAAAGGGAAAAACGGGACCTTGTTACTAAGACTCCGCGGTCCGTCTGTCACCAGGCTGTATCTCATGAACCGTGATAGCTAGACAGTTGAAAATATCACAAATGATGTATTTCTGTTACCGCTATAACAAAAAATACAAAAAAAACAGAATAAAATAAATATTTAAGTTCCCGTACAACAATCGTGATTTTGTTGCCGTTTTTGCTTTATTGGTACGGAACCTTCGTGCGTGAGTCCGACTCGCACTTAGCCGATTTTATTTTGTGTTTTACCTCAAAAGTTTTGACTAGGTAAACCGATTTTGATGATTATTGTTTTATTTGTCGTTTTTTGTTTGATGTGTATCTCATGTTGTCCAATTAAAATGAAATGGTGAAGATCTGATTTAGAACTTCGCAGATATACTACAGAACTCTTCAATAAATGACTGAAAATCTCTCGGGATTACTGCAATCGCATGTCTGTTTATTTTTTGCACTATTTCATAACATAGCATCCCGCCGGTATGCTTTAAAGGGGTACGCAGATGTGTACAGTTCACTCTGATACACTCTAATTTGACCGGTTGTGTTCAAGTGTCATGTTTTTCGGGTAATCTATTCTGGCATAACTTTGAGCATTAAAGATATGTACACAACGAAAAAGTGAAAAATTCAAAGATTTTTTTTCAAAAAAATTCAACTGACTTCCAAATAAAAACACTACAAAGTAAAAAATAACTTCAAAAGTTTTTTTTTGTTTTATTCTATTCGCATTGAAATCAAACCTCATGAAGTCTACAGCGTTTTTCTAACTAATTTCATTAGTTTCTAATTCTATACCCAACATTTTTGAAAAATAGTTATTACCGTCATATAAAAAAAGTAAAGTTATTTTAGTTTTAGTGTACGGAACTCGTAGTCCAATTCGGTTTTGGACAAACATTGAACTTAAATACATATCTTTCAGTTTCAAAGAAAAGAAGAGGCTAATTAATTACTTTTCTGAAAATATAAAGGTCTCTATATTTTGAAATCCTTTCTGAATGGTTTTAAAAGAAATATTAAACCAACAGACACCACTTTGCGGATTAAAGATTTTGTTTTTACTTACAATGAAGATGTTCTCTCTCCAACTAAGATTTTAGACGGGGTTCGATAAGCGCTGGGTTTAAACTTTAATCTGAAAATCAGGAAATTTTTCAAAGGCTATTTGTAGTTATCAAAAATAAATCATCTCAATATTAGTTTATTCTTCAAACTACATTTTGGGATCAAAGACATTGTCTAGGTTACGTGGACCTATGAATAACTATATAACTAATTTCAAATCCCAGACTGTCAGCCAATTGTGCAAGTTTTTTTTTTGTTTTCATCATTATCCTGCCTGTGGCCTATGGCTGTGTCTTAGCCTGTGGGTTCATTTCACGCAAAAATCGTACAGCGCCCTTCGCATTCAGTATAACAATGCCTTCAGGGTGCTGATGGGGCTGCCTCGCTTCTGTAGCGCATCAGGGATGTTTGCGGAAATGTGCGTCGATTGCTTTTACACTGATGCGTAAAAGATGTGCATCCTTGGTGCGCAGGTTGCGGGCCAGCTCCAACGGCATTCTGGCCATGATTGCTGATAGGCTGGACTGTGTTCACATGAATCATTGCTCCAGTATTTCAGCTGGAATACTGAAGCAATGATCATTGAATCTATGTGAATTCTTAAATGTTGTTCAAATTGTATATTTTGTTATTGTGCTACTAACATAGGTGTAAGTTTGTATTGTTACTAAAACCATTATTATGTATGTTTAGATTTAAGTTATTTTATATGGGCCCTGTCGCCTGAAATAAATGAATTAATAATAATAATTATCCGTAGACAAAATACTAATTAAATATTTTCTATGACTCCTATCAGGGAATGACCCTCGGTGAACACCCGTAGTATACGCCAAGACCTCTAGTTTTCACGTTGTAATTCATAAATATGGTTTTTTGCAAAGAAAAGAAAAAAATAATGTTTTTCTTTTTTTTAAATGCATGCCACTGGCTATATTTTTCCCAACTTTGTTGTCCTGAGGCTCTAGACAGCATTCGATGTCAGATAGTGAGGAGTTTTGGCGGGATTTTTTCGTGTGAATTTCAGCGGCTGTTAATATTATTTGCAAATTGATTCCTAGTGGATATTGTGATATAAAAGTGGTGTATAGTTTTGTGTCTCAACTGTCTACGCAACTGGAGAATATGTGAAATCATTGACAGTAGCGATCTCGGGATAGTGGAGCGGAGAATTTTATTGTAGTATCGACTACCTCCGCAAAGCTTACTGGGAAGGCTGACTCGATACAATTTGCTGCCAAATACTCCAAAAAACATTAGAATATGTTACATCCGCATTCTAATGCATACTAAAGAATTTAAGAAAAATACTAACTGATGACTAGGCAGCATGAATCAAGAAAAATACTAACTGATGACTAGGCAGCATGGTCTCAGAGCTTAGCCTGTTCCGTAAGGAGCAAACAAAAAAAAAACGCTTTCGATGTCAGCGAAGTTGATAGTCGAAATGTCAAAATGAAAGGGCATGATCACGTGATTTTTTGACATCGCTTGTCAATCCCATACAATTTTGCCTTTATGACAATAGCTATCGCCACGCTTTTGATGATAGAATGTCACTTGTCTAGGGCCTCTGTTGGGGTTGTATGTTAAACCAGCATTTTACAAGGAGCGATGCCTTTCTGACCTCCATACCTCAGTAACTACAGTAGTACATGACACCTTCTCACAAGATCGTTCTATGATTCTCTGGCTTCTGTCTCAAAGTCAAAGTTAAATTTCTTTATTTCAATTAGACAATTGAATGGCACTTTTGAATGTCAAAAATTAAAATTTATAAGTAATAATAATTGATTCTACCGTCCATTCGGAAAATTTGCTAGTTATGACGAAGAACGGACAAGAAACTCCACACTTACTCTTTAAAAAAAGTTTTTGTAATATTTACATACATACATTATTTCATATACGTGAGGACAATGCACCGAGACTACTACAACACTTCTGTACTACGTATAGATATAAAGTATTACAAACACTAACAGGTAAATTCATTCATTTGATAAATAGGAACATGGTTCTCACATACTTACAAATATTGCAAACATACGTAAATTACCAAATTCAACAACAACGGAACAGTGTGCGAGTCAATTTCTTAAACAAAAATAGAAGGAAAAAAATCTTTCCTATTCTACCTTACCTTCTCTGGCGAGGCCTATGTCCAGCAGTGGACGTCTTTGGATGATGATGATTCTACCTTAACGACCGTCAAAGATCTACAAAGGCCAGCAGGGATCAACATCTTAACGTGCTTTCCGAGACACATAGGCCTACTATTTTGCTACAATAAATCACAGAGGATTGTAGAATACCTAGGTATTAACCTACGCTAGATTTCCCCAAAATTACACCTACAAAATTTAAAGGGTCAAGCAATTATTCAAGAACCTACCCATTCTAGTAGAAGCAATATCAACTAAGATTCAGATGAAGCAATATTGCTCAAGTAATTTAAACTTTATAAGTTGGGAGGCCATCGTCCATGTTACAAATAATCCTGGGTGTCAAAGTTGTGGGTTTAATAGTGGTCAATGTTCATACTGATACACATATTTTGTTGATTTGGGCCTTAAGTTAGCAGCCAGTTGCCAACTTTCCAGTCCTGGGACTCTTTGAGAGGACGTTGGTTCACCGCGATTTGATGAATGTCACATGTATTATAATAGTTTGGCAAACCCAGGTATCTTTAAGCGGTTTTGTTTTTTCTATTTTTAGCGCAGAGTCTGGGTCGTTATCACAGGCATTCTTTGCTTTTAACCCGACTGCTGAAGGAGGGTACTGTGTTTATCAGTCTGTGTATGTATGTTTGAGCCTATGTGGTGTTCTAGAGACCAAACGCGTTGACCGATTTTGATGATTCTTACGTCAATCGATACATCTTAACCATGCGATTGTCATTGGCTACATTAAAACTGGAAAACAGAAAATGGCGGCTTTTGGGCGCCATATTGTGGGGTCCAATTTTCTTTTTTTCTTCCAAACCCATAGTGTGGGGTTTCAAAATAAAGGGTTTCAAAAGGTGATTTCAAAAATATACAACACTTATATGTTTAAATGTACAAAATCAAAAAAATAATAATATAAAAAGTTGAATAAAAAAATTATAAACCCGACTGCTTAAGAAGCGAACTAAAAAGAAGTAAATAAGAAAAAAAACATGCTGTGCAGTCGGCGGATATATCTGGTTTTGGTCAGCCATGTCGTGAATATGTATCCTCCGACTGCATGCATGATTTTCGTCTTGTTTACGTCTTTTTAGTTCGCTTCTTAAGCAGTCGGGTTTATTGATTTTTTTAATTAATTTATTTTTTCTACCATTGAAAACGATTTAGTCAGATTTCTTACAGAGCTTTGCTAGACCGTTATAGTTTTAGAAATCTGTAAAATAACCTATTAGACAGATAAATGAACCATTATCAAAACATTTATTACTCGTGGTCACACTAGAATGTCTAACGTCCAACAGTGTTGCTTACAAATTCAATTATGGTCACTGTAGCTCAACTCTCAACTCATTTCAACTTAATTTTCTAATTTACCTCATCCAGTAAACTAAAGCTGAATATTAAATTAATATTTATGTGAAACAAAACATTGAAATAGACAATTATTAATTTAGGACTCTACTGTTGTAAGTATTCCTTCTAGAACTATACCTACCTGTTATTTTATTTATAGCTTGACCTTAAAGAAAATAGCGATATAGTAATTGCATGAAATGCTTTTGATAGGCAAGCGTGCTCCATCTTCGACCCCTAGCGATAAGCCAGTTATTGCATAAAATGCGTTTGATAGACAAGCGTGCTCCATCTTCGACCCCTAGCGATAAGCCAGGTATTGCATAAAATGCGTTTGATAGACAAGCGTGCTCCATCTTCGACCCCTAGCGATAAGCCAGTTATTGCATAAAATGCGTTTGATAGACAAGCGTGCTCCATCTTCGACCCCTAGCGATAAGCCAGTTATTGCATAAAATGCGTTTGATAGACAAGCGTGCTCCATCTTCGACCCCTACCGATAAGCCAGTTATTGCATAAAATGCGTTTGATAGACAAGCGTGCTCCATCTTCGACCCCGTGGTATGTTCTGACCACGTGACTTAACGTTCAGTTGTGTCATTCCCATACATTAATTCGTTTTCTACTAGCGTTATCGATTGTAGATTGTCAACTTGGCTACAGGTGCTGGTGAGATGGTGTTCAAAGGCGAGCGAATCAATAATGAAAACTAAAAAACCGGCCAAGTGCGTGTCGGATTCGCGCACGAAGGGTTCCATCTACGGGCGTCAACTATGTATGTATGAGGACACCCTTTAATTTTCATATTTTTTTATTTTATGGAATTTTTCCTTTATTTGTGCTGTAAGACTTAGGCTTAGCACGCACTGCGATTTTTATTCGCGCGAATTTTTTTCCGCACATTCTGTGACCTATGGAAATTTGTATGAAGGTGCACGCACTGCGGAAAGAATTCGCGCCCAAATTGTACTAAAAAATTCGCACGAATTTAACACGCACACACACGATCAGGCTTAACACGCACTGCGAAATTTATTCGCGCGAATAAATTTCGCAGTGCGTGTTAAGCCTTACTTTTTGCCAAATTTCATGATTCTACGTTAAATTTCGTCAACGGGAACTACCATATAGGTTTTCGACTACTTCCGGTTGACCTAGAATTGTCAATTTTGGTTAAAAGCATGGTCTTACATCTCAAGTAAAGGGAAATTTCTGAAAAATAAAAAGATAAATGAAGATAATAATATGAAGGTAAATTTTGGTACTTACAAGATTTCGCGAAAATCAAAATTTGCATATATCTTTTTATCGTGTTGATTTTTATACACCCAATAGGGACTATAGACCTCAGTATCTGGTATAAATTTCAACTTGCTAGGTCCACCCATTCCTGAGAAAATCGGTGGTGACACACGGACAGACGGTCAAGAGAGTGATCTAACAAGGGTTCCTTTTTACCTTTTGAGTTACGAAACCCTAAAAATCAACAATAACCTCTACTGTACTAAAATAACCACAATTAATAAACTAGAAATGTGTCTGTGTGTGTGAATACTGGTCCCTGGTCAGCCGAGTTCTCAGCAATCTTGCCACATCTAGATGGACCGTCACACGCAGTCTGCCGGCCCACTAATCCGACAGCTGAATTGTGGCTAGTACGCTAGTCCGGTGACATACGGATCACTACGTACGTATATAGTAAAAGTTGGGAAAACTGTCTGTCTGTCTGTGGGCTGTGGATGAATGTGAGTTTTTGAGGTTTATTGAATGGAAATGTGGTTTTTACAACAAGCCAGAAGTGGGTTTAATGCCTAAAATAATAAGTTCTGACTCGATGCTTTTCTGGTGGTTGTCAATGTTGTAAATAAGGCGACGGGTTAGTCCAAAATAAAAAAAACCAGCCAAGTGCAAGTCGGACTCGCGCACCGAGGGTTCCGTACAAACCTCAGCTTAAAGGTTTTATAGACCTGAGTATTTAATATGAATTTCAATTTAATACCTCTACGCGTTCATGAGGAAAGGGGTAGTAAGTTAAAAATTATTAAAAATATTTTTGTTATATGATGTAACTAAAAAATTTCCGTTTTTTCCTTTCAAGGTACGGTACCCTAAAAAAAGGTCGCAAATAAAACTCGCTATCCAAAATCACTAGCCTAGGGGCTCCTAAAGCGATCACTGTCTTTTTAGAAGACTTACTTATAACAAAGTTTTAAAAAGTCTCTATCTAATTGCTCGCTGTATTATTACGAGTATATGTTATTTAGATATCAAATCAATCGGATTTTATGAAACTCAACATCATTCATCACTATTTCTGCCGAAACACCTAATTTCCTGTCGCCTTCAGAAATTACAATTTCTGTAACTCTAATCAAACAGGACCTATGGTATCACTGTACGACAATTTCTTTCACAAACGGGGGCAAAGTGGCTACTTATCCTAACTTAAAGGATAAAAGGATGGCACGTGCTTCAAAAACAGCCATTTTACGAAGATTTCGCATAAAATGATCTCTAAAGGGAAATTTGCGGACTTAATATTAAATTATTAAGATTGTTATGATATAATTTTTTGGGTGTTCTGTGATCTTATTCTTGAAAAACTTTGAAAATTTCGAGGTTCTGTGCATTGTTCAAGAACACTACTGGATAAAACAGAATCAACGCAATCTGAAAAGTTAATAAGTACTCATCATTCTGAACAATTTTTACTTTAAGTCAAGAGTGAATAGGTTACTTCTAGGCAAGCGTCCTGCACCGTCGAATTCATAATCGCTAACCACCAGGTGAGACAGTGGACAAACGCGAGCCTAACATTTACTAACAAAAAAATATGAGATTAAAACTGAAATCGCAAAAACAATACAACTGCCCCATACGAAATTTATGTTTGCATTACTTTTCGTGATCTGATGTAAGGTCTTGTTTTTTTTTAAAGTTATTAGTTTTCATATTGATGAGTACAATCAACATTTTCATAAACTGCGATATTTCAGTTACACCTTATATAAGTATAAATCTACCGACAGCTAAATCATAACACAATCTATTTCTTTCCATTCAATATAAAAATGTGTGTCTTAATTGTTAATCAAGTCAATGTAAGTGGCAGTGGGCAGGGCACATTGCTCGCAGAACGGATGACCGATGGGGCAGAAAGGTTCTGGAGTGGCGACCGCGAACCGTAAGACGTTGCGTTGGAAGGCGTCCCACCAGGTGGACCTATGACCTGGTGATGGTTGCGGGGATCCACACCGCACGGGACCGGTCAATGTGGCGACGCTTGGGGGAGGCCTATGTCCAGCAGTGGAATTGTTAATCAATCAAAACTCAAAAACAGAGCGGATTAAGATTAAACACGGGTAGACATTACCGGTTTGAGCATAGGATTTTTATCAGGTACGTTGACGCAGTTGAAGCCCTTAGCAGAAAATCTTCTTCTTCGTCGGTACACTCTTGGAAGAGCAGTCGTGATTATCATGTTGCAGTGAGACTTCGCGCTGCCATAATTGGTTGACGATGCGACGCCATCCCTCTCTATTGGCTGATACTTTAACATGTATTTCGAGAAACAGTCAACAGATTTCACAAAATTGGCTACCGGCTGATATCGTATGCACTCATGCAATGGGCTGCCCACTGCAGACTTAAGGTTACACTAGTCGATTTTTTTTCCATACAAACGTAGTCTAGGGATTATTCCACTGTTTGACGATGTACGTTCAAAATAAAAAGTGATATCAATTTGTCTCATCATTATCTAGCCCTGTATGGAGGCGAAAAAGTAAAAAAAGAAAATATTTGAAAGTTATGAGCGTCGAAAGTTCCACATTTCGACACTAATTTTAACGCATTTTTGGGCGCAAATAAATACCATAAGAAGACGGAAAATTGCAAAACGGCCTCCATACAGGGATAGATTAGTAGTTCAATAATGCATATAATTTTATTTTGAATAGATAGATTCAGTCGTTTTTTCATGATATCTAGACTACCAAAGGTCTGTACCAAAGCTCGGTTTCGTCCTAAATCATTATCCATTTCGCTACAAATTTGCAAAAGTGTGTATTCGTACGTGAACTAGCTTCCTACTGCTCATCACAGCATCTATCTCTTCCGCACGTGTTGTCGGTTGATATAAAATGCATTTGAACCCCGCGCACAAAATAGTTCGTGCCGTTGACTAGTGTACCCTCACTAAGACGACGACAGTCGCAAACGACCAAATATGAGATTTTCAGTGTCTTTGCATTTTCCTCATTTCTGGTACTTATACGTTTATCTGATTTTAGACACCCAAACTCCACGACAGGGGTAGTGGTTTGCTCATTGTTTAATTGAAGGAACAAAACACGCACTAGTTTCACAAACACGTACCAGACATACAAACATACAAAATTATTCAGTATCCCTGTCTACCGCACAACATACGGTAGAAATGCTGTTTTTTATTTTTATTTTTTTTAGACAAGTTAAGCAGATACTGTTTAGTAAATTGATTGTTTAGTGAACTGATTGTGCCATAACTCTTAACACTCGTAACTCTTAGGATTAAGGATTATGTGTGATATATTTCGACTAAGCATGATATTCATGATGTTGGATTTCGCTATTATTTTGTTTGTTTTCCCCTTTGTCTAATTAATATAGCCATATTTGCATGTTTACATACTTTTAAGTCTGATTTAATGTGATCAATGAGTCTTCAATCCCACATAATCACTAATAGCTGCACTTGCGTGTAACTAATTAACATAACCTAACCTAGCTTTATCCATGCCGTGAAACTGTTATTGGCTTAAGAGATAATTGTCATCATCTCGCTGTTACTGTGCAATATGTGTGTGTTTACTAAGATGCAAGTAACGTTGATGCAACTGCACTGGGCTGTTCGTTGACAGTGAGGTGAACATCTATTCATGTAAATTAGTAATAAGCTTTTGAGTTTCCAAATAAATAAATGAACACCCGCGCGACTCAAAATGCAGTAGTTTTTTTTTTAATTGACTTATTATAATATGACTTAAAAAAAAGCCTTAGTTCAAAATGTAGATAATTAAATTATCTTTGAGATGGTGTATGAATTAAAATACGCCCCGCGGTTTTGACGCGGCTGTCGTGTTTTTGTTCATGTTAGACATAACTTTACAAATTAATTATACTATGTTATAAGAATAAGACTCAAAAGTTTTTCGAAAAAATTACGACTAGCCGTTCAAACGTGATTTTCATTTTAAAATCAGCTATAGAGGAGTATCTGCGCTGGGCTACTTGCCGTACGCTTTCGTTCCTTCCTCTCTACCCTGAACTACAGGCCGCTCGATAAAGTCGTTGACTCGTCGGGATACATGGCCATAGAACTGGAGTACTCGAGCTTGGACTATAGCCTATAGACGCTGCCTGATACCGAGCTCTTGATTGAAGAATGAATATTTTGGTGCGAAACTCGGTCCACGACACTCCAAGCATTTTTCTTCACCACATTTCTATTCTCTTCCTCGCGGTGCCTCTCAGCGTCCAGGTCTCAGCTGCGTATAGGAATATGGGGAACACAATGTGCCCGTATGAGCCGGGTTTTGGTGGCTTTGGTGCGATTCCTCCAGCAGAAACTAGACAAGATCTAATCACAATGCCTTGAGTGATAAAATGTGTTACTAAACTTAAAATTCTTCCTCTCCATACAGAGACTCTTTCAGGACTCTTCCAATGCACTTCTTAGAAAAATCTCCTGTTCATGAAAATATGTAAAATAACATTGACATTTCCTATAAAAATTGTATGGGAGGAAAGCTTTTTATTGGGTAAATACATTGTAACGAGTTTATTCACCACTAAAAGGTTTTGTAAAGGTTGCTTTTATTTATTTTATTTTATCTGATAAAGAGCGACCGTGAGACCGTCAATACCATCATATTGTATTATTGTTTATTCAAATGAACCCGGTTATACAATATTTTGCTAACGTAAGCGAATAACCATCATAATCGCATCTGTCGAAAGAGGAACTTAGTTGGATAGGCCAAGAATCACAAGAAACTAAACCAACATTTTAAAGTTAGTGTTCCTTTTTGGGATATTACTTGAAATTAAATAATGATATTTTCAAATTCATTCATTCACAGTCTACCGATGTTGAGTTTAGAACTAAGAAATATTGCCATTGTTCAAGAGATCATTACAAAAAGAAGGTGAGCTCTAAAATAAAGGTTTATTTCGAAGTTCCTGTAATGTGAACTTCGAAATAAATCGTTGGTATAGTGGTCACAAGAACGAACGCTGAGCATGCGGTTCGATGCCCGGGTCGGACAGATATTTTGGAATTTCTCGGCCCATAGTCTGGATTTGAAACCGGTTTTTGGCAATAGACCTAACCCCTCACGTGATACCTAAAATTAACTGGCGAAATATATATGTACGGTACAACACTACCTAACCCTTAATGGGATATACAGCGGTAATGTTATGTTAGATCAACAAAATTCTGACGACAGAGATGGCTTCCACTTATTAGTGCCTATTTGCGTTAGCCTTATGTCAATAATCTCCAATAATGCTATCGTAATCTTAGGTATTCTCCAGTGCATTGTGGTTAACTTGGAACCTAACCATTCGTGACAATCTGTGTCCGATGTGCCTCAGGGTTTGACGATCCCTAATAAGGTAAGCAAAGCTTGGAGGTAACCTTGTTTACTTGCAATAATGTAGGTTAATTCGAAATAAAACACGATCGAAATTTAAAAGGTGTGAGAGTGCTGGCCACATTTCTTCGGCACTAAAGACTACAGCTATTTGTTTTTTATGTTTTGGCTTCGCACGGTTAGTGCATTTAGCCAGCGTCACGTTTAGAATAGAAGTTCTTGTTTCTTTAGATTTTAGACCAAAGTCCTAGTTAGGCCCTTATAAAATTAAGTGTATTTTACGCCCTTAAAGTTTTATTACTAAAAGTCCGGACACATTGAATATTCAAGTGTATAGTAAGATAGTATATTCACAGTATTTGAATAAAGAATCAGCTAATCAGATGCTAAGTAGCTCAGAGATTTGTATACATAACTAGCGACCCGCCCCAGTTTCGCCCGTGACAAAAAATACACAAAACCTGCCTCGTTTCTCACTCTTTCGAGTGGTAAAAACCGCATGAAAATACGTGCAGTAGTTTTTGAGTTTATCGCATACAGACGCGACGGGGTCTTTATTTTTAACCGTCGCCTGTCTGTTTATTATTTATACCATTTCATAATATAACATCACGCCAGTACGCTCTAAAGGGGTACGCAGATGTGTACAGTTCATCTTGGTATACTCTCATTTCACCGGTTATGTTCAAGTTTCACGATATTCGGGTAATCTATTCTGGCGTTATAGGTACCTTACTAAACAACATGCCTATTTGGTAGGTACAACTAAAAAAATACTACCGAATTCCACATATAAAAACTAAAAAGTGAAAAAAAAACATTCTTTTTCGAAGTCGGTGTCCATAACGCAAAAAATTGGTACCTACGAAAGACACCGACTTCGAAAAAGAAAGTTATTTTTCACTTTGTAGTTTTTATATTTGGAAGTCGGTAGTATTTTTTTGTAAAAAAATAGTTTTTTATTATATGTAGAGAAAGAAGCCTTAAGAAAACAAACATGTTAAATGATACACACAATGTAGAATTACATTTTTAAAACGTTTAAATTCAAGTCACAATCTCATCACAGCGGCCACCAGTGTCCAAAACATGCTAAAATGTGAAGAACATTGTATCATTCTGACGAATTAACCCCAGATTTCTCAATTAAGCATTTGAAAGTATTTGTCAATCTCTACTTTGTCCTAAAAACCTATCAAACTTTTGCAGTAAAGAAGGGTTGAACCCCTTCTTAACTCAGAAACCGGGCCGAAGACTGACATAGTACGGGAACGGCCCCACTGTTTCAATTAACTTATATTTTAACCAAACTAATTTTGCATTAATAAGTTAAAATCGTGTAATGATTCCCTATTCGACCTAGCGTAAAACACCTGTGTTCAGCAATTGTAAAGTTATCCAATTTATTGTTTCCCCACTCCATCAAACCAATTAAAACGAAAGACTATTACTTAGAACAGTACACTCATATCACATTGTAACATGTCACTACTTAACCTTTGATCCACTTCCGTGATATAACCCTTCACTTACAATACCCTGATAAAACAGATATAATTTTAAACCCAAGTTTTACTCTAAGCATGGTTAACAAAACGAATTACAACAAAAGATCTCAAAGTCTGTAAGTTTTTGACGTCTACGCTGTTCTGATACTTTGTTCTATTTTGTGATACTTTGTGCGGTTTTCTGCCACTTTGTGCCATTTTGTGCCACTTGGTGCCATTTGTGTCAGTTTGTCGGTAAGATTACTTCCAGTAACAGTGAACGCGATTGGGGATAAAAATTAATTGTCTGGGTTTAACGAACCTCTGGCTGTTTGCTTGACATTGTAAAGATTTGAGCTATGAATAATTTACACAAAAGTAGTCTCGCCTGTTTTTTACGAATAGAATGAAATTATTATTTTCAAGAGTTTTTATTTAACTAGCCTTGTTAGTTAGTATGTATGGGACAATCTTACAACTGAATTTTAAATCAGTGTCGCCAATCTAGGCTGAAATTTGGCATACGCGTTTGATTTGAATGAAAATGCACGGTTAGCTAAGTGACATTAAATTCTATACGGCGGACTTTTAAAGATGGCAGACCAATTTTTTTGAACCATATCAAATAAAAGGATTTGCTGAGGAGATCAAAAGCTCATATATATTTTTTTTATTATTTATTTATTAATAAGTATATTAATAAGTATTTTTAAATAAACTTACATGGACACATTTAAAACGACAAAAGCTTAGTGCACGATTCCAATTTTGGTACTTTTGTATAGAGAAAAACCGGTAAAAAATAGTTACTTTAAAATTAATTATTAATGTGCAAAAATCTCTTGGATTATCCATCCTGCTGCACACTAGCTATATCCGCGGCTTCGCTTCTGTTGCTCATCCGTCAGGAAACATGTGTTATTCCAAAGGATGAGGCCCGTGAACCTCAGTGATTGAGTTATTTTAAATCAGTAAAATTATTTTTGTACTCGGGTCGGTTGTTAGTTTATTAGTTAGTAAGAATTTAAATATTAAGAGGATATGCGGGCAGAGAGCTCCAACTGAATTTCTTAAGTAAAAAGTCTTAATTCCAGGTTTGGTTCTCGCCTATTTCCTTCTCCAGTATTGGACAAATTTAAAAGATTTTCCATAAATTTAATAAAAGCTATGTATGTTTATCTTGTCAATTTTGTAAACTAGGTTTCTGTTTTGAAGGTTCTAGTACTTCTAAAGAAATATATCATCAAAAAGGTAAACACAGGGGCACAGTATGTATCTTTTTTTTAGTATATGGAATGTTTTTTAAATTGGTTCAATATTGGAGGAGGAAACAGGCGAGAGCCAAACCTCGAATTATTACTTTTTGGATTTTCAGTCTGATGTCTGCGACCGCACTTCCTCTTAAGTTTAATTATGCACTTGAGTATACTGTCATCATTTAATCATAAAAGATCTCTATGATACTGTGGTTTGCTGTAAGATAACCCAATTATGATTAAGCTCGCCTATGTAAGTACATAAGTTGTCCTACTGTATTTGTATATGTATGTTTTGTGTACAATAAATAATGTGAATATGATGATCATACAATTTGTCATTAAAGTAAATTAACATTAACAAACTGCCAATTATATTGGAAAAGCTGTCGGTTAAAATATGATAGATTGAGAATATCTCAATTTTGTTAACATGAGCTTATTATGTTGGCTAGTTAAAGTTCCTGATTGATAATACAATCACGAACTTTCAAAGTAATTATATAATACCTTTAAACGAGCCATTCTTGTATATAATGTATAATCTGAATCTCGGAAACGGCTGCAACGATTTTCATGAAATTTAGTATGCAGGCCCTTAAGGGGCGATAAATCGATCTAGCTAAGTTTCATTCAAAATGAAAATCATTTTTTTTATTTCACATAGGCCTACATGGGCACTCATAAAACGTCGACAAAAGGTTCACGGTTCAGGTTGGTCTTTTCCTATGGAGAAGAACCGGCAAGAAACTCCACGGTTACAATAAAAAAAAATACAGAATTATGGAAAACGTCGTTTTCTCTATTTTCACCCGAACAGAGCTCGGTCGCCCAGGTACTATTCAATAATGAATGGAACAACTTTTCTTAAAATTATGTATTAAAAGCCAGACTTCTTTATGAGTCGATCGGCAACTTTCGAAATAATTAATTCATAACATCTTTTTCTTTTTTTTATAGCCTGTCGTCTTGCGCTCGACCACTATCTCGATAAAAAGTTACCGCTACCCTGGCTCAAGCAACTGAAGGAACACGGGTGGGTTTTAGTCAGTAAAAGTCTGACACGCCCTCCCGCCTCGCCTGAGCGAGAGAAGTCATTGAATGATTTCCTAATCAAAAAACCGGCCAAGTGCGAGTCGTACTCGCGCACGAAGGGTTCCGTACCATTATCGCAAAAAACGGCCAAAAAATCACGTTTTTTGTATGGGAGCCTTGGGAGCCCCACTTAATTTTTTTTTTTCAGTTTTTAGTATTTGTTGTTATAGCGGCAACAGAAATACATCATCTGTGAAAATTTCAACTGTCTAGCTATCACGGTTCATGAGATACAGCCTGTTGACAGACGGACAGACAGACAGACGGATCGCGGAGTGTCAGTTATAGGGTCCCGTTTTTACCCTTTGGGTATGGAACCCTAAAAAAACAAAGTATCTCATGCTCAGCAATAATAGTACTTACAGTTACGGCTACTAGGCCAATGCGGCAGTCCCGTACTTTACTATACGTTTCAGGGGGTACAAGTTAAGGTTCTAACCCAAGCCAATACCTAGACGGTTATTGGGTTTCTTGTAGTGTTCTACCACGTTAGTTCCTCGCCACGTCATGTGAAGTTTCCTGCTTGAAATCTATTGCGGAGATGGAAAGCTCATGATTGAGTTTTGGATAGCATAGACTATGTAGCTATAACTTATAACTCATGCTGTTCACCCATTAGATATAGTAGGAAGTAGCTAAGACTCAGCCACTTCCTACTACATCCAACAATGAAGGATGTCTCGATGAATTCAAGAGGAAAATTAACGAGCATTTTCTTTCAACGCAATCAATAATATTAGTAGAAATGTAAACATATATATGCATTTATGAACGCAGTTTTTTTTAATGTATGTATTAATATTGTATATTAAATTATTATTTTACTATAAAATTACTAGATTACTGCCCTCAATCATTATGATCTTTATCACTCAAAGGGTTTCTGGCAGAAAACTCCATTTTGGAGTTAAGCTCGCCTTTGTACATATTATTGTTTTCACTTTGCGTAAATGTATTGTTATGGTGTACAATAAAGAATTAAGGATATGTTTTTTATTTATTTAATTAAATATGGCACTCCAACGACTTATTCACTAAAACATTCTTTGGGGTACTGTAACAAATTAAACTTAAATCTAGAATGAAATTGTCACTTACAGGTGTGCACAGCATTTATATTTATTTTATTGTTTATAAGCTCGCGTTTTTCCACTGTCTGAACTGACGGTAAACGATTATATGTTCGACGGTGGAGCACGCTTGCCTAGAAGTAGCCTATTCACTCTTGACTTAAAGACCCCGAGATTGTAGCTATCGGGAAACACAGACTCCGGCAGGGAATTCCACTCCTTAGCTGTACGCATAATGAAAGTAAAAAAGGTTAAATGTAAAAGTCTGCACGTTTGTATATAATGGCAGAACTGATTTGGATAAAGCTTAGCCGACGAGTAAACCATGCCTTGGAGTGCCTTGGACATATCATTCTTTGTATCCCAACAACTTCCTCTTGGTTTATAATTTTGGGGATTTATTCACACAACAAATAATTCAGAAATAACGGTGCTTTACTCATAATTGGCTTAGCCAATCAACAGCGACCGTCAGATCCGACTGATGACGTCATGGATAATTTGAAAAGGGTAACCCCACAGAGGGTTATCACACATCGAATTATGTAGACATTCGAAATGTTTTTAATAATTTATTGACTGTAGCTGTGATTTCATAAATCTGTATTGGATTATTTTTTTGGTTACTATAATTTTTAATTTATCATCTGTGAAAATTCTCTATCTAACTCAATACTCAGTATTATATTATCTGTGACTATACCCACAAAACACAGACGCATATACTATATGTTACCTACATTTTTACACACACACATAATTGGTTATATACATTCTGCGATAGGCCAGACACTTCCAAAAAAATAATATTTTGAATCTATTTTATTACCAAAATAGTTGTTTAAGAGTCGATATTAAAATATAGGCAAACCATGTTATTTAATTATAATATTTATAAAATGTTTTAACCACTTCAAAGTGAGCGCTGATATAATTATTGAGAGACAATTACTTATAAAATAAGAAAAAAAAACTGGACCATTTTCCTTTCAACATTGTGACGGAGCACACGGACGAGAAAGAAGGTTATGGAAAGTTTTTTTTTAATACTTGTTGCACTCATATTTGAAAAAAGAGTTGAGAGTGAGTAATGAAAGTAAAATTTTAACAATTTCTTTTGAGTCTGTATTTCCTGTGTAAGTCACAAATAAATATTATCTCTTTACTGTAAAATAGCTCATATATCAAAACAATACATAAGCCCATTTTTAGAATTGTCGCAAAAATGATGTGACAAATAGTTATACTTGAGTAAGCTCTTATGATTGGTTCAATGGACTTTCTAGAGCTAATCACAACACTTGATTTGCATTTGATTTTTGACGCTTTCCAGAAATGGTGGAGGCACGGTTGGCGCAGTGGTTGAGCAATTGACTGCTGCGCTGCGTGTCGCGGGTTCGATGCCCGCACGGAACAAATATTTGTATGATCTACAAATAGTTGTTCCGGCTCTGGGTGTTTGTGTATGTGAAATTATACGTTTGTAAACGCACCCACGATACAGGAGAAATTCCTAGTGTGGGGCAACGTTTCTTAAAAAAGAAAAGAAAAAGAAAATTTTATTTAATTTTCGTTGATTCTCGATTTGAGAACAGTGTTTGCCTCAGTGTTGAACGGTTCCTGTGTGGCCTTTACTGTAAAGATTCCAACAATTAAGGTACTTATAGACGTTGCGTTGGAAGGCGTCCCACCAGGTGGATCGCTGGCCTGGTGAAAGTTGCGGGGATCCGCTGGTTGCGAGACGCACGGGACCAATCAAAGTGGCGACGCTTGGGGGAGATCAATGTCCAGCAGTGGACGTCTTTCGGCTGATATGATGATGATGATGAGGAAGGTACTTATACCTACTAATGAGTGCGGTGCCTGTACCCAAAACATGAACACTGGACTGCCCAATAAAGTTCCCATACACCTGAACTTTAGAGGACTTTATGAGTGCAGGACCCAATATTTTTAAAGAATCTTACCATTGACTTGCAAAGAAGAAAAACCTACTAGCTGACCCGATAGACTGTGTCCTATCGTGAGTTCATACATTGAAGCTTTTAGTTTTGCCTCCATTTACCAATTTTCCATCAAAATAATCCAATATTTTTTTCCTAAAACTTTATTTAGACTATAAAGGCAAAAGTTTGTGTGTTTTTATGTTTGTTACTCTTTCACGCAATACTACTGAATGGATCTGGATGAAATTTGGCGCAGAGATAGATTGTAGTCTGGAATTGCACATAAGATACTTTTATCCCGGGAATATGTACCCCTGGGATAATTTTCGACATTTACGCGGGCGAAACTGCTGGCGGAAGCTAGTCGAATATAAAAAACAGCCTAATCAACCAAGCCGTTCTTATGTGAAGCGCTTACTTACGAACAAAAATATTTTTAATATATTTAAATTTTCTTTCCTAACTATTCGATACATATACCAGACTATATGAACTTCAAGTTTCTGGTGTAAGTTTATTAAGCATTATTACAAATACTTAAAGAAAATTTAAATTATAAAACTTTATCAACCTGTATTTTGTTCGTCGCTCAAACTACCGTAACCGCGTAGCATCCGCGTAGCCGCGTAGCACTGTCGTAGCAAACTTCGTAGAGGGCTCTACGAGATTTACTATCTACTAATTGTGAAAGTATGTTTGGATGTATTTTAATTAATTACTCCTGTACAGCAGAACGGATTTTGATAAAATTTCGCGTACGAGTAGACTATGACCTGGATTATGACATGGGATACATTTTGTACCCAGTTGAAAGTTGCCTTCGAATAGTTTTCGATTTTAAAGCGGTTGAAGTCGTTAGTGAAAGCTAGTGCTTTAATAAATTGAATTTGAAACACAATGTGGAGACTGATGAAAACAAGTATTTAGTAGAACTTCGACGAAACTGTGACGAACGTAACGAACGAAGCAAAACCTATTAAACCGTGATTTTAATATCATTTCCTACGTACCTTCCGTTAAAAGATTGAGTTACTTTTATATGGGTACTTCATTCCGAGGCCGTGTTTTTATTAAAGGCCATTTTTAATTTAAAATGACGACTTGCTGCCATCATAGACTTCGTATATTCATAATTCGAGATTTTTCTTTTAGTCTATATTTTTATTAGTACAACTTTTACGGTATTATATTTTAAACATTAGAATTTAAATATTATTTATTTGTTATTTTATCCACCTGCCCTGTAGTCTTTTTTAACCTAAAGATTGACTTGTAGAAAATGCCTGGTTGTGGTAAGTCTACCTACATATCACTGCTGTACATAAAGTTAAACGAAATAAAAATATTTATAATAATTATAATATTAAAGAGTTGACCACACGCTGCGAAAGGATTCTGATCACATACCGAAGCAAGCGCTGGATTGGAATCCCCAAGGCAAAGGAAAACGTGGCCGTCCCCGTCAAACCTGACATCGCACCGTGTTGGCAGAAGCAGTGGTGTCTCATCCCATACAAAGAAACCGTGCCGACGTTCTATACTGATTATTCTGATTATTTTTTGTACATCGATCGCGTTCGGTCCCGTTCCGTTCCACGGATATAGATGGTGATCTGTCTATCACCGTGGAACGGAACCGAACGCGATCGATTTACAAAAAAGAATCGGTATAATCAGATGAAAAACGCTAGTTACGTCGGCACGGTTTCTTTGTATGGGATGAGGCATCTGTATGCTAGTATTATATTATCTGTGACGGAAGCAACGAGCATCGGTATGACGTGGAGCGACGAGCATCGGTATGACGTGGAGCGAGGTGAAGCGTGAAGCTCAAGACCGATCGCGATGGAGGACTACTGTGGACGTACTTTGCCCTATCTAGGGGACGTAGGACATTCAGTAAGTCAAAGAGTTTCTTGTACTCAAATTATTTTTTGTACATCGATCGCGTTCGGTTACTTAGCTGAATCCGGTAAGACTGGAAGCTGACCCCAATATAGTTGGGAAAAGGCTAGGCAGATGATGATGATCGCGTTCGGTTCCGTTCCACGACGATAGATAGATGATGTTAGCAGCGAAGTAAAAGGGTTTACTCAGTTTGTGAATACTTATTCTCTAAATACAGTGACGATTTGTTTTATAGGATTTTTTTTCATGTTTTTACAGTTTCATTGCACCAAAATGTGTTACAATACAAATTTAAACAATCGAGTGGAATGCCTCAGAAATTTAAAACCGCACCATCTCTTGGCATCAATTTTAAATAATTCGTTCAAATAATCTTTGAAATTTGAGCACACATTTATGCTCAAATTTAAATTTTTGTGCTTGATTAAACAAGAACATACAGTTTTTATGTTTAATTCCTAAAAATGTTAATTTTACACACAATTCAATAACAAATTGGTGCATATCGCGCCATCTAGTGATATTTATTTGAACCAAATTTTCTTTAATTACTTAATTCCATCTTAAAAGTATCTTCATATACTCCTTGTAGATTTAAATGTCTTTTAATGATAAACTAGGGCTCAATCTAAAGATAACCATTTAATGATAAGAAAGTTTAACTTTCACTAATGAGCACTCAAACAGAGATACTTTTTTCAAAGAGGAATCATTTACTCTGACTTTTTTTAGTAAACAGCTCTACTAATGGAGATCCTATAATGTTATTAACATTTTTCCTGTGACATCTGACATAATATTTATCACTATTAAATATTATAACTGCGGAAATTTTGATGAATGTATGTTTATTTCTCAATCATGCCAGAACGGCTGAACGGATTTTGGCGAAATTTGGCACAGTGATAGATTTTAGTCAGTAATACATATACATTAAGTTTTTTTTTCTAAACAAGCTTTTAATGTATTGTAATTTATCAATTATAATATCGCTTGTCAATACATATCATATGAATTCAAACACAGTGGTGATGTACCTTGTCTGGTTGTTAAGTTGCTATGGCCATCTTCCGGCTCCATCATGAGACCAGCTCCATAGTAACTTCAATGTTTTTGAAGTTCAAAAGTCATCAAGTTTCAGCTTAAGGACCTTCCACCGCTTTAGTGCCGTATATCGGTTACTTTTTAAAGCATACTCCTTTAGTAACGGCTAGGTTAAAAGGTTTGAAAAAATATATTCTATATTGATTCATGTACCTTATTTCTGTAACATGGTTTATCGTGTAACTAATTAGTTTAGCTTTATAAAAATAATTAACGACACGATATTATTTCGCAACTTTTGGATACTCCTCCAAAACGACTTGACTTTTGAAAATATTTTACACAGTAAAATTGATGGCTAGAATTTCTTTAAAACTTAGTTTTCATTTATTTTTTTCGTGCACCCGCACGGCCAGTACTGCGTTAACATTGGGGAATATATACACCTTAATGAATGACAGGAAGTACTTCAAAAATCGATTATTCATTACCGGACACATACGAAATAAGGTAATATAAAGCTTGTTAAAAAAAAACATCATAACTTTTGAATGGCTGGAATTCATGTTAATTAATTTACTCGTAGCCACTAAACTCTTCATACAACATTCTAGTGTCATATCGTGCTGAAAATATTTTTTTAAATGGACCTCTGTACGTTTTGACATTTTTTATTCAATCTCGCCTCAACGGCGGAACGGAATGAAATTTGGAATACTGGTACACCAGGAGCTTAATTCGAATATAGAGTATTCATAATCCAGGGAACCTGTTCCCCTGGGATATTTTTGGACATTCACGCAGACAGAACCGCCGGTAGAAGCTGGGTCGTCATAAATCAACTTGTTACCACTAAACAGATTATGTATAATGCAAAATTCGATCGTTTTCGGTATATTTTAATGAATATTTTAAAAGTTCAATTGTTTTAAACACGGAACTGTTATTTTAAGGAAGTACATAGTTGTTTAAAATACTTACTCGCACTTATGTTTATATTTTTGAATAATACAATGGTCTTTGTCATGCACGCAATGGCCCAGGCCGATTTTTTTATGAACATAAAATATGTGTACTTACTAAATATATTCTTGTTTAAAATATTATGTTGTTGTTAGTTTAAATACAGTACGTATTATTATATGGCATACGGTTTTCAGTTCAAAGTAGAATTTGACAAAAAACTTAAGTTTGGAAACACGAAAAACGTTTGACACATAACTTCAAATTCTCGATTCGAAAACTAGTAATAAGTTTAAAGAACTCTTTTTAAGTAGGAGTATTTGCTGTTTTATAAGACCTTGATCTTAATTTGAGTATAAAAGCAATTATTTTAATTCAGTTACTAACGTGTTTAACAAAATAAATCGTTCCATGCTAGTACTTTTCTTATTCGTATTTTTTTTAATAATTCTGCTATTAAAACGTTCTATTTTTAAATCGGCTATCATTTGAAATGGGTATTTTACATGTTACAAATGTCAAAGTAAATTAATGAACTTTAAATGGCGTATAAAATGTAGATAAATGTCACTCACATAATAATTATGTACAGTAGTTTGGTTTATTTGAAATGTTTAGAAGTTTTTCGTAAATACATAATTAATTATATTATACCTATAGGTGTGTCGTATATTTTTCAATGTCGTCTACATTGGAAATAATATGCTACATTGCCATAAAGCCTATTCATCAAACAGTTAATAATGATTTCATTGTATAACACCGCATTATTGATTATTTTGAAAACCAAAAAGGTTCTATTTTAAAAGTAAAATTATCACGATCCTCCTAAAAATAAATACGACGAGCAACCTTTTTTAACCTTACTCGATCCTAAATATAGGCAAATAAAATGAAAATAAATGCATTCATTCTAAAACATACCTACATTATTTTATGGTTAATTTCTTTTCTAATTTTTTACCTGGTCATAGAAAATAAACCAGGTTAGCTATGACCCAAACACAATAAAAAAGTAATACACGTTATGCAACTATATAATTTTAAATTCTTAATTTAAAAATCGGTCGAAAAATAAATCACGTTCCGTCGGAAAATTCGAAAAACAAAATTAAAACACGTCAAAATATCCCTAGTAATTTAAAAAAGGAATAAATTTATGTCACCTACCTTGAATCGCAGTAGAAGAAACACGTACAGCAACTGTCGTTAGACACTCATAACTTCGGAACGCAACTTTAGCACGACTGTAAACGCGCGGGAAATCGCCGTCAACTGATGGAAAGCGCGCGAAAACTCCGCTACTTACGCACACGACCGGCCAATCACAGCCACCGTACGCCTCCGCGAAACCGCACCGACCAATCACGTTAAAGGGGAAACACTTGAAAACTTTAATAGGTTTTTCATGTTGACACTTTTGAAATGCTTTCAAATTATTGGAAAAATTATCATTATCGTAAGATAATTGCATGAATAGCTTTTCGCGTAATGCTTTTACGTGAAATAATGGATTTGACTATGTTCTGATAGGGTGATGAAAGAGCCGACTATTTATTACGCTTTTTGGGGGGAAAATCACAAAAGCCTACTCATGGTTTTTCTGGTGACATAACAATGCGTCATCTAATTTCATTGTCAATCATTTGAAGTACAGTCGGCGTCATCAATAAATGAAAATATTCCATTTTGGTTTTTATTATATCGAATAATTTTCCGAGTCTGTATTTCACGCATTATCAATCGCCTACGTGATTTGACTTATAACTAATGCTAGCTTTTACCGCAGCTTCACTCTTGTGATCTATCTGACAAGAACAGTGTATTTTTTGAGAATAAAAACACTAAGTGTTGTAATCAAACAAACAATCTTATCTCGTTGTTACAATATTTGCGAGACAATATGCGGGCCTATTTATAAAAAACCGGCCAAGTGCGAGTTGGACTCGCGCACGAAGGGTTCCATATAGCAAAAACGGCAAAAAAATCACGTTTGTTGTATGGGAGCCCCACTTAAATATATATTTTATTCTGTTTTTAGTATTTTTCGTTATAGCGGCAACAGAAATACATCATCTGTGAAAATTTCAACTGAGCTATCACGGTTCATGAGATACAGCGTGGTGACAGACGGACAGAGAGACAGACGGATCGTGGAGTCTTAGTAATAGGGTCCCATTTTTAACTTTTGGGTGCGGAACCCTAAAAACTAGCTTCTGCCAGCGATTTCACCCGAGTGAATAGTGTTTTCTTATCGCAAGGGAAGATTATACAGTGATGAAAAGTACATCCATCCATCCAAACTTTCGACATAAACATTTATAATATTATTTAGTAAGATTTAACCATATTATGATTAGTTTAAGCATTGATTAGCAGATTTGTCCAGCGCTGCGTTATTGATTATTTAAATATAATATGTTGAGATAGAAGCGAAGCAAACGAGTGGGTTTTTATTTTAAGTCAAGAGTGAATAGGTTTTTTTTAAGGGTACACTAGTTGAAAATTCTTCCATACAAACGTAGTCTAGGGCTTATTCCACTGTTTGACAATGCACGTTCAAAATAAAAAGTGATATCAATTTGTCTCATCATTATCTAGCCCTGTATGGAAGCAAAAATGTAAAAAAAAAAATATTTGATAGTTATGAGCGTCGAAAGTTCCACATTTCGACACTAATTTTAACGCATTTTCGGGCGCAAATAAATACCATAAGAAGACGGCAAATTGCAAAACGGCCACCATACAGGGATAGATTAGTAGTTTAACAATGCAAATAATGTTATTTTGAACAGATACGTTTAGTCGTTTTTTCATGATATCCAGACTCCCAAAGGTCTGTTTGTAAAATTTCGCGCGCTCGGTTTCGTCCTAAATCATTATCCATTTCGCTACAAATTTGCAAAAGTGTGTATTCGTACGCGAACTAGCTTCCTACTGCTCATCACAGCATCTATCTCTTCCGCACGTGTTGTCGGTTGATATAAAATGCATTTTAACCCCGCGCACAAAATAGTTCGTGCCGTCGACTAGTGTAACCTTAAGCAAGCGTGTTACACCGTCAACCACATCATTGCTTACCATCAGGTGAGATAGTGGTCAAGCGCGAGCATATCAGTATAATAATAATCTTAATCTGACACAGTCTACTGGTCTGCGACTTCCAAAAATAAATGTCCGGCCAAGTGCGAGTCGGACTCGCGCACGAAGGGTTCCGTACCATTATCGCGAAAAACTGCAAAAAACACGTTTATTGTATGAGAGCCCCACGTAAATATTAATTTTATTCTATTTTTAGTATTTGTTGTTATAGCGGCAACAGAAATACATCATCTGTGAAAATTTCAGCTGTCTAGCTATCACGGTTCACCTGGTGACAGGCGGACAGACAGACAGACATAAGGATCGCGGAGTCTTAGTAATAGGGTCCCGTTTTTACTCTTTGGGTACGGAACCCTAAAAATACTAGACTTTAACTATCTTAATGTTGAGGAGGCTTCTCATACCGATAGAGAAGCAAGCATTAATAACCACGATTGCTGAAGACGGCGAATTGAGACTTGCTTATATCAACTACTAGCACTTCATCCGCGACTTCGTTCGCGTGATCCGTATTTTATCCTACAGATGACTTTTTAGTTCACCCCCTTAAAGGTTGAATTTCCAAAAATACCTTTTTTCTCCTACCCCACATCATAAAATGAATCTCTGTACAGTAAAATGCTGCAATGGTGCAGCAAGTCAGTCATACTCACGTTAACGTCCTAACGAACGAAACCCCTCGCTCTAGAAAAAATAAATAAAAAAGAAACTTTTTTTATCTTTAGAACGAAATCCGTCGGCCGGGACTGGTCTGTTCGCACTGCCATGCATATTCCCCGAAAAATTTAACATTAGAAATAAGTATTAAAATAGTAAGTAACCTAATGATAAGTAGTGTATAAATATAAATAAATAACCAAAATAGTAAATAACATCAAGATAAGCATGAATAGATATATAATAATTGTAATGCCAGTGTGTGTAATATAAGTTTCATAAATATATATACTTAAGTTAGTTAAGTAAATCTTAAAATAGTGTCCGACGTAGAAGTCCAATAATTGTAATTATTATAAATGAATAACAAACAAATTAACACGATAAAAAAAAGAGCGCGGACTGCCACATGTCCGCAGTAGAATAATATTTATGATAGTGGTCAAACGCGAGCCTATAACAAATAAAAATAAAAAATAAAACAAATGAAAAAAAAAGGAAAAAAAAAACCTTATTACGGGTGGAATTTCAAAAAACATGAATTCTTTTTATCAACCAAGAGCGCAAATCTAAAATTTCATGTGTCCAACTTACAAACTGTATAAATTTCATACAAACTTTCAACCCCCTTATTACCCCCTTACGGGTGGAATTTCCAAAAAGCCTTTCTTAGTGCGCACTTACGTCACTTAAGGTACTTCCCTGCCAAATTTCATGTTTATACGTCATGCGGTTTTCGATATTTCGTGATGAGTAAGTGAGACCTTTCGTTTTTATAGATAGGTCCTGCTTGCCTCACGGTGTTTTCCTTCACCTATGCCAGTAATGTCCAGGATAAACTAAGAAATTAACCAATCATTTTCGTAGTGGCCCAATGGCTATTTGGGGGATGGTGGAACAGGGTGTAAAGTCCCACAAACCTCCATAGAAAAGGGAGGATCCTCCGACCAGACGGGTGTTGTGTCTGGTCCGGGCAACTGCCCGACGGTTGTTGTCGGACTGTTGTATACGTTCAAATCGCGCCGCAAACTTTACTTGCGCGATGCAGGATTTGTGTGACGTCATGTCATTAGTTCGTAAGTGGCGGCGCTGGTGCCGCTACATCACTCCCCTCCGGAGACAGGGGGCCCAGTTTGGGGGTAGCAGGAACAGGGTGTAAAGTCCCACAAACCTCCATAGAAAAGGGAGGATCCTCCGACCAGACGGGTGTTTTGTCTGGTCCGGGCAACTGCCCAACGGTTGTTGTCGGACTGTTGTATGTGTTCTAATCGCGCCGCAAACTTTACTTGCGCGATGCAGGATTTGTGTGACGTCATGTCTTTGGTTCGTAAGTGGCGGCGCTGGTGCCGCTACATCACTCCCCCCCGGAGACCGGAGGTCGATAGCAGGTTGAGTCGTCCGTACATCTTGTGATGCGTGCCTGGCCAGTGGAAGGTTGGTTCCCGTGAGTCGGAACCGGAAGTCGCAGAATTCGCGGTGAGTCGGAACTGTATGCGGTTGTGCACCAGTGAGTCGGGGTGATGACATCCCAGTGAGTCGGGATAGTGTTGCTGGCTCCAGTGGTTCGGAGTGGTGATGATGGTGTCCCAGTGAGTCGGGACAGTGCTGCTGGCTCCAGTGGGTCGGAGCGGTGATGATGTCCCTGTGAGTCGGGACAGTGCTGCTGGCTCCAGTGGGTCGGAGCGGTGATGAAAGAAGCTGAGGGTGATGACCAGGAATGCGCGTCCGCTGCATGGTGGTGGTCAGGATACCCCCGTAGATGCTGTGGGTACTGGCTGGCTGTATGACTCGCTGCTGGAAAGCTTGAGGAAGTGATGATGACGTCACGACGAAGTTGTTCTGCACGAAGGCTGCGCTGACGATCACGTCGGGGTCACCAGTTTGGGGGATGGTGGAACAGGGTGTAAAGTCCCACAAACCTCCATAGAAAAGGGAGGATCTTCCGACCAGACGGGTGTTGTGTCTGGTCCGGGCAACTGCCCGACGGTTGTTGTCGGACTGTTGTATACGTTCAAATCGCGCCGCAAACTTTACTTGCGCGATGCAGGATTTGTGTGACGTCATGTCATTAGTTCGTTCGTGGCGGCGCTGGTGCCGCTACAGCTAAGACCTCGCCTATCAAGCTTGTGGTCTCCGGTACGAATCCGGGCAAATACCAGTCTCTTTTTCAATTTATATGTAATTTCTAAGTTTATCTTGGACAAAGTCAAAAGTGAAACAGTGATACATAAAAATATGTAATTCAACTAAGCCATTAAGCGATCCTTTTGAACGTCAACAATTAAAATTTACACGTAATAAAAATTACCGTGCATTCGGAAGAGTAGCTTTATATGGAGAAGAACGCACAAGAAACTCCATACATACTCTATAAAGTATTAAAAGCATTAACAGGAAAATTTATTAATTTGATAAATAGGAACATGGTTCTCACATACTTACAAATATTGCAAACATAGGTAAAATACTTAATTTAACAACAACGGAACAGTGTGTGAGTCAATTTCCTAAACAAAAAAAACAGTAACTATGAATAGGTATATAAATTAACAAATTTCATTTTGTCTACACTAAAGATTGCCCTATGGCACAGGACCATGTTTCAGCATGTTTCCAAGCATTCTTATCTTGAATATAATATAACGCTGACAAAGGTCAAGTTTATGTTTGTGTTCTATTGGTATAATTCCTGCAAGGCGTTCCAGCACGACGATAAACAAATAAATAAATCATAGCATTTCAAAACTCACAATCTTTGACCGAGAAATTCATATTTTTTTCAAATCTCAACTTTATCTTTGTGTGCCATATTATACCCATATCTTATAATCCTTCTTGTAATTAAAATGAAAATTGTGCTCGTTTTAGGACCCAACTGTACCTAACTTTTTGTCACCTAGTCCACACCTACTTAATTTCAACATCACTCAGAAACATATTTTAACTTTCCTTCCAGAACTTGCCCGCGTTTTTATTTTCATCCCCAAAGAAAAACAGGAGCGTTCGCTGTTTCTCGTTCATAAGTTCTAAAGTCAACTCAAAAAACTAATATCCTTTGAAGAAAAGATAAATAAAAGCTTGTAAAATGCGGTGGTAATATGTGGTTATTAAGGGGGGTTGACATTTTACCCGTCTTCGCCTTCCGTCGCGTTTGTAAGTTGATGCAATTTTTATAAGCCATGTGTACGAGGTACGAGGTGTCTTCGTTCTTTGAGTGGCATAATTTATATGCCAATGTTTTTTCGAAGCATTTAAAGATGAAAGAGATGCGTATTGTGAACAAGACGAGGGTAATGGTGTTTGAAAGAGAAGAGTATGTATCGGCATGTGATGGGAAAATAAATTATTAAGAATGTGGAGCAAGTCAATTAGTTTTTTTATTTGGGAAGTATGTTCGCAAGGGATGGATAGATTGAAGCAAATGTGGAACAGAGAGTGAATGCAGGAAGTAAAGTGAATGGTATTATACAAGTGATTGTATCCAGACAGTCAATGTCCAAAAAAGCTCGCTATTCACAACAGTGTGCTGGTGCCTACACATATGTATGGATTATAAATAAATGCTGTAGAAATGCGTTCGTTGCGAGGTATGTATGTGTGGTGTTAGTTTGTAGAATAGATTGTGGAATTATGTAATAAGATAACGTTTTGGTACAAGAAGACCAGCTGCCGCCCGCGGCTCCGCCTGCGTTTTATTAGTACTTCACCCAATATCTTTTTGTATAAATTATAGCCTATGTGTTATTCTGATTTATAAGCTATATTTCTGTAAAGTATATCGAAATCCGTTCAGTAGTTTTTGTGTATGCGGATGTATATTTTTTACTCAATAACGCCAGAAGTGGATATTGATGAAATTTGGTACGGAGATGTTTTATAGTCTGGAATAACACATCGTCTACTTTTTATCCAGAAAAAAATTGGTTTCCCGTGGAACAACTTCCGACCTTCGAAAGGTTGGATATGTTTATGTTTGAATGTTTTTTTTTTATTTGTTATGGGTTTGCTCTTGACTCTAGTCTAGGTCATAGGTGACAGAGACAGAGTCTACGATGGAGTGAGCTTACCCAGAAGAAGCCTGTTCACTCTAACTTTGAAGAGATTCGGGTTGTATGCGTTCGGAAACACAGACGCAGGTAGTGAGTTCCATTCATTCGCTGTGCGCATTATAAAGGATGTTTGGAAATTTGGCACAGAGATAGATAATAGTTTGGAATAGCACATTATGTTTCTTTTTATTCCAGTATAATATTTCCTTGGAATGAAAAACACTTTTCACGAGCGAAGCCGCTGGCAGAAACTAGATATCCATAATTTTCAAAACTCATCATCTGCCTAGCCTTTTTTTTTTATTATTATCTCTAGGCTTGCGCTTGACCACTATCTCACCTGATGGTAAGCGATGATGTGGTCGACGAAAGAGCACGCTTGCCTAGAAGAAACCTATTCACTCTTGACTTAAAGACCCCTAGATTGTAGCTATCGGGAAACACAGATTCCGGCAGGGAATTCCACTCTTTAGCTGTACGCATAATAAAAGTGTCCCCAAAACGTTTTGTGCGTATGGTTGGGATGTCCACCATGTACCGATGACGCATCGCCGTACGTCTGGTAGTCCGATGATGGAACGGGCTGGGCGGAATTAAATCATGTAATTCCATCGCACACTCCCCGAAATGTAACCGATAAAATACCAACAAACTGGCAACTCGGCGACGATGTTCAAGGCTCTGGAGCTTTGACTTGACCAGTGCCTCATTACCGATGAGTTTCTTGGCCCGCTTTTCGATCGACTCTAGTGCATCAAGCTGGTATTTGGCAGATCCATCCCAGAGATGAGAACAGTACTCCATGCACGATCGAACTTGCGCTTGATACAAGTTGAGCAGCTGTTCCGGCGTAAAGTACCTTCTGACCTTCGCAAGGATCCCCAACTTTTTGCCAGCCAACTATATTTTTCCAACTATATTGGGGTCGGTTTCCAGTCATACCGGATTCAGCTGAGTACCAGTGTTTTACATGGAGCGGCTGCCTATCTGACCTCCACAACCCAGAAACTGGGTAACACGGTACCCCTTGGCAAGACTGGTGTCAGATGTCAAGCTTCTGACTACCCGTAACGACTGTCAAAGATCTTCAAATGACAGCCGGGACCAACGGCTTAACGTGCTTTCCGAGGCACGGAGGAAACTCGGTATGTTGAAATGGTCACCCATCCACGGACCGACCTCGTCAAGCGTTGCTTAACCTTGATAATCGACCTGTGCGGCTGTTATTATTTAGCCACGAGCTCCTACCATAATTTTCAAAACTACGTACGAAAATAACCCACCTCTTGTGATACAACGTGTTTAATTTATATAGTCGACTTCTTAATCGCTTAACAACAAACTTTTGACAACCATTCCCGGTAAATTGAAAACTTCATTAAGTTTGAAACAACCTAACTGTCACATTGGTCTTAAAAGGAATTACGAGGTCGATTATACCTTTACCATAATTTATCTTGTTCATACATATTTAATGTCGTAGAGTGGCTAAAACCTCGTCTTTTGTGCTCGAGGCTGTGGGGTTCAAATTCGGGCAAGTACCAATGTACTACTTTTATTAAGCGTGCAGCTAAGGAGTGGAATTCCCTGCCGGAGTCTGTGGTTCCCGATAGCTACAACCTAGGGGTTAAGAGTGAATAGGTTACTTCTAGGCAAGCGTGCTCCATCATCGACCACATCATCGCTTACCATCAGGTGAGATGGTGGTCAAGCGCGAGCCTATATAAGATAAAAACAAAATACATATGTGCCTAATTTCAACATACCGAGTTTCCTTCGTGCCTCGGAAAGCACGTTAAGCCGTTGGTCCCGGCTGTCATTTGAAGATCTTTGACAGTCGTTACGGGTAGTCAGAAGCTTGAGATCTGACACCAGTCTTGCCAAGAGGTACCGTGTTACCCAGTTACTGGGTTGTGGAGGTCAGATAGGCAGTCGCTCCATGTAAAACACTGGTACTTAGCTGAATCCGGTAAGACTGGAAGCCGACCCCAATATAGTTGGGAAAAAGGCAAGGTGATGATGATGACATATGTGCCTAATTTCTTAGTTCTTCTCCTAATTTCTTAGTTTATCTTGGACATCGTTGACATCGGAGAAGGAAACCCGCAATGTGATTGGTCGATTTTTCATACTCTTCGTCCTTTGCCTTGCCGAATTCACTTACGCAATAAGACTGCTGGAGTTATTGTTAAATATATAAAACAAAGTCTGTTACACCTTTTAGAACTCGAGAACGGATGGACTCATTTTCATGAACTTTGATATGAGGGATTTGTATCAGACAAAAAAAAAAATTTCGCCGGTTCAAGTTTGCGATCGCCAACCCGTCTTAGGCAAGAGCGTAGTGGTTGATGCTCGTGCCTTCTCTATTATGAGACCTTGACCCTGCAGTGGGACTGTCTAGTATTCTTATAGGTACATAGTTTAAAAATTAATCATCGTCAACCGATAGACAGCCGATAACCGAACCGATATAGTGGTTATGCCTGAGATCATGGAGGACCTCAGTACAATGCTCGTTCATCTCAGTAGAGCTTCCAAAAGAGTGGGTCTTAGGATGAACATGGACAAAACCAAGGTGATGTTGAATGCTAATGTTACACCCACTCCTATCAAGGTCGGAGACTCTACACTCGAAGTTATGGGCGACTATGTCTACCTGGGACAAACGATCCAATTGGGTAGGGCCAATTTCGAGAAAGAGGTCAACCGTCGAATCCGACTCGGCTGGGAAGCGTTCGGGAAGTAGCGCGGTATATTCTCGTCCAACTTACCACAGTGTCTCAAGACGAAAGTCTATGACCAGTGTGTTTTGCCAGTGATGACATATGGCTCTGAGACGTGGTCGCTTACAATGGGTCTTATTAGAAAGCTTACAGTCACTAAAAGGGCAATGGAGAGGGCTATGCTCGGCGCTTCCTTGTGTGATCGAATCAGAAATGTAGAGAACCGCAAGAGAACCAGGGTTACCGACATAGCCCGAAGAATTGCCAAACTTAAGTGGCAGTGGGTAGGGCACATTGCTCGCAGAACGGATGGCCGATGGGGCAAAAAGGTTCTGGAGTGGCGACCGCGACCCGGAAGACGTTGCGTTGGAAGGCCTCCCACTAGGTGGACCGATGACCTAGTGAAGGTTGCGGGGATCCGCTGGTTACGAGACGTAGGGGACCGGTCAACGTGGCGACGCTTGGGGGAGGCCCATGTCCAGCAGTGGACGTCTTTCTGCTGATATGATGATGATATGGTGAACCGATAGATGAACAAAAACGATTTACTAAACTATAACAAAATTTCCGCGGAAGCGAGCATAAATACGAAAGTTAGAGAGCACAGTTTGTTCGTGTTAGTATCCATTTTGCCACAAACTATTCATCAGTCACATAGCGGTGCGTTGTTGTTGCCGTCCAAACTTTTAGATAAAAATGTTCCGCTCGACAACGTGCAACAAAGTTTGTGCAGATTTTTACTTTTATTTTACCTGTTTGGCACACGTGATTTTGTAAGCACGACCTTCAGTGTGTTGTTTTCTTTTTATGCTGGCATGTAGCAGTTTTAGTTTTTTAGGGTTCCGTAGTCTACAAGGATCCCCTTATAGTTTCGCCATGTCCGTCTGTCCGTGCGTCCGTCCGTCCATACGTCCGTCCGCAGTTTAGTCAGAGACTCTTAGTACTAGAAAGCCATAATTTGGCATGGATATACATATTAACCACGCCGACAAGTAGAAAAATAATATAATAAAAAAAATATCAATACCTGTAGGTATACGTAAAGTGGGAATGTTTATTTTTTTCTTTTATCCCATGGTGGGGGTATTGTTAGATAAGCCAATCAAAAATGTTACGAGTCTGTGAAAACCATTTTTCGATTCAGGGATCCGTTTGTGTAAAATTAAGCTTTAGATTGCTAATTTTTGTTTAGAGTCATGTGTGGGGGGAGTTCTAACTAAATGGTTGTATTTAGATAAGTATGTGAATAATTCACGGCATTAGTTCATATCACGAAATTAAAAGGAAAACTCTCACAGCTAAGTAGGCTTTACAAGTTTACGAGTAATAGTCGATCAACTTATAAAATGTACTTGGAACAGTAAACATTTTGTATATTGATGTATGGGGACAACAGTTTTTGAAGACAAAGTTAAATTTGTCCCTTCGTTAGAGCAATGTTCGGTGCTTTCATTGTTGAACGTTAGTAATGTTACATATTTATTTTGGTGAATGTAGCTGTTTATACGGAACCCTCTGTGCGCGAGTCAGACTCGCACTTAACCGGTATTTTTTTTTAAGTACCTACGATTTTGTTTTCAACCAGCTACGACTGCATCGCGAATAGTAGTAATATTTACCAGCGTTTAATAACAGCGCATACCAGACTAAATAAAAAACTTTTTTACAAAAAAATACTAGTGTAGTACCATTTTTTTGCGTTACGGACACCGACTTAAAAAAAAAAGTTATTTTTCACTTTGTAGTTTTCTTATTTGGAAGTCGGTAGTATTTTTTTGTAAAAAAGTTTTTTATTTTTACTTTTTAGTTGTACCTACCTAATAGGCAAGTTGTTTAGTAAGTTTCCTATAACACCAGAATAGATTACCCGAATATCATGAAACTTGAACAAAACCGATCAAATGAGAGATCTGCTTACCCCTTAAGAGCGTACTGGCGTGATGTTATGTTATGAAATGGTATAAACAATAAACAGACATGCGATTGCAGCACTCCCGAGAGATTTTCTGTTATTTATTGAAGAGTTCTGTTGTATATCTTCGAAGTTCTTCATCAGATCTTCACCAAATTAAAATGGGACCAATTTCGGAACATACTCTTTCAAACAAAAAAAGAATTTTCAATATCGGTCCACAATTGACGGAGATATCGGTGAACATACATAAAAAAAAACATACAAGAAGTCGAACATAGAACCTCCTCCTTTTTCGAAAGTCGGTTAAAAATAAGAACAAATTACGTAGGTAAACTAAAAAAAAACTTTCAGTTCGAAGAATCATATATCGGCCAACTATTTACAAATCTAAATCTTTGGGGGTGGAGAAACGAGAAATAGTTTTCGTCTATTGACTAATGAAAAGTGTTCCCCCCTACAATATAAGTATCTATAGAAATATGTAGGTGCCACTACACAAAATCACAACAACAAAATTAACATTTCATTAGTCAAAACAACAGTAAAATCGTTTGTCGCCCGTTGATCTGAAAGCGTGGCAATCATCGCTGCGTTCTGTCCTGTGTATCGGTCACCACAGCTGATGCTGCATTGCTCGCCGGTTACCACCGATAATTAATTATAATTAATTTTCATAAAGGGGATATGTCAGTAGGTAGGTATCAGAGCTTTCATAGATAAAATGCTCTTTATTCTTTACAGTCAAGAGTCAAATTTGCTGTTGGATTTTTAACTGACGAAAGAAAAGGAGGTGGATGTCTCTAACTATTCTCAATCTAATTTTTTTTTCTCGTTTAATTAGACTTCTTACAATGTTTTTAAATCATCTTTATACCCCTTTGCTAAGAATAGTTACAGCACTGATAACAACATTTGTGCCACATGTTAAATTTAGTGTTGTTAGACATTTAATTTTTATTTTTTATTCATTTGTTTTTTTTTACCTTTGTATAGATTCTTTTACCGATTGTTTTGTGAATGTGTGAACATTGTAGGCCTTCTAGATTTCTAGATGATTGTTATCATTTGTTAACTTTTTATTTCGTTTTACATTTTTTTTGTTTTTTTAATTTCGTACGACCAAACAAATTTTAAAATTAAAACCAAACAAATTTTTAAAAGAGTAACCATGGAGTTTCTTGCCGGTTCTTCTCCATAGGAAACGACTAACCCGAACCGTGCAACTTTTCTCGACGTTTTATAAGTGCCCATGTAGGCCTATGTAAAATAAAAATAATATTTTGTTTTTTTTTTGTTCTCAATTCAACATGTATTTTTTTTTTGACGTGACAACATCTGCACGCACGAAAATGGATGACTCATTGTAACGTCACGCTCATTGTAACGTTACGATCGGAGCAAGAGCGCTACACGAGCGAGCGAAAGGCACGATCGGCTTGCGCCGCATCATGACGTCGTCACGTTAAACTATCGTCCGTAAACCGACTTTACAGACAACCAATTTTTTATGTCTGACCACGGCTAACTTTTTATAGAGTGGTCCGATTTCTAAATTTCAAAAATAATATCCACCCGTAATGGAAGAAATAAAGGATTCATTGATAATTTGCCCACTGAATTTTCAATTGTGAACCGATTCTGTTAAAATCACGTGATATATCAAAGTCAAAGTCAAAGCACTTTATTTCAAGTAGGCCAGTTACAGGCACTTTTGAATTGTCAAAAGACAAAATAAAATATTATAAAATTATGGTGCTACAGTCCCAGTCACAAGACATAATAACTGTGAAAGTACCGTATATGCCCATTCCAAGGCGTAGATCTCTATGGAGAAGAACGGGCAAGAAACTCCATGGACACTCTTTTTCAATTAGGTAATTATTACAAATCATTTGTTACATCATTCATGTTGAGATTACACATTATGTGAGAACGATGTAGAAAGTTAAAAGTGTCCATAGTAAAAATAAAAAGACAATTCAGAAATAAAATTAGAATCAATTAAAATAAACCATGGCAGCTAAGAGATGACCAGTCCCAACCGACAGCGCCCGTTCACGAACATGACACATGTATCAGCACCATTCAGCTCAACCATTTTGAAGGGAGCTAAATGATCCGACACACGCGCCACCATCGGCGAGACATTTGAGTGGGCATGACATACTCTCAACCACCGGAGTCATTCAAGTCAATAGAAGACTTAGGTATCTAGACAATGATAGCTCTGAAGTACATGGTACTCACACAATGCTGGCTATGCTGCTATATAATACTAGAAAGATTAACTCTATATAATGCAAAGATAGTAGCAATCTTCATCAGCTCCGACAATAACAGTAAACGATACCTACGACAGTCTTACCAAAAAATAAAATTTAAAAAATACACATAAAAACGAAATTAAAAAATAATAATATTTAACCTGACAGCAAGCTAATTTTGGTAAAAGAACACGAACATTGTTGAGTTCAACACAGCGACCAACTATGCTTATCATCTAAATAATCATTAATAGAATAGTATGCCTTAGAACAGAGATTAGCTTTTACTTTTGCTTTAAATGCGTTAAATGGCAAATCTAGAAAAGAAGACGGTAACTTGTTGTAAAAAGTTATACCAACCCCAACGAATGAACTATGCACCTTATGAAGTCGATGAAAGGGAGCTCGTAATTTGTCCTTATTTCTGGTGTTAAAGTTGTGAATATCTACAAATGAATGTTCTGCCTAATATATAAAATGTTGGCGAATATGTACTGTGAAGCCGCTGTGAGAATACCAATCTCTTTAAAAAAATCTCTTAGAGAAACACGCGCACCTAATTGGTAAATGGCACGAACAGCTCGTTTTTGAAGCACAAATATATTTTGAATATCAGCGGCTCTGCCCCACAGTAGAATACCGTAGGACATGATACTGTGAAAATAACTAAAGTAGACCAACCTTGCTGTATCAACGTCAGTGTATTGTCTAACCTTTCTGACGGCGTAGGCGGCCGAGCTAAGCCTACCCGCTAGGCTTGATATATGTGGCCCCCATTGAATTTTTGAGTCTACTGTTATACCCTACTGTTATATCCGTAAGGGATTTTAACATTGTGACTATCGCCTTCACTGATTGAAGCCATCCAGATTGAGTTCCCACTCACAGAGAGGACCAGTTTCCCAGCAGTGGGAACATTAAAAAGGCTGATGATGATGATTGAAGACTGACTGTTATCTAGAGCATCAGGACAACATAGTTGGAAAAAAGCCGGCCAGTTACTTGATTATCATAAAGGTCTAGACACATATGAATTTGAAATATTTATTTATGCTACAAGTGCGGAAAGTAGGTGATTTTCGATGAGTGGATAAATCGACACGAGTCGGAAATCATCTTACGCACGTGTATTATACAACATTTTACTATGCATTGTGCGAGGAAATAATAGTACATTAAGGTACAAGTGTGCAATGTTGGTGATTACCACTGAGGCGCCATTGAGACCCGAGCCGTAGGTGAGGGTCTTAAGAGAGCCGAGAACGGTAATCATCAATACACACGTGTATCATACGACGTTTTTCAACACACTTGTGAAGAAAATAATACTAAAAATCATTTTCAACAGTAAAAACGAGTTGTGATTTTTTTTTCACAATGGCGGGCAAAATTAATCAGTTTTCCTATGCGCGCGCATTTAATAGTGTTAACACACGTTCGGATTTGGTACGGCCGGACCGACTCCGCCCACAAATGCTATCTCGCTTACACACGCTTGCTTAGACTGAGACAGAATCAATTTAATAATAATAATGTCCGCGGACAACTCTACACATGCTCGGATATGGTCCGGGCCGGACTAACCCCGCCCACATCCGTGGTCCGGCCGTACCAAATTCGAACGTGTGTTTACACTATAACAATGGCTATCGGCCATAGACTAAAACAAAGAGGTTTCTTTTTTTTTTGGCTTTTCGTGGATAGTGTTTTAGCCACGTACATAATAGGGAATTTAAATTTTTCTTAATTACAGAGCAAATAAAATTTATATTTGAGTGAATGTTTTATTTATTAAGCACGTACAAGTTGAAATTATCTATTTAAATAAGTTGCATGTAATGAGCAAGCAATAGGTACATTAATTTATTTGTACTATTGAGCACGATCTTTTTTGTATCGAAACTTTTTTTTAAACAAAGCAACTCAACCAATAAATTAAAAAAAAACTCTATAACTCACTAGTGAATAATAGCAATGAAAAAGTCACAGTTTGATAACAGGTATCATTATGTGCCTAATTGCGGTGAAATTAGAGCCACTTTATGAGCAAGTGTGTTGAAAAAATTAATAAAATGGCGCTTATTCAAGGCCGCTCACAGCATATCCACAGATTAACTAATAGTTCATAGTTCCTCGGGCATATCTACTGCGCATTTGCAAATAGCTGTCACACAAAAACTCACGAGCAAAATATTCATTCTGCCAAACATATTTAATGAATATTTAAAATTAATTTATTGATCAAAATCTAAATCTAGAGAAATTAAAAACGCCTTAAATGAAGTATTAGTTTTGTTTTACCTTTTATATTAATGATAATCTGTACTTAACTAATTTTTAAAACTTTTCTCAAAAAATAAAAACTCTATGCGGCAGGCTGAAGTTGGAGTTAAAAATTAAAAAAAGTACAGGAAAGTAAAAAGCACTAGTAAAAAAAGTGACACTTTCCGCACAGTTTGGCTGCTTGGAAAACGCTCTTTTCGAGGACATGCATTGTAAACATTATTTTACTTGCTTTGGCCATGTGTGTATTGATACGGCAGACGTGAATGTAAACGCCGGGAGGAAACGCCCTAGAAAGATACATAGACCTTATAGGTGATGTTCTTCAGAAAGGCCAGGTGCGCAGTACTCATAACCGGCGTATGTGTATGACTAGATGTATGAATGTGAGTGAAGCAAAGGAAGTATGTAAGGATCGTAGCAGGTGGCGTTCTGTAGTGTCTGCCTACCCCCATGGAAAAAAGGTGTGAGTTTATGTATGTACGTATGTATGTATTTAACTTGTTTTACAAGTTTTCAAACCAATGTTTTAGGATTGAATAGAATTGTTTTTTTTAACTATCACGAAATGCAGCTGAGATTTCTTAACGAAACTTTACTTTGATTAATTTGAATACTCACGGTTTTGCTAAGACTCTGAATTAAAGGGTTTTATAAGTTTGACATGATGTGTACCTGAGTGTTGTGTATCAGTCTATGGCACAGAACAGAGAAGACAGCGTTTTTTTTTGTTCTGTGGTCTGTGGCATCATAGCTCCTAAACAGACGAACCGATTTTAATTCCGTATGTTTTGTTTGAAAGGTGACTTTATCGAGAGTGTTCTTAGCTATGTTTGATGATAATCGGTTCTGCCATTCAAAAGTTATGGGCGGTTCACTGTTTGAATCGGGGTCTTTTCGTAAGATATCGTGTCATAATTACGGGTTCAATAGATTGTCGATTAAATCGTGTCTACTACTAGATAAATTATGTAGCATGCAATAAAAAATATGTCGGGGTTGTTTAAAATTTTACTCGTAATACCAGTGTTGTCATCTACGTTACAATATAAAGCATCTCGTAATTATTAAGTCATTACTCAGTGTTGTCACCGTCTATTGTGAATTTCTTGTAATGTTTATTCTAGTACGTCTGATAGGAGTATTAATTAATTTATTTTATACTTTATTGTACACACACAAACATTCACAAACACAAGTGTACAATGGGCGGCCTTATCGCACAGGGCAATCTCTTACAGACAACCTTTGGATGGACTGAACGATAGGAGAAGAATTTAGGACTGCCAGTGTACAAAATTACTTACTTAAATAATACTACTTAGACATAATAACATCTTCTTCTTATTTCGTGTGAGGTGTGGCCACCTCTGGTGTCAGAGTTAATTAAGCCGCCTCTGGGAACCCCACAGGCCTCTGACTTGGCTATTTCAGACTAACATTAACTATGCAAGTCCAGGTTTCCACACGATATTTTCCTTCACCGTTGCCTTTGATGTCCAAGATAAACTTAGAAACTACATATGAATTTGAAAAAGTCACATTGGTACTTGCCCGGATTTGAACCCATGACCTCAAGCACAAGAGGCGAGGTGTTAGCCACTGGGCCACCACGACTTATTTATTTATTTATTGAACAAGGCACACCAACGACTCATTTACAAATTATTATCAGAAAATAACATTCAGAAAAGATCCTGTGTAAGCAAGTCACTTACAGGCATGCACATCATTTTCGTAGTAGGTAAGTCGTATAAAATAAAATAAGAATTTAAACAAACACAATGTAAATTCAAAGAACATAAAATTAAATTAGAATAAAATAAAATGACACAAATAAAAAATAAAAGTCAAAATAAAATTAAATCAAATCAACATAAAATAATATTAAATTTAAATATAACACAAAAAACATACAAACAAAATTATGTAATATATTATACTAATACATATCAAATGTATTACAGAAAAAGGAGTAGAATAAAAATTGTAGTGAAAGGTAATGCTCTTTCAACTTTGGCTGTGTTTGAGCACGTCTTATTTCAGTTGGTAATACATTCCAACCAAGCCGCTTGAATCGTGAAAATTTTGGCAAAAAAGGAAGTGGATTGCATACGAGCAATAGGCATAGAATAAACATTTGAATACTATTGACTACGGATAATGATCTGGAAACTAAAATTGTAAAAACTGATATGGTAGATTGTTTCTCTTTCAAAGATCTATAGAAAATTCTGCGATAGCATAATTATGTGTATCTTTTAATTAGCTTACTAAACCCTCTGCTACCCGTGCTAAGCCCGGGTACCGCTAGTTACAAATTATAATTACAAAATACATCCTGCAAAGCCTCATTTGTCAAATTATGATAAGTAGTTTAGAAGTTAAGAGGGAACAGATGTACATACAAACATACAAACATACTGTTTTTGACCAATGTGTAAATGTATGTCATTTACACATTGGTCAAAAACATAACCCTCCCTTTGCTTCGCTGTAGTCGGGTAAAAATTTAATAATTCCCTGACTTACATTTTCTATTATACGTAACATCAAGAAGAAAAGTTCCAAAAATAAAGCCCAATTCAAACATTCAGGAAAAAAAATCCCTAATGTTTACCCTCTCTAGTCCAGGAGCCAGTATGTTGCAATCTCAGGCAATTCAAACAGACTCCCGGACTATTTGCGGAGCCCAGTCGAGTATTAATTCGGCTATGTAAACAGTCAATGTAATTACTGGGATATAGGACTTCAATTGTCCACTGGACAATGTATGAAATTTTGTGCCTTTAATACCTACCTCTTTCTGGAGAGGTACTTGTAAAGATAATTAATTTTTAAATATACTTAGACGTACTGTTTATGTAAAACTTTTACCTGGTTCTACAGCGTTAGGTTGCCCGTTTTTAATTTTCATGGCTTATAATAAACAAGATTTGCGTGCGTCCAGTGGTGTCTTTCCTTGTTCATGGAAAGATGCTCAAATTATTCCATTACCAAAAAAGTCCAATCCCACATCCTTTTCTGAGTTCCGTCCAATATCCGTCCTACCATTCCTGTCCAAAGTCCTGGAACGATTAATCCACCACCAAATTAGCACTTTCCTATCTAAAAATAATCTCCTCAATCCTTTCCAGTCCGGTTTCCGTCCTGGTCTCAGCACCACCACAGCTCAATAAAACGGATGATATAAGGTCAGCCATGGAAAGCAGTAATCTGACGGTCTTGGCATTGCTAGATTTTAGTAATGCTTTTAACACTGTCGATTTCTATGTTTTGCTTGGCATTCTGCGCTCTCTTAATATATCTCCATCGGTGATTAACTGGTTTCGTAGTTACCTGTTCGGTCGCCGGCAACGTATAAACATTGGAGAGACTTTGTCATCCTCGTGTAGTACTTCTGCTGGGGTACCGCAGGGTGGCGTTTTATCCCCTTTACTTTTCGCAGTTTTTATAAACTCAATCTACAGTGAACTAACTTCTTCACCATCCACCAAGAACCATCTTAATGCGGACGACCTTCAAATTTATGCGCGAGCTCCTCTCGGAAATCTGACTGAGGCTATCGTAACAATAAATGGTGATCTGGCCCGCATATGCGACTGGAGCAAAAGGTATGGACTAATGGTAAACCCCACAAAGACGCAGGTTATAGTGGTGGGCAGTTCTAGGATGGTTTCAAGAATCGACTGGACGGCTCTTCCCAGGTTTTTTTCGATAACTCAGTGATTCTGTTTTGTGAGAAAGTTAAAAACTTGGGGATATTCATTGATGGGATCTTCTCTTGGACTGCCCAACTGCAGGAGGTTAGCCGCAAGCTATTTGCATCTGCTGCATCTTTGAGGAGACTGCGTAGTTTTCTTCCGATTGCCACCAGGTTTGCGCTTGCACAATTTATTCTTCTACCCATCCTTGATTATGCTGATGCCAGCTATCTTGACCTAACTCAAGAACAACTTGATAAGTGTGAGCGGCTTTAAAATATTTGTATAAAGTTCATATTTGGTTTGCGTAAATATGACCATGTTTCCGAATTCCGTGTGAAGCTCAAGTGGTTGCCCATTCGCGTTCTTTTCCTTTTATTTAATGTACTCTTTACTCCTGGAAACGATTCTTGAGGTAAAGAGCGGTGTACCCTCTTTACCTCAAGAATCGTTTCCAGTTTCTCCGCGATTCCCACACGAGATTTCTTAGGTCATCAGAAAACTTACGACTTCAAATGCCAACGCATTGCACGACTTTTTTGTCATTTACTGTACAGGCTACTCGTCTATGGAATGCATTGCCAGATCCAATCAAAGGTGTTCAATCATTGCCTGTATTCAAAAGACTTGTAAAGGAACATTATCTGTCGCTGTCTTCCACTTAGCTTGTCAATTTCAAATAGATACTGTGATTGTCAATAGATTGTCGTAATTTTCTGTATTTCTTTTTATTTGCCTAATATGGGTATGTATATATTTATGTATCTATTACAAAGCTTATGTATTTATCTGTGTATCTATTGTTGTATATCATTTTAGCAATGTTATTGTTACACCAATGACCGCCCCATTTCATGTCCAAGCAATTACTATCCATACCAGGTTGCCTGGCAGAAATCGCGGCAAGCGATAAGGCCGCCCATTGTATGTGTATTAGACTTAAGTTTATTTTTATTAATTAATTTATGGTGTACAATAAAGCATACAATAAATAAATAAGGTTTTGCCAGCGGCTTCGATCGCGTGGGTGTCAGGAAGTCACAAAACCTTAACATATTATTATTAATTAATTAGACAGAGTGATTCATGAGGATGGTTTGGGTGTTCAAACCATCCTCATGAATCACTCTGTCTATTGGCGAAAACCGCATGAAAATCCGTTCAGTAGTTTTTGAGTTCATCGGGAACAGACGCGGCGGGGGACTTTATTACCGACTTCAAAAATAAGGAGGAAATCAATTAGTAGTAGTTATTTATCAGTTACTCTATATGGGCTTCTTAACAAGTGTGCCAAATTTCATAAGTGTATTTTTGTATTTTTATAATAATGTAGTGATAAGCTATATTGCCGTAGCGTGGCTTTTTCAGGTTTTTGAAATACAACTAGCAAAAAGTAAACTACATTGCCGCTGAGGGCCAATGACATTCATTGGCCCTCAGCGGCAATGTAGTTTTATATCAGTACAAGAAATAGATCAGTGGTGGCCCAGTGGTAACGGCCGTGACTTAAAAGTTGGAGTTCATGGGTTATCGAACCCAGGCAGGCTCTTAACTTTGTGTAAATTATTGCATCACCACTGCTCTCAAATGGTGAAGGAAAACAGCTTGAGGAAACCGTCTTGCAACCGATATATAATATCGATTTGACATTTCGCATTCGCATGTCTTTGAACCAAAAATTCGAAGTCATGTGACATCCACCAACCCGCACTGGACTATCGTGTTGGATTACTGCCCATTCCCTTACACAGAGAGGAGGCATGCACGCACAACACAACGGACCAAATAGAAGTCTGAGTGTGAGTGTGAAAAAGGGTTTCTATCTAGTAATAGAAAATTTGCAATTAGAACAGTCAGCACTTTCAGATATTACAACAACATAATAAAACATTAAACAATTTATCTCTAGCAAGCAAGATTACCATCAAGTATTCCCATTGGGTATAAATAATATGCAACCGATATATAATATCGATTTGACATTTTTTTTACTAAACGTGGTGGCTATCTAAAATCACAAAATATTCTACTTGGGTTCGAAGTAATGTCTCAAACAAACCGAAACGAAATAATGCATGTAATTTTATGTGATTTCCTTGAACTTATATTCTTTGATCTAAGGTATATTGTAATAGATGGAGTCCACCAAAGAAAATATGGATGGACTGTGTGAGGAGTGATATGAAAGAAAAGGGAGTCAGTGATAGCGTGACGGGATACAGGACGGTATGGAAGAAGAAAACGTATTGCGCCGACCCCAAGTAACATGGGACAAGGGCAGGCAGATGATGATGGTATTGTAATTTAATTGGGTTAAAATTACCTGCAGCCGAATTGCGTAAGTATATTATCCAAAGCAAAAGAATCGATTCTTTCCCAAAACAGACTTTACGTAGTGCATATTGATACGAAAAGTCGTTTTTGGGAAGGAATCGATTCTTTTGCTTTGGATAATATACTTACGCAATTCGGCTGCTGGTTTAAACGAATTTATTTCTAAGGTTTTGCACGCTTGAGGAAGCCTAATATTTTCCAGTTATCGACCGAGACGATGAGGACGTTTATGATGAAGTCTAATAACCTTGAAAGCTTCTATCTATTCCAAAATCCAATAAAAACCTCAATAACAGTTACTTATTGCATAAAATCAAACCGAATCTCCACTGGGATGCAGGCTACAACAGGGTTCAATACAATCGCGTTAAGTCGTTAACTACGTTGCTTGTGGTGTCTCTCACAAAAGCACTTGTATGGATGGATGGATTCACATTACAAATAACTGTAGACAAAGTGCTATCTAGATTCAGATTCTTTATTTGTAAGCATAGGTTACAGTTACATGATGTATGAGATGTTACATTTTTAGTAAGTTCTCTATGCTTTGCCGTTAGGCGTACAAATGTTTGTATCAATTCCAACCATTTCATCATGTGACTTTTTCAATTCATATGTACTTTCCAAGTTTATCTTGGACATCGCTGACAACGGTGGAGGAAAACATCGTGGGGAAACGTGGGCTTATAGTTAGTATTTGTAAGTTTGTGCTCCATTGGTCTAATTGCTGCAAGGCGTTCCAGTGCGAGAGTAAACAAATAAATCATTAATTACAAAATAAAATTAAAAGAAAATTACAACCGACTTCCAAACAAAAACACTACAAAGTGAAAAATAACTTCAATTTCGGAAGTCGGTGTCAAAAAACGAAGAAACGAAAACAGGAACACCGACTTCCGAAATTGAAGTTATTTTTCACTTTGTAGTGTTTTTGTTTGGAAGTCGGTTGTAATTATTGTAATAAAGTTTTTTATTTTTCAGTTTTTAGTTGTGGTACATAATGGAACACTTTGGGCGTTATAGGTACCTAGCCTAGGTACCTATAACGCCCAAAGTGAAGCCAGAATAAATTAACCTAATAACATAAAACTTAAATAAACAAAACCGGTGGCATGAGAGTATACCAGGGTGAACTATTCACACCTGCGTACCCTTTTAAAGCGTACCAGTGTAATGTTAAGTTATGAAATGGTATAAACAATATACAGATATGCGATTGCAGCTATCCCGAGTGATTTACCGTCATTTATTGAAGAGTTCTGATGTACATCTCCGAAGTTCTTCATCAAATCTTGATGAAAATTAAATGGGACCACATGACAAACACCAGCTTTCGAATAAAAAAAGAATCATCAAAATCGGTTCACCCAATAAAAAGTTCTGAGGTATCACACGTATAAAAAAAAATCCTTTTTGCGAAGTCGGTTAAAAAATGAGCTATACTCCATTTGCGATAACATTACACGTTTAAATTAGCACATTTTACAGCCCGTTCAACCGATTTTGACTTCTATTGCGTTGGTCATACGACAAATAGTAACTGTAGTAAACAGATGGTTTTGGTAACAGATTTGTGCTTTAGTCATCCTTATGTTTACGGGATAGAACTCAAAATCGGTTGAACGAACTGTAAAAAGATTTGGAAACATCATCATCATCATCATCAGCCTATTAATGTTCCCACTGCTGGGACACAGGTCTCCTCTCTGTGAGAGGGAATGGGCCGTAATCCACCACGCGGGCCCAGTGCGGGTAGGTGGATGTCACATGTCTTCGAATTTTTTGGTTCTAGGACATGCCGGTTTCCTCACGATGTTTTCCTTCACCGTTTTGAGAGCAGTGGTGATGTTTTTTTTTATTATTATTATTTATAGGCTTGCGCTTGACCACTATCTCACCTGATGGTAAGCGTTGATGTGGTCGACGGTGAAGCACGCTTGCCTAGAAAAAAACCATTCACTCTTGACTTAAAGACCCCTAGATTGTAGCTATCGGGAAACACAGACTCCGGCAGGGAATTCCACTCCTTAGCTGTATAAAAGTGTGTACGCATAATAAAAGTGTCCCCAAAACGTTTTGTGCGTATGGGTGGGATGTCCACCATGTACCGACGACGCATAGCCGTACGTCTGGTAGTCCGATGATGGAACTTTACACAAAGTACAGCGCCTACCTGGGCTCGAACCCACGACCTACAACTTGTAAGTCGCGGCTGATACCACTGGGCCACCACTGCTCACCCTGATACCACTGGGCCACCACTGCTCACCCTGATACCACTGGGCCACCACTGCTCACCCTGATACCACTGGGCCACCACTGCACACCCTGATACCACTGGGCCACCACTGCTCACCCTGATACCACTGGGCCACCACTGCTCACCCTGATACCACTGGGCCACCACTGCTTACCCTGATACCACTGGGCCACCACTGCTCACCCTGATACCACTGGGCCACCACTGCTCACCCTGATACCACTGGGCCACCACTGCTCACCCTGATACCACTGGGCTACCACTGCTCACCCTGATACCACTGGGCCACCACTGCTCACCCTGATACCACTGGGCCACCACTGCTCACCCTGATACCACTGGGCCACCACTGCTCACCCTGATACCACTGGGCCACCACTGCTCACCCTGATACCACTGGGCCACCACTGCTCACCCTGATACCACTGGGCCACCACTGCTCACCCTGATACCACTGGGCCACCACTGCTCACCCTGATACCACTGGGCCACCACTGCTCACCCTGATACCACTGGGCCACCACTGCTCACCCTGATACCACTGGGCCACCACTGCTCACCCTGATACCACTGGGCCACCACTGCTCACCCTGATACCACTGGGCCACCACTGCTCACCCTGATACCACTGGGCCACCACTGCTCACCCTGATACCACTGGGCCACCACTGCTCACATGGAAAAACATTGGAAACATGTCTAATGTTATTTCAAATGGAGTTTAGTGTTGGACAAATCAATATAATATTCTCCTGACAATTTATTAATTTTCAATAAAAACTACAATTTCAAAACAAGTACCAAATTAATAAATTATTTCACAAAATGGCAACAAATAAAAATTTAATAATTTCAATTTATCAAACCTCCAAACCAAATTCCAGGTTACCTGTTGAGCTGGGTGTACCTCAAGGCTCAATACTGGGTCCGTTTTTATTCCTGGTTTATATTAACGATCTGCCATTCTATTTAAAGGATATTTGCGACGTTGTACTGTTTGCAGATGATACTTCTCTGATCTTTAAAGTAGATAGGAATAGACAAGTTTTTGATGACGTGAATAACGCACTATCAATGGTCACAGATTGGTTCACAACAAATAATCTTGTTCTTAATGCCAAGAAGACTAAATGCATAAAGTTCGCTTTGCCCAATGTTAGAAATCTGGGTCCCAACATTGTGCTCGGCAATGAGAAGCTCGAAACTGTTGATTCAGCTGTGTTTCTGGGTATAACAGTAGACTCAAAAATTCAATGGGGGCCACATATATCAAGCCTAGCGGGTAGGCTTAGCTCGGCCGCCTACGCCGTCAGAAAGGTTAGACAATACACTGACGTTGATACAGCAAGGTTGGTCTACTTTAGTTATTTTCACAGTATCATGTCCTACGGTATTCTACTGTGGGGCAAAGCCGCTGATATTCAAAATATATTTGTGCTTCAAAAACGAGCTGTTCGTGCCATTTACCAATTAGGTGCGCGTGTTTCTCTAAGAGATTTTTTTAAAGAGATTGGTATTCTCACAGCGGCTTCACAGTACATATTCGCCAACATTTTATATATTAGGCAGAACATTCATTTGTACAGTAACAATAGTGATATTCACAACTTTAACACCAGAAACAAGGACAAATTACGAGCTCCCTTTCATCGACTTCATAAGGTGCATAGTTCATTCGTTGGGGTTGGTATAACTTTTTACAACAAGTTACCGTCTTCTTTTCTAGATTTGCCATTTAACGCATTTAAAGCAAAGGTAAAAGCTAATCTCTGTTCTAAGGCATACTATTCTATTAATGATTATTTAGATGATAAGCATAGTTGGTCGCTGTGTTGAACTCAAGACAATGTTCGTGTTCTTTTACCAAAATTAGCTTGCTGTCAGGTTAAATATTATTATTTTTTAATTTCGTTTTTATGTGTATTTTTTAAATTTTATTTTTTGGTAAGACTGTCGTAGGTATCGTTTACTGTTATTGTCGGAGCTGATGAAGATTGCTACTATCTTTGCATTATATAGAGTTAATCTTTCTAGTATTATATAGCAGCATAGCCAGCATTGTGTGAGTACCATGTACTTCAGAGCTATCATTGTCTAGATACCTACGTCTTCTATTGACTTGAATGACTCCGGTGGTTAAGAGTATGTCATGCCCACTCAAATGTCTCGCCGATGGTGGCGCGTGTGTCGGATCATTTAGCTCCCTTCAAAATGGTTGAGCTGAATGGTGCTGATACATGTGTCATGTTCGTGAACGGGCGCTGTCGGTTGGGACTGGTCATCTCTTAGCTGCCATGGTTTATTTTAATTGATTCTAATTTTATTTCTGAATTGTCTTTTTATATTTACTATGGACACTTTTAACTTTCTACATCGTTCTCACATAATGTGTAATCTCAACATGAATGATGTAACAAATGATTTGTAATAATTACCTAATTGAAAAAGAGTGTCCATGGAGTTTCTTGCCCGTTCTTCTCCATAGAGATCTACGCCTTGGAATGGGCATCTACGGTACTTTCACAGTTATTATGTCTTGTGACTGGGACTGTAGCACCATAATTTTGTAATATTTTATTTTGTCTTTTGACAATTCAAAAGTGCCTGTAACTGGCCTACTTGAAATAAAGTGCTTTGACTTTGACTTTGACTTTGAAATTAATACAAGAATTTCAAAATAATTAACAAATCAATTAAATATTTTTAGAATTTCAACAATAAAATGTATTTTTTTTTTTTTTTTTTTTTCTGATAAAGTACCAAATTTGAATACTTTATTTCAATTACAATCTAGCCTTATTGGCTAATTAGTAAACAAATTTCACCTAAACTACTACGTAAATATAATTCTAAGAATGCGTCCATTAACACTTACTTAGTTTTTATTAAGGCGAAGACACTTTGTTCATGTGTTCTTTGAAAGCAGCACTTATCACTACATTTGTTTATTTGTCACTAAAAAAAAAAAAAAACTACACTAACTCGAACGGTTTCGTCCGTTTCAGTCTTCTTACTATATTAGTAATGTCAAGAAGCTGGATAGCCTCAACATTCACATGGTGATGAAGTCTATTTTCGTGAGCTTCTGCGTATTTTTGTATTACTCGGTCCACGACGTCCATGTTTAGGTCTCGATGTAGGTCACAGTTCCGAATGTACCAGGGTGCATTAACTATGTCCCTGAGTACTTTGTTTTGGAAACGTTGGATGATCTGGCGATTGCTCTTACTGGTACAGCCCCAGAGCTGGATACCATAAGTCCATACTGGCATCAATACCTGTTTGTATAATAGGACTTTGTTGTGTACTGATAGTGGGGAGTGTCTTCCAAGTATCCAGTACATTTTCTGGTAGCGTATTTTCAACTCAGATCTCTTTTTCTTGACATGTTCTTTCCAGCGCAGCTTGGCGTCAAGATTCATACCAAGATATTTAGCTGTATTAGAGTATGGAACTTGTTGGCCATTAATAAATACAGGAAAATGTTGTGTTCTTTTATTGGTGAAGTCAACGTGAATCGACTTGCTTTCGTTAAGCTTAATTCGCAATTTTTTAGTCCAGGTTAGAATTTGATCAACCGCTTTTTGAACTTTTTCTACAGCTTCTTCATGATTATTACCTATTGCCATAATAGCAGTGTCATCGGCAAAAGTGGCAATAGGATTATTTTCTGTAACTGGGATATCACTGGTGTACAGTAGGTATAAGATCGGACCTAATACACTTCCCTGTGGCACGCCAGCATTGATGGGCCTTGTCTCTGAGTAGGCGTCTTCATATCGAACGCGGAATGCTCTGTTTGATATGTATGATTCGAGAATGTCCGTAAACTGTCTCGGTAGCATACTATTTAGTTTGTGGATGAGACCTTCGTGCCATACTTTATCGAAAGCTTGTGCTACATCAAGGAATATAGTGGAACAAACTTTCTTTTCTTCTAGCGCTGTTTCGATATAATTGGTAATCCTGTGAACCTGGTCAATAGTTGAATGTTTGTCTCTGAAGCCAAACTGGTGATCCGGAATAAGATTGCCATTTTCTATAACTGGTTTGAGCCTTTTTAATAGTAGTTTCTCAAAAAGTTTTGCTATTATTGGTAGTAAAGATATTGGTCTATATGAAGTCGGTTCCTCTGGTGGTTTGCCAGGTTTTGCTATCATGATTATTTCAGCTACTTTCCACAGATCAGGTACATACTTTAATCGAAATGCAGCATTGATAAGAGTGGTCAGTTTTACAATCGCCTTGCGATTCAAATTTTGAAGAATTTCACCTGTTATTAGATCGTAGCCGGGTGATTTTCTTGAGTTCATATGATATCTAATCGTATTTGATACTTCTTTTGGTGTAACGAGCTTTATTTCTGAGGTGTCACTTTGTACTTTTGGTGGGCAGTTCATAATTTCAGCGGAGTTCAAAGATTCCACGTTGGGTTGAAATATGAGCTCCAGGTACTGAGCAAATCTGTCAGCTTTTTGTTGATTGCTAATAGCCCATTTCCCATTTTCTGCCCTTATAGGAGGGATTTGTGTGATGGGTCTTTTTATGTTCTTTGTCACTTTCCATAATGAGTGATCTGACTTACAATCAGCAGATAACTGGCGTAAATAGTTATTCGTTAACGCGTTATTATGACTTATTATTTCCCTTTTAAGACGTTTAGTCAAATTGTTAAGTTCAGTTTTATCTTGAGGGCTTCTGGTTAGATGCCATCTTCTTCGTTGCCTTCGTTTTAGCATAATAAGATTCATGATGTGTTCAGGGTACACAGTTCTCTTTATGAGTTTTGGTTTCTCAGGTGTATTTTTCCAAGCTGACTGTTGTATATTTATGATAAAATTACTAACTTCTGAGTCTAATTGTTCAGGGGTTTTGAGCTGAACTCTTAATTCTATTCTATTATCTAGGTCTAGTCTAAAACTATCCCAGTCTGTAAACTTGTTGACTAGTATGGGTTGTTTCTCATTATGCAGTATACGTCTACTTATTGTCAGCAGAATAGTAGAATGGTCCGAGTTCATGTCATGACCCTCTTCTATAATAAAGTCACCTCTAGATATATTCTTACAGATGAAGAAATCGATTAGGTCCGGGATCCTGTTAGGGTCTGTGGGCCAGTAGGTTGGTTTCCCTGTAGATACAGCTTCACAGTTTAACTCTTGTATGGCTCTATATAATTCCCGGCCTTTGGTATTTATGAGTCGGGATCCCCAGTGCTTATGCTTGGCGTTGAAATCACCGCCCACAATAAATCTCTGCCCATGTTGACTTAGGAAGTTTATATATTCTTCTTGTTTTATGGAGTGTCTTGGAGGAGAATACAATGCAGCTATCGTGAGAGGGTAAAGGTCACACTTGACTTGTACTGATACTGCTTGTATTTCTGGATGTTCGTACTTCATTTCTTCGTGGTGATGGAGATTTTCTTTTATTATTACTGCACTGCCACCACTGGCACTATTGCTAGGATGTAATGCATGGTACACTTTATATCCTCTGAAGGTAATGTGACATTGTCTGGTGAAGTGAGTTTCTGACACCAGACATATGTCAATATTTTCGATATTTAGGACTACCTGAAGTTCTTGTTGATGCTTAAGTAGTCCATTAGCATTCCATGCCATAATTTTAAGTGTTGTATTCATTTTTTATTTGATTTATTAACAAGGCCAGTCTTGGCTCCTTTTTCTAATTTCTGTAGTCGGCCATCAAATGATGACATAATTTTAATAATTTCATCTAATTTTTCTGACAAGTTAGATGGTGTTTGGTTTGTATTGTTCACAGTGTTTATTGAGTGGTCTGGTTTAGCAGTGGCTTGTGCGTAAGTAATTTCTTCACTTCTAACACGTGCTGGTGCTTTCTTTGTAACAACTCGCTGCTGAGCAGACGCTGATGAATTTTTGATAGTTTTATTTTTTATGTTTTGCATTTCTTTGGCAACTAAGCATCCTCTGTAGTTAGCTGGATGTGCTTCACCACAGTGCACACATTTTGGCTTCTCCTCTGCAGGTTTATTGCAGTCTCGAGTGAGATGTTTTCCTGTACACTTCACGCATCGCGGTTCCTTAGAACAATATTTATGCGTGTGGCCATACGCCTGACACCTTTTACATTGTGGTACGAGCCTAGATATTTTGATAGGCTGAACTTCAACTTTACATCCTAGTATAGATTTTATACCGTAGATTTTACTAATATCCTCGTCATTGTTAAAAGTTAACATGAACATGTTGAGAGGCTCTTTCTTCTTCCAGCTGATTTTATTAGCTGCATTTAATATTTTTAAAGACTTGTTTTGAAGGTCTTCAATGATCCTTTCTGGCTTACATGTGTAATGCAGATTTTTAACCATTACTCTTATAGGCCTTTCCTGTTTGTTTTCATATGAGTGCCACAAATGGCCACTCTGTGTTATTATATTTCTAAGCGATTTATAGGTGTCCTCATTGAGGGCATTGATTTTGACACATTTACCATTCATGATTTTAGTGTTAAATGCATCTCCTTGGAGAGTAGTTGCTATGGTATCGAAGAATGTTTGATAATCTTCAATACCATCCACTATTATAGGTGGAGGGGGTGGGACCTTCTTAGTTCTAACGTTCTTGGTGAGTACTGAGTCTGATTTTTGAGGTTCTTCCGCTTGAGTAGGTGACGAGCTCATTTTTCTTTTCTTTCTACTTTTAACCCTTATCCACTCGGTTTCCTTTGCCAGGTCTTCTTCATCTGTGCAGTATTCTGAGCATTGGGTCGAATGCTCTTTTGGGATAGCTTGAGTTTTACCGGATGTAGCTTCTCTTTCATGAGTGAGACTCGTAATTTGTTTTTGCAGTTCGTCAATTTGAGTCTGCATTTTTTGAATAATTTTACGAAGATTAGCATTTTCTTCTTTTTCTTCAGCGTAAGTGTGCAGGACGTAGCGTGTTCATTGGCCCCGAGAAAAGAAGGGCGCAAACCCTCCGGCCACTGCCGCTGAACGCCCCATCCACATCAACGAAAACAAAGGTTCCTGGATGCCCGGCCGCAGCAGCGACGAAGGGTTGCAAATCGACTCCAACGATGCGTTGGCTGTACCTGAGCTACCCCCAGATTCCGGGCTGCCCACTTCTGGACCACCACTCCCGGCGTCCAGGCTCCGAGGCCCAGCTCGACAGGATCGAAAAGGGATGTCTTCATAAGGGTTGAAGTTGATGAATTAAATGAAACACTAAGTTATTCAGTACACGGCACGATTCTAGGGCTCTCAACAATTTCTGAGACGTGATTCTATATAAGAATTACTTCTTATTTACTAAGACAAGTACAAGCGACTAGCTTTGGATGACTACAAATTCTATTTGGGCCCGGGGGTTCTTTATACCCTCGCATCGTGCCATTATTGAGAGCCCCGCAAATTCTCGCCGAAAATAATTTTTAATTATGTAAAAAACCCTTATACATATTTGGTAAATAGGGTTACCGCACCCCTTCCATGGTGCTATCAATAGCTGGATTTCTTCGTACTGTAACACAGTAACGCCCCCTATCTATGTATCTAATCAATATACCTAATTTCCAGGTATTGATAGCTTCCCTAGACTATTTACATGAAATTAAAGGACAATTCCCTTTATTTCCCAGTTAAAACCTTAATAGCTTTTAACCTAGCCTAAGGATATCTATAGGTTGGGTTGACCTGCTGGTGCCAATAGCAGGCTGTCTGTTGACGTCTAGAAAAAGCTTATTTTCGGGAATCTTCTATGGGATATCATCCCTTATGTAATGAATCTATAAATTCCTAAGTCATTTCACCGACTTTAGGACCTCCTACTTAGGCTTACCAGACAATCACCGCCTATTATGGGGATTCTGGTAGCCAATAGACCACACTTTACATTTCCAGTGCTTATGTAAGTCTATCTAGGTCATATGCACATAAGGTGCCTCGCTATGTACAAATTTGGCAGCTGGTCACTTTCTTTGCGCCCAGCTACCAGAGAAACTAGGTATAATAACACTAATAAGATTGGGACGACACGATGGTGCATTTAACGGGCCATCGGGAGGTCCCCAAAAATTCCTTATTTTCGGAATTCCCAGGGGTGTATAGTCCCAGGGAATGCCAAAAACTGACTAAAAATTACATTTCCAGAAACCTATTTTCTGGAATTGTACTTAAACTACTTGAGCGATTTTCGCTCCAAAGTGATGGCTTGGTAGCTAGTCCAGCAAGCCATCCGAAAGTACTTACACCATGAGTACATCTATTCCCTTCATGGAGTTATTCCACCTGAAGGGTCTACAAATTTCAACGTTTTACGTTGTTTACATTTTTCACGGCTGCCTATCTCGTTGACTATCCAAGCGATTCTTCCCATCTAGAAACCGCCTGGAAGCCCTTTTAGCAAGCTTTCCAATGGTAGTACTTTTACCAGTACACCTATATGTTTCTAGGTACTTAGGGCACCTAAAACCGAAAGCGATTACCAAAACCAGACAAACAGCAGTTTTTCTATTATATACTGACTTGATATCTCAAGTAAATGGGCTTTATATAAAAGACTTCGCTAACTATGAGGTGTATATAGGCTTCCTGTCTCGGTCTAGGTCCCCCATATACCCTAAAATGACCTGAAACCATATATTTGGTGTTTGAGATATCAAGTCAATATTCTTATTTACATAGCAGAAACTATGTGGTCTTCACATAGTTTCATCATTATGTACTGATTACATGTCCAGTACATAGGATAAGCCCTTAAAAACATGATTTTAATTACTATAATATTTTCAAAAAACTCCAAAACTATATATATCGTGGTGCTCCATCTGACGGGCCATTCGGAACTAATCCGTCGCCGAGCACAGACGTATCGTATGACAGAAATTTATGTTTTTTACTATGATAACTCTTATCAGTATGCTTTCTAATGATTTTACTCTGTTAAGGGTGAACTATTGAACCCTATGACATACTGACAAATACTAAAAACATTATACTACTATCTCAAAAAATGTAGGTAAAATTTTAGTATAAATATAGACGGGCCTCTAAAATTCATTTTAGTATCAGATGGCGCGCCGTGGTGAGCAGACATGTCTACACATACAAACTTTAACTTTTTATGAACCATTTAGTATGGTTGATGACGCTTCGTCGCGAACATATCTCCCGCCGTGCAGTGCTGTGTCGACTCGCTGTGTCGACTCGAAGTGTTGTCGGCGCGGCGCTGCATTCCTTCGGTGAGCGACGGACGGCATTTCTCGGCTGCCGGCCAGGCCCACCGAGAGGACGGTCGCCGCTCCGGCATCTCTGGTTACTGGGGCAGTGGGACGAGTTTCTTCACCGGACGCTTCAAGGTACCGCCAAGTGTGCGTACCTCAGCAGTCCGGATTTCTCCGTCGATTCCTGGATACACGGCCACAATGCGGCCTCGCGGCCACGTATTGCGGGGCAGCTGGCCGTCGGCTATCAGGACAGGGTCACCCACTTTAAATCTGGGCCCACTACTATGTGGCTCTCGCCGGTTTTGGAGCTCCGGCAGGTACTCTCTGACCCAGCGACTCCAGAACATATCAGCGAGGATCTGTGATCGTCGCCATATTTTCCTGCTGTCTATATCTTGCTCAGTGAACGTGCCAGGTGTAGGTAGTCTGGCTGACCCACCGAGCAAGAGGTGATTCGGTGTGATGGATTCGTCATCATCACCATCTACCGACACGTGTGTCAATGGTCGGCTATTTACAATGTACTCTGCCTCACAAATCAGTGTGGACAACACCTCTTCGGTGGGGTGTTTCTCTGTAAGTACATTGCATAGTGTGTTTTTAACACAACGAACTAGGCGCTCCCAGGCGCCCCCCATGAATGGCGCTGATGGCGTTATGAAGCGCCATACGATGCCTCTGCGACTTGCCTCTGTTTTGAAGGCGTCTCGCAGCTCTCTGTCGGCGCCGTGCATGTTGGTGCCATTGTCTGAGTGTATCTCAGCTGGGCATCCTCTGCGCGCGGCGAATCGGCGCAGCGCCAATATGGCGGAGTCTGCGCTAAGGCTGGCGGCGATTTCAAGGTGCACCGCCCTTGATGTGAGACACGTAAATAGTGCTACGTATCTCTTCTGATGCTGCCGACCGACGGTGACGGATAGCGGGCCGAAATAGTCGAGCCCGGTATATGTAAACGGCCTCTTATGGTGAGCGAGGCGCGTTTTCGGGTGGTCGCCGGTCGCAGGTACTGGTGGCTGTGCCTTGCGTATACGGCAATGCAGGCATCTTGCTATCACCTTCTTCGCTGTTGGTCGCATCTTCACGACCCAGTAGTGCTGCCGTACCTCGTTAATTGTGAGTTCGGTGCCACTATGTTGTAGACTGCGATGTGTCCAGTCTATGTACAACTGCGTTATGTGATGGTCGCCATGTAATATAGGCGGGCGCATCACTTCTTCAGCTACCTCTTGCGTAGCTGCTATGCGACTTCTTAGTCGCAGCACGCCGTCAACGACCTGAATTTGTAAAGGTCGCAGCGAGCTATTTTTATTTATTTCTTCAACGTTCGCTAACTCTGAAGCGAACGATTGTTGTTGTGCGACCTGGACAAGTATTTTCTCAGCTTCTTGGAGAAATTCTGCTTCTATAATTTGTCTGTTGACCTGGGTTGGTGCTCTGCATGCCTGCTTCTGCTTCTGTGCAGGTACAGCAGGCTTCTGGCGCCAGTCTGGGTCCTTTTCAGCGTTTTTTCTCGTCCGTTTATAGGACGTTATCTCTGTTCTATTTTTGCAAAGAGATATAAAACGCAGAACTGTGGCGGTCGCACGAAGCAGTCGCTCCCATCTGGAGAATCTGCCTGGCTCTGGAACGGCTTCTATGAAGCTCTTCTTGTCCCCTTCTGTGACAACGAAAGTTTTTTCTTCTCCCGTGTCGTCTATAGTCGGAGGTTTCTCTGTGGGCCATAATTCGGGCCCAAAAGACAAAAATCTCGGCCCGCAGTACCACTCGTGGTCCGAGTTGAACCGCAGTGGCACGTCACGGGTTGCTGCATCAGCGATGTTCATCTTGGTGGGTATCCACCGCCAATCTTCGACTTTGCTATTGTCTTCAATAGCAGCTATTCGGTGAGCAACGAAAGGTTTGTATACTCTCGCTCCTCTTCTAATCCAGGTCAGTACGGTCTTGCTATCTGACCAATACGTTACTGACGTGGGCTTGCAGTCGTGTTCACTCATCACTGCTGCGGCTACGCGGGTTCCCAATACCGCGGCCTGAAGTTCGAGTCTCGGTATCGAAAGCAGTTTCAGTGGGGCCACCCGCGCTTTCGCCATAACAAGGCTTATTAAGTGCTTGCCTTCCACGGTCGTGGCCCGCCAGTATACAGCGGTAGCATATGCCATCTCGCTTGCATCAGTGAACACATGCACCTGCATTTCTATAGCGTCGCTATATCCAGGATAGCATCTTGGTACGCTAACGTTTTTTAGTTGGCGTAAATGTTGTACCCAAATTTTCCATTGTAATGCTAGGTCAACATCTAGCCTCTGATCCCAGTCGACGCCTCGCCTCCATGCTTCTTGCAATATTTGCTTCGCCTTGATGGTTACTGGTGAGGCGAGTCCGAGTGGGTCGTATAGCGACGCTACTATTCTGAGCGCCTCTCGCTTGGTGGGCGCCTCTCGGTCCAAGATACCCTCAGGCAGACGCGCGAGTGTGAGGTTGAAACCCAGCGTGTCTTCGCCTGGCCTCCATATGAGGCCGAGTATCTTTTCCGACGTATCTATATCTCCAATGGATACCATCTCAGTTTGTATATGCGATGGGTCCATCTTTTCTAGGAGCTGCGAGCTATTTGAAACCCATTTCTTGAGTTCAAACCTCGCCTGTAGGTGTATTTTTCGCACCATACTAGCGACTTCTGCCGCCTTCTCGATAGTTCTATAACTATCTAGGTAGTCATCCATATAATGACTACGTAGTATAGCATTCACAGCTTCAGGGTGCTTTTCTATATATTTGTTTGCGTTCCAGTTCTTTGCAAAAATTGCTGTGCAAGGCGAACTGGCTGCGCCGAAAATGATGGACGTCATTCTATATTCTTCTGGCGCTCCTTCTCTGCGGTTTCCCCTCCACAGGTAGCGAAGCGCGTCTCGGTCTTGGCTCCGCACCTTCACTTGCATGAACATCTCCGCTATGTCGCCGGTTATTGCAACGCAGTGACGGCGAAACCGCATCATTACGCCTGGCAGCGACTGTAATAGGTCGGGCCCAGTTAACAGGAAGTCATTCAGTGACATTCCTCTCGATTTGGCGGCAGCGTCATGTACGATGCGAAGTTTGTCTGGCTTCATTGGGTTGAAGACATCGAAGTGCGGGAGGTACCAAGTTTTGCCCGGCGTGCTAATTGCGGGTGCCCTTTCAGCGTACCCTTTCGCAATTAGCGAGTCCATCTGGTCTGAGTATCTTCTTCGAAGTTCCTGGTTCTTGTCCAGCTTCTTTTCTGTTGAGACGAGCCTCTTCAGAGCTGTCTCAAAGCTATCTGGCATCTCAGTATGCTCATTACGCCAAAGCATGGCGGTTTCGATGTGTCCATTCTCTAATTGGACAGTTGATCGATTCAAAATGTCCTCTGCCCTTCTTGCTGGGTCAGAGGCGGGTCGCTGTGGGTTTATGCACAACGATTCTATCGCGAAATGTTCGCGCAACTGATGATCCAAATTATCATCAGTTGTTATTCTATTGACATGATGTACTTGTTGTCGTAGTAAACTACTGTGCGCGCCATGTAGTGTCCAACCCATCGCTGTAAGTGACGCAATTGGTTGGTGTCTTGGACCTCTGCGAATCTCGCTGGCCAATAACAAATGCCAGTTGTCTTGGCCGACGAGTACTTTTGGCACGCCATTGTTGTACATCAACTCTTTTCTCAAGTCGGTTAAATGCTTGCAGCGTGCGACAACCCTATCGCTCACTGTTTGTTTTGCCAAGCTGAGTTTAGGTATAGTACGTGCTTTGAACTGTACCCTTCTGTCTTGCGGGCTAACCAGCGTCACCTTGACTCTTCTTGAGCATGGGGTGGTGAGCATGGTGTTGCCTATCGCACCGATCTTGAGCGGGTCCACAGGGCCCTCTGCCCCGACTTGCCTCGCGATGTCTTCATCCATCAGCGAAACGGTGGACCCATCGTCTAGGAGAGCATATGTTGCCACCTCTCCCGCCGGTCCGATTACCCGGACCGGCACTATCTTGAGGTACGCCTGGCTCGATGGTGACCCGAAACTGGCCACCGTTTCCTGAGGATCCTTCCGGGATTCAGGAACATCGGGCTTCTTGTTGGCTTCCCTCTGCTGTTGCTTCTTCCTATGAAGAAGCCGATGGTGCGTATCTCTGCACCCGTCTTGGCCACATTGTTTTTTCTTACAAGTGTGGTTGCCTTGTCGAAGTTGAAGGCAGCGATAACATAGATTGTGTTTTTTCGCTAGCTCCCATCGTTTCTCGACAGCTACGCCCCTGAATTGTGCACATCCAGTGGCGTAGTGATGTCCCACGTCGCAAACACGGCATTTTCCTACCGGTTGGTCCGTAGCTATATGCGTCCTTTGTGTGACGCGTCTGTTGGTGTTCGCCTCGGCCGAAGCGATGCCTTCGGGTGGGGCGAATGGACTACAGAAGTGTGCCTGTTCAGATATAAAATCACTGAACAATGAAATATCTGGCACCGATTGGTACTTCTCCGAATATGATCGGTACCATTGTGCTCGTAGCGAATTGGGTAACTTCTCTGTTAACAATCGCATAAGCTCCGCGTTCATAAGGTAATGACCCTTTTTTAACGCGCGGAGCGTGACTACAGCACCTCTTACGCGACTTGCAAACGCGCAGATGTCTCTTGGTGACTCACTGCAGCGCGGCAGTCCGCGTAATCTATCTGTTTCAGCTTGCGCTATGGAGTCTGGACGGCCGAACTGCAGCTCGAGTTCCTTCATGATGTCATCGGGCCTGGCATGTCCGATGAGTTCTGAGCTGACGGTTTCCATTGCACGTCCATGTAAGCTTCTCCTCAGCCTCGCTGTATTCTCGACGTCCGTAAAATACGCTCGAGTTGTCTCATATATGGCCCGAAATGATAGCCATTCAGTATGAGAACCATTGAAATTCGGCAATGTCATGACGAATTTCGACGCAGAGGGGTTCGGTTGGTCCCGCTGTTCTATTTTTCTGTCGGCTAGCGACGCTATAGCGGACGTCAACTCCGTCAGGAATGGACGGAGACTATCCCTCTGACCTCCTGTACACTCAGCTGACGCTGCAACTGGAGGTTTTCGCACTTCTTTTTCTTTAGGATGCTGACCTTCTATTTGCGATTTGGTGGCGGTCGCAGTCAGGGGTCTATGCATAGAATTTCTGGTTCCCCCTTCCACGACGTTATCCTCCTTCTCAGGCTGAGGTTCTGGTGCCTCTTCTAGCCATGAACGCACGTACTCGTCATTCGAGTTTCTGTCATCCAAGTATTCAGCTTCGGAACCCTCTTCCTCCGCTCTCTGAAGTGCAAGTTGTGCAAGCTCCAACTTAATTTTGAGTAAGTCTTCGCGAGCTTTATCTATATTTTTTCGTGACTGAGTCACTCTAGTTGACGGCGGACGGCTATGTTCGATACGGGCGTCACCCCGGGTAGTCATCGGCATCGCTGTACGTCTGTCTTCTTCGGAAATCTTCTCTTTCTGAGAAGGTTTCAATGTTGTGTCTGAAGCTCCTTCTAATCTGGTTAATCTGGTAGAAACCGCTTGATCAGTTTCTATTGGTTGATGCGTCGGAGTGCTTTCAGTTTGAGGCGCTAGATGGCGCTGCTCGTCCGCCGGCTCGGTCCCTTCGGTTGTGGAAGGTGAACACGGCGGCAGCTCATGTCTGATGCCAGCTGGCTGATCCAACTCCACGGTCCATGCCTCCGGCTTCTTGCCTTTGGTTCTGGTTATCGGCATTGTTGTTGAAATATTTTCTTTTGAAAACTCGAAGTTAGTTTTCAAAGATAAGTCCCAGTTCCGGGCTTCAGCGTTCAAACCGACGATCTCCAGAAGTTAACCTCCACTTCGATTGACTATAATTCAATCTTCAAATAAAAAATCACTAAAAACTTACGGTCAGTGATAAGTCTTCAGGAAACTTCAGGCATTTGCTATACAAGTTTATTTTTCCCATAAACGTGTATGTTCTATTTGATTGACTATGATTCAATCAAATTCTAAATCACCGAAAAGTCAAGGTTACTTTTCGGTGGTGATGCTTCATGAACTGCTTGTCCAAAGCATCAGAGCCGTGCATCAATCTTCAGAGCACGTATCTTGCTCGATTGAAGAAAATTCAATCTTCAAATAAATCACCGAAACGTCAAAGTTATTTTCAGTGATAGTGCTTCAGGAACCGCGTAGTCAGTACATCCGAAACGTATCTAAGTCTTCAGAGTACGTTTCTTCCATTCACTGACGAAAATTCAGTCTTCAAAATTTTCCTGAAAACCTAGGGGTTGTTTTCAGTCATAAGGCTTCAGGAATTATTCTTCAATCATCAAGGATGCACATCAGCCTTCTAAAACGCACGTCTTGTATTTTTCTGACGGGCGCTCGTTTTTTAAACAAATCGCTAAAAACATAAGGGTAGTTTTCAGCGATAAGTCTTCAGGAACTATTCTTGGGGCTTCAAGGATGCGCATCAGTCTTCATACAGCATTTTGCGGCTCACAGAAAATTTTTCCTATCTTCTTACAATTATTGAAAAAATAGGGTATTTTCAATAACTGTCTCCAGAATTTTACCTCTTGGATCCAGCGGCAAATAGGGCACGTAGGACTTGTTCCCTGCAGTGCACGTCGATTTTTGGTTTATTTGTGAAATTAATTTCTCCAAAATTCGAAAAATTAATTCCACCACTATTTCTTCCTGACGTCCTGGGGCGCTCCAGACTTCGAATTTCGGCTCAAACGGGTCAACGTTGTGTTGCACGTAGCCGACTTAATATGCAGGCACCCAGTTGTTTTTTCTGGATCTGCTGTTCCCGACGTCCTGGGGCTCTCCAGGCTCCAAAATTCGGCTCGCAAGGACCATTAAATGTGCAGGACGTAGCGTGTTCATTGGCCCCGAGAAAAGAAGGGCGCAAACCCTCCGGCCACTGCCGCTGAACGCCCCATCCACATCAACGAAAACAAAGGTTCCTGGATGCCCGGCCGCAGCAGCGACGAAGGGTTGCAAATCGACTCCAACGATGCGTTGGCTGTACCTGAGCTACCCCCAGATTCCGGGCTGCCCACTTCTGGACCACCACTCCCGGCGTCCAGGCTCCGAGGCCCAGCTCGACAGGATCGAAAAGGGATGTCTTCATAAGGGTTGAAGTTGATGAATTAAATGAAACACTAAGTTATTCAGTACACGGCACGATTCTAGGGCTCTCAACAATTTCTGAGACGTGATTCTATATAAGAATTACTTCTTATTTACTAAGACAAGTACAAGCGACTAGCTTTGGATGACTACAAATTCTATTTGGGCCCGGGGGTTCTTTATACCCTCGCATCGTGCCATTATTGAGAGCCCCGCAAATTCTCGCCGAAAATAATTTTTAATTATGTAAAAAACCCTTATACATATTTGGTAAATAGGGTTACCGCACCCCTTCCATGGTGCTATCAATAGCTGGATTTCTTCGTACTGTAACACAGTAACGCCCCCTATCTATGTATCTAATCAATATACCTAATTTCCAGGTATTGATAGCTTCCCTAGACTATTTACATGAAATTAAAGGACAATTCCCTTTATTTCCCAGTTAAAACCTTAATAGCTTTTAACCTAGCCTAAGGATATCTATAGGTTGGGTTGACCTGCTGGTGCCAATAGCAGGCTGTCTGTTGACGTCTAGAAAAAGCTTATTTTCGGGAATCTTCTATGGGATATCATCCCTTATGTAATGAATCTATAAATTCCTAAGTCATTTCACCGACTTTAGGACCTCCTACTTAGGCTTACCAGACAATCACCGCCTATTATGGGGATTCTGGTAGCCAATAGACCACACTTTACATTTCCAGTGCTTATGTAAGTCTATCTAGGTCATATGCACATAAGGTGCCTCGCTATGTACAAATTTGGCAGCTGGTCACTTTCTTTGCGCCCAGCTACCAGAGAAACTAGGTATAATAACACTAATAAGATTGGGACGACACGATGGTGCATTTAACGGGCCATCGGGAGGTCCCCAAAAATTCCTTATTTTCGGAATTCCCAGGGGTGTATAGTCCCAGGGAATGCCAAAAACTGACTAAAAATTACATTTCCAGAAACCTATTTTCTGGAATTGTACTTAAACTACTTGAGCGATTTTCGCTCCAAAGTGATGGCTTGGTAGCTAGTCCAGCAAGCCATCCGAAAGTACTTACACCATGAGTACATCTATTCCCTTCATGGAGTTATTCCACCTGAAGGGTCTACAAATTTCAACGTTTTACGTTGTTTACATTTTTCACGGCTGCCTATCTCGTTGACTATCCAAGCGATTCTTCCCATCTAGAAACCGCCTGGAAGCCCTTTTAGCAAGCTTTCCAATGGTAGTACTTTTACCAGTACACCTATATGTTTCTAGGTACTTAGGGCACCTAAAACCGAAAGCGATTACCAAAACCAGACAAACAGCAGTTTTTCTATTATATACTGACTTGATATCTCAAGTAAATGGGCTTTATATAAAAGACTTCGCTAACTATGAGGTGTATATAGGCTTCCTGTCTCGGTCTAGGTCCCCCATATACCCTAAAATGACCTGAAACCATATATTTGGTGTTTGAGATATCAAGTCAATATTCTTATTTACATAGCAGAAACTATGTGGTCTTCACATAGTTTCATCATTATGTACTGATTACATGTCCAGTACATAGGATAAGCCCTTAAAAACATGATTTTAATTACTATAATATTTTCAAAAAACTCCAAAACTATATATATCGTGGTGCTCCATCTGACGGGCCATTCGGAACTAATCCGTCGCCGAGCACAGACGTATCGTATGACAGAAATTTATGTTTTTTACTATGATAACTCTTATCAGTATGCTTTCTAATGATTTTACTCTGTTAAGGGTGAACTATTGAACCCTATGACATACTGACAAATACTAAAAACATTATACTACTATCTCAAAAAATGTAGGTAAAATTTTAGTATAAATATAGACGGGCCTCTAAAATTCATTTTAGTATCAGATGGCGCGCCGTGGTGAGCAGACATGTCTACACATACAAACTTTAACTTTTTATGAACCATTTAGTATGGTTGATGACGCTTCGTCGCGAACAGTAAGCTTTGAACAAAAGATGTTCATTCTCCGTGTTGAGCTTGATTGGTGTATTAGACGACATTTTAATGATAGTAAAGAGCTTCGCCTTAACAATTGTTTACATTACCTTGCCTTGCAGCGACGACGATTGCGTCATCGTAGCGGCCCGCGGCCACCGGCCGAAGTGTAATGTTTCGCTGCGTTGACACTTTGCACTTTTTAATTAGAACACGCGTAACGCGACTGTTCTGTACAGTAGACCAAGCAGAATTTCAACAATAAAATGTATAAAATACAAAAATAAATGTCAAAAAATTATTTTAAAGAAAATATTGGGATAATGTCAATTAATTAAGGTTAAAAAAAAAAATCTTCCATACAAACGTATTCTAGGGATTATTCCACTGTTTGACAATGTACTTTCAAAATAAAAAGTGATATCAATTTGTCTCATCATTATCTAGCCCTGTATGGAAACAAAAAAGTGAAAAAAGTAAATATTTGAAAGTTATGAGCGTCGAAAGTTCCACATTTCGACACTAATTTAAACGCATTTTTGGGCGCGAATAAATATCATAATAAGACGGAAAATTGCAAAACGGCCTCCATACAGGGATAGATTAGTAGTTCAAGAATACAAATAATTTTATTTTGAACAGATAGATTTAGTCGTTTTATCAATCTAGACTGCCAAAGGTCTGTTTATAAAATTTCGCGCGCTCGGTTTCGTCTTAAATCATTATCCATTTCGCTACAAATTTGCAAAAGTGTGTATTGGTACGCGACCTAGCTTCCTACTGCTCATCACAGCATCAATCTCTTCTGCACGTGTTCTCTTCTCGGTTGATATAAAATGCATTTTAACCCCGCGCACAAAATAGTTCGTGCCGTCGACTAGTGTAACCTTAATAAACAAGTACAAAATTAATAAAATATATCCAGAGTGTAAACAGTAAAACCTTATAGTGTGATGTCAATTAGGTACCTAAATACCCAAAAAAAGCAGGCATGTCAAAAAAAGATATGATGACCTTAATGCTGATAATTATCTGAAGGAGGGATTATAGAACTGTCATCCAAATTATTTATTGAGTAGCAACATTTATCGATTGCAATTTTCTGAAAATAATGGTCTAGAATAAAGCATCAAATATTCATGAACGTGTAATAACAAATTTTGTGAGAAATGACTCGCGGATACTTTGTCGTGCGTTGCTGTCGAGATTCGTGGGAACTGGCTAACCGCCCAGTACCACTACCACTAGGTGTACCGATGAGCTGGGGGGTGACCATAGTAGTGACAGATGTATACAAGTCATATACATCTGTCCCTTACACATACTCAAAATAACCTTACTCTAAGAGCTTATGGGCACCCCCCTGGTCAAGGTTGTGGGCATCCGCTCGATGCGAGACGAACGGGATGGGTCAATGTGGCGACGCCTGGGGGAGGCCTATGTTTAGCACACACAGAATGGTGTCCTACATACAAAACAAGAAGGAAAGGCAGACAGTATCGTAGATGGGACGATGACATCAAAAAGGTGGCAAGGATGACTTGGACTAGAAAAGCAAGAGATCGATGTTTGTGGAGAGCACTTGGGGGGGCCTATGCTGGAAAGCAAGACAATCAAGACCGGTGTCGATTGAGAAAAGGTATTTATAATAATTTAAACACTACTGTAGTATTGAGTAGACATAAGTTAAAATGTTAACTTTAAGATTGTTAATTAAGGCTTTTTATTATGTCCTTTATTCATTTATTTTCTTATTATCTAAATTTTTTAATATTTTTATAAAATAAAAAATAGAGGCCCACCGGTATCGGGAACAGGGTCCAAGCTACCGGCGGTCAGGTCTCCAGAGAGAGGGACCTCCTAACAATGCGAGCCGTGTCCAGCAGTACTGCTTTCTGGATTAGGCCCTTGACCCAGCCGCCTAACGACAGCCTCCTAAAGTGTTGGTTGAGGCTTGTGGCTATTTTTATTATTATAATTTCCTTTATTTAATTGTTTTCTTATTTTGTACATTTTTATAAAATAAATTAAAAAACATAATCATAAAAAATAAAGGCTCACCGGTATCGGGAACAGGGTCCAAGTTACCGACGGTCAGGGCTCTAGAGAGAGGAACCTTCTAACATGAGAGCCGTATCCAGCAATACTGCTTTCTGGATCAGGCCCTTGACCCAGCTGCCTAACGAAAGCCTCTTAAGGTGTTGATCGAGGCTCGTGGCTATTAAACTGTTGGCTGATACGACTATCGGTACAATGATCGCTGTGTACACATCCCACATGTCGACAACCTCGCGAGCCAAGTCAAGATACTTGATTTGCTTATCTTTCTCGGCTTTCACGAGGTTCCCGTCATGCAGGACGGTAATGTCAACAATCATTGCACGCCTCTCGATTCGGTCCACCACCACAATATCAGGCTATTGATTATTATGTTTAGCAGTAGTCGTCTTTCGGCTGAAATGATGGCTGACCAGTGAGTGGAGGCTGCCAGCCGACTAATATTACAATTATTATAAATTGAATAATTGAGGGGTGGCCGCTACACTTTTCCGCACTAGTGCGAAATATACACTTCCTTGCAAGCCACTTTTTGAAAGTAATCTGGTATCTACGTATTCTGATAATAATGTTAAAGATTTTTGAGTAGGTAACTAAGTAAGCAATCTCAATGCGAAATGCGACCGCTGAAAATTAAGTGCGAGAAAGAACGTAAAAAACCGGCCAAGTGCGAGTCGGACTCGCGCACGAAGCGTTCCGTACAATTATCGCAAAAAAACGGCAAAAAAATCACGTTTTTTGTATGGGAGCCCCACTTAATACGCCCCAATGTTAACGCAGTACTGGCCGTGCGCCCGCTCGATGCCAAAATATCAATATTGAACCTCCTTTTGATCAGTTTTGTTTGTTAATATTATGTAGTCATGAAGAAATTCTAGCCATAAATTTTCTGTGTAAAAATATTTTTAAACATCCAAGTCGTTTTGGAAGAGTTTCCAAAAGTAATCTTAATATTAATGTTTATTCATTTCAAAACATTTCAGTACATGCTAACAGTTTACAGTAATTGTTTACCTTATAGTGTACTACAATAAAATGTAGGGTGTGGTGCTGCACTCCTTGCTAGGTTAATAGATAACCTGTGTTAAGGAGTACAGTGCCGATCCCCAAGGAAAGAAACGATAATATCGTACACAGTATGTATTATGGGTGCTCGCCAAACCTCTGGGCCACCCCGAAGCCGGCTTTCAGATGTGCAATGTGCAAGGCACGAAACGGTGCTGTTTTTGTGAAAAAATATCGTGTAGTTATTTATTTTTTTAAAGCAAAACTATTAGTTACACGAAAAAACCTTGTGTTCAAAATTATGTACATGAATCAATAATGAATTTTTTTTTTCAAACCTTTTAACCTAGCCGTTACTAAGCAGTATGCTTTAGAAAGTTACCGTTTTACGGCACTAAAGCGTATGTAGGCTCTTAAATATTTTTTTTATTCTGTTTTTAGTATTTGTTGTTATAGCGGCAACAGAAATACATCATCTGTGAAAATTTCAACTGTCTAGTTATCACCGTTCATGAGATACAGCCTGGTGACAGACGGAAAGACAGACAGACAGACAGACGGATCGCGGAGTCTTAGAAATAGGGTCCCGTTTCTACCCTTTGGGTACGGAACCTTAAAAGAAGCTGTCGTATTTAACGAGGAATAACTTCTTATAGGAATGAAATCGAATGAATTACAGATAAAGTCTAAAATGCGGTATGGTGATAGAAAATATTTTAAAGCTTATTCGTATAAGCTATCGTCGCTAAGTAGTCCACCTTATGACCTTATTTTCCAGAGTACCTACGCTGTATGTATAGCTCCTAGCAAACAAGAAACCAGGGGGGTGACCATAAGCTCTTAGAGCGGTATCAATTTGAGATCGAGTAAGTGACAGATGTATACAAGTCATAAATATATCTGTCCCTTATTCGATCTCAAATTGATACCGCTCTAAGAGCTTATGGTCACCCCCCTGAGCATTAAGAAAAGTACTGTAACTAGAGGTTTTATTTTTTGGTATTGGCTCAGGGACACCACCACCATGACCATGACGTGTCAATAATATCATGGTGCGACTGTGAAAAAGGGACAGATGTATATAAGTCATATACATCTGTCCCTTATGCACAATGGAACTAACCTTGCTCTAAGTGCTTATGGTAACCACCAGGCTTGATAACCAACCCTATGACCTTATTTTTCACGCATCCATATTATATCACATCACCACAGATAATATAATATTAGCATAACATCACACTAATAATATATAGGCGAAAGTTTGTGAGTGTGTGTGTTTGTATGTATGTTCATCTTCATGCTCAAACGGCTGGACGGACCTTAATGAAATTTTCACGGAGATAGATTATTGTCTGGAATAGCACATAGGATACTTTTTATACCGGGCATTTGTTTTACAGCCAAACGGTTGGAACTACAGTCTTCAAATTTTCAGAGTATAAGCACCTTGTTGACCAAAACCCATACAAATTTTCAAAAAGTACAGCAAAAGGGGGTCGGGAAAAAAAAATATTAGCCTACCCCATCGAGTGGGGTATCGTTGTTTAGAGCTCGTTGAGTAGATAAATACTGTATTTGAAGTTTTAAAATATTGGACAACAAAGGAATGATCAGCCACCAAAACCAGCTTTTTTATTACAAAATTTTGTCCGGAGAATTTTTTAACTTCCCATTGACCTACGAACTTAAAAATTTGGTGATAATATTTTTTATTATGTATATTTTACTAACAACTACCAATATACTGGTAAACCAGATTTTTTTTCTTTGACATTCCCTCATTTTTCTTTACAACCAACTTGATTTTGCGGTTCGGTTCGGAACTCTAAATATGCGAAGTCTTGCACTTAGTCGGCTTTTTTGGTTCTCTTTCGGCGCCATCGACGACGTCGTGTTCATAATAAAAAAGACAAGACTATCAATCCAGTATTGCCTTTGTTTCTAAATCAGCGTGTAAATAGTGATTATGTAATAGTATCAGTTTATATAGTGTAGAAAAATTTATTAAAAAAAGTAAATTTAAAAACTGAAACTGCTGTACAGTCGGAGGATACATATTCGCGATCTGGATGACCAAAACCAGATGCATCCTCCGACTGCACAGCATGATTTTCTTCTTGTTTACGTCTTTTTAGTTCGCCTTTTAAGCAGTCGGGTTTTTTGATTTTTTAATTTACTTTTTTTAATTTATAACTTTTTAGTTATTTTTTTTCGAATTAGGTACATTTAAACATATAAGTGTTACATATTTTTTAAATCACCTCTTAAAACCCTTTATTTTGATACCCCACACGATGGAGTTCGAAGAAAAAAAATTTGGCTCCCACAATATGGCGCCCAAAATCCACCATTTTTATATTCTCCAATTTTAATGTAGCTAATAAGGTAAACATAGGGACATAGTATATATCTATAATTTTCAGTTTACGGAACATCTTTTAAATTGGTCCAATATTGGAGGAGGAAAGAGACGAGAGCCAAACCTCGAATTATGACTTTTTACTTAGGAAGATTAGTCGGCGTTCTCTGCTCCCGTTTCCTCTTAAGGTTTCAAAACGGAACGGTCAATCAACTTTCATTACTGTCTGTAACTACCAGTTGATGTTCTTAATAAATATTTGTTCAAAAATAATTTTAATAAACCGGGGTTACAGTTTAATAAAGGCAAATTAACGCAAATTACACATTTAATGTGATAATAAAAAAAAACAGATTCGGAATACAAATTGAAATGCCAGTTTTCGGTAAATGGCATAAATGGCACAGGTAATGTAGCATTCAGCCTAGCCAGCCATACATCGATGAATGAAATGAAACAAACACTGAATTCTGCTAATGAATGTCCAATTAATGTTGCCAGCTAACCTGATTGCTTTTCGAACCATCATTGTATGCAACATTTCATACAAAAGGGAATGACGCCTCACTGGATATTACGCCTACAGGTTGTTTTTATGAATCATAAAAATAAAATGGCTTTGTAAATTGAATTCGGCGAAATTATATAAGATATTATTAGCTTGAGGGGGTTTTGTGGCAATTTATAGAACTGTTCATTATTGACTTATCAACCTACTTGCAACAGAGAGAAAAAGTTTATCACCACCCCAGGTGGATTGGATCGCGGATAAATTTGAAAGAGTTACCGCTACCCTGGGTAGCGGTAACTCTTTCAAATTTATCCGCGAATTCAAGTAACTGAAGGAACACGGGTGGGTTTTAGTCAGTAAAAGTCTGACACACCCGCTTCATCCTGAGCGGGAGAAGTCATTGGATGATTTCAGAACCCAAAAAGAAATGGAAATGGGTTGATTGCCGTAGCTTGTTTGTAAATAAATTCCAATTAAAGTTGTCAATAAGATTCTTTTTTTTTTTTTTTAAACACGCTTTTTTCGTATTCTTCTCAGCAAACCATGCATATGGGTATCAATATAATGGCAGTGCACAAAAAATAACTAGACCGCCATCTTGGGCCGTCTGGCATATTGGATTTAGAATGACGTCACTTATGAAACATGCATTGTCATCCAAACTAAACGTGTATGCAAAATTTCATCTTAATCGGTGGAGGATAACTGCTTTAAAATTCAGTTGCAAGATTTGACCCCAACATACTTACATGTTAAATAATAGTACATTGTGATACAAGGGTGGAAAGTAGGTTATTGCAAACGAGCTGGCATTAACAAGCCCGAGCCGAAGGCGAGGGTTTTTAATGACACGAGTTTGCAATAACCTACACACCCGTGTATCACACGACGTTTTTCAATACAGTTGTGAGAAACAGTAAAAACAAATCAAAGAATTAGATTTGTTTATTCACAAAAATAATATTTTCAATATTTGCGCGTTTTTGCAACTGGACATATTTTTTTACAAAGAAAACAGCCTATACAGCCTATTCGATTTTTGATAAACGTTGATGTGAAAATAATTAACTTAAAACTGGTAATTAAATATACTAAGCAACTATTTAAAAAAAAAAAGAGAATTCAATGCTAAAACGTACGGAATCATTAATTTTTCCTCGTATAAAATCGTATCTCATTTTATTCTATGTATGAAAACTCCTTGCTACTAAACTTTTTTAAATTGACTTATGGCGCGTTTTTGCAACTAGACATTTTTTTTCAACGAAAACAGCCTATACAGCCTATTCGATTTTTGACAAATGTTGATGTGAAAATAATTAAATTAAAACTGGTAATTAAATATATTAAACAACCATTTAAAATACTTTTGAGAATTCAATGCTAAAACGTACGGAATCATTCACTTTTCCTCGTAGAAAATCTATCCCATTTTATTCTATGTTTGAAAACTCCTTGCTACTAAACTTTTTTAAATTGACTTATAAATTTAAAACTAAACTGCAAAACATAATGATCGAGCTCGTAAACAAAAGTCACGACCGCGTAACAGAAAGATGCCTATGCGTAAGATTTAACTTTCGAATCATAATTATAGCCTCTGAAAATACGCCATGTTTAACAACTGTATTGAAAAAGCTTTTAAAATAGACGGTACTTAGCTAGTTACACAGAAAACGCTGCTGATCATTAAACATCTTGGTGCTATTTCACAAGTCCTCATCGTCGTAATTGGTCGTGACGGTGACTCTGACGGTGCCCAACGTATTTGCTGGGAACAAACAGTCTGCAGAAAAGGTCATGTAGCTCAGGGCAGTCAATACGTCCGCTTAGAATCTTACATGCTAACGCGAGCTGATCATAGCCTCTCCACCTCCAAAGAGTTAAAACCCAAGACTCCTAAAAGATAATTCCTTGGGTACATATAAGGGAAGAAATGGTACTATTATAAGCAGAACTTATTGTTGGTAGTGGTGGTACCTACCGATTAATATAAAAGCGTGCGCTCGAGCGAGTATCGCCCCTTTTTATCCTGAGTCGTCGCACGGTAATGTTATCGGTACCTTCGCTACTTTGCAGTAAGTTCGTTCCATATTGTGCTATTCGGGTTTTTGTGTTATTGGTACTCGTTTTGAATATAAACGGTTGTTTGTGATTGTTCGAATTTTAATGATAACTTGAACTATTGTTAAAATTAAGTCTATCTTGAAATAAATTCGTTTTAGTTTGTTCAAATTGTTATTTTTATTTGTTTTTCCATCCTGGTCGCTAAAATCAGAAGTTGGATTCAGCTCATTTGCTCATAATTATTAGCCTTGTTACCTGCACAAACGGCCGTTGATTTCAAATAAAAATGCCACTTGAAGAGCTAGTTAGAACGCCACTTATGCATGGTTCACGATCACCACACGGTAGGACTCGTTGGCACCGTGATTGGACTCAATCACGGTCACGCCATAGTAGAAATCGTTCGCATTCGCGTCGTGACAGGACTCACTCGCGTTCACGTAATGACATAACTCGTTTACGATCACATCGCAGTCGCTCACGTAATGGTGTTAAGCGAAGAACTTATGGTTCAAATAGTGGTTCACGGTATCAGTGATGTACAGGTACGTGCAGCCGCTATCAATGCTGACCTAACGTCAGAATGCATAGTTTCCTTCTTAGCTAATTGTTTAAAGCCTATTCGTAAGTCTGATAATCGTAACCCAGAACAATAGGGCGTAAAAGGCATAATTCTAACGGCCCTAGTAAATCTGAAAACAAATGTTTTAATTGCGGCTAAACAGGGCATTATAAAGAGAAGTGCACCAAGAGGCGTAATATCAATGATAAAGACAAAGTAATAATGCTAGACAGATTGATTCTTTCTGTAAGAAGGAAGGGCTAATAAAGATTTGAATTTTGAATTTGTATCGGCGGTAGTAAATTACTTTTCCGGTTCACGTAAACAAATAGTGTTCTTTGAAACTGTTAAGTGATAAAGAGTTTGTTGCTCGCGAATATATCAGCTTGAGTCTAATAGTTAGTAATATCGCGCTTGAAATAGATTTTGTCATAGTACCCGCGTCGTGTATGAATAAACCCATTATCATGGGGACTGCCGTACTAAATCGCGATGGTGTCACGTTTATTCGCACAAAACATGGACAGTACTTGACTCATGTATCGGATAAGGTACTAAAAGTAAACGCTGTGAATGTTGTGTTGTTGTGTTGTGTGTGTGAACCTTACAATAATAAATACACCTCACACAGTAATATTAGTCGTGGTCAGGTAAGACCGAGCTGTAATAAAGAAAGTGTTACTTGATCCTCTATCTATGAGATGAGTCGACAAAGAGCTTCGGGGTGGCGGTAAGCCTCCTCGTACTTTTAACCTTGATCTAAGTTTTTGCAGAAAACAAGCCCAGTCGACAGGCAAGTTCTAGCTTGCGGGGCCCGCCCGTATGGCTCCTTCACTACGCATTGAAGAGATGTGCTGCGTATGAACCGCTGCCGCACCGGGTCAGTGCCTGTGCGCTGTTGCACCTGGTCGGTGCCAGTGCGCTGTTGCACCTGATCGGTGCCTGTGCGCTGTTGCGCCTGATCGGTGCCAGTGCGCTGCCGCACCTGGTCGGTGCGTGTGCGCTATTGCACCTGGTCGGTGCGTGTGCGCTGTTGCACCTGGTCAGTGCGTGTGCGCTCTTGCACCTGGCCGGTGCGTGTGCGCTGTTGCACCTGGTCGGTGCGTGTGCGCTGTTGCACCTGGTCGGTGCGTGTGCGCTGTTGCACCTGGTCGGTGCGTGTGCGCTGTTGCACCTGATCGGTGCCTGTGCGCTGTTGCACCTGATCGGTGCCTGTGCGCTGTTGCACCTGATCGGTGCCTGTGCGCTGTTGCACCTGATCGGTGCCTGTGCGCTGTTGCACCTGATCGGTGCCTGTGCGCTGCCGCACCTGGTCGGTGCCTATACACTGCCGCACCTGGTCGGTGCCTGTGCACTGCCGCACCTGGTCGGTGCCTGTGCGCTGTTGCATCTGGTCGGTGCCTGTGCACTGTTGCACCTGATCGGAGCTTGTGCACTGTTGCACCTGGTTGGTGCCGTGCACTGTTGCACCTGGTTGGTGCCTGTGTGCAAGTGTAAGTGCTAGTCGCTGTGGTACTAGTCACTCAGGCGTTCGTCGCTTGGCGTTTGTCGCTACACTTGATCCTTTTGTCCTTTTGTCATGTATGGACATGGCCTGCATGTTGGACAGGCTTGCACGTATGAATACGGTCTGCGTGTCAGGCATTTGCTTTAAGTGTAAGTGCTAGTCGCTGTGGTACTAGTCACTCGGGCGTTCGTCGCTTGGCGTTTATCGCTGCACTTGATCAAAGTTGTCCTTTTGTCATGTATGGACCATGGCCTGCATGTTGGACAGGCTTGCACGTGTGAATACGGTCTGCGTGTCAAGCAGCTTGACGTATGAATACGGTCTGCGTCAAGCATGTTTTACCTTTTGCTTAAGTGTAAGTGCTAGTCGCTGTGGTACTAGTCACTCAGGCGTTCGTCGCTTGGCGTTTGTCGCTACACTTGATCCTTTTGTCCTTTTGTCATGTATGGACATGGCCTGCATGTTGGACAGGCTTGCACGTATGAATATGGTCTGCGTGTCAGGCATTTGCTTAGGTGTAAGTGCTAGTCGCTGTGGTACTAGTCACTCAGGCGTTCGTCGCTTGGCGTTTATCGCTGCACTTGATCAAAGTTGTCCTTTTGTCATGTATGGACCATGGCCTGCATGTTGGACAGGCTTGCACGTATGAATACGGTCTGCGTCAAGCATTGTTTCAGATAACTAAGACTGGTCGTCAAGGACAGTCGGCACGAGGTGCAAGGAGCTGCCCCGAGGACAACGGAGACCTTCAAAATAAAGGGCTCAGTTGGGTTTGAATTTTTAAGAGATGAATGTGAGGTTGCTGTGTGAATCGTTTGATAGATGATATGTGAATTAATTGAAAGATGACGTAGAGAAAGTTGTGAATGGTGAAATGTGTTCATTTAGTCTTGTTGAATTGTCTTCTTAATGTAATTTTGTATCCAGGTGAGCATGCGGAATCTGATGAGACGGTGCCTGCAGCCGGATCACAGCGTGTGGCGTGGCTGACCCGTCTATGCCTCTGCTGGATGACGACTCTGGACGATGTGGGTGAGCCTTCAGGTGCATCTGCTGGTTCTACTGGTGCTTCGACAACGGACGGGACAAAGTCGGACGAAAGCGGCGATCAAGCTCTCGCTGTACCTGGCAGTGCTTCCGAAGAAGTACATGGTGCAGCCGAGGACGGTGCAAGATCAGGAGAGGCCGTATAAGCAGAACTTATTGTTGGTAGTGGTGGTACCTACCGATTAATATAAAAGCGTGCGCTCGAGCGAGTATCGCCCCTTTTTATCCTGAGTCGTCGCACGGTAATGTTATCGGTACCTTCGCTACTTTGCAGTAAGTTCGTTCCATATTGTGCTATTCGGGTTTTTGTGTTATTGGTACTCGTTTTGAATATAAACGGTTGTTTGTGATTGCTCGAATTTTAATGATAACTTGAACTATTGTTAAAATTAAGTCTATCTTGAAATAAATTCGTTTTAGTTTGTTCAAATTGTTATTTTTATTTGTTTTTCCATCCTGGTCGCTATAACTATATATACCCTTTGGAATAGAAATCTAAGGAAGGTTTTCTGTACATTTTCAAGCATTAACGTCTGCGTCGCGGTATATGGGTGCCAGATACAAGCACTGGATTCGAGTTTACTTAATAACTCGGGGATTGCGGCAGTCACGAGCGTTTTCGGTGTTCGCACCACCGTCATCCAAAACGGTCGCTAGTGCAGATCCCCAGTGTGTCGTGCTTTGAAGATGCTCAATGCCCTCTTAACTGCCAATCCTGAATGTGATGTGTTTTCGGACGAATGGTATAAACTAATGCGTGCATGTCTGGTGTTCTGTGAGAGAAAGTATGCGAGGGTGTTCATCTGTTCCATGTTATTTGTATTGTTATTTTTTAAATTATGAATTGTTGATTACATTGTATTTTAATATAATTTAATATAATTATTGATACATTGCCGCTCCACTGCGCCATGTTAATTGTAATGTGAATTATTTAATTATCTTATGTGACACAGTTGTCAACATTGTTATGTTTCACAATTTCTATGTTAATTAATGTAATTGGTATCTATATCGTTTTAATTAACTATAAATAAATAAATAATATTAATAATATAGGCCATGGAAGCCTAAGCATCTGACAGAAGATACAAAACGCAAACATTATACTTCTTAAAAGATAGCTTGATCTCTACGACAGCTGTCAGTATCAATACAGTAACAATAGCGGTTGACAGGCTAGAATTTAGAATTCTAACAATAACTTAGTTTGACATAATATGTTGCAGAGATCAAACTACCTTGTATGAAGTATAGTAAAACACCTTAGGTAGAAGTAGGTTATGAAACATGCCAATAGAATAAAAGCAACTGAAGTGTCGGCTGCCGTGCAAGGGACGCAGCTTAGATTCTCACATGCAACAAAATAACAAAAGATATGGTAGGTATATATAGAGTAGAATAATTTTATTTCGGACGCATAAATCCATAGAGTGTTAGTAACATCATCATCATATCAGCCAAAAGACGTCCACTGCTGGACATAGGCCTGTTAGTAACATAGAAAAACTTATTACCTAGTGTTAGTAACAATCAACATCCGCACAAACTGCTGCACAATCGGAGAGCCGAAACTCTCAGCTGCAGTTTTCAGGATGTCGTTTTGACTGTCCCTCACTCTCCTCAGTAGCGACCTTGTTATTTTTCGTATAATCGCGTAGAAACCTCTGGACGTAAGTCTGGACTGGCTTGCACAAACATCTCCGACGCGCTATGGCATATATAATAGTAGTATATGCGCTATGGTAACGGGGTAGTCTCAAAAACATCCTGAAATAATTGTTATATTAGACGCGCAGGCCATCCAGCGATCTTTTAGTATAATTGACCCATAGATTGCCCGTGAACAAGCAGAAAGTTTAATAGAATCTGTTACCAGACCACGGATTTTCTTTTTTTTTTTTTGTCTATGTTACCCGGGCCATAATAACGAATCGATTGACATCTTATTCATCAAAATCGGATGAATATTTTAGGCGCTACAGATGAACATACGTAAATACAAACATGCTTACTTAAACTGATAAAATCTTATCCCTTTATATTGGCTTCGCCGTAGTCTAGTAAAAAAGATTCCACTAACGTGTCCGTTACCGAGGCCAGATGTTGTCGAAAATGGTCATTTGAATCTTATAGATAATTAGTTTTGCGGCTTCTGTAATTGTTGCGCACATTTTTAAATTTGTTGCGCTTATAGTTTTTTAATTATTTCACAAAAACATTTCCTGCTGGGGTAACGTTACCCCAGCCAGACCTTTTTCTTTCTAATGGGAATATTTAAATAATTACTAGCTATAAAATTAGTTGTCTAGATGAAGTAAATGTTGTGCCTTATTTTGTATTTGTTCTTTCATCGGTTGCGAAGTTATTCGAGATTTTGCTGGGGTAACGTTTTTGGTTTTGCTAGATCTTTGAAATGGTTAAGCGGATTCTTATCATATTTTGTACATGGCTTCTTAGGAATTAGTTTAAATTTGTTCTGCAATAAAAAAAACAAAATAATACATAGCTTAAAGGTTATTTCATTAAATAGAAAAACACTTCAATTGGTCCCAGCACTCTCAATATGAGCTCTAAAGACTTACTTTAAACGTTATTTTAAAGCTTGTAACTGCCTTCAAATGTATGTGAAGTTTCATTAGTATCCTGTAAGTATTTAACAAGTTATGATGATATTGAGTTCTTCACGAGCACGGTCTTGATGCGCGCGGTGTTATTTGGCCACTGGATTGGATATATGAACTGAATGTTATGTCAATTATTAGTTTTATAGTTCAGTTGTATATCAATAAAATTTCAGCTCAGTACATTGGATAATTAATGAGATAATACGATTAAAGTCATCAGGAAGTGAATGACCGTGGTAACCCGACCAAGTTTAGGTGGTTACGAAAAAGCGAAAACGCAAAACATTATGGTACCTTCTAAAATATGTAGGATAGTGTTACAAATTTAGTACAGACATGTACACAAGTTTACAAAAAAACTACGTGATTATTAAATAATTTTTATTGACAGGTAATTTTGAAACTCGAATCGTCATCTATTTGCGAGTTTATATCAACGCAAGTGTCGCAACAAGGTAATAATGGATTTCTTAAAGTCTACGTGTCCAAGGAGTTTGTGGAAATAAATAAATACCTACCTGTTGCGGTAGTCCCGACTCCCGACATTGATAACGATAAAAATCGGTCGCTAAGTCATGAATTTCATTAATCAAGTTTCAAGTCATATTTTGACAATATATACACAAAAACCTTCCACTTGAATCAATCTATCTATTAAAAAAAACTGCTTCAGAATCCGTTGCGTTGTTTTAAAGATCTAAGAAAACAGGGACAGACAAACGGGAAGCGACTTTGTTTTATAGGTACTATGTAGCGAAGGATACATATGTCGTTATCATTGTTGAGAATTCCAGTCTAGGTAATAATTAAGTACGAAAGAAAAGAAAATAATAAGTTCCTAAATTTAAATATTTAAGCCTTAAAAAAATACAGTTTTAGATAAGTACCTAACAACATGTACATATTAATAATAATTTTGCTACTATTTCTGTAGTTACATTATACAAGCTTACCTTGTTCGTGAATTCATCAAGCAGCCTGCACCATAACTATGATCATCAATAGAAGCACTCCACATTAGCAGTAATTCGCCACACTTATTATTTTACATTAGCTCTCACGCACTCTATAAATATTTGCAAAAACAGGAAACGGAACTGCCGAAACGCATGCGCACTCTACAAGATGAATTATGCGATTACGGAGCATGTTTAGTGCGATATGCAAACAATGCGCCCTTTCACCCCACCCCTTCCGCGTCCCACCGAACGACATGTTATATCAGTGATTTTGATAAGTTTGTGCAACTGGAAGATAATAATAATGTTTTCATAGTACAGATATTATTATATTATTAATGTATTTAACAGTGTACGCGTCTGTACCGAAATTGTAAGGTGTATTATACTAAACATTTCAAAAGATAGTATAATGTTCTACGTTTTCGCTTTTTCGTAACCACCTAAACTTGGTCGGGTTACCGCGGACATTCACTTCCTGATGACTTTAATCGTATTATCTCATTAATTATCCAATGTACTGAGCTGAAATTTTACTGATATACAACTGAACTAAAAAACTAATAATTGACATAACATTCAGTTCATATATCCAATCCAGTGGCCAAATAACACCGCGCGCATCAAGACCGTGCTCGTGAAGAACTCAATATCATCATAACTTGTTAAATACTTACAGGATACTAATGAAACTTCACATACATTTGAAGGCAGTTACAAGCTTTAAAATAACGTTTAAAGTAGGTAAGTCTTTAGAGCTCTTATTGAGAGTGCTGGGACCAATTGAAGTGTTTTTCTATTTAATGAAATAACCTTTAAGCTATGTATTATTTTGGTTTTTTTATTGCAGAACAAATTTAAACTAATTCCTAAGAAGCCATGTACAAAATATGATAAGAATCCGCTTAACCATTTCAAAGATCTAGCAAAACCAAAAACGTTACCCCAGCAAAATCTCGAATAACTTCGCAACCGATGAAAGAACAAATACAAAATAAGGCACAACATTTACTTCATCTAGACAACTAATTTTATAGCTAGTAATTATTTAAATATTCCCATTAGAAAGAAAAAGGTCTGGCTGGGGTAACGTTACCCCAGCAGGAAATGTTTTTGTGAAATAATTAAAAAACTATAAGCGCAACAAATTTAAAAATGTGCGCAACAATTACAGAAGCCGCAAAACTAATTATCTATAAGATTCAAATGACCATTTTCGACAACATCTGGCCTCGGTAACGGACACTCCACTAACTCTCTCCCCTAAAAAAACGGAAAGAAAAAGGAAAAAAATATTATGCGGTTTATGCACAAGTGCCTAAAATGTGGATCCACGCAAGACACAATGGCTTTTTTAATTTTTCGGCTTCTACTTTTCTGATACCTGCTAGTCATGTTACCTATTCATTTTAGTAATTACTATTTACTAGCTGTGCCCGCGGCTTCGCTCACGTCATCTGTCTGCCAACCCTACCCTATTTCCTTTCTGCCTACCCTACTTAAGTTAAGTAACTTGATTCCAAAACTTAGTTCATTCCGATTGAATTTTCTATTTAGGTACCAAAGCTTTGTGCCTTTGTCTAATTGTAATACAAAGGAATGCCATCTATATTTATAAATGTTGTAACAATGAAAGGCAAACGGATCGATGTGTTTGCTTTTTACTTTTCTTTCAACCGAGCACAATGGAAAACTTTCAGGAGTCTACATGGCTATGTACTGGTCGGTTTATTACTCTGTAGAAAGATGTCGCTTTGAAATCTGACTCAAATTATTTTTTCATGTTCATTATTGTTAGATGTATTTTGTCACGCAATATAAAATGAACCGAGTGTTGTGTTAAAAATATATCATTTATTGGTTTACATAATCAACAAAAGTAACTGCTACTAATTTAATTTACCGCGCCATCTATTGAGTCAAATATGAGAAGGTTGATCTCAAAAGACTCGGTACCAAGCATATCAAGATATAAAAACTAAGCAATAGAGGTGAGACATTTGAAGTAAAGAACCTGTTTCGCCGTTATTGTTTTAACAGTTTTAACGAATGAAGATCCTGTTGATATCATTACGAAAACAGTATCATTATAATTATACAAATCTGTTTTAGAATAAATCGTGGCTAGTTATACGGATAAATTATAAAAGTTTGATAGAACTTTCAATTATTGATTCAAATGTAGTTAAAATAAATAATACCGCGGTTCGTACTAAACGTACTTATACATAGTTAAGAAAAGATTTGGTTAAAATTCCCATTATGGACCGCTGATTTATGGCGCGGGGAGGGTGCAGGGGGTAGGGGGAGGTTTGGCTACCCCCCTGTACCATCCTCACTACTCGGAGCCAAATGGTTATGGAGATATCCATGGTTAAAGTGTTTAGGTTAGAATAAAAAAAATCGTCAATATCCATCGATTTTTGGAGTGGGAAGGGAGTTAGGGAAGTGGGGTTTTTACAATTACTATTTAACAACAATTTTGACGAAACCCCGCTGCGAAGAAGATGAGGGGAGCTGAGTTCGAACCTAACCTGCCCGTGTCGGGGTGCCCTAAGCTCCCAAGCTCGCTTCGCCTGCTCTTGGACTGATTCAAATTTTTTTACCTCACGAAAAACATACAACTTTGTAAAAAGCTTCCTATTTATGAGTACTATCAACAAAAAAAAAAAAAAACAAATCAGCGGTCCATAATGGAAATTTTAGCCAAAGATTTATTCACATAAACGCAATAAATAGGCTGTTGTGATTAATAATACAACTTATTAAATAAAAGGAGTTAATTATACGAAGCAGTTACGAATACTTTTCAGCACACCCCTATTTTCATTTGTGCTCTCAAGTGTCAACTGCCGCTATCTGCTGTCAGAATCGGCGTCCTGTCAAAATTGTTAAATAAAGTGTCAAAAGAAAGAGTGCAACAGCTTTCGCAAACTGATAATTGTTATTGTTTTATCTATATTCCGATTAGAAAACCGGGATCAACCATTTTCTTGATCTAACTTATCTAGCAGCTGATATTCCAGGTAAGTCTATTGCAATTTGAATGATCCCATTGACCAGTAGCAGAGATTAAAATTCATAGGTTATGTCTCAAATATTTTGTATATAGTTGGCACATTTCTTACATATTTTCCTAATTTTATGGTGAACACTGAACTTCTTTCTTATTTTGACGAAATTAATTTACTTTGAAAACGGTTATGCACGGTTTAACTTCATATTTTCATTAATTACGATCATGATAACTTCTTGGCAACTGCACTTTTTCAATAAACATTGTCTTAAGATTAATTACTCTGTAAACCGACCAAAAACCTTGCGAAAATTATTCCAGAATGTCAAGTCAGGAGAATGAAGCCCCGTTGCCTGAAGGATGGGAGATGAGAACTAGCCGTTCAACCGGTATGACATATTTCCTCAATATGTACACTAAGAAATCTCAATGGGAAAGGCCGGAGGCACCTGCTGACCCTGGTGAGATCCGCTGCAGCCATCTTCTCGTCAAGCATGCTGAGAGTAGGCGTCCATCATCATGGAGAGAAGAAAACATCACCCGCAGTAAGGATGAAGCGATGGAACTACTCAAGGGGTACCGTAAGCAGATTGTAGCTAATGATGCAACATTTGCTGAATTAGCATCGAAATACTCTGACTGCTCATCAGCGAAGCGTGGTGGAGACTTGGGTATGTTTGGTCGTGGACAGATGCAGGCTTCGTTTGAAGAAGAGGCTTTCAAACTGAAAGTGGGACAGCTTAGCCGTCCCGTTGATTCAGACTCCGGAGTCCACATCATCTTGAGGACTGCTTAGATTTAAGTGTTATGTTCTTTATTATTTTAAACTACTCTAAATTGTGCTCAGTTTGCAACAATATTTAATGGACTCTAATTAGGATGCTAGATTCAATAGTATTTTTTGATTAACTGAGGATTGAGAGATATCAAAAAGCCCTGTAGTACCATATTGATATTTGATAAACATTTGAGTTCCTCTTGTTAAATTATACAGGTCTGCATACATTGTTAATGATTATACTGCTCAAATTCATATAAGTATTGTAATACTGTGTTCTGCAGTTTAATTATGTACTTGTAAACAGCATTATCTGTTTAATCACTATTTAATAATTATAAGGACTGGTTGTAATGCATTTAAGCATGATAAATTGTATTTAAATGATATGTTAACGGATTTTCTGACTGAATTTGAATTTAACAAGTCTAATAGTTTTTAATTATTTCTCATTTTGCATGTGTCTCCAAGCTAATAGAATTTTGTAAAAGACAATGTTTATCAAAATGTATAAAAGATTTCATATTCTCTACTTGATATTTGTGCCTAAAACTAAAAGGATAAAAATAAATATGTTTTCTGATTCACATACTATTTATTATTATTTTTGTTCACCATAGAGTTGGGGAGAAATGAGTTGAAGCGTGTAACTTAATATATTATATATTCACTAACAAGATGCACATAAATAAGAATAACAAAGTCTTAATATTAATGACATCAGTACTGCGCCGCTGACGATCCCAGCCAATCGTCAGGGACGCGGGAACCCCGAACTTCACAGTTTTTTTTTACATTTTTCTAACATCAGTTACAAATATGGCACTAACATAACTAAACTTATTTTATATTAGACCGTAACAATACAAAGTTCGGGAGTAAGACCAGATCCAGTTTACAAAGCCTTTGTCGTTGGTTCACCCTTGTTTTGACTGTCTCTTATTAGAAGTATTGTGTCTAATGTTGTATCTTTGAGATCCTGAGGTGCAGGGGTCCAGATAGGCCCGATGATGGGCGGCGACCGCTTGCCTCCCCACGCGCTGAACTTCACCTTCCTTTTGCCATCCTTTTTCAAGTTGACGTCCAAGTATGGATGTCCAGGCTTGAAGATTTTGGGCAAAGATTCTAGGAAGCTCTTGAACGGTAACGACTCCCGCAATGTCCTCTCATTGGTGTTTGTACTCAAAGCCAAGATCTTAATAGGATGCCGCTTGTCCATTGTCGGGATAAACTGGAAGCCCGCTAAGTTCAATCGTTGATTTCCGTTCCTGCGTGTGTAATCAGAGATGATTCTCGTCAGTTCAGGTATCGATGTGGAGAAAATGACTTTGGAGTTCTTCGAGCCTGGCTTGTAGATCATCTGTCCGCTGCGTTTGCCGCCCCAGGGACTGAAGCGCACTCGCTTAGGCATGCTGGGTTCTCGGATGTTGCTGGCCCGTTTCCATGTATACATATTTTCGATGCTGTTTTTGTCTCTTTTGCCGCCCCAAGGGCTGAAGTATTTCTTCACTTTGGCGTCTAGAAGATTAGTGGCGTTTTCGTCGACGAACCCGTCGAAGGTGTTAACGAAAGAACTGCCGACTTGATCCTGGTTTTGTAGGTAGATGTTTCGGTCCAAGTCTATTTGGTTGGGGAGCCAGCTTTTGTCGTGGGTTTCTTCGGCTGTCCGTCGTCTTCTTTGTGGGTCCGCTTGGGAGTCTTCGAAGGAGTTTTGTGTGTTGTCCTGCGAGGTTTCAAAGTCGTTCCTTGTGGCAAGTGAGTTGAAGAAGTAGGGTAGGGGGAACTGAAGGTTGGTGTCGAGAGTGTCGAGTACGAAGTCGCCGCTGGGGCCAGCGCTGTTGATGTACTGCGGCCGCACGGTGCCCAGCCACGAGAACGTGATCAGTAGCCAGTGGTGCAACATGATTCTGGAAAGGAGAAAGAAACCTGTTAATTTCGATATAGGTAGTTAGATAACTTATGGGTAGTGTAAAATTTGTGTATTTTATTCTTTCAAGTGCTCCATAATATTGAGGACGGGACTGTCATACGCATTGCGGTTAGAAAAGTCCTTATTTAAAGAAAAAAAAATAGAAGCTTTACACGTTATATATAGCAAATTGATTAACCATATTTTGGATGGGTGACCTTCATACAATTAGAGAAAACACATCATAAACCGTTTCTTAGGTTTGAGGAAGTGGCCAGTGTTATCTACAAAGTAAACTAGACTTAGAAGTCTCTTTCTCAAAGTCTATTTTAGTTGATTGCTAGTAGCCAGCCACTATATAAATACTATTTCAAAAGTAGAATGGTATTCGAGTGAAGTTAATACAAAGCATATGCAGGAGAAAGTTGTTTGCTTGCGTTGCTTTTACTTTAACAAACAGGACCCGTGCAAACATTCGACAGGTAGCAATATCTAGATAGATACAAAAACTAGATTATCTCATATAACAGAACATCAAGCCCGAAGGTTTAAGCAGGGGTGCACCTTTGACAAATGTAAAAGAGCCTATTGTCTTCAACCGGGCGTGCTTCGCACCGTGCGGGAGGAGCAGTGGTGGCCCAGTGGTATCGGCCGCGACTTACAAGTTGTAGGTCGTGGGTTCGAGCCCAGGTAGGCACTTTACTTTGTGTAAATTATTTCATCACCACTGCTCTCAAAACGGTGAAGGAAAACATCGTGAGGAAACCGGCATGTCCTAGAACCAAAAAAATCGAAGACATGTGACATCCACCAACCCGCACTGGGCCCGCGTGGTGGATTCGCCCATTCCCTCTCGCAGAGAGGAGGCCTTTGTCCCAGCAGTGGGAACATTAATAGGCTGATGATGTGATGTGATGTGGGCGTGCTTCACCGTCGATCACATCATCGCTTACCATCAGATGAGATAGTGATCAAACGTGAGCCTATCTATCATCTATACAAATATTATAAAGAGGTAAATTTGTGAGCCGATTTTGAAAATTCTTTCACCAGTAGAAAGCTACATTATTCCTGTGTGACATAGGCTTTAATTTATTTAAGAAAAAAAAGTTAATAAAAAAAACAATACATCCGTACAAATATCTGTGAGCTGGCTGACCAAAACCAGATGTATCCTCCGACTGCACAGCATGATTTTTTTTCTTGGTTAAGGTCTTTTTAGTTCGCTTTTTAAGCTGTCGGGTTTTTAGTTTTTTTTTACAACTTTTTAGTTATTTTTTTTAGGATTAGGTACATTTAAACATATAAGTGTTATATAGTTTTGAAATCACCTCTTGATGCAATAATTTACACAAAGTAAAGCGCCTACCAGGTTTGAACCCACGGCCGACGGCACGTAAGTCGGGACGTTACAACTGGGCCACCACTGCTCTCCTGAAGTGGTCATACACATACATTTAATGTTATGTGCTCACATTAATTGTCCTCCCCATTTTAAAATTCTCTTTTAGCAGCTGATGCTTGAAATCTTGCCCTTATTACAACGAAATCAATTCTTAGTAGACTCGAATAAAATATTAATAATACAAGAATCGCTGAGATTTCGGAGACAGGAAGGAGTGCCTAAAGTGCTACTTTAGCATATTTTAGAAACAAAAGCTACATAGGCACTACAAAATTCACTAGTGAACTAAAAACTGGGCTTTTTATTTAAAATAAATCTGAAATGGAATTCATTATGAAGTTATTCCATTATTTGTTTAATTATTCAAAGGCTTTCGCCTCACCGGAAGGCAAGGTAACCTCTCTGTAGAGTTGCTCACCAATTTTGAAATAAACTTTAGAGGCTTTTTGTAGAGAATCGAGTTTTTATAGAACATTAATTAACAACAACTCATCATCTGCTTAGCCTTTTTCCCAACCATATATGGGGTCGGCTTCCAGTCTTACCGGATTTAGCTGAGTACCAGTGTTTTACATGGAGCGACTGTTTATCTGACCTCCACAACCCAGAAAAACAGCCGTGAACAAAGTCTTAACGTGCTTTCCGAGGCACAGAGGAAACTCGGTATGTTGAAATGGTCACCCATCCACAGACCGACCTCGTCAAGCGTTGCTTAACCTTGATGATCGTCCCGTGCGGCTGTTATTATTTAGCCACGAGCTCCTCATTAATTAATAACAACTGATGACAGGAATGGGTCCTCAACAACCCACATGTCGAAGCAAATGCAGTTTTTTTTTTTATATTCTATGGACTCGCGTTATGACCACAATCTCGCCTGATGTTAAGCGATGATGTGGTCCACGGCGAAGCACGCTTGCCTAGAAGTAACCTATTCACTCTTGACTTAAATACCCCAAGGTTGTAGCTATCAGGGAACAAAGACTCCGGCAGGGAATTCCACTCCTTAGCTGTGCGTACAATGAAAGTATTAGCAAGACGCTTTGTGCGTATGGGTGGGATGTCCACTGTCCACAATGTCCATAACAATTGCTTGCTGTACTAACAGTTTGCGCCAAACCGTACAGCAAGCAAAAAACATATAGTCTAATGAACTTTACACAAACATTTAACATAGATTTATCCTTGTACTTAAATATGTCGACGCCATGTTACTGAGCAATTAGGGAAATTAATATTATGTAATTAGATAAAGATGAACTTATTGCTATGGTGTGACGATCTGTGGACTTAGTGCGACGATCGCTACGTCGATCCTATGGCAGTTTGTATAAAAAATGTAGTACAAATTGTAGTTTAAGTTAACTTGATCGAGTACGTTAAAAAACTAGCACTATTCCAACTGATCACGTATGCGGGTCAAACTTGGCCAGAGAACGCGTTTGGAAGGTAAAAGCCTCCCCGGTTTTATGCATCTGTGGGACAGTGCTATTTATTGCGTGTACAGTTCTCGATCACCTATTAGGTACCTACGTACATTAATATTGTAAGCGTCAGCAATTACCTCCCTATTTAGGGTACAACGGAACTGACACACGCATGCCGTTTGTAAAGGAAATAAAGTTAACAAGAGTAACTTGTTGTCCGCGTTCCCACCGTTCTACCATTACGTGTCAATAGGATCACATTATCGACACTAGAACCACAACGTACTATCAACTTTCAATCAACTGCTGCAGTTGAATTAATAGGGGTTTCCGTTTAAGGTCGGCTCAGTTAATCTACTTTGAAAGGCCGCTATGCGAAGATTGATGCTGCTGCGTTGCGTGTCGCGGGTTCGATTCTCGCACGGAAAAAATATTTGTTGTTCCTACAAATAGTTGTTCCGGTCTAGTTGTTTGTATATGTTTGTAAATGCACCCTCGAGATAGGAGAAAGGAAATGCAAAGGCTAACGCTGTCGACGTAGCTGAATGTTGGTCGAGACACATAATTAGAATTATCGATACGAAGAAGGAGAAAAAGCAAAGATTGTCACATTTTTACGACTGTCACATTGCCTACCCTCTTGCAATCTCTTCAAAAGAAGAAGACAGGATCGAGTCTATCAGTAGATAAAACACTTACCCACATTAGGTAGTCTATATTTACTTTGAACGGAATAGAACCGCGAGAGCATACTTCAGGAATTAAAGAAAAATATTCTCATGAGTATCTACTATTTATCTTTGAATTTGAAATGTATTGAAACTAGAGTAATCTATTTATCTGTCTAAAAACATAGAACACTAGGTTTTTGTCGCGTTTGTGCTTTTTTCGGGTATAAAAATTAGCCTATGAAACTCAGCGATAAAGTAGCTTTCATACACTGAAATATGATCGTATTTATTATTAATACGATCTTGATCAGCGCTTCTAGATATTCATCATTATCATATCAGCCGAAAAACGTCCACTGCTGGACATAGGCCTCCCCCAAGCGTCGCGTCGCCACATTGATCGGTCCCGTGCGTCTCGCAACCAGCGGATCCCCGCAACCTTCACCTGGTCATCGGTCCACCTGGTGGGAGGCCTTCCAACGCAACGTCTTCCGGTTCGCGTTCGCCACTCCAGAACCTTTCTGCCCCATCGGCCATCCGTTCTGCGAGCAATGTGCCCTGCCCAGGCAATTCTTCGGGCTAGAGATTACCTATTAAAAGTCTCTCTGTTTGTTACGATTCACGCCTAAACCGCTGAACCAATTTTAACGAATTTTGGTATAGAGATATATTGAACCTTGGAGGATACCTTCATTTTCAACACGGAAGAACATTTCCTTGGGATAATATCCGAAGTTCACGCGGGCGAAGCCGCTGACAGAAATATTTTATAAAAAACAATTTCATCTCCAAACATTAATTTGGATACAAAATATTTTCTGAAAATTTGCGGCATTCCTAATGCATGATCCAATGCTGAGTCGCTTGTCAAACAATGTCTCCACTCTCGACTTATACGAGAATATATCTCATACCGTGGTGTAAATATATATTTATTTAATTATGGAGTCTTACCCCTACGCACAAAGTAATTCTGAACCTTTAAGAATCTTACCAATTTTCCTGCGACATCCCTGAATATATGCTTTTTGTCTGTTATGATGCAGTCTATTCTTAGATCTCATTTTTGGTGTTACTTAAAGAAGGAATTCATCAAGAAAAGGGATCCTTCTCAAGGAAGTTGACAAGCATTTGTCCTCTATGATTTCTGCTGCCAAGCCCGTAGGGTCCTACTATTAAAGCGCATTAAGTTCGGGCGTGGGGGTTTGGGATGTCACTTTGTTAGTAAAAGTGTAGCACGGCGTGACGACACACAATATTTCACCGCACTGTATCGTCGTATTTTTTTGTTTATGTGACAAAAGAAAAAATACGTGTCCAATATTTTTAATAATCTAACTGACTAAATCTATATTTTTTTTGGCATCATCCCTATTCTGTACCTACTCCCAGTTTAGCATTAAAATCCCCCATGACAACGCTGTAGTGGGTCTCTGGGATTAATTACAAACTTACGATGTTTGCAGTAATCCGGTGACATCTTCATAATCATGGAGTCTTACCCCTACCACAGATAATATAATACTAGCATATAGATGCTTCATCCCACACAAAGAAACCGCGCCGACGTCGCTAGCGTTTTTCGTCTGATTATGCTGTTTATTTTTATAAGTACTTGGATCGCGTTCGGTTCCGTTCCACGGCTATAGATGGTGTTAGCAGCGACTTGCAAATAAAAGGGTTTTTGTCGGTTCGTGACTTTTTTTTCTTTAAACACAGTGACGATTTGTTTTATGGTATTTTTTGCACGTTTTTTACAGTTTCATTGTACAAAAATGTGTCAAAATAAAAAAAATAAAAAACGAGTGGCATGCCTCAGAAATTTAAAAACGCGCCATCTATTGGCATCAATTTTAAATGATCCGTTCAAATAATCTTTGAAATGTGAATTAAGAGCCCAATATTCCATAATTTTGTGCTTGAAATAAGAACATACAATTTTATGATCAATTCTAGAAAATGTTAATTTTACACACAACAAATCAATGCATTACGCGCCATCTAGTGACATTTATTTGAACAAAATTTTCTTTGTTAGCGCTGGGTCCCCGTGCCCCTACGCAAAAAGTAATTCCCAACCTTTAAGAATCCTCAGAATGTTCCTGCTCTGTCACATACCATATAGGATTACTGCCGTTAAGAGTACATCCTACTAAATATATATCATTATGATTAATAAATAAAACGATGTTATTATTTGTTTCCTATTAACTTGTCATAAAGATTACAATGGCGTGCAGTAATTGATATATTGAATCGTTCAAATCAAATCAATAATCCTTTGTTATAGAAAATGACTAAATTCTGCCAATGGCTTCGTTCGCCTGAAAACTGTTTCTTTTCTCAAAACTATTGGAATGAAAGTACGCCTTTTCTAATACAGATTATAGTCTAACCACGTGCCAAGTTTAATCAATATTCGTTCATTCAGTTTGGTGGTGACAATGTAACAAACTGACCGACAAGAGGTACTTTCACAAATAAAATTAGTATGAGACAAATTTTGACTTAATCGATACGAATCGGAGAAGATGGATTAATATTACTGTTTACTGTTTTTGCGTACCGTACTTCCTTGTACTATATTTCTTATAATAGGGTTATTCAGAGGTCGGGTAAAATTAACAGAACAGATAAATTTTTAAGTTAAAAAATCTCGAGAATATTTTAAATCTTTGTAGTAAAATACTCCATTAGTGTCATTAGATTAGATAAACAAATTAAGTCTCAGATCATTACCTGCGCAACATTCAAAAACAACTTAATTTTACTAATACGTAGCCCGTAGTACTAACAGAATCTAAATATAGCCACAAATGTACGTAAGCTAAGCGGCGCGGCGGCGCGCAGCTACGCCGTAGCTCGTAGCACTCGGCTACGCGCTTGCTACGAACGCCTACAAACCATGACGAATGTTATTGTTATTCAGTAAATCCTTTTCGTTATTCATTGACTGATTTCTATCGTCCGTCTGTAAACATTGTCTCGTCTATTTTGGCGTAGCACGTGCATAGTAAGATGCTACGCAATTGTGCTACGAATTGCTACGCGAAAATGTGTGCAGGCCTTTGATGTTTGACGTTGTCCCACTGCAGGGCAAAGGGCTCTTCTCGTTCAGAGAATTCACGAACATAAATCACCATGCTTGCTAGAGTTGGGTAGCACATTCTTTTAAAATGAGGATCGTGCGAGGCACTCTTTTAACTAAGTGTGGTACCACACTGTGCTACCACGAATGAGGCGAGGCGGCGGGCGGAGGCCTCTGAGTGAGGGAGGTCTGGTGTATGCGAGCGAGCTGTGTCGCGACTCGCCATGTCGTCAGGCACACTTGACACTTGGGACTCACTCGGTGACTCATCGGCGACTAAAGTAAGAATAAACAGGCACACAGCACATGAGGTGTTTACAACAAAGAATAACATTGACTCGAACCGTGACTCGAACTCATTCTCAAAACTCACAAGTGTTAACGTGTTTTGTTGTTCTGTGGTCGCACTGTGTAGCTAATCTGTGGTGTGTACTACTGTGCTAGCACATCAAAATGAAAAGAGCGAGTGACTCTTTCTATCGAAGTGAGTCACTACAAGTGTGCTAGCACACGTGCTGAGTTACCCAACACTAATGCTTGCTTAAGGCGAGTAAGTGATTTCAAAATTGTATGAATGTCAGTCTAGGTTTTTCATCACCGCTCAGTGATGTCCAAGATAAACTTCGAGAATATATTTTAGGCTAGCTCCCACCGCGTTTGGCCACCTGATGGTAATCTATGACGTGTTCGATGAAGGAGCACGCTTGCCTAGAAATAACCTATTTACTTTTGATATAAAGATTAAACATTACGTACTTATTTTAATTAAGTAAAACTGACGATGTAGCCTATAAACCTAACAGCAAACAAGCCTATTTCCATCAAGCAGGCACAAATCCGGACTCCGAGCTGGTGGCTAAATATAAAAACGGCAAAAAAAACACGTTTGTTGTATGGGAGCCCCGCTTAAATATTTATTTTATTCTGTTTTTAGTATTTGTTTTTTTTTTTTTTTTTTTTTTTTTTTAATTTATCGATAGGCTCGCGTTTGACCACTATCTCGCCTGATGGTAAGTGATGATGTGGTCGACGGTGAAGCACGCTTGCCTAGAAGTAACCTATTCACTCTTGACTTGAAGACCCCAAGGTTGTAGCTATCAGGAAACAAAGACTCCGGCAGGGAATTCCACTCCTTAGCTGTGCGTACAATGAAAGTATTCGCAAAACGCTTTGTACGTATGGGTGGGATGTCCACCATGTACCGGTGGCGCATTGCCGTGCGTCTTGTTGTCCGGTGATGGAAAGGGCTAGGCGGAATCAAATTGTGCAGTTCCATCGCACACTCCCCGAAATGTAACCGATAAAAAACCGACAGACTGGCCACTTGGCGTCGATGTTCAAGGCTCTGGAGCTTTGAGGCGACCAGTGCATCGTGGCCGATAAGCCTCTTGGCCCGTTTGTCAATCGACTCAAGTGCATCAAGTTGATATTTGGCAGATCCGTCCCAAAGGTGAGAGCAGTACTCCATGCATGACCGAACTTGCGCTTTATACAAATTGAGCAGCTGTTCAGGCGTGAAGTACCGTCTCACCTTTGCAAGGATCCCCAACTTTTTTGCAGCCAACTGAGCCTTTGCCTCAATGAATGGACCAAAATTGAGGGTCGATGTTAAAGTAACACCAAGAAGGTTGTTGTTATAGCGGCAACAAAAATACATCATCTGTGAAAATTTCAGCTGTCTTGCTATCACAGTTCATGAGATACAGCCTGGTGACAGACGGACAGACAGACAGACATTCGGATCGCGGTGTCTTAGTAATAGGGTCCCGTTTTTTTAATCTGATACCGTGGTCGGCTCGCGCTTGACCACAATCTCACCTGATGGTAAGCGATGATGTGGTCGACGGTGGAGCACGCTTGCCTAGAAGTAACCTATTCACTCTTGACTTAAAGACCCCTAGGTTGTAGCTATCGGGACACACAGACTCCGGCAGGGAATTCCACTCCTTAGCTGTACGCATAATAAAAGTATTCTCGAAACTTTTAATACGTTTAGTGTGTTTTGAAATTCCCGCTAGTACCGCCCAGTTTTTTAATGCCTCATAATATATTAGTTTCAAAGCCATTAAAAGCACACGCAAACCGAAGTTTTACTCGCACTTATCAAAAATGTATGAACTTAGCAACATGTGTTATGCCTTTCTTTGCCAACAAGATGGGTGGATGTTTAAATATTTGGATAATGTGGTGTCACGCGAATATGATTGAAAACAATATTTGTTATCTAAGCAGTTTAACGTTAAATGTAATCACCTCTGCCCAACCCTCCGCGAACTACAAGTGCGGTGTTATGTTATGTTTAACGAGAAATATATTGGCCAAGTGCGAGTCGGACTCGCGCACGAAGGGTTCCGTATCATTATCTCACTTAAACATTTATTTTATTCTGTTTTTAGTATTTGTTGTTATAGCGACAACAGAAATACATCATCTGTGAAAATTTTAACTGTCTAGCTATCACGGTTAATGAGATACAGCCTGGTGACAGACAGACAGACGGACCGCGAAGTCTTAGTAATAGGGTTCCGTTTTTACCCTTTGGGTACGGAAACCTAAAAATCGTTCTTAAGTGTTTACTAAAGCTAATAAGTATTGTTTTGAGCAAAAAAAAAACAACCAAGTGCGTGTCGGAATTCGCACATTTAGGGTTCCGTACCAAAGAAAATCTGATACATCAAAAAATGGTATTTGTTAGTAAAATATACGTAATAAGAAACATTATCACCAAATTTTAAGTTCATGGGTCGATGGGCAGTTAATAAAATCCGGAACAAAACTGTGTGACAGACGACGGACAGACAGACTAGACGGACACGTGAGTGACGGCAAGCAAGCGGCTCCGTTTGGTCACTTCGGGTACGGAACCCTAAAAAACGCAACGCTACAGCAGCAAATCGGACTTTGCAAGTGCGCATCAGTTTACCGTCATAATCCTTCGTCTCTGTAATATTTTTATGTTACGTTTGGTCACTTCGCGTACGGAACCCTAAAAATTACATGCATCATCATCATCATCATCTACCTGCCCTTGTCCCATGTTACTTGGGGTCGGCGCAACACGTTTTCTTCTTCCATACCGTCCTGTCCCTCGTCACGCTATCACTGACTCCCTTTTCTTTCATATCACATGCATATGCCCTATTTAACAGATACTCTAATGCTACATTTTATCTTAAAGCTGGAGCCACATACTGATTTCGTTCGTCTATCGACTTGTCGGATCGTTCAGTAGTAATGTGCACTTCATCTAATGATACACGTAAGATTCGTTTTACGGTATCAGATGAGCCAAATAATGTAAGCAATCTGCCTAGCGTTTCTGCAACTAAGTTGGCGTTGGATATTACCAGTGGTGTCTCATCCCGTACAAAGAAACCGTGCCGACGTACTGTACTGATTATACTGATTATTTTTTGTACATCGATCGTTTTCGGTTCCGTTCCACGGATATAGATGTTGATCTGTCTATCGACTTGGAACGGAACAGAACGCGATCGATTTATAAAAAATAATCGGTTTAATCAGATGAAAAACAATGGTTACGTCGGCACGATTTCTTTGTATTGGATGAGGCATCTGTATGCTATTATTCAGTATATTATCTGTGATATTATTGAATACTGGGACAAACAAACAATCTAATTATATTTTTCATTGATAGAAGAATAACTGTATTTTAACCGACTTCAAAAAGGAGGAAGTTTTCAATTCTACTGTATTTTTTGTTACTATGTGTGTTACCTCAGAACTTTTTACTAGGTGAACCACTTTTGGTGTATCAATTTTTTTCGTTTTTGACACCGACTTCCGAAAAGTAGTTTTTGTTCTCAGGTTTTTCCATTAATTGTGTTCCGTGAATTTGAAAATTATTTTTGTGTTTATAAGAGTGCTTTCCCCTCTGTGGTCTCATATATATTTGGTGAAGATCTGATTAAAAACTTTTGAGATATACAACGGAACTCTTCAATAGATGGCGGCAAATCTCTCGGCATTGCTGCAATCGCATGTCTGTTTATTGTGCATTAGGTACTATAGAACGTACACTAGGTACCAAAACTAAAAAGGAGAAAACAAAAAAGTTTTTTTTTACAATAAAGTACAACCAAATTCCAAATAAAAACACTACAAACTGAGAAATTACTTCAATTTCAACAACGACTTCCGAAATTATTTATTAAAACTTTTTTATTGATATGCCAAATGGTGTTTCGACTTCGACTTCTGTCGTTGACCGTGTAAAGTTCAATAAAGTTATAAAATAAGTAAAATTCATTCTACATAAATTTATCTAGTACATAGTAGATACGCTTCGATCGACAATCTATTGAACACGTAATTATGACACGATATCTTGCGAAAACACCCCGTTTCAAACAGTAAAACGGCCATAACTTTTTGCAAATCAACAAAACGAGAGATGAGGCGACTCGGGAACGCTGCCTTCAGAATATCGGTTGTGGCTCGCGCAGTGTGTGCTTCGTCCTGTTGGAACCACATGTCCCTCAGTCCTAATTCGTCCAATTGCGGCACCGTCCACTGCTGTTGTTTGGCCAGCAGCATTCTCTAAAAAAATGTGTGTTCACGCTGGGGGAGTATCCAACGTGAACAGCGCACCATGCAGTCACTTTGAGCGGGTGTAATGGCTCCTCGTGCATCACTCGTGGATTTTCGGTTCCCCAGAAGCGATAGTTTTGCTTGTTCACGTACCCGCTCAGGTGGAAATGAGCCTCATCGCTCGTTATGATTTTGGTCGAAAAATCGTCAAAAAAATTGACACGATTATTCCGCGTTCTTGGGGAGTGTATCGCTCCATGGCTTGTTCACTTGTATTCTGCATCTGTCTAGTCCACAAATGTCAAAACAGATTTGACATTGGCGGCCATTTGCAAAAATGAGAGCATCTGCCAATAGGGTGATTTCTTTTGGCCCACCTTGTTTAGCCAGTATTAAGAATTTAGAAGTAGAATCTGTCAAATAATCTCTCAAATGCAGAATCTGTCAAAAGTAGACTAAACAGTTCCAAGTAGATAGCTTCCCTAAATTGATCGCCCTCATAATTCCATCCTGCATAATTTCATGATTTCCAAACTTTGTTAATCCTTGAATTGTGGTCAAAGCTACTGTACCAAAAATATTTGACACCTTTGTCAATTCAACTCTAAATTCAATTACCTAAGGTCCTTCCACTATTTGCCCACTATTGGACTAAGGAATGACAACGTTCTAATTAGATTATTGACTACCATTTTGTTTGTGAAGGCCCTAAGTCAATAGACGCCATATTTCTAAGGTTTTATGAAATGATTTGCCGTCCGGGTTTCGCACTAATTAGATGAAGACATTATATTATGTGGCTTGTTATAGGAGAGACCCACGATAAGTTTCAGATTTTAGTGCGAGTGTGAGATTTATTTATTATTAGCTGTTGCCCGCGGCTTCGCTCCCGTGGACCACGCCACAGGACCCGTTTTCGGGATTAAAAAATAGCCCATGTCACTCAGGATTAATGTAGCATTTTATTGGTGAAAGAATTTTTTAAATCGGCCCAATAGTTTCGGAGCCTATTCGGTACACACAAACAAATAAACAAAAAAATCTTTCCTCTTTATAATATTATTAGTATAGATTTACTAGCTGTTCCCCGCGGCTTCACTCCCGTGGGCCAACCCACGGGACCCGTATTCGGGATAAAAAAAAATAGCCTGATACTCAGGTATAATGTAGCTTTCTACTGGTGAAAGATTTTTTTAAATCGGTCCAGTAGTTTCGGAGCCTATTCGGTACAAACAAACAAAAATATCTTTCCTCTTTATAATATTAAATATTATTAGTATAGATTTACTAGCTGTTGCCCGCGATTTCGTCTGCGTAGCATTAGTACTTTGAATAGCCTATTTTTATATCGTGTCATAATATTATAGGTTTGTGGGCCGCCATACTTGAGAAATTATTAGTTCACCGTACAAAATTCTACCCCCTGTCCACCCCCTAAAGGATGATTTTCGAGATAAAAACCTTTGTCCTTCCCAGGGTCTCTAACTATCTCCATACCAAATTTCATCACAGACAGACAGACAGTGTTAATTTCGTATTTATAATATTAGTATGGATTACAACTTCATGCAACATACAGCAATCCATGCATTTTGCGGCATTCTCTACCACTCAACCAAGGATGGTGGGAAATAACATGGCAGGTGCATAAAAAATAGTTAGTTTTGCTTTCAGAGTTTACTATGTTGGTTATAGATATATTGCATGATCAACCCTCAAACTCAAAATATTAATATCAATGAAACCATTTACAGGGACTTTGGAATTGTCAAAGAGTTGGTTTACTAAGAACCAGATCATTGGTATATATACCAGAATAGTTTTCTATCATTAAAACTACTACCATTATTGCTGGTAACCTAACTTATTTTCGGTTTCATAACTCTCGCGAAGATAAAACTACACTCGAAAGAATGTAAACAGGTAAAAATTAAATAGATTTTGTGATGTAGAATCCTATGTATTGCAATTTTCTAATCAGTTGAGTTTGACATAAACTCAACTTCCAATTCTTAATTAAGAAATCGGGGGTTACTCTATATTGAATTTGGCATACTAAACCACCAATATCCGCCATCTTCAACATTTTTGGATTCAATTTTCAGTCCAAAAGTTTAATTGACGCCACAAAGGAATTCAATTAAACTTTAAAGTTTAAAACTGATTATTAGCAATGAATCTGATAATTCCATTTCTAAATACGTGTTCTGGTTTCAGGACATAAAAGTTTAAAGAACGCAATATTCATATTTACAACTGTAATAAAATAACTTTATGAATGGTATAAAAATAATGAGAAATGTAAAGTTAGATTTATTTGTAACTAGTTGTGCCCGCGGCTTCGCTCCCGTCATCTGTCTGCCAACCCTACCCTACTTACCTTCCTGCCTACCCTACTTATCTACCTACCATTTTTGTTTCTATGGTCATCATTCTTTCGCGGAGAATCATAACACCGCCATTCTGAAAATGACTTCAAATGCACAACGCCATCTATCGAATATCGAGTTCAACTGTCCGAGTATCTTAATTGCGTGTGTTGTGATAATTTCACTTCTTGAACACTTTAAATTCATCTAACTTTTGATAGAATGAACCGATTGCGATGAAACAAAAACTAAGTAATTCTCAAGTTACGCAATATTTATGTATAGAAGTTATTTACATTGGTTTTGTACATTTCACGTGATGCGTGCACAAATAAACAGACAAAAATGCCGGAAGTTTGTTTTGTTGGTTATCCTTTAACACCCTGGCTATTTTTTTTGGAAATATTTTCGATGTACAAAAATTACTTTTCTACAGATTTATTATATGTATTGATTGATGATGACTATACTTCGATTAAAGTATCCGGTTGAAAAAATAATTTACCAATAATTAAAATATGATATTTGTAATTCAAGATAGGAGTAGTATTTGATTTATTTATCCCGTCAAAGATTACTGTACGGTACTTTATAGTATCATTATTATTGAGAAAAAATAAGGTAAGAAAAAATATTGGCATTTCTAAAGCCTGGGAAAATTGATTGACACGCACAAATTATTTTGTCTATGGATTTCCCTGTATGATTGACGTTAAACAGCGCGGGAAATTAATGTATAGAGGGAGACGTGTCCTCATTTTTTTCCTATTGTTTTCTCAACGCAACTTTTATTATAAATATTATATTTTATTTATTGCAGTCGGAAGATGCATATTCGCGAGCTGGCAGACCAAAACCAGATGTATCCTCCGACTGCACAGCATGATTTTCTCCTTGTTTACCTCTTTTTAGTTCGCCTTTTAAGCAGTCGGAATTATTGATTTTTAAATTTTCTTTTTTTTATAGCTTTTTAGTTATTTTTTTAGGATGAGGTACATATATGTATATATTTTTGAAATCACTTGTTAAAACCCTTTAATTTGATAACCCACACGACGGGGTTGGAAAAAAAAAATTGGGTGCCATATTGTGGGCGCCATTTCTCTATTCGCCAATTTTAATGTAGCCAGTGACACTCGCAGGGTTAAGACGAATCGATTGACGTAAGAATCATCAAAATCGGCCTACGCGTTTGGTCTCTAGAACGCCACATAGGAACAAACATACATACATACATAGACTGATAAACACATTACTCTCCTTCGGCAGTCGGGTAAAAACTAATTATGAATTTGATAATAGACTGTAGGATTACATAATTACTATGATTATATAAAGAGAGATAACCAAATGCCGCATGATTCGTGAGTCGTGACACATGGCTGTCTTTTCAGAAGTAAATCATTAATTGTTATAAGTAGGTAATTTGTCTTTCTGCAGTACTTTGCACAAAAATGATGCTCCGCAAACATAGCGTAGGCTGTTTTTTTATATATAATTCTTTGCCCCACACTAGGAATTTCTTCCTGTATCGTGGGAGGGTATACAAACATTTAAAATTACATACACAAGACACCCAGATCCGGAACAATTATCTGTAGGCCATACAAATATTAGTTCCGTGCGGGAATCGAACCCGCGACACGCAGCGAAGCAGCCGATCGCTCAACCACTACGCCAACCGTGTCGTCAATTTAATTAACCGACTTTCGAAAAAGGAGGTTCTATGTTCGAGTTCTTGTATTTTTTTTTTGTTTATGTTCACCGATATCTCCGTCAATTGTGGACCGATTAAAAAAAATCTTTTTTTGTTTGAAAGAGTATGTTTCGAAATTGGTCCCATTTTAATTAGGTGAAGATCTATCTCTCTGAAGAACTTCGAAGATATACAACAGAACTCTTCAATAAATAACGGCAAATCTCTCGGGACTGCTGCAATCGCATGTCTGTTTATTACTTATGTTTCATAACATAACATCACGCCAGTACGCTCTTAAGGGGTAAGCAGATCTCTCATTTGATCGGATTTGTTCAAACTTCATAATATTCGGGTAATCTATTCTGGCGTTATAGGAAACTTACTAAACAACTTGCGGCGGAGCGAATGCACTGCAGAAGTGAGCTTTTTCTCCTATAAAGTCGCTGAAGAGTGACAAGTCTGGCAGCGACTGATACTTTTCAGTGTACGTTTTTAGGTATGTACAACTAAAAAATTATTGAATGAGTCGGTGTCCATAACGCAAAAAAATGGTACGTACGAAAGACACCGACTTCCAAAAATAAAGTAATTTTTCACTTTGTAGTTTTCTTTTTTAGAAGTCGGTAATATTTTTAATACATTTTAATTCCTCTCCGTAATGAGAATGGTGATCAAAGTCACAAGCGAAGACAGTGATGTTACCTACACTAAATAGTTTCCACAAGTAAGTAGCAACTATTAAGCCAATGAATCCATATCATAAATACAAAATTATGTACATACACTCGTGTTTTTCCCCATGGGGGTAGGCAGGAACCACAGAACACCAGCTGCTACGATCCTTACATGTTCCTTTTACTTCGTATATGCTCATTCATCTAGTCATACACGTTTGCCGGTTATGAGTACAGTGTACCTTTTTGAAGAACATCACCAATATATTTTATGTCCTTCTTTGGCACCCCGTCACGGCGTTTCTACTCACGTACGCCTTGTAAATACCTTTTGTTATTCGCCTTTCATTCATCGATATAAATGTAATGTTTTTTTTATTGGCATGCTCGTGTTTGACCACTACCTCGCCTGATGGTAAGCGATAATGTTGGGGATCCTTGCAAAGGTGAGACGGTACTTCACGCCTGAACAGCTGCTCAAATTATATAAAGCGCAAGTTCGGTCATGCATAGGAGTACTGCTCTCACCTATGGGACGGATCTGCCAAATATCAACTTGATGCACTTGAGTCGATTGACAAACGGGCCAAGAGGTTTATCGGCCACGATGCCTTAAAGCTCCAGAGCCTTGAACATCGACGCCAAGTGGCCAGTCTGTCGGTTTTTTATCGGTTACATTTCGGGGAGTGTGCGATGGAACTGCACAATTTTATTCCGCCTAGCCCTTTCCATCACCGGACAACAAGATGTACGGCAATGCGCCACCGGTACATGGTGGACATCCCACCCATACGTACAAAGCGTTTTGCGAATACTTTCATTGTACGCACAGCTAAGGAGTGGAATTCCCTGCCGGAGTCTTTGTTTCCTGATAGCTACAACCTTGGGGTCTTTAAGTCAAGAGTAAATAGGTTACTTCTAGGCAAGCGTGCTTCACCGTCGACCACATCATCGCTTACTACAGGCGAGATAGTGGTCAAACGCGAGACTATCGTCACATAAAAAAATACAGTTAATATAATCAACGGTGAAGCAGCTTGCCTAAAAGTAACCTACCTACTCACAAAAAAAAAACATAATATACAAAATCATCATCCTTAGATTTTTTTCTCGGATGTGTTAATAGACTCCTAGTCAAACCAATAAAAGAAACAATTTTATCTATAGAATAATTTGCCCTTTGACCCTTACCACGAAAATAGTGGAAGATTACCTACTCAAATAAGATGAGTTATCAGGAATTCGTAGGCTTCGTTTGCACCTGTATCAAATAGCGTAGATAATAGTTATACGTTCATAGGCGAAGTCGGGTCGTGGAGGACTCTCACAAAGGAGTAAAGAATTCGAGAAATGAAAGTTCTAATGACACTTCTGTGCCTTGAAACTCGCTATCCTTATTAATATGTAGATCTTCGTCACCAAGCGATCATACACACTATTTTATCTTCACTCATACAGTTGAAATAAAACAAAAATGGAAACGGTAAAAATCTCGCCAAAAAAGTGGTATGGCGGGCAATTTAGATTCTCATTGCACTGCGCAGCGCGCGCATCCAAAGACAATGACACAATTTTTCTACACTAAGTCAATGAGCTCATAAGCGCCAATAAATTAAAAAGTAAAAGTGTGCTATAAAAATTAAAAAGTTATTTTATGATGCAGTTGTTTGAAAATCTAAGGAAAATGGGGTAAATGTTGCACCGTAATGGTTATTTTTTAAATTTTTTGACATTCGTCAATCATTTTCGAATCGTAGACTTTGCGAAAACAACGACATGTGTGCCAGTTTTCATTAAAAGTACTCGACACCTAAATTGACGCCTGAATAAAAAAGTGCTGTTGGATTATCAACATCCCACTCAGCACCAAGACATGAAAATCTTACAGTGAGTGATAACACTCACTGTAACATCATCGTCATTACAGCCGAAAAACTGCTGGATTTAGGCCTCCCCCAAGCGTCGTTACACTGATCGGACCGCATCCACCGGATTCCCGCACCCCTGACAGTCATATTATATTTAGGCATTATTTCGGGCGTCGCCTAGCGTTTGTGAAAACGCCTACGTCTCAGTAAGGAGACATTGTAAATAGTGACGTAAAGTATTGTAGTATCATCGGGTATCTAACCAACGAGGCCACGACCCAGAGTAAGAGCCAGCTGCGCCAAACGCCTTTAATTTTACCAATTTGTTTTACTTTGCAACTACCCACGGTTCGGCATCTAAGTAATTGGAGATTGTAACAAACTCTACTTCATATGGTACTCCTCCAAATAAGGTATTTACATCAACAAAGTAACATACAATTTATTTTGAAACAAACAAGAAGTATTTGTGTTGTGTTACACAGTTTTCTTGTTAACAAGAATTGTTACAAATAGCCGCTTTTTGACCATCTAAAAAAACAAGCAACCGGCATGTCTTAGAACTAAAAATTCGAAGACATGTGACATCCACCAACCCGGACTGGGCCCGCATTCCCTCTCACAGAGAGGAGGCCTGTGTCCCAGCAGTGGGAACGTTTAAAGGCTGATGATGAACTAACATTTTTCTGCATGAATTTTTGACATGAAATGACGATAAACAAGTAAACATTTATCAATATGAATTTTGATAACATCGACATAAGCAGCCAAAACTGAGAAACGATTTCTGTAACAATTTTCTTACAAACTTAATAAAATCCTAAATGTCAATGATTTTCCCCAATTTTCGTTAGACCTTATAATTACAATACCTCTCGTAAAGAGTATCTACCTAGATATTATTGCAGGATCGGTCGTCTGTTGTTAGAATCAACAGTATGACCACTAAGCAAGCACTAGACGGGCGACCGAAGTGGATAAGTCGAAGTCAGAATAATCCTGGTAACACGGCAGGGTTACTTTTCGTTATAAATGATTACCTTCTCCGCAGCGGCTTCATCCGCGTGGATGTCGGAAAGAAACCCAAGGGAACATACTCCCTAGATAATAACCGTAATTCGTGTTAATCTAATGTTTAAGCTATATTACTGTAAAGTGTCATCAAAATACCTTCAGTAGTTTTTAAGTGAAAGCGTCACAAACATCCATCCTCACTAACTTTCAAATTTAAAACGTTGGTACGATTTAAACTCGGATATTTTACTATTTGTTTACAGTCGTGGAAAACGAAAAAAAGAGAAACCTAGTAAGTTTTGTCCTTTAATCATGTTAGTGAAACTTTTTTGTTTATTTGTTCGTGGGTTCCATATAAAGCCTATGCCCCTAATTACACCTCAGTTGCTCAAACAACCAGACCAGAACATTTGTAATTTAAGCTCTGCTGTCGCCAATATACAGATGGTATTCTGTTTTTTTATCAAGTCATTAAAAATAATAAGAATATCAGCCTCTTGTTCCACTGCAGGGCAAAACTATTCTCGTACAGAGAAGGAACGAACATTGATCTCCACGCTTTCACAAGATGGGTTGGCGGTTTTAAACTTATGTCCACGTTTCCTTACGATGTTCATTTTCCTCAGATGCTCATTGTAGTTTGCCACTCCATAAAAAAATATGAAGAATTGTGGCCAGATAAAGCCATTTCAATCTGGCATTTCCAAAATAATTTTGCTGGCCTAGCTTCTGGATTGTGGAGATCAGGTAGGCAGTCGGCACATGTAAAATACTGGATGATGACTTAACAAATCTATTTAGTCCGTCAGATAACCTAAAAATATTGGACACGTATAAATACGACGACACAGTGCGTTGAAATATCGTGTGACGTCAAGGTGTGCTTTATACTGACAAAGTGACGTCACAAGCCCCCACTCCTGAACTTGTCTTGTGTCCAATATTACTTAATAATGTCACTGGACGGACTGAATAGAATTTTTTTTTTTTTACCCAGGTAAAATCCCTATTGGGAGAGAGGTAGGCAGTTTGATTGTTGTCATCCGACTACAGAAATGTCGCTCGAATCAACGCTATGAGTAATATTTACAAATGCTTAGACTGGTAGAAAATTCTTAACGGAGTTTTGTGGCACAATAATCCGTGCGTTCAACGTTTGCATCATAACATTTGTTCATAACACCTCGTCACAAAGACCGTTATGATTTGATTAAGAACCCTCATTATTAACTCCCTAGGCTAGGCTGCATCTGCATAAAATACAAACATTTCGCCACTATTCTTCGGAATTATGGAAGGCAGAGAATTCTATATTTATTTGCTTACCGTAATGTAATCAAGATCTTAAAAATATTTCGCCTAGCTGGCGAAATTTCGACGCGAACTCGCATTTTGGAACATAAGAACAAGTTCTTCAGATACTCAAAAAAGCTCTTAACTAAAGTTAGGTTTTTCCCTGCCTTTAGGATTAACTAATAAAGAAAAAAAAAACTTTAAAAAAAAATATCTTATATCTTTAAAACGTAAACTTTTAAAGATATTTGAATTTTCTTGTCCAGACCGTTATTTCAAGCTCCTAAGTTTTCGTTCTCGTAAGACGTAGCTATTGTAAATTGTTAGTCGCACTTCATTCTTTCTGAATTGGTATCAGAAGTTAGCTTCTCGTCATCATCAAGCGACTCAAATTGCACCTAAAATTGTACCACGTTATTGGCGCCCAATTGGGACTCTTTATAGAAAGAGCTGGTGGCATTTTGAAGTGTTTGAATCTTCTTTGTTCCGTTAGGACAACTGGAAACTCCCTATTCTCTTTCTTGCAATGGATCAATAAAATAATTCATACTGCCCTATGGGCCCCCAAAGGACCTTTAGAGTATGCTCCAATTTTTTTTTAATAGTACTTAAGCGTGGGTAGTAAGCCTACAGTCAAATTCAATATTTTTATTTTAAAAGTAACCCCTCTTTTAAAAAATTTGAACAAAAAAAGTGAGGAGCAATATTAAAACAAAACGTTTTTCTATGAATTCGGAATTCAAAAGTTCTGTTCTATTGATTCCGTTTCTAGTTTTTCGATTTCTTTCTATTCCATTGTTATGATTTTACAGTCAAATCGTTCAAACACGTTTGTACCTTTATCCCCAAAATAGTGGTTCGGATAACCCCAAAGCATTGTTCTGGTTCAAAAGAATACCAGTCTTTGATGGTGCAGTGTATTGTGCATTTGGAAAAAGCGGATTTGTCCTGTTCTATGTCGACAAATGGCGGACGTAAAGATTGAAAGTTCCACAAAGTATTTTTGTCAATGCGAAAATAAAAATCGATACAGCTCTTGGTCCCATATTAATGAGATTCTCTCAACATATGTAGTTCTCTGTGACGTCACTAAAATCGCTGTCAAATTGTATTAATTATCTACTTAAACTTAATTATTTATTAATAACATTATGAACTCGTCAGATGCCATTTAATCGAGTTATGTATAACCACATGGTAGAGTTATATGTAATTTGAATTGTTGGTATTTTAATTTTGCTTGCCTTGGAATTTCTTACGTGCTGTCTGTTTTCGGTCTTTAAGAAATGATTCAGTGTGCCAAATGTTAGATACTATGCAACCGTGGGCTATATTTCGATGTAGCTACTTAGAAAAAGTAATTTAAATTATTGAGAAATGAAACGTTTTTCATACCATTTCCACAGTCAGAGTCAGTTTTCCATAAAAGAAAATGTATTTTCTTCAATTTTAATTTGCTGTTATGTCCGCCGACGGGATGTTATCTTACTATTCCGGGATGAAAAGCACAATTTTCCGCTGTACAAATTATCAGCCTGTGATTGTCACTGCAGGTTGAAATCCTCGAATCTCAAAGAGAAGGAATTTACTGCGTAATTACGATTTTGGGACATTATGTTCAGATGTAGGTCTGGTGATAGTAAGAGCAGTGGTGGCCCAGTAGTATTGGCCGCGACTTACAAGTTGTACGTTGTGGGTTCGAATCCAGGCAGGTGCTTTACTTTGTGTAAATTATTTTATCACCACTGCTCTTAAAAACGGTGAAGGAAAACATCGTGAGGAAACCGGCATGTCCTAGAACCAAAAATTCGAAAACATGTGACATACACCAATCCGCACTGGGCCCGCTTGGTGGCTTACGGCCCATACCCTCTCAAAGAGAGGGGGCCTTTGTCCCAGCAGTGGGCACATTAAGGCGCCGATTCCCTTGAGTATTGACAGCTAAAAAAATACTGAATAATAATTAAACTTGATGCTTGCGAATGATACTCGTCGTTATAGTGTATCGGTAACATAGTAATAAATTAGGATTATGAATTTGATTTTTCAATTTCTTACGTAGAAAGTTATCGCGGCATTTAAAATGAGAAACGTCAACGGAATTCTTAGATTGTGACAACTATAGTAATATCATTGATAAAGATTACTATGTTTTCAAGGTTCCGTACCCAAAGGGTAAAAACGGGACCCTATTACTAAGACTCCACTGTCTGTCTGTATCTCATGAACCGTGATTGCTAGACAGTTGAAATTTCAGAATTCACAGATGATGTATTTCTGTTGCCGCTATAAAAACAAATACTAAAAACAGAATAAAATATATACCTATTTAAGTGGTGCTCCAATACAACAAACGTGACGTTTTTTGCGATAACGGTACGGAACACTTCGTGCGCGACTCCGACTCGTACTTGGCCGGTTTTTACCAAATTGTTCCTTTTAGAGTATCTAGGCGTTCCGAATACCAAGTGATATTCGAAACATATTAATTTCCGTTTTATGTCGCTACATTGATCAAGGCCTAAATAGTTTTCAGACGTTTATCTATACTTGTTGTAATAAGGTAGGTAAGTAAATAGTTACTAGGCTATCATGACGAACGAAGATAGAGTGGGAGGAAAAATGGGAAGCCGACCATACAAAAGTCATAAATACGAAAATTGTATCGAAATTATTATGTTTTCTTCTTATATTCGAGTATGTGAACGGGAAATACAATTTTCACCCTTGATATTTATCAGTTACTTATAAAACATTGAAAGAAACGTTCGTGCTTTTCTGTTGAAAAGGTCAGAGTTTAAAACTAATTTGAACGCAATGGATTTCTGACATTATTAGTTAAAAGCCTCAAATATGCTTCCTTAGTTCTCGCCTTGTAATCGTCGATCTATCTATTATCGTTGAACTTGTAGATTTTCGGCACAATAGCGTTTACCTTTTGTGCAAAATTCCAAGAAATACCTAGGTATTTAAGATCGGTTTCTAAATTGAGTATTTAGAGTTAAGAACCTGTCGAACCCTTTAATGGCTTGTTCAAACTCTTAGTTCAGAAATCAGAGTTTAGTCTGTTAGTGAATGAATGGATAAATTTAAAAGAAATATTTGTATTTCTCATCGTCTGGCTCATAGATATAAATCTGACTAGATGACGCGATTGTATGTACTTCGCGTGTCAAAAACGGAGTAAAATTACGATCAATGATCATACTTTGAGCTTTTCATTTAGCATTAACGGCACCGGAAATCCATCGAAATCTAGAAAAAATGAGCAGAGGCATTGGCAATGTTAAAAACTTTCAGATATAAGAATTCAAAGATTGCAGTCTTCATCAAATAATTGTATTACTTTATTATCGGCTTTACAGAACATCTCCAATTTTTCTGACAATCAATATTCAAACGGCTTCATAGCTCAATGAGGATTGGCTGTCCTTTTCTCGTCGACACCGAGGAAAAGTCTAGCCACCACCAATAGAAAATAAACACGACACTTTGTCACAACGACCGGAAATCAGCATTGAGCTATTTACAACGAAAAACTAACAAGAATTATAATAAACTAAAAATGGAAACACATTCAGAAAATCCACATAAAAATCAACATGTTTTATGGTATAGGTTTAACAATAATTAATATTTGTTTTAATACAGACTTCCGTAATAACCAAAACGTCTTAGTAAAATTCATTACTTATTTTTATTAAATTACGCAAAACAACTAAAAATATGTGCAATATTTATATTAAATATTGAGCTGTAAAGACTGTATAGAAAAATTTGGCAGAGGCATTGGCAATGTTAATTTGTTTTTAAATTGTGTGTGAATAAGTGGCACGCTTGGTTTTCATACAGATGGAGGAACTTGCGTTATCTAGTTAGACTTATTTCCGTGGTCTGGCTACATTTAAAGATGTTTTCCATGTAGTATTCTCACGAGAGACTCGACTGGTGCTCGTATAGATATAGTGACAATGCATATGATTCGAAATTCGGTGTACCGATAAACATAGAGATACATAAACTCTCGCCTTTTCCCCATATGAATAACAAGAATATAATAATTTATTAATGAATAAATTGAAGTTCTAAAAACTAAATGGTAAATTGAACTAAAAAGTCGCTAATCCTGAAGATCTTGGTAAGGCTAATGGGACAAACAATTTAAACGCGCACGGTAGAATCAACTTTTATTACTTGTAAATTTTAATTTTTGTTTGAATTTCAAAAGTGCCGCTTATTGGCCTAGTTGAATAAATATATTTGACTTTGACTAAATTATTGCATTGTCATCGGTCCTTGATAAGTGTGCAAAGTTTCAAATCAATCCGACGTTTTCAAGGGGGTGAAAATCACGTTCAAAGATTCCGTTACATTGATACATAGTTACATAGATACATACCAAGCTAATAAAAGCGTGTTAAAAAATACCTACATTAAGTGTAAATTAAAAAAAAAATTGCTTAAATAGTGCTTATTATGTAAACTATAACTAAAATATTTTATTACAACTGCACGATTATAAACAAGAATTTCTATTTTTGGTAGAGACCTGCCCGATTTAGGCTCTTTCAAACCTGTGTGGCCATGGGGGTAGACAGTAATTACAGAACACCGATAAACATTGAACAATATGCACCTGGTATTGGTAAAACAATCAGAACAACGCATTTTTTTGGTCTGCTGACAAGTATTGAACAAGCATGTGCCGTAGACACATCAACATGACAAATCATCAACATGACAAGTGATTGCAAACTATACAACCGTCTTGTCGTCTTAGTATTGAGAATCAGCGAATGTTTAAACTTTGATTTCTGAATTAAGCATTTGAAGTTGAAGATAAAGATCACCAATAATTCATACTATTTCCCTTTTCTTTTTAAACTCTATGCTTTTAGAAATTCTTGTACACAACATTCAAATCTAAGCATTACCCAAGGGGTGGAGACCTGGGTGTCCTGATATACAGACCTCACGTCTTTTAGGCACCAGTCTCTCATGGTATAATTATTGCTGTTTCATACTTTGTATTGATACCTCTCTAAATGTACCTATATTGTGGTGAGAAAATTATCTTATCTTATCTTAAAAAAGACGATTTATTTGTCAAAACATGTATCTACATACAGTAGGTATGCAAGATGTTCGTTAAATTATTTATGGCCTGTAAACGCGCATTGCGGCTTGTATTTGTCAAATTCTACAATAGCTTGAAAAGCTTTGATATTTTGGCTTTCAAATAGGGCTTGATACATCGTTCTTCTCACATACTCAATTAAGAAATCGGCCATAATATGGCCCTTAGATTAGTTAAGGTTACACTAGTCGAAAATTATTCCACTCAAACGTAGTCTAGGGATTATTCCACTGTTTGACAATGTACGTTCAAAATAAAAAGTAATATCAATTTGTCTCATCATTATCTAGCTCTGTAGGGAAACAAAAAAGTAAAAATTTGAAAGTTATGAGCGTCGAAAGTTCCACATTTCGACACTAATTTTAACGCATTTTTGGGCGCGAATAAATACCATAAGAAGACGGAAAATTACAAAACGGCCACCATATAGGGATAGATTAGTAGTTCAACAATGCAAATAATTTTATTTTGAATAGATACGTTTAGTCGTTTTTTCATGATATCCATACTCCGAAACCGAGCGCGCGAAAGTTTATAAAATTTCGCGCTCTCGGTTTCGTCCTAAATCATTATCCATTTCGCAACAAATTTGCAAAAGTGTGTATTCGTACGCGAACTAGCTTTGTACTGCTCATCACAGCATCTATCTGTTCCGCACGTGTTGTCGGTTGATATAAAATGCATTTTAACCCCGCGCACAAAATAGTTCGTGCCGTTGACTAGTGTAACTTTAAAGACCCTTAGTCAAAACTAACCTATGTAAACCAGTGTCAACCAATCTAGATGCTTGAGTATAGAAGTTCTATACCTAACGAAAATGATGACTCTTTGCCATCTACACTTATCTAAGAAAATATCTTACTAATATTAAAATGCGAAAGTTTGGATGGATGTGAGTATGTTTGTTACTCAATCACGCCAGAACGGCTGAACGGATCTGGATGAAATTTGGCACACAGATAGATTATAGTCAGGCATAGCACATAGAATATCCTTTTTATCCCGAGATATGTTCCTTTTGGCATAATTTTCGACTATAACGCGGACGAAGCCGCTGGCAAAAGCTACATATTTGAGTAGGTACATATTTCATAACAGATAATAAGATTTAAGGTTGAGCCTGACTACTCAGGGTGCGTTTGTTATTTTATTTTGAAGTTGGGTATACTCGAAACTACGATTTTTCCTTGATTTTTCATGTTTGCAAGAATATTATTATTATTTTTTCTTACAGTTAAAATAAACGTAATACATGCACAATTAGTGGGGTTCTCTCTATCTAGAATTCTAGAGTGTACCTAGTATCACTATTAATTTTATGACTCATAATTCTGGAAAGATCTAAGTATGAGACGTGTACAAATAAATTACAGCGCAATAATTATAAACGAGTTTACGGGATGGATATCTTTGGCGCTAAATCAGAGTATGTTAAGGAATTAATAATGTTGGATAAACATAAATAATGCACAAAAATTTACTCGTTAGGTATGTTTGTATACGGTTCTCAGGATTCTATCAAATGATTGCTTAAAAATTTAAATGTTTCAATAAAGTATTGATTCAATATTGTAAATATAAATATTTTTCATAGATTTTCAAATAAACCATGGTATGTAAGGGTTTTCGGTACCAATGTATTACACGAAAGGCAATTAAAAAATGCAGTGACTCGTTAAAAATATTATCTAAAAATGCACTGGTACGTATATTATCTTTCTAGATATAAATAACACTTAAATGCTATTCGTTGCTTAAATAACGGTTTAGCTGATTTGGAAATTTCTCAAGTAAGGTTTTCAGCGAAAGAAAAATATGAAAAGTTACCCGGAAAGTTTGAAAATTCAGGAAAATCTGAAAGTACTTTTTCTTGATTGTCTGAACTATTTGAATAGGACAACGGCTGTCTGGTCAGTTAGATTAAGATAAAAAAAATAGAGAACTATTTACTATCCAAAAAATTAACTCTTATTTTTTTATAATTATTATATGACCCGCGTTTGACCACTATCTCGCCTGATGATAAGTGATGATATAGTCGACGATGAAGCACGCTTACCTAGAAGAGTTATTCACTCTTGACTTTTTTTTTTAAGTCACAAACTAAATACAAAACGGTCACCCATCCAAAATTTTTACCTTAACTTTGAAAAAATAATTTTGAAAACTCACCTTATAAAATCGATCACAGCATAACAAAATTGTAAAATAAAAGAGACAAACAGATCACTGTAACAATCACTGATACATGAATGGCATACAAACTTGTAGAACGGATGACACTTGGAGTAGTTGTGATGGACTCACTGTGTGTGCGTTCCTTTTATACGCTGTGGCAGTTGACGCGCTCGCTGTAGCGTTTGCAAAAGAAGTTGGTAGGAGTTTTCTTTTGAGAAATACTGGGGATTTTTTTTGATATTTTGTTGAAATAGGTCGGTTTAAGAAAGTCAAAGTCAAATATATTTATTTCAATTAGGCCAGTAAGCGGCACTTTTGAACGTCATACATATATGAATTAAAATTTACAAGTAGTAAAAGTTGATTCTACCGTGCATTCGGAAAAGTAGCTTGTTTAAGAATTAGTAATTTTATTTTAGGGGTGAAAAAAATACTGATTGAATAAATCGGTTTCAATAAAAAAAACATCATATACGATTTAGAACGCATTAATATATAGGACAAATAAATTGTTCTGTGTTTTTTTGTAAAAGACAATTAAACTAAAAGATTTTGCTTCTTTGTGTTCTTGTAATAAAGAAAATCATTTTATGCAACGTGAACCCATAATCTTTAGGAGAAAGTGCTCTCTGATTTGTGAAAAACATTGTGACGAGCAAGACAAGACACGGACAGTCACCAAAAACTCAGTTTTCGGAGATTTGAATCCAAGGTTAAACATCTTAACGTTTAACCTTGGATTAATAACTGGTCCTTGAATAAGCTTTCAAGGGTTTTACGTCAAGAAAAATGTTACCGCGAGTATTAATACTAATTTAAAGTTAGAACTCTTTGTAGTAATAAAGAATTTAGTTACGTATTATTTTCTTGACATTGAGCTCGTGGCTAAATAATAACAGCCGCACAGGTCGATCATCAAGGTTAAGCAACGCTTAACGAGGTCAGTCCGTGGATGGGTGACCATTCCAACATACCGAGTTTCCTTCGTGCCTCGTAAAGCACGCTAAGCCGTTGGTCCTGGCTGTTATTTGAAGATCTTTGACAGTCGTTACGGGTAGTCAGAAGCTTGAGATCTGACACCAGTCTTGCCAAGGAGTACCGTGTTACCCAGTTACTGGGTTGTGGAGGTCAGATAGGCAGTCGCTCCATGTAAAACACTGGTACTTAGCTGAATCCGGTAAGACTGGGAGCCGACCCCAATATAGTTGGAAAAGGCTAGGCAGATGATGATGATTATTTTCTTGACATTTTCCTGGAGCCTGCACAATTAATTCTGTATAGTGGCTGGTGATTGTCCTTAACACTAAATAGTACATACACACACAAACGCATGTAAGAAACTGCAGAACGCCATCTGCTTCGATCCTAACATAATCCGTTTGCTTCATTTACGTTCATCTCTCATCTTCAGTTGGTCACTCATTACTGATGATCGTGGTCACTGGACCCATTTAAGCGGACAATCTGCCTCCATCGACTCCTGTCCAAAGTTGTCATCACCACCTGCTGGAATTTGCTTGAGGACGTAGCTTCTTTCACTTGGTCAGACCATTGTGTTGGCGACCAGCCCCGAGCTCTTTTCCCTTCGGTATTGCCAACAATCACCAGTTTTTCTAGACTTTTATCTCCTCTTCGCAAATTACCGAAATAGTTCAAACTACGCTGTAGGTATACTGTAGACAGGTCTTGATATCGAGTTGGGCAAGGATAGACACGTTTGTGCGTTTGGCTGTCCATGGTATTCGGATAATCCGCCTCCAGCAACACATTTCGAAAGCGTCTACCCTCTGTCTTTCCCTTCCTCGGATAGTCCACGTCTCAACTCCATAGAGGAAAATGGGGAAAATTATTGCTCTGACTAAACGGGCTTTGGTTCTATAACTTATGCTAAGATTTGTCCTGATGTTCTGCAGGTGTGTCATAGCATCTTTAGCCATCGTTTTATTTCTGGGACGCATCTTCCTTAGGCATTAATAATAGACCCCAGATAAATAAAACTATCCACAGCTTCGATGCCTTGGATGCTGTAGGCGCCTGATACGTTTACGTTCATACATTAGTCATAAACGCACGCCGTTTATGAGTACTGCGCACTGGCCTTTCTTTCTCATTATTTTTATTGTATTTCTTTTTAAACAACGTTGCCCCTTACTAGGAATTTCTCCTGTATCATGGGTACGATTACAAACATTTGAAATCACATTCACAAACAGCCAGATCCAGTACAACTAGGATTGGATAAATGGACCCTCTTTTCCGCATTTAGACTTCCATTTGGTACGTCGTGCGTGCAGGCCTCCTCTCTGTGAGAGGGAATGGGCCGTAATCATCACGCGGGCCCAGTGCGGGTTGCAGCCGATCGTTCAAAAACTATATTTAATTTTGTAGTAATACTATATTTTTTTGCACTTTGTCGTTATCTGTAGGTCTAATATTAGTATTATTACCCCCAGGATCGACGCAATAGTAGTAAATAAGATAAGATTTGTTCTATTTCTGGTTGCCAGCCCACAATAGACCAATATACTAAAATAAACGTTAATGTTATGCAGTATGTACTCTTCAATACCGATCTCTAACCCTAATTACGATTGACGTCTTACTTGATATATAAGCTTTCGATTATGCATTATCCTTGTTTTGTTATTGAATGATTCCTATTATGAGTTTGAAAATATCTTTCTTAAATATAACATTTCAAAAGCATCTTATTTATTTGTGTCATCTTTGCTAATAATGTTTGTAATTTTTATATTGCGGTTTTCTCTTACGTAAATATATTTAAAAACAAAGGCACAAACGTATTTGAATGACATGGATTATTCGCCATTTCCCATCTCAAACCTCAACCTCGAGAATTTCGTTAAAAAACATATCTACATATAGGTAAATACAACATTCGTTTCTTGTTTCATCATGTGCCTTCAAGCTGTGCATAAGTTCATTACCTGTCGATTTGAATGCTTTCTGGTAACTGATTTGCTTAAGCTTCTAGATCAACCTAATAATTTAGTAGTTGCCGCAAAAGTCACATTTACCAATCAGAAATTTATTTATTTCATCTTAAAGCACACGAAGGTACAGAATCGGACTTAATGTCTTAGGCATTTTCTATCAACCAACTTCTGGGTGTTGCAGAAACAAATATCATCATCATCATCATTTCAGCTGAAAGACGTCAACAGCTGGACATAGGACTCCCCCAGGTGTCGTCACATTGACCGATCACGTGCGTCTCGCATCCAGCGCCTTCCCGCAACCTTAACCAGGTCATCTGTCCAAATATAGTGGTAGGTTATTAATGTACTCTTGAAAGTAATTTTAAGTAGGTACACAAGTATTACAAACGTTCAAAATAGTGAATCACTCAACATAATTACCACAATGATAGCGGTAGTACATGTTACTACAATAATAATACCTAGTACGAATATTTGAATACGGTTAAGGTTTGTTTAGGTAATGCAAACTAGCTTTTGTGTTAATTTGGGTTGCATTTGAAAATGTTAGATAAACGTAGAACACTTTTCGGTGCTATTCTCTTCAATATTTTTGCCGACTTCAAAAAAAAGTAGGTAATCAATTCGACACGTATGTATGTTATATTGTTGGAATTGTCCAATATTCATATCACATCACACATCATCAGCCTATTAATGTTCCCACTGCTGGGACACAGGCCTTCTCTCTATGAGAGGGGATGGGCCGTAATCCAGCACGCGGGCCCAGTGCGGGTTGGTGGATGTCACATGTCTTCGAATTTTTGGGTCTAAGTCATGCCGGTTTCCTCACGATGTTTTCCTTCACCGTTTTGAGAGCAGTGGTGATGAAATTATTTACACAAAGTAAAGCTGTCGTTATATCAATATTCACATATGTTACTCTAATTGAGCGTCTAAACATATGTGCATGTATGTATGTATGTTTGTTTGTCCACGCATGTCTACGAAACTACTTATCGCATCGTGATCATTCTTTTTTTATTGGTTTAGGTATCTTTTTTTAGTGTTTTGCTTTAGAAGTCGATTTAGTTTTTGTGAAAAAGTTTTTTTTGAGATTCTTGGTTGAAAACAATTCTACAAAGTATATCAAACATAGTGATACCCAAGTGATAATGTTTATTATTTATTAGAGAAAATAAATAAAGAATCTTCGGAAATCTACAAAGACTAGCTTTCTCTCGCGGCATCGCTCCCATCGCCTAGGAACCTTGCATTTTTCCTAGATAAAAAGTACATTATGCGTTAATCTAGTTTTCTATCGGTACAAAAGTATTCAGATACCGTGTTTGAAGCATTAATGCCATCATAATTCCAGCCCGAAAGAGGAATGCTGCTATCGGTAATGTATAATCCAAAATAAAAAAAAACGGCACGAGTAAATCCAGAGACTTTAACTTTCAAAAACATAATTATAAAAAAAAAATACTTCTAAATAATACTCGTTAAATTTAAGATTGTTGTGCGGACACTACTTACCCAGTGCGACCAACTGTTGAATTGCATTAGGCCATTCTCAGCTCGATCGTACGACGAAACGTCTATTTTCTCAAGTATTTCATATTCATTGGTTTGTTTCACAAAATTACGGCCAGTTATACCCCCATTGGTATCGGAAACCTTTATTTTTAACAAGTTTAAACCTTTCCACCGTGGAATTTGCCGCCATGTTGTTTTTTTTTTCTTTTTAAAGATGGCCTCTTGTTTTCCTGTAGGTACTGTTTTTTTATTTCGTTTAAACTTTTAAAGTTAAGTTTTGATTTTAATAAACGCTTGATTGCCGTAATTAAATGCTGCTATTATTGGCATCGGGCAACTTTATTTGTAACAAATTGAAAGCTTTCTGCTCGAAGTTTCCCGCAAATTTGTTTTCCTCAATGGAAGATGTTATTTTCGTATTGCAATAGGTTTTAGGATCGAATTCCATTCTTGAATGCTTTGTAGTTCATTTAAATAATATTACTTTGATCTGTCTGCTTTTGTGATGAGTTTTCCTGTGGTTTTCTGTGATGCACTTAACTTTGTACCTACATCTTTTTAAACTTTTTCCTCTTTTTAAAATATTTAAGACGACGACTATCGCCAACGATCTTGGGAACAAAACGCGCATTCGTTTCTCACCCTCGCAACCCAGGATTCATTTTGTACTTTCCTTATTATTGTATGATTTAAAAAAAGCCTTAAATTAAAAATGTAGATTATTAAATTGTCTTGAAATTTCATTAAAATACGCCCGGCGGTTTTGGTGCGATTGTTGTTTTTTTGTCTGTGTTACTCATAACTTTACAAATTAATTACACGATGTTATACGACTAAAACTCAATTTTTTTAATTCAAATTATTAAGAAAATGGTCTAATGTAAAATATATGTTTTCCAAAAAATGCGACTAGCGGTTTAGACGTGATTCTCATTTTAAAATCGGAATAGAGGGGTATCTGCGCCTTAATATCATCCTCCTAAGCCCGTTTTCGCCCTCTCTTTTCTTATATTTTTTGTTAAACTATCGCATTTTTTATTATCATGCTAAGCATTGCGTTAAATATTCAAACAATCCTTTCATTTTAATTTCACAAAGAATTTCTGGAAATGGCAGTACAGAGAAATTCTAGTAAGTAGTTGTAATGAAAAAAACAAAGCAAGCTATTTTAGAAAACCGATTTAATTTTATTAATCCCTAGGATTTGTTTTACTGAATCTGACACCAGTATTGCCAAGGGGTGTCTTGTTACCCAGTTATAAGCTTGTCCCCTTTTAAATAGCATATAAACATACATAACTTTCATAATATATTTATTTCAATTAGGCCAGTAAGCGGCACTTTTGAACGTCATACATATATGAATTAAAATTTACAAGTAGTAAAAGTTGATTCTACCGTGCATTCGGAAAAGTAGCTTGTTTAAGAATTAGTAATTTTATTTTAGGGGTGAAAAAAAAACTGATTTCATAAATCGGTTTCAATAAAAAAAACATCATATACGATTTAGAACGTATTAATAAATTGGAAAAATAAATTGTTCTGTGTTTTTTTTTGCAAAAGCCAATTAAACTAAAAGATTTTACTTCTTTGTGTTCTTGTAATAAAGAAAAACATTTTATGCAACGTGAACCCATAATCTTTGGGAGAAAGGGCTCTCTGATTTGTGAAAAACATTGTGACGAGCAAGACAAGACACGGACAGTCGCCAAAAACTCAGTTTTCAGAGATTTGAGTCCAAGGTTAAACATCTTAACGTTTAACCTTGGATTAATAACTGGTCCTTGAATAAGCTTTCAAGGGTTTTACGAAAAGAAAAATGTTACCGCGAGTATTAATACTAATTTAAAGTTAGAACTCTTTGTAGTAATAAAGAATTTAGTTACGTATTATTTTCTTGACATTGAGCTCGTGGCTAAATAATAACAGCCGCACAGGTCGATCATCAAGGTTAAGCAACGCTTAACGAGGTCAGTCCGTGGATGGGTGACCATTCCAACATACCGAGTTTCCTTCGTGCCTCGTAAAGCACGCTAAGCCGTTGGTCCTGGCTGTTATTTGAAGATCTTTGACAGTCGTTACGGGTAGTCAGAAGCTTGAGATCTGACACCAGTCTTGCCAAGGAGTACCGTGTTACCCAGTTACTGGGTTGTGGAGATAGGCAGTCGCTCCATGTAAAACTTAGCTGAATCCGGTAAGACTGGAAGCCGACCTCAATATAGTTTGGAAAAGGCTAGGCAGATGATGATGATTATTTTCTTGACATTTCCCTGGAGCCTGCACAATTAATTCTGTATAGTGGCTGGTGATTGTCCTTAACACTAAATAATACATACTCGTACACACACGAGCGCATGTATAAAACTGCAGAACGCCATCTGCTTCGATCCTAACATAATCCGTTTGCTTCAGTTACGTTAATCTGTCTTCTTCAATCGGTCACTCATTACTGAGGATCGTGGTCACTGGACCCTTTTAAAGCGGACAATCTGCCTCCATCGATTCCTGTCCAAAGTTGCCATAACCACCTGCTGGAATTTGCTTGAGGACGTAGCTTCTTTCACTTGGTCAGACCATCGTTTTGGCGACCAGCCCCGAGCTCTTTTCCCTTCGGTATTGCCAACAATCACCAGTTTTTCTAGACTTTTATCTCCTCTTCGCAAATTACCGAAATAGGTCAAACTACGCTGTAGGTATACTGTAGACAGGTCTTGATATCGAGTTGGGCAAGGATAGACACGTTTGTGCGTTTGGCTGTCCATGGTATTCGGATAATCCGCCTCCAGCAACACATTTCGAAAGCGTCTACCCTCTGTCTTTCCCTTCCTCGGATAGTCCACGTCTCAACTCCATAGAGGAAAATGGGGAAAATTATTGCTCTGACTAAACGGGCTTTGGTTCTATAACTTATGCTAAGATTTGTCCTGATGTTCTGCAGGTGTGTCATAGCATCTTTAGCCATAGCTGTCCGTCGTTTTATTTCTGGGACGCATCTTCCTTAGGCATTAATAATAGACCCCAGATAAATAAAACTATCCACAGCTTCGATGCCTTGGATGCTGTAGGGGCCTGATACGTTTACGTTCATACATTAGTCATAAACGCACGCCGGTTATGAGTACTGCGCACTGGCCTTTCTTTCTCATTATTTCTTTTGTCTTTCTTTTATAACAACGTTGCCCCTTACTAGGAATTTCTCCTGTATCATGGGTTCGTTTACAAACATTTGAACTCACATTCACAAACAGCCAGATCCAGTACAACTAGGATTGGATAAATGGACCCTCTTTTCCGCATTTAGACTCCCATTTGGTCCGTCGTGCGTGCAGGCCTCCTCTCTGTAAGAGGGAATGGGCCGTAATCATCACGCGGGCCCAGTGTCGGGTTGAAGCCGATCGTTCAACCACTATATTTATTTTTGTAGTAGTACTATATTTTTTGCACTTTGTCGTTATCTTTAGGTCTAATATTAGTATTATTACCCCCAGGATCGACGCAATAGTAGTAAATAAGATAAGATTTGTTCTATTTGTGGTTGCCAGCCCACAATAGACCAAGATACTAAAATAAACGTCAATGTTATGCAGTATGTACTCTTCAATACAGATCTCTAACCCTAATTACGATTGACGTCTTACTTGATATATACGCTTTCAATTATGCATTATCCTTGTTTTGTTTTTGAATTATTCCTATTATGAGTTTGAAAATATCTTTCTTAAATATAACATTTCAAAAGCATCTTATTTATTTGTGTCATCTTTGCTAATAATGTTTGTAATTTTTATATTGCGGTTTTCTCTTACGTAAATATATTTAAAAACAAAGGTACAAACGTATTTGAATGACATGGATTATTCGCCATTTCCCATCTCAAACCTCAACCTCGAGAATTTCGTTAAAAAACATATCTACCTATAGGTAAATACAACATTTGTTTCTTGATTCATAATGTGCCTTCAAGCTGTGTATAAGTTCATTACCTGTCGATTTGAATGCTTTCTGGTAACTGATTTGCTTAAGCTTCTAGATCGCCAATTAAACTAATAATTTAGTAGTTGCCGCAAAAGTCACATTTACCAATCAGAAATTTATTTATTTCATCTTAAAGCACACGAAGGTACAGAATCGGGCTTAATGTCTAAGGCATTTTCTATCAGCCAACTTCTGGGTGTTGCAGAAACAAATATCATCATCATCATTATTTCAGCTGAAAGACGTCAACAGCTGGACATTGGCCTGCCCCAGGCGTTGCCACATTGACCGATCCCGTGCGTCTCATATCCAGCGCCTTCCCGCAACCTTAACCAGGTCATCTGTCCAAATATAGTGGTAGATTATTAATGTACTCTTGAAAGTAATTTTAAGTAGGTACACAAGTATTACAAACGTTGAAAATAATGAATCACTCAACATAATTACCACAATGATAGCGGTAGTACATGTTATTACAATAATACCTAGTACGAATATTTGAATATTCGCCCACGGGTAAGGTTTGTTGAGATAATGCAAACTAGCTTTTGGGTTGCATTTGAAAATGTTAGATAAACGTAGAACACTTTTCGGTGCTATTCTCTTCAATATTTTTTCCGACTTCAAAAAAAAGTAGGTAATCAATTCGACACGTATGTATGTTATATTGTTGGAATTGTCCAATATTCATATTGTTACTCTAATTGGGCTTCTAAACATGTGTGCCAAATTTCATAAGTGTATGTATGTATGTTTGTTTGTCCACGCATGTCTACGAAACTACTTATCGCATCGTGATCATTCTTTTTTTTATTGGATTAGGTATCTTTTTTAGTGTTTTGCTTTAAAAGTCGATTTAGTTTTTGTGAAAAAGTTTTTTTGAGATAATTGGTTGAAAACAATTCTACAAAGTATATCAAACATAGTGATACCCAAGTGATTACATAAACATTATTTATTAGAGAAAATTAATAAAGAATCTTCGGCAATCTACAAAGACTAGCTTTCTCTCGCGGCATCGCTCCCATCGCCTAGGAACCTTGCATTTTTTCCTAGATAAAAAGTACATTATGCGATAATCTAGTTTTCTATCGGTACAAAAGTATTCAGATACCGTGTTTGAAGCATTAATGCCATCATAATTCCAGCCCGAAAGAGGAATGCTGCTATTGGTCATGTATAATCCAAAATAAAAAATACGGCACGAGTAAATCCAGAGACTTTAACTTTCAAAAACATAATTATAAAAAAAAAACTTCTAAATAATACTCGTTAAATTTAAGATTGTTGTGCGGACGCTACTTACCCAGTGCGACCAACTGTTGAATTGCATTAGGCCATTCTCAGCTCGATCGTACGACGAAACGTCTATTTTCTCAAGTATTTCATATTCATTGGTTTGTTTCACAAAATTACGGCCAGTTATACCCCCATTGGTATCGGAAACCTTTATTTTTAACAAGTTTAAACCTTTCCACCGTGGAATTTGCCGCCATGTTGTTTTTTTTTTCTTTTTAAAGATGGCCTCTTGTTTTCCTGTAGGTACTGTTTTTTTATTTCGTTTAAACTTTTAAAGTTAAGTTTTGATTTTAATAAACGCTTGATTGCCGTAATTAAATGCTGCTATTATTGGCATCGGGCAACTTTATTTGTAACAAATTGAAAGCTTTCTGCTCGAAGTTTCCCGCAAATTTGTTTTCCTCAATGGAAGATGTTATTTTCGTATTGCAATAGGTTTTAGGATCGAATTCCATTCTTGAATGCTTTGTAGTTCATTTAAATAATATTACTTTGATCTGTCTGCTTTTGTGATGAGTTTTCCTGTGGTTTTCTGTGATGCACTTAACTTTGTACCTACATCTTTTTAAACTTTTTCCTCTTTTTAAAATATTTAAGACGACGACTATCGCCAACGATCTTGGGAACAAAACGCGCATTCGTTTCTCACCCTCGCAACCCAGGATTCATTTTGTACTTTCCTTATTATTGTATGATTTAAAAAAAGCCTTAAATTAAAAATGTAGATTATTAAATTGTCTTGAAATTTCATTAAAATACGCCCGGCGGTTTTGGTGCGATTGTTGTTTTTTTGTCTGTGTTACTCATAACTTTACAAATTAATTACACGATGTTATACGACTAAAACTCAATTTTTTTAATTCAAATTATTAAGAAAATGGTCTAATGTAAAATATATGTTTTCCAAAAAATGCGACTAGCGGTTTAGACGTGATTCTCATTTTAAAATCGGAATAGAGGGGTATCTGCGCCTTAATATCATCCTCCTAAGCCCGTTTTCGCCCTCTCTTTTCTTATATTTTTTGTTAAACTATCGCATTTTTTATTATCATGCTAAGCATTGCGTTAAATATTCAAACAATCCTTTCATTTTAATTTCACAAAGAATTTCTGGAAATGGCAGTACAGAGAAATTCTAGTAAGTAGTTGTAATGAAAAAAACAAAGCAAGCTATTTTAGAAAACCGATTTAATTTTATTAATCCCTAGGATTTGTTTTACTGAATCTGACACCAGTATTGCCAAGGGGTGTCTTGTTACCCAGTTATAAGCTTGTCCCCTTTTAAATAGCATATAAACATACATAACTTTCATAATTTATTTATTTATTAAATCTTTATGCATAAGTACAAAGGCGGACTTAATGCCTTAGGCATTTTCTACCAGTCTACCCTAAGGTGGTGCAGAGATAAAACAAGGCAGGTGCAACTAAATGATAGGATGAATAGAGAATTTTTTGTATATATTTATATACAAAAAAATGTACTTAGATACATCAATACATATAATAAATCTGTAGAAAAGTCGTTTTTGTACATCGAGAATATTTCCAAAAAAAATAGCCAGGTTGTTAAAGGATAACCAACAGAACCCATTTCTAGCATTTTTGGAATTTTTGTCTGTTTATCTGTTTGTCTGATTATTTGTGCACGCATCACGTAAAATATACGAAACCAATGTAGATAGCTTTTATGCATAAATAAATTGTGCGTAACTTGAAGTATAACTTAGTTTTTGTTTCATCGCAATTGGTTCACTCTATCAAAAGTTAGATGAATTTAAAGTGTTCAAGAAGTAAAATTATCACAACACACGCAATTCAGATAATTAGTTGAACTCGATATTCGATAGATGGCGTTGTACATTTGAAGTAATTTTCTGAATGGCGGTGTTAAGATTCTCCGCGATAGAATGATGACCCCAAAAAGAATTGGTAAGTAGGGTAGGCAGAATGGTAAGTAGGGCAGAGTAGTTAACGGGAGCGAAGCCGCGGGCACAGCTAGTACACCAAAAAAAATATAATGATTCTGCAAACTTCTTGTGAATGTGCTACGTACCTTCAATTTGAAAGTAAACTGACTGCTTGCCATCCTGATATTCTAAGGGAGCTTATTCCAAAGGGAGATTGCCTGGACAAAGAAGGACGTGTGGAAAACCCAGAGCGGTGAAAGGGGAATTGTAGAAGACGATTATTGGTGGAGCAAACTGTATTTGCAGGTAACATTTTCGGGAGAGACCCCTTCAAAAGGCGCTTGAATTTTTAAAGATAAAGATAAAGATAAAGATATATTTATTGCATAACTGTGTACATTAAGTTCTTATTAATAAACATTATTATTATTTAAGTTTCAACAGTCTACCCAAGTCGGATATGCAATAGTATTTAGAAATAAGGTACTTACAAGTATTATTATTTTTTATCAAAAAACTCATGCAGATTATAAAATACATTATCAATTAACATTTTTTTCAATTTATTTTTAAACATATTTCCATTTAATTGCTTAATTGCTGGCGGTAATTTATTGTACACACGAATAGCAGTTACATAGGTACTTTTATAATACATCATATTGTTAATAGACGGTAAATTAATATCATATTTATATTGTTTCCGAATGTTTCTTTTTGAACTTGATTTGAAATTAAAATATTGCATATTATTTTTAACAAATAAACATAACTCCAGTATATAAATACCAGTCAGTGTCAGGAAACCCTCCGTTCTGAAGACATCTCTTAATGATTCCGTACTATACATATTATATATTGTCTTAAGACATTTCTTCTGAAGAATAAATGTGGATTGTACATTTGTCGAGTTCCCCCAATATATGACACCATAAGTTAACAGTGGGTACACATTTCCAAAATAAGCATTTCTAGTAACACTCGGGTTTGTAGTTTCTGACAGAACTGACAAAGCGTAGCAGGCACTGGATATTTTTTTATTAATCTTTTCAATATGTTCCTTCCAGTTCAAATGTTGATCTATTCTAACTCCTAAGAAATTTGTGACTTTTACTTCTTCTATCGCTGTATCAGACATGGTTACATTCAATTTAGTATGTTTACTTTTATAATTTCTAAATTGAATCAATTTGGTTTTTGAGATATTGACTTTTAAATTCATTGACTGCAACCAGTCAGTCACAGTTATTAATGTTCTATTTATTTCACTTTCGTAAATAATATCATTGGCATATTCATTTGAAATAAATATAGTTGCGTCATCAGCATACATTACGCAAAGATGTTTAATTATATTTGGAAGCTCGTTAATATACAATAAGAACAAGGGGGGTCCCAATATACTGCCTTGCGGTACACCTAGTATTACAGATTCGAATTTAGATTGCACCACCTCCACCATTTTTGTACATTCATTATATACTTCAATGACAGTGCCTTGCATTCTATTATTTAAATAATTCTCAATTAATTTAAGTGCAATACCTCTTATTCCTATACTTTCTAATTTATCAAGCAAAATGTCATATTTTACACAGTCAAATGCTTTTGACATATCAATAAAAATAGCAGCACATTGTTTTTTATCATTGATTTTATCCCAAATGGTATTGAATAATTTATATATTGCCAATGATGTAGTTTTATTTTTTTGGAATCCAAATTGGTTGACATTTAAAATATTATTTACATTTAAAAACTCTGTGATTCTAGCATATATAACCTTTTCAAATATCTTCGAGAAACTTGGCAACAGTGCAATTGGCCTAAAGTTATTAATGTCGTGCCGTGATCCTTTCTTATATAATGGCTTTATGAGAGCTATCTTTAGGGTATCGGGAAATTTACCCGTTTCTAACATAAGATTTAGAATATGAACCAGTGGATCAACAATAAATGGGATACTTTCTTTGATAACTCTAATGGGTATATTATCGTGTCCGCAACTAGTTTTATTTTTTAATTTTAGTATTATATTTATTATTTCACTTCTGTCTACTGGGTAAAAGAAAATACTGCTTGAGTTAGAGATTGATTGTGATTTGTAATTGTTATTGTCCGCTGTAGTATTGTTGAGATTTTGGTTAATGTAGAAATTGTTAAAAATACTAGCTAATTTTACTGGAGATTTTATTAGATCGTTATTGTGCAAAATGTAGTCTATTGTGGGTTGAAGGACATTTGTAGTTTGTGTTTGTCGTTTTATTAATGCCCATGTGGCCTTAGTTTTGTTGGTACTGTTTGAGATGAATTTCGCATTTGAATTTTTTCTTGATTGTTTAATTACACGCTTTAAAATTTTACAACAACGAACATATTTTATTTTATGTACTTGAGACGTACTCCTTTTTGTTTGTAGGTACATTTTTCGTTTATTTTTACTAGAAATTATGATGCCTTTGGTTTTCCAAGTTGTATCTTTTTTATAGTGCATTTTAACTTTTTCGACTGGTATACAAATATCGAATATTAATTTAAATAGGCTAATAAATTCTTCGTAAGCTGTGTTTGCATCCAAATGATGGTACACATCTTGAAATTTAATTTGTGAAATATATCTTAAAAATATGTCGATGTAATAATTTATATTACGTTGCATTTTGAACCAGTATTTTTCTCTAAAACTCAAATTACACGGTATCTTTATTACTTGACATGTATGGTCCGATATTCCTAGATCCCATATATCTGCTTTGGATTTATAATGATTTGTGATTATGTTGTCTATGCACGTTGCAGAATGAGATGTTAATCGGGTTGGTTGGTTTAGGGTCAGGTGTAAATTGAATTTTTTTAAAGTATTTTTGAATAAAGTACTTTTTTTGGTACAGGCAAGTGTGTTTATATTAAAGTCACCTAGGATAAATATTTTTTTGTTTATGGATCTCAATCTGATGGTTAGTTTAAATAATAATAACTCAAGCTTTTCCATAAACAGATTAAAGTTGCTGTTCGGTGTTCTATACATACACAATATATACCAATTAGTCTCCGGAATTATTATACCACAGCATTCAAAATGAACTTCAACCGATAGTTCAGATAGCCATTCAATTTTTTTGTAGTTGATTGAGTTTTTTACATAAATACACACACCACCACGAGATTTACTTTTCCGGGAAAAATACGAACCCATTTTATAGTTCGGCAACTGTAGTGTTTCTGCCCTCTGGTCACGAAAAAAAGTTTCACTCAGACAAAGAACGTCGATGTCTTTTGACTCAACTAGCAATTCCAAATCATTTATTTTTGACCTTATGCCCTGTATGTTGCTGTGTAATACAGTAAAATTATATTCATTCTCGAAATAAATTATTTTCAGTTTGAGTTTCTACTGATATTTGATCTGGTTTTAATAACATATCTGTCTGTGTGGAAATCGACACTGCATTTTTGTATTTAATATCTCTAAAATAAGACTCACTATATTGTTTATAATTATATTTATAGTTTAGATGCAATATGTCTCTCAACACAAACCTGCATAGTACCAAAAAGAATGAGGCATTCGGAACTTTATAGTTGATGTTAACAAATACACTGTGGCTAAACTGGGTACAGATGTGATGGAATGTTTTACATAGTTTAAATTCACTTAGGAATTTACCTCTTTTTGGATTACAAAGTAACACATTCGTATAAGCAAGTTTATCCAAGTAAAAATATAGAATTGATTGAACCCTTAATGGGTCCTTATCATTATTGCCACACATAATTACGACATAATCAAACTTATTAAAGTCTTTACACAGGTCTAGTGTCGATTCGAGTAGTTTATCCGTAGTTGCACCAGGTTTGCTAAAAGATGACACGATGAAATTTGATCCGATCAGATTTTGTAGTGTGTTTCTCATATGTGTATGTTCGTCAGAGAATATTAGAACCCTATTTCTGTAGCCATTGGTTTTATCTACGATTATTTCTGTTTTTCCTGCCTGGGGGATATTTACTTCATTTATTATTGCCTGATTCATGTTATCTGAAGGAGTATTATTTGAAATAATTATATCATTCAGCTTCATATTTGTTGTAGAAGTCCTGTCATTCTGTTGCAAGAGACTAATCGGAGTCTCCATAGTGGTCTCAAGGTTTATATGTAAATCGCTATAACTTTCATTCAAATATGAGTTACGTTTTAACTTCGTAGATTTGCGTTTTTTTGAGGATACTGTACTGTTATTAATACTCCTGCAAGAATCCGTACATAGCAGTTTATACTTATCTATTTTGTTTTGTTGAGAAGTAATTATTTTTTGGGGAAAAGACTGTGGGATTTTTACCTTACTAAAACCACCCTGGTAATCACCATCAGACCATGGGTAAACTCATAAAACACCCTCCCCTCGGAACCCCTGCTGTGCAACACCTGTTAAGTCACATCCCTGGGAAGACTGGAAAACCGTCTCCCCTGAGCCTCGCCGGGCACGGCAGTACGTGATCTTTACGCCACCGTCTTTACCAAAATTCTGCCTTCTTCTTTGGGGAATACAGTACAGATTTCATATTTTTAATTTTACTGTGTGCTAGTCCACCTTCCAATTCCTGTAGTAGGCAAAAATAGGACATCACTATTCTACTTCGTAGTGTTGTATGGACTGCAAATAGGCAAAGTATTGTTTGTATAAAATCGAAGCGGTACAAACAAAATCGTGCTGAAAAAACAATTGAACATCGGCTATTCCAAAAACTGAAACAAAGGAATAGATATGCATTTCAAATAGATATCTATTCTTTATTAACTTCGTACATACAATAAAATAGAATCCCAATTCCCTTTTAGGGTTCTGTAGTCAACAAAGAACCCTTATGGTTTCGCCATGTCAGCTGCAGCTTAGCTCAGAGACTCTTAGTACTAGATAGCTATAATTTGATATGGATACGAGTATACATAGTGTGCTAAAATAAAACCATGAAAAAATAATGAATTAACCTCCTGTACGCGTAATGTGGAGATGTCTTTTTAGGGATCCGTACCGAAGGGTCCAAATGGAGCCTTGGAAAAGTACAAATTTTGTATATTGATGTATGGGGACAAAAGTTTTGAACGGCGAAGTTAATTCTGTCCCTTCCTTAGAGAAATGTTCGATGCTTTCATTGTTTATAAACATTATTAATATTACCTATTTATTTTGGTGAATGTAGTAGCTGTTTATACGGAGCCCTCTGTGCGCGAGTCAGACTCGCACTTGGTCGGTTTTTAAACGGTTTTAATAACTGTAATCAGACCCGGTGTCTGTAATAAAATCTTGCAAGTTAACTAGGCTTTGACACACTGCCCGGTGTTGGATTGAGCTGCAATTTGCACACTTTTTTTCTTGTGACTATAGAATTTTTGTAAGCTTGTACAAAAAAGAAATCGTTTTAAGAAACGTTCGCATTCGCATCGCAGTCGCAATCCGCCAAAAACACCTCTAATTTGCCCACATTTTGAGATTGATTGTAAGAGCACGTGACATTGCCGCAGACCTTGTTAATTAATTAATTAATTTATTCAAAGTTCATGTACAATGGTGACACATAGGCGGACTTAATGCAGCAAGGCAATTCCACTTATTCCACAGTTAGTGATGCTTTTATTTTATTTACTAGCTGTGCCCGCGGCTTCGCTCCCGTACCCTACGTACACATATATATTATATAATCATATAACATTTATTTTTTTCCCAGTGTCATTCTTTCGCATAGAATCTTAACACCGCGATTCAGAAAATGACTTTAAATGCACAACGCCATCTATCGAATAGCGAGTTCAACTGTCCAAGTAACTGAATTGCGTGTGCTGTGATAATTTTACTTTTTGAACACTTTAAATTCATCTAACTTTTGATAGAGTGAACCGATTGCGATGAAACAAAAACTAAGTAATTATTCAAGTTACGCACAATTTTTATGTATAAAAGTTATTTACATTGGTTTCGTACATTTCACGTGATGCGTGCACAAATAAACAGACAAAAATTCCAAAAATGCTGGAAATGGGTTCTGTTGGTTATCCTTTAACACCCTGGCTATTTTTTTTGGAAAATTTTTCGATGTACAAAAATTATTTTTCTACAGATTTATTATATGTATTGATGATAAGGTGGTGCTTTTCATGTCGTCCCATTTAAATTTGATCAAGATTTGACGAGACAAATACTGAAAACTGAATGAAATAAATATTTAAGTCCCATACAACAAACATGATTTTTTTGCCATTTTTTGCGATAACGGTACGGAATCCTTCGTGCGCGAGTCTGACTCGCACTTGGCTTGTTTTTCAATCCGAATATTTGATAAAAGTTAGGTATCAAGTTAAACCAAAGATATCAAAATTTATAAATAGCACCAGTCAATGTACTCGCGTAGATAAAGTTGTTACTCGTGGTTTAATTTTCTTCTTCATTATGTTTACTAATAAAATAATATAACAAAATTATTTTCCGTGTTTACACCCAAGTGTTTAAAAGTCATGGTTTAGCCAGATGTTTACTTTTCTTCTTTTGTGTAGACAAGGAGCTTTGAATACTTAATTAGTTAATTAATTACAGTACATATAATATGATATAGGGTGTAACCGCAAGGAGTGATAATACATATTTTAGAAACTGCCCACATAAATAAACATTTTCTCCATGGTAGACCAAGCAATACCCTTAAAAGTTAATAATCTTTTTTTTTTTATCTAGAAACAAATTTACGGTTTTCGGATTTTTCCTTTACTTGTGCTATAAGACTGCTTCATGTCAAATTTCATGATTCTAGGTCAACGGGAAAGATCCAACAGATTTTGATTCGTTATTAACGGTTGTATCTCATAATTGCGTTGATCTAGAAGTTTGATTTTTTTCACAGTTGCAAGGGGTTGCAAATTTGGGTATACGATATTAATTTCAACTCGATACCTCCACACGTTCCCGAGATAAAGGGTCTTGACAGACAGACGGACAACAAAGTGATCCTATTAGGGTGCGGCCTTTTGGTCCGGAACCCTAAATATGGAGGACAATTTTTTTTTTTTTTTTAAACTTTGCCCCACACTAGGAATTTCTTCCTGTATCGTGGGTGCGTTTACAAACATATAAACTCACATACATAACACCCAGAGCCGGAACAACTATCTGTAGGTCATACAAATATTTGTTCCGTGTGGGAATCGAACCCGCGACACGCAGCGCAGCAGTCAATCGCTCAACCACTGCGCCAACCGTGCGCCCATTTGTATGGGAGACACAATTTTTTTTTTTAATTGACTAGGTTTCCTTGGATAAAGTTGTTCATTTACATAGGCAGAAACAGTTTTTAAAATATGATCTTACCTTGCCGTTACACTCTGTATAATGCCAAGCCAAAAATAATTCTACAATTAGTAAAGTAAAGTTGACTTTTCGTTCCCGAATCGGATATGGTTTTCATCGGAAAAGTTTTCCTGAATGTTCAATATTGGAAAAGATCGTGTTTGTTTGCTGATATTATTGCTTAGGTTATACTTAAATAGGTATGTTAGGGTAAGATTACCGGTTATTGGCACTTTAAGAGAGTGCGTCTCCTAGCTTTGTAATCAAATGCCCAGAAAATCATATTGAAATGAACTAGCATAAAATAAACTATAATGACGTCGAAGGAAAATATTCTAATCTTTATTTTAAGAGTTGTTTCATCTAATGAAATAGTAATTAAGGCGAAAGTTTGTGATTGTGTATGTGTGTTTGTATGTTTGTTACTTCTTCACGCTCAAAAGGCTGGACGGATCTGGATGAAATTTGGCACAGAGATAGATTATAGTCTGGAATAGCATATAGGATACTTTTATCCCGGGAATATGTTCCCTCGGGATAATTTCCGACTTTCACGCGGGCGAAGCCGCTGGTAGAAGCTAGTTATGTATAACTGCTCTCATCATCAAAAATTTTATGTACCCACTGCTGGGACACAGGCCTCCTCTCTGTGAGAGAGGTAATGGGCCGTAATCCACCACGCGGGCCCAATGCGGGTCGGATGTCACATGTCTTCGAAGTTTTGGTTCTAGGACATGCCGGTTGCCTCACGATGTATTCCTTCACCGTTTGGCATATGAGTAAAGAAATACCCGTAAGAAATATTTGAGTTTGAAAGTGGAAAGATGGGAGGAGAGAAGACCGTGTGAAAGATAATATGGCTAGAATTGGCGTGACCACTGAGATGAAGACTGCTAAATAAAGAAGTATAAAAGAAGAAGACCGATAAATAAATTGAGATGAATGATGATGATACAGCCGCAATCAATGCTACTGGAAGCCGAAGTTTGAGGACCAGGCTTGGAAAGAAGCTAGGTAGAATAAGATGATCAAAGTCAAAGTCAAATTATTTATTTCAATTAGGCCATTAAGTGCTTTTGAACGTCAAAAATTTAAAATGAATAATAATTGATTCTACCGTCCATTCAGAAAAGTAGCTTGTTGTGGAGAAGAACGGACAAGAAACTCCAGAATTAATCTCAATATTTACTTACATGGGTACATTAAATCATATACGTAAGGACGATGTACCTAGACTAACAACACTGCACACAAACTACGTACAGGTATACAGTATTACAAGCACTAACAGGTAAATTCATTCATTTGATAATTAGGAACATGGTTCTCACATACTTACAAATATTGCAAACATAGGTGGTAGATGGTGTTTGAGTAAATTTCTTAAAACAAAAAAAAGGAATACAATAACAAAATTATGAATATGATGATGAGTAGGTAACTAATAGACACTTTCCCATCAGTCTCCCATTGGACATACAATTCTGAATGTAACATCATCTTAAACCTAACATTGTGTACAAACACGTCATGTTTACCTTGCCTGAGAAGCCGACATTACTCGAATAGTAACCACATCCGATGCCTTTGTTTTATAGCTCGGTCTTTATCAATCGATTCTAGATTACTAGATTTAGATGTAACAGTAGTTAGGGAAAAAGTGCCTTTCCATGACGATACAAAAGAGGGAGAGAGGCAGCATGCTGCTGACATTCTGGTTGACGAGTGTCCAGAACGACATGAACAATTGCGGTCTATCTACTGACGATGCTAATCAGTGGATTAAATAGCGCCTCATGACCAGGCTAGCTGACCACGAGTAACGGGAAGTTGCGAGATGGAAGAAGATGTAACATTAGTTAAACCGCGTTCTGAAAAGAAGACATGTTTTTTACCTATCTACTCTTAGTGATAGTCCACCAGCGATAACAACTGCAGTTTTTTGGGATAGCCGCTCCAAGACGCAAAAGACAGAAACAAATGAAATAAACTGGTGTAGCATTTTTTTGCCGACTTCCAAAAAAAAAAAACTACAAAGCGAAAAATGTACTTAAGACACAATCAAGGCTTAATGTCAATTGTTATAATATTTTATTGACTATTGGTAAAAGTAGCGTAATTTCGAAAATATCTTAAAAAGCACCCCACGCTTTTTACAGTAAGATATTTTTTTTGTTTATCAACCTATTCTTAATTTAAATATATTGAAAATTATTTTCTACTATTGAATTTGGTTTTATGTTCAAGTGTGTTTTTAGTTTTTTTAAACTATTATTTATTTCTTATTATTTATTATCAGTTTTATAGGCTCGTGTTTGGCCATTTCTCTTCTGATAGTAAGGAAAGATGCATTAATGATGCAAGCCTTCTTTATTATACCAAAGGACCATCTTGATCTGTTTTCTTTTAATTTGCGGAAAACGTTGCGATAACTGTTTCGTTCGATGCCCTTAATTAATTTTCAAAATCGACCTAAAACACCACAAGATTGTCGAGTCCTTCCCACATAGTGAATTATGATCAGAAGAGAAAAAAAGATAACTGAGGATTCAATAAAATTTATTTTGGGGTAAAATAAATACGCGACGTTCCAGTCAAGTTTCAGGTTTTTACGATGTATTTATTAGCGGTGAACATATTTTACGAGATGTCGAATTATTGACTGAGGCTTTGAATTACATTGATTTTATGAATGAGACATGTCCATTGCTTTAATATTGCCACTGTATAACTGAAAATATAAAAAAGTGTAAATAGGGACGATGAAAAATATTTTTCGTCTGTCAGGTAGGTTAGTAAAAAACGAGAATGGATAAAGTGAGAAATGAGTGGTGCCAGTGGCAGAAATGTTGAAAGGAAACTGTTTGTCCTGGTATGCTCATGTGACGTGAAAACACAAGTTACTAAAAGAGTAGAGGGAGAGGACGGCCAAAGAAAAGATGGATGGACTTTGTGAGGAGTGATTTGAAAGAAAAGGGAGTAATAGTGTGACAGGGGACAGGACGGTATTAAAACATAAAATGTGTTGCGCCGACCCCAATTATATATAATATTTAATAAAATATATTGAACACGTATTTTTTCTTTTCATCATAATTTTTTGTTTACGTGAGTAAACAAAAAATTATGATGATTCAGTGCATTGAAATGTGTTTGTGTATTTCTACATTGTATTTTTTTGTATGTGTTTTTTAAAAACACATACAAAAAAGTACAATGTAGAAATTATGAATGTGTAAAAGAAAATAGTTAAATAAATGACATAATAATAATAATAAAAGTTTATTTAGGGAAAACACTTGTATAGGATCGAAAAATCTGAAAAAAAATTCATTTTTACCAGTAAACAAGGAAAAATTGGATGTCTGTAAAGTCGGTTTACGGACGATAGTTTAATGTGACAACGTCATAACAAAACATTGATGTAATACAATTAACGTCATTGTAACGTTACGATTATAACGTTACAATGAGCGTAACGTTACATTGAGCGTAACGTTACATTGAGTCATCCTTTTTCGTGCGTGCAGCCGGCGTTCATCGATTTATTAGACGTTGTCACGTCAAAAGAGAATCGTTGGTACCTGTACTAATGAAACTCATTGTGTCACAGGCAGAAACTAGAAACTAAAATAATTAAATAACAAAATTTAAAAAATAATAACGTTACTGAAGTTCATAAACTATGAGCGCACCGAACATTGCTCTAACGATAAGATAAACAGAATTGAGGGACAAAATTAACTTTGCCGTTGGAAAACTGTAGTCCCCATACATCAACATAAGTCGCGGTCAGTTCACCAACTGCATATAATCGAGCTCTCAACAAAAATCGAAATATTATCTGCCTAGCCTTTTTCCCAACTATATTGGGGTCGGCTTCCAGTCTTACCGGATTCAGCTAAGTACCAGTGTTTTACATGGAGCGACTGCCTATCTGACCTCCACAACCCAGTAACTGGGTAACACGGTACCCCTTGGCAAGACTGGTGTCAGATCTCAAGCTTCTGACTACCTGTAACGACTGTCAAAGATCTTCAAATGACAGCCGGGACCAACGGCTTAACGTGCTTTCCGAGGCACGGAGGAAACTCGGTATGTTGAAATGGTCACCCATCCACTGACCGACCTCGTCAAGCGTTGCTTAACCTTGATGATCGACCCGTGCGGCTGTTATTATTTAGCCACGAGCTCCTCTAACAAAAATCTAAATAATATTAATTCTAACTGCATATAAGTTCGTAATATTTTTTTTATTGTAGCTACAAATTTACGGTATTCAGTTTTTTTCCTTTACTTGTGATATAAGACATTGCTTCTTGGCAAATTGTATGATTCTAGGTCAACGGGAAGTACCCTGAAGTTCTTGACAGACAGACGAACAAGAAAGTGATCCTATAAGGGTTCCCGTTTAACCGACTTTCCCGATATCTCCGTCAATTGTGGACCGATTTAAAATTTTTTTTTTTTTGTTTGAAAGAGTATGTTTCGAAATTGGTCCCATTTTAATTTGGTTGGAAGATCTGATGAAGAACTTCGAAGATATACAACAGAACTCTTCAATAAATAACGGCAAATCTCTCGGGACTGCTGCAATCGCATGTCTGTTTATTGTTTATACCATTTCATGACATAACATCACGCCAGTACGCTCTTAAGGGGTAAGCAGATCTCGCATTTGATCGGTTTTGTTCAAGTTTCATGATATTTGGGTAATCTATTGTGGTGTTATAGGAAACTTACTAAACAACTTGCCTATTAGTATAACTAAAAAGTGATGAATATAAAACTTTTATACAATAAAATACTACCGACTTCCAAATAAGAAAACTACAAAGTGAAAAATAACTTTATTTTTGGAAGTCGGTGTCCATAACGCAAACAAATGGTACCTACGAAAGACACCGACTGCCAAAAATAAAGTTATTTTTCACTTTGTAGTTTTCTTATTTGGAAGTCGGTAGTATTTTTTTGTAAAATAGTTTTTTTATTTCCTTTTGAGGTTCGGAACCCTAAAAATCATGTCTATGGAAACATTTGAAACCCACATAGCGACCAGGCCTTATATCCCTTAAACAATTCAATTCCACAAAAACTTATCAGTGAAACGGTCGTAGAACAACATTGATTAGTGATATCTACGTAACATTTACAACAAAGTGGAACGGATCACACCTGAGATGGCAGTTGATTGAATGAAAACAAACGAAATGAGAACTAGAACGAGGGACATCAAATTCGACCCTTGTTAAGGACTGGCTACATTTTGTCGCAAAGAATTTATTGGTTCTAAGTGTCTTTTTGAGCAGTGGCGGCAACGGCCGCGACTTACAATTTGTAGGTCGTGCGTTCGAACCCGGGCAGGCGCTTTTGTTTGTGTTAATATTTCATCACCACTGCTCTCAAAACGGTGAAGGAAAAACATCGTGAGGAAACTGGCATGACCTAGAACCAAAAATTCGAAGACGTGACATCCACCAACTCGCACTGGGCCAGCGTGGTGGATTACGACCCATTCCTTCTTACAGAGAGGAGGCCTGTGTCCCAGCAGTGGGAAAATTAAAAGGCTGGTGATGATGATGATAAAGTGTTGAATTCACTGGCTATGAATTTACGAATGTCATATGTCCGATGGCTAATCCCCGAGTCTATCAAATCGAACGTTCGAATTGCCGAAACGCCATAGCATCGATGTACAATAATTTTGAATATGCATTAGATCGTGCGTCCGTTTCGCCGAAAAGCCATTGCAACGATAGTCCTATCCATTGAATGTGTATTGGCTCGACGTGCCAGTAAGTGGCAAGCTTTTCTACATAAAACATAAATAAAGGCCACAGGCTATATTTTTTTTTTACTTTGCCCCGCCGCCGTGACGTAAGAATTCTCCTGTATCGTGGGTACATTTACAAACATACAAACACAAACAATCAGACCGGAAAAACTATCTGCTGGCCATACAAATATTTGTTCCGTGCGGGAATTAAACCGCAACACGCAGCGCAGCAGCCGATCGCTCAACCACTACGCCAACCGTGTCGTCAGTTAAATAAAAATTGATAAAAATCAGAAAACCCGACTGCTTAAAAAGCGAACTAAACAGACGTAAACAAGAAGAAAATCATGCTGTGCAGTCGGAGGGTTCATCTGGTTTTGATCAGTCAGCTCGCGAATATGTCACGTCGCGAAACAGTCAGGATTTTTTTTTTTCGAATTAGGTACATTTAAACATATAAGTGCGATATATTTTTGAAATCACCTCTTGAAAACCTTTATTTTAATACCCCACACTATGGGTTTGGAAGAAAAAGAAAATTGCCCCCCCACAATATGGCGCCCAAAATGCCATGCCATTTTTCTATTTTCCAATTTTAATATAGCCAGTGACACTCGCAAGGTTAAGACGAATCGCTTGACGTATGAATCATCAAAATCGGCCAACGCGTTTGGTCTCTGGAATGCCACATAGGAACAAACATACATACATAGACTGATAAACAGTTAAACATTACCCTCCTTCGGCAGTCGGGTAAAAAGTGTTCCTTTTCTGTCGTTGTGTTGTTCTACTTCAGGCTACAGGCTTTAATTGTCCCTATTAAATATGTTATAGTATACAAAACAAAGTTATTTCTGTGACCGCTTAGATCTTGCGATCTGCAAATCCATAATTAAATTAAAGCAGTTACTCTGGGAAGTTTATCGGTTTTCGAATTAATATTCAACTTAGATCAAACACAGTAATCTCGACGTTTTGACGTGTCACCTTTGCGTCTCTATCACTCAATAACTACTGAACGTATCTGGACGAAATTTGGTACTGAGATAGATTATAGTCTGGAATAGTGTTCCCTTTTACTTTACCTTTATCCCGGTATAACGATCCATTGGGATGATAAAACCCTTTTCACGCGGGCGAAGCTGCTTGCAGAAGCTTATTTGATATACGAAATATTTATAATAATCAATTATTAAGTATTTTATTTTATTTTATTTAGTTAAGCACACCAACATTACAACTGCTTAAAACCATCCAAAAAATAATACATTTTAAGTGAAAATTACATAGCAATCATACAGATTATAGGCATGCATGACATTTAAAAAATTCAAAATAAAGACTACAACTAAACTAGGCTAACATTTATCACAATATATCAGTTATGCGTAATGAGCATTAAGAGCTTGAGTCAAACTCTTATTGCTCATTACTCAATAGGGAGTGTCTGAACGTTATGAACTTCATTGAAAAGACATCAATAGGACTGTCCAAAGAGATTGACCTTTCATTGTACAGCCTTGCCATGCGTGTAAGGGGACTATTAAATGAGATATTTAAAGTTGAAGATCAATCAAGCAATCTTTTTCTTGCAGAAAATATTCGCTATGATTTTTGTTATTTTCATAGATAACTCAACGGTTATGTATTTAGGCAATGTTTTTGGAGGTTTTTGCTTAAATAGACAGCCTATGTTGTATCTTATTATTTTTATAAGTATTCGATGTGTATTTCTTGTGGTTGTCGGAATTGTGGGAATATCAATTATGTTGATACGAGAATTGATGAGTTTGTAATTTTTTTTGCTTTATACACAAATAAGCAGACAAAAAATATTAGTAATATAAGTTCTTAAATTAACATAAAACTATGAATTAGTAAAAAAAACTTTTATTGTATCTGCGAAATTTGTAAGTGTGATCCATCCCTAAGACAAGTTCCTTTCTTTTTAATTCATTCTCTTGGACAAGCAACCCACATATATGTTTCAAGTTCTACGTCTTCGTCCATCACGCCATCACTTTGGCGGGGTAGGCAGTCTGAAAGGTCATGTATTAGAATTTTTACTGATAATAATATATTTCTACGTAGGATCTTTGAAAGGTTATATATATTTTAGAATTGAAGTCGGATACAAAATAATCAAACGGATTTCTTAAAATTCGGTTTGATGATGATAGTAGAACACAAAACAGGTTGTTGTTGTTGGTTGTTCTTTCACCAGAACACCATTGACATTTTTTTTTTTGTTTGCTTCCAACGTTTCATATACTATTTATTTAAACAACTTATTCCGAAATGTTTTATTTTTAAACACTCGTTTTACAAACATTTATTTGGCAAATGTGTCTCTTTAGAAATGTTTCGGATGATATTTAATCATTTATATTTTTTTCATTTAAGGGTACACTAGTCGACGGCACGAACTATTTTGTGCGCGGGGTTAAAATGCATTTTATATCAACCGACAACACGTGCGGAAGAGATAGGTGCTGTGATGAGCAGTAGGAAGCTAGTTCGCGTACGAATAAATACTTTTGCAAATTTTTTGCGAAATGGATAATGATTTAGGACGAAACCGAGCGCGCGAAATTTTATAAACAGACTTTTGGCAGTCTAGATATCATGAAAAAACGACTATAGATCTGTTCAAAATAAAATTATTTGCATTGTTGAACTACTAATCTATCCCTGTATGGAGGCCGTTTTGCAATTTTCCGTCTTCTTATGGTATTTATTTGCGCCCAAAAATGCGTTAAAATTAGTGTCGGAATGTGGAACTTTCGACGCTCATAACTTTCAAATATTTTCTTTTTTTACTTTTTTGCTTCCATACAGGGCTAGATAATGATGAGAAAAATTGATATCACTTTTTATTTTGAACGTACATCGTCAAACAGTGGAATAATCCCAAGACTACGTTTGTATGGAAGAATTTTCGACTTGTAACCTTAAGAACGAGTCAGATCCTACTTGAATGCCAATGTTTTTCAGGTTTTGAGGGTAGAGTTTGAAAAATACGTAATTACATCATCATGGTATATCTGCCATAGACCAAGTCATAGATGATTGTGTCATAGATTAATCAGGGCTCTATGTGTAATGACCGGGCATTATGAATCTAGTCAAGTCAAATCGGGCAATGTAATTAATACAAATTTAAACTTCTATATTTATTTATTTATTTGTCGGGTTTAGTCAATAGTATGGACGTAAAGTCAAATCACAGGCACACCCCTAGCGGCAATCAAGAGCAACTGCGCATTGGCGCGCTTTTATAAGCACTAGCGCGGTGCAGAATAGAGCGGTTGAGTCAGTTGAGTACTGACAGCCGTAGAGCTAAGACGTCGTAGACTCAGTGTCGATCCGTAATATTAATAAGCAGGAATGTAACTTGTGTCTATTTGAATAAACCCAGTGTATCGAATAACTTATGTGATTTCATTTGCACGATTGTACCCACCGACCTGCCCACACACGATGTCTTAACTTAAGGGAATACATCCTGACTTCCCGATGGTTTACATCTATCGGCCAGCCTTGATGCGACATCAGAATTGGGATTCGATCGTGCTAATGAGATCACACGTCAAAACAATGCTAGTGAAAATGGCGTTTACATTCTTGCAAAAAAAGCGCGGTGTCAGTTGCGACTACCCTCGGAAACCGAAATAATGAAAATAACCAGTCCAGAGCGGAGCAGCAAGAAGGCTTGCAACAACCAAGGAGCTGGACGATCCATACACACGGGTCTTTATGCCAATCTGGTGAGTCGTTTTCATTTTGTTATGACTATGGCCAAGAGTGTTCATTATTAAAAAATCTGGTTTTGTGTACAGTATAGCGGTCAGTAGATCGTTTGGGTGGCCCGAGTCAAGTTCATAATTTCACTTAAGTTACAATCGATGGTCAAGTTTTGGTGTAGTTGAAGGGTTATTATTCTACTATCACTGGCAATAACCCTTGACTAGCCTTGGCTATCATGACTATCATTGTTTGGAAGTTGAAACGATATGGTGACAGTGACGTACCTACCTTACACTTCAGTCTGGAAATTATGATAATTTCCAATGAAATATTTTGATTAGTTTCGTAGCTAAGTTTGAGAAGAAGAAAAGTATTCTTCTTTTGTGGTCTGATGGCCAAACTATCTAAAAGGTGGTAAACCCTACCAGGCCTAGTTAATTGCAACTTAAAACGCTATGGCATTCATTGGATTCTCTAAAGCCCATATACCTACCTGGACACTTGGGTTCTGTACTGTGTGGTTTGTGTGGTTCATGTCCACAATAACCCATTTTGCTGTGCCGGTTTAGTTTATTACACCGCTGCACCGGTTAATTTCCATCAAAGTTGTGTATGGTTAAGATAACTGTGAACATATACTCTCGTAATGTTTTTCACGTTTCAGACACCATATTGCGTCGCAGTGGAGCCTCTGCTGCAGGCTAGCGGTTCAAATGCGGAATGCGAAGGTCGACTGTCAACATCTGAGAGGTTAAGAGGAACGGCAGGCTAGCAGTTCGCATGTGGTTGCGCAACATTACGACCACAGCTGTGAAGTCATGTGCGCGCATGTTTGGAATGGAATACTAGGTGAGTCGCTTCCATGTTATTTCGATAGTGTTGTCGAATGTTCTCTAGTGAAGAGATGCTAGTTTGAGCTTTAAGAGTGTTCATGTTTGACCACTGAGTTGGTCGTGGTTATATCTGGCTCTATCACTAGGTAATTAAGACACACTTGTAAGCAAGTAGTTAATGAGTTGCCTATTGGCGGTAGTTTCAACATTTGGTTCAGTACGAACTTTAGGATTTAATATCCCATAAGAAGATGAGCTCGTGGCTAAATAATAACAGCCGCACGGGTCGATCATCAAGGTTAAGCAACGCTTGACGAGGTCGGTCCGTGGATGGGTGACCATTTCAACATACCGAGTTTCCTCCGTGCCTCGGAAAGCACGTTAAGTCGTTGGTCCCGGCTGTCATTTGAAGATCTTCTCTGACAGTCGTTACGGGTAGTCAGAAGCTTGAGATCTGACACCAGTCTTGCCAAGGGGTATCGTGTTACCCAGTTACTGGGTTGTGGAGGTCAGATAGGCAGTCGCTCCATGTAAAACACTGGCACTTAGCTGAATCCGGTGAGACTGGAAGCCGACCACAATATAGTTGGGAAAAGGCTAGGTAGATGATGAAGAAGATGATCTATCCAAAGTGACTTAACAACTAGTCATTTTCAGTGGCAAAGCGAGTTAGTAAAGTCGTTGGGCGAAGGCAATTGTATCGTGTTAGTAACGGTACTGGTCATTTGCGATTTACAACCACCGACTTCAGTTCTGAATTCACTAGCTTACTTTCAAAGTAATATTATGATAGTGGTAGATATCGCGATCGTTTTCGTTACATAAAGACTGAGTTAGAGAACGATAGTAAAGGGTTACTGTTGATGATGAGATTTTAAGAATATTGATCCGAATTAATTCGTAAAGCTCCTTCACACGAGCAATTAAGACGCAAATAATATCGGGCTTAATTGTTCCCCTGATATGAACAGTCGGTATATTTCGAGATCTTTGAGTAGAAAGCGTGAATCTTGTGAGAAGGATCCCGGATCACCAAGTTCCTCGGGAATTGGATGTCATAGTTGATGACATTGGTAGTGAGACCAAATATGATTGACATGTCTACTCATACTCGAAGCTCCGGACCGCACCTCATGAGTAACATGTGGCGATGGGTTTACGAAGAGGTTTGAGTTGAGTATGCATTGCCTTTGAATTATGGTAAAGAGTAACAGAATTGTTTCAATTGCTTTGTTTAGTTGTTGAACTTGTTGATCGTCGAACCTTTTTCCAATTATTAGTGTTTTGTGGGAAACTTTAGTACGAAAACTAAATAGGCCCTGTATTAAGTACACGATAGGTGATTATGACAGGACGGTGATCGTTATACACCGAAAGCTTTAGATAGGTACGCTTGGAACCTACAAGTATGCACAAGGTAGGTTAGGGCAGATGCCAGTGGGTCATGTACCAGTCGATGTTGATGTCAAAAGGATTTGATGATGATGAGCAAGCTTAAGGTGTCGAGTAATTCAGTCTATCGAACGTATTATGTTTGACCGTACCAGTGGCTTCTGGCGGCGGTCGGGGTCTAGAGAGAGACCGAGAGACCGTTATGAGAGCAATATAATTGCTGGTCGGCTAGAGAGCCATGGCGTAGGAGGTTTTACTCGGGGGTTTCTATGAGCTTGGCAGTTTTAGCTGCAGAATAAGTTTTAAACTTTGTTTGGAGCGACTAGTGGTACATGGCCCAGGGTAATGATTTGGTTAAAGAGTAGAGTTCTCAAATTTCCCTATTTTCACGAACCCAATAATCTAGTTTGGTCAGGAGTAGCCGAGCGTTGAGTGGCAACTGTTGGCCTGAGTGGCAGCTATTGGCCTGAGTGGCAACTGTTGGCCTGAGTGGCAACTGTTGGCCTTTATGGCAACGGTAGGCCTGTATGGCACCTGTAAGTCTATCTGACACTATGGCTGGTGAGAAAATTCATGTTTGTGTTAGGAGCCTTACAGAAAGTTTCTATTGAGTCATGAGGTTAAAGGAAAGTAAACTCGCAGTCACGCGTGTGGTGAGGTCACCATGTTAATGTTGATGACGTTCGATTCGTCAAGCCATCATTACGTAAATTGAAATAATTTTGGTTTTCTAATTTTGATTACTATGCGTAGATTGTGTTGGAAAGACACACAAAGCTCAAGTACCAATTGAGATTGTAGATGAATTAGATAATGAATTGACGTAACATATGACAGACTAAATCTCTGTGTGAACAGGTTCTGAGTTCAGAGAGTTGAGTTGACTCGACATCGTGGGGATGTGCGAGAAAGAGCAATTGTGATTGCTAAGAGAGCTATGTTAAGATAGCTAGGAGAGTTATGAGATAGCTAGGAGAGCTATGAGATAGCTAAATATCGTGAATAAGATACCTGTTGGTTTCTTTTTCTTGATTTGATTTGAGATTAATGACTATCAGTGGTACTTGGACTTTGTAATCACGAAGATTGGGTGCTTTTAGGTACCAAATCGATGAGGTTGCTATTTTCTTTAAATTGGAAATAGAATAACTCGTTCCTTGTAATAGTGAACAGAGAGATTTGAATGATCATGTTTGATTGTTTCAAAATGTTTCCTCACTCTAGTGTATGAGTCAGGATTGAACGAGCAGATACTGTTTGAAAATTTTGTATGTTTCAGAAAAACATCCCTTGTATGATGGGCAATTGCCAGGATGGAGTGGACTAAGACGACGTGTGGTGCAACACGAGGTGACCATGAGATGGCATGGAGCAAGGACAAGAAGATGATGCCTGCGGGTGATAGATTTGGGGATCTGTCACCTGAGAGAGGCCCGAGAAGGCGACGTGTGTGTTCCACGTTCGCCTCTCAAGAGGAATTACGGCCTAGAGAACACCATGTGGTTTTAGTCAGTAGGAGTCTGACAGACCCCTCAGCTTTCCCCAAGGGCTGAGGACATCCATTGAGGATTTCCACATGATTCGATACACTGTTAGAACCTGACAATGAGAAACAGACGAGGACGCCTGTCTCGCAGGATGGCCGTGTCGGGTTTAGTCAATAGTATGGACGTAAAGTCAAAATCACAGGCACACCCCTAGCGGCAATCAAGAGCAACTGCGCATTGGCGCGCTTTTATAAGCACTAGCGCGGTGCAGAATAGAGCGGTTGAGTCAGTTGAGTACTGACAGCCGTAGAGCTAAGACGTCGTAGAATCAGTGTCGATCCGTAATATTAGTAAGCAGGAATGTAACTTGTGTCTATTTGAATAAACCCAGTGTATCGAATAACTTATGTGATTTCATTTGCACGATTGTACCCACCGACCTGCCCACACACGATGTCTTAACTTAAGGGAATACATCCTGACTTCCCGATGGTTTACATCTATCGGCCAGCCTTGATGCGACATATTGAAATTGAAATATAACGGCCGGAGCCAATTACACTATTGCAACACTTTACAAACACAATATGTATAAATAACAATAATAATTAATGCAAAATTAATAATAAATAATAATTATTTATTTTTTTAGAATGATATTTAAAAATGTAAAAATATGTAAATATAATAAATAAATGGAATAATGAATGCAAAATAAAATACAATTAACAAACAATCAAAACTAAATAGCTTAAGTAAAACAAGAAATAAAATAAAAATTAAAACCAAAAAAAAATTAAATTGCAAATAATTTCACAAAAAATTACGAAATTAATTTAAGAAATGTCAAAAAATTTTAAAAATTCAAAAGTCAAAAATTCAAATTAAATTTTTTATCACATTGTCTGGTCATTATGAATATTGCTACGTAACGGTTCGGCAATTCGATTATTATGGTCAATGAATTAGTCCGAGAGCGAGCGAAGCGAGCTTGGGCGCTCAGTGCCCGTCATCTCCTTTATGTTAGGTTACTTTAGACCCAACCTCTGGTCAACCAAAACCAGAAGAAAATTTGATTATGAAATGCCACGGATATGGTACAAGAAATAACAGAGGCGAAAGACTAATAGAATTCGCATACGAAAACAAATGTTCTATTTTAAATACTTTTTACAAAAAGAAAAGTAAACAACGATGGACCTGGAGATCTCCTGGCGGCACCACTAAAAATGAACTGGACTACATTATGACAACTTTCCCAAACAACGTACAGAATATGGAAGTCATCAATCTAAATTTTCCAACGGACCATAGACTTGTTAGAGCAACTTTTCTCATACAAAAATCAAAGGTATCTAGAATCAAGTATGCTAACAACTCAAGAAGTTTCCTAAAAAACGAAGAAGAGGTTTCAAGATACAAACAATCAATCAACGAACACAAACAAGAACTTATGAATTGCCTTGAAACCGACTCAGTACAGGACTGCTACGACCAATTAATAAACGTACTAGACACTAGTTTGAAGAAGGCTCTCATACCAAATCGAGATAAAACAAGAAGTAATGCAATATCAACCCATACTATAAAGCTAATACAACGAAGAAGTGAGCTTCAGAAAATAAAACCAAAAACGCGAGCTATGAAAAACGAGTTGAAGGCTCTCTACAAACTAGGAAGCAAATGTGTTCAAAGAGACTACGCCAACCATCGGAAGCTTACTATTGAAAGACATCTTGATTCTACAGGCAGCCTTAAGAAAGCTTATAAAGAACTGCAATCTCATAGAACTTGGATAGAAGGACTACAAGGACCACAAAAAATAACACACGATCGAAAGGATATCCTTCACATAGCTACTAACTTTTACAAACACCTGTATAGTGCCCCGATACTACAAGATATGGACCAAAATGAGCCAGAAAATACTAGCGTCGACGAAGACATACCACCAGTGGATGAACTTGAAATTTTCATAGGAATAAAAAACCTCAAAGCAGAGAAGAGTCCAGGACCAGACAAGATTACAAATGAGGCCATAAAACTAGCTTGTGCTCATCTTGTAACTCCACTGACATACTTATTCAATTTGATTCTAAGCTCATCCACTACACCTTCACAATGGTCGGAGTCTGATATTATACTGTTATTTAAAAAAGGTGACCCAAAAAACATAGGCAATTATAGACCAATTAGCCTCCTTCCATCACTGTATAAATTATTTTCATCAACCATAGAGAAGCGAATCAGTGATACACTGGAGGAAAGCCAACCAATCGAACAAGCGGGATTTCGAAGAGGATATTCAACGGTGGATCACATCCATTCTCTGGAGATGCTTATTGAAAAATATCAAGAATATCAACGTCCTCTTTACATAGTGTTTATTGATTACCAGAAGGCTTTCGATTCACTCTTACATACCTCTATATGGAAAACTCTACAAACACAAAACGTGAAAAACAAATACGTACAGGTCTTGAAATACCTTTACGAGAACACTACAAGTAGAGTGAAACTCGAGACCAGAGGACCGCCAATTCCCATCAAAAGAGGAGTACGGCAAGGTGACCCTCTATCACCTAGAATTTTTATAGCGGTCCTAGAATCTATAATTGGCAAATTAAATTGGGAAAAAGTGGGCATACGTGTGAAAGGAAAATATATAAGTCACTTGAGGTTCGCCGATGACATTATCCTACTATCAGAAAATAGCTCAGAGCTGGAGTTAATGCTAAACACGCTACAAGAAGCAAGCAGAGAGGCCGGACTGGAAATAAATCTGTGTAAAACCAAGGTTATGACTAATTCCTTACAAAACTCAATACTTCTTGATGACACACCAATGGAGTACGTTGATAGCTATATCTACTTGGGAAAACAAATATCTTTTGATAAAAATAACAACGACGCAGAAGTAGATAGACGAATTATAACGACGTGGAAAAAATTTTGGAGCGTAAAGGAAATATTAAAAAGCCAAATGCCGATGAAAATCAAGAGTAAAGTCATGAACTCGTGTTTGCTACCTTCACTTACATACGCGTGTCAAACATGGAAGTTCACACATCGAGTAAAGCAAAAAATTACGTCCTGCCAGCGAAGCATGGAGAGAAGTATCACAAAAATCAGAAAAATTCAAAAAATTCGGCACTCCCTTATCAGACAAAAAACTAAAGTAACAGATGCTGTCACCTATGCTCTAACGCTTAAATGGAGATGGGCAGGACACGTAGCGAGAATGAGTGATGACCGTTGGACTATTCGGATGACGTCATGGCCTGGCCCTACAGGCAATAGAAAACGAGGAAGACCAATCACTAGATGGGCTGACGACATCACACGAGTAGCAGGAAATAATTGGATGTCAGAAGCCAGCGACCGCGATCACTGGGCATCCCTGGAGGAGGCCTTCACTCTCACCATGTGAGAGGTTCATGCATGCCATGTTATTTTATTTTTAAATACGAAATTCATTTTATTGATTTTGTTTTGATTAATTTTATTTATTTTATCTGAATTGATCTTGGTATTTTATTTTGAATGATTTTGTTTTAATTTATTTTATTTAAATTGATTTTGACATGTTATTTTGGATGATCTTGTTTTAATTGATTCTATTTGATTTTATTTTAACTTATTTGAATTTGGTTTGATTTTGTTTTGATTTATTTTACTACTTTATTTTGATTGACTTTGTTATTTAAAATCAATTCAAATAAAATAAATTAAAACAATAATTTATTTTATTTGAATTGATTTTAACATTTTAACATTTTATTTTGGATGATTTTGTTCTAATTGATTCTATTTTATTTAAACTTTTTAATTTGGTTTGATTTGTTTTGATTGATTTTGTTATTATGTTTTAATTGATTTTAATGATCACATACTTATACAAGTTATATTAGTATTCTTTAATCTTAATTTAGTACTGGATTAGCGGAATGAATCAGTGAATTGTGTTGAATTATGAATTGAATTAAATTTTAAGTTTGTGAATTGAATTATAAGTCTAGAAATCTAATTGTCATTGTATTTAAAACTACACTTGTCAGATGTAAACTTTATTCAATGCATGAAATAAAAGGCTTTTTTATTTTTATTTTTATTTTATTTTATTTATTTATTTTACTTTAGACCCTGCAGACTGAAATAGGAGCCGGCTCCGTCGACTTTGTTGCCTAAATTGTAATCTTACTTAATTATTCTATGTTAAAACCAATGTCAACATTAAAATAATACTTATATACATATTTTTACTGCCCGGCCCAATAAGTAATGGACATTATTCAGAAAGGCCGGTCAATTTAATTATTTCAATAGTTTTCATCATATTGCTTACTCTTATTGGGTATTTTTCAAATTGCCCGGGCATTATGAACAATGCTGTATAAATCACTTGGTCCATGACATATCCACTCCTTAACATCAATGTTTGAATACATAAAATCACGCCTGTTCTCCCCGAAAGGATAAGCAGAGGTACAACTCTTGTACACCCACATTTCGACAATTATAATAAAACTAGCTGTCCCACGCGGCTTCACTCCCGTCAACTGGCTACCTACCTACCCTACCCTACATACCAACGCAAGCCTTCAAAAAGGAATATTTTTGCCTGTTTTTGCTATACTTTTCATTAAAGCTGCGCTCCTATTGGTCGTAGCGTGATGTTATATAGCCTATAATCTTCCTCGATAAATGAGCTATCCAACACAAAAAGACCGGGCCATAATAACTAATTGAATGACACCTTATTCATCAAAATCGGATGAATAGTTTAGGCGCTACGGAGGAACATACGTAAACACAAACATATTTACATACATAGACTGCTAAAATCACAACCCTTCCTTTTGGCTTAGCCGCAAAAAAAAACACGTTTGTTGTATGGGAGCCCCACTTTAATATTTATTTTATTCTGCTTTTAGTATTTCTTGTTATAGCGGCAACAGAAATACATCACCTGTGAAAATTTCAACTGTCTAGCTATCACGGTTCATGAGATACAGCCTGGTGACAGACGGACAGACAGACAGACGGATCGCGGAGTCTTAGTAATAGGGTCCCGTTTTTACCCTTTGGGTACGGAACCCTAAAAAGCAAATATGTTTGAATACACTCCTTGCCAATAACTTATATTCTTTTCAGCCAGTCACTGAATCCTTCAACTCCTGAATCAATTGCCTTACCCTTAGTATATTTACAGCACATAACACTTTCATATTGTAATCAGTAATGGGTTACAAGGGCTCTACAAATATATAATTAGGCCAAAGTAAATATTGTTTAAGAATTATGTAGCACGTGACTGGTGACAACTCCGTTAACTTTATAGATGTCCATTAACTCTAGTGTGAGTTTTCAGCACAATACACTTTGGTCTATTGTTTTGGTGCATTGACTTGGATACTACATACATATATAACTTCTAACTGTTATTTTGACCAATTTGCATTTATCCTTCACAATTCATTCATCGTTTATTTGATCTTCCCCTATTCTTATATTCCAAGTCAAAACTTTCCTCAAGGCAATTTCCTCATTCCTATCATGACAACCAATATCCACATGATCACTTTTCAGTCAACGGTGCCATTTTCTGGCTTCGAAATGGGGAAGACTTAAAAATCGTGTTCCCCGATAACAAATAAATTATGCGTCTTTAAGTTGTGCCAAATTGCTTCCTCCTTTAATAAGGGGGATTATGTTTAGTCCAAGGAATGGCTTCTTACGATAAAGGATCAAGAATCACTGCAATCAGTCATATTTAGCTAAAGAAGGGTTAACAGGACTAATTATTTTTTACCCTTCTAATCTTTACCCCTTGCTATGTATTTTTATATTTGACAAAAAAATATGAATTTTGCAAACTTTATTATGCAAATTAGTGTTAGGACCAGATGTTTAGGATCAAATTAAATGAATTAGCAGTCGTGATGGGTTTTGTTATTTAATGTTGATAAAACAAAAGAAAACGGCTCTGTGAGCTGTAGACCTTGCGAATCTATATTTTAGATGATTCATTTTGAAAAATTATTAGGAGCTCGTGGCTAAATAATAACAGCCGCACGGGTCGATCATCCAGGTTAAGCAACGCTTGACGAGTTCGGTCCGTGGATGGGTGACCATTCCAATATACCGAGTTTCCTCCGTGCCTCGGAAAGCACGTTAAGCCGTTGGTCCCGGCTGTTATTTGAAGATCTTTGACAGTCGTTACGGGTAGTCAGAAGCTTGAGATCTGACACCAGTCTTGCCAAGGGGACCGTGTTACCCAGTTACTGGGTTGTGGAGGTCAGATGGGCAGTCGCTCCATGTAAAACACTGGTACTTAGCTGAATCCGGTTAGACTGGAAGCCGACCCCAATATAGTTGGGAAAAAGGCTAGGCAGATGATGAAAAATTATTTAAAATGAGTCGACATACATTTTCCATATAATTATCGAACCGGCTCAAAAAAAATCACGAGAATCGTTTAAGAAATGCGTCTTGGAGAGACGAGGAGCTGGACATCCGGACATACGAAATAATATTTGCCAAAGCTGAAACAAAACCGAGACGATGAAACGGAGGCACTACGCTCGCGCATCGCGCTCGCTTGTTCAATAAACATCTCAACATTGTTTAGCAACTGCTTAGAAGACTCTAAATTCCAATTCTCTATACAAAAAGAATTCGCTAAGCAATTGCTAAACAGTGTCGAAATTTTTATAATGTTAATTTTGAATTCTCTATACGCAAACAAACATACAATTGGCTCTGTGAGCTGTAGACCTCACGAGTTTGTCATTTTTGTTTATTTACAACAGTAACAAAAAAATCGTTTTAATTATCGAATCTGCTCACAACATTTCAAGAGAATCGGTTAAGAAATGCGATCTGTAGAGGAGAGCAGCCGGAAATCTGCCCAAGCTGAAATGGAGACGTTGCGCTCGCGGTTCGCGCTCGGTCAGTCAACAATCTCACAACTCCAAATTCAACAATTACAACACAAAGGTTGTCTCATCACTTCGCCAACTTCGGAACCTCTGATGTAACTTTTGATATCAAACACAAATATGAGGATCCTATGTACCCATAACACAAGTTAAATCTTTCTTTGGGTTGGTACCAGAATTCAATATTATTATGTAGATACTACTGGAAGTGAAGGTAGGGTATGGCAAAAAAGAGATGAAAGTAGGTTTAATGCAGTAGAAATGCGTTCCTTGCGAAGTATGTGTGGTGTAACTTTAAATGATAGATTGAGGAATGAGGTAATAAGACAACGTTGAGGTTTAAAAGAAGATGGAGTGACTAAAATTGAAAAGAGTATGTTAAGATGGTTTGGCCATGTGGAGAGGATGAATGAAAAGCGACTAACGACAAGGTAGACGTGAATGGAAACGCCTGGAGGGGACGTCCTAGAAAGACATTAGACCTTATAGGTGATTTTCTTCAGAAAGGCCAGGTGCGCTTTACTCATAACCGGCGTGCGTGTTTGATTAGATGTATGAATGTGAGTGAAGCAAAAGAAGTATGTAATGATCGTAGCCGTTGCACAGAGGGGGTTCCGTAGTGGTCTTTTAAGAGGTAACGGGGCCCTTCCACGTGCTGATGGTGATCACCGGGGTGGTTTTAGTGAGGTAAAAATCCCACACTCCCTGGTCTTTTTCCTCAAAAGTCCAGGCGCCTTTTGAAGGGAACCCCAGCAAACAAAAAAAAAACAAAAAAAAGCTGGCATTCTGTAGTTTCTGTCTACCACCATGGGGAAAAGGCGTAAATTTATGTATGTATGTACTAACATACCTAATTTGTTACTCTGTAATATTTATTTTTATTCTTTGTGCATAATCTTGTTCATAATATAAGTGTTTGACTGTACAAAATGTATAGTCCAATAAACAATAATTATTAAATAGCTTCTGCCAGCGGCTTCGCCCGCGTGAAAGATGAAAATTATCCCGAGGGAACATATTCCTGGGAAAATAAATTCCTATGTGCTATTCATCCAGATCCGTCCAGGAAGCTTGAAGAAGTAACAAACATACAAATACATACACACACTTACCTACAAACTTTCAATTTACAAATATTAATTTAGTAACGAGCTAGACTATCAGCGGCCGCCCTGCTGTTGACCCTGTAATTGACTCAAATACCCAACTTGAATTTAAAGATTTTGACTTCTTTCAGCAATATCCATCAAGTGTGCGGCGTTTTACTAGTCACTTCACTATCTTAAAAAATGTTTATAAACTGTAACCGGACTACAGTTCTTTTTTAGCCCATGTTACCTGGGCCATAATTACGAATAGATTGACACTTTATTCATCAAAATCGGATGAATAGTTTAAACGCTACAGAGGAACATACCTAAATACAAACATACATAGACTGCTAAAATCATAACCTTTCCTTTAAGCTTCGCTATAGTCTGGTAAAAAGTGAACATTTGTCTATTTTTCACAAAACTACAACAATAAAGGTACTACACTATGATTCCTCCCACATAAAACATACATTAGGAACAACGAGAAAAACTGTAGACAGCTCGGAAGCGAGGCAGAACAGTTTAATAGAAAGTTGCCAGCTATAACATTGGCATTAAGTCTTCATTTCAATGGCTCACAATGAGGGCATATTGACAGGCTGCGCAGCGTTTATATTAAAGTTGCTGTGCCGACCACGACCTATGCGATGAGTGTCTTTAGATATATAAGTATGGTTTAGAACGGCTGGATCCTAGACTTTCGATATTAGCGAAAAAAGTTGGCGATCCTTGCTAAATTGAGACGGTACGTCACGCCACGTCTCAACGATCCCCAACTTTTTGCTACTTCACGCTAGAACAGCTGCTCAAGTTGTATCAAGCGCAAGTTCGATCATGTATGGAGTACTGTTCTCATCTCTGAGACGGATCTGCCAAATACCAGCTTGATGCACGAGCCGTCGACCAAAAAACGGGCTAAGAAGCTCTTCGGCACTGGTCGAATCAAAGTTCCAGTCTTGAACATCGTCGCCGAGTTGCCAGCTTGTCGGTTTTTTTATCGGTTGCATTTCGGAGAATGTGCGATGGAATTACATGATCTATTCCGCCTAGCCCAGTGGTCAAACTTTTTTTTTTAATTGTCTATAGGCTTGCGCTTGACCACTATCTCACCTGATGGTAAGCGACGATGTGGTCGACGATGGAGCACGCTTGCCTAGAAGAAACCCATTCACTCTTGACTTAAAGACCCCTAGATTGTAGCTATCGGGAAACACAGATTCCGGCAGGGAATTCCACTCTTTAGCTGTACGCATAATAAAAGTGTCCCCAAAACGTTTTGTGCGTATGGATGGGATGTCCACCATGTACCGATGACGCATCGCCGTACGTCTGGTAGTCCGATGATGGAACAGGCAGTTCCATCGCACACTCCCCGAAATGTAACCGATAAAATACTGACAAACTGGCAACTAGGCGACGATGTTCAAGGCTCTGGAGCTTTGACTTGACCAGTGCCTCATTGCCGATGAGTTTCTTGCCCCGCTATTCGATCGACTCTAGTGCATCAGGCTGGTATTTGGCAGACTTGGCCGCATGCGGCCCACGAACGTTATTTGTGCGGCCTACGTCATAGCAAACAATGTTAATAACAGTATTATCAATACTAATTTTGAACATGAAGAAGTCTACTAAATAGAAGAGCGCGAGACATCGAATTTACAGAATCTGAATTTAGGTATATAGGAATATTAGTATCAACAACTGAAAATCAACTATATTTATGAATACCATATGCATCGAGATAATGAACTATGCACTAATGATGTTTCGATCTTTAGTATTAACATTCGAGCAAATTCTTTCGAGATTTTGTTCGCGCGACTCAAAACAAACCACTAGAAAAAGCTAGTTTTAGATATAATAAGACAGTTTTAGCCCTGAAATTATATTACATGAATGCAGCACGTTCTGAGTTTGTGGATATGTTTTATAACAACGATAATATGTTTCATAAATTGAGAACGTGCAAATTATTCAGAATTTGGTCTTTAAATATTTTAACCATGACTTATGTTTAAACTTAAAGCATATTATTTTTAGTATATTGGGAAAATGCATGAAAATGTGCCTATCTTCTTGCGATGATAAAATATTCGCCAATTCAGTATTGGTAGAAACAGTCTGGGCTTTATATCCGGTTTGATTTCAATAGACTCGCCTCCTACTACAAGATACTATAATATAACTGGTAAGGGAGCAGTAGTGGCCCATTGGTAACGGCTTCGACTTACAAGTTGTAGGTCGTGGGTTCGAACACGGGCAGGCGCTATACTTTGTGTAAATTATTTCATCACCACTACTCTCAAAACGGTGAAAAAAAATCGTGCGGAAACCAAAACTTCGGTGACATCCACCAACACGCAATGGACCCGCGTGGATTACGGCCCATTCCCTCTCACAGAGAGGACGCCTGCACGCACAACGGACCAAATGGGAGTCTTAAATGCGGAAAAGGGAGTCACTACCACTACCCCTTTTTCCGCACTTAAGACTCCCATTTAGACACTGGCTAACATAGCCAGCCTAGCTCCGTCCAAAAGCACAGAAGCTTCCTGGGAGCTTCACAGGCTTCACGGAGTGACCTCACTGTTCCGAGGATTTCTTCGCGTTGGGCCTCGCATTCCAGGATTACGTGGGCAGCTGATTCTTCGGCGTTAAAACGCCGCTGATCGCTGTCCGTGGCGCCTATGTTGAATAGATATTTATTAAGAAGAGTGTGGCCAGTTATTGTCTCTTTAATTATTTTGAGGCTATTTCTCCTCAGGCTAAGGAGTTTTTTTGTCAGACGTAGTATGTACGTCTGGAAAAGCCGTTTTTGACTGTCTGCAGTCTGTTGCCGGTGACCATCTGTTATTATGTAGTTCTGATGATCATTGGCGAATCCACGCACGAAATTGCGAGAAAGGCAAGGGCAGAAGTTGTCACGGGTATAACTCTAACATCTCGGAGCCCCTTGCGGAAGAGGGGTCCATCTATCCAAACATAACTGGTTAAATATGAATGTACCTACTTTACACGTCTGCTTGGCTCTTCGGTTATTACAGGCGTCATGCTCATGAGTATGATGGCAAACTGTCCTTTACTAGATCTCTCATTGTCATCAAGTTAAAGACACAAATAATTTGAACTCCAATTTAGACCCATACAAAATCAAATCTTACCAAATGACGTATCTAAATCACGTCTGAAAACATAACTAGACGCTAAATGTAACATGAACTGTACCCATAGAGCATCGAATCGCCTCTGCAGACACTGCTAGAGACGGCATTGTCAAAACTTTTAATACAAGCCAAGTGTCGGTGAGTGAAAAAGAGGGAAGTTATAAGTTTGACGTGTGTTGCTGTGTATCTGTGTTTCTGTCTGTGGCATCATAGCTCCTAAACGGATGAACCGATTTTGATTAAGTTTTTTTTTTGTCTGAAAGGTGACTTTGTCGAGAGTGTTCTTAGCTATGTTTGAATTAAATCGGTTCAGCCGTTCAAAAGTTATTCGCATTTTACTCTTCGAATCTGGGTTTTTTCGCGAGATATCGTGTCATTATTACGTTTTCAATAGATTGTTGATCGAAGCGTGTCTACTACTAGGTATATTATATGTAGTTAAATAAAGCATGAAATACGATAACGACGCGAGTACGAGGTCTTTTTTTTCTTTTTACAGGATTTTATGTCGGAGTTTTTTTTAATTTTTTTATTTAATTTTTATTTACTTATATTGAAATTGACGGCCCGTGACAATAAGGTAGTTTCCGGAAAAAAAAATATAGTCTGCTAATTAAATTTCTGACGACATCTTTTGTCACGTAAACATAAAATAATGAAGATAGAGTGCATTGATACACTTTTACCTAGAAATGAAAGTCACAAGCCCTCAATCGTGAACTTTGATCAGCTTAATCTTCGTCAATTTTTTACCCGACTGCCGAAGGAGGGTAATGTGTTTATCTGTCTATATACGTATGTATGTATGTTTTTTCTATGTGGCACTGGCTACATTCAAATTGGAAAATAAAAAATGGCGGATTTTGGGCGCCATATTGTGGGGCAACATTTTTTTTTCTGCCACTCCCATCGTGTGGGGTATCAAAATAAAGGGTTTTAAGAGGTGATTTCAAAAATATATAACACTTATATGTTAACCTAATTTAAAAAAAAATAACTAAAAAGTTATAAATAAAAAAGTTAATTAAAAAAAAAAGCCCGAATAAATGAAAAGCGAACTAAAAAGGCGTAAACAAGAAAAAAATGATGATGTGCAGTCGGAGGATACATCTGGCTTTGGTCAGCCAGCTCGCGAACATGTATCCTCCGACTGCACAGCATGTTTTTCTTCTTGTTTACGTCTTTTTATTTCGCTTTTTATTATTGATGCGTTAAAGCAAAAAATACGTGTCTAAAAGTTTTTAATAAGTTGCCGGACCAACTAGTGACTATGTAACCAGTGTACCCAAGAAACATCTCCATTCTATGTCTAAAACAGCAGAAACTTATGAGCTCATTGCATAGGCACGAATATTATTGTTAGACATAACGTCTCTCCTTTCTGGGTCGCGGATAAATTTGAAACAGAGTTACCGCAACCCTGACACAAGCAACTGAAGGAACACGGGTGGGTTTTAGTCAGTAAAAGTCTGACATGCCCTCCCGCTTCAATCAGAGCGGGCGAAGTCATTGGATGACTTCCCACAAAAAAAAGATATAATGTCTCTTACACATTATTCCCTACTCTGTGACTGTACTTCATAGTTCCATACATTTTCCACCCCATTCAAAGCCTGTAAAGCTAAATCGGCCGTACTAACACCCCATACAGTCCCATATACAGATGACCTTATGATGGAGAATATCATAGGGGTGTAATTCCTATGGTAATGTTATAACTGTATGTGTTTTGTTACAGGGACGCGCGATTTGAAAGCATGGTGAGTGATTTTGATTTGGTATTTCAATGTCAGCGGGCGGTCGAAAACTAAGGGCTATAATGATTATTGCCTTGGCCTAGCGTAACTACTGAAAAATAAATACAAGTAAATTACTGAAAATTTTAATATCCCCATTCTATGTGACCTTTTCTTTCGAGGATTGTTTAATTCAGGTTTAAGTAAATAAATAAAGCCTAAAAAATGCCAAACTGCTTTTTAACACGCTTTTATTTATTAGCTTGGTACTCGTATGTATCTATGTATCAATGTAACGGAATCTTAGAACGTGATTTTCAACCCCTTCAAAAAGTGGGATTGATTTGAATCTTTGCACACTTATCAAGGACCGATGACAATGCAATAATTTAGTCAAAGCCAAAGTCAAAGTCAAAAATTCAACTAGGCCAATAAGCGGCACTTTTGAACGTTACACAAAATTAAAATTTACGAGTAATGAATGTTAATTTTACCGGGCGCGTTTAAATAGTTTGTCCCATTAGCCTTACCAAGATCTTCAGGATTAGCGACTTTTTAGTTCAATTTACCATTAAAGCGTGTTTTTTAGTTTTTAAGAACTACAATTTTTATGTCATTGTTTAAATTCTAACCTGGATGCATTCGAATTTAACTAGCGCGAATTTGTGTGCCGCGATATTTTGTATGCCGTATGAAAAGTTTTAACATTTCTTTTTCACTTTTCGACTCGAAATCGGTCTCTAGTTTACAGGTAAAACTTTTCATGTATAGTCAGTAGCTACGAGAAATACCATTTAAAATTAATAATTTTCATGATAACTCACTAAAATAAAAATCAAGGACTCATTTGCATTTATTGACGTTTTGAATAGATTTTTCATTTAATTTATGACAGAAATTCAAATTCTGCTCCGACGGTGACTGCCCGCTATGGGCGCTGGCAGCTCTACATGCGTTGTCCAGTCTACCAGCTGCGCTGTTCAGGACCCTACTGCAGCAGGTCATGGAGGAGCAACCTGTAAGTAATACCTTTAAAAATATAAAATAGAAGAACTCGTGGTTCAAGGTTAAGCAACAGTTTTGAATTGTTTCGATCTATCACCCTGCTTGGTCCCCTTAGGGGGATAGATCGGAAAATAGTTTTTTCTCAAACATGCTTGGAAATTTGAGCATTATTTTGACAACCTTCTTCGAGATAAATCGCAATTGCTGTACTGGCCATATACATGCGAGCAGCGGCCGGCAAAAGTTGTATGAAAATCCATATCTGTCGTGTTTAGCGGCCAAATAAATTTCTAGAACTCATATCTGTCGTGTTATTTAAAAATGGAACGATCTTTTACTCCGAAACATGACAACCAAGGAGGTAACTTATCACAGGTTTTATTTAAATTTCGAACTGGCTTGCAAATAGAAAGCTGTTTATAAAAAAAATAACACTTTAAAACGGGAATAATTATTGTTGTTCGTCATTGATTTCGAAAAGTTATTGTATTTGACAAAATGAGTTCTAGGTACTATTTAGTTTTAATTTCCGCGCATTACACGTTCGTCCATCAATGCCTCTTTTGCTGGCCGCTGCAGTAATGTACTTTATCTGTCCCGCTGTTAGCAATTAGGGGAAAGTTTGAACTTTATTCACTCCTATCCTAAAGTTTTTATTTCTGTTTGTCCCTCATAGAATCAAATATATAAATTCTTAAAAGTAATGCCACACATTATGCCTAAGAAGGGGACAAAGCAGGGTGACTGATCGGAATAATTCAGTTTTTACGGGTAGTCCGAAGACAGGAAATATGACACCAGTCTTCCAAGGGGTATCGTGTTACCCAGTTACTGGGATCTGGAGATCAGATAAGCAGCTGTAAATTACGGTGGTAATCAGCTGTATCCAGTCTAACCGAACCAAAACAGACCCCAGCATAGATGAAACAAAGGCTAGGTGGAGGTAGTATTGTGCAGAAGTTGAGTCCCTGCCGGAGTCTGTCCTCCAGATAGCTAAAACCTGGGGTCTTAAGTCAAAATTAAATTGGTTACTTCTAGGCAAGTGGGCAGTGGTGGCCCAGTGGTAACGGCCCCGATTTACGTGTCGTAGATCGCAGGTTTTAACCCAGGCAGGCGCTTTACAAGCGTTAATTATTTCAAGACCACCGCTCTAAAACGGTGAAGGAATAATAATAAATAATGCGCGTGGTGGATTTAGGGCCATTCCCTCTATCACAGAGAGGAGGCATTTGTCCTAGCAGTGGGAACATTAAAAAAGTTCATTAAAAAAATCTAAAAACCCGACTGCTTCAAAAGCGAACTAAAAAGACGTAAACAACAATTTTTTTACAAGCTTTTAATTAACTTGCAATGTTTGTATGTATGTTTGTATGTATGTGTGTTCGGGTCAAATCTTGCAACTGAATTTTAAAGCAGTTATCTTCCACCGATTAAGATGAAATTTTGCATACACATTTAGTTTGTATGCATGGTTAGATAAGTGACGTCATTCTAAATCCAATAAGGCGGACGGCCCAAGATGGTGGTGGATAGTGGATGGTGGATGGTGGCTATTTTTTGTGCACTGCCACAAAAAATAACTGGTCCAAACATCAAATGAAAGGGTTTGCTGAGAAGAATAAGAAAAAAAGCTTGTTTTAAAAATTAATATTTTAAGCTATTGCATAGCTTCAAATTAATTAGCTTAAAAAAAAACCGAATCCAGAAATTCCGTAACGAAAAAACCTCACGCTCCCCACTCCGACGGGCAAGGAGGTGTGGCTTGAAGGCCCTGCATCGTCTAACGTCGTTTCAGTTCGGCAGTCTTCGACACGGCGTTGTGTGCGATTAGACGTATTGTACGACTCTACGAAACTCGCACGAATCGAGACGAGCTGCTCCGAAATCGGACGAATACATAAGCAGCTGTTTATGAGAAAGTATATATTTTTTTTTTTTTTTTTTTTTTTTTTTTTTATCTTATATAGGCTCGCGCTTGACCACCATCTCACCTGATGGTAAGCGATGATGTGGCCGATGATGGAGCACGCTTGCCTAGAAGTAACCTATTCACTCTTGACTTAAAGACTCCGAGGTTGTAGCTATCGGGAAACACAGACTCCGGCAGGGAATTCCACTCCTTAGCTGTACGCATAATAAAAGTATTTTCAAAACGTTTAGTGCGTATGGGTGGGATGTCCACCATGTATCGATGGCGCATCGCCGTACGTCTGGTAGTCCGATGATGATAGTATATAGGTGTATAGGTATTTATGTACAACAGTGAATAGCTGTACTTGTAAAATTTGTGTATAAAGTGTTTTGAATATGAATGAACAAAGTGCATTTATTGTTATTTTATTTATTTAATAATAGAAAAATTTGTTTTCTTATCGGTCACCACGCTCAAAAAGTGTAACTTGAATTAATATCAAAGAAAAAGCAATACTGCATGAATAAAATAAATAAATAAAATAAAAAATATAATTGCATAAGTTGATACAAAATGCAATGCAATAGCTTTACCGCGGCAGTCCCCGAGTGCCACACGTCTTTTTTTTAATGAATAAATTATTTTTTATTAATGTTTTTTATTTATAACTTTTTAGTTAACATATTTTTTCGAATTAGGTACATTGAAACATATATTTTTGAAATCACCTCTTAAAACCCTTTAATTTGATACGTGCTCGATAGGATAGGAAGAAAAAAAAATTGGGCCCCCACAAATATGGCACCCAAAATCCGCCATTTTTCTTTTTTCAAATTTTAATGTAGCCAGTGACACTCGCAAGGTTAAGACGAATCGATTGCCGAATACTAATCATCAAAATCGGCCAACGCGTTTGGTCTCTGGAACGCCACATGGGAACAAACACATACATAGATAGACTGATAAACACATTACCCTCCTTCGGCAGTCGGGTATAAAGCTGATGATGTTGATGAGGCAAGTGAGATCCATAGTTCACCACATCATCTATCGCTTACCTTAAGGTGAGATTGTGGTCAAACGCGAACATATCAATAAAGCAGTTGTTTGAACTAGGAATTTCTAAGGTCTATCTTATCTCCGGTTGGAAAAGTCTTATCCCCTTTTTGTGGGTAAATCCTCATGGATAAGTTCCGTCTGCGGAATGGAGAATTATGTCAGACTCTAACCGACCAAAACCTCACAATTCCTAGTGACACGGTCCCAGTGCTAAGAAAATTTGGTTCAAATAAATATTACTAGATGGCGCGATATATGCATCGATTTTTTATTGAATTTAATTATTTATAATTTTGCTATTGATCATGAAAATTGTGTGTTTTTGTTTAATCAACTCTCCTAAGCACAAAATTACGGAATATTGAACTCTTAATTCACATTTAAAAGCTTGTTTGAATAGATAATTTAAAATTGAGTCCAATAGATGGCGCGGTTTTAAATTTCTGAGGCATGCCACTCGATTTTTTACTGTAACACATTTTGGTACAATGAAACTGTAAAAACGTGCCTAAAAAATACTATAAAACAAATCGTCACTGTATTTAAAGAAAAAAATAGTCACGAATCGAGTAAACCCTTTTACTTGCGAGTCGTTGCTAACACCATCTATAGCCGTGGAATGGAACCGAACGCGATCGATGTACTTTTAGTAAATAGTCCGTATAGTCCGTCGAAAAACGCTATTTACGTCGGCACAGTATCTTTGTATCATTATATTATCTGTGCTAGGGTTCCGACCGCTCGCTACCATGAGTCGGGGGCCCCGGGACATAATTAAATTCACGCGCACCCCCGACTTGAAGGCTTGTCGCAGCAACATACTTCATAGTTCTCACTGCGATTAATTAGGGTACTATGTTAAGAAAATACCTCGTTGGGTCAAAAAAGGCTTCTATTATTTTAGGCTGTGTAAGGCAGGCCAAGGATTCTTTAGTTTTCAGGGTTTCGTAGTCAACAAGAAACCCTTAATGTTTCGCCATGTCCGTCTGTCCGTCCGCAACTTAGCTCAGAGACTTTTAGTACTAGAAAGCTATAATTTGGAATGGATATACATATCACGCCGACAAATCTAGAATAGATTTAGATAGGTTTTGACATGTCACCACATCTTTGAATCTCAAAAGTGCGAAGCTAGGACGGGTCGCTAGATAAATGATTTTATTTTAGTAAGTTGGTTTGTACAAACACTTTTACATGTCGATCATATTTTTAAAACTAGATGAGGTCGTCGTTTCCTATCTGACTACTCTGAGAAGAAAGGCCGAAACAAACTCAGAGGTCACAATCTCTTTTAAAGTCCAGACAAAACAAAAATCTTGGTTAGATCATGTGAAGACCATGTAGATTGATGTCTGAAATGGTCTTTTGAGGAAAGAACCAGCCAGATTGAGTGGACCTGTCCAGTCAGTGCACGCATTTGTCAATAACCGAGCAGCTCAACACAGAATTTAAGGAGCTCAACGATTCGACGAACAATACCAAAGAAAGGACATTCGGGTAGGCCGCAAAACTACTCAAACTGCCAGACCACGATTAAAAACTAAGATAAATTAAAAATAAAAACAAAAAAAAATAGTCCACATAGTCTTCACATAGAACCATAGGTTACGTTCACATAGAACTGCAGTAATTACAGGACCGTTTTTAACGGATTGTCGCTACAGAAGGTGATGTTTACACCGCATTTACAGTACCGTTTAAACCGATCAGTCGCTACTGAAGGCGATGTTTACACCGCATTTACAGTACCATTTTAACGGATCCGTCGCTACTGAAGGTTATATTTACACCGCATTTACAGTACCGTTTTAACGGATCCATCGCTAGTGGAGGTGATGTTCAGACTACATTTAGTCAGTGTATCACCAACTTTCAAACAAAACCGATTAGTATTGTGTGTCAACTCGCTCATACAACTACCTACGCCATTGCCGAATAAAATCGTATACGATAAAGCGGACCTGTAAAACGGACTGCTGTATATTTTGTCGGATCGGTATTTTTACTGGATCTGGAATACTGTCATCATCTGCCTAGCCTTTTTCCCAACTATCTTGGGGTCGGCTTCCAGTCTTATCGGATTCAGCTAAGTACCGGTGTTTAACATGGAGCGACTGCCTATCTGACCTCCACAACCCAGTAACTGGGTAGCACGGTACCCCTTGGCAAGACTGGTGTCAGATCTCAAGCTTCTGACTACCCGTAACGACTGTCAAAGATCTTCAAATGACAACCGGGACCAACGGCTTAGCGTGCTTTCCGAGGCACGGAGGAAACTCGGTATGTTGAAATGGTCACCCATCCACGGACCGACCTCGTCAAGCGTTGCTTAACCTTGATGATCGACCCGTGCGGCTGTTATTATTTAGCCACGAGCTATCTGGAATACTGTGATGTTTGTGAATTCGCTCATACAACTACATACGTCAGCGCCGAATAAAAACGTATACGATAAAGTGGACCCGTAAAACGGACCTCTGTGTGAACGAGCACTTACAAATAAACTCCTTTGATAGACGGCAACGAAATATAATAATCCAACATTTTCTAGCTTTAAACAGATCAAGTCAGGTGTAGATAGGTACTTACAACTGCACACGACTCACGAGCACGTATCTTGAACACGTCTTGTAAACTCAATTTTATCATTTCATCATAACGCTACGTTTTCTTATAGGTACCGAGATCTTACGAGTAGGTTCTCTAGGTATTGCCAATGGCTCTCAGTTTGGATTTAATAGGCAACATTTTAAGATTGACTCTGAGTTCAGTTCAACCAATCTAATTTCAAAACTGATTGAGTAACAAACATTCTAGGTTGCCTGGAAGAGATCGCAGATCGCGATAAGGCTGCCTGTTGTATGTTTGTTTTTGTTATAAGATGTCTTTTTGAATTATTTTTATCTTGGTGTACAATAAAGTATATATAAATAAAAAAATAAATATAAAAAAATACTAGACGGAACAAGGAAGGTAGGCTTTTGTTACAGACAAAACCAATAAAAACTTAAAAATGCTTTCAGTACAATCTCCCTTTAAAGAAAGAAAGAAAGATTTTTTTTGTTATCCGCACAGGAGACACGAGTTAAGCAAAAACACAAAAAAAAACCCCGTGCGAGACCAAAAAGGCTCCTATCTCAGCATGTGCAGTGAAATGCTTAAAACCTATATTTTTCGTGAAAGATCCTTATATTTTGTAAATTGTACGTAGGTGGAAGAAAAAACTGGCCAAGTGCGAGTCGAACTCGCGCAAGAAGGGTTCCGTACCAACATCGCAAAAAACGGCAAAAAAATTACGTATGTTGTATGGGAGCCCTACTTAAATATTTATTTTATTCTGTTTTTAGTATTTGTTGTTATAGCGGCAACATAAATACATCATCTGTGAAATTTTCAATTGCCTAGCTATCACGGTTCATGAGATATAGCCTGGTGACTGACAGACAGACGGATCGCGGAGTCTTAGTAATAGGGTCCCGTTTTTACCCTTCGGGTACGGAACCCTAAAAACTGAAGTTGATAACCACCTATGATTTTAAGAACATACCTCCCAATGGGTCGAAGTGTCCGAGTTATTTCTCGGCCCCTCCACAATATAAGATCATTTCTAGATCTTCAAGATTACTTTGAGCACTTTTCAGTTTTTATGAAATAAAGCGCTGTTACGCTTGGTTACATTTTTTTGTGAGAACACGTTTTAATAGAAACTTGAAACAGTATTCCAGCTAAAGCGACCCTTGAAAATGTTACATAAAATTACATTAATTATATCTTGAAAAAGGAGATAAGCATTTTGGTGTTTTTAGGTCTATGAAATATGCAGTTGATAATCTAGCTGTCAATTTGCCTATCAATAAAATATAATTTATTAAAAGATAAATAATTCCGCTGGATGCGAGACGCACGGTACCGATCAATTTGGTGACACTTGGGGGAGGCCTATGTCCAGCAGTGGACGTCTTTCGGCTGATATGATGATGATAATGAAATTACCTAGCTGCTACCGACACCTTAACTTCTTGGACAGTTCAGGAGAGTAAATAGAGCTCCTAATGAATGCACCGTGAGGTTGAAAACATAAGTATTTAAGCAACTTTCAGGAAATAACTTAGACATAGATTTACGAGTTTTTAAAACTTAGACAAGTAATGTTACCTAGTGAATGTGCTGTTCTGTAGTTCGTAAATTTCTGTAAGTTATAAACTTGCATCGTCTCGGTCTGGCTAGCTTTATTGAAGTAAGGGAAACCATGCTGATGGTGCAATGCAATTTAAATTGCGTCGCACGTCGTTAGGTGATATCATACACGTATTTTTAACCGACTTCATAAGGAGTTGTATGTATATTTGTTCGCGATTTTCTCTCAACTTAGGTCATAGTTCAAGTTTCATCAAAATCGGTTAGGCAGTTTTCAAGTTATGGAGTATACAACCGAACTCTTTAGCGACAAACAGCATAAATCTGTAAATTGAGTTATTATGGGTATAATAACTCAATTAATTGTCAATCCTTTTGGTACCTTATTAAGGAACTAGCTCAATTTGTAGTGATGGTGAACCAAACTAAAAAGAGAAATAAAATCTATGTCTATCTTTCATTCTCATGTGTTTATCGTTTTGCGGAGTTTGCGACACCGACTTCCGAAACGAAAGTTATTTTGCACTTTTTAGTATTTTGTTGTAATAAAATTTCCAGTGCAAATCGTTCAAATTGCATCGCATTGCATCCATGTGATCGTCGATTGCATAATTGCAAGTACGTACTTGCAATTATGCTTAGTAAAAATCGCTTAACGGTGTTAGGTGTCCATCATCATTTCAGCCGAAAGACGTCCACTGCTGGACATAGGCCTCCCCCAAGCGTCACCACACTGGTCGCTCTGTTCGTTTCGCATCCACCGGACGCCCGCAGCCTTGACCAGAGGCCTTAGTGCGAGTTTTTACTCACGCTAAATCGCCTTAACGTTAACGCCAAATTGTATTGAAACTGGATAAGCGCCGTCTGATGACGGCAAGGCAAAACCTCTTTTGTTGTATACATTTTGACATAAGAGATCGTTTACGTTATCACGAGTGAGTATGTTAAAAAACTCGCACTAAACACACAGGTCGTCGCTCCACCTAGAGGGAGGCCTTCCAACGCTGCGTCAGCCGATACGCGGTCGCCACTGTAGAACTTTTCGGCCCTAACGGCCATCCGTTCTGCGAGCAATGTCGAATGTTGTGTTGTGCGAACCGCGTCGAGTCACAAGGAAGGTCAAAAATGATTAAATTTTCTGCTTTAGTAAAGAGCCATCTACTTTTGTATTTTTAACCGACTTCCCAAAAATCTTCTCAATTCGGATGTTTATATTTATTTTTATGTATGTTCGGGCATAACTCCGTCATATATAAACGGATTTGCAAAATTCTTTTTTTGTTTGAAAGAAGTTTATTCCGATAAATGACGGCAAATCTCTCGGGATTGTTACCATCGTATGTCTGTTTATTGTTTACACCATTTCATAACATATCATCACGCCAGTATGCTCTAAAAAAAATGCTCTAAAGTATTTACTATAATTATTATAACAAAGCATATTATTATAGTTATATCTACTTTTATTTTTCAGGTGCACTCCATTTTCGTTGCAAAAAAAGAAAATTGTATTAATTATTTACTTTATGTCGAGTTTATAAAACCCCAAATTAGGGGCGGGTTGTGCTATGTGTTTATTTAATAAATTGCAGAGTAACTTGTCCTAATTATTTCACTCACACTAAAGATAAAACAAAAGGGACTCTTAATAAAAGGACCCTCAATAATGTGCGTGTATTTAGTTTCGAACAAATGTCATTAATTAAAGTTAAATAAAAATATATTCGGTGAATTCAGACTCTTGATGGCCCTTCTTCTTATTCGTTGTCTTCATTGCTAAAGGGCGTGCCCGTCTTGGAACGCTTTGGCGGAGTCACTGACGATCTGCTTCCACGCCACTCTGTCTTCGGCTCTTTTCAGGGCAGTGGTCACTGTGAGCCCTGTGGTCGCCCTTATCTTGTCTGACCAGCGAGTAGGTGAACGCCCGCGCGGTCTCTTACCATGCATCTTACCTTTCCCACCACAACTAGTTTTTCAAGGTTGTCTGGCTGTATCCAAGCGATATTACTAAAATAACTCAGGAATCGCAGGAAGCATATCGTGGAGTGTCTGGATTTGATGTTCAGCTGGTCGAGAATGGAATTATTAGTGCACTTTGCTGTCCATGGTATGTGCAACATTCTTCTCCAACACAAAATCTCAAAAGCCTCCATCCTTTTTCGATCCACAGTGCGAATTGCCTAAGATTCGGCACCGTATAAAAATATTGAGAATACCAGAGTTTTCACGAGTCTCTTCTTGGTGCTGATAGAGATATTTCTGTCTAAGTCTTTATGAGGCCCCTGGCGGCCCCCCTATAATTAGCTAATATGCCGCAAAGATTAAACACATTTTCAGATAGCCTCCAAGAGTTCTAAGTACCTAGAGATATACCTACTATGTTATTTATTTTAGAAGATCAATACTACCTTACAATAATAATAGTAGTAGCAATAATAGTATCACATCATCAGCCTATTAATGTTCTCACTGCTGGGACACAGGCCTCCTCTCTGTGAGAGGGAATGGGCCGTAATCCACCACGCGGGCCCAGTGCGGGTTGGTGGATGTCACATGTCTTCGAATTTTTGGTTCTAGGACATGCCGGTTTCCTCACGATGTTTTCCTTCACCGTTTTGAGTGCAGTGGTGATTAAATAATTTACACAAAGTAAAGCGCCTGCCTGGGCTCGAACCCACGACCAACAACTTGTAAGTCGCGGCCGATACCACTGGGCCACCACCGTGCCAATAATTACATCATGTTCACTTTATACAAGGCCAAAAAAAAGTTAATAACAAAAATTCAAATACCTAGCTGACTGATTAAGAAGTGAACTAAATTAACATTAGAAGCGGGATATTTACCATGTTTACTGTTTGTTTCGATTTTCCGACATTTCCGACTTTTTTTATTTTCTTTTTGGTTTTTTTAACACGATAGGTAAATATCCCGCTTCTAATGTTAATGTTAGTGTTAGCGACCATGATAGTTTAAAAACTTAAGATTAATAAAATCCTTGTATCCTTCGACTGCACAGCATGATTTTAATCTTGTTTACGTATTTTTAGTTCACTTCTTAAGCATGGCAGTCGGGTTTTTGAATTAACTTTTTTTTATTTACTGATTTTACTGATAAACACATTACCATCCTTCGGCAGTCGGATAAAGAGAAAACCATACTGTGCAATCGGAGGATACATCTGGTTTTGGTCAGTTATCTTGCGAATATATATCCTTCGACTGCACAACATTATATTCTTCTTCTTTACGTCTTTCAGTTCGCTTCTTACGCAGCCAGCTTTTGAATTAACATTTTTACTTATGCAAATGCCCATGTTCTTAACTCATCCAGGTGCTACCCGCGATCCGGGATGGGAACAATCTTTTCTGCCTATTTCGCCGCCGGATGACTAAAACTTATTTTTCGAGTCCTTGGACACCACTCAGTCACCGCCTTACTCCAACTAGCATCACCGTATCCTGCCCTTCTGTATTCGATTTCCTTAATTACTAGCTCTACAAATTAAAGTTTTTTTTTAAGTCAATGAGTCCTATAAAGAGGCTTTTGTGCTAATAATTTTATCATTATTTGTATGTTGTACTGTACCGGACGGTATTTGTTTTAAACAAAACGGAGAGCAGAAGTGATATTTGTTTCAAACAAAGCGATGGGTTGAAAATATTTACATTTGCACTGATATTTACATTACACATTAGAGGCTTTTGGTACCAAATTCTAGCTTTTTAAGAACATTTCTGTAGATAAATGAAAATAATTTAAAATACTGTCAAAAAACTGTTTCAGTAATATTATCTGTTTCAAGGAAATTCATTACTTTTATATTTTTTTTTAATATCTAACTGATTATTCCATAACTTCGTGTATGATGAAGGAGAATGGGTTCATAAAGAGCAAAGTATTACAAATCCTGAAATCGGTTTCTCCATCTCCGGTTTTTCCAAATCCAAATGCGTTTGCGGGCCACCTGTATCTAAGCTTCAAATTGTCATCATGAACATTTCAGCGTAAAGACGTCAACTGCTAATCATAGGATTCCCCTAGACATATTAGGCCTCCCCCAATGTATACTCAGCTCTGCTTCAATTTGTACTCAAGCTGAAAAAGCGCCGTCTGATGATACTATTGGAAAACTTCTTTTTAGTGTTCCGTAGTCTACAAGGAAACCTTATAGTTTCACCTTGTTCGTCTGTCCGTCAGCCTAGTTCAGAGCCACTTAGTACTAGAAAGCTATAATTTGGCATGGATATATTAATCACGCAGACAAAGTGGTAAAATTAAACTAAGTTTTTGGTTTGTTCTCTCCTGTACACGTAAAGTGGGCATGTTATTTTTTTAGGGTTCCGTACCCAAAGGGTAAAAACGGTACCCTATTACTGAGACTCCGCGATCCGTCTGTCTGTCTGTCTGTCTGTCTGCCCGTCTGTCACCAGGCTTTATCTAATGAACCGTGATAGCTACACAGCTGGTGTATTTCTGTTGCTGCTATAACAACAAATACTAAAAACGGAATAAAATAAATATTTAAGTGGGGCTCCCATACAACAAACGTGATTGTTTTGCCGTTTTTTGCGATTATGGTACGGAACCCTTCGTGCGCGAGTCCGACTCGCACTTGGCCGGTTTTCTTGTCTATCCCATGGTGCGGGGTATCGTTGGATAGGCCATTCAAAAATATTACGGGTCTGTGAAATCCATTTTTCGATTCAGGGATCCGTTTGCGTAAAATTAAGTCAATTGCCCTTCCCCTCTGCCAGCTAAATGGTTGCTTTTGGCTATGTGAAAAAAAATCTTGGCAGTAGTATATATAACGAAATTAAAAGGAAAACTATCACAGCTAGGTAGGCTTTACAAGTTTATGAATAATAGTCGACCAACTTATAAAATATACTTGGAAATTAAAAATTTTGTATAGGTATTGCTGTATCGACAACAGTTTTCGAACGGTAAAGTTAATTTTGTCCCTTCGTTAGAGCAATGCTCAGTGCTTTCATCGTTTATGAACGTTAGTTGTTTATAGGAAACCCTCTATACGCGGGTCAGACTCGCACTTCGTCCCTATTACTAAGACTCCACTGTCCGTCTGTCTGCCTGTGTCATGAACGGTGATAGCTAGACAGTTGAAATTATCACAGATAATGTATTTCTGTTGCCGCTATAACAACAAATACTAAAAACAAACAAAATAAATATTTAAGTGGGGCTCCTATCCACAAACGTGATTTTTGTTCTGTTTTTTGCGATAATGGTACAGAACCCTTCGTGCTTATACAATATGACAAAGTGAACAATTTCGATAACGCGATTTATCTACGCATAAAAACTCGCACTGAGCTCTCAAATGTACTGCGTATTCGAGGTTGGGGGGGGGGGGACTTGCTCTAACGAAAACCTCCCTCCACTTTCTAATGTCTCCTTCGAAGAATAACATTAGGCACTATTTCCTTTGTCAATTTGTTGTGATATACCGTCAGATGGTTTCGCCCACTATGCCTTTGACGCCGGCCGGGTAATTGAGTAGCTGGGTCTTCTTGTGTTATGTAGCACTTAATGTGTTATTTGACCTTTTCAGCGGTAATATGGGTTATTTGCATTATTTAAGATTAATTTGTGGGTGTTGTAGTTTCATTTGGGTTTTATCTAAGCGGAAAAGAGTAAGCAAAGGCAATAGTGATATTAAAACGACTAGCTGTCCCCCGCAGCTTCGCTCCCGTCTACTGGCCACCTACCTACCCTACATATCTACCTACCTATCCTACGTTTCCTACGTTACCTACCTACCTACCCTACTTACCTACCCTACATATCTACCTACCTATCCTACCCTAAGAAAAGGTGACAGACAGGCAGAGTTACTTTCGAATTTATAATATTAGTATGGAAGTTTTACAAGTTTTCCAATGATTCGATTTTGAAGATTGCTTTTAGAAAATGACAGTTTTTCATAAAACTTAAAACTATTGTTTAGTTGCCCCCGAAATCAAGAAAAATAATGCAAAGTGCAGACTCATTGCAGTAAAATGTAGCTCAAAGAATGTAAAATGTAGTTTCTCAGCGGTCTCAACCAATCACAACACTGTATTTGCATAAACTGAGTTTAGTTGAACTCGCGATTAGAGTCATTAGTGAAATCGGCCCTTAAGGTACGAGCATACTATGTCGGTCAATTCATATGAAATACATACAAGCGATTTTTGCGGATTTTTGCGCTGCGCCCCGACCCGTTGCGGCCTGACATTTACTTAAATCAATGTTTTTCTTTTTCAGGATGACGGAATCATGGAAATCCTGAAGGACACGAGTTTATGTAAGTTGATATTTAACATAATTACTAAATCATACACGCTGTCAATACCTTTTTGGTCTAGAGCTCTCAAGTCCTACTGGTGAGTATGCGTTCCTGTGTTCGATGCACAGGTCGGGGAAAGTGGTAGTTTTCTAAAAGGCAGTTAGTACTTGGCTCGTACTAGCAGCTTGGAGTGATGGTATTAGGCTTGCCTCCTGAAAAAAAACGCGTCGTGTGTTGTAGTGTTTTATTTTGGAAGTCGGTTTAGTTTTTTTGTTAAAAGATTTTTTATTTTTATCTTTTTAGTTTTGGTAAAATAATTTATAGCCAGTGGGCTTCTCATAAAAATTCCAACAAGTCTAAACACGACTGGGATACATTTATTGCCTACGTTTCGGCTTCAACACCAGAGCAGTTCGATGGAAGGTACCATTTTCATTAAAACCATTTATTAATAATTGCTTCATCACAGTCATATAATCATTCGGAATATCTAAATATACAAGTTCACACAAGTGCACTTCACCAAATTATACTTTCAAATGCGAATGCCGATGCGATGTTGATGAAAATACAAAAATCGCTATATGTATGCCTATAATATTTAAAGAGTTCCCTCGATTTCCATGAGAACCCCTCATCAGATCCTGACATGATGAATCTAGGACCTACTTGGGAAGTATACACTTTCAAACAAAAGTAAAATTTTCCAAATCGGTCCAGGCGTCTTAGAGTAATCGGGGAAAATACATAAAAATAAATTTTTGTTCTAAAAACTAAAAAAACACGCTTTAATGGTCAATTGAACTAAAAATTCGCTAATCCTGAAGATCTTGGTAAGGCAAAACAAACAACAAACACACAAACAAACTATTTAAACGCGCCCGGTAGAATCAACTATCATTATTTGTAAATTTTTATTTTTGTTTGACGTTCAAAAGTGCCGCTTATTGGCCTAGTTGAATAAACATATTTGACTTTGACTAAATTATTGCATTGTCATCGGTCCTTGATAAGTGTGCAAAGTTTCAAATCAATCCCACGTTTTGAAGGGGGTGAAAATCACGTTCAAAGATTCCGTTACATTGATACATAGATACATACCAAGCTAATAAAAGCGTGTTAAAAATAGCGACGAATTGAAAACCTCCTCCTTTCTTTGAAGTCGTTAAAAAATTTCTTATACCAGGGACGGCAGGGACTTTAAACATAACTGGTGAAATGTAAAATGACTTACCATACACCGGATCGGGATCGGAAATACAGTTGTGGACATTATGTAGTGTTCTACTTCTTCATCAAGCAAACACTTTAAAATATCTTTCGTTCACAATAATTTATGTGTTTCCAGTATCCCGCGAAGAATGCGCCCGAGCAGCCGCAGTTATCCGCTGGGTAGTACAACAGTCTTGCGCCTGCGCTTGCACCGGTGCACAGCTGATGCGAGATCTACTGGTGCTGGGGGTACCTCGTACCCACGCCAACGCGTTAGCTGACGCTGTGGACAACTACAGGCCGGAACATGTGGCACATGTGCAGGCTAACGGGTTTATGAGTGAGTATTGTTAGATCTACTCGTCCGGTCAATGTGGCGACGCTTGGGGGAGGCCTATGTCCAGCAGTGGACGTCTTTCGGCTGATATGATGATGATGACTCGTGCTGTGGGTGCCTCGTACCCACGACAACGCGTTAGCTGACGCTGTGGACAACTACAGGCCGGAAAATGAGGCGCATGTGTAGAATAACGGGTTTATGAGTGAGTATTGATACAGATTGTCTAGCTAATGATGCGAGATCTACTCGTGCTGGGGGTACCACATACCCACGCTGTGGACAACTACAGGCCGGAGCATGTAGCGCATGTGCAAGCTAACTTGTTTATGAGTGAGTATTAGTTAGATCTACTCGTGCTGGGGGTACCTCGCACCCACGCCAACGCGTTAGCTGACGCTGTGGACAACTACAGACCGGAAAATAAGGCGCATGTGTCGGCTAACGAGTTTATGAGTGAGTATTGATACAGATTGTCTAGCTAATGATGCGAGATCTACTCGTGCTGGGGGTACCACATACCCACGCTGTGGACAACTACAGGACGGAGCATGTAGCGCATGTGCAAGCTAACTTTTTTTATGAGTGAGTATTAGTTAGATTTACTCGTGCTGTGGGTGCCTCGTACCCACGCCAACGCCCTGGCTGATGCTCTGGACAGTTACAGGCCGGAGCAAGTGGTGCATGTGCAGGCTAACGGATTTATGAATAAGTATGGCTGGTAGGTTGCGGGGATGCGCTGGATGCGGGCCGCACGGGATGATGATGATGGTTAGACCTGAAAGAGATCGTTGAGTAATCTGGTTTCTGCGAGATAATTCATATGGTTTGCTTCCAAACCTTCCCTGAGTTGTATAATAAAAAATAGGACCCCGAAACGCCCGAAAGGCATCATGAGCCATGAAGGACTGATTTTGAAGAGAGGAGAGCTTGACTTAAAGCATGGCAAAAGGCAGGTAGAATTGCTATTCTACCTGCCTTTTGCAGAAGTAGTTTTGCTGCTGTCTTCGCAGAAGTATGTATGTGTGCGGTATATGACTTACCTTTTCTTCGTGGTGATATCCTCTTACTCTAGCTTAAATCACCTCTAAGTCTGTCCTCGACGCAACGAAGTCTGACTCCATCATACGGTTCATAACGGTGCGGAGTCGCGGCGCGGCACGTTAGCATGACGTGCGAATTTACGTTACTGTGTCGTAAAAATACACGTCACGATGCTGCAACGCAATACGTTGTTGTGCCTTGTAAAATTCTGGTTCATTTTCCAGCATTTCTGACAGAACGAAACAACGTTTCTTTTCGTTTCTTGTAGTTTCTGACAGTTACAGCATTTCTGATATTTTTTTGCACAATATGACATTTAAACATCAACTGAGCGAGCCCATCGCCACGTACCGCTTCCGACGACGACCGACGCGTCGTTCCATGGCGACGTTGCCGTATCTTGCAATGGCACGATACGTCCATGCAACTCGCCGCGACGCCGCACCGTTCTGCGTTGACGACGTCTTGACAGTTGATGGGGACAAGCCCTCATGCGTCCGTTTTTTTAGCGCTTATCACGACTTTAAAGTTATGTGGTGGTCTTTTAACCATTATATAGGAAAAAAGAATCAGCTGAGGAGTCCAATAAATCCTTGATGAAGAGTTCTTCCTACCGTAACCCGCTTTCATGTACCTTTTTTCGCCCTTTATTAATATAACACGCTTCTTCTGTTGCAGTAAACAAGCTGACTGACGTGTCAGTGACACCAGGACCTGAAGGTACAGTGGACACGTACACCCTGACGATGCACAGCGATGACGTGTTCACGGGAGAACAGAAGAAGAGAGAACTGCTCATAGACAAGAGCCAGGCTGCGACTCTTCTAGAAGAACTCAAGAAGGCGTATCAGAAAATGGAAGAGATTGAGGAGTAGGGTCTTTGAGGAATGGTTAAATATATTCGAAGCGAATAAAAGGCTTATAGTACTAATTTTTAAAAGTCTACAATTATTATAATTTTTGACCCCTATTAAGACGGTGTAATTATTACGTTATTGTGGGGATAGGGGTCAATACACCCGACTGCCGAAGGAGGGCAATGTGTTTATGAGTCTATGTATGTATGTTTGTTCCTATGTAGCGTTCTAGAGACCAAACGCGTTGGGCGATTTTGATGTTTCTTACGTCATTCATTTTTCTTAACCTTGCGAGTGTCACTGGCTACATTAAAATAGAAAAATGGCGGCTTTTGGGCGTCATACTGTGCGGGACCTTTTTTTTTTCTTCCTGGCCCATCGTGTGAGAAATTCGCTTCGCTTCTACGTCAATATACTTCTTTGGGCGTCATACTGTGCGGGACCTTTTCTTTTTCTTCCTGGCCCATCGTGTGAGAAATTCGCTTCGCTTCTACGTCAATATACTTCTGCCCAAGGCTTACCTATTTGCTGGCAAAACCAAATTAAACTTAGATGAGTAATTGTATGGCTAATATGTTAGAGTTAACTTAATTCTTAGAAGTATGTTACCGCCTACGCCAAGGATGGCAGACCAATATGGTACGCGTTTGGTACGTAATAAGATAATCGGGTGCGCCAAATTAACAATAGATCTGGCAGTTCAGCTGGCATTCTGCATAAAGTATAGTCTCCGGCATGTAACTTGGCAAGGTTTTGGCTTAGAGGGGTAAGTTCGCGCATAATGCGCGAACTGACGAACAACCATATAGGGCAAACGGAACGTGGACGCGACGCGATTGGTCAGCCGATCCTTGTGTTAACTGACGTAAACGTACCCCGCGTCCCGCTTGGTAACCAAAGAGACCTACAAAACGACTTGTGCGCATCTAACGACTCTTGCGTGCCGATTGTCTATGTAACTTAAACTATCTAATCTTAAACTATCAAATTTGGATGGGATTTATTGTATTTTAAATTATTTGTTGTAAATTATCTGTATATCGAGAATTTAAAAACCTGCAAGATTAATATTACAAACTTACGGTGTCTGCATTAATCCGGTGTCATCTATAAGATATTTTGACTCAACAGCAGAAAACACTTGGGTATTTTGTTATTTTTGTCTTAATTCTGTATTTATTACATCACTTACTTAGTCAAGATTCTATGATAGTACGCAATGGCCACAATATTATTATATTTTTATAAAAATGTAACGATCACCAATAAGGGTTCGCCTTCCCTGACATACGCGATGAAATCCCTTAAGATTTTGTCTGATCAGACCTTGAATATTATCTTATCATCCCATCCTTCAACATTCCCTGTTTATAAGGCAGAGACACTATTGTATAAATTGAAAGTTTGTATTAAGATATTTATAATATTATACTTAAACACGTAATTAAACTATTGTCTTTATTCTTTGTTGTTTCATTTATAAGCAACTAGCTTTTTGCCTGTGACTTCACTCCCGTGATCTAGCCCACATGACCCGTTAATTTTTTCGGGTTACCTACATTTTAGTAATTTAGACTTAGTTAATTAGGAATTGCGATCTTATCAGTAAATAAATAAATAAATTTGTGTGCTTCATCGTCGACCGCGTCGTACCGTATGATCTCGGTCGTAAAGGATTTCACCATCCCATATCTTCCTCAAATCCGGTAGCCTGCTCTATTTTTTTTTTTTATATTTCCTATAGGCTCGCGCTTGACCACTATCTCACCTGATGGTAAGCGATGATGTGGTCGACGGTGAATCACGCTTGCCTAGAAAAAACCTATTCACTCTTAATTTTTTCATTTTGCGAGACCGGCAGCCCCAGGGTGGTATCGGGTTTATCGTCCACAAGTCCCTTGTGAACCACGTGGTGAAGATCCAGTGTGTGTCGACCAGGGTGGCGTACCTTATACTCAGAATATCCTCAAGATATTCGCTGAAGGTCATACAGGTCTACGCCCCAACCTCGGCACACCCTGGCGACGAGGTAGAGACCATGTATGAGCATATCTCTAGAGCCATGCATGGTTTCAAAACTCACTTCACCGTTGTCATGGGGGACTTCAACGCAAAACTGGGCAAACGAGACAAGGATGAGCTGTAAGTGGGGCAATTTAGAGTTGGACGTCGGAACCACCGGGGTCACCTACTGGCCAGTTTTATGGAGCAGGAGGCTTCTATATGATTAACTCCTAGTCTATAAAGCGTGGCGGGACATGGCAAAACCCCGATGGTGCAACTAAAAACGAGATCGACTCCATCATGTCAACCAAGAAGCAAATGTTCAATGATGTAGGTTACTCTGATCAATTCGATGAAAACCGGGAGCGATCAACGACACACATTACACATTGAACATTAGTATCAAGCTATTGAAAGGTCTCGACTGATGAAGTCAAGCCCCGAGACCTTTCAGCTCAAACTCCAGTATTATAAGTTCTAAGCACTTTCTAGCCTGAAACAAAGGGTCAACATAGTTCAGGCTAATAAGCAACAGATTTTAAAGATATTTTTATAATCATGCCTTATGTTATAAATAAAAACCGGCCAAGTGCGAGTCGGACTCGCGCACAAAGGGTTCCGTAGGTACCATTATCGCAAAAAACGTAAAAAAAATCACGTTTGTTGTATGGGAGCCCCGTTAAATATGTATTTTCTTCTATTTTTACTATTTGTTGTTATAGCGGCAACAGAAATGCATCATCTGTGAAAATTTCAACTGTCTAGCTATCACCGCTCATGAGATACAGCCTGGTGACAGACGGACAGACAGACAGACGGATCGCGGCGTCTTAGTAATAGGGTTCCGTTTTTACCCTTTGGGTACGGAACCCTAAAAAAATATGTCAGCGAAAGTCCTAAGTTCCTAACAGTGCAGCAGCGTCGCGTAGGTATTAGGAGCCGTTTGTGTGGTTTCGAAACAAACGAAGCAAGCACAAGAAGCAAACAATACAGTACACTGCTTAGCCTGTATCCGATTAGGTGTGGGGGGCAGGAGGTGACCTAAGTCAGTGCAGAGAAGTGCTCCCGAACCGTACCGAACGCAGACCGCCTGAACGGAACTCTGTTCCCTGCCCGCAGGTGCAGCACCGGCAGCCTAATTGCGCAAGTGAATTCGGCAAGGCAACGGGTTTGACTGCCATCAATCGACCAATCACGTGCAAGATGACAGACGCGATGTGGATTTCCGTCTGAAACTAGCATGTTGCGAACGCGAGTCGAAACCCGCGCTCGCTATGTTTGTCTTGTTGTGTGTGGCTGTAGACTCATTCTTATGGCGAACAATACGAAGCCCAGCGAGGGTGATTAGCATCAAAAATGCCGACTTGGACTTGGATAGCAATGACTTGCCTGTATAAACTGATGCTTCTGGTGGGTATTGAAAGAGAAAGGCGATTTTGAAATTTTAAATAAAATTGTCACAGCAGTGCGTTTTGTCAGAGACAATTTTGAAGCATCAGTGAAAAACTTAGCTTGACAGCTAAGTCGAAGTCGTTCCTCATGTTTTCGGATTTCTTTGAAATTCCTTTTCCCAGAACGGCTTCTTTTTCGAAATTAATCACTGCATATGCGGCGGAGAAGAGATAAAATCTATCATATTTCCTTCCCAGGGTCTCACTGTACCTATCTCCATACCAAATTTCACTTAAATCGGTTCAGAGACTTCAGGGGTTTAATCGTAAAAAAGTAACAGACAGACAGAGTTACTTTCGCTTTTACAATATTAAAGTAATAATAGGGAAGTATGAATTTAGACCTTGTCTGTGAATTCTGAAATGTATTTATCTAAAAATTAAGTAGTACCTACCTAGATACCTACTTTAAAAATTAACTAAACTTTGAAATAAACACGTTAAGCAATAGAATATTAGAAATACTCAAAGTTGTTGGGGCTAGTCATATAGTACCTCATAATATTTCTCTACCATATTATTATTTTCATCCCAAGATAAGGTTTGTCTCTCTACTATTTGCCACTATGGTAGAGGCATGGACTTAATATTAAGTCCATGGGTAGAGGTCGTAGGTTAGAGAGTTGGTAATATAATACAAACGCTCTGTCGTAGGTCAATCGATTAATTAAAAAATGTTTGCTAGCAACACTAGTTTATACCACAGAGTCCGCAGATTTTGAACTTTGATTGAAGCGATTTGTTTGTCAAATTGTCTGACATTTTCCAGGATTTGCGTCTAATGTATTTGTTTTCTTTATTACTGTTATATCATGAAATCGTTACAAATATAGATTGTTGAAAATTTATATTTGAGTGTCGTGCTTAAAATGACGTTACCGTTTAAGTTAATATATTGGCGCCAATAGAATAAGTGATGTCGTTTTGAAATGTAGGTAGAATGTTTCCGACATATTTGTAAGGATTTACGGAAGAATCGGCTTAATTGATTACAATTTAAGGTAAGGGTATTATTAATTCGTATTTATATGTATTACTACATCTAAATCATCTTATTAACACCAAGTTTATTTGGCTTTGCGACTAAAATTGTCGAACCAAAACATAACCTGAAAATAAATTTAAAATAATTATTTCAGATGAACATTCTGTGCACTATATGCAGTGATCTCGTAAATCAGGCTGAGAACATATATGTGACAAAATGTGGTCACATATTCCACCACCAGTGCCTCGCACAATGGATCGAGAGGTATTTACAAAATCTATTGTTTAGAAAAATAATTGAACCTTATTTCTTGTTTATGTCCGCTGGCGAACCACCTAAGATGATTCTCTGACCGAATTTTAATTATTTTCTAGATCTCTGTCTGATTCTCTTATTCTTTTCTATCTATGACTTTATATGGGATCTGATTTAGAATTGCACTTCTTACACAAACAAAGCTTTATTTAAACAAGCTTTCTGAACCTAAAAGATAATAGAGGTGCAACCAGTAGCAGACTGCTTTCAATTAAAGTTGTTCAACTAACATACACCATAACAATTTGGCTCTAGTTTTACTGTACCACTATCAAAAGTTATGAAAAATATTGAAATTAATGAAAAGAATATGATGTGATGCAAATGACCCAGCAAATGGTTGTCTCCCTCCAAAAGAAGACTTGTAAATAAAGCTTTTTAGGGTTCCATACCCAAAGAGTAAAAACGGGACCCTATAACTACATCTGTCACCAGGCTGTATCTCATGAACCGTGATAGCTAGACAGTTTAAATTTTCACAGATGATGTATTTCTGTTGCCGCTATAACAACAAATACTAAAAACAGCATAAAATAATTATTTAAGTGGGGCTCCCATACAACAAACGTGTTTTTTTTGCAATAATGGTATGGAACCCTTTGTGCGCGAGTCTGTCTTGCACTTGGCCGGTTTTTTCTTTTTTTATAATAATCCTTTGTTCATCATCATCGTCAGAACAGGTCAACAAAACATTCTGCTTGTCTTTAAAACACTGGCAGTACTTATTGTACACAAAACATACATATACAAATAAAGTAGGACAGTTTATGTACAAAGGCGAACTTAACCCATAATTGGGTATTTTTTTGCTTTACCCATACTTTATCTAAAAAATGCCAATGTTTTCACAAATCTTTGAGTACAATAACAAAAAAAAAACTAGTGCAACAGACATTTCATCCAGGCCTGTTTGTGAGAGCTCGAAGTGCGTCCATGAGCAACATATCAAGCTCTGACACCAAAGACTGCTGCGATAAACTTGCAGAGAATAGCAACATCATTAAGCCTCCATCCTGGCAACGAGTCCCAATACAATGGAATCCAAAGCACAGGAAAATAACAAATTCACCCGAGGAACGCCAAATAGAAACGTCCAACAGTTTTAGTGGGCTAACCGTTGACCTGACCGAGGAGAACCAGGCTTCTGAGATACAACCCAAAGCCAAGAAGCCTAATAAACCACCACAAAAAAAATTGTATGGAATTGAGGATGTGAACAAGCTCACTGAACTTCTGGGAATAGCTATAGACACTTCAAAATTGACATATAAAATTATTAACAGGAACCAACTCAAGATTGTAGCAACTGATGTTGAAGTGTATAAAAATGTCATATGTATTATACGAGAGCATGGACTGATAGGCCACATGTTCAATCGCAAAGATACCAAATGCTACAGAATTGTGCCCTTAAGTGTCATAAAAGAGGCTCTGGAAGAATCTGGAAATACGGTCTCTAGTGAAATAATAAATGCTAAATATGGACCTGACAAGAAGCCAACATCCACATTTTTTGCAAACTTGTTACCAGGCCCCAACAATAAAGCATCCAAGGATTTAAAAGTTATCTGCCATCAGACTGTGGTTATAGAAGATCCTAGAAAAAGAAAAACTGTAGTACAATGCCAAAGATGTCAACAGTATGAGCATACCAAGAACTACTGCATGAAACCTTATCGCTGCGTAAAATGCGCTGAAGCACATAAAACATCAGAGTGCAAGAAAATCGACCATAACTCACCTACCACATGTGCTCTGTGCTTAGGACCTCATCCAGCTAACTACAGGGGTTGCGAGGTTTATAAAGAAATTCTTGCTAGAAAAACTCTCTAGCGATTGCCATCTAGGCATAAAAGAGAAGAACCTACTTTACCAAAGACAACCGAGCCCACCCAGCACCCAACCGAGAATACTGTCAAATCCAACAGTAGGGAAATTGAGAAGCAAAATAAGCAGAGATATAAAAATTCCTATGCCGAGGTTGTTTATACAGATCAGCCTCAAACCGATTGATTGAAAACATATTCATCAAACAATCCAAAAAACTGGATCTAGTCTTACAACAAATGAGTACACTTTTGCAACTCATAACTATACTAGTCTCCAAACTGTCTAAATGACTGCGTTAAGGATAGCAACCTCGAACATCAATGGCCTGGCACCTAATAAAGATGAAGTGGAAATGTTACTGTATTTACATGGACATTCTCCTCATATCGGAAACCCACTTTGTCTCCAGCAGCAGTCTGGTTGGGATGAAAGGGTATTACGTCAACTCCACGAACCACCCTGATGGCACAGCACACGGAGGAGCAGCCGTTATTATAAGGTCGTCCAAAGAGCATTACGAGCTCCCGAAATTTTCCTCACAACACATCCAGGGCACCTCAGTTGCAATTTCGGACCGAAATGGAAATTTCAACATCACAGCTGTTTACTGCCCTCCGAAGCACAGATTAACAGAGGAGCAGTTTAATGAGTTCTTTGAAAGTCTGGGACCTCGATTTGTGGCTGGGGGCGACTGGAATGCCAAACATCTGCACTGGGACTCTAGATTAATAACAACCCGAGGCAGAATTCTGAAAAGCAGCGTCGACAAAAACTGTTTGACCACTATCTCTACACCAGAACCAACACACTGGCCCACCGACTCAAACAGACTTCCGGACGTTCTGGACTTTTTTATAATGAAGGGATTGTCGCGTCTTTTCTTCAAAGTTGAGTCCAGCCTTGACGGATCGTCTAACCATATTCCTGTGATACTCACAGTCAGTACTAATGTACTCAGCCAGGAAAGACGACCGTCATTATATAACAAGAAAACTGACTGGGACGCCTTTCGTGAAATAATAAATACAGAGCTAAGTGTACATGTGGCCCTAAAAACTGAAGATGAGATAGACGCGGCAGCATCTAAATTCACGACTACAATCCAATCAGCTTGTTGGAAATGTACTCCGGCAATTTCAAATATAACAACAAGAAAAAACAAAATTTCAGCAGACATTAAACAGCAAGTTCTGAAAAAAAGGAGGCTTCGAAGAGTATGGCAAACTAGTAGACACCCAGCTGACAAAACTGCTCTCAATAATGCAATCAAGAAATTGAAAGCATGCATTGCTAAAGCCAACGATAACTGAATGGAGGCTCTCTTGGAGTCTCTTAAAACAAAATTTCAGCAGACATTAAACAGCAAGTTCTGAAAAAAAGGAGGCTTCGAAGAGTATGGCAAACTAGTAGACACCCAGCTGACAAAACTGCTCTCAATAATGCAATCAAGAAATTGAAAGCATGCATTGCTAAAGCCAACGATAACTGAATGGAGGCTCTCTTGGAGTCTCTTACAGCTACAAATGCTACCGATGCTACCAATTACTCACTGTGGCGCGCTTGTAAAACACTGAACAAACCCTCAGATCCTAAGCCGCGAATTCGGCTACATAACAATACATGGGCAAGAACGAAACAGGAAAAAGCGGATGCATTTGGTACACATTTGGCTGAAGTGTTCACTCCAAACGAAGCAGATCCACAAACTGACGATTTGGACATTGATAACATTCTGAGCCAACCCTTTCAATTGGAGTTACCACTGAAACATGTTAGCCCAAAAGAAGTAATTAAAACTCGAAAAATGGATGACAAAAAGGCACCTGGATTCGATCTCATTGACAAAAGGGTCCTCTCGGAACTGCCAAGAAAAGCCACACTATATCTTGCAACTTTGTTTAATGGCATTCTCAGAACCGGTTATTGCCCGGCTTTGTGGAAAGTTTCGCAAGTTATAATGATTCCGAAACCGGGAAAACCGCCTCACGAAATCACTTCCTACCGACCTATCAGCCTACTACCGATAAGTTCAAAAGTGTTTGAGAAAATACTGTTAACCAGAATGCTATATGAAATTGGCCAGAGATCTCTAATCCCTGACCACCAGTTTGGCTTCAGACAGCAACATGGTACTGTGGAACAGATCCATAGAGTTTGCAGAACGGTCCGACAAGCACTCGAACGGAAAGAATACTGCTCTTCTGCATTCCTTGATATCCAGCAGGCCTTTGATAGAGTTTGGCATAGGGTTTGCTATGCAAGATAAAAGCCCTTCTGCCAACTTCCTTCTTTAATATCGTAGAATCATATCTGAGGGATAGAATATTCCAAATAAAGGAGGATGAGTGCATATCAAGATTTCACCCTATCTTAGCTGTAGTGCCTCAGGGATCCGTTCTGGGCCCATTGCTGTACACTTTATATACCTCCGATCTATCACAGGATGACAATGTTACAGTAGCGACATACGCGGATGATACAGCAATTCTTGCATGCAGCAGTTGTCCTACCGAAGCTTCCGTAATCCTGCAGAGCGCTTTAAATAACGTTGACAAGTGGCTGACCAAATGGAGGATAAGAGCTAGTGCCAATAAATCGGTCCATGTAACATTCGCTTTACGCAGGGGAAACTGCCCACCTGTCTCGATGCGTAATAATCTTCTTCCACAAGGTGATTCAGCCAAATACTTAGGAATGCACCTAGACCGCAGACTTACATGGAGGAGACACATGGAAAAGAAAAGGGATGAAATAAACCTAAAATACAGGGGACTTCTCTGGTTACTCGGCCGGTACTCCAAGTTATCTCTAGACAACAAACTCTTAATCTACAAGATTATGCTCAAACCTATATGGGCATATGGGATCGAACTATGGGGTTCAGCATGTGACTCCAGAATAAGCATACCACGGAGGGCTCAAAATTACATTCTGAAGCAAATTGCCAACTCACCATGGTTCTTAAGAATCTCGGAAATACATGATCATTTAAATATCAAGACAGTAAAGGAAGAGATAAGATCGTCCTGTTCCAAATACAAAGCACGACTTGCAATCCATCCGAACCAACTAGCGATGCAGTTAACTATTCCCGAATCAATACGCAGACTGAAAAGGCGGCATATTTTGGAAATTGACAGCTGCACTTAATTCACTATGAAGATTTTCCCAAAGGGGATTTTGCTCTGAAAGCTACAAAATTATTTCATCTCATCTGCTCATAGTCTACCGACTGATTGCAAGATTATAAACAAATAAAAAATAATATACACATTTGTACAGTGAAAATTCTTATAATTATAGTATGTTAAACAGCAACAGCGTTTGTATATGTGTAATTGTTTAGTTAAATAAAATAAATCATTGATTTAACCACATTCAACAGGGGCACCAGTTTTATTCATTCTGGTTTTCTCAAACTTTACCACAAGTGTACAAACTATTGTTGTAGATTTTAACAAAGAGTACAGACTGTCTTTTTACATCATTCTCACATAATATAATGTGTAATTATCCAACAAGAATGATGTAACCAAATACTTGTCATTACGATTTATTGATAAAAAAAAGAGTGTCCGTGGAGTTTCTTGCACATTCTTTTCCATAGTCCTACCGACGCTTGCGAATATGCAACTAGCTTCATATTTTTTTTTGACAATTCAAAAGTATCTTTTTAAAGGTTTAGATGCAATTTTTTTTTTTGATTTTGTACAACACTTGTTGTCCAATTTGCACAGTACATTGACAATGGCAGAATAGTCAACATCGGCTTTGCTTGCAGAACAGAACTTCTTCATTCATTCACCAAGAATACTAAGTGTTCAATAGTTCAATTAGGCATCAGTGATTCATCAAGAAGGTGGACAGCTTCAGTAGAAGACAAGCAGTAGCTTCTAATCAATTGGGCGCACGGTTGGCGCAGAAGTTGAGCGATTGACTGCTGCGCTGCGTGTCGCGGGTTCGATGCCCGCACGGAACAATTATTTGTATGATCTACAAATAGTTGTTCCGGCTCTGGGTGTTTGTGTATGTGAGTTTATATGTTTGTAAATGCACCCACGATACAGGAGAAAGTATTCCTAGTGTGAGGCAATGTTTAAAAAAAAAAAAAAATGTTTTACTATAACTTTATAGGTAGTATATTACTTATTATTACATATTGAGACGCCACCAAAAAGCATGTTATGCTGTTTTTTTTTTTTTTTTATTTGTTATAAGCTCGCGTTTGTTGTTCTCAATGTCATTTGTTGATCTTTGGCAGTTGGTATGGGTAGTCAAAAGCCAGAAATATTTCACCAGTCTTGGTAAGGGGTATTGCGTTACCCAGTTACTAGGTTGCTAACACCTGTCTTGGCACCTACCACTTGTATTATGTTACCTTGTTACTGGGTAGAATAAAATAGAAGAGGGACTCCCTTTGCCGCACTTAGACTCCCATTTAGTACGTTGTGCATGGGGGTTCCGGCTAACATAGCCAGCCTAACTCCGTCCAACGCACAATGGTCCACCTGAAGGACTAAGTGCGGAAACCAAACCCCATAACATAGAACATAGACTCCGTCCAAAAGCACAGAAGTTTTCTGGGAGCTTCACAGGCTTCGCGGAGTAACCTCACTGTTCTGAGGATTCACAGCCTCGCATTGCAAGATGTAGTGTGTTGCTGATTCAGCATTATAGCAGCACCTGCAAAGTGGGCTATCTATGCCTATGTTGAAAAGATGTTGTCCCTATGATTATTATTCTAAGGTTATTTCTACTTAGGCTAAGAAGTTTTATGGTTAATCGCGGTAAAGTGGTACTAGTGGAAGTCAAATAGTCTATCGCTCCATGTATAATACCGATATTAAACCGCTTCTGATTAATTGGAAGCAGGCAGATTGTTACAGCACAGATCACCAAAAGGCTTTGTTAGCCCTTACCATGGATGGCATTGTCAAAACATTCCGTACAAACCGATCTAGTTGATTAGTGCAACTGTTTGCTAATACTATTTATTGAGGGCTCAAAACAGTTTTTTTATACAGTTAATAGAAACATAAAGGCTGACTTCATGCTACTAGGCATTGTTTACAAGTCAACCTACGGGTAATTCTGACTGTGCACAGGTTTCTGTGTCAAGTGTTTAGTGCCAGAATTCAGGTACTATTAATTCTAGCTTAAGCTACCAGCTTCGCCATTGTGGAACGTGTTTTGTTATCCAAATAGAACATTTTACCAGGATGTATACCTATGCCTAGCCTATGTGTTATTCCAGACTAAAATCTATATCTGTGCCAAATTTCATCCAGATCCGTTCTTCTATTCTGGCGTGATTAACAAACATCCATCCAAACTTTCACATTTATAATATTGGTGTCTGATGATGTCTCTTGTTGCTGCTGGCGCTGTGATTTTGTTCTCTGTGAACTTAACTTAGTCACAGATAATATAATACTAGCATACAGATGCCACCAACCCGCACTGGGCCCGCGTGATGGATTACGGCCCATTCCTTCTCACAGAGAGGAGGCCTGTGTTTCAGCAGTGGGAACATTAATAGGCTGATGAAGTGATGTGATGTTGTGATACAGATGCCTCATCCCTTACAATACAAAGAAACCGTGCCGACGTAAATAGCGTTTTTCATCTGATTATACCGACAATTTTTTGTAAATCGATCGCGTTCGGTTCCGTTCCACGGTGATAGATAGATCACCATCTATATATCCGTGGAACGGAACGCACATAAGCACGGTTTCTTTGTATGGGATGAGACATCTGTATGCTAGTATTATATTATCTGTGACTTAGTCAATACTCAAAAGCATGCATCCTATAATCGAATTATTATTATGTTTTTTACCATATGCAGTGGTGTCTCATCCCATACAAAGAAACCGTGCCGACGTTCTATACTGATTATTCCGATTATTTTTGTACATCGATCGCATTCGGTACCGTTCCGTTCCGTTCCACGGATATTGATGGTGATATATCGGAAACGGAACCGAACGCGACCGATGTACAAAAAAAATATAGGTATAATCAGGTGAAAAACGCTAGTTACGTCGGCACGGTTTCTTTGCATCATACAGATGCTAGTATTATCTGTGCCATATGTGTCTTCGTGTCTTAATACATTGTATTTTTGTGTATTTACATCTGTTCAACTTTCCAGGTCGAAAACCTGCCCACAATGCAGGAACAAAGTGACGGACAAGTGTATGTTCCGTCTGTACCCGACAGTCTCCAATGAGAACAACAGTGAAGACGCTGCCACATTGCAGTCCAGGCTGGATGATGCTCAGCTGCAGTTGCGGCAGCAACGAGTCAAGTACAAAGAGAAAGAGGAAAAATTGACTGTTGCTACTGCTGATTTGAAGAGGCAGGAGTAAGTAATTTTTTTTTCGCTTGACCACTATCTCACCTGATGACGGTGTAACACGCTTGCCTAGATTTGACCTATTCACTCTTGACTTAAAGACCCTTACTTTTACTTTTTTTTTTGTGTGGTAAATCATCCAATGACTTCTCCCGCCCTGGGTGAAGCGAGAGGGCGTGTCAGACTTTTAATGACTAAAACCCACCCGTGTTCCTTCAGTTGCTTGTGCCAGGGCCGCGGTAACTCTCTTTCAAATTTATCCTCGACCCAGACAGGTAAAGACCCTTACTTGTTTATTTATTAAAACTTCATGCAACATAAAGGTAATATTTTTTTTGTCATTGCCTTCCACTCTTTTCTGGGTGTTGCCTTCACCGACCACAACGTCGTAAACGCCTCCCAAGTAATCACGCTGGCTTTTCCTAGGTCTTCCTCGGCGACGGCACCTGTGCTCTGGTTCCCATTTTCTAACAATAATTGCCTATCTGTCTTGATGCATTCCACAAATATGGCCCGCCCAATCCCACTTTGGCCAAGCAGCCTTGTTGCTCACATCGGCGTTGCATAAAGGTACATAGGCGGACTTAATGCCTTAGGCATTCTCCACCAGTCAACTTGTTATGTTAAGACTTATTTTATGCTGGCTCATATTTCAAGGTTCCAGTTTTCAGGGTTTCAGGCAGCAGGTTCATGTCTGGCATCTGTTGTCTTTTGATATTTTAGAAGTCCAAATATCACTGAACATTTATCATTTAGTGGACGCTTTGGTTTTTTGCCTACTAAACTTGTTGAAATTATAAATACATGTGGTGCATGTTGGAGTTTATAAGAGGCTAATATAAAAACGTGAACAATGCCTAGATTTCATAATTTTATTTTATTTTATTTATTTTTTATTTATTTGATTAGGTTCACCAACAATTGTTTACACTTAATAATAACAAAAAATACATGCTCAAACTAATCTTAAATGCAACAATTACTTAGAGGCAAACACCACATTCACAATTTTAAGGAATCTCAAAGCTAACTTACATAGTAATAAGCGCTAATTATTAATACAAGTGACTAAATACAATTAATAACATTAATAAAATTGATATAATTGGTAAAAATTGGTAAAAATTGGCAAAAATTGGCAAAAATTGGTAAAAATTAGTAAACATTGGTAAAATCAATCAAAAATTGGTAACAAAAGAAAAAATTGTTAAAATGTATACAATTAATAAATAAGAAAAAATAATTTAAAAATTGGTAAAAATATACAATTGATTAAATTAATAAAATTGATTAAGTTAATAAAATATACAACATCGCTAAATTAACATTATAAATAAAAAATAATTAAAATATAAAATTTGACAAAATTGACACAACAATGAGCTCGTGAAGATCTATAAAAGAAAATACATGCATTTAATAAATGTGGTAAAAATTACAATGGACATGATTAAGGGCTACACGATAAACCCATGAGGATGGATTTCAGTCTAGCCAAAGAGTGAAATGTGAAGGCTATCAGAATATCAGCGTAGTGATATTTTCTTTTTAATATCGTTGCACATATTGAGATAGGAGCCTTTTTGGTCTCACACAGGTTATTTTATTTTTATTATTGTTTGTGTTTTGCTTATCTCGTGTCTCCTGTGCGGGTACGAGCTCCCTTTCATCGACTTCATAAGGTGCATAGTTCATTCGTTGGGGTTGGTATAACTTTTTACAACAAGTTACCGTCTTCTTTTCTAGATTTGCCATTTAACGCATTTAAAGCAAAGGTAAAAGCTAATCTCTGTTCTAAGGCATACTATTCTATTAATGACTATTTAGATGATAAGCATAGTTGGTCGCTGTGTTGAACTCAAGACAATGTTCGTGTTCTTTTACCAAAATTAGCTTGCTGTCAGGTTAAATATTATTATTTTTTAATTTCGTTTTTATGTGTATTTTTTAAATTTTACTTTTTGGTTAGACTGTCGTAGGTATCGTTTACTGTTATTGTCGGAGCTGATGAAGATTGCTACTATCTTTGCATTATATAGAGTTAATCTTTCCAGTATTATATAGCAGCATAGCCAGCATTGTGTGAGTGCCATGTACTTCAGAGCTATCATTGTCTAGATACCTACGTCTTCTATTGACTTGAATGACTCCGGTGGTTGAGAGTATGTCATGCCCACTCAAATGTCTCGCCGATGGTGGCGCGTGTGTCGGATCATTTAGCTCCCTTCAAAATGGTTGAGCTGAATGGTGCTGATACATGTGTCATGTTCGTGAACGGGCGCTGTCGGTTGGGACTGGTCATCTCTTAGCTGTCATGGTTTATTTTAATTGATTCAAATTTTATTTCTGAATTGTCTTTTTATATTTACTATGGACACTTTTAACTTTCTACATCGTTCTCACATAATGTGTAATCTCAACATGAATGATGTAACAAATGATTTGTAATAATTACCTAATTGAAAAAGAGTGTCCATGGAGTTTCTTGCCCGTTCTTCTCCATAGAGATCTACGCCTTGGAATGGGCATCTACGGTACTTTCACAGTTATTATGTCTTGTGACTGGGACTGTAGCACCATAATTTTGTAATATTTTATTTTGTCTTTTGACAATTCAAAAGTGCCTGTAACTGGCCTACTTGAAATAAAGTGCTTTGACTTTGACTTTTGACTTTGGTCACAAATAAATATTTTTTCTTTCTTTCTTTCAAAATCTTAAACACTCCTTATCATGGATCTAAGTGATACAAATACGAACATTTTGTATTGAAACCCTAAAACCATTTCATATTTGCAGTGATCTCCTAAAATCGTATGAGAAGCGTCTGGTGAGCTTTGACTCCAAAGTCTTGGCTCTGCGAGAACAGCTGGAGTTCATCAGCACACAGAACAAGGAGTTACATAAAGTTAAGGAAGAGAATATGGCTCTGAAGATGAACATGGTGACCTTGAATGGGTAAGTTACTTGATTTTTAACACGCTGTTATTAGCTTAACTTGTGTGTATGAATGCAACGGAATATTCGCCCTCTTCATAACGTCATATTAAATTGAAACTTTGCACACTTATCAAGGACTGATGACAATACAATAATAATAGTTAAATGAGTTTGCCCCATTATCATTGGCCTTTTTGTTCTCGCACGGGGTTATTTTTTTTTTTTTTTTTTGTTTTGCTTATCTCGTGTCTCCTGTGCGGGTCACAAATAAATATGTTTTCTGTCGAGGATCTAAAAAAACACGCTTTTATAACAAATCGAACAAAAAAAAAACCCGCCAAGTGTGAGTCGGACTCGCGCACCGAGGGTTCCGTATAAACAGCTAAATTCACCAAAATAATTAGATGACATTACTGCAGTTCATAAACAATGCAAGCAGCTCTAATGAAAACATACACTGGATTTAGGGACAAGATTAACTTTGCCGTTGGAAAAGTGTTGTTGGGGATGATACCCCATACATAGACAAAAGTCGCGGTCAGGTTACCAACTGCAAATAAGTTAATAATCTCCTTGTTTAGGGTTACGTACCCAAAGGATAACAACGGAACCCTTTTAATACTAAGGCTCCACGATCCGTCTGTCTGTCTGTCCGTCCTGTCACCAGGCTGTATCTCATGAACCGCGATAGCTAGATAGTTCAAATTTTCACAGATGATGTATTTCTGTTGCGGCTATAACAACTAATACTAAAAACAGAATAAAATTAGTACATTATGGTACAAGTGTGCAATGTCGGTGATTACCGCTGAGGCACCTTTGAGACCCGAGCCGTAGGTGAGAGTCTTAAGAGAGCCGAGGACGGTAATCATCAATACACACGTGTATCATACGACGTTTTTCAACACACTTGTGAAGAAAATAATACAAAAAAATCATTTACAACAGTAAACACGAGTTGTGAAAATGTTTTCCCAATGGCTGGCAAAATTAATCAGTTTTCCTATGCGCGCGCATTTAACAATGGCGAGCGGCCATAGACTAAAAGAATGAGGTTTCTTTTTTTTAGCTTTTCGTGGATAGTGTTTTGGCCACGTACAAAATAGGGAATTTAAATTTTTCTTAATTGTAAATAAAATTTATATTTGAGTGAAAGTTTTATTTATTAAGCACGTATAAGTTGAAATTATCTATTTAAATACGAAGTTGCATGAAATGAGCAAGCATTAGGTACATTAATTTATTTGTACTATTGAGCACGATCTTTTTTGTATCGAAACTTTTTTAAGAACAAAGCAACTAAACCAATAAATTAAATAAAAAAACTGTATAACTCACTTGTGAATAATAGCAATGAAAAAGTCACAGTTTGATAACAGGTATCATTATGTGCCTAATTGCGGTGAAATTAGAGCCACTTTATGAGCAAGTGTGTTGAAAAAATATTTAAGTGGGGCTCCCATACAACAATCGTGATCTTTTTGCCGTTTTTTGCGATAGTGGTACGGAACCCTTTGTGCGCGAGTCCGACTCGCTCTTGGCGGGTTTTTATTTATGTGCAAAATGGATCTCGGATTTTTCCCTTACTTACCTACTTTGTGCTGTTTTGATTCCCTTGCGAGTGTCAAATATGCGCCATAAACAGCTCTAACTTTTGATTGCGTTGATTTAGAAGATTATTGCACAGCTCTAAGGGATTACAGCCTTGAGTATTAATTTGACATTAATTTCAACTTGATACCTCCACGCATTCCTAAGAAAAACGTCTTGACACACGGAAAGACAACGAAGTGACCGTATAAGGGTTATTTTTTTCCTTATGAGGAACGGAATCCTTAAAAAACTGAAAAACACGCTTTAATGATAAATCTAAAAAAAATAGTGGAATATTTATAACAGTTATTAGTAAAAAAACGCCCAAGTGCGAATCGGAGTCGCGCACGAAGGATTCCGTACCATTATCGCTAAAAACGGCAGAAAAATCACATTTGTTGTATGGGAGCACCACTAAATAGACAGACACACAGACGGACCGTCAAGTCTTAGTAATATTTATTTATTTTTATTTATTTATTTATTGATTGATAAAAACGGTACATTGTAAGTTATATAAAGTACATAACGTCCAACAAAACTATAGACATAGTTTGTCTGTTGGATCTTTACTTATTTACTTAATTATATAATAAGTACGCAAGTATGAATATCGTAGATTAAATATAAGTATAGATATTAAGAGTATATAGCTTAGGTATGTAAAACAGTAGTTTCGGTACAGTAGTTATGTAAAACAATATAAAGTTAAGGCAGTGTACTAAGTAGGTATTTTTTTAGTTTTATCTTAAATTTATTTTTCTTCTTTTCGTCGTAGAGTCCCGTTTTTATTTAAAAGCCACATATATAAATATATATATATATATATTTCTGCACATATAATAATCGATTTGTGTTTCAGGCTGCAAAAAGTGCTAAACGCTACTCAAGATGACGTGGAGCAGATGCTGCATGGCTATTCTGATTTGCGAACTATTGCTACTTTCGCCACAGCGCTCAAGAGGTAAAAAATATTTATATTATAAAAAGTGAGATCAAATTTTGTATGTTGAAGTGTACAGGGTGAATTTTTCGAAAAACATTCACAGGAGTCTCGACCCCATTTTGATGAAAACTCAATTCTGCATTATTGGACTTTTGGAAAATCAACGCGTTGATTTTGTTTTACTTTCTATTAAACCATAACTGGTGGTTCAAAATGATGTCCATTATTTTCAACACATAGCCGGATCCGACGACTCAAAGATCGTACTACATTCAGCTTTAATTTGCTATAGTTCTCCTCAAACTTCTTTTCCGCCCTGAAATTGGCTACAATGGCTGCGCAGTAGTAAATCTCATACAAAAAGTTAATTCAAAAATCAAAAAACCCGACTGCTTAAGAAGTGAACTAAAAAGAAGTAAACAAGAAGAAAATCATGCTGTGATCTCGGAGGATACATCTAGTTTTGGTCAGCCAGCTCGCGAATATGTATCCCCCGAGTGCACAGCATGATTGTCTTCTTATTTAGGTTTATTTATTGTATTTAGGGTTTTTGATTAACTTTTTTTATTTATAACTTTTTAGTTAACATTTTTTTTTGGAATTTGTTATATTTAAACATAAGTGTTAGGTATATATTTTTGAAATCATCTCTTTAATTGTTTTATTTTGATAGGCAGTGACACTCGCAAGATTCTTCTCAAAATTTTTAACTTTGACAAATCGATTGACGTAAAAATCATCAAAATCGCCCAACGCGTTTGATCTCTAGAACGCCGTATAGGAAGAAAGACAAAGACAAAGATATTTTATTTCAAGTAAGATATTTTATTTAAAGACAAAGATATTTTATTTCAAAGATATTGGTGGCCCAAGCGGCACTTTTGAACGTTACATTTTACAAATAATAATAGTTGATTCTACCGTGCATTCGGAAAGTAGCTTGTAATGGAGAAGAATGCACAAGAAACTCCATACTTACTCTTTTAAAAAAATATATATATTTTTTACAATATTTAGGTACATAAGTACATACCTTGATGAATGAAATTGAGTTTATACAATACAAATATACTTATACAGTCTTCAGAAGGTCCAACAATAATTCAAAACAATAATGTTCTGCATATCACTTGTTATTGCGCCCTAGTGGCTGCGGCGCAGGACTAGCATTTAGCCAAGCATTTTTATCTTTGATGTAATCCCCCAACTTATAATATGCCAGCCTGCATAGTGTGCGTTTTATACAAGTTTTAAATTTCGTCTCATTCAGTTCAAGAATGTGGGGAGGAATTTTATTGTAACATTTTGTATAGTACCCCATGAAAGATGAGGCTACTTTAGCCAGTCTGAAACCTGGTTGAACTAATTGGTCCCTGTTTCTAGTAACATAATTATGTTTGTCGCCGTTTTTACTAAAAAGATGTAAATTCTTTCTCACGTACATGATGTTTTCATAAATATATTGACAAGGAACCGTCATGATGTTAATGTCCTTAAACAGTTCCCTTAGAGAATCGCGCCGGCGAAGATTGTATATCGCTCTGATGACTCGTTTTTGCAGAATAAAAATTGACTCAATGTCTGCAGCCCTTCCCCATAGTAAGATACCGTAAGACATTATACTATGAAAATAACTAAAATAGAATAGTCTGGCGGTATCCATATCCGTTAACCGACGAATCTTTCCAACAGCATAAGCCGCCGAACTCAGCCGCCCCGCAAGGGATACCAAATGAGGACCCCATTGCAACCTTGAGTCCAGCGTGATCCCCAGGAAAACCGTTTTATCGACGAATTCTAGCTTCTCCTTATTTAATATAATGTCACAATCAGTACTTTTGACATTCGGCAAGGAAAATTTTACGCACTTGTTTTTTTTACCATTTAAAACTAAATTATTGGCAGTGAACCAATCCTGAACCTGCCGTAGCGCGTTATTTACGTCGTCAACCTGACAAGTACGTCTATTTATTTTAAAATTAAAGATGTGTCATCAGCAAATAACACCATGTTAAGTTTGTTTTCCAATAAACGGGGTAAATCGTTTATGTATACTAAAAATAAGAAAGGACCTAAAATTGAGCCCTGGGGTACCCCCATTTTAACGTTTAACCCGGACGAATTCACACCGTTTATTTGAACTAATTGCTGAATTGAAACATACATAGACTGATAAACACATTACCCTCCTTCGGCAGTCGGGCAAAAACAGCACCGATTTTTGCCTTGCGCATTGAAAGCCAACTTCAGGGTGGCCAAGAATTTTGGCGAGCATTATCTTATCTGGAATAACTTACGACGCAGACACAAGATTTTATGAGACTTTTGAGACAACTTTTAGAACGCTTCTCTTCTGCCAAGTTTGCCCCCTTTTTAACACGCTTTTATTAGCTTGGTATGTATGGATCAATGTAACGGAATCTTTGATCGTTATTTTCACCCCCTTCAAAACGTCGGATTGATTTGAAACTTTGCACACTTATCAAAGTCCGATGACAATGCAATAATTCAAATAGTTTGTCCCATTATCCTTACCAGGATCTTCAGGGTTAGCGAATTTTTAGTTCAATTTACCATTAAAGCGTGTTTTTTTAGTTTTTAGTAATACAATTTATTTATGCTTGAGTGACTGGAATAAAATACTGATATTTCAGCTGAATCCGGTTAGTCTGGGAGCCGACCCCAACATATTTGGCTGAATGGAATAACATCATTTGAAATGAAATCTTGATTTCAGAGCTCTATGCGACTCTGAGGCTAAGAAGAACGAGTCTCGAGATAGATTGCACGCTGCTAAACAGCAGCTTGCCTTGGAGAGGAAGACTGTTGGTGAACTCCAGAGCAAAGTATCGTGAGTATTTATATATGTAACGGGACGTCGGGAGACCGGGCTGTTCCATCTGGCTGCTGATTCGTGACCTCATCAGCACAAGAATTCATAGTGGCCGTTAAACTTCGGGAAAACGTTCACGTGAATACACTGTAGCGTTGACTGCTCACTATTTTAATTATACAGACACTCAATTACTTAAACAATTAAGGATAGCAGTAATAATTATCTATTTAGAGCCAATGGGTTAGCGCGTGTTCAAAACGTGCGGGCTGTCAAACACTTTCCGATCAAGTTGACATGACTTTCGCCCGTCATGACAGACACAACTCCATTCGGTGTTGACTTACTTGACTTAACGTCATACCGATGCTCGTCGCTCCACGTCATACCGATGCTCGTCGCTCCACGTCATACCGATGCTCGTCGCTCCACGTCATACCGATGCTCGTCGCTCCACGTCATACCGATGCTCGTCGCTCCACGTCATACCGATGCTCGTCGCTCCACGTCATACCGATGCTCGTCGCTCCACGTCATACCGATGCTCGTCGCTCCACGTCATACCGATGCTCGTCGCTCCACGTCATACCGATGCTCGTCGCTCCACGTCATACCGATGCTCGTCGCTCCACGTCATACTGATGCTCGTCGCTCCACGTCATACCTATGCTCGTCGCTCCACGTCATACCGATGCTCGTCGCTCCACGTCATACCGATGCTCGTCGCTCTACGTCATACCGATGCTCGTCGCTTCCGCCAACACGGTGCGACGCCAGGTTTGACGGGGACGGCCACGCTTTCTTTTGCCTTGGGGATTCCAATCCAGCGCTTGCTTCGGTATATGATCAGAATCCCTTCGCAGCGTGTGGCCAATCCAACTCCATTTACGACGCTTGATCTGGCGGTCGATCGGGCTCTCGTGGCATTGCTCCAACAGCTCCACGTTGGTGATGGTCTCGGGCCAGTAAATGCCGAGTATGCGACGAAGACAGCGGTTGACGAAAACTTGTACTTGGCGTGAGATGTCTTTTGTGACCTTCCACGTTTCGCACCCGTAAAGCAACACGGATTTGAGATTTGACCCAAAGATTTCGAGTTTAATCCTTCGGGTCAGTTTCCGCGATTGCCAGACAGGTCTCAGCTGCGCGAAAGTAGCTCGTGCTTTGGCGATCCTTGAAGCGATGTCCTCTTCACTACCTCCAGTTTCCGACACGACGCTCCCGAGGTAAGTAAACTTGTGGACGCGTTCCACTGCCTCTGTGCCAATCAGCAACGGTGAAGTATTCTTCACACCAGATCTCATCTCTTGGATCTTCCGGGTGTTTATTTTTAGTCCCGTGTCTGCCGCATCCTGACTTAAATCTTTCAATTTAGCTTGCATGTCAGCGTGGGTATGACTCAGCAGGCATAGTTCATCGGCGTAATCCAAGTCCTCTAAGACGTTGGATAGTCCCCACTCTATCCCGCGGCGCTTGTTGCCGAAAATGCGAAGCAAGATCCCGTCAAGAACGACTAAAAAGAGGAGCGGTGAAAGGAGACAGCCTTGGCGGACACCTGCGTGTACTGCTATATCATCCGAGATGAGGCCGTCGTGAGTTACCTTACAGGAGTAATTCTTGTATATACTCTCCAACAGACAGAATCAACACCTGACGCGCTGCAAGTCATTTCTACACCATCCCGGCCTCTCAACATCGACACGGAACCACCGTCAGCTTCGGAAGTTGCAAGAGCAGTCCTCTCTTTGAAGACAGGCAAAGCACCAGGACTCGACCTGATAACTGCGGAAATGCTACAAGCTGACTTATCCTCCGCCGTCAACGTTCTGACGCGTCTCATTGAGAGGATATGGTCCACCGAAGAGCTGCCGGACGAATGGAACAAGGGTTTTTTGATAACTGTACCCAAGAAGGGAGATTCGGTGGTACCCGCTTTTAATTAAAATGAATCTTTAAAACAACAGTATAATGGCCAATGTTTAAAAAATAACAACATTTATTACAATTCGCCTAATTAACTGATTTTCATTATTTAATAATGTCACGCGCCGTTATATGTAACACTACGCACACAAATGTTTACAGGCGGAATTAATGACCTAGCAGTGTTGGGTTGTCATTATAATTAAATTATTATCATTTAGCAACTGCAACTGATAGCAGAATTTAAATTATAATTCTCTATAGAAAATATGAATTAAACATGTGGTTATCAGTTGCTAAACACGAGACGACGAGGTTTTTATGTTTTTTTGTTTTGTTCTTAAAAAAGTTACGATACAAAAAAATCGGTCGTGCTAAATAGTACAAATAAATTAATGTACCTATTGCTTGCTCATTTTATACAACTTCGTATTTAAATAGATCATTTCAACTTTTACGTGTTTAACAAATAAAACTTTCTCTCAAATAAAACTTTTGTTTTCTCTGTAATAAAGAAAACTTGAAATTCCCCATTTTGTGCGTTGCTAAAACGCTATCCGCGAAAAGCCAAAAAAAAGAAACCTCATTCTTTTAGTCTATGGCCGACCGCCATTGTTAGATGCGCGCGCATAGGAAAACTGATTAATTTTGCCCGCCATTGCGAAAAATTTTTTTGTATTATTTTCTTCACAAGTGTGTTGAAAAACGTCGTATGATACACGTGTGTATTGATGATTACCGTCCTCGGCTCTCTTAAGACCCTCACCTAACGGCTCGGGTCTCAAAGGCGCCTCAACGGTAATCACCAACATTACACACTTGTACCATAATGTACTATTCTTTTCAGGAAACTGGAAGACGATCTAGCAGGAGCTGAAGAAAAATACGACATCTTAAAAAGGAAGTATGTCGCCAAGACGACACCCCCCACCCCGAAATCACAACCTTCAGCTGAAGAACCACTCGTCATCATTAATCACAACAACTCCAGCTTCGTAAGTCTTTTTTTATTTATTTTTATTATGTGTAGTCTCGCGCACTTATTGCTAATCTCTTCTTATTCGTTGGCTCCATTGCTGAAGGGCGTGCCCGTCTTGGAAAGCTTTGACGGAGTCATTGACGAGCTGCTGCCAGGCCACTCTGTCTTCGACTCTTCTCAGGGCAGTGATCACCGTGAGTCCTGCAATCGCCCTGATCTTTTTCTTTCCACTTTTCCCAGTGCAACCAGTTTCTCAGGTTATCTGGTGGTCTCCGGGTGATGTGACCAAAGTAATTTAGGACTGCTGGATCGTGGAGAGTCTGGTTTTGATGTTCAACTGGTCGAGAATGGACTTAGTGCTTTTTGCTGTCCATGGTATGCACAACTATCTTCTCCAGCGAATTGCCCAAGACTCGGAGCCGTAAAAAAATTGAGAATTTCAGGGTTCTAATGAGTCTCTTGTTGGTGTGTTTAGAATTGTTCTTTCATTCCTAATAATAGATCTTATCTAGTGTTATTAGAAAATAGTGAGAAAAAAATCTGCTGCCGTTTTTATTTATTTTTTATTTTATTTACGATGGGTTTGCTCTTGACTCTAGTTAGTTTAGTTTTAGTTCCACTCCTGCCTATTCCAATCCGCCTAGCACACCGCAGTCCTATGCTGGATTTAGTTTTTAGTTTAGTTACACGGGCTGGTGTCCGCAACTCCTCGTCCAAGCGCGTATGGGTGGGATAAATGGTCATTCGTCCACCCCAGCTCCTCAAGGAAGGCCAGCAGCACCTTGGTGTTGCTGACTATCTCTCGTAGGGTACCTGGGTCTCCGAAGTATATTGCCCTGTATCCAGCGATTACTGGGCAGCTTAGGAGCAGGATACGATAGGTAGACCTTCTTTTCCGCGCTTAGACTCCCATTTGGTCCGTTGTCCGTGCATGCCTCCTGTGTGAGAGGGAAAGGGCCGTAATCCACTACGAGGGCCCAGTGCGGGTTGGTGGATGTCACATGTCACATGTCTTAGAATTTTTGTTTCTAAGACAAGCCGGTTTCCTCACGATGTTTTCTTTCACCGTTTTGAGAGCAGTGGTGATGAAATAATTTACACAAAGTAAAGCGCCTGCCTAGGTTCGAATCCACGACCTACAACTTGTAAGTCGCGGCCGTTACCACTGGGCCACCACTGCTTAGGAGCAGATGTGCTGTTGTCTCGCCCTCCTCCATGCATGTTCTGCAGAGTGTGCTGTCCGTGACTCCTATGCTGGACTTAGGACCGTCCCAATAGTCACATAAAATTCTACGGCTTCTGCTTTAGAGATTGAGGCAACCTTGAGGTCTCAAGTGGATACCAGAGTACTACACAGGCAACGACCCTCGCTCTCTCAAAAGTGTTGTCACCTGTGTAGCATCCTTCAAGTCCTGCTGCTTTAATAATAGTCCTCCAGACCGTGTTTCGGCCACGGCGGCCAATCTCAGCGAAGATTTGCCATCGGTGCGGGCGATTTTAAAGTGCACCGGGGCCCTCAAGCTCAGGGGAACCTAAAATTTAATTAGCGAAAAATTCTTCCATCTTCGGAATCTAAATGAAATAGGTTGCAACACGACTTTAATCATAGTCACTCTAACAGTTCACAAATACTCTGCTTGCTGCTCGCACAAATTCTTCACGAATAACGCTTGCAATCATTATATTCACCGATCCAACACCATCTAATGTTACGCTGTCCATGATATTGATATAATAGATTATTTAATTATGATATTATGTTCATTGACACAGACGGAAGATGCTAGGGAAACAAATGATTGCGTTGATGGTGATATAAAAGATCTGGAACGAAGGAAAACCGCGGCTTGGCTCAACGTTTTATCCTCAAAAGCAACGAAGATGCTTCAGCTAAAGCCGGAAGAAACTCCTCAAGACCAGGAACGATACAACGAATTAAAAAGGAAAATAAAAGCTATAATTAGAATGAAGAATGAGGATAGATTAGAGAGGGAGAAGGATTATGAGAACTATGAAAAGCAAAAGACCGAAGAATTCCAGCAGTATGTGGAACAGGTAAGACTGGATCCAGTGGCGTAGCTTAGTGGGGGCGTGAATTTTAAGAGAAAATTCAAAATAAATAATAATAAGTTTTCTAAGGTGCAATTTTTTATTAAATTTAAAATATAAATATGTAATATGATATAAAAAAGAATAAACGAAGTAATGTCTTAATTTAAAAAAAAAAACACAATAACATCTGCAAATTAGGTTGCTGTATATTTTAGTATTTTCAATGTTATTACCTAAATAAGGGGTTGCTGAAGCCGTCCCTCGCCACGGGCGCTTGTAACCCTCGCTACGCCACTGAATAGTTCCTTAAGCGTCAGGAAACATCAAGTATTAACTAAGAACGAACACAAATATCAAGTATGAATGAAGTACACTGAGTACAGAAGATGCCAGCTTCATCATCACCCTGCTTTATCTTCATTTATTTATGATCACCGCATGACTATATATATCTCTATTAGGCCCGCTTGCACCACCCTGGGTTATCTTACTTACTCCGAGTTAGTAGCTAACCCGGACCCATTACGTATGGCATACTGTCAATTTAATCTGGTGTTAGAAACTAACTCTGAGTTACGTTTTTGGTGTAAGTTGGCCTTGGTCGCTATCTCGGTAGTCACCAGAATCTTTGGAAGATTTTTATAAATTGAAAGACAGTTGGTTGAATATATTCGCAAAATGATTCCTAGTTGATATTGTGCTATAAAACTGGCGTAGTTTCGTGTCTCAAGTGTCTATGCAACTAGACAATATGTGGAATTATTGAAACAGGCGCGATCTCGGTAAAGTGGAGCTGAGAATTTAATGACTTCCTGAGTAACTCTTGTTTAAAAGAATTACTCGATATACTTGCTGTCAAATAATCCATAAAAAAATCCAATGTGTTACATCCGCGTTCAAATGCAAATCAATAAAGTTTTTGTTATCAAATAAATCTTAAAAGATGCTCCCTGACCTGGAGCATTCGCCTGTAATGTAACGTTGCAGAGTCGAGCATTACATTGGTGAGGGAGGAGAACCGAGCATTACAGTGCGCAACTTGATGATACAATGTGTAATATTTTGATACAATGTATCATCAATGACATTGTGGAATCAACTAAATTGCCAAAATCGAATCTAATGTTACATTACAGGGATGCTCGTCAAGTCAGGGAAGCAGTAAGTACTGTAATGTAATGCTCGAAATCGAATCTCAAATGTTACATTACAGGCAAATGCTCCAGGTGAGGGGGCACCTTAATATTTTTTTGTTGCCCGGTCATTAAAAGCCTGAAAAAAAAATATGGTCACCCCTTTCCTAGCCATCTTTCACACAATCCATGTATTGTTTCTTTGTCTTCTCTTACATCCATTCTCATCCATACTCAGAGGTGGTCATGGGTTGATTGATTGAAGTATATCTGACATAAGTAATCCTCAAACTTTTTGCACAATTTCTGAACGCACACTGCGGCATTTTGACGTCTTAATGTTGACTATGATTGGACCACACTAAATTTAAATAAGACCACAACCGTATTTGTGCTCTTATTTTTCGACCCGTTTTTGAAGCGCTTACCGGTCATCTAGATTATTGATCGAAGTCGACTGTACTTATTATATAAGCGACGTAGCGTGTATGAACGTGATCGAAAAAGAAGTACAAGATGGATGTCGTGTTCTGTAAATTCTATCCTATAATCCTCGGCACTTAAGTTAGCAAGAGTCGTTAGATGCGCAGAAGTCGTTTTTAGGTCTCTTTGGTAATGAAGTGGGCCGTGTCGAACGTTCCGAGCGCGAGATTGGTTGGTCAGTTGACACAAGGACCAATCGTATCGTGTCGACGCTCCGTTCGTTCTATGCGGTGGTTGGTCAGTTACCCCCACTACGCCAAAACCTTGCCAACTTACATGCCAAGGACTGTACTAGGTTGTCAATGCTCACCACAATGTTTATCCTTAGCAAATGATGTTGGATAGCGTAGTAGGCACCCTTAAGTTGGTGAAGCAACTTTGATGCCGACAGTACTTATTATGCTAGCGACGTAGCGTGTATAAACGTGGTCGAAGCAAAATATGTACAAGATGAATGTCGTGTTCTGTAGTTTCTATCCTACTTCAAGATATCGTAAGTTAATGTGTGTTTATTACATTTTCAGAATGGATTGGTGGACAGCATAGAGAAATCAGACTCTCCTTACTTGAGTTTGAAACAGGGCAACGTATTATCCCTAGCGGCTTTGCAACGCGCTCCCTTGAAACTGCCCGAAAATGCACAGGTTAGTTTATTGTTCTTAGCGTATCGATGACAAATATAGTCTGTAAATATTGTGTTTGCACCAGAATTCTGCATCGGCAACATCATTCGCCGACGCAGGTTTAAGGTCCTCACATGAACAGGTGAAAGGCAAGCAGAGGCCTTAGTGCGAGTTTTTACTCACGCTCAATCGCGTAAACGTTAACGCCAATTTGTATTGAAACTGGATAAGCGCCGTCTGGTGACGGCAAGGCGAAACCTCTTTTTTTGTATACATTTTGACATAAGAGATCGTTAACGTTATCACCAGTGAGTACGTTAAAAAACTCGCACTAAGCACACTGTTCAAGACATAAGGTGGGTGGTTTGTTAAAACTGAAGATTGGAGCCATCCGAGAACCACTCAAAGTTAAATCTTTTATTTTAATTAGGTCATCAAATGGCACTTTTGAATGTCAAAATTAACAGTTAATAAATTAATGATAATTGATTCTACCGTCCTTTCTCAAAGATAGTTTTTATGCAGAAGTAGTGTCATGAAACTCCAAACTTACTCTTTAAAAATAAATGTTTTACAATATATCTTATACATTTATACGTGAGGACGATGCATCTAGAAATACACTACTATATTACGTATAGGTACAAAGCATTACAAGCAGGTAAATTAATTCATTTGATAGGACATTTGATAACCTGTGGGGGTCTCTGCTGCGGTTGACCTGAATGCGCAGTCTATTTAGAGTTTTCCTGGTCGGCCACGGATACGCGTGCCCAGGCGGAAGACTCTCCAATGGCTCGATGAAGTTGTCAGGAGGCCTGAATTTCTCTCGCCAAAGTTTGGATCACTCCGAGGTGGCGCTGCCATCAGATCCCCAAAGTTCAATAACCTTGGAGATGAAAGAAAAGAAAAAGTGTTTATTGTCTGAGAATCTGACATGCCTCTAAATTATGAACCTTATCTGACTGCTTAAACTGAACCCGTCAATGATATTGTTTAAGCGTAAGATTGTTTTGAGCAATTTAGTTCCAAAAATGAATCCGAAACAAATACTCAGTACCCACAGATTCACAAATTTAACTGCAATATATCGATTTTCTTCCTCTTTTGTTCCAGAAATCAGAACACGTCTACCTAAACGCCGTCAAGAATGCACACCAGAAACGTATCGGAGAACAGTCGAACGCTAAGAACTCATCGAGCGCACGTAGCATTTTCCACAAAAAAGAGGCCCTGAAGATCGATATCCGTAACGATAACATTCCTAGCGCTATGGACATCTCATACGACGGACTTGGAGGTCACTCAAAGCCAGATGTATTCCCAGTTCCCAACAACACAGCCCAAACTCGCATACCAAAGTTATCAGCGAAGCACAAACTCAAACGTCCGAACCCAACAGGCAGTCATGATATTGAAAAAATGCTTAAAAAAGTAAAGAATAAATAAGCTGGCGGCTAGTAACATCGTTATAAGATCTTTTGTGTGAAGGCTCTGTAAGTACATACCCCTTATTTGTGACAGTTTAATATCATGTATCGAATTTTGACTGTCGACTTTTTCTTGTGAAGGAATCGTGATAGTTGTTAGGCTAGGATGCTTATAGAGGAAGGTCAACTGTTGAGTTATCCAATTTGGTGCATAACTCATGATTTAAATCTTTGCAAGAGACCACGTATTCTGTACCAAGACATTTTTGCAGTAACAACTTCTGTAGCCGTGTTAAGTGATTTTTGGCAGGGCGAAAATTACGGGTTCGCATCAGCGACATGCTAATGTGACTGCGTCATCGACATGCTAATGCGATATGTGACAAAAACATAATAATTCCAAAGTCTTAAGTTTCCCTTCAGTTGGCAGTCCCCATGATTTCCAATTTTTTATTTGACGGCCCTAGAAGGAGGCTAAAGAATATTTGCAGCTTGATTGCTGCATTTTTGGCAGGTAGTGATGTTATCAGATACTTGGTCAGGTTTTGAGGCTTAGTCAAAATTAATGACTAAATGTGTTGTCAAGCACACAACTCGAAAAAGGCTGGACCTATTTTGTTAAAAAAAAAATGGTTTCGAATCGCAATTGGACCCGGAAGGTGGCAGTGCAATCAGGTTCGGGCTAGGACAGGACTAAGTCTGTCGAGTCCGCTAGTTGTGAATAATGTACAATGAATATGTTTAAACATAGCTAGACTTCTCCAATGCCATTACACTTGTATTACGCGAATGGTTAGACAGAGTTCCCACGTTTGACTACTGCAATACAAAAAATTGTCATCTCAACAGTAAACAATATCATAGATTAATAAACATGGTTATTGAAGTGAAAACTCCTTTAGCCCCGTTGTGATTTGGCCCTCGATGAAACGAAAAAGTGACATTAAAAAGAGACGAACACATACATCTATAGGATTTAAAATGTGCGATAGAATATGTTCACGTGTTTCACTTCTACAGGAGCATCCTCACTGGGAGCATTAGTTCGTGAGCATTTGTAAACAAGCAATCGTAGGCGAGCAACAAATGCTTCCTAGCGAGCCCAGCATTCGCGTTCGAGCAAAACTATGAACGTTCGAGTCGAACATTCCCTTGCGAGCTTGGAGCATTCGAATATGATCTCGTCATTCATTTCAAAATGTCGGATAGAGCGGTTGTGGCTGCAGCATTTTTGTTTATTTTTTTTTTGACCTCGAAGGTCACAAACACTTAAGACCAAGAAACTGTTCCATGCTTTACAAGTGGCCAGTAATATTCCTACATACATACTCTTTCTTTTCATCATCTGAGTACTCGGTTTCGAGCGTTTTATTTGTGTGAACATTCGAATGCGAGCCGTTTCCTCGATAATCGTTGCGACGTCCACACCGGCCGAAATTCGCGCTTGTGTGTAAGCTTTGTAACGCTCGGTTCAACGTCCGCACCACTCGAATATTCGACGTCGAATGCTCATTACACGAGAATGCTCTTAGTGAGGACGCTCCTTTACGCGTGTGAACTGCAAACATGTTTTGCGTGCCGAGGCTTTTGACCTTCCTCTGTACTCATGGCAATATATCTATTTAATAGTTTAGTCATAACACTAATAGTACGTCTAAAAATAAGGGGTGACATAACAATTTATATTAATCGTATTTTTGCTTATAAATCCACCATCTAAGTGTATCTAACATTAAAATTAAAATGTGAAGTAGTATTAAAGCTATAAGCTTATATTTAATTTTAATTACAGCCTTATATATGCTAATATGTTAGGTTTAATGCATCAATCCCATATATTGGAACTTTAGGGTGCGCCCAGATTATGAAAAATGCTATAAAACTTGTTATAACACGTCTACACTATGTAACATTGTTTGTTCTTGGTGTCGCTGGGACGACAGTTTATTACTTTTTAGGGTTCCGTACCCAAAGGGTAAAAATGGGACCCTATTACTAAGACGCCACTGTCCGTCTGTCACCAGGCTGTGTGTCATGAACCGTGATAGCTTGACAGTTGAAATAATTTTCACAGATGTATTTATGTTGCCGCTATAACAACAAATACCAAAAAAAAAAAAAAATTAAGTAGGGCTCCCAACAACAAACGTGATTTTTTGCCATTTTTTGCTATAATGGTACGGAACTTCATGCGCGAGTCCGACTCGCACTTGACCGGTTTTTTAGATCAGTTTGGCTGCATGTTTTGGGATACAGAGGCGTCTGCGACTTGCTCCACGTCCACACCCTATGTAACATTGCTAATCTGTTTGTAGGAACACGTTAACTAACTTGTTTTATAACATGTGTGCGCACCCTTAGACTATAAGTGATATTAGGGCAAACACCGCAGGAACCGGAATTGCCCGAGCAGTCAGTTTTACCCCTTCCTTTTAGGTTTAGGCTATATTTAATATGCATGTGAGAATTAAATTACCATTTCATTCTAGTTACCCACCGATATTAGTAATAGTTTAAGTCTTCGTAAAAGATGTAAAGTCTTGATGTTGTGTTTTGAAAGGGGCTTCTAAAATTGCAGGCATAGTACGAACGATAAAAAAATGCAGGGATAGTACGAACGGTTAAAATAATTGCAGGCATAGTACGAACAACAAAAAAATTGCAGGCATAGTACGAACGATAAAAAAATGCAGGTATAGTACGAACGATAAATAAATTGCAGGCTTAGTACGAACGATAAAAAAATTGCAGGCAAAGAATGGACAATAAAAAAATTGCAGGCCTAGTTTGAGCGATAAAAAAATTGCAGGTGTAGTACGAACGATGAAAAAATGCAGGTATAGTACGAACTGTAAAAATATTTGCACTCAAACACTTGGATCTGGGTAAACTATTTTATACTTTATAATATTGAGTTAATTGAGTAGCTACGTATAGTTATTCAAAAAATGTATAGCTTCAAAACGGAGATTTTAAACTTAAAGAGGCGGTAGGTAAAATGTAAAAGACTATGTAGGTTTTGTACCGATGACATGGTGAAGGTTGCAATGTCCCGTGCGTCAAACATCCTGCGGATCCGCGAGTTTATATCTCTTTCCCGAAACATCACATAATTTTTGTAAGCATAATGTTAACGTAAAATTGAAAACTAATCACAGAGTATTGAGACGTCTGGGCGGCCTTTGCTAGGCTTTGTCAAAACTATCCATATAAACCAAGTGTGTCTTTGATTACTCATACAAATTGACGACACGTGAGTCCGTGACAGTTCTGACTGGCTATGACTGCCGATACTTGCGCTTAGCGCACATTATACGGGCACGGATATTAGTAACTAGTTGTGTTCTCTTAGAAAACATGAATATACACAGCTTTCCCATTGAAGATTATACGATTAAAATCATAGATCCAATCAGTGTAGATTTTGAATTTTAATATGGCAACAATCATTAGAAACATGGCAACACTGATTCTAGGCGACGGAAAAACGAAAATTCAAACTTTCGATGCCGGGGTGGGTAGTCTCTAGTTGCTGCCGTGTCGTTCTATGCTCTGTGAAAACGTACTCCATTTGAAATAGCATACGAAATTCAAAAAATCCCTTTTTACAGCCCGTTCAACCGATTTTGAGTTCTATTCCGCAAACATAACGATGACATAAAAAAGCCAATTGAACCAATACCTACTGTTTACTACAGTTGCCATTTGTCATATCATCAACGCAATAGAAGTCAATATCGGTTGAACGGGCTGTAAAAAGGGATTGTTCATATTTCTCAAGTTATTTCAAATGGTGTAAAATATTGGTGTGCCAACGATATTATAACCATAATTTATTTTAGATTATCACAAGTTTTCTATTAAAAAAGCATATTTTATTTATGTCTATTCGGACATTTAAATTTAACAATTTTGCATTTTAATAAAAGAAGTAGAACATTAATTGTATTTCAGTGTCTATTTATTGGATTAGAACCTCAGGATTGACAATGACTTCTCTTTGTGATTTAGGTTTTACCCGATTGTCCTAGATGGGTAATTATGTCCTACTTACAGCTATATTCCGTAATAAAAATTGACTCTTAAAATCATTTACTTATATAATAAAGACGCCCGCACCATGCGTTTTTTTGACGCCACAATTTGGTCATATATAGGTCATACTAGCTAGACCAAAGCGAATTCGCCACGCGATCGACTATGTTCGGGAGCGGTCGTGTGCGCGAGACATTAAAAATGCAATGTTTCTTGAACAGTGAAAGTTTATAAGCAAATGTTCGAACAGCCCTGTCTTTATTATTTAAATCTATGATCACACTACTTATTAACTTACTTTTTACCCGACTGCCGAAAGGGGATTAAGGGTAACCTATTCACTATTGACCCGCAAGTTGTAGATATCGGGAAACACAGACACCGGCAGGGAATTCCACTCCTCAGCTGTACGCACAATGAAAGAATTTCCTAAACGTTTAATGCGTATGGGTGGGATGTCCACCATGTACCGATGGCGGCGTATCGCAGTACGTCTTGTAGTCCGATGAAGGCATGGATTATGTTATGTTTATTTTTGACAGCTGAAACTTGATCAGGCTTTCAGAAACTGCGCTTTTAGACAGTAAGGGTTTATTGGCTAAATAAGATTTGGCTTGTGGAATGTTGTATGATATTACACCCGCTAAGCCTTCAAAAGGGGTGATAGTTATTTTGGTATATGTATTTTTGATACGGGAATCTAAAGACGGTTCGAATGAAATGAATTGAAGACGGTACTGAGGCTTCGTTTACGGAGGGCCGGGGTAGTTGCGCATCGCGTTCTTCGTGCTGGTTCGCGGCGCGTAGCTTCTACGTGAACGCCATCGCTTCTCCATAAACGCTCTCATACAGCGCCATAAATATGTTTGAATGTAGTGCGGTCTGCAACGCCCCGCGTCTCCGTAAACGAGGCTTAATGTATAAAGGTTGTGGCCAATTTGAGCAATGTTCAGACAAGCATAGGCTAGGTTGAGAGTTAAAAACGGTTGTAATATTTCAGTTGCCATTATTATAAGAATTCGTTGCAATTAGAAATCGTGTGGCTAACCCGAAGTTGAACTTCGTCTCGTTGAAATAAGAGAATGATCAAGTACAGTGCGCCCTTTATATCTTTTTAAATTTATCATTCCATACAAGATATACTAGGTGCACTGTATAATACGTGTTCGCTTTTACGTAGTTTATTTTAGCTTTTATATGTTTCCGTTTTTGAAGCGAAACTATGTTGTTGGTGTTCTAATATATTATTTTTTTGTATAAAAGTGTGTGACGTCACCTCACAAGTGTAAATCTTCTTGTAACTATAGTACTCTATGTCAAGTCATCATGCCTAAGCAAGGCTCAACTAGTATTTAAGTTCATATTTATTATTGCTATAGTGTAATTCATAAGTTCATAAATCTACAGGAAAATGTGGCTGTTTAAAATTGCGGGGTTAGTCATAACTAAAATTTCACCATTTATTCCATTTAATAGCATACAATTAAATGGAATAAATGGTGAAATTTTAATGGCGTGTTTTACGTTAATACGAATGCGAATTTAATGTGTTGCCATCATCTTTGGTTTTGTGTTGCCTGCTCTAAAATATCCAGAGATTTTTAGAGCGATGCTTGAAATAGGTTTTAAAAATCTTATAAAACTAACAGTAATGTTTTAAATGGCCCATGGTTCTGTATGTATAAAGTAATCAGTATGGATAACATTTAGTTCTGTGAACCTCGGTGTTTAAAAATATAATACTATAAATATTGTGAATGAATGTTAATAAGTTATGTGTATAGTGTATGAAAATAAGACTGCAGCAGGAATCGTGTAATAAAATGAATGATCGATGGATTTTTTGTTGTTTTATTTTATTTGTTGCTTTTGTTCGGTTCCGTTCCATTTTTTTTTTCTTCCTAATAATCGACGGTACTGCACGCCAGAACAGCTGCTTATGTTGTATCTTGCGCAAGTTCGATCTTGCATGGAATACTGTTCTCATCTCTGGGACGGATCTGCCAAATACCAGCTTGATGCACTAGAGTGGATCGAAAAATGGGCCAATAGGCTCATCGGCAATGAGGCACTGGTCGAATCAAAGCTCTAGGACCTTGAACATCGTCGTTGAGTTGCCAGCTTATCGGCTTATCATTTGCATTTCGGGGAGTGTGCGATGGAATTGCATGATCTCTTTCCGCCTAGCCCGTTTCATCATCGGACTACAAGACGTACGGTGATGCGCCATCGGTACATGGTGGACAACTCACCCATACGCACTAAACGTTTTGGAAATACTTTCATTATGCGTACAGCTGAGGGTGGAATTCCCTGCCGTCGTCGTCTTTATGTCAAGAGTGAATAGGTTACTTCTAGGCAGGCGTGTTACACCGTCGACCACATCATCGCTCACCATCAGGTGAGATAGTGGTCAAGCGTGAGCCGACCTATTATAAAAAAAAACAAATTTAAAAACATACATACCGTCTACTAACGCCTGAAATGGAAATGAACAGGACACATGCAAAGAGAAGTGGACGAAACTGGTAACGGAATGGTACATGCGAGATAGCAAAAGAAAGAAAGGGATATAAAAAAGATAGCTGGTCCAGAATGGACATGAACTGCAAAAGACAGGACAAAATGGAAGGTGAAGGACAAGGTTGCCGATACAACTAGCTTACTAGCTTACCGCCCATTGTACACTTATCTTTAAAAATGTTTTTTGTCCTGTAATTATTTAAGTGGTGTACAATAAAGTATATAATAAATAAATAATGTAGAATACGTGTACACTCAGAAAGTTTTGCGAAACTAAAAAAAATTGTTCTATACGTACATATATTTTTATTAAATCTTTTCAAAGTACTTTCCACCAGCCTCTATACAAAGATTCATGCGCCTAAACCAGTTTTCAAAACACTTTTTCCAGTCCGCCGCAGACACCTCGTTTACAGCCTGCTCGAACGCAGCCAGCGCATCTTCCGGCGACGAAAATTGTATCCCTTTGAGCTGATTTTTTATTTTTGGGAATAAAAAGAAGTCACACGGTGCTAGATCAGGGCTGTAAGGAGGGTGACCCAGGAGTTTGACTGGCGTGCTGTCCAGGAAGTCCCTCGTTTTGAGTGCGGTGTGCACAGGTGCATTGTCGTGGTGGAGCAGTAGCCCGCGGAGCCCTGTGTTTGGTCGCTTGTTGCTTATAACAGAGAAAACTTCTGGCAAACATTTGGTAGTATACCATTCGGCATTAATGCTTCTTTGATCCCGTAAGGGAATTGATACCAAGTGGCCAGTCAAATTAAAAAAGCTAGCGATCAAAATCTTACCCCCGCTTCTAGATCGCTTCACTTTGGTAGGCGTTGGCTCATTTTGAAACACCCAAACAGTCGACTGGCGCTTGGTTTCTGGGTCGTATTGATAAATCCAGGACTCATCACCTGTAACGATGTCGTAAACACGCCGAGACGAGCCTGCTTCAAATTTGTTAAGCATATCACGGCACCATTCCACCCGGGCCTGCTTCTGAGCATCGGTGAGGTTGTGCGGCACCCAGCGTGATACTATCCTCCTCACGCGAAGATGGCTGTGTAGAATCTCGTGAACGCTTCCCGATCCAATCTTCAATGTGTTGAATCTCCTGATATGTAATTCGCCTATTGTCTTGGATTAAATTTTTCACTGCTAGCACGTTTTCTTCGGTAACAGCCGTCAAAGGGCGACCGCTTCTTTCGTCATCCCCCAAAGTTGGTCGACCGCGCTTGAATTCGTTATACCAACGATACACGGTTGCCTTGGAAGGGCCTTCATCCATGAATGCCATTTGAAGTCTAACGTACGATTCATCCGGTTTCAGGCGACACTTGAAATCGTATAAAATCATAGCTCTAAAACACTGACCTCTAATAAACAAGTACGCTGGACTTCATATTATCGATGACAAAATTAAGACATTTGATTTTCGCCATTTTGGCGCTGATAGCAACGTGACTTAACGTGAGATTCCATGGAACTAATATTAGAGATGGGACATAGCCTTCGGTATAAAAATACGTGTGAATAATTTAATACTTAGGAGAACAAGAAAATCCCAATTATTTTAATTGAGATTCATTTCTAAGTAATAGAAAACTTGCTGTAAAGGTTAACTGAAAAACACTTTCAATCAGATTGCAAACTATAAACTAGTGGATAGCGTGCTACTAAAGTTATAGCGCATTACTGTCAGATCAGTGAGATTTAAATATGGGGATAGGCTAACAACTTATCCTTAAAACTAGTATATTTGAGCAAGTATCTGCTCGCTCAAGTATACTAGTTAGTTAATATTTACATTCACAATATTTAGATTCACTCGGTTGGAACATCATTCATACAAATATTTGCGTACGAATGAGATGGATAATAATTTACAACGGACATATTTCTCGCTCTCATCGCTGAGATCCTGTCTCTGTAGTGTTAAGGTACAAATAAGAGTGACATCGCATTCCAGCGACGTGAAGACTTATATCAGTTTTCAACTCTGTTTCAGATGCAGATATAAATTGTTTGACTTAAAAACATTTGTTAATATAATTATAATTATCATGATATTATTCCAGAATTAATTCCAGACAGGAACGGACCCTGTGCTCAGCAGTGGACGAAGTCGGACTGTGGATGATCATGATGATGATTCCAGCATTTAGTATTACACATTGCTTTTTAACATATTATTACTGATTATTAGGCATTCATATAACATTCATCACCATTAAGAGATATTTAGTTGCAACATATTATGAGAAGTCAATACAGTAGATGAGTGATACGCCTTGCCAAGTCTACTATTTTGATATTAGTGTAATTTAAAAATATTACTAATACTCATATACTCGTATTAGTTAAAATAATGTAATATTTCCAGGCGAATATATTAGTATTACCTAATCTTGAGAAATATCGGTATTAACCTATCTCTAAATGTGTCAATTTTAGTTCCTGAGAACCTCGAGTGGGGCGCTTTGATTCGGCACAACATAGATATAGGAGCGGCACAAAAATCAACTGTCATTTCATCTATTATATGTAGTTTAGAGGTGGGCAAAATGTATCATTTTTGTGATTGGAACATTTGCATCTCGATCACTGAACTGATCCGAAACACTGATATGTTTCATTTGGCTCATTTGGATCATCGGCTCAAAGGATCTGCCGCATCAACGTAAAACGATAACATTATATTATGCAAAAAACGACCGTATAGTATTTGGTACGTAAGCGCCTTAGTGGTAATTTTTACGTGCATGTATAACGATAACGACACTCTGTGCGAGTATGAGTCATACACAATTACACATCTCATTTGGTATCTCTTTCTGACTTGTAAAGATTGCGATTATGTCGCCCGCTCACTCGCAACTCTCGAGTCCATAGAAGTAACTCAGTGTCTCTTAGTCTGCATCTCTCTCTCACTGGCTCACTGCCTCCTCTCACTGGCTCACTGAATCGGCTCGCGAGTGACGCGTCGCGCGGAGTGAGTACTGAGCAAAGTAATGTTTCAGATCCAAATGATGCATTTGAAACGTTCTTACTGAACCAATCTTTTGGAACACTTCAATGATTCGAATCAGTGAGTCGGTTCCGTAAAGAGTTACACACGCCTAATGTAGTTCAGCGTACTTGTATGATAGAGGTCAGTGCTCTAAAATGTTCCCGGCGCAGATCCATATTTCAGTGAGACACAATACTTTGAATTAACTCGCAAAAAATGTGGAGGGAAATTTTGAAATTGGAACTTACTTATTTTTACTTATAAATAATCATATTTTCGAAAAACATTATAACTGGCCAGTCTCCCATATATAAAAACTTTTTTTCGCAATACTTTCTGAGGGGCCTGGTAGAATTAAGAAAAAATATTGTCTTTTATAAATTTTATAGTACAGCAATAAAGACTTAGAGCAGTGGTGGCCCAGTGGTATCGGCTGCGACTTACAAGTTGTAGGTCATGGGTTCGAACCCAGGTAGGCGCTTTACTTTGTGTAAATTATTTCATCACCACTGCTCTCAAAAACGGTGAAGGAAAATATCGTGTGGAAACCGGCATGTCCTAGAACCAATAATTCGAAGATATGTGTCATCCACCAACCCGCACTGGACCCGCGTGGTAGATTATGGCCCATCCTCTCTCACAGAGAGGAGGCCTGTGTACCAGCAGTGGGAACATTAATAGGCTGATGATGTGATGTGATAAAGACTTATGTTATTTATTAAGTTTGGTTTCTTTCTGTATATTAGGATAATTAAAGCTACAAATCTTACTTTTTATTAACAAGGTCTTATTTAATATTAACAGCATTTTCTAAATAAAAATCTTGGTTATTTAAAATATTTTTCCCTCATTGTCAAACTGTTAATTCAACGTGAAACTAAACGCACCAATTGTTGACATTACGTTTGCGGGTTTGACACAAAGTTTGACAGTTTGTGATTGTGCGTGTCGTTCGTCTCGCCGATTTTATTTATAAAATATCTCATTTTGTCTATTAATAAACCAACAGAATACTTTTAGAACAACATTTAGATACATCAGGGGCGCTCCAAGGTGCAGTGTTTATATCACAAACGCGTAATTAAATGTCGTTCGGTGCGTGAATATCTCGACGGTAAAATCGTAGAGTAACGATGTTTTCATTTGGAATAACTTATTTTTCGTGTGATAATGCGGTCTTTACAAAGTTTGGCTAGTATCTGCAGGCTTGAAATAACCGTATCACATATCAGTGATCTATACAAATCAATGTACTGATAAGATAAAGTTCTGTTTTCGGATTGAATTAGGAAGTTTTGACAGTGCTAATCTGGTCTGAAAGAGGTGATAATAGTCTGTATAATGTTGTCATAGTGGGTATATTGGATTATTAAATTTTTGTTTAAGTGCTAAGTGTGTGTGTATGTAAGTGAAAATGCCTGGGAAAATAAAAGTGAAGGTGTTAGCGGGGCGGAACCTCCCGGTGATGGACCGGGCGAGTGATACCACGGACGCGTTCGTGGAGATAAAGTTCGGGAGTATCACGCACAAGACTGATGTCTGCCGCAAGTCTCTGAACCCTCACTGGAACAATACGGAATGGTACCGGTTTGAGGTAAGATTTTTCCACTTTTCAATATTTTTACAACTATTTTACTACCTGCCAGTATCCTGCTTGTTGATAGAGTTGTATCTCGTCTATTCCCCTCAATAACAAATAGATTTAGCGAGTGTTTATAATAACATGTTTAACTGACACAAACAGGTGGTTTTTATTCATGTTTCTTTTTATGTTTGTCTAACAATAACTGAGTGGCTATTCTTGTTTTTCTATATAACTATCTTTATTTCATTATCATCTCAGACGAAAGACATCCACTGCTGGACATGGGCTTCCCCCAGCCATCTTTATTTAATTTATTTGCTTGCTATCCTGTTCTGTGCCACTCCTGGGCATAGGCTTCTCTCCAGTCCTTTCACTTTTGTCTTCCTCCTTCCAGTTCTGGTAAAATCTGACTATTTCATTACTATAAGTACAATAGATTTTTTTAAGTGTAGGTAGTTGTGGATTTCACTTCTTCACCATACAGTACTTGGCTGTAATCAGCAAAATATGGGTTCTTTTACTTAAATTATTTTCATTTTATACTTCTTCATAGGAGCAATGTTTGGAATCACTATTTTGCCAGCTTCTTATCCAAGATAATTTAGTAAGAAATAAAATATTACACAACTAACTTTTCCCACGGCTTCACTCCTGCCCTGTGTGTATATACGGTAGGTTTAAAAAAATTGAAAAAAATAATTAATCAGGTCAGTATTTCCTCCTATACCTCTTTATAACATTATTTAACGAGAATTTGATTTTGCACTATACATTTAATAATCGTGCAGATTACAGACGTGAAAATCAAGAGGAACCCATAAAATGTTAACTACTGATATGTTTAATTGATTGATAGTGAAATGTATGTCATATTGAAGTGGCTGCTAGATAGCAGTAAATCAACAGATAAGCTTAACATGTCAACATTAATCTAGAAGGCTTCACTAATATGTCAAAAGGCTTCTCTCTTAACCTCGGGAAGTAGGTTGGTTCTGGCTGTCACATGTAGTTCTGTGATAGTCGTTACTGATAGTCAGAGGCCAGAAAATCTGACACCAGTCTACCCCAAGGGTAACCAGATACTAAGACTTGGAGGTCAAATACCCAGTCGCTCCATGTAATTCCCTGCCGAAGTCTGTGTTGCCTGATAGCTACAACCTGGGGGTCTTTTACACAGACTCTAGCAGGGAATTACACTCCTTAGCCTACTTCTGTACCTACGCACAATGAAAGTATTCCCATAACGTTTAGTGCATATGAGTGGGATGTCCACCATGTACTGATGATGCATCGCCGTAAATCTATGTTAGGGGGAGTTTGGTTCCCGCACATAGTCCTTCAGGTGGACCATTGTGCATGGGCCATGGCGGCCGTTTGGTGGTTATTCCAACCAGCCCTCAGAAGTTAATCAGAGCGCCTGGTTTTTCTCAGAACATCTGTGTAAGATCTGGGTGACGCCACAAACCCTCGTTTGCGTTCTTATCTGGGTGACACCTGTGCATTCAAAGAGCATGTGCCTGACGGTTTCCTCAGCCTCCATGCATGCCCTGCACAGCCGTAAGTCTTGTAGTACGATGATGGAACAGGCACTAGGTAGAATTAGATCATGTAATAGGGCAGTCAACTGAAAATTAGTTTATACCATTCCACCCCTAAAAAGCTCCTTTTTAGGGTTCCGTACCCAAAGGGTAAAAACGGGACCATATTACTAAGACACCGCGATCCGTCTGTCTGTCTGTCCGTCTGTCACCAGGCTGTATCTCATAAACCGTGATAGCTAGGTAGTTGAAATTTTCACAGATGATGTATTTCTGTTGCCGCTATAACAACAAATACTAAAAACAGAATAAAATAAATATTTAAGTGGGGCTCCCATACAACAAACGTGATTTTTTTGCCGTCTTGCTCGCACTTGGCCGGTTTTTATTCACTTTCAGTGGATAAAATAATAAGCTTTTTTAATTTAATTCATAAAAAAGTTACTTAATAAAATCAAAAAACCCGACAGCATAAAAAGCATGATTTTCTTGTTTACGTCTTTTTAGTTCGCTTTTTATGCAGTCGGGTTTGACATTTTACGTTTTTTCTTTTGTTTTATCTTATTAGTAATTTTTTTTTGAAGTATGTACATTTAAACATATAAGTGTTATATATTTTTGAAGTCACCTCTTGAAACCCTTTATTTTGGTGGCCCACACGATGGGTTTGAAAGAAAAAAAAAATGGGCTCCCACAATATGGCGCTCAAAATCCGCCATTTTCCAATTTTAATGTAGCCAGTGACACTCGCAAAGTTAAGACGAATCGATTGACGTAAGAATCATCATAAATCGGCCAACGCGTCTGGTCTCGTAGAACGCCACATAGGAACAAACATACATGACATACCATACATACATACGTAGACTGAAAAACACATTACCCTCCTAAGGCAGTAGATTAAAAAAACACAATGTTGTAATACTTTCTGTTGTTATGTGTTTTACTTAAGAGCCCCTACAAGTTTCACGAGCTAAAAACAGAAAAAGCTACTTTTTCAGGGCAAATTTCTCAATAACTACAAGATATATGTTAAATCTTTTAAAACAACTTTTTGCGTCACAAAGTTATCTAGGGAATAGACATTACACATTTTTGATAACTGCTCAATTAAAATTAGAAAAAATTAATTCCTAACACACGTTTTTACGTAATCCCGAAACACCAGGTTTTTCAATTGCTTTTTCAGCTTACTGATGGCGAATAACTATCTGCAAAAAATGGTGTAGACTGAGCATATGAGCTAGGGAGCCACCAATTTAGTTTTTTAAAGTTTATTGTATTTGTACTTAAAAAAAAATATTGTCCTCGCGGAAAAAAGGTAATTTTATCATGTGCGAAAGCGTCGGCTACGTGTAAGAATATGATGAATATAAATATAACTGATAAATAATTTGAAATTTGAGGTATTTATCAATCGAATCCAATTTTTATATTTTATTTTTGAGTACTTATTTTATTTTAATAAATTGTCTGAATATTGCCTTACAAACCGTTGCGCACGCGCGAGACATTCAATTTTGCTCATGGGCTTGTAGACGACGGACTTGTGTCGTTTTTTTTGTCATTATATTTTTTATCATATATCTTGCAGTTATTGAGAAATTTTCGCTGAAAAAGTAGCTGTTTTCTGTTTTTGGCTCGTGAAACTTGTAGGGACTCTTAAGGTCAAATTGTTAATCTCTACAATGACTTCTACTTGATAACAATCGTAATTGGTGAAAAGTTTGCCATGGCGAAACAAAGAATCAGGAATTTCATTGGCAGATAAATTAAATAAAATGTTCATGTTTGGTGATCCAGTGTCTGACACACACTGGATCACCAAACATGATCATTTTATTATATTATTATATGAATTTGACAGTCTCGGGACCCTGGGGTCCCGGTCCTTTGAAAGGCATGCGAGTGAGGGGCCGAAGCCAACTCGCAGAGGCCTATTGTTAGGCATGTATCAGGAAATGTGACACCAACCGACGATTATGCCTGTATGCACTACACAAGTGCACCCAAGGGCAATCCCCGGTTGGTGCAGGACTATTGCAAAATATGGAGAAAAATGTATTGGGCTATGGGTCTGGTAGGTTCGTATCGGTTGTCCAATACTATAGGGGGATTACTGGCCCCTGCCTGACCACTCTTGGACTACACGGCTATAATATGGCAGGGGGTGACTTGCACACTCAATTAATGGGCCCCCATAAAGGGTCGCTAGCACTTAAGTGACGTAGCGCCAAGGGGGCAACATATCCGGAGGTGCTTGAGGAGTGGAGAGGTATACCACGGCTATCAGGACAATCCCAGAAGTACGGTCAAGATCCCTACCAGCATGGTGGACATCCCACCCATACGTACAAAGCGTTTTGCGAATACTTTCATTGTACGCACAGCTAAGGAGCGGAATTCCCTGCCGGAGTCTTTGTTTCCTGATAGCTACAACCTTGGGGTCTTCAAGTCAAGAGTGAATAGGTTACTTCTAGGCAAGCGTGCTTCACCGTCGACCACATCATCGCTTACCATCAGGCGAGATAGTGGTCAAACGCGAGCCTATCAATAAATAAATAAAAAAAGCATCTTATTATATGTATTGTTATACTATACGAAAAAAAAATCGTACGTGACACCAGTGACACTCCTATGGTCCGCAGGCGCGGGGGATGTAAGGCAGCGGAGATGGTAAAACGTGCGCGCGGGCCGGGGGTCACCTGACGGGAGCGTTATCGTCGACCATGAGAGTCTCTTCTACGAATTTGTGTGTTCCTATAGCTGTTGCCCGCGACTTTAGTTCGAATAGCCTATTTTTTATATCGCGCAGAAAGATTGTAGGTTTTCGATGCAAACTTTCACGACCCCTTTTCCCCTCCGCGATAAAAAGAAAACAATCTTATCCTAAAACTATATCCTTCCTAGGGTTTTAAACTATCTCCATACCAAAGGAGAATGGGCAGATTTCTGTGGAATCTGGTCTAACCAACCAACAGAGTTGATATTAGTATTGATGGAACCGTTATCTCCCAAAAATTCTATTACACATTAATTTGCATGAAAATTGTGACCTTTTTCTCTTTTTTTCCTAATTGTTATTTTAATTTTTGTGTACTTTATAAATGTTGGTAATGAAAATAATAAGTTATTAAGATACATATCTAAAACGTACTCATCGAATAATGCTAGCGTACATTTACCGCAATATTTCAGAACTGTGACATAATTACAGTAACCTTTCAGATCAATAAATGCAGCTCTTAGTTACTTTTACAGAAAATATGAACATTGTCAGTGTTGGGTTCGCGGTCTGTCTTAACTCATCGAATAACGTCCGTGTACGTTTACCCGTATATTTCAGAACTGGGACACAATTCGTCTCAAGCATCCTAAGCATAAATTGAAGTACAAAAGCACTTTCAGATAATATGAGTCACACTTCTGTTGATTAATCGTTCAATCATTGATCTGTCTTAACTCATCAGGTTAATATCAGTGTACGTTTAGCCTAATATTTTAGAAGCGTGTTTCACCGTCGACCACATCATCGCTTATCATCAGGTGAGATAGAGGTCAAGTGCGAGACTATAGAATATAAAAAAAAAACACGCTCATACATTATTCGCATCGATGTGATATAGTTGCCAATAGCGGCTTGCTATTGGCGTCTGTATCACACCGATGCGACTTGTAAACAATAATACAATAATATCAACAACAAAGCTAACGGACTAAAATTCACATTCCCACTGGTGGGGATTTGTCGGTGAGATTTCTGGAATAAATCGAATTTATTGACCAAAGAGGTGTCAACGACGACCTTCGAATCTGTTTAATGACCTCAAATAATCAACTAACAATAGAAAACATACCTAGTCAAAACAAATGTTAAAATAATGCTGTATGACGGAAACTGGGTAAGAATAGATGGGCTAAAATCTCTTTCTGTGGGCGTTCTGGCTTGTGAGATTCGGGAGTATGATTTTATTCGTTTATTTCGTAGATCTTATCTTGTGGAGGGGCCGAGTAATAACTCGGACACTTCGATCCATTGGGATCTTTTGTGGTAGATAACCCACTCCTCCCCAACCTCGTTGAAAACTCTCTTCATGAGTTTTACAACGAGACTATGAGATTGAGCCTTTGGTGTTCTGGTCTTGGATGTCCAACCCCTAGGAGACTCATTCGCTTAGCAACGGAGACGCCCTCACGCCCCTAGCCACCGCAGGAGACGCCCTGGGCGTCGGTAGTCGCAAGCCGATTCCCGGCCACCGTAGGCGCGGGCTTGCGGACGGCGAGTAATGGGTAGCTCGCTGTCCGATAAGGACCAGGCCCGAGTCGACGGCGCGTAGTGTTCCACGCGCGCCTCAAAGAGATGTCAGCAAAAAAATGACGGGGTCCGATAGGGCCGATGCCTGTCTGGGTCGCGGATAAATTTGAAAAAGAGTTACCGCGGCCCTGGCTCAAGCAACTGAAGGAACACGGGTGGGTTTTAGTCAGTAAAAGTCTGACACGCCCTTCCGCTTCACCCAGAGCGGGAGAAGTCATTGGATGATTTCCCACCCAAAAAAAAAAATCGTAGATACTGGCAGCTAATTTCGTAGATCGTGGCTAAATAATAACAGCCGCACGGGTCGATCTTCAAGGTTAAGCAGCACTTGTCAAAGTCGGTCCGTGGATGGGTGACCATCTTTACATAGCAAGTTTCCTCCGTGCCTCGGCAAGCACGCTAAGCCGTTGTGTCCGACTGTCATTTGAAGATCTTTGACAATCGTTACGGGTAGTCAGAAGCCTGAGATCTGACACCAGTCTTGCCGAGAGGTATCGTGTTACCCAGTTACTGGGTTGTGGAGGCCAGATAGGCAGTCGCTCCATGTCTTTCTTTCTTTAAAATACTGGTACGTAGCTAAATTCGGTTAGACTGGAAACCGACCCCAACATGGGAAATAGCTAGACAAATTTAATTGTTTTGTAGATATTTGCGCAATATTGATAAGCACCTGGGCGACCGAGCTCTGCTTGGGTGAAAATAGAGAAAACGACGTTTTCTAAAAATAAATCCTAGCTAGATCGATTTATCGCCCCCGAAACCCCCTGCATACTAACTTTCATGAAAATCGTTGGAGCCGTTTCCAAGATTCAATTTATATATCTTCTATTATGTATAAAAGAGAAAGTATGTATGTATGTATGATCCTTATAGACTCTGAAACGGCTGGACCGATTTTATTGAAATTTTCAGAGAATCTTTATAATGACCCAGCGGGTAATCCTGTAAAGTTTAGTGGAGATCGGAGCATTTTTTTTAACTATGAACGCGGGCGAAGCCGCGGGCAGAAGCTAGTATCATATACAAGAATTGCTCGTTTAAAGGTATTAGATATGGCTCTGTTCGTTGGTCTATTGGTCGCAAGCACTTCTGAGCACACGGTCTTGGGTTCTACTCCCGGGTCGGGCAGGTCGTAACAGGGTTTTTCAACTAGTATTTCTCAGGGCTACTGCCCGGTGTCTGAATTTGTACTTGGTTGATGATAAAAAGCTCGCCCCCTATGACATGGATAATGTCGTGGTGGCCCAGTAGCTAAGACCTCGCCTCTCGTGCTTGAGGTCGTGGGTTAAAATTCGGGCGAGTACCTTACCAATGAGATTATTCCAATTCATATGTACTTTCTAAGTTTATCTTGAACATCACAGGCAACGTTGAAGGAAAACATCGGCATCGTGAGAAAACCTTTTTTTTTTGCGTGGAGAAATGCTCATGCAAACTGCACTACCACAGGGAGATAGTGCAGTTATGTGGGACTCTAACCCACTAAAACTCCAAGGTGTCCTCCAGTGCCGCTTATGGCGGGAACACGGGCACGCGTTAGCACTCACCGCGAACCCGCCGCGGCTGTCCGTCACCAGACCCTCCTCGGGGGAGTACCCCCCATCACCGGCGCACAAGAACACACTCTACGCCGTGACTACCCCAGGGACCAAATCAGCACATGGGTGCCAGACGACCCCGTGTATGGCACCCTTGGTCCCACTGTGACGGGTCAAGGTCAATGGCCCCGCCACCTACCATTTTGCGGCCGCAGGGGATAGGGAGAGCGGCTAACGCAATACCGACACTCCTCTTCCCCTGCGGCCCCACCGCGTCCGCCATCAGACGGTGGCGACCCCGTCTAGGCCGCGGAAGGTAGGGAGAGCGGCGCACCGCAATACCGGCACTCCTCTCCCGCCGCGGCCTCCAACCACCAGCCGCAACATCGTATGTGACCTGGGAATCTCCATAAGACATCGCGGCCCGCCTCAGTTGCATGTCGCCTGTTACCAAGCGGCACCGCAACCTACTAGTTGGCCGCTACGTCGTCGGCTTAATCGGCAAGAGCCCTGCCGAGCGGCCCCTCCTCGGGCTCCTCTTCGCTTCACAGTGGGTGACCAAGCCACGGTTACTGAGCCCCCCCGCCTCGACAATGCGGGAACTCACCGGGGGGATCGTGAGGAAACCTGGACCCTTAGTTCGTTTATTATAAGTTTATGCTCCATATGTGTAATGAAGGCTCGTCAAGAGTGAATAGGTTACTTCTACACAACTGTGCTTCGCCGTCGGTATTGTATTTAATTTGTGTGGGAAATAATTTCACAATATTACCAACAAGACAAAAAAATAAACTTTGGCTCCGATCGCTATCAAACTATCGCTGGGCTAATCTGAATATTACCTGAAACTTTCATTAAAATCGGTCCAGCCGTTCTGGAGTCCATAGGGAACATGCATACAATCTGGGGGTCTTTAGGTCATGAGTGAGTAGATTACTTCTAGACAAGCGTGCTTCACCGTCGTCAACATTACCAAAATGTCATAAAATACTATTGCTCCGATCGCTACCAAACTACCGCTGTCCTAATCTGAATATTACATGAAACTTCCATCAAAATCGCGCCAGCCGTTTTAGAGTCCATAAGGAACAAGCATACAAACAGGGGTCTTTAGGTCAAGAGTGAATAGATTACTTTTAGACAAGCGTGCGACACCGTCGCTTTTGTATTAATTTGTCAGATCGGGGGGATCTCACGGAAACAAATCGAAATAATGACACAACCTTAACAAAATGGCAAAAAAGTTGTTGCCATTTTGTTAGTTTGGTAGATCGGACTACCAAACTACCGCTGGCCTCTTCTGAATATTTCCTGAAACTTCCATCAAAATCGCTCCAGCCGCTTTGGAGGCCATAGGGATACATACAACCTAGGGGTATTTAAGTCAAGAGTGAATAGGTTACTTCTAGGCAAGCGTGCTTCATCGTCGACCATGTCATCGCTTACCATCAGGTGAAATAGTGGTTAAGTGCGAGACTAACAAAAAAAAAAACTATAGTTTAGAGGTCATCAAATACATCAATCCACAGTAGAAATAACAGGCCTTGCTCTCAAAAGTGTCTACAGATAAAGAAGTCCGAACATACTCCAAATAATCGCTCACACTTTTCATAATCGTCGAAACGTGTCAGAATATTTGGCGTCGTTGACAATGACGTCACACCGTCGCTTGCCATTTGCCACTGGTTGCCAGTAACGTCTGGCGCGCGTCTACGAGCTATTTGTTTGTGCATTTCCACAATGTGTGTATCCAATGATTCAATATTGATTTGGAAGGGAGCCAAATGGGGTTTTATTAGATGCCCGGTTTTTGCGCAGTTTTGTGTTTGGGATGGTTTAGAAACTTTAGAATATGATTAATTGTGATGATGGTTTTATCTCATTTAATTGATAAATGATTTTATTTCTGTAAGTTGGTTTGTGCAAACTTTTACATGTCTCTCATATTTTTTAAAACTAGATGAGGTCGGCGTTTCCTATCTGACTACTCTGAGAAGAAAAGCCGAAACAAACTCGGAGGTCACAGTCTCTTTTAAAGTCCAGACAAAATCTTGGTTAGATCATGTGAAGACCATGTAGATTAAAGTCTGAAATGGTTTTTTGAGGAAAGTACCAGCCAGATTGAGTGGACCTGTCCAGCAGCTCAACTCAGAATTTAAGGAACTCAACGATCCGAAGAACAATACTAAAGAAAGGACATTCGGGTAGGCCGCATAAATTACTCAAACTGCTAGACCATGATTAAAAACTGAGAAAAATAAAAACAAAAAGTTGAGGAGAGATTGCGTAGTTTTGTAAGCAATTAACGTATAATATTGATAGCAAATAGCAACTCATCTATGGGACTTTCTTGATGGCGCGACTCAATTTGAATTGCGTCGATAGGTGATATCGTATAGCTTATTTTAAATCTAAATACCTACCTATGTGATATAAATTGAATCGGGTCGAGCCATCACGAAGGTCGCTATGAAGTTTTTGAATAGAGATTTAGGGATCTTCGGATCACCAGATCATATCTGTCTTCTGCAAAACCGAAGCCAAACCAATTCGACACCCTTACGCCGATTTGGCCAGCTAACCGTTATAGGTAGCATAAAATTTAATTTATGAAACTCTCCTTGCCAAATCAGATAAAAAAAAAAAAAAAAAAAAAAAAAAAAAAAACTTGCATTACTGCACGAGCTGAAGCTTTACATATTGAGCTGGTGTAATATCTTTACTCCTACGATATCATTCGTGTGCCTAACTTTTTCTCGACTATTTTGGGATTGGCTTCCAGTGTAACTGGATTCAGTTGATCTGGCTGTGTCCGTTACCGAGGCCAGATGTTGTCGAAAATGGTCATTTGAATCTTATAGATAATTAGTTTTGCGGCTTCTGTAATTGTTGCGCACATTTTTAAATTTGTTGCGCTTATAGTTTTTTAATTATTTCACAAAAACATTTCCTGCTGGGGTAACGTTACCCCAGCCAGAACTTTTTCTTTTTAGTGGGCATATTTAAATAATTACTAGCTATAAAATTAGTTGTCTAGATGAAGTAAATGTTGTGCCTTATTTTGTATTTGTTCTTTCATCGGTTGCGAAGTTATTCGAGATTTTGCTGGGGTAACGTTTTTGGTTTTGCTAGATCTTTGGTTTTGCTAGATCTTTGAAATGGTTAAGCGGATTCTTATCATATTTTGTACATGGCTTCTTAGGAATTAGTTTAAATTTGTTCTGCAATAAAAAAAACAAAATAATACATAGCTTAAAGGTTATTTCATTAAATAGAAAAACACTTCAATTGGTCCCAGCACTCTCAATAAGAGCTCTAAAGACTTACTTTAAACGTTATTTTAAAGCTTGTAACTGCCTTCAAATGTATGTGAAGTTTCATTAGTATCCTGTAAGTATTTAACAAGTTATGATGATATTGAGTTCTTCACGAGCACGGTCTTGATGCGCGCGGTGTTATTTGGCCACTGGATTGGATATATGAACTGAATGTTATGTCAATTATTAGTTTTTTAGTTCAGTTGTATATCAGTAAAATTTCAGCTCAGTACATTGGATAATTAATGAGATAATACGATTAAAGTCATCAGGAAGTGAATGACCGTGGTAACCCGACCAAGTTTAGGTGGTTACGAAAAAGCGAAAACGCAGAACATTATGCTATCTTTTGAATTGTTTAGTATAATACACCTTACAATTTCGGTACAGACGCGTACACTGTTAAATACATTAATAATATAATAATATCTGTACTATGAAAACATTATTATTATCTTCCAGTTGCACAAACTTATCAAAAATCACTGATATAACATGTCGTTCGGTGGGACGTGGAAGGGGTGGGGTGAAGGGGCGCATTGTTTGCATATCGCACTAAACATGCTCCGTAATCACATAATTCATCTTGTAGAGTGCGCATGCGTTTCGGCAGTTCCGTTTCCTGTTTTTGCAAATATTTATAGAGTGCGTGAGAGCTAATGTAAAATAATAAGTGTGGCAAATTACTGCTAATGTGGAGTGCTTCTATTGATGATCATAGTTATGGTGCAGGCTGCTTGATGAATTCACGAACAAGGTAAGCTTGTATAATGTAACTACAGAAATAGTAGCAAAATTATTATTAATATGTACATGTTGTTAGGTACTTATCTAAAACTGTATTTTTTTAAGGCTTAAATATTTAAATTTAGGAACTTATTATTTTCTTTTCTTTCGTACTTAATTATTACCTAGACTGGAATTCTCAACAATGATAACGACATATGTATCCTTCGCTACATAGTACCTATAAAACAAAGTCGCTTCCCGTTTGTCTGTCCCTGTTTTCTTAGATCTTTAAAACTACGCAACGGATTCTGAAGCAGTTATTTTTAATAGATAGATTGATTCAAGTAGAAGGTTTTTGTGTATATATTGTCAAAATATGACTTGAAACTTGATTAATGAAATTCATGACTTAGCGACCGATTTTTATCGTTATCAATGTCGGGAGTCGGGACTACCGCAACAGGTAGGTATTTATTTATTTCCACAAACTCCTTGGACACGTAGACTTTAAGAAATCCATAATTACCTTGTTGCGACACTCGCGTTGATATAAAGTCGCAAATAGATGACGATTCGAGTTTCAAAATTACCTGTCAATAAAAATTATTTAATAATCACGTAGTTTTTTTTCAAACTTGTGTACTTGTCTGTACTAAATTTGTAACACTATCCTACATATTTTAGAAGGTACCATAATGTTTTGCGTTTTCGCTTTTTCGTAACCACCTAAAGTTGGTCGGGTTACCACGGTCATTCACTTCCTGATGACTTTAATCGTATTATCTCATTAATTATCCAATGTACTGAGCTGAAATTTTACTGATATACATCTGAACTAAAAAACTAATAATTGACATAACATTCAGTTCATATATCCAATCCAGTGGCCAAATAACACCGCGCGCATCAAGACCGTGCTCGTGAAGGACTCAATATCATCATAAATTGGTAAATACTTACAGGATACTAATGAAACTTCACATACATTTGAAGGCAGTTACAAGCTTTAAAATAACGTTTAAAGTAAGTCTTTAGAGCTCTTATTGGGAGCGCTGGGACCAATTGAAGTGTTTTTCTATTTAATGAAATAACCTTTAAGCTATGTATTATTTTGGTTGTTTTATTGCAGAACAAATTTAAACTAATTCCTAAGAAGCCATGTACAAAATATGATAAGAATCCGCTTAACCATTTCAAAGATCTAGCAAAACCAAAAACGTTACCCCAGCAAAATCTCGAATAACTTCGCAACCGATGAAAGAACAAATACAAAATAAGGCACAACATTCACTTCATCTAGACAACTAATTTTATAGCTAGTAATTATTTAAATATTCCCACTAAAAAGAAAAAGGTCTGGCTGGGGTAACGTTACCCCAGCAGGAAATGTTTTTGTGAAATAATTAAAAAACTATAAGCGCAACAAATTTAAAAATGTGCGCAACAATTACAGAAGCCGCAAAACTAATTATCTATAAGATTCAAATGACCATTTTCGACAACATCTGGCCTCGGTAACGGACACGATCTGGCTGGGTTATCTGAGCACCAGTACGCAAAAGCGTATCGTGTTAACCATACGTGGGTTAGGCCCACTTGTGGTTAACACGATACGCTTTTGCGTATTAGTGGTTAGACTTTTCGTCTTCTGAGTACCGGTAATCCTGTCATCATCATCATCAGCCGTTGCAATGTTCCCACTGCTAGGACACAGGACTTCTTTCTGTGAGGAAGGGAATGAGTCTTGTTTTTCCATCACCGTTAATACTGACCAGATTATATTCTTTTCCACTTATTTAAACCTATATTATTGTATAGTATAGAGAATAAGCCACACGAGCAAAGCCGTGGAAAATAGGTAGATGTGTAGGATGGATAGATGGGCCCCCGTTTCCACACTTAGATGCCCATTTGGTCTGTTGTGGAGAGTGAATGGGCCTAATCAACCACGCTAGTTGGTGGATTTTACATGTCATCGAATGTTTGGTTCGAGGATATGCAGGTTTCCTCATGATGTTTTCCTTCACCGTTTTGAGAGCAGTGGTGATGAAATAATTTACACAAAGTAAAAGCGCCTGCCTGGGTTCGAACCCACGACCTACGACACGTATGTCGGGGCCGTTACCACTGGGCCACCACTGCTCTCAGGTAATCCTGTTACGAGTGTCAAAGATCTTTGGGACAGTCGACATCAATGATCTGATTAATATAACGTTTAACCGTGCGGTTAACAGACCATCTCGAACTTCTTGGTGTTGCGTTGACATCGATCCTCAATTTCGGTCCATTCATTTAGGCAAAAGCTCAGTTGACTGCAAAAAAGTTGGGGATTCTTGCAAAGGTTAGACAGTACTTCACGCCTGAGTACTGCACTCACCTCTGGGACGAATCTGTCAAATACCAGCTTGATGTACTTATGTCGGTTGACAGACGGGCCAAGAGGCTTATTGGCAACGCTGCACTAGTCGCACAAAGCTCCAGAGCCTCGAATATCGACGCCGAGTAGCCAGCCTGTCGGGTTTTTACCGGTTACATTTCGGGGAGTGTGCGACGGAACTGCACAATTTGATTGCGTCTAGCCCTTTTCATCATCGGACTACAAGACGTACGGCCATGCGCCATCGGTACGTGTACGTGGGAGGTAGGTTCCCATACGGACCTGCCTTGTAGCCCCACCGCGGGCGCCATCAGACTGTGGCGACCCCGTCCAGTCCGCAGAATCATAGATAATACTAGCATGCAGAAGGTAGAGAGAGCGGCGCACCGCAATACCGGCACTCTTCTCCCGCCGCGCCCTCAACCCGTAGCCGATATCGTATGGGTATGGGAGGCTCCATACGACGTCGTGGCCCGCCTCAGTTACGATGTCGCCCAAGCGGCACCGCAACTGAGGGTGAACAAGCCAACGTCTACTGAGCCCCCGCCTCGACAATGCGGGTAGGGGTACCCACTGGGGAGGACTCATGCACTTAGGGAAGTCTAAATTTTCGATCGAACCGTGCGAGTCCCCCTTCTCCATCTACGACGAAATACGAAAACATCGAGTATTTATAGAGCTTGTCCTCTATTTTCAATACATACAACGTTTGTTTTTCAACACGTATGTAATTCGCGAGATGTTTTCATATACACGTGACTCGTGTCTGTCTGAAGCCCGCATAATATTGTGCGGAAGCTGCGTACATAAAATGTTTTTGTTCACACCGTTTCGTAGTGAAAATGAAAATATTGTGTTAGAAATGAAATGGTATACTAAATAGACGTCTTGACCTTGTTAAAAAGGTTACGAAAGCCTCTCAAACACGGGTAAATGAACAGATGAGTTTTTAAAGTATAAGGAACTTACAAATACAGACCTGTTAGGATTTAACAGAGCTAAAAAAAATTGTTCAAATAAATATCACTAGATGGCGCGAGATGTATCGATTTGTTATTGAATTGTGTGTAAAATTAACATTTTCTAGAATTGATCATAGAAATTGTATGTTCTTGTTTAATCAATCTATCTATCTAATCTACTAAGCACAAAATTATGGAATATTGAGCTTAGTTCACATTTCAAAGATTATTTAAACGGATCAATTAAAATTTATTCCAATAGATGGTGTGGATTTCATTTTCTGTGGCATGTCACTGTATTTAAAGAAAAAAATAGTCACGAACCAAGTAAACCCTTTTGCAAATCGCTGCTAACACCATCTTTAGCCGTGAAACGGAACCGAACGCGATCGATGTGCTTATTAAAATTAATAGTATAATCAGACGAAAAACGCTAGTTATCGGTCTCGACAAACTTCTTGGCCGCCCTGAAGTTGGCTACAATGGCGGAGTAGTAAATCTCATACATCAAAAACAGCACCGTTTCGTGCCTCGCGCATCCGGTAAACCAACTTCAGGGCGGCCCAGAAGTTTGGCGAGGACTATGCGTCGTTTCGGCACGGGTTCTTTGTATGGGATGAGGTATCTGTAGGATTATCATGTTTGAAATTTTGAAACTCCCAGATACTCTCAACTACCGCTTGTATTCCCTATCAGCTAACCATTCAATCTTCAATATAGAGTAAACGGGCATCTTCTAGCCTAGCTCGTTGCATCGTAGATTTTATTCATCGCTTGCCATTGCGCGAGCTAGCACTCACGAATCACGAACCATATGGCACATCTCGTTGTGAACACAACATGCCACACAGAAACCAAACAAAACCTAATAGAAATAAATATAGAAAGCTCATTAACTCTCAAAAGACCTTGAAGATGCGCTTAATGGTGGGTTCACACTACACAGACTTTCATGAACTTATTTAGAATTTTGTTTGTGCATTCCAGCAGTACATACAAAAGTCAGTGTATCAGAAAGACAGTCTGTGTAAAGGATGAATTATGCTAGACCGTAGAGAGCGCGAGCCGAGCCCCGAGCGAGGCACGGACGGCTGTCACGTGGTGTAGCATGCACCGCATCATATAAAATGTTCGTTAAGTTTTGAATCCGTACCTCGTCCGTGCCTCGCACGGGGCTTTGCTCGCGCCCGCTACGGTCTAGCATAATTCTTCCTTAAAAGTCTGTGTAGTGTCACGGGCACCCAACCCAACGCGAAGAAAGAAAATTTGGTTCAAATAAATTGCACTAGATGGCGCGATGTGCACCGATTTGATATTGAATTGTGTGTAAAATTAACATTTTCTGGAATTGAACATAAATATTGTATGTTCTTGTTTTATCAACTCTCTTAAGCACAAAATTATATGGAATATTGGGCTTTTAATTCACATTTCAAAGACTATTTGAACGGATCATTTAAAATTGACGCCAATAGATGGCGAGTTTTTAAATTTCTGAGGCATGCCACTCGATTGTTTTTTGTATTGTAACACATTTATGTGCAATGAAACTGAAAAACGTGCAAAAAATACTATAAAACAAATCGTCACTGTATTTAAAGAAAAAAATATTCAAGAACGAGTAAACCCTTTTACTTGCGAGTCGCTGCTAACACCATCTATCTATCGCCGTGGAAGGGAACCGATCGCGATCGATTTACAAAAAAAAAAATCAGATTAATCAGATGAAACACGCTAGTTACGTCGGCACGGTATCTTTGTATGGGATGAGGCCTGTATGCTAGTATTATACTATCTGTGGTAGTGTGGAACCACCTTAAAGTAATAAACAACCAAAATAATCTCGCACGTCCCGCGCGATTCGACTTGCACTAATAAATAACATTTATCTGTTAATGCAACGTCTATCTGAACATAAATGATGGTCATTGTTTGCCAATGAGAACTGTTATTGTGGTTCCCTTTTGAACAGAAGTTAAATGAAGCGCGTGTATCATTATTAGATGATTTAGTCAAGGACTATTTAATTTTCTCAACAATATCAGCCGCACGGGTCGATCTTCAAGGTTAAGCATCGCTCGCTGAAAGCGATCCGTGATAGCAGTCATCGCATATGACTCAATAAAATTGGGACAATCCCACCGCACTATTCCTAAACCACTGCAACTCTTGAAAGCCAGAATCAACAGTGGTCACCACCAGAAAAACGCCGAGGCAATGAAGCTCGACGAAGTCACAAAGAATAAATTTAACTGTCTTGGATCCCGCAACGAAATTAACCAGAAAAGAATAACGGAGGAATAGGAAACAATACAAATTTCCACATCCCTCCATATCAAGCAGGAGACAGAATAAACAAGGCCAATAGGCACAAAGGGTAGTTTACAACTGGGATAAGACCCGTTGCCTAGCACCATGGATAAAAAATTGCATTAATATTAATGGGTCCTAACCTAACATTGATGCTCGATGACCTCAGTAGACCTTCCGAAAGAGTGGGTCTAAAAATGAACATGGAGAAAACCAAGGTGATGTTGAACGCCCATGTTGCCCCCACTCCTATCAAGGTCGGACTCTACACTCTAAGTTGTGGACTATTATCTACCTGGGACAAACGGAACGGTTAGGTAGGTCCAACTTCGAGAAAGAGGTCAACCGTCGAATCCGACTCGGCTGGGCAGCGGTCGCGAAGTTGCGCTGTATCTTCTCGTCCAACTTACCACAGTGTCTCAAGACGAAAGTCTATGACCAGTGTGTGTTACCGCTTGGTCGCTCACAATAGACCTCATCGGAAAGCTTAAAGTCACCCAAAGGGCAATGAAGAGGGCTATGCTCGGAGTTTCCTTGCGCGATCGAATCAGAAATGAAGACATCCACAAGAGACCAAGGTTACCGATATAGCCCAAAGAGTGGGCAGGGCACATTGTTCGCAGAACGGATGGCCGTTGGGGCCGAACTTAACTGCTTCGGCCTGCTTTTAATTACGTACTAATTTTATTTTTGATATTGTTTGTTCTATCCTAGACGCTTTTACGTGCACGTTTTTTTACATCGTTCTCACATAAAATGTGTATTTTTCCAACAAGAATGATGTAACCAAATAACTGTTATTAAAACTGATGGAAGAGAGTGTTCGTTTAGTTTCTTGCACATTCTTCTCCATAGAGACTTACTAACGCTTGCGAATGTGCAACTAGATTCATGTTTTTTTTGACAATTCAAAAGTACCTATATAAGGTTTAGTTGTTTTTTTTTTAAATTTTTGATAGGCAGCTAATGACTTCGTCTATGTCACGATTTGTAGTTTTAATCTCATCTATTTTTCGCAGGTGGACGAATCCGAGCTTCAAGATGAGCCGCTCCAGCTGCGTCTCATGGACCATGACACATATTCCGCCAATGATGCTATCGGCAAGGTGGTCATCAGCCTCGCGCCTCTTTTGGCTAGGGAGGCCAACAATGCTAAGAGTACTACTACACCTCATGGTGGTATGTAAGCTGACACTATTCTTTCTTATCAATTTCGTGTAGCCAGACTGGGTAAAAACTTAGAGAACTTCGAAATGCATGGCGACACATCAATCTGATCACTGCGTTTAGTCTTTTATAGCAGGAAGAGCAGAAAGTTTTCTTTTTAACATCTTAGTCTATAACGAGGAGCTCGTGGCTAAATAATAACAGCCGCACAGGTCGATCATCAAGGTTAAGCAACGTTTGACGAGGTCGGTCCGTGGATGGGTGACCATTTCAATATACCGTGTTTCCTCCGTGCCTCGGCAAGCACGTTAAGCCGTTGGTCCTGGCTGTCATTTGAAGATCTTTGACAGTCGTTACAAGTAGTCAGAAGCTTGAGATCTGACACCAGTCTTACCAAGGGGTACCGTGTTACTCAGTTACTGGGTTGTGGAGGTCAGATAGGCAGTCGCTCCATGTAAAACACTGGTACTCAGCTGAATCCGGTAAGATTGGAAGCCGACCTCAATATAGTTGGGAAAAGGCTAGACAGATTGATTGATTGATCTTAGTCTGAGAATTATTTTATTATTTTATTCTTTTTAGATCAGAATTTTTGCCGAACAACTAGCAAAAAATAGCAAGCTGTTGCGCAGCCAACAATTGTCAAATTCATTCTTACATCCGTGATACTCGAAGACGTTACAATTTTATTCCGTTTGCAATGTTTGACTGAACGCTATGCTTCGAGCATCGGTATTTATTACGTGCCTAACCTGTGTATCCTCCTGAAAGTTCTGATGCACCTCCATGTACTTTCATAATTCTATAAACTTCTTACTACATTCTTGTACATCAAGACAATACATGAAATGTGTAATTTTTGTTATATCCTCAGGGGCGGTAATGTCCGGCTGGATCCCAGTCTTCGACACGATGCACGGCATCCGAGGCGAGCTGAACGTCATCGTCAAGGTGGAGCTGTTCTCGGACTTCAACAAGTACAAGACTTCCAGCTGTGGGGTGCAATTTTTTCACTGTAAGTAAATATATTTCAAATCCTTTAGTAGAAACTGCTGATTGGGACAGGTATAGGGACAGTAAAGGTAGAGGAGGGTGTATCCCCCTGCTGGATTGACCGACGACCTTAAAAAGATGGCTGTGGCAGATTGAATGATAACGGCTGAAGAGTTCGGATATAGGACCACAGTATGTAGACCCCCACAGCCACAACTTTTCTGCATTCTGTGCTTCAAAACCCGCTGCCGGCATGGCTTCGTCGGTGGCAGCGCAAAGGTCGTAGCAACCAGCGGTGTGGAAGTGGCGAAGTATTGGGCCAACAAAATTTCGCTTTACCATCGACGATGATGGGTGATCGGTGGTGATGGTGGCATTTGGAGAGGGATAAGATCTGTCTGAAAGCTTACAGTCACCTAAAGGGCAATGGAGAGGGTCATGCTCGGAGTGTCCTTGCGTGATCGAATCACAAAATGTAGAGATCCGCAAGAGAATCAGGTTACCGACATACCCGAAGAATTGCCAAACTTAAGTGGCAGTGGGCAAGGCACATTGCTCGCAGAACGGATGGCCGATGGGACAGAAAAGTTCTGGAGTTGTGACCGCGAACCGAAAAACGCTGCGTTGGAAGGCCTCCCACTAGGTGTACCGATGACCTGGTGAAGGTTGCAGGGATCTGCTGGATAAGGCACGCACGGGACCGGTCATTGTGGCGACGCTTGGGGGAGGCCTATGTCCGGCAGTGGACGTCTTTCGGTTTAATTTAGCTGGTTTTGCTCTGATATTTGAAGTATCGACTAGTTTTGCGTTGCGTGCTACCGTTACAGTTATAAGTCACGCAGTACGCACTGACACGCACATCAACGTCCGTATCAGAACATTGTAATAATTAAGTCTGCACAATAGGTTCATGGTAGGAGAATAATGATTCTGTTACAACCTTGATTGGGTTTATACTTCTACCTATAAGTCACCATATCACTGTTTAGTGTTTACCGTCGCCTTTGCCATTAACAAAATAATTAAGCTTAATTTATGTATTTACAATTGTAATATTTTAGTTGTATAATTATAGTATGCTGTATGTATTATGTTTATGCATTGTGTATTGCACACGTATTTGTTTAGTTTATTAGTGAGTGGGTATTTAAAATTGTATATTTTTATGTTTTGTGTACAATAAAGAATAAGAATAAGCTGTCTCTGTCACCTCTGACCTAGACTAGAGACAAGAGCAAACCCATCACAAATAAAATTAAAGTAAGCTTTTATAATATTTCTCCAAACTCCTCATATTGGCGCCGCGCCCGTTCCAATTGCATATTGATGTATAGGAATATATCACATCTTAATAGCTTTTTAATTACGTAAAGAGCACCTCGGCGGTCAAGTGGTCAGAAGCGCGATATCTGACCGTGAGTTCTTTGGTTCGACCCACAGATTTAGCAAGCTGTTATTGGGTTTTCTTTGACGGACTTTGGACGTTTCTCGGCGTCCCGTTTTGTGCCCGGTCAACGGCCCGCGTGCCTGAAGACAATGTTGGAAGGCCTCCTACTTGGTGGACCGCTAGATGAGCTTGTTAAGGCTGCGGGAAGGCGCTGGATGAGAGACGCACAGGACCGGACGATGTGGCATCGCTTAGGAAGGCCAATGTCCGTCTTTCCGCTTATAAGATGATGGCAGTAGGCTTCCCCTCTTTTACGTGACTTAAAGTAAAAGAGGGACTTAAAAAAATACCTGGCGAAATGTAAATTATTATTAGATTCGATTGGTTATTTAATTGTTTTATTTATGTTTTAACTTGATGCTCTCTTGCCCTCAGGTCCAATGATCCCCCCAGGCTACAGAGCGACTTCCATTCACGGCTTTGTTGAGGAGCTGGTGGTAAATGATGACCCTGAATACCAATGGATAGACAAGATCAGGACGCCCCGAGCTTCCAATGAGGCGAGGCAGGTTGCGTTTATCAAGCTTAGTAATCAGGTAAGACTTCCAAAGTTATTTTGTGGTCTTGATTAATGGTCAAAAAGCTACTGGATGGAGGCTTGGGTCCTACTATGATGTTTCAAAGATAATTATCATGTTTTTAGGGTTGGAGACAGATGGAGCTATACAAGAAGAATGGCACTATCCCTATTTCACAACGATACATAAATACATTTAATAAACCGGCCAAGTGCGAGTCGGAATCGCGCACGAAGGGTTCCGTACCATTATTGCAAAAATACGGCAAAAAAACCCGTTTGTTGAATGGGAGCCCCACTTAAATATTTATCTTATTCTGTTTTTAGTATTTGTTGTATAGCGGCAACAGCATAGAAATACATCATCTGTGAAAATTTCAACTGTCTAGCTGTCACGGTTCGTGAGATACAGCCTGGTGACAGACGGACAAACAGACAGACAGATAGACAGACGGATCGCGGAGTCTTAGTAATAGATTATATTTATTTAGATTGACACAATTCGGTTCTACAAAAGAATCAACAAAAATAAAAAAAAAAACAAAAAATCAAATATTTTTGTTTTACATAGGCCTACATGGGCACTTATAAAACGTCGACAAAAGGTGCACGGTTCGGGTTAGTCGTTTCCTATGGAGAAGAACCGGCAAGAAACTCCATGGTTACTCTTTTAATTTTTTTTGTGTTTACAATATTTCCATGTTACAGCATTAGTACTTGGATATGGGGGGACAACGTAGGCCCGACAATAAGTCGTACGAAATTGAAAAAAAAAAAACATCATCAGCCTTTTATTTCATATGCCCACTGCTGGGGCACAGGCCTCGTCTATGTTAGAGGGAATGGGCTGTAATCCACCACGCAGGCCCAGTGCGCGTTGGAGGATGTCACATGTCTTCGAATTTTTGGTTCTAGGACATGCCGGTTTCCTCACGATGTTTTCCTTCACCGTTTTGAGAGTGGTGATGAACTAATTTACACAAAGCAAAGCGCCTGCCTGGGTTCGAACTCAGGACCTGCAACTTGTAAGTCGCGGCAACTACCACTGGGCCGGCAACTACCACTGCTCTCCCTCACAATAGAATAGTTTAATGAAAATTAGTTTTTTGTCCGTCAGGTAGATTAAAAAAAATGGACACGTATTTTTTCTTTTGACACGTAAACATTAAGTGACGACGATGTAATACGTTGCAATACCGTGAAACGTCACGCCGCTAGTTCACTTTATACTGCCTAAGTGACGTCACAAGCCCCCACTCCCGAACTTAGATGCGCTTTATCTTTGTAAATTTTTATTGATTTGTTAAAGCAAAAAATACGTGTCCAATATTATTTGATAACCTCACTGACGGACTAAATAGAATTATCATTTTCTACCCAGAAAACATTCCTGCTGATCATCATATCAGCCGAAAGACGTCCACTGCTGGAAATAGGTCCCGTGCGTCCCGCAACCAGCGGATTCCTGCAACCTTCACCAGGTCATCGTTCCACCTGGTAGGAGTCTTTCCAACGCAACGTCTTCCGGTTCGCGGTCGCCACTCCAGAACCTTTCTGCCCCATCGGCCATCCGTTCTGCGAGCAATGTGCCCTGCCCACTGCCACTTAAGTTTGGCAATTCTTCGGGCTATTTCGGTAACCCTGGTTCTCTTGCGGATATCAACATTTCTGATTCGATCACGCAAGGAAACGCCGAACATAGCCCTCTCCATTGCCCTTTGAGTGACTTTAAGCTTTCTGATGACGCCCATTGTAAGCGACCACGTCTCAGAGCAATATGTCATCACTGGCAACACACACTAGTCATAGACTTTTGTCTTGAGACACTGTGGTAAGTTGGACGAGAAGACACCGCGCAACTTCCCGAACGCTGCCCAGCCGAGTCGGATTCGACGTTTGACCTCTTTCTCGAAGTTGGCCCTACACAACTGGATCGTTTGTCCCAGGTAGACATAGTCGTCCACAACTTCGAGTGTAGAGTCTCCAACATTGATAGGAGTGGGTGTAACATGGGCATTCAACTCTCATCCTGCTGATAGGCCAAATAATTTTACCGGAATGTATCCATAGGTGGTCAAATAATATAGTATTAGTGGTGTAGCTTTATAAACCAGCTTTTTAGCGACAAATTTATTTACACGTGAAAGATTAGCAAACAGCTATAGAAAGTTGTTCCCGTCGTTAATCGTTATCTACATCATCTGATGCATTGCCAACTGTAGATACAAAGTAGACATTACACATGTGCCTCTTATATCACCGAAACTCGTACCGGATCGAATCAAAACACAGCAATGAGTACATTTGATATTCTTCGGACGAACCTTTCTTCATGTGTGAGCTTGTCATGACCTCACACATAGGTACCTGCCGTGACATCCTGTGGGCTAAAAAAATTTACTTCATAACTAATAATATAAAGCAGTGAACATGTTTTTAAAAGGTAATCTTTCTTTTATATCTTGTTGGCTCGCGCTTAACCACTATCTCACCTGATGGTAAGCGATGATGTGGTCGACGGTGAAGCACGCTTGCCTAGAAATAACGTATTCACTCTTGACTAAAATACCGATAGATTGTAGTTGTCGGGAAATACAGACTCCGGCAGAGAATTCCACTCCTTAGCTGTACGCATAATAAAAGTGTTCCCAAAACGTTTTGTGCGTATGGGTGGGATGTCCACCATGTACCGATGACGCATATCTATGTACACGATGTAATATCTGACAGTATTGATCTGATTACCAAAATTATTTAGTTCGTACACACAAAACTCTTCGAGAAAGAGGTCAACCGTCGAATCCGACTCGGCTGGGCAGCGTTCGGGAAGTTGCGCGGTATCTTCTCGTCCAACTTACCACAGTGTCTCAAGACGAAAGTCTATGACCAGTGTGTGTTGCCAGTGATGACATATGGCTCTGAGACGTGGTCGCTTACAATGGGCCTCATCAGAAAGCTTAAAGTCACCCAAAAGGCAATGGAGAGAGCTATGCCTGGAGTGTCCTTGCGTGATCGAATCAGAAATTTAGAGATCCGCAAGAGAACCAGGGTTACCGACATAGCCCGAAGAATTGCCAAACTTAAGTGGCAGTGGGCAGGGCACATTGCTCGCAGAACGGATGGCTGATGGGGCAGAAAGGTTCTGGAGTGGCGACCGCGAACCGGAAGACGTTGCGTTGGAAGGCCTCCCACCAGGTGGACCGATGACCTGGTGAAGGTTGCAAGTATGTCAACATGTGGTGTTTCTATTTACCGAACTCTAAATACAACAGCTTGATTACAATGGCCCAGTACTAGCGGCTCCGAAAAGACTTACAATTTGCAGGTTGAGGATTTAGTGGGACTAAATGACAGAATCGCAGACCTTATGAAAAGGAAAACATTTTGAGAAAATAATATTACAGACGCGTGAAATTCAGTTACACGCATCATGGATTACAAAGAAAAATAAGTTCAAAAACCCGACTACTAAAAAATCACGCTCTAAAAAGTATGAAACAAAGTTTTTGAACTTATTTTTTATTCTTTCTTTGTAATCCATTGCAGAGCCTGAAGGAAAAAATGAACATAAATGCAGACATGCATACTTACATAACGATCAGCAAACACTTGACGCCGTAGTTGGGTAAAAAATAGCTTTCATGACTGACGGGATATGTTTCGCAAACGGTACGCTTGACAAACATATGATGTACCAAACCCTACCTTCATTTTAAAATCCCTGTTCAATGATACCACACATGATGGGGTGGGGCTTAAGGAGAAATTTTTTCTTGTCTTCGTGCCCCGTAGAGGGCGCCACATTCAATTTAATGTGACGTCATATGGCCTATAACCAGCGGACAAACAATACGCTGCCAACGACACCGTGTGTCAAATTATGATAAGTAGTTTAGAAGTTATGAGGGAACAGATGAACAGACATACATACACACATGCCAGTCAAACACATAACCCTTCCTTTTGCTTCGCCGTAGTCGGGTAAAAAGACTTTATTTGCACCAGGCACTAATACGGCCCACCCAACAGATACAGGCCTCTTCTTCTCTTGATCTATACTAATATTATAAGGAGGTAAAGTTTGTGAGTTTGTGACCTTGTTGACGTTGTATCTCTGGATCTACTGAACCGATTTTAAAAATTCTTTCACCAGTAGAAAGCTACATTATTCCTGAGTGTCATAGGCTATACAATATTTTCTAAAAAATTAAAGATCTTTAAGAAAATTGGAATAATGTAACCCAAAGTAGCAAAATGTTGGATATAAAATTCATTCTTTGGCGTGCGCTGAGAAAACTATTGATGATACATACAAATTATTAGGTAGGTAGGTAGGGTAGGTAGTGTAGGTAGGGTAAGCAGGGTAGCCAGTTAACGGGAGCGAAGCCGCGGGGGTCAGCTAGTGATATTAGTATAGATATGGAGGTATGCGGAACAGTGTGTAAAGTCCGGCTACCTCCGTTGAAAAGGGAGGATCCTCCGACCAGACGGGTGTTGTGTCTGGTCCGGGCAACTGCCCGACGTTTGTATATGTTCATATCGCGCCGAAAACTCTGCTAGCGCGATGCAGGATTTTTGTGTTAGTTCTTATGTAGTGTCATAGATGTCGCTACAATGTTACCTCGAGCTTCTCACCTTTATAAGCTGATAAATGCTGTTTTTTATTCATTGTGTCTTTATTTCACAGGTTCAACGTCTGGTAGGCCTGAAGGCGGCTGAACTAGGTGCCAACGCAGTGGTTGGCTACCAACAAGACTTTGATCTGGAGGGGGAGGCAGGAGTCGTGGCTAGAGCTATAGGTATGTCTTACTTATATCTGGAAGAAAATACGTTTATCTAGCAAATACAAAAACGTACACAACAATAATTGCCAAATAAACCAATTAAAACAAACGAAAATCAAGAGTTCTTTCATTAACTTTTATATAAACGTAAACTCGCGCCTTTTTACTATAGAGGTTGGCATTTATTAGAGGACGCCACCTGTTTCGAGCCTAGCATCCTCTTTTTGTCTTGTTTACGTTCGCATGCCTGTAATATCTGCACTACGGTTGTGAGTCATGCGGACCTGACCTTTCTAAAGAACATTACCAATAAGGTCTGACAGATAATTTCTTAAGGGCTTCTAGGGCGTCCCTCCAAGCCCAGCGTTTCCACTCAAATCTGCCTTGTATTTACACCTTACCTTTTATTAGTCATTCTTTCTCTCAACATGATCAAATCATCTAAGCATACTATTGAAGGCCAACGCAGACCGGGACGGGATGGCAAGGGCTTTTGCCGTCAGTCAGCGTACTCTAGCCTAGATACCGCGAAATTCCAGCGCCTTGCCACGGCATGCCACTGCGTGCCGCGACACGACAAAGTATGCCTCGGCAGCTCCTGCTGCCCGATACCCATTTAGTCTTCAGTTGCGTTTGATCAAGTGTTGATGTGTGTACACTGTCGTCAGAGACGCGGGCGCAAATGGTGTGCATACCCCGCTTCTCTACCCCCGCCTCACCCCGCGGTATGTCACAACGAGCGCCCTGCGTCCTCGGCATGCCGTTGCCTACCGCACAGTACGCCACGGCATTCCGCTGCCCATGGAGCGTCTTTCAATGCCTTGCAATGAAATCCCTTTTGATGCCACGGCATCATTTTAAAGCATAGCAATTTATGTAATATTTTTATATCGATACGTTTGAATGTCCATTGGTAAAAAAAAAACCCATGCCATCCCGTCCTGGTCTGCGTTGGCCTTTACAATTCCAGTTTAAGTTTTTATGTTTGCAAAAGAAGACTAAGTCTGAGTCTGTCGTCAGAGTTGACTTTTCCCTAAATACTTACAACGTGACATTTCGTTTTTTTTTCGTAAGTAAAACTTTTTCAAAGTTTTGGTTGCGAAATGTATTTTGTTTATAAACAGCGTCATGGCAAACAGGGGTGGCTGTTTGCTATACGGCGGCGTTTGTTTTGTCATCTTTATAATCAAGTTAATATTTGTTTTAGAAAGTATTTCTTATGAAATTTGGAAAAGGGTTACTATTGATGGGGGAAAATTAAATATAACTTTTAACCCAAAAACATGCGGTTTATTAAACATATAAACACACACCTTTTTTATAAGGGTAGGCAGAAACCACAGATCGCCAAAATCTACGATCCTAATATATGTATATATTTTGCTTCGATTATGTTATACATCTAGTCATATTAAACATCTGCCATCTGCTTAGCCTTTTTCCCAACTATATTGGGGTCGGCTTCCAGTCTTACCGGATTCAGCTAAGTACCAGTGTTTTACATGGAGCGACTGCCTATCTGACCTCCACAACCCAGTAACTGGGTTGTTACCCAGTTACTGGGTTGTGGAGGTCAGATACCCCCACGGTACCCCTTGGCAAGACTGGTGTCAGATCCCAAGCTTCTGACTACCCGTAACGACTGTCAAAGATGTTCAAATAACAGCCGGGACCAACGGCTTAGCGTGCTTTCAGAGGCACGGAGGAAACTCGGTATGTTGGAATGGTCACCCATCCACGGACCGACCTCGTCAAGCGTTGCTTAACCTTGATAATCGACCCGTGTGGCTGTTATTATTTAGCCACGAGCACCTCTATCTAGTCATATTAGACAATCCAAACTAATATAGTAAATGCAAAATTAACACAGGGTTAATTTCGCTGACTGCCTGTATGTCAATTTCACTCCAAAATTGCTGAACAATTTTTTTTATTTTTTTTTTATTTTCATATATTTGGTAGAGATAGATTGAACATTGGGACATAATTAGAATACTTTTATACCAGGAGTTAATTCCCTTGGGATAAATTCCTTCTTTCTCGCGGGTGAAGTCGCTGACAGAAGTTAGTATTAATTATTTTTACCTACTAAACCAAATTCGCATAACTTATATATATTCTTGTATCGATTTCAGGCACAGCCGTTAGCATAACTCCTTTACCAATGCCGAGTCAACCTTTAAACATGCCGCCTTGCACGCAACAGTGAGTACACGCGATATTCAATCTTATGTTTTTGCTATTAAGTTCAGAATCGAATATAAGAATGCCAAATTAAAGGCCATACATAAATTTTTCCATTTGTCTGAAGGTCTATATTCAAGGTATGAATATTTATACCCCGATTGCTTCGATAAAGTTTTATTTGCTCTTCAAAGAAATCAGTTCATGTATTTTATAAATTTATTCTAATTTGAATAGGTCTTTATTAGATCAAGAAACAGTAAATATTTTTTACTTGCTTTAAATGTTCGTAATAGATGTTGACAAAACCGTAACTTAGCTTAAAACCGAGTTTTTATAAACAAATTACTTATAGATATATTTTTGCATGGTTTGTTGTGTTCTAACCATAAACAGACAATTAAAAAAGTATTTGGACATTTTGGCGACAGATAACGAAAGTATATCGGAAATGTCTACTTACTACCAGTGTCACCAAGAAGAATTACAAAAATTACTTTTGATATTAAACCCTAATGCGTCATCATTACTGGATGAGACAGATGCTTTGGAGGAAGAAGAAAAAAGCATGGATATGACTCGCCAATCCAGTATCTCTAGCTATGCTGGAAGCGTCTCCATATACCAAGATGACTATCCACACAGACGCAGTCTAAGACACCTGTCTGAAGACCAGACAGATCTGAATAGACTGCTAAACAAAGATAGCGACGATTCAGACTCTTCAGGACCTATAGAGAAGCTAAAAAAGATGAAAACTAACTTTTTTACTAAAAGATTTTCTCGACGATCTAGTAGCAAACGATCTTCGATTGATAAGCAAGATGATTCTATATCTCTACAGTCTAATGTATCTGATACTTCAAGAATTTCCCTTGTAGATATAAAAAACGAGCTAAAAAAATTCAAGGGATTGAGGAAACCGAAATTCCGTAAGCCGTTTGTAAATAAAGAGGACGAAGGTGAAGGCATGGCTTCGATCCTCGCTAGGTCTATAATACACGTTCAAACAAGCTTAGCTTGTATCGCAGAGACTCAGGACTCTGAAGCGTCGCCCGGTTCAACTATGAGACGAACGAGCGAATCCGAACCTACCATAAATTTGTCTGATGATGACGAAGCTAAAACGAATAAAGAATCCGAAACTGAAGAGGGTAAAAAGATGCCTGAAATACGATTCACTTCTCTAAACAATGTCAGTACTGAAGAAATAACCGTGCCAAAAAGAGAAAGGAAGATTTCCGAATCTTGTCCTGCGACTCCGATGCCCGAGAGAAGTGAAAATGTTCTCACTTTGCCTGGGGATGTTGGTTATTTTGGGTCAGTTTCGTCTGCACTATCAGCTGAAAGCTCTGAACTAGAGTCCAGCAGTGAAGAAGACGATGATGACGAAAGCTCTGATCTTAAAACAGACACTGAACGGTCTATTGAAACAACAAGTTCTGTAGTAAAATCAGTACTAAGCCATGAACTTAATCCACAACTCATAGCCAGTATGGACAAGAAATTAGACATACTTGGAAGTCTGGATCTAAAAGAAGCCAACCTAAAGGATATCAAAAAAGAAGTCAAGCCATTGGAAATTAAAAAAGAAATTGATATAAAAGCTGTAGTAGAACAACAAGTCTTCGACAATCAAGTGCTCATTGATAAATGTAAATCACTAGAATGTGTGCCATTAGAAAATGTGCCGGAGACTAAGATAGTGGTAGAGAAGCCAGTGCGTTCGAACGAGGCATCAACGTCATCGGTCAAAGACGACACGTGTGTATCTAAACCAAGTAACCACCACCTAAAGTTCCATAATCCCTTTTCTCACAAAAAACAAAAAAGCATTAGTGAGCCTTCTTCACCCGTAGACAAAGGTAGTTTCGTCCATCGCTCGTCGAGACGTATTAGACGTCAACTGTCAAAATTGTCTAAAAGTAATATGATCAAAAGTATTTCGCATTACTCGTTGCATCCGAAGAAGAAGGAAACTAAAACTCCGTTGAGTCAACCTGGATCGTATACCGATGTTCGTTCGAAAGCTCCTAGCGAAACTGTACTGGGTTCTCCGTTCTTGTCTTATAGCGATCTGATGAGTTTGGATAAAGAAAGTATTGATACTAATAAGTTCTTCCATAAGAGCGATGAATTTGATCCCGTAAAAGTGTCCATGTATATTGGATCAGAGCCCGTTTCTAGGACTTCTCTTAGTGGTATATCCTCGCCATATCACCGCGAGGAACCTCATCATCATCATGAGAAGAAACACTCGCTAAAGTCTTCAGGAATGGTCCATACTGCTATGGAAACTATCTTGCTAGATAAAGTACAATCTTTACTTATGCCTGCTTCTCCCGATCCCGATTCTGTTAAGAACAAGCAATTCTTCGATGATGTTAACGAAAAATTGGGTGAAGTTGAGAAATATAGAAACAATAATGCATCCGTTGGAAGCAGTATTAACTCAATGGCATCACATAGACCGCAAAGTCAATCTCCACCTGTAAGCAATAAACCAGTTATTGTCAGTGGTATTAGGAAGGAGAAAGGCCACGAACATAAAAGTAAGCCTCCAAGCCTAATGCAAACTGCGATGGAAACCATGCTTATGGACCAAGTCCAATCTGTGCTTATGTCCACTCCCCAAACGCCGCAACCGGAATTTAGATTTGAAGACAATGAGCCACATGAGCCACACGAACATCACAAAAACATAGCTAGGAAGTCTATATCTTATATCCAGTCCTTGCTTGGTCCGAAGTCTCCGGACCATCATTCACCAACTGAGAAGGTATTTGATAGCAAGAAGAAGAAAGAAGCAATGTCAACTGGGCTTGTTCATACAGCTATGGAAACTATGCTAATGGAAAAAGTTCAATCAGTTCTTGGACCAGAAACACCAGAACCGGATCATTCTGTGTTTGACTATTACGACAGACCTGAAAAGTACGCTCATCATCATAAGAAGGATGACAAACCTCATAGTATGTTCCAAACTGCTGTGGAAACTATGCTTTTGGAGAAGGTCCAAGCATCTGCTTTAGGTGGGTCTGTACCCAATCCAGTAGTTTCTACTGAAGAGGAAAGATATCAGGAGATGCATAAAACTGACAGTTCATCGGGTATGACCCACTCAGCCATGGAAACTATACTAATGGATAAGATCACAGCTTTAGTTGGTCAAGCTGATATACCTCATGTAGACCCACATCATGATGAAGAAGAATCGGAGACACATGACAAAAAGTCTATTAAAGACGATCTTAAACCTACTGGTCTTATACATACAGCTGTTGAAACTATACTCTTGGATAAAGTTCAAGCGTCTTCTTTAGGAACACCAGTCCCAGATCCTGTGGTTCCAACTATAGATGAGCACCATCTAAAGGATCATGAGAAGGAAGAAGTCCTTAATCCTACCGGGCTTATACATACAGCTGTTGAAACTATAATGTTGGATAAAGTCCAAGCTTCTTCATTAGGAACACCAGTTCCAGATCCTGTAGTACCAACTGAAGAAGACCACCATCCAAAGTCTTCTGTAAATGATGAAGTTGGTGATCTACCACATACAGCGATGGAAACTATATTAATGGATAAAGTCCAGTCTTTGGTCGGTCAACACGGCATAACCTTTGTTGAACCAAAAACTTTCTCTAAAGATGAATTGGAGGAAGCCGAACATCTGACTGATGACTTAAAATCGCCTGGATTAGTGAAAAATGTAGTAAAGAACATCTTGCTAGATAAGGTCCATACATTAGCAGACGAAAAAGAAATAGCTGCTGAAAAACTGAAGGAAATCTTCGATAAACCACATTCTACTGAAAATCTGAAATCTACTGGTTTGATTCATACTGCGTCTGAAACTGTACTTTCAGATAAAGTACAGACTATGATACCTGCAGAAGCTGAAACTGCTACTAAAAACGAACCTGAAAAGGCAGAAGATGAACCAGTAGGAATAATTAGTATAGTAATTGACAAAATTCAATCTCTACTACCTACATCTGCCGTTGAAACAAAAGAAGAACCAGAAACGGTCGAAAAATCTGAAGCCAAAAAACCTAACAATAAACTAACTCGCCAAGATAGCATACACTCAATATCAGAAAACGAAACGCCTAAAATGTCCAAAAAGTCTAACACAACATCTGGTGACGTCACTAAGCCAACATTAGTCGTTCATGGTGCTTTAGAGACCATACCTTCGCTGCCCGAAACCTTAGATGACGTAGACGAAACTAACAATAGTGTGTGTGATAACTCGCATGCCGTGTGCGGTGTTAACAGGAACGAGCGAGACAGGGATAGGAGAGAAGACAAGTGCGACAAGGACAAGGGATCTCCGAGGCATGCCCGCCATGAGTCCTATGGTGGAAGGGAACCAGCACAGACAGCGCATGCACAGAATTCGTCGTTGAACGCGACTTCGACTCCGCTCGGGATACATCGGAGGTCTTCGGATTCTGATCTTAGTGTAACGCCTAAAGGTTAGTGCAGTTCTCTTTGTTGTTTATGGCCTAAATACTGAATGCAATATTCAGTAACAAATGTGCATCATTGTTACTAGCAACTTTGATATTGCGAGCTTAACTACATATTATAATTATGTAAGGACGGCTTCATCAACTGGTTACTCCTTTTTCTATACTATTTTAGTACGTGAGGCGTTACCCATTTGATGGCCTTGTCCGGACCAAGAAAACGGCAACATTGGTATGTTGCCATTAACAGCAAAATACCATGCCCGCAACTTGTTCCCGTAACACAAAAAAAAATTTGCTGTAACAATATTGCGCAGCTTTGTTTCCGGTGTACACTTTATATTTTATAAGACTGTTTGAATTTTACTTCTAATCTGCTTCTTGTTTCTTTTCTGCAATCCGTCTTCACCCAGTGATGGGTATGGTAACTTTGTAAAATTTCCTTAAGTCAGTAGGTGTTTAATTATCATCTGTATGTGTGCCTCTTTTCACACGTTTTTCTTTTCCTAAATTGATTTTCTGTGCATTACCATGTTACGAGTTTAGTAAAACTATCCACTGTTATTACCATGTCATGTTTTCTACAAAATGTATCATTATGTTGGGTTTATAGCTCAATAAAAATCCTTATAATAAATAAGGATCTTAGATTTTATTTACTGGTTAATACGTATCGTTCTTATAGCAAACTCGACCTCGCGCCGAATGAGCGTGACGTTCACGTATTCTATGTGCACACGTGTCATATTTATTTATCAATTTGATCAGTTTAACATCTGCTAGAGCTGTTTTCATTTATCTTTTTGCGCTCTTCATTAATCACTACCCTTCCAACCACAAAAAAAAACTCTATAACCTTCAATTAATTCTAGCTGGATCACTGAACACGTCAGCTGGTAACGTGGGTAGCGGTGGTGGCGCCATCTTGCGGCCGTCAATGAACAGCAACAACCTGGATATGCTGGAGTATCCCTTCCTCACCATGACGGAGTATCCGACTGGATTTATTGTTCATATCGGTAAGTATTTTTTTTTAACTTAATTCAAAAAGGATATGAGTCACCTCAAAACTTTTTACTAGGTGAACCGATTATAATGTTTTTTTATTATTTGAAAGCTGGTGCTTCTCGCGTGGTCTCATTCCAGCTCCATTGCGAAGAACTTCGGCGATATACAACAGAAAATAAACAACGACAAATCTCTCGGGATTGCTGTAATCGCATGTCTGTTTATTGTTTACGCCATTTCATAACATTACATCATGCTCTAAAGGGATACGTAGATGTGCACAGTTCACCCTGGTACACTCTATACGAATAATCTATTCTGGCATGACTTTGTGAAGAAATTGATCATTAGGTACCACAACTAAAAAGTGAATAATATTTTTTTTACAATAAAATACAATCGATAAACCTTGGGGTCTTTAAGTCAAGAGTGAATAGGTTTCTTCTAGGCAAGCGTGCTTCACCGTAGACCACGTCATCGCTTAACATCAGGCGAGATAGTGGTCAAACGCGAGCCTATAGACTATAAAAAAAAAAAAAAAAAAAAGATATCCAAAAAAAACACTACAATGTGAAAAATAACTTCAATTTCGGAAGTCGGTATCAAATAAAAAAAAAATTGTTTAAAGACTAAAAATGGTAAATTGAACTAAAAAGTCGCTAATCCTGAAGATCTTGGTAAGGCTTATGGGACAAACTATTTAAATACGCACGGTAGAATGAACTTTTATTACTTGTAAATTTTAATTTTTGTTTGACGTTCAAAAGTGCAGCTTATTGGTCTTGTTGAATAAATATAAAGATTCCGTTACATTGATACATAGTTACATACATACCAAGCTAATAAAAGCGTGTTAAAAACGAATAAATTGAAGTAATTTTTCACTTTGTACACACACACACCACACACACTTAAGCCTTATTTATAAAAACCTCGATGGTGCTAAGCAATTACTTAGCAGATGTTTAATTATTTTTTTGGTTCAAAAAGATTATTTTAATCAATTGCTAAATACCATCGAGATTTTTATAAATAAGAGTGGAAGTATTTTCTTGGTCACTGTTCCATTAAGGATCTTTCACAAAAGAGGTTTGTGTACTATTAAAATAACTACTAAAGCTAACCTATGTTAATCTCCCTAGGCGGCACAGTATGCGCTCGCTCAGTAAAGCTGGCGGACGGCGGGGAGGGCGCCGCGCGCGCCGCCTGGTGGGCGGAGCTGAGGACTGAGCTCAGAGCGCATGCGCGGGCGCTCCGGTGCAACGCGGTCATTGCCTATACTGAGAATACTGCTATTTGGTGAGTCATCATTTCAGCCGAAAGACGTCCATTACTGAACATAGGTGTCCCCCAAGTGTCGCCACATTGACCTGTCCTGTGCGTCTCGTATCTAGTGGATTCTCGCAACCTTCACCAGGTACACCTAATGGTAGGGCTTCCAACACAATGTCTTCCGGTTCGCGGTCGCCACTCCAGAACTATTCGGCCCCATCAATCATCCGTTCTGCGAGCAATGTGCGCTGCCCACTGCCACTTTAAGATTCGCAATTCTTCGGGCTATTTCGGTGTTTGATGAGTACTACTCTTCACAAATGTACTTACTAGAGCACATGCCAGATCCCCGGTAGGGTTCAGGTGGCACAGTAAAGCGAAGCCCTTTGCTCAAGGGTCCAATTTAAGATATCCAAAATGGACACGAACGTTCAGTTTCGTTCATTATCGGGTTCGGCTTGACGCAACATGACATAAATAGCCAAATCTTTGGAAGAAATTACAGTCCTTCCCTAAATCTGACTTTGAAAAACACATTTTTTCGTCTTCAGGCTGCCATTTGAAATTTTTCAGATATATTCTTGATATTCACGCAGACGCAAAAACTCTACCAGTCTGCCTAACTCTATATTTAGTAAATGTATTTTCATTAATTCAAGTTTTCCTACTTTGCAGTGAGGACGTTTGTGTGTTATCTGCTTCGGGCACAGCAGCCGTCATCAACCTAGATTGTGACTTCAATGCTGACTCGGAACCTAGCTCAGGTAAAACTATTTGATTTCTTACTTACCTTACAGATATCATCAACATCAGCCGTTTAATGTCCCCACTGCTGGGAAGGGAAGGGAAGGATTCTTGACATATCAACCTCGATTACGTCGAGCCATCGGAGAGTCTTCTGCCTGGGCACGCGTTGCCGTGGCCGACTTAGAAAACATTAAAGAGACTCCGCACTCAGGTCAGCCGCAACAAAGACAATCTCCAACGGTGGGGGTTCTTTGGTGCTTGTGCGGCGTCTCTAAGCAGACCATGGTCCACGTTTGATCTTGCACCGCATGATTACGTGTGGACCTTATAATTGCCCGTGGCCGAAAATTGGGCCAGGCAAGGGATTCGACACGCTAAGGATTGGATTGGACAATGTTAATGCCAGATTTCACAAAAAATATTCGACACGTAAATAGATGCTCAAATAAAGGTTGGATTTTGACGACGTTCATCATTTCAGCCGAAAAAATCAATATCAAATATTTTATTTCATATAAACCTTATAGGTACTTTTGAAAAAAAAAGAATATTGTTGCGCAAGCGTCAGTAGGTCTCTATGGAGAAGCATGTGCAAGAAACTCCACAGACACTCTTTTCCATCAATAAATTTTAATTACAAGTATTAGGTTACATCATTCTTGTTGGAAAATTACACATAAATGTGAGATTGATGCAAAAAGACGTGCACGTAAAAGCGTCTAGAGTAAAATAAACAATCAAAATACAATAATTAATTAAAAACAGACCGAGGCAACCAAGTTATGACCCATCCCAACTGATGTTGCCCGTTCACGAATATGATGCATGGATTGGCACCAATCAGCTCAACCATCATCATGAAGGGAACCGAATGATCCAAGTCATCATGTGCCACCATCAGAGAGACATCAGAGAGAGAATGACACACTCAACTGCTAGGGCACGTACGAGTCAACGAACTACACATAGGTACAGTAATTGGTAGATTTACAGTCGGAACATAGTACTCACACATGTGCTGTGCATTTTATAATCTATATATATATAAACTAGTATTTGCTTGTTGCGCGAGCTGCAAGCAGCTCGCGTGTTGTTGTCCCTACACCCGCGTGTTGTTGTCCCTACACCTACCCTACACCTACCCTACACCTACCCTACACCTACCCTACACCTACCCTACACCTACCCTACACCTACCCTACACCTACCCTACACCTACCCTACACCTACCCTACACCTACCCTACACCTACCCTACACCTACCCTACACCTACCCTACACCTACCCTACACCTACCCTACACCTACCCTACACCTACCCTACACCTACCCTACACCTACCCTACACCTACCCTACACCTACCCTACACCTACCCTACACCTACCCTACACCTACCCTACACCTACCCTACACCTACCCTACACCTACCCTACACCTACCCTACACCTACCCTACACCTACCCTACACCTACCCTACACCTACCCTAAACTTTGTTCCAAAAAACATAACTCTAATGTTTGCTTGTCGTCGCCGGGCACTGAGTTTCGATTCACCCACTCAACCTTCGTTACGCTACGGAGGTCGCCGGCTCGCTTCGCTCGCCACCTCCCTCCTGCGCTGCACTCGGTCTCGTAGGTTCGCTCCACTCGGGATCCCTACGCTGAATCCGTAAAAAAAAGATTCGCCAAAACGGGGGGTGGGAGGGGGGAGATAGGGGGTAAGGGGGTCAACTTTGAAAAATGGTTTGTTTGTGACTTTAGCATTGCCCCTTTATATGAATCTGAAAAAAGAAATGTTCCAAGTCTCTCAACTTCCGAGATCCGCTTAAAGGGGGGGAGAATGGGGGCGAGGGGGTCATCTTTGAAAAATGGTTTTTACTTTTCCGAGCCTCCTCTAAACGAATCCGTAAAAAAAACACGAAAAAAAGATTCGCCAAAACGGGGGGGGGGAGAGGGGAGAAGGGGGGCAAGGGGGTCAACTTTGAAAACTGGTTCGTTTGTGACTATAGCATTGCCCCTTTATATGAATCTGAAAAAAGAAATGTTCCAAGTCTCTCAACTTTCGAGATCCGCTTAAAGGGGGGGAGAAGGGGGGCGAGGGGGTCAACTTTGAAAAATGGTTTTTATTTTTGCGAGCCTCCTCTAAACGAATCCGTAAAAAACAAAAAATACGGGTACCTTAGTTTCCGAGATACGATAGAGGGGGGGAGGAGGGGGGAGGAAAAGGGGAGGTTTGGGACTTTTCCCATACTCACGGGAGTTACTTGTTTACGAATCTGTCAAAATATACCCACCTCCCCCTCCACCATCTGGGAGAACAATTATGTCAATGAGTCAGTCAGTGAGTGGTAATGCAGTTTTATATATTATAACTAGTATTTGCTTGGTGCGCGAGCTGCAAGCAGCTCGCGGTTACGTCGTGTTTTTGAGAAGTATTCCTTAACCTACCCTACACCTATCCTACACCTACCCTACACCTACCCTACACCTACCCTACACCTACCCTACACGTATCCTACACGTACCCTACACGTACCCTACACGTACCCTACACGTACCCTACACGTACCCTACACGTACCCTACACGTACCCTACACGTACCCTACACCTACCCTACACCTACCCTACACCTACCCTACACCTACCCTACACCTACCCTACACCTACCCTACACCTACCCTACACGTACCCTACACGTACCCTACACGTACCCTACACGTACCCTACACGTACCCTACACGTACCCTACACGTACCCTACACGTACCCTACACCTACCCAACACCTACCCTACACCTACCCTACACCTACCCTACACCTACCCTACACCTGCCCTACACCTACCCTACACCTACCCTACACCTACCCTACACCTACCCTACACCTGCCCTACACCTACCCTACACTTTGTTCCAAAAAACATAACCCTAATGTTTGCTTGTCGTCGCCAGGCACTGAGTTTCGCTTCACCCACTCTACCTTCGTTACGCTACGGAGGTCGCCGGCTCGCTTCGCTCGCCACCTCCCCCCTGCGCTGCACTCGGTCTCGTAGGTTCGCTCCTCTCGGGATCCCTACGCTGAATCCGTAAAAAAAACAAAAAAAAGATTCACCAAAACGGGGGGGGGAGGGGGGAGATTGGGGGCAAGGGGGTCAACTATGAAAAATGGTTTGTTTGTGACTATAGCATTGCCCCTTTATATGAATCTGAAAAAAGAAATGTTCCAAGTCTCTCAACTTCCGAGATCCGCTCAAAGGGGGGGAGAAGGGGGGCGAGGGGGTCAACTTTGAAAAAGGGTTTTTCTTTTCCGAGCCTCCTCTAAACGAATCCGTAAAAAAAACACGAAAAAAAGATTCGCCGAAAGGGGGGGGGCGAGGGGGAGAAGGGGGGCAAGGGGGTCAACTTTGAAAAATGGTTTGTTTGTGACTTTAGCATTGCCCCTTTATATGAATCTGAAAAAAGAAATGTTCCAAATGTTCCAACTTTCGAGATCCGCTTAAAGGGGGGGAGAAGGGGGGCGAGGGGGTCAACTTTGAAAAATGCTTTTTACTTTTCCGAGCCTCCTCTAAACGAATCCGTAAAAAAAACATTCTACGGGTACCTTAGTTTCCGAGATACGATAGAGGGGGGGAGGAGGGGGGAGGAAAAGGGGAGGTTTGGGACTTTTCCCATACTCACGGGAGTTACTTGTTTACGAATCTGTCAAAATATACCCACCTCCCCATCCACCATCTGGGAGAACAATTATGTCAATGAGTGAGTGGTAATGCAGTTTTATATAGTATAACTAGTATTTGCTTGGTGCGCGAGCTGCAAGCAGCTCGCGGCTTTGTCGTGTTTTTGAGAAGTATTCCTTAACCTACCCTACACCTACCCTACACCTACCCTACACCTACCCTACACCTACCCTACACCTACCCTACACCTACCCTACACCTACCCTACACCTACCCTACACCTACCCTACACCTACCCTACACCTACCCTACACCTACCCTACACCTACCCTACACCTACCCTACACCTACCCTACACCTACCCTACACCTACCCTACACCTACCCTACACCTACCCTACACCTACCCTACACCTACCCTACACCTACCCTACACCTACCCTACACCTACCCTACACCTACCCTACACCTACCCTACACCTACCCTACACCTACCCTACACCTACCCTACACCTACCCTACACCTACCCTACACCTACCCTACACCTACCCTACACCTACCCTACACCTACCCTACACCTACCCTACACCTACCCTACACCTACCCTACACCTACCCTACACCTACCCTACACCTACCCTACACCTACCCTACACCTACCCTACACCTACCCTACACCTACCCTACACCTACCCTACACCTACCCTACACCTACCCTACACCTACCCTACACTTTGTTCCAAAAAACATAACCCTAATGTTTGCTTGTCGTCGCCAGGCACTGAGTTTCGCTTCACCCACTCAACCTTCGTTACGCTACGGAGGTCGCCGGCTCGCTTCGCTCGCCACCTCCCCCCTGCGCTGCACTCGGTCTCGTAGTTTCGCTCCACTCGGGGAGGTTGGGGAGAGGAGGGGTGAAGGGGGGGAGAGTGGGGAGTTTTGAAAAATGATTTCGACTCAAGCATTGCCCCTTTATATGAATCTGAAAAAAGAAATGTTCCAAGTCTCTCAACTTCCGAGATCCGCTTAAAGGGGGGGAGAAGGGGGGCGAGGGGGTCAACTTTGAAAAATGGTTTTTACTTTTCCGAGCCTCCTCTAAACGAATCCGTAAAAAAACTAAAAAAAAAAAGATTCGCCAAAACGGGGGGGGGAGGGGGGAGATGGGGGGCAAGGGGGTCAACTTTGGAAAATGGTTTGTTTGTGACTATAGCATTGCCCCTTTATATGAATCTGAAAAAAGAAATGTTCCAAGTCTCTCAACTTCCGAGATCCGCTTATAGGGGGGGAGAAGGGGGGCGAGGGGGTCAACTTTGAAAAATGGTTTTTACTTTTCCGAGCCTCCTCTAAACGAATCCGTAAAAAAAAACACGAAAAAAAGATTCGCCAAAACGGGGGGGGAGGGGGGAGAAGGGGGGCAAGGGGGTCAACTTTGAAAACTGGTTCGTTTGTGACTAAAGCATTGCCCCTTTATATGAATCTGAAAAAAGAAATGTTACAAGTCTCTCAACTACCGAGATCCGCTTAAAGGGGGGGAGAAGGGGGGTGAGGGGGTCAACTTTGAAAAATGGTTTTTACTTTTCCTAGCCCCCTCTAAACGAATTTGTAAAAAAAAATAAAAAAAGATTCGCCAAAACGGAGGGGGGAGGGGGGAGAAGGGGGGCAAGTGGGTCAACTTTGAAAAATGGTTTGTTTGTGACTATAGCATTGCCCCTTTATATGAATCTGAAAAAAGAAATGTTCCAAGTCTCTCAATTTCCGAGATCCGCTTAAAGGGGGGAAGAAGGGGGGCGAGGGGGTCAACTTTGAAAAATGGCTTTTACTTTTCCGAGCCTCCTCTAAACTAATCCGTAAAAAAAAATGAAAAAAAAATTCGCCAAAACGGGGGGGGGGGGGGGAGAAGGGGGGCAAGGGGGTCAACTTTGAAAACTGGTTCGTTTGTGACTATAGCATTGCCCCTTTATATGAATCTGAATAAAGAAGTGTTCCAAATGTTCCAACTTTCGAGATCCGCTTAAAGGGGGGGAGAAGGGGGGCGAGGGGGTCAACTTTGAAAAATGGTTTTTACTTTTCCGAGCCTCCTCTAAACGAATCCGAAAAAAAACAGAATACCGGTACCTTAGTTTCCGAGATACGATAGAGGGGGGGAGGAGGGGGGAGGAAAAGGGGAGGTTTGGGACTTTTCCCATACTCGCGAGAGTTACTTGTTTACGAATCTGTCAAAATATACCCACCTCCCCCTTCACCATCTGGGAGAACAATTATGTCAATCAGTCAGTGAGTGGTAATCCAGCTTTATATAATATAACTAGTATTTGCTTGGTGCGCGAGCTGCAAGCAGCTCGCGTGTTGTTGTCCCTACACCCGCGTGTTGTTGTCCCTACACCTACCCTACACCTACCCTACACGTACCCTACACCTACCCTACACCTACCCTACACCTACCCTACACCTACCCTACACCTACCCTACACCTACCCTACACCTACCCTACACCTACCCTACACCTACCCTACACCTACCCTACACCTACCCTACACCTACCCTACACCTACCCTACACCTACCCTACACCTACCCTATACCTACCCTACACCTACCCTACACCTACCCTACCCTACACCTACCCTACACCTACCCTACACCTACCCTACACCTACACTACACCTACCCTACACCTACCCTACACCAACCCTAATGTTTGCTTGTCGTCGCCAGGCACTGAGTTTCGCTTCACCCACTCAACCTTCGTTACGCTACGGAGGTCGCCGGCTCGCTACGCTCGCCACCTCCCCCCTGCGCTACACTCGGTCTCGTAGGTTCGCTCCACTCGGGATCCCTACGCTGCCTGGTCCACTCCCACCGGACAGGTTTCGACGACCGATATTAGGTAGGGGAGGTTGGGGAGAGGAGGGGTGAAGAGAGGGGTGAACGGGGGGAGAGTAGGGCGTTTGAAAAATGATTCCGGCTAAAGCATTGCCCCTTTATATGAATCTGAAAAAAAAAAAAGATTCGCCAAAACGAGGGGGGTAGGGGGGAGAAGGGGGGCAAGTGGGTCAACTTTGAAAAATGGTTTGTTTGTGACTATAGCATTGCCCCTTTATATGAATCTGAAAAAAGAAATGTTCCAAGTCTCTCAACTACCGAGATCCGCTTAAAGGGGGGGAGAAGGGGGCGAGGGGGTCAACTTTGAAAACTGATTTTTACTTTCCCGAGCCTCCTCTAAACGAATCCGTAAAAAAAACAAAAAAAAAAGATTCGCCAAAACGGGGGGGGGAGGGGGTGAAGGGGGGCAATGGGGTCAACTTTGAAATTTGGTTCGTTTGTGACTATAGCATTGCCCCTTTATATGAATCTGAAAAAAGAAATGTTCCAAGTCTCTCAACTTTCGAGATCCGCTTAAAGGGGGGGAAAAGGGGGGCGTAGGGGTCATTTTTGAAAAATGGTTTTTACTTTTCCGAGCCTCCTCTAAACGAATCCGTAAAAAACAAAAAATACGGGTACCTTAGTTTCCGAGAAACGATAGAGGGGGGGAGGAGGGGGGGGGAAAAGGGGAGGTTTGGCACTTTTCCCATACTCACGGGAGTTACTTGTTTACGAATCTGTCAAAATATACCCACCTCCCCCTCCACCATCTGGGAGAACAATTATGTCAATGAGTGAGTGAGTCAGTCAGTCAGTCAGTGGTAATGCAGTTTTATATAATATAACTAGTATTTGCTTGGTGCGCGAGCTGCAAGCAGCTCGCGGCTTTGTCGTGGTTTTGAGAAGTATTCCTTAACCTACCCTACTCCAACCCTACACCTACCCTACACCTACCCTACACTTTCCCTACACCTACCCTACACCTACCCTACACCTACCCTACACCTACCCCACGCCTACTCTAAACCTACCCTACACCTACCCTACACCTACCCTACACCTACCCTACACCTACCCTACACCTACTCTACACCTACCCTACACCTACCCTACACCTACCCTACACCTACCCTACACCTACCCTACACCTACCCTACACCTACCCTACACCTACCCTACACCTACCCTACACCTACCCCACACCTACCCTACACCTACCCTACACCTACCCTACACCTACCCTACACCTACCCTATACCTACCCTACACCTACCCTACACCTACCCTACACCTACCCTACACCTACCCTACACCTACCCTACACCTACCCTACACCTACCCTACAACTACCCTACTCCTACCCTACACCTACCCTACAACTACCCTACTCCTACCCTACACTTTGTTCCAAAAAACATAACCCTAATGTTTGCATTCGTCGCCAGGCACTGAGTTTCGCTTCACCCACTCAACCTTCGTTACGCTACGGAGGTCGCCGGCTCGCTTCGCTCGCCACCTCCCCCCTGCGCTGCACTCGGTCTCGTAGGTTCGCTCCACTCGGGATCCCTACGCTGAATCCGTAAAAAAAAACAAAAAAAAAAGATTCGCCAAAACGGGGGGGGGAAGGGGGGAGAAGGGGGGCAAGGGGTCAACTTTGAAAAATGGTTTGTTTGTGACTATAGCATTGCCCCTTTATATGAATCTGAAAAAAGAAATGTTCCAAGTCTCTCAACTTCCGAGATCCGCTTATAGGGGGGGAGAAGGGGGGCGAGGGGGTCAACGTTGAAAAATGGTTTTTACTTTTCCGAGCCTCCTCTAAACGAATCCGTAAAAAAAACTGAAAAAAAAAGATTCGCCAAAACGGGGGGGGGGGGAGGAGGGGGGCAAGGGGTTCAATTTTGAAAACTGGTTCGTTTGTGACTATAGCATTGCCCCTTTATATGAATCTGAAAAAAGAAATGTTCCAAGTCTCTCAACTTCCGAGATCCGCTTAAAGGGGGGGAGAAGGGGGGCGAGGGGGTCAACTTTGACAAATGGTTTTTACTTTACCGAGCCACCTCTAAACGAATCCGTAAAAAAAACAAAATAAAAAGATTAGCCAAAACGGGGGGGGAGGGGGGAGAAGGGGGGCAAGGGGTCAACTTTGAAAAATGGTTTGTTTGTGACTATAGCATTGCCCCTTTATATGAATCTGAAAAAAGAAATGTTCCAAGTCTCTCAACTTCCGAGATCCGCTTAAAGGGGGGAGAAGGGGGGCGAGGGGGTCAACTTTGAAAAATGCTTTTAACTTTTCCGAGCCTCCTCTAAACGATTCCGTAAAAAAAAACAAAAAAAACTATTACCCATAACGGGGGGGGAGGGGGGAGAAGGGGGGCAAGGGGTCAACTTTGAAAAATGGTTTGTTTGTGACTATAGCATTGCCCCTTTATATGAATCTGAAAAAAGAAATGTTCCAAGTGTCTCAACTTCCGAGATCCGCTTAAAGGGGGGGAGAAGGGGGGCGAGGGGGTCAATTTTGAAAAATGGTTTTTACTTTTGCGAGCCTCCTCTAAACGAATCCGTAAAAAAAACTTTCTACGGGTACCTTAGTTTCCGAGATACGATAGAGGGGGGGAGGAGGGGGGAGGAAAAGGGGAGGTTTGGGACTTTTCCCATACTCGCGAGAGTTACTTGTATACGAATCTGTCAAAATATACCCACCTCCCCCTTCACCATCTGGGAGAACAATTATGTCAATCAGTCAGTGAGTGGTAATCCAGCTTTATATAATATAATAATGAATCCCTATTTCTCTTGGTCACGGCATCACGTGTGAACGGCTGGACGGCTTTCGCTTATTCTTTTTTTGTTGTGTTTGTTATAGTTATGAGAGGGTTCGTATGAAAAAAAAATTATTACCTTACCTACATAGGTAGGGTAGGGTAGGTAAGGTAGGGTAGGGTAGGCAGGTAGGTAGGGTAGGGTAGGTAGGGTAGATGAATGTTTGGTGTTTTTATGGCATTTGGTTTGCGGATCAGCTAGTACTAAAAGAAATTGAGTTTAGACACTACAAATATATTCATACAGTCTTCAGCAGGCCCAACAGTACTGCAAAATTTTTCTGCCCCACACTTGTTTTTGCGCCCTAGTGGCTGCGGAACAGGACCAGCATTCAGGCGGCTTAATTAACTATGACACCAGAGGTGGCCACATCCTCGCACGAAAAAAGAGGACCATCATTGAGCCAAGCATTTTTATAAGCGATGTAAAAGATATTCACTGCTAGACATAGGCCTACCCAAAGCGTCGTCACACTGATCGGTCATGTGTATCTCGCATCAGGCTTCCCGGATGAAGGTTGCCGGTTCGCGATCGCCACTCCAGAACTTTTCTGTCCCATCGACCATCAGTTCTGACGATGTTCATTACTTTATATTTAACTTCTTACAGCAACGACCGGTTCAAAGAACGGAATAGACGATTTAGACAGCGAGTTGTGCAGCATGGCCCATGTGCCGTACTCACCGGGTGCAGGGCCATACCGGGCTGAGCTGTCTACGTGTGGAGGGTGTAGGTAAGTCATTATATAGATAAAGTAATATTTATTTATCTCCCCCAAAGACAATTACAAGTACAATTTTGTTTCTTTAGTGTGTTACAAATATTGGATGAGCTCGTGGCTAAATAATAACAGCCGCACGGGTCGATCATCAAGGTTAAGCAACGCTTGACGAGGTCGGTCAGTGGATGGGTGACCATTTCAACATACCGAAATTCCTCCGTGCCTCGGAAAGCACGTTAAGCCGTTGGTCCCGGCTGTCATTTGAAGATCTTTGATAGTCGTTACAGGTAGTCAGAAGCTTGAGATCTGACACCAGTCTTGCCATGGGGTACCGTGTTACCGTTGTGGAGGTCAGATAGGCAGTCGCTACATGTAAAACACTGGTACATAGCTAAATCCGGTAAGACTGGAAGCCGACCCCAATATAGTTGGGAAAAAGGCTAGGCAGATGAGTGTGTTACAAATATTGGAGGTTCTAATTTTGTGGGAGTCAGGCATCAAAACTAGGATACCCTGTGCTATGGACTCCTGGCCCCCCTCGCCGAGATTGGGATTACACAAATGTAGAACGTAGGCCATGTAGAACAACAAAAAAGGAACGATTTTTTTTTTACAAAATAATAAAAAAAAACACGTGTGTATGTTTGTTAGTATGTGAAGTGGAAGGTGTCGTGTGTGTGGTGTGGTGTTGTGTTGGGTGTGTGTATGTGAAAGAGAGAGTAAGTTGGTGTTGTGTGAGTACGTACAAAGATGGATGTGTGTGCGTAAAAGGGTGGCGGTATGTGTTTATGAAAAGTTTATGAAAAGTAAGCAGTTTTTCCGTTTCTTCATAATTAAGTTCTAAAAGCCACTTTGTACGCTTCTTTTACATTCTACCCTAGACATTTTAACAATTGCAAGAACTTTGTTAATCTTATTATACAGTCTGCTTGCTCTGAAATTGAAGAAATTCTGGGCAAAAGATGTTCTTACCGGAGTTGTTTCACAGACTTCATAGAAGTATACATATAGTGCCAAACACTGCAACTGCTGAAAGACATAATCAAAACAGTGGCTACCGCCTGAAAAGCGCTGAATCCCAATTCCCTAGAAAAGATTGACAAGTTCCGGTGAAACGATTCGAGAGTCTTGGAACCCGCAACGAAATTAATCAGAATTAAATGGCGGAGGTGTCAGAAAAAACTTCACATTGGTTGGCTGGTAAATGCAGTGAACGGCAATAAACATGGAAGCATTCCTAGCTTTAAAAGATGACCCAACGCAAATTGTGCCCCGGTGGGCGGGGCTTACCGATCGTGCCGCTCACGCTTTTAGTTCGTCCGCAGTAGGCAACAGCGGCGGTCGACTAATATATTTACTGTTTTTCGCATGTTAAATATTTAAAAATGCCTTCTTGTGCAGTGAAGTGGTGCATAAATAAATCACATTTGCATAACAAGAATGTTGGAATTAGTTTTCACGTGTAAATACATCGCTATTCATTATATTTCTATTAAAAATGAAGTATGCCACGAAATCTATAGGGATGATGTTATGCCAACCAAACAATTAACTTTTTTACCTGACAATAATGGCAAATATAATTAAAAAAAAAAATGGCGTGTATTTTTTTTTTCTATGGGGACGGCACTATGCAAAATATACCAAGTTATTGTAGGTACATAAAAGTTCCTTTAACAGCATGGAGAAAATAGATATCGTTGCTGTATCTTTATCTTTTCTAATATATTTTTGACCGTTCCAAAAATATATATTTTTAATACAATAAAAGATGGTTCTTTAACACGAATTGCCGTAGGATTTGATTGGTAGAAATCATCACGCGAAAAAGCGTTCATAAATCTATGCGATATCCTTCTTTCGAATTTGGTCAAAATATAAATCCAAAATGGCAGCTGCGAAATCTTTCATATTTTTCATCATGGGTTTAGTTTTCGAGGATGCTAAAGTCGATTGTGAGGCTAAAATAATCCAAGACGGCAAAAATAAAAATAAATGTTTTTGTTTAAATCATACGTGAGAAGGAACTTTGTTCCTGACGGTAGTACCCTGATCACACACGTTTATTTATGCTTCTATATTTTTATTTCATATTACTTTAATACCATCACTATCATAATTAATAATTGCGTTGCACCATATTGCATAAAGAATCCCGGGCGACGCGATTGGTGGACGCAGTGGCGTCGTAGAAATGTCGTTAGCGGCCTATACGTTAGATGATAATTTAAACCCAAACTATAAGTAAATAAGGTCTATTTTTTACTGTGCATCATGAGTTGTAATAATATTGTTTGTGTACTTTGGCTAGTTTGACGAATCAGTGGCGGGGTTTCGATGTGTGAGTTTGTTTGGGATTTTGTGTCAGGATGCGCGTTAAGTTCCTTCGAAGTAATGCTTCCATGTTTATTTCCGTTCACTGGGTAAATGCCTAAGGTATTAAGTCCGCCATTGTACATGTAGTTTAAAAAAGTTAATCATGTGCAATCTATCTATATATATATGTAAATGAACCCCTATTTTTCCTGGTCACGCTATAACTTAAGAACGGCTTTGCCGATTTAATTCATCTTTTTTTTTTAATGTTTTCTTCGTAGAAGTTTTTTACATTATGGTTACACTAGTCGATTCTTCCATACAAACGTAGTCTAGGGATTATTCCACTTTTTGTCGATGTACGTTCAAAATAAAAAGTGATATCAATTTGTCTCATCATTATCTAGCCCTGTATGGAGGCGAAAAAGTAATAAAGAAAATATTTGAAGTTATGAGCGTCGAAAGTTCCACATTTCGACACTAATTTTAACGCATTTTTGGGCGTGAATAAATACCATAAGAAGACGGAAAATTGCAAAACGGCCTCCATACAGGGATAGATTAGTATTTCAACAATGCAAATAATTTTATTTTGAACAGATATATTTAGTCGTTTTTTCATGATATCTAGACTGCTAAAGGTTTGTTTATAAAATTTCGCGCGCTCGGTTTCGTCCTAAATCATTATCCATTTCGCTACAAATTTGGAAAAGTGTGTATTCTTACGCAAACTAGCTTCCTACTGCTCATCACAGCATCTATCTCTTCCGCACGTGTTGTCGGTTGATATAAAATGCATTTTAACCCTGCGCACAAAATAGTTCGTGCCGTCGACTAGTGTACCCTTAAACAAATTAAGAAAAAAGAAGTGGTAGGTAGGGTAGGGCAGATGATTGGTAGGGTCGGGTAGGCAGTTGACGGGAGCTACTAACCTCTGCTAGTAACCTATATATAAATAAATTATTTGCTTTAAAAGCTGTATTTTCTTTGACAGGAGAGCTCGCGTACCCACAGTGTTATTGGCGACGTGTTCCAAGCCAAGCAGATTGACGTCACACGCCAAAGCTGTTACTCTCACTGCCGTTGGTGAGTACCTTTTTCAATAATTAATTACAAAACATTTTCATTATCATCATTAAAAATCCAGGACAGGCCATTCTAAGGAGCGCAGGAAACTGAGGGAATCCTTCACCTCATGACTTTGTTAAGCCCAAAAAGCACTTGCATCTCAGTCATAAATTGCAGTGGCCTATATGGAGAGCATTGAACCGATTGCATACCCAAGAAGGCCGCCGCAAATATAATTTTGCGAAGTGGGGGATTATTGATCCATCAAACACCCCTTGTGAGTGTGGTACTTCTGTTCAGACTATGTCTCAATTTGGTGAAGTGCCCCAAGTTGCCGAGATGGCCTGACCGATGCTAGCGACGCTGCAGTAGACTTGATCACATACTGGACCCAAACAGTGTAATTTAAATGTACCACGACACGAAAAGAAGAAGATTATCAACATCATCATGATTTTAGTCGAAAGACTTTACCACAGATAATATACATACAGATGTCTCATCCCATACAAAGAAACCGTGCCTACGTAACTAGCGTTTTTCGTCTGATTAAGATGATTATTTTTATAAGTACATTGATCGCGTTCGGTTCCGTTCCACAGCTATAGATAGCAGCGACTTAAAGGTAAAAGGGTTCGAGAGAGGTTCATCAAATTAAAGAAATCGAGTGGCATGCCTCAGAAATTACAAACCGCGCCATCTGTTGGAATCAATTTTTAAATGATCCGTTCAAATAATCTTTGAACTGTGAATTTAGAACCCAATATTCCATATTTTTGTGCTTAAGGTTACACTAGTCGAAAATTCTTCCATACAAACGTAGTCTATGGATTATTCCACTGTTTGACGATGTACGTTCAAAATAAAAAGTGATATCAATTCGTCTCATCATATCTAGCCCTGTATGGAAGCAAAAAAGTAAAAAAAGAAAATGTTTGAAAGTTATGAGCGTCGAAAGTTCCATTTCGACACTAATTTTAACTCATTTTTGGGCGCGAATAAATACCATAAGAAGACGGAAAATTGCAAAACGGCCTCCATGAAGGGATAGATTAGTAGTTCAACAATGAAAATAAATTTATTTTGAACAGATAGATTTAGTCGTTTTTTCATGATATCTAGACTGCCATAGATCTGTTTATAAAATTTCGCGCGCTCGGTTTCGTCCTAAATCATTATCCATTTCGCTACAAATTTGCAAAAGTGTGTATTCGTACGCGGACTAGCTTCCTACTGCTCATCACAGCATCTATCTCTTCCAAACGTGTTTTCGGTTGATATAAATTGCATTTTGACCCCGCGCACAAAATAGTTCGTGCCGTCGACTAGTGTAACCTTAAGAGAGTTGATTAAAAAAGAACATACAATTTGTATGATCAATTCTAGAAAATGTTAATTTTACACACAATTCAATAGCAAATCGATGTATATCACTCCATCTAGTGACATATAGAAACAAATTTTCTTTGTTAGCGCTGGGACCCCATGACTTTACTAAAAAAAAACAGATACATAGACCATATTGGTAATGTTCTTCATAAAGGCCAGGTGCGCAGTACTCATAACCGGCGTGTGTGTGTATGACTAGATGTATGAACGTGACTGAAGCAAAAGAAGTATGTAAGGATCGTAGCAAGTGACGTTCTGTAGTTTCTGCCTACCCCCATGGGAAAAAGGTGTGAATTTATGTATATATGTATGACTTTACTAAAACCAATAGTTTAATTTTAGCGGCACGAGTAAGAAGAGCCCCGCCTACTTCGGAGCCGGGCGCTCGGGACATATCTGATCAGCTGCCGTTCTTGGAGTACGAGCTACACAAACTGTTGCTGGCCAAGCTTAGAATGCAAGTAAGTAAACTTCGAATGCTGTTCAAAATTCACTGTGACAATACAGGCAGATCTTCTTCGTTGTTTCTTTGTTTGATTGAACGCGCTAATCTCTGAAACTACCAGTCGGATTTATAAATTTCTTTTTGTACATGATAGTCTCATTCATGAGGCAGCTATAGGCTAAATAGCATTTCGCTAAAGTTCTTGGTTAGCCTTAAATATTGATATTTGTAAAGTAAGTCGGAAGAAAAAGCGCTATCGAACTGCTTTATCCGAGTGCGCTAGGTACTTACGTATAATTAGCCATTACACAGAACAAAAAAAACGCCTACTACAATAGAAGTCGCAAGTGGGCGGGGCCCGCGTACCCCGAGCTTTGCACAGTTCTGCATGTTTCCTTCCGCGCACACACTACGCACATCAGTCTTGGTTCAACCGTCACGGTGACAAAAACTTGAAAAAAAATACAAAAATGCCTTATTGTGCTGTTTTAGAATGTAAACACGATAGCAGAACCAAAAATGTATCAAATGTAGGTATATCTTACCATCGGCAAGTCTTAATTTATTTTATTTCGATAAAAATGTAAAAACAATATTTTATTAAACAAGACAATTAAAAGTTGATTTTATGATGTTAAACTTAAGGTCTACTTTCTTTAAAACTCAAACATTGTTCTCGAAGATTCCAACTATGCACATGTCACATTCAGCTACTCAATTAGAGATTACCAATATCGATAATGAGTTATCGATACTTTAAACTTACAATATTCGAAAAAATCTTCTTACGCGCGAAAAACATAACCCTTTCCTTGTAGCCGTGTAAAAATAAAGATTACGACGAATTGAGAACCTCCTCCTTTTTTTGAAGTCGGTTAAAAAGACAACAGCCTTCAAAATCAACAAAGTGTAATAATAATAACACATGAACATAGAACCTCCTTCTTTTTTTAAGTCAGTTAAAAACTGGCTTATGTGTTAGTCTGAAATTTAAGATCTACACCCACGATACAGGAGAAATTCCTAGTGTGGGGCAACGTTTTTTTTTTAACTAAACTGTATTTTGTTTGAAAATAATACGGAATGTCGATAAATAAGTCAACGACCGTGGTACATCACTACAGGAGGACGAGTAGTAATGACCTCATTTTGCAAATATTAATCTTATCGGTAACGAAATACGGCTTTAAATTGAATGCATTTATTATAGTGACATCTAGTGGCGGGTAGCGTAACTTGCTCATTAAACTATTACGTGCGCGCTTTAAACGAAAAAAGTAATAAATACTCAAAAAGAGTAGACAATAAACCAACTCTATTGTCATAAAGCTGTGGTTTATTTTCAAATAAGCGACGACTGACATATTTTCTACTTTCATCTAAAAATTAAACTACCAATCACACCAAAGATTTCTTAGTGTTATGAAATACAATTAATCTGTATATGTGTGAGTTTGGGTACGCTGGTTCCGATACTAATAAAGCTATATGCGATTTCTACTGTCTTCTCTGTTCTGTGAGCCATTACCCCAATGGCTAATTATACGTAAGTACCAAGTACAACAAAGATATTGGTTTTTCGTAAATTAAAAATAGTGCATGACACTATATATCTATCTTTTATAAATAAAGGCGGAACCACACTTACGTGTGGCGTGGCGCGGGATCCACCAATCAAACAACTCTGTTTCAGTCTGCGTCATAACATAACGAGTTTTGTAGCCAATCAACTGCGTCAGAAGGCGCCACGCCACGCCACGACACGTAAGTGTGTTTCCGTCTTAAGCCAGATTAAGGGTGAGCCCAAACGAACGTAATATTGTGAGTTGCGTAAAATGCGTTGCGGAATTTACGCTGCATTCGGTTTCAAACTAAAGTCCTGTTTTTGCGGCGACGCAAAATGAGTTGTCTGCTGACTCACGCACATTATTTTAACCGAATTGCGCTCGAGGTGAGGGAGGGGGGCGAGGCAAGCGTCAGCGCCCCATACAAACGTAGAAAAGCAACTGAAATTACGTCCGTCCGTCTGGCAGGCCAACCGAATTTCAGTTGAACGTAAATTCCGCGACTCTTTTTAGGCGACTTACAACTCTTAAATTTCTTTATTTCTAACTCAACACAAAGTGCGTTCGTTTGGCCTCACACTAAGGCATTTTGGGTCAAATAATTTATCCTCTAATATGTAAAACAAAAAATGTTTCTACATATGTCCGTTATTGACTTTAAAACCATACAACCGATGTGCCCCAAACTGGTTTCATTAGAAAGGCAATATGGAGATGGTTTTAGATCAAATAAATCAAAATAACAGTTTGGTAGCCGTAAACTTATTGTAACCCGTAGGTAGGGTAGTAATCATTTAAAATTGATCAATCTCATCATCTTTGACAAATATCTTGCATTGCTCGTTACAGCCTGTAACGGACAATGCAACATATATGTAGACGAAAATGGCGATGTTTTTTTTTGTCTATTGTCTCGCGTTTGACCGCTGTCTCACCTGATGGTAAGCGACGATGTGGTCGACGGTGAAACACGCTTGCCTAGAAAATAACCTATTCACTCTTGACTTAAAGACCCCTAGGTTGTAGCTATCGGGAAACAGACTCCGGCAGGGAATTCCACTCCTTAGCTGTACGCATAATATAAGTGTTCCCAAAACGTTTTGTGCGTATGGGTGGGGTGTCCACCATGTATCGATGGTGCATCGCCGTACGTCTGGTAGTCCGATGATGAAACGGGCTAGGTGGCATTAGATCGTGCAATTCTATCGCACACTCCCTGAAAGGTAACCGATAAAAACCGACAAGCTGGTAACTCGGCGACGATGTTCAAGGTTCTATCTAACAAAATGTTGTTTTCAATACAGTTGTTATACATGGCGTACTTTCAGTGGCTATAATTATGATTCGAAAATTAAATCTTACGCACAGGCATCTTTCTATTACGCGGTCGTGACTTTTGTTTACGAGCTCGATCATTAGTTTTGCAGTTGAGTTTAAATTTATAAGTCAACTAGCTGACCCGCGGGGCTTCGCTCCCGTCAACTGGCTACCCGGCCTATCTAGTCTACCCTGCCTAACCTCCCTACACTGCCTACCCTGCCTCTACTTACTCTACCTGCTCTACCTGCTTTACCTACTCTACCTGCTCTACCTAATCTACTAACTCTTCCTTCTCTACCTACTCTACCTACACTACCTACTCCACCTACTCTACCTACTTTGCCCACTCAACCTACACTACCTACTCTTCCTACTTCACCTACTCTACCTACTCTACTTACTCTACCTACTCTACCTGCTCTACTTACTCTACCTGCTCTCTACCTACTCTGCCTACTCTACCTACTCTGCCTACTCTACCTACTCTACCTACTCTACCTACTCTACCTACACTATCTACTATACCTACTCTACATACTCTACATACTCTACCTACTCTACCTACTCTATCTACTCTATCTACTCTACCTACTCTACCTACTCTACCTACTCTACCTACTCTACCTACTCTACCTACTATACCTACTCTACATACTCTACCTACTCTACCTACTCTACCTACTCCACCTACTCCACCTACTCTACCTACTCCACCTACTCTACCTACTCTACCTACTCTACCTACTCCACCTACTCTACCTACTCTACCTACTCCACCTACTCTACCTACTCCACCTACTCCACCTACTCTACCTACTCTACCTACCCTACCTACATAATAATTTTCTATCTATCATCAATAGTTTTCTCAGCGCACGCTAATGAATGAATTTTATAGGCAACAATTTGCTACCTTGTATTCTTTGTAAAAAAAAAATGTCCAGTTGCAAAAACGCGCCATTTTCTGAAATCTAATTCTATGATTTGTTTTTACTATTTCCCACAACTGTATTGAAAAACGTCGTGTGATACACGGGTGTGTAGGTTATTGCAAACTCGTGTCATTAAAAACCCTCGCCTTCGGCTCGGGCTTGTTAATAACAGCTCGTTTGCAATAACCTACTTTCCACCCTTGTATCACAATGTACTATTCCTAAACAGGGCGCGAACGCATTATTCTCTCTACAAACACAAATATCAATCGGTGAACGTTGTGTGATGGCACTCGCCAGTGGGACCGCTTGCAGAATAGGTGCCTTACCTCCTCCAGCACCGCCTAGGATTAAGGTATGTATAAGAAGTTTATAGAAAGAATAACCATAGAGAGTTTTTTTAAATTGAATGTGGGTTTGCTCTTGACTCTAGTCTAGGTCAGAAGTGACAGAGACAAAGTCGACGATGGAATGAGCTTACCCAGAAGAAGCCTGTTCACTCTAACTTTGAAGAGAAGGAAAAGTTGGACAAAATGCTTATTCAAAATAAAATTAATAAATTATTCGTGAACCAATTTTTGTCTAACAACTGATTTCCAATAGACAGATTTGTTTTTTTTTATAGGCTCCCATTTGACCGCTATATCGTCTGATGTTAAGTGATGATGTAGTCAAAGGTGAAGCACGCTTGCCTAGAAGTAACCTTTTCACTCTTCGACTTGAAGACCCCTAGGTTGTATAGTGCGCGCGGAACTAGTTGGCCGCGCCTTAGGTATGTGATCGGTGGGACGGAGAGGCGCCCCCGCCAGTAAAACCCGGGATGACCCATTGACAATGGGTGTGAAGACCCATTGACATTGTCCATTTTCCTTACCCGCCCCCTCACCCCTGTCGCCACCTAAGGCGCGGCCAACTAGTTCCGCGCGAACTAAATCTATCAGCGGAATTCCACTCCGTAGCTGTACGCACAGTGAAAGTATTGTAAAAACGCTTTGTGCGTATGGGTGGGATATTCAACATGTACCGATGCATGGCCCATACTGATTATTTTTATTTTGTATTATTTAAGAATAACACAATTTAGCGAGTCGGAATTCTGCAAATTTTTAATACGAATTTATATTTGCAGTCGTCGGAAAACGACAAAGACGCATTGGAAATACAAAAAGCGCTATGGGAATCGTTTTCAGCCAATAGAGCAGCAAATGGATTTGATATAGGTAAATACACTATACTTACACACACATACAGACATAAAACCACACCAATATATCCCGAAGCAATACACGTAGGTTTAGTAGACTGGAATTCCAAGCAGAGCGATCCTATTACCGGGTAGAAACCCAAAGTCCGTTGCAAATAAAGAGCCACAACCCTAGAATATCGAGCCAGTAAGAAATAAAACTTAAACGGTTATTTTGTGGCTTGTAGTACCTCTTCGTTTATGGTCAGCCTTGTTGATGGTAATTCGGCATGTAATAGTAGTTTATGATACTGTTGCATAATAAGGGGTATTAAAACATGAGTGTGAGTTTAAAAACCGAGCCGTAGGCGAGGTTTTTAATAGTATTCACACGAATGTTTTAATACCTAGTTATGTGAAGTTTCATACACTACTTTATCTACACTCATACATTTTGGGATTGAACCTACTTAATCTTATTTTTTGCATTTTCCATGCCATAAAGTCGTGATAAATGCATCATATAATAATCTCGACTTTGCTGGTAAGAGATAATGAGTAATTTCCTTCGCCGCATATAAATATTTGGCGGCGTCAATTTTTCTTCACATTCACTAATATCAGACATTTTAAGCAAGAATTTTAAAAAGTCATGAAATTCAGTACAACGAAACCTGCAAAACGTATGAATGGCGCCAAAACCCAGCACATCACCGCATTAAATTGCGGTAAAAAAATCGTGCGGCAATAATACCGCATGAAATCCGTGTTTTGCAACAGAATCCACCGCATCGCAGCGCGAATATAATTCGCGCGAATATTTTGAGCTCTATGAACAGTTGGAAAGAGACAAAAGATCGCGCAAATAAAAATGGCAGTGCGTAATAAGCCTAAAGCGGGCATTGTTACAGACAAGTTAAAATTGGAATCAATTTTTTTTTATCAGGTCCTATAAAAATGGCATTTCAAAAAATATGAATAATAAATGGAATCTCCTTAGTGATTAACTTCTTGGATTTGACCTGTATCATAATAGAAAAAAAGTTATTTTATGATGCAGTTGTTTGAAAATCGAAGGAAAATGTTGAACTATAATGTTTTTTTTTTTAAATTTTTCCTATCCACGAATATAAAGTACGTGTTTATGCAATATTTTTTGAATTCATAATTGGAACATTACGTTGTGAGTGTAGATAAAGTATTTTATCTACACTCACAACGTAATATTACAAATATTAATTTAAAAAAATTGTATAAACACGTGCGCTATATTCGTGGATAGGTAAAATTAAAAAAAAAACATTACAGTGCAACATTTTCCTTCGATTTTTAAACAACTGCATCATAAAATAACATTTTAATTTTTATAGCACACTTTTACTTTTTAATTTATTGGAGCTTACGGGCTCATTGACTTAATGTAGAAAAGTAGTGTCATTCTCATGGACGCGCGCGCTGCGCAGTCATGCACAATGAGAATCTAAATTGCCCGCCATACCACATATTTTTTCAGTTTCCACTTTTGTTTTATTTCAACTGCATGAGTGAAGATGAAATAGTGTATGCAACGGCATATAATTAGGTATTAAAACACGCGTGTTATTATTATCACGTTCGGCTTCCCCGCATGTGATAAACCCACGCTCGTGTTTTAATAACCCCTATTATATGACCATTGCATAAACTACTATATCAATACCTGATAAATACTTTATCTACACTCACAACGTAATGTTCCAATTATGAATTCAAAAAATATTGCATAAACACGTACTTTACATTCGTGGATAGGTTAAATTAAAAAAAAAACCATTATAGTTCAACATTTTCCTTCGATTTTCAAACAACTGCATCATAAAATAACTTTTTTTCTATTATGATACAGGACAAATCCAAGAAGTTAATCACTAAGGAGATTCCATCAATTATTTAAATTTTTTGAAATGCCATTCTTATACCTAACTAGCTGACCCGGCAAACTTTGTTTTGCCATAAAAACACCAAACATTTATCTACCCTACACCTACCCTACACCTACCCTACACCTACCCTACACCTACCCTACACCTACCCTACACCTACCCTACACCTACCCTACACCTACCCTACACCTACCCTACACCTACCCTACACCTACCCTACACCTACCCTACACCTACCCTACACCTACCCTACACCTACCCTACACCTACCCTACACCTACCCTACACCTACCCTACACCTACCCTACACCTACCCTACACCTACCCTACACCTACCCTACACCTACCCTACACCTACCCTACACCTACCCTACACCTACCCTACACCTAACCTACACTTAAAAAAAAAAAAAACAAAAAAAAAAAACGTAAAAACCATCTTTGAACTTCAACGAACATTTAAAAAAAAGAATTGGCCGAATTGGTCCAGGCGTTGTTGAGTTATGCGCTTTCCAACACATTTTGCGATTCATTTTTATATATATATAAAGAAGATAAAAAAAATTGATTCCAATTTTAACTTGTCTGTAACAATGCCCGCTTTAGGCATATTACGCACTGCCATTTTCATTTGCGCGAACTTTTGTCTCTTTCCACCTGTTCATGGAGCTCAAAATATTCGCGCGAATTATATTCGCGCTGCGATGCGGTGGATTCTGTTGCAAAACACGGATTTCATGCGGTATTATTGCCGTACGATTTTTTTACCGCAATTTAATGCGGTGATGTGCTGGGATTTGGCGCCATTCATACGTTTTGCAGTTTTCGTTGTACTGAATTTCATGACTTTTTAAAATTCTTGCTTAAAATGTCTGATATTAGTGAATGTGAAGAACAATTGACGCCGCCAAATATATGCGGCGAAGGAAATTACTCATAATCTCTTACCAGCAAAATCGAGATTATTATATGATGCATTTATCACGACTTTATGGCATGGAAAATACAAAAAATAAGATTAAGTAGGTTCAATCCCAAAATGTATGAGTGTAGATAAAGTAGTGTATGAAACTGCACATAACTAGGTATTAAAACATTCGTGTGAATACTATTAAAAACCTCGCCTACGGCTCGGTTTTTAAACTCACACTCATGTTTTAATACCCCTTATTATGCAACAGTATCATAAACTACTATTACATACCGAATTGCCATTTTTAATTAATAGATTTAGTTATTTTAAGCAACTAGTTTCAATATTTAGTTTTTCCAAGCAGTAGTTATTTTTTTATGTTTTGTTCGTGCTGACGTCATAAAGTAGTCTTAATGGGATTGGACTTGACGTTGCTCTTGACACGTACAAAACAACGGCTCACTTGCATGAAAGATTTAACTCGGAGTTGGCTGCTAGCGCGAGGTTAAATTGACAATATTGTATAACAAACTGAGGCGAGGTTAAATTTACAATATTTTATAACGAACTGTCAATTTAACCTCGTGTTGGCGATTAGCTCTGTGTTGGATTTTTCGTGCAAGTGGGCCTTAATAATTTAAGTACAAAAGGCACTGAAAGTATCCATTATAGGATACTTTATGACGTCATTTAGATGTCAAGTAAAAGAAAAGTGATTTTAAGGTGATTTTTATTTTAATACCTTAAAATAGAAAAATAAGGCTTACAAACCTAAAATTTCGAAATGGTTTTGGCATGGGTTAATTTTTACTTTACATTCCGAATTGACTTACCAATTGTGGGTGTTACTATTCAACTCTGCCCACTCCCTCGGGGAATAGAAGCGTCATGTTTATATGTGTCATTTGTGGTACAACTACCTAATTTTTTTTAATTTTAGGTGGCATAGAACACACTGCAAACGGTGTCCTTCCAGAAGTAGACGGCGAAGAAGCGCCCGCGTTAGACTTGTGTGCTGACAAAGATGCGTGCGTTCTTGAACTGGACGAAGCGGAAGATGTAAGTGACTTAGAACTTCATTTTGAATACATGTAAATAGATAAACAATTTACTGCAGTGTCTCAAGAAAAAATTCTATGACCAGTGTGTGTTGCCAGTGATCACCTATGTGACCGAGACGTGGTCGCTCACAGTGGGCCTTATCAGAAAGCTTAAAGACACCCAAAGGGCAATGGAGAGAGCTTTTCTCGGAGTTTCCTTGTGTGATCGGATCAGAAATGAGGATATCCGCCGGAGAACCTTACCGACATAGCCCGAAGTATTGGGTACTCCCTCTTTTCTGGCTGCTTCCCTTCAGCTTGGAAGAAAGCGCATTTTCTGCCTCTACCGAAAATCCCTAAACCTTCGTCATTTGCCCAGTTCCGTCCAATTTCCATTCTTCCAATCCTAACTAAAGTCCTTGAGAGTGTTGTCAATAATCAGCTCATTACCTCTCCTCTAATAACCTGCTAAGTCCTTATCAATCTGGATTCCGTCCTGGCATTGTATCGACCCTAGTCAAAATAACTGACGTAATCCGTCTGGCCATAGAAAACAGGCTCCTTACGATATTGATTTTACTGGACTTTAGCAGTGCTTTTAATTCAGTAGATTTTGACATCCTCTTAGGTATCCTATCTTCTCTTAATGTATCTACTGCTGTGATTGCGTGTTTTAACTCTTATCTTCGAGGTCGCTCGCAATCGGTTCGCTCAGAGGAGGCTTCCTCTGACTGGTGCGACCTCGCTGCGGGTGTTCCTCAGGGTGGCGTCCTTTCTCCTCTTCTTTTCATAAACGCTATCATTAATAAGGTCTTATCTTCAAACTATCATCTCTATGCTGACGACCTACAACTTTACCGCCACTTCAAACTTGAAGAGCTCACTGGAATTATCGATGCCATCAATAATGATCTTGGTCAGTCAGTGGGCTAAAAGTTTTGGCGAAAGCAGCAAAATCTCTCATTATTGGTGGCAGACATTTCGTCAATTTATTGAGTAACCAGTCGTAGAAAGCAGTTGAAAAAATACTAAATATTTTTTCAACTCTGCCAGTTTAATCGGATGCGGTTGAATATTAGTATTCACACATATGTTTATATACTTATACCACAGATAATATAATACTAGCATACAGATGCCTCATCCCATACAAAGAAACCGTGCCGACGTAACTGGCGTTTTTCACCTGATTATACCGATTATTTTTTTGTAAATTGATTGCGTTCGGTTCCGTTCTACGGCGATAGATACATCACCGTCAATATCCGTGGAACAGAACGGAACGGTACCGAATGCGATCTATATACAAAAAATAATCAGAATAATCAGTATAGAACGTCGGCACGGTTTCTTTGTATGGGATGAGACACCACTGCTTATACTAATATTATAAAGAGGAAAGATTTTTTTGTTTGTTTGTTTGTACCGAATAGGCTCCGAAACTACTGGACCGATTTAAAAATCTTTCACCAATGGAGAGCTACATTATTCCTGAGTAACATAGGCTATTTTTTTATCCCGAAAACGGGTCCTGTGGTGGTCCACAGGAGCGAAGTCGCGGGGAACAGCTAGTGTATTTATATTTTTACATTTTCTAGGTGGAGACCGCTCGCGCGTTAGCCAAGCGCCACGTGAACATGCAGGTGTACACACACGGGCTCAAACCTGTTTTGGGAGCACAACCACAGGCGTTTGCGCAGGTTTGTAGTTTTTTATTTTTATTTTGTATTATTGATAGGCTCGTGCTTGACCATTTTCTCACCTGATAGTAAGCGATGATGATTTACTTATTATTAGCCTGGAATTTTCCACTGCATAGCAAAGGTCTCCTTACTTTCCTTTTAGTTCTAAATTAACAGGTGACTTAATAAAGTACCAGCGTCAACAGTCTTCTTTTAGTTCCATAATAGTAGTTTATGCAACGGTCATATAATAGCGGTTATTACTAGTGATAGATAATATTAGTTTATGATACTGTTGCATAATAAGGGGTATTAAAACATGAGTGTGAGTTTACACACGAATGTTTTAATACCTAGTTATGTGCAGTTTCATACACTACTTTATCTACACTCATACATTTTGGGATTGAACCAACTTAATCTTATTTTTTGCATTTTCCATGCCATAAAGTCGTGATAAATGCATCATATAATATAATTTCCTTCGCCGCATTTAAAATATTTGGCGGCGTCAATTTTTCTTCACATTCACTAATATCAGACATTTTAAGCAAGAATTTTAAAAAGTCATGAAATTCAGTACAACGAAACCTGCAAAACGTATGAATGGCGCCAAAACCCAGCATCATCACCGCATTAAATTGCGGTAAAAAAATCGTGCGGCAATAATACCGCATGAAATCCGTGTTTTGCAACAGAATCCACCGCATCGCAGCGCGAATATAATTTGCGCGAATATTTTGAGCTCTATGAACAGGTGGAAAGAGACAAAAGTTCGCGCAAATAAAAATGGCAGTGCGTAATAAGCCTAAAGCGGGCACTGTTACAGACAAGTTAAAATTGGAATCATTTTTTTTTATTAGGTACTATAAAAATGGCATTTCAAAAAATTTAAATAATTGATGGTATCTCCTTAGTGATTAACTTCTTGGATTTGTCCTGTATCATAATAGAAAAAAAGTTATTTTATGATGCAGTTGTTTGAAAATCAAAGGAAAATTTTGAACTATAATGGTTTTTTTTTAATTTTACCTATCCACGAATATAAAGTACGTGTTTATGCAATATTTTTTGAATTCATAATTGGAACATTACGTTGTGAGTGTAGATAAAATAGTTTATGTAACGGCATATAATTAAGTATTACTACACTCGTGTGATACTATTATCACACTCTGCTTCGCCTCGTGTGTTTTCCTACATTCGTGTTTTACTACCTAATTATACGCCGATGCACTATTTTACCTTCACTCATATAGTTGAAATAAAACAAAAGTGGAAACGGATAATATATGTGGTATGACGGGCAATTTAGATTCTCATTGTACATGACTGCGCAGCGCGCGCATCCATAGACAATTGAACATTTGTTTTTCTACATTAAGTCAATGAGCCCATACGCACCAATAAATTAAAAAGTAAAAGTGTGCTATAAAAATTAAAAACTTATTTTTCAATACAGTTGTTAAACATGGCGTACTTTCAGAGGCTATAATTATGATTCGAAAGTTAAATCTTACGCATAGGAATCTTTCTATTACGCGGTCGTGACTTTTGTTTACGAGCTCGATCATTATGTTTGCAGTTTAGTTTTAAATTTATAAGTCAATTTAAAAAAGTTTAGTAGCAAGGAGTTTTCAAACATAGAATAAAATGGAATAGATTTTCTACGAGGAAAAATGAATGATTCCGTACGTTTTAGCATTGAATTCTCGAAAGTCTTATAAATGGTTGTTTAATATATTTAATTACCAGTTTTAATTTAATTATTTTCACACCAACATTTGTCAAAAATCGAATAGGCTGTATAGGCTATTTCGTTGAAAAAAAAAATGTACAGTTGCAAAAACGCGCCATAAGTCAATTTAAAAAAGTTTAGTAGCAAGGCGTTTTCATACATAGAATAAAATGGGATACGATTTTATACGAGGAAAAATTAATGATTCCGTACGTTTTAGCAGTGAATTCTCAATTTTTTTTTAAATAGTTGTTTAATATGTTTAATTACCAGTTTTAAGTTAATTATTTTCACATCAACGTTTGTCAAAAATCTAATTAAAAAATATGTTTAAAAATATGTCCAGTTGCAAAAACGCGCCATATTGAAAATTTTATTTTTTGTGAATAAACAAATCTAATTCTTTGATTTGTTTTTACTGTTTCTCACAACTGTATTGAAAAACGTCGTGTGATACACGGGTGTGTAGGTTATTGCAAACTCGTGTCATTAAAAACCCTCGCCTTCGGCTCGGGCTTGTTAATGACAGCTCGTTTGCAATAACCTACGTTCCACCCTTGTATCACAATGTACTATTGCATTATGATGCAGTTGTTTGAAAATCTAAGGAAAATGTTGCACTGTAATGTTCTTTTTTAAAAAATTTCCTACCCACGAAAAAAAACTACGTGTTTATTAAATATTTTTTGAATTCATATTAGGAACATTACGTTGTGAGTGTAGATTAAATATTTTTATTGATACAACTAGACCATTAATAAAAAAATATTTAAGTCCAAAGATCGTTTGCTTTTCGACCGAGACGAAGAAGGATTATGGCGGAAAACTGATGCGCATTTGCGAAATCCTATTTGCTTTTCTTTTTTTTTTCGTAAAATACTACCGCGGCAGTAAAATCTCCTTTCTTACTAACCACTTACTTATTTGACTGCCTATGGATATGTCATGAATACTAATCCAGTTTCTCCCCACAGGTGTGGCGAGGTCGCCTGGTCCTATCAGGCGGAGCGGGCAGCTCTGCGGTAGAGCGCCACGTGCGACGCGCTTTAGACGGCATAGCTTACAAACTGCGGCGGTTACAGCCTTGTGCCTTAGTCACGCCACGGTTCCAGCTAGAACTGCCTGAGGTGAGTTTCTGAACGTTGACTTCAAAAAAACGGAGGTAATCAATTCGACACGTATGTATGTAATATTGTTGGCTTCTAAACACGTATGCCAAATTTCATAAGTGTATGTATGTTTGTCCACGCATTTCTCCGAAACTACTTATCGGATCGTGATAATTCGGTTTGTGTTGGATTGAGTATTTCTCAGCTTAGGGAATAATGCAGGTTTTATCAAAATCGATTCTGCAATTTTCAAGATATGGGGTCTACAACCGAACCCCTTAGCGACAAACAGCACGAATGTGTAAATTGAGTTATTACGGGTATTTTGTCAATTCTATAGCTACTATATAAATTGCTAATTTTTAGTAGATGGATATATGATATATGGTGTACTATAACGAAAACGATAAAAATAAAAACTTTTTTACAAAAAATAAACTGACAACAAAAGCAAAACACTAAAAAGTGCAAAATAACTTTCGTTTCGGAAGTCGGTTTCGAGAAATGATAAAACAAGAGGTACCAAAGACACCGACTTCAAACTGCTTTGCCCAACTATATTTGAGTCGGCTTCCAGTCTAACCGGATGCAGCTGAGTACCAGAATTTTTCATGAAGCGATTGTCACACAATACGCCATTGCAAGACTGGTGTCAGATTTCCTGGCATTCTGACCATTCGTAACGACTGTCAAAGATACCAACACCTTAACTTGCTCTCCGATGCACGGAGGACCTGGCTTACTCAAGATCCTATGTCCCCATCGAATACAGCCACTAGACGCCTAATGCTTGATCTAATACATCAAAAGAATTCTGTCAACTAGCTGAGGTATGAGGAACGGGGTACTGCGCTCTGATTGGTCCTTACCAACGTCATTACGCCTCATTAAGGATGGGACAGGTTTAAATAAAACCAGGAAAGTATCGATATGTTTATAAATAGTAATTGTACTTGTTCTTATATATTAAATATTAGTAATAAACGTAATCAAAAAATCGTATGGTGCACATCACTAGTTTTGTTTACGAAATTATCGAGGAGAAGAGATAGCAAAAACAATCCTTTAAAAAGAAAGAGACGCAAACATGCGGTGGGCGTTTTCACCTACAAACATGACCAGTATAATATGAAAATAAATGTAATTATGTTTATGTAACTATTAACTTATGAATGAAATGTTTTGCCATTTTGCCGGAAACTCGAAGTGGCTGCTGTTATTTATGAACAGTAGAGAGAGAGAGTAGTAGTAGGAGAGAGGGCTCCATCGTGACTAGTCTTGAGCTTCAAGCTTCACATCGCTCCGCGAAAGAGTTTATACCAGACTAGCTTCTGCCCGCGGCTTCGCCCGCGTCGAAAGTAAAAAAAAAATGTTCCGATCGCCACCAAACTTTACAGGATTATCCGCTGGGTCGATCTAAAGATAATTGCATTAAATTCGGTCCAGCCGTTTCGGAGTCTATAAGCAACATACATACTTTCTCTTTTATATATATAGATTAATCGACTGTCTATTCACAGATCGATCTCAGCAAGCGTAATCATCGATCGACCCTTGCGGCTTCAATACTAAACCAAATTATAACGTTATTAATCTTTACAGGACGAAATCCAACTAATAGTATCCGGTTCAGCCATTCCCCTCCAAAACCCGAACGCTCCCGACGCGAACAGCGTAGAAAACGGCCACCAGTCGGGCAGCCAACACAGCAGTCAGGCCAGCAACGCGGGCAGCAGCCAAGGCAGCCAGGGTCACGGGAGCCAGGCTGATGATGATATCTTCACGCTGGATGAGGAACAACACGTGAAGAGTCCTCCCGAGCCTGTTGTGGAGGAAAAGGGCTTTGTTAATGGACAGGTGGGTCTATTTTTTAGTTTGATTGCTCATAGAACGGATGGTCGATGTGACCGAAAAGTTCTGGAGTCGCGACCGCGAACTGGAAAGCCTCACACTAGGTGGTCTAATGATCTGGTAAAAGCTGCGAGAATCCGTTGGGTATGAGATGCTCAGGACCGAGAGATGAGGCGATATTTGGGGGAGATCTAAGTTCAGTAGTGGACAAGTTTCGGCTAAATGATGGTAATGGAACATCGACCAGTCAAAATAGCAGTCACGGGACCCAGGGTCATAATAGCGGGGAGGCTGATGGTAATATCTTCGCGTTGGATGAAGAGCAGCTCGTGAAGAGTCCTCCGCATCCTGTTGTGGAGGAAAAGGGCTTTGTTAATGGACAGGTAAGATACATTTCAGTATGATCTTATTTATAAGAATCTAGTGTGTCGAGGGGGCCGAAAATTTCGTGAGTTGCGTCCACGTACTGGACGATTCAGCATTGGAAGGTCTCCCTCCCCCTCTCCCAAGGTCTAGGTGGAGCGATGACCTGGTTATGGCTACGGGCATCTGCTGGATGCGTGACGCACGAGACGGATCGATGTGGTGACACTTGTGGGAGGTCTATGTTCAGCAGTGCAGGTCTTTCGGCTAAAATGATCATGATGGTGATGAAACATTCGAGCAGTCAAGTCAGCAACTCACGGTCACGCTCATAGTCAAGAAGATAACGGGTGCCAGGGTCAGGGTAGCGGAGAGGCTGAAGATGATATCTTAACGCTGGATGAAAAGCAGCTCGTGAAGAGTCCTCCGGAGACTGTCGTGGAGAAAAAGGGCTTTGTTAATGGACAGTTTGGTAAAACTTACTGTATGATCTTCTTCTTCGTTGGTATACTCATGGCAGAGCAGTCGTGGTCCCCATGTTGTAGTGTGACTAGGGGCTGGCATGATTTGCCTGATCATGGGACGCCATCCATCTCTGTCGGCTGTGTCTCGTGTGTCCTTATGCTATGGGCCGTCTGCTGCAGGCTTGATCTGGTCAGTTCATCGCATGGGTGACTTGCCTTACACTCTCATCCATTCTGCCTTGAACTACAAACTCCTTTTTTTTTATTTAACGTTAGGTTCACATTTCACCACTATCTCGCCTGATGGTAAGCGATGATGTGGTCGACGGTGAAGCACGGTTGCTTAGAAGTAACCTATTCACTCTTGACTTAATAGGTCTTATGGTTGTAGCTATAAGGAAACAAAAACTGGCAGGGAATTCCACTCCTTAGCTGTGCGCACAATGAAAGAATTCGCTAAACGCTTTGTACGTATGGGTGGGATGTACACCATGTACCGGTGGCGCATTGCCTTACGTCTTGATAGAGTCGTTGCCTGGTCAGGACACGTGACCAAAATATTTTCCTGTTGTTCCATCCTTTTGCAAACATTTCTAATCCTGCATGCAAACACTACATAAATTTTCCTTTTTCTTTTATTAATACCTTAGTAAAGTATATACATTATTTTGATAAATAGATTATGTACATGATACAAATTAAATTATGTCAATGGCTACTATGTATGTACAAAACTCGAGGGGTTTGGCGCTGATAGCTGAAATACAGGCTCTGCCTAGTTCGGCTACAGATGACTACACCACCTAATATCGACCTAAATCAGCCTGTTAAAATAGTTTGTAAATTATGTCTAAGTTTCTTTAAATAAATAAAAATAATAATCATTTTTGTTTCCACAGGTCCCCACAACAGTATCACTGACAACACTAAGCCACATCAGTGGTAGCCGTGTCTCTCGTCGACTCTGTGCGCTGAGGTTACTGTTCGTGCGTGAGACTACTGCCGTAAGGGAACTAGGAGGACTTAGTGGGTTCCTGCACACGTTCACTTGCGAGGTAAGTCTAAGGTCGTTTGTTCACGACGTGACACACGACACGACGAATTGTGGTCACGATTCTGAGATCCATATATTATTTGTATGGACCGTTTGTTCATTGCACGACACCGCACTACTTGCGACATGATTTATAAACGGCTTTTCAGCTATGTCGTTGCGACTTTTTTGCGGTGACGATTTAACGGCCCTACAAAACAAGTATCAGCTTGTTGACGACACGGCACCGCACAGCACGGCTCACGCGTGGTTCGTCACTCACGCGCTTTTAGAACAATACAAATGCCCTGCTGTGTCGTTGCAGAATCGTGTCTAGGGAACAAACTAACGGATGACAGATCGTCTGCAATGTGTCGTGGGTTAAAAAACGTGACCGCAAATCGTGTCGTACGGTGCCTCGTGAATAACTGACCTTATACGACCCGAATCCGGAGTGGATTCTTTTAAATAATACGTTGAACTACAAAACATGCCGATTTTAAGTGTTTTTGCAATCTCTTAAAAAATCAGAATATTTTTTAATGTTTTTAAGGGAGGCTTACAGACAAAAGGGGGGGGGGGGTGAAAACAAAATTGACCTATCCCATCGAGTAGGGTATCGTTGTTTAAAGCTCGTTGACTAGATAAATACTGTACTTTTTGTTTTAAAAATATTGGCAAAAGAAGGAATGAGAAGCCACGAAAGTCATTTTTTAGGGTTCCGTACTCAAAGGGTAAAAACGGGACCCTATTGCTAAGACTCCACGATTCGTCTGTCTGTCTGTCTGTCCGCCTGTCACCAGGCTGTATCTAAAGAACCGTGATAGCGAGACAGTTATTTTTTTTACAGATGATGTATTTCTGTTGCCGCTACAACAACAAATACTAAAAATAGAATAAAATAAATATTTAAGAGGGGCTCGCGTACAACAAATGTGTTTTTTTTGCCGTTTTTTGCGATAATGGTACGGAACCCTTCGTGCTCGGCCGGTTTTTTTGTTATTCTAATCCCAAGATTTTTTTAAATTTAGCTTGAAATTTGGTGATGTTTATTATTACGTATATTTTACTAACAAATAAATACCAATATATTGATAAATCAGATTTTTGCAAGAGATGCCCTCATTTCTCTTATTACAACCAACTTAATTTTGCGGTTTGGTACGGAACCCTAAATGTGCGTCACGCACTTGGACGGTTTTTATTTAATACTGACTGACCCCTATTAATATAGTTGTCATCACCAGGTGATGGCGATAGTGCGCGCGTACACGGCAGCTTTAGGCGGCAACGCGCTCACTTCCTTCTACATCACACAGCTCATGCTGCAGGATAACGCGCACAAGAATCAGGTATGTTTAAAATTATAACTAACTAGCTGTACCCCGTGGCTTCGCTCCCGTGGGCCACCCCACAGGACCCGTTTTCGGGATTAAAAAATAGCCTATGCCACTCAGAAATTTTCTATTGGTGAACGATTTTTTTAAATCGGTCCAGTATTTTCGGCGCCTATTCGGTACAGACAAACAAACAAAAAAAAACATTCCTCTTTATAATATTGGTATAGAAGAAGTATATTCATCTATCTATATACACCGTGAAATTTAATTGGTTGTTTTCCCGCGGTAGAACGACTTGCCTTAAGGAGTACTTTCGAAGCATAGAGTTAAAGTAAAAAAATAACGATGTTTTTGTTTTAAAATAATTTAAAAAATATTCATCAACTCGAAAAAGTGAGTAACAATAGTAACTTGTAGGTACTAGGTACTACTCGCGTCACCACCCACAAAGAAAAGCGATGCACAAGATAATGTTCAAACCAAAATAAACTCTCGCACGTAGTGATACGTCATAAAATAGTTTGCACGGAACAATACAAAAAATCGCCGCGAAGCCGACAAAGAAAATACCGATTTAGAAATGTTCAAAGTAAAATAAGCTCTCGCGTGTAGTGATAAGGCATAAACTAGCCTGCGCGCAACAATATCATACGAAGCCGCCAGCGCCTATTTTACCCGTGCGGCGCGCGCGGCTGTGACCCTGACCTACTTAGCACCCGGGTCAACGCCCCGCTGTCGTTCGGCCGTAGATATTGGGGTATTACTATTGGTTCGTGATCGCTTTCGAGTTAAGTATTTCACAATGTTAAATATGCCAGTTTTTGTTTCTAATATTTTACATAACTACGAAACGATTGTATTACATAGAAAAACTATTTCGCTGCGGGAAAACAACCATTTAAATTTCACGGTGTATATAAAAGATAAAGTATGTATATGTGTATTCCTTATAGACTCCGAAACTACTGGACCGATTTCAAAAATTCTTTCACCGTTGGGATGCTACACTATCCCCGGGTGACATGGGCTACTTTCTATCCCAGTATTCCTACGGGAACGGGAACTACGCGAGTGAAACCGCGAGGCGTCCACTACTTTGTAATAATAGAGGAGCAATGTTGGCCCGTGAGCAGTGGTGGCCCAGTGGTATTGGCCTCGACTTTTTGGTTCTAAGACATGCCGGATTCCTCACGAGGTTTTTCATCACTGTTTTTTGAGCAGTGGTGATGAAATAATTTACACAAAGAGCCTGTCTGGGTTCGAACCCACGATCAACAACTTGTAAGTCGCGGCCGTTACCACTGGGCCACTACTGCACTCCAACATGTTTAAAACGGTTTGAAGAATTCTTAGCAGCCCTTGTAAAAAAATCTCTCCTGTGGTTTCCTTAACCTAAAATTAAAATTTCTTGTTCCAGGGTCAATGTCTCCTATCGATAGGTGGCGATATAGTCCACATCACATACTAAATCAAACTCAACAAAACATGACATATCTATGACGTACGCGATACAATATATCTTTGTATTAATAGAATTTTACCTAAGTAGTTACTTTGCGAATTTAAACCTAATTTGTGTTCCAACAATGTGATTTTTGATTATAAGTTTTATTGTGAAACTAATCTAAATATTAAAGCTTACTATGTACAGTCAAGAAATGAAAAGGTTAGGCGCTTTTTTTCAATTTTACTCATACTTATTACGTACTCCCAACATCAGAAGCAAGTGTCAGTTAAAAAAAGTCATAATTGTTTCTTTTTTTGAAATTGCCGAACCTTTTCTATCTGCAACTGTACACTGGATACTAAGTCTGCCGAATGTACTTCCTAAACGTATGTATCATGATAGTATTAAGTCAGACTGTTTAACAAACTTATACAACACAACAATATATTACAATAATGTATCGTGAATGGCGGGTATTATATAAAATGGTCGCTACCAGTTAGCGCCACTTTAGCAAAAGGTCCTCCACTTGGAAAACGTAACTTGATATTAAGTCAGACTGTTTAACAAACTTATACAACACAACAATATATTACAATAATGTATCGTGAATGGCGGGTATTATATAAAATGGTCGCTACCAGTTAGCGCCACTTTAGCAAAAGGTCCTCCACTTGGAAAACGTAACTTGATATTAAGTCAGACTGTTTAACAAACTTATACAACACAACAATATATTACAATAATGTATCGTGAATGGCGGGTATTATATAAAATAGTCGCTACCAGTTAGCGCCACTTTAGCAAAAGGTCCTCCACTTGGAAAACGTAACTTGATATTAACATGACGTTAAAGACAATTTGACTAATGTCGGAAAACAACGCTTTGACAGGTGCCTAGGCACCTGACGTCGCAGTGCTGCCACCTAGTGCATATTTTTCAGAAATATGATTTAGCTGTCAATTTGACAACTTTAAGTTTCATTTTGGCAGATTAAAACTTGAGTTTGATACTCAAAATACATGGATAAGTAACGTTAGTTAAGAATTGGACTTTTAAATACTCAAAAGTAGATGTATTTTTATGCCAGACTATTACAATCATTGTATCCTTGATGTCTCGAAGGCAAATATCACAATTTTTCTCTTGGTTCTTGAACATAATCAGAACTACAGAAAAATAAGATGCATCTTGTTTTTTTTTTTAATACAATTACCACAGACAATTTAAACGGTAAAATAATTCAAGGCCTATAAGATTTCTGTAGCACTGTAGGTACAAACTCATTCAATATTGACCTAGCATGCAAGATAACTTCAGTGTTTTCTTAATCTTTATACTAATAATAAACTTATTATTGTAGATAATTTATGAAATTGTGGTTTAAAGATGAGAAATGAAAAAAAAATTGTGTATATCGTACAAAATTATTTTTAAATACCTATTTTATTCATTGTATAGTATTAAGAAACAGACTTTTTAGTCTAAATGTTTTTAATGTTTATATACTTAATCAAATGAGACTTGAGTGATTTTTTAAACTATGTTTTTATTTGAGGTTAGATCCACTTGCACCATAAACTTAACGCAAGGTTAAATTGTCAATGTCCTAAATAATGGGTCCGAGTTAGCTACTAACTCGGAGTTAGTAAAATAACACAGGGTGGCGCAAGTGGGCCTTAAAGTCTTATTTTAAAGTAGCACGCGGTAAGGTCGGAAAAAGTACGGAGTTTCACTTATTTATAAGTATTGCAAAACCAAACCAGATAAAACTAATTTTAATACCTCATGAAAACGTACTTAACCATCCATACTTCTTGCCATAGTATCTTCGTAATTTTAATAATAAAAGTCAACAAAATGATATTAATTTCTATACCAAAAAACTTGCCACAAACGAACTCTCTATTGAAAAATACCGCTAGGATTCTTTAGAGGTATCTGCTTGTTGCGGTATTAAAAATAACCTAACGAAACGTATTAAAATATGTAAGAAGCATACTTATAATAAGGATGATACCTGGGTAAAAATAATTAAATTTAGTCCGTCTGTTAGATTATCAAAAAATATTGGACATGTATTTTGGTTTTGTCACAATATAATTTAGATTTATAAATTTTATTTAATTAAATCAATAATTACATAGATAAAGCGCATCAAAGTTCAGGAGTGGGCGCTTGTGACGTCACTTGAGAGTAAAAAGGGTACTAATATGTGACGTCACGCGTACACAAAATATTGTATCACAAACTCTATAAATAATAAATAACTTTTTCTTATCACAATAGACTATTTCTTTAAATAAATACAGTATTTATGAACCCGGTATTAAACAACAATGCGGTTTTCAACTCCGATTAAACAGTATTGAGAAGTATTTCGCATACCGCATAGTGCAGTTGCCTCTAAAAAACAAAACTAAAGCGGTATACAAAATATTGTAAGTTGTTTTTGTTCATTTGTTGTAAATATCACTCTACGGTTAGTGGGAATGTTTGGTGCTACGAAAACTTTCTTGTCATTTTATTTTTACTCGTACTGGGGTCAAAATATACCCATTTTATCTAGGATTGTTAGAAAAATGGATATTCTTTTGAATCGAAATATAATGAAAAGCAGATAATACCGAGAAAAAAATAAGATATAACTCCCAACTTCTATTATTTCATAATAGTTGTTTGATGCTGGCAACATTTTATATCAAAACTATAGTGTTGCCACTTAAAAAAAAATTAAAGGTAAATAATTTTCGGGTATATTTTGCTTCCAATAACAATTTGTTCTTCTTGTCATAATTTTTACTTGATTTGATTCGAATTTCCGATCGAATTGAATCGTATGCTCTCATAATAACAATCTTGTGTAAAAGTACTTGTAGAACCTTAATGTCTATAAATTATTTATTTAGTTTTTATTCGTTACCAAATCGGCCTAATTATTAAGAAGTTTACCTATTATAGTTAGGTATTTTACAAAAATAAATTTTATAATTTTAATTGTATCGGTCCCGTTCTATAAGTACTTAAAACTATTTCATAATATTCATATTTAGTCGTAACTAAAGCAAATCATAATCCATTGTAAAAAACAGTATCTAGCTGCTATTTGGATGTCTTTATGTATTTTGTCTATGTATGTTTACAATGTGTGTTTTAGGGCGAAATATATGACAAATATATATTTACTGACTTTCATTTCTTATCCCGTATGAGCTTTGTTATCAGCACATGAAAAATAGTAAAGGTACCTAAGTAAAAAAGACCGGCCAAGTGTGTGTCGGACTTTGCACATTTAGGGCCAACTTTTCATTGATTTAACTTTGCACATTTGCACCCGGCTCCAACTTTCCGTGATGTAACCGTGCCAATAACGGACCATCTTGAGCTTCTTGGCGTTACGCTGATTTGGGTCATACATTGAGGCAAAGGCTCAGCTGGCTGGCAAAAAGTTGGGGATCCTTGCGAAGGTGCGAATGTACTTCACGCCGGAACAGCTGCTCAACTTGTATCAAGCGCAAGTTCGATCGTGCATGGAGTACTGTTCTCTTCTCTGGGACGGATCTGCCAAATACCAGCTTGATGCACTAGAGTCGATCGAAAAGCGGGCCAAGAAACTCATCGGTAATGAGGCACTGGTCAAGTCAAAGCTCCAGAGCCTTGAACATCGTCGCCGAGTTGCCAGTTTGTCGATATTTTATCGGTTACATTTCGGGGAGTGTGCGATGGAATTACATGATTTAATTCCGTCCAGCCCGTTCCATCATCAGACTACCAGACGTACGGCGATGCGTCATCGGTACATGGTGGACATCCCACCCATACGCACAAAACGTTTTGGGGACACTTTTATTATGCGTACAGCTACAGAGTGGAATTCCCTACCGGAATCTGTGTTTCCCGATAGCTACAATCTAGGGGTCTTTAAGTCAAGAGTAAATGGGTTTCTTCTAGGCAAGCGTGCTCTATCGTCGACCACATCATCGCTTACCATCAGGTGAGATAGTGGTCAAGCGCAAGCCTATAGACAATAAAATAAAAAAAAATTGGGTTCCGTACCATACCGCAAAATAAAGGAACAATTGCGGCAAAGAAACTGGGCGTCCTAAACAGAGTGAAGCGATACTTTATGCCTGGACAGCTATTAACTCTTTACAAAGCGCAAGTCCGACCCTGCATGGAGTATTGCAGCCACCTCTGGGATGGCTCAGCTAAATATCAGCTTGCCGCGCTTGACTCGGTGGAACGCAGAGCTAAGAGACTAATTGGCGACGTCAAACTGGTGGATGCCAAGCTTCACAGCTTAGCTCATCGCCGTAAGGTTGCCTGCTTGTCGGTATTCTACAGACTGTATTTTGGCGAGTGTGCTCATGAACTCCACGACCTCATCCCACCGGCCCCCTTCTACCATCGGACATCTAGACGCACTGCAAGTTACCATCCTCACCTAGTTGCTATTCCACCAATTCGCACCAAGCGCTTCCAAACATCCTTCATAATGCGCACTGCAAAAGAGTGGAACTCACTGCCTGCGTCTGTGTTTCCGAACGCATACAACCCGAATCTCTTCAAAGTTAGAGTGAACAGGCTACTTCTGGGTAAGCTCACTCCATCGTCGACTTTGTCTCTGTCACCTCTGACCTAGACTAGAGTCAAGAGCAAACCCATCTCAAATAAAAAAAAAAAAAAAAAAAAAGTCGATTGTAATAGAAAATAATTGGGAATTTCAAAGAAAATCTGATTTATCAATATATTGGTATTTGTTAGTAAAATATACGTAATAATAAACATTATCACCACATTTCAAGTTCATAGATCAATAAAAAGTTAGAAATTCTTCGGCGTAAAATTAAAAAAAAGTTGACTAGTATTCTTAATTCTTAATTCTTTATTGTACACCAAAACAATACATTTATACCAAGTGAAATCAATTTTCATGTACAAAGGCGAGCTTAACTCCAAAATGGAGTTTTCTTCCAGCAAACCTTTGAGTGATAGAGATCATTTTAATTCAGGGCTAATCCAGTGTACAATTTAACAGTAACATAACAATTAAATATATAATAATAATACATACATAGAAGAACTATGTTCATTAATACAAATATATATATATATATACAAATCTACTAATATTGTTTATTGTGTCGAAAGAAAATGCTCCTTAACATTCCTCTTGAAGACATCGAGAGAAGGGCTATCGCGTAGGGAGTGTGGGAGAGAGTTCCAGAGATGCACTGCAGTAACAGAGAAGGAGCCATCATAGCGGCTGGAAGTGTGACGCGGAGTTCGAAGAAGAAGTGAAGTAGCTGTGCGACAAGGTTTACCCCTCGGGACGAGGTACTCAAACTAGTTGTTTCTCTCACTTTCTCATTCCTTTGTTTTCCAATATTTTTTCAAACAAAAAATACAGTATTTATCTACTCAATGAGCTCTATATAACGATACCCCACTCGACGGGGTAGGTCAATTTTTTTTTTCACGCTCTCATTTCTCTGGAGCAAATTTAAAAACATTTGAAAATATTTTTGACAATTTGTTTGGCTTTGGGTCAACAAGATACATACACTGAAAATTTGAAGATTGTAGCTCCAACCGTTTGGCTGTGGCTGGAGGCTTAGTATAGTCTACACAGGATAAGCTACTGCTTATCCAGTGTACCAATAACTTTGATTGAAACTGCGAGACGTCACCCAATCAAAAAAAAAAATGTCAAACCCGTGTGACAGACGACGGACAGACGGTCACGTGAGTGACAGGGTTCCGTTTTGCCCGTTCGGTTACGGAAACCTAAAAAATTTAAAGCCCCTGTTAGTATCTGATCTAGGAATATAACAAAAAGTTAAGCACATATCAGATCATAATTATCTTTTAATGACTCACATAATATTAATGACATTAGTTCCAAGAAGAACGTAAATAATTTGAACTGGTTTTATGCGACCCCCTTTTCTATAGACCAAGGTGCGACCATAAATTGGAAACAGCCGTCTTATTTGAAAGTACTCACATTAATTACAATGTATGTGAGTTTAATAAGAAGTATACAATGTTAGTATGCGTATGGTCTGATAACGTAGGTGTAGGTACTCCAATGTGTAGCTGTACTGCTGTACAAGTAGGGACACAAGTCTATGGGAGTGAGTGGTGTAAATAAGGGGAATTAAAAAACGATCGAATAAAAAAAAAACTTTGCGACTGATGATGAGGTACTGTTTTAATAACTTGAGCGGTATACGAAAGTCGTCGTAAGAAGTCCGTTGACGTTTCTAATTTTACATGCCGCCATAACTTTCTACGTAAGAAATTGAAAAATCACATTCATTCATAATCCGAATTAATTACTATATGTTAACCATAAACTATAACAACGAGTAGGTACCTATCATTATAATTCGAAAGCATCAAGTTAAATTTATTAAGTACTAGCTGTGCCCGCGGCTTCGCTCCCGTCGTCTACCTGCCAACCCTACCCTACTTACCTTCCTGCCTACCCTACGTACATATGTATATACATACTAAATACCAATTTTTTTTTCTAGTGTCATTCTTTCGAGTAGAATCTTAACACCGCGATTCAGGAAATGACTTTAAATGCACAACGCCATCTATCGAATAGCGAGTTCAACTGACCGAGTAACTGCATTGCGTGAGCTGTGATAATTTTACTTCTTGGACACTTTAAATTCATCTAACTTTTGATAGAGTGAACCGATTGCGATGAAACAAAAACTAAGTAATTCTTCAAGTTAAGCACAATTTTTATGTTTAAAAGTTATCTACATTGGTTTCGTACATTTCACGTGATGCGTGCACAAATAAACAGACAAAAATTCCAAAAATGCTGGAAATGAGTTCTGTTGGTTATCCTTTAACACCCTGGCTATTTTTTTTTTGGAAATTTTTTCGATGTACAAAAAATATTTTTCTACAGATTTATTATATGTATTGATTGATTGATGATGATTCTAATAGCTGTCAAAACGGGCCTTTATTTTTTGACAACTTTAACGACGAATAATGATAAATCCAGAACGAGCTTACAAAGAGTGGGTTGTGATTAATCCCTTTGAGATATTAAAATTCTAGCCGTGCGACTAAATTACTAAGTGAGCGACTAGAAATACAGAGAGGGCAACTTCAATTGCCCTCTCTGTATTTCTAGTCGCTCAGTGTTTACGATTACCATGCACTCGCACCACTGGTTATCACCGAATTAGTCCAAGAGCGAGCGAAGCGAGCTTGGGAATTTAGGGCACTCGGACACGGATAGGTTAGGTTCGAAGGGTATGACGGGAGCTGAAGTGAGCAAGCAAAGCGAGCGAACTTAAGAGCCCCTACAGGTTTCACGAGCCAAAAACAGAAAACAGCTACTTTTTCAGCCAAAATTTCTCAATAAGTAGGTACAAGATATATGATAAAAAATATAATGACAATAATAAAAACGATTTATTGACGATATTGGTTTGGCTCTCGTCTCTTTCCTCCTCCTATATTGGACCAATTTAAAAGATATTCCGTAAGCTAAAAATTAAAGAGATATGCTATGTCCCTATGTTTTCCTTTTTGATGATACATTATCTTTAGAAGCACTAGAGCCCCTTAAAATTGCGCTGTCAACAGAGGCTTAGTGTACAAATTTGACAAATATAAATGAAAAAAGGAAAACATAGGGACAGTATATATCTTACTTTACCAGTTTATGGAATATCTTTTAAATTAGTCCAATATTGGAGGAGGAAAGAGACGAGAGCCAAACCTCGAATTATGACTTTTTACAAAGGAAATTCAGTCGGCGCTCTCTGCCCATATTTCCTCTTAACTCCCGTCATCTCCTTCATGTTAGGTTACTTTAGACCCTGCAAACAGAAAAACCAGCTCCGTCGTTTTGTATTTCGTATTATAAGTAACTCAAATTAATGTTTGTAAGTTGCTGTTCTGTTGACTTTTCCTTACTCGCAGTCAGTCGCTCACTTGGTAATACTATAACGTAATAGTAAATTATGGTACAAGTGTGCAATGTTGGTGATTACCGCTGAGGCGTCATTGAGACCCGAGCCGTAGGTGAGGGTCTTAAGAGAGCCGAGGACGGTAATCATCAATACACACGTGTATCATACGACGTTTTTCAACACACTTGTGAAGAAAATAATACAAAAAAATATTTTTAACAGTAAAAACGATTTGTGAATTTTTTTCAAAATGGCGGGCAAAATTAATTAATTTTCCTATGCGCGCGCATCTTACAATGGCGATCGGCCATAGACTAAAAGAATGAAATTTCTTTTTATTTTGGCTTATCGTGGATAGAGTTTTAACCACGTACAAAATAGGAAATTTAAATTTTTCTTAATTACAGAGCAAATAAAATTTATATTTGAGTGAAAGTTTTATTTATTAAGCACGTATAAGTTGAAATTAATACGAAGTTGCATGAAATGAGCAAGCAATAGGTACATTAATTTATTTGTACTATTGAGCACGACCTTTTTTGTTTCGAAACTTTTTTAAGAACAAAGCAACTCAACCAATATTATAAAAAAAAAACTGTATAACTCACTTTGTGAATAATAGTAATGAAAAAGTCACAGTTTGATAACAGGCATCATTATGTGCCTAATTGCGGTGAAATTAGAGCCACTATGTTGCAAGTAAGCAAAGTATGTTGCAAGTATGTTGAAAATTAATTATTATTTCTCAAACATGCTTGGAAATTTGAGCATTATTTTGACAACCTTCTTCGAGATATATCAAAATTGCTGTACTGGCCAAATACATGCGAGCAGCGGCCGGCAAAAGTTGTATAAAAATCCATATCTGTCGTGTTTAGCGGCCAAATAAATTAAATTACATAGAGTCAGATAACTCATATCTGTCGTGTAATTTAAAAATGGAACGATCTTTTACTCCGAAACATGGCAACCAAGGAGCTTAGAGCATTTAACCTGGAGGTAACTTATCAAAGGTTTTATTTAAATTTCGAACTGGCTTGCAAATAGAAAGCTGTTTATTAAAAAAAAAAAACAAATGAACACTTTAACACTGTAGAAAATTATTGTTGTTCGTCATTGATTTTGAAAAGTAATTGTGTTTGACAAAATGATTTGTAACTAGGTACTAATTAGTTTTAATTTCCGCGCATTATTTGAGAAAAGTACTAAACAAGCCTCGGCCAGAACTATGCATTGATGGACTTTACACGTTCGTCCATCAATGCCTCTTTTGCTGGCCGCTGCAGTAATGTACTATTGTCACTTAAAACTTTAATTTACAAATTACAGTCACTCGTTTAAATACTACCCTAATTATAATGTACCTATAATACTCACAACGGATCTTTATGTCTCTGAATAGGCTGCAAGACTGTTTTTGTGTCAATGTTAAAAGTGAAGGTAGCATTGTATAACTGTTTCTTTCACTCGCGTAATTTTGTCGCATCGTCCGATCTCGGTTACTCTATGCAGTATATAGTTCTCACCAAACTTCTTGGCCGCCCTGAAGTTGCCTACAATGGCTGCGCAGTAGTAAATCTCATACAAAAACAGTACCGAACCGTGCCTTGCGCATCGGCAAGCCAACTTCAGGGCGGCCAAAGAGATTGGCGAGAACTATACTCGATGACAAACTGTTTCTTGCGCAAGTTTGACGACCCGATTATTATTCTGTTAGATATATAGTTCGTATCATCTGCAAACATTACTAGTGTGATATATATGTAGTAACTAGCTTCTGCCAGCAGCGGCTTTGCCCACGTGAATGTCGAAAATTATCCCAAGGGAACATATTCCCGGGATAAAAAGTACTTATCTGCTATTCCAGACTATAATCTATCTTTTTGCCAAATTTCACCCAGATCGGTCCAGCCGTTTTAGCGTGAAGAAGAAACATACAAACATACACACATACAATCACAAACTTTCGCCTTTATTATATTAGTGAGATATATAATATATATAGTGTGATATACCTACATAATTCAATGCTGTTCAGAATAATAGCCATTATATGTCTTAGGTTAGTGAATTGTGGTTTTGGTATGAAGGAATTAGAGAAAAATGTAAAAAGCTTGTCATAAATACGTACTTTATTTATTTAAAACATCATAATAATTATTTAAATATTCTTACACTTATCAAATGAAATGCCACAAAAATGTTGACAACAAGATCGTTTAATTACATCTTAAATACTATTAATACTTTTAGCAATAAGTACATTTCATTATAATAAGTTCTAATTCTAGTCTATTAAATTTGGAGAGAGAGGTTTAGACGTCAGTTATTGTTGACATCTCGTCGTTGAATGAGAGATTTTTTTTTAAATTTCGCAGTTCGGATACCTAGCATTTGGTTACGGCCTTACATTATAAAGGAACTTTTTAAATATTTTGGACGAAATAACGTAAAGAACTAAATGTAGTTTATATTAGCAAACAATCTAAGCCTGGTCGCTGCGTGTGGGTTGCGGTGGTTTGGCGTGGACGCGGCGGGGCCGCTGCGGTTGCGCGACGCGTCAGCGCCGACGGCCGAAGCGCAGGAACGAGTGCACAACGTCTTGTCGCTTCATGCCGGTGTCGAGGAGTTGAGGGTAGTCGCGGACCAGGGCTGTGGGGGAAGAAACAGATTAGTAAAATTTCATAATTATCATCACATAGAAAAGGAAATTGTTTATCAGTTTGGAGAGTAGGGCTTCTAATTTGAATCGAATTTACAAGCCTATGAAATAATAAGTTCATCAAATCAGTGGTCAATAGGTCAGCAAGTTCTACTTAATCATTCAGGCCAAAGTTTGAAGAAAAAAAATAGAACATCAGCCTTCTGTCCTCTGAATTCCACCACCACTGTTATCTCAATCTTCAAGAACTCTCGTCCAGGTGCTATCAGCGACATTCTACAAAAATCTTCGTTCCATTTAGCAATTAAATGCCATTTAATTGCTAGGCACTTTTTAAAATCTAATAAACGCCCCTGGTTCTGATCAACTTGTCCACCTACAGGGCCCAACTTATATATGAAAAGTAACATCAAATCGAAAAGATGTAAAATTATTCTCTCCATACCTTGATACTCGGGCACCTGTTCCCCAGCCGCCTCAGCGTACAGTTCCAGGAAAGTGTTGAGTGCCTGGCAGAAGCGCGCGGCCCTGGGATCATCGTCAGCGGCGCCGGCGCACAGCTGCGCGGGCGCACACAGCGCCACGCTCGCGCACGCCAGCACTACGCACACTACCGCCACATGGTAACCATTACCGCTGCAGACAAAGAGAAGGGCTCTGTTAGTTAAAATTTTGAACAATAACCCTTCATCTCCAAGATGGGATGGAGCGGGCGAAAGGTGAAGTGTGTTGGAGATTTTTTGGCCAAATTCGGGCTTTCAATGTTAGGTAGGAAGCCTACACAAGTCTGAAGACCTTTGCAATCAAAAGTAGAACCTTTATTCATCTACAAAACACATGTTCAATCTCATAAACGCATGTATAAACTCTGAAGCAATATTACCTACAGCTGCTGCATTCCTAGGTACTAACATTCACCGACAGACATTTCAATTTTAAATGTTTATTACAGATTATTAATCACGCATCTTTTCCATTTCAAACGGCAAAAGGCAGACTTATTGGAACGCTGGCAACTGAAGCATGCATATCGCACATGACATAGAGTTAATACCTTTAGCAGTGGCGTAGCGTGCCTTGGCGGGGCCCCGTATAAAAATTTGTTTGGGGCCCTTATGAAGGGTAATGAACAAAAGAAAAAGAAAATTTGCATAAAATTAAAAGAAATATTTATTCATCATAATTATCTATCTATCACTATTTCCAAAATTTTACAATCAATTCAAATTAAATGTACACTCTCCTTGCCTTTTTTTCGGCAAACTGATTTATTAAATCATTTTCTATAGATGATGACTTTAGTTTTTCTAAAGTTTCTGCCTCTACACGACAATAGTGACAGGCAAGAAAGGCGAAAAATAAAATTTGGGAAGTTTTTATAAATTTTTGCTTACGCACGTCGGGGGCCGCCGTGGCCCGGGGGCCCCGTATAATTGATACGGCAGATACGGCGTTAGCTACGCCCCTGACCTTTAGTAACTTTATAGTTAATACTTCTGATATCGTCACTATAATTGAAGCATTAATTGATGTAATTGCTGGTCTATAATTCCCTGTGACCTTTGCTAAAACGGTCAGTTTTCTCAACTGTTGTTAGGAGACGCAGTTACTGGGTAGCGGTGGTCAGATAGCCAGTCGCTCCATGAATTACTGGTACTCAGTTGCATCCGGAGACAGAAAGCTGACACCAAGATAAAGAAAAGACGTAAGGAGAAGATAGTTGAGCAAACGCTAAGAAGATTGTTTTTTAGAAGACATACGAAATTGTAAACTGATTTAGAGCAACTTTATAAAATACTTGGTCCAAAAGAATGGGACTTTCCAGCCAGTTATATAATTACTGAAAAATATGCCCGCGTAAACTCAGCTCAACTTTTTGCAGGTTCAATGTTCACACGAAACTAATATTCGTATGGCCTACAGATATCTCATTCGCTGGATATTGCATACGTGAGCTTTTGAGCCTGGCTTGCAGGATAGAGAACTCGAAGACATATACTACCTACTTGAATAAGACACCATAATAAAAAAATAAGAGTATTGAAAACGTGGCTTAGATAGCGCTTCTATTTTGTTTTCCTATGACGTTTGCCTTATATCATGTAGGTATTTACGTTGCATTTGTCTTAGTTCCAAGTTTGTTTTCATCTTAGAAAGCTGGAAGCTTGACCAATGTTATTCTTGACGTCAGAGATAAAAGCTAAAACATGGTTGCATTTGCGGATAAGTTACAAACCATGTAACACCTACAACAACAAATTAAAATATCCAGTCCTCGAGATGAGATCCAATACCTGTCGGTATTTAGGATAGCCAACCATTTCTCCAGTTATGTAAATATGGTCAATTGGTCACCCATCCACGGATTGATCTCGACAAGCGTTGCTTAATCTTGAAGATCGACCCATGCGGCTGTTAATGTTAAAGCTGCATTACCTCCTAAAAAAAAACCTTTACACACGTAAAGACCTCCAAAGTATCGCAACTAAGTTCTGTTACTAGTTACAAACGTGTTTCGACTGCTCGCCCTTTAGTTCTCAATCGAGTTAAATCGTTTGCATCGGTAAACAGGGATCGGTTATTCGAGGTGCGACGTCCGAGGTCCATTTCGAAATAGAGGAGATAGGTTGAATAGAGGTGAGACGCTATGTTGATTTAAGTAAGCTCGAGTTTTGTTAGCTATTGATATTTTCTCTAACGGCAATTTTTGCTGTATTGCCCCTTTTTGACGATTTGTATGGCTTTGGATTAAAAAGATTCATAAACTGTGAAAATTTTAAAAGACTGTAGCTCCAACCGTTCGGCTGTATACCTGTGTGACAGACGACGGACAGACAGACAGACGGACACGTGAGTGACAGCAATATCCGAACTTATTACGAACCCGTACGCTCCAACGTTCGGGTTCGGAATCCTAAAAACAAACAATTTTACCTTTTATAATATTGATTACAGATTACGTAGATTATGGTTTTTGTTAAAGACAAATTCATTAGAGCCTTTTGATCTCTACCACAAAATTAGCTAGGACGAGATTCGCGTCAATAGGTAATGTGCAGAGTTGTATGGATTCCAAATTATAATTTTCCGCGCTATATCCCGAGAAATTAACTCTTGGAACATATCCGCTTAGGTTTAAAACAAAAACCCAACAGGTTTTTAACTATTCACCAAATTTATTGATTTGAATTTCACTAGGCAGGGTTTTTTTACTATTGAGCTGTCTACAATTCAAATTAGTTTGTGATTCAAGTTAGTCTGCTCATACAAGTTTATATAGATGATGACTAGGTATATGACGACGAAAATTTACAGTTAAAGGATAAAGCTCGCCTCCAATCTTACAGTACCTATCATCATAAGCAACAATAATCTCGTCTTGATTCATAAAGTTTTTTGTACTTTTTATAGGGCATTAAAGTTAACATCGAACGATCTTTACCGGCTTACATATAGGCCCATAGATCAGGCCGATTACTCTGGCAACTCACGGGATTGGATCTCGATTTATAAAGTATAGCAATTAATTGCTTTACAATAAATATTTAGCTAGTACCATATACTTAAGGCGTCTTTCTGAGCAAAACGCCGCGCACTTGTTTTTGTGCTGCTTTTTAAGAGCTATCTACTCTTTATTTAAAAAGAAATATTAACTAATAAAATACATAAAATTTCTACATAATATTGATTCTAAAATGGAGGTACACTTTTATTTTTAAAGAGGATGATTAAAGATGTTTCACTAATATCCTTCCAACAAAACCATAAAAATGTGAAATAATTATTGATAGCATGCATCTCCTCGTAAAGTGTTTTTTTAAATTATTTTTTGTACTAACATTGGATAGACAATTTGATAACGAACATTTAGTAAGTTTTTTTTTAAGGCCAATATTCGATTTTATAAAGATTTTATTCTAAAATCTGGGCGTATTCACTACTGTAATTCATGCGCCACCAGTGCCGCTAGGCCAATAGGAATGCTCATATCTCATGCTGATTTTTTGGTCAGGGTACGGCCTTAATTACTATGTTTTATTGACTGTAAACATGGTACCCAGTGTAGATATGATGCAAATCTTTTTTTAAATCCTCCACTGCACAATAAACTACCTGTGTAACAAAATAAAGTTGTCCTACAAAGGTAACAGAAACAATCAAATAAATAAAAATAACTCTGCAAAAGGAAATTCAAAACTACTTGGAAACAAGTGACATTTCGAACCGTCCTTAACAATATCGAGTTTCAAAAAATGTTCTTTGTAAAGGACAAATGGTGAATATAGTCCTGTTCGTTGTTATGCTAACGAAGACTTGCAATTCCTTTTTGTCCGTTCAAAGGCACGGTGTTAGTTGACCGGAGTGAGGTAATAGGGATAAAAGGGGGGTAGGAATTTGATTAGGATGTTTTTTTGCGCTTTTGTGGGTAGTTTTTACACGTGGAAGGCAGTCGTTTGATGTTTGTTCCGAGAAAAACTAATGGGTGACGGTGTTAGTTGATGTAAATGATGAATGATGTAATGTATCTTTCTCGTAATTATGTATGAATAATTCGGTAATTTTTGAAGATTACGACTTCTTGATTTCCTGGATTGATTTTAAAAGTATATAAATATTACATACTAGCTGTCCCACGCGGCTTCGCTCCCGACAACTGGTTACCTACTTACTCAGCGCACGCAACAGAAGATCTCAAAAAGAAATACTTTTGCCCGTTTAAGCAACATTTTGCATTTATGCTCCGCTCCTATTGGTCTTCTATGATGTTATATAGCATACAACCTTCCTCGATAAATGGACTATCCAACACACAAAAAAAAAACAATTCCAACCAGTAGTTCCTGAGATTAGCGCGTTCAAACAAACAAACTCTTCAGCTTTATAATATAAAATAGCTGTTCCTCGCGGCTTTGCTCCCGTGGACCACCCCAAAGGTCCCGTTTTCGTGATTAAAGCCTATGTTACTCAGGAATAATGTAGCTTTCTATTGGTGAAAGAATTTTTTAAATCGGTCCAGTAGATTCGGAGCCTGATCGGTGTAATATTAGTATAGAATAAGTATAGATCACTATTTAACAAACAAATTTCCTTTATCTTAAATTGTACAGATAGTAAAAGGGCGGGATAATTTTAGCCATTTTCTGGTCCTATTATATTAATAAATCACAAGGTCACTAAAATTTTTGTGTATAGGACAATTTTTGCCAAGCATTAGTAGGGAAAAGTTTAGTTTGAAAAACAAAAATAAAATATGATGGGTCGCATACTGCTTGCTATTGCAATGCGGTAGTTCCCCATACATTCTCGCTTTATGGCTTTAGTTATGCTAACTAAAACGCAAGAATGCGGCGCAAGTCTACACTAAATCATGTTCTATATGAAGTACATTTCCAAATATATGAACTGGTGCACTAATATCTACATAGCAGTGAATGTAATGTTCACCTCATTACCAAAACAATTTGGTGTAATGCCAAGCTGAGCTAACTTAGTCCGTGGCTCCAACCGTGTTTTGTTAATTTTGGTTCTAGAGAACAATGTCTTACGAAAGTGATTTTTTATTCCGTTAGCAGGTACCTACGTCACATTAACACTTACTACTTTAATTAAGATAAACAAATAAACATTCTTGTCTATAACAAGACTGAAAACACTGAGACATTGTATGTACTTCTTACATTTTGTATGCAGTTTATTGCAAACATTATATTGTAAGTACGACGAATGATATCTTCTCATTTTTATATGTAGCATACCTACGTCATAAGTTTGTATTGTTTTAGTAGTTGATACTATTCTTACTTCTTACTATATTATAAATGTGAAAGTTTGTATGTATGTATGTTTGATACTCAATCACGCCAGAACATCTGAACTGATCTGGATGAAATTTGGCACAGAAAAAGCATATTTTAGTCAGCACATAGGGTACTTTTATCCCGGAAATGTGTACATTCGGGATAATTTACGACTTTCACGCGGGCGAAGCCGGTGGCAGAAGCTGGTTTTACATACACTCGCGCCTTTTTCCCATGGAGGTAGGCAGGAACTACAGAACACCACATTCTGCGATCCTCACATGGTCCTTCATTTTACTTCGTTTAGTTCATACGTCATACCAATTATGGCATATCCAAACTCGCTATTAATGATGCCTAATTAGGTATACGCAGGTACATCAATGTATAGAGTACCTAGGCTGTTTGTTTGTAGCATTAGTCGATGAAACCATACACGCATAATTCGGCTGTCAACCGTTCGTAGTTTAATGATGAATTACCTAAATAGAGCTGTTTGTTTTGAGCTGTTGGTTCTGAAAATATTGACCACCTAAACTCTAAAAGCTGGTTTCTGAATTTAGTGTTTGGAATTACAAACGTGTCGAACCCTTCCTTTAATGCCAAATTATGACAGGTCTGTTGGTGAGAGTACTGTTTAATAAATTCCCAACTTCAAATACTTTATCCAAAAATAGGAGGTAAGTCATTTCCTCCATTTGATTCAATCAAATTAACAGTTACAGTTTGTTAATTGGCGTGGTGGCGTCAAGTGGCGTAAGTCAGCTGTTTACATATTTTAATATGAACTTTAAATTGTAGTATCATCAACATCATCAGCCTATTAATGTTCCCACTGCTGGGACACAGGCCTCCTCTCTGTGAGAGGGTATGGGCCGTAATCCATCACACGGGCCCAGTGCGGGTTGGTGGATGTTACATGTCTTCGAATTTTTGATTCTAGGACATGCCGGTTTCCTCACGATGTTTTCCTTCACCGTTTTGAGAGCAGTGGTGATGAAATAATTAACACAAAGTAAAGCGCCTGCCTGGGCTCGAACCCACGACCTACAACTTGTAAGTCGCGGCCGATACCATTGGGCCACCACTGCACCAAATTGTAGTATATAGAAAAAATAATTATGCAATAAAAAAGTACCTTATGTGCCTGTAGGCTCTCCTGGAATTTGAGCTAACTTGTACCTGTACCCATCAACTACAGTGCAATTAAAGTTTTGATTAGAGTGGCGAAAGATTCCTTCAAAAAGACAGAATGTATTCCTTGAGTATTCAATGAAATCCATTTAAAATCTTTTCATTTTTAGGTCAAATTTTGTTCGAAAAATCTAATCCTTAAAAGAAACCCTGTAGAAAACAAATTGGAGAAAAACGATTGAGAATAAATTTGTAATATATTTGGCATTTGAGCAAAAAATAGTTGGGATGTGTAACGGGCACCCGCTATGACCTCCGTATCGGAATGTTCCTCTCGTTCACATAATAAAACATTTATTGGTTTTATTTCATCCACGAGAGCTTTTTTTTCGCTTTTCATTGTGTTGGGGTATGGTTTTCCTTTGATATTTGATAAGCAGATGGTACTTCTGAATTGTCATGGTGATGCCACGAGATCTGGTTTCGCTAGAAGACGTTAATATTGATTGAATTCGAAGGGGAAAATTCTACTAAAAAAACTCTACTTCTTGAATTCCCTACCAAACCAAAAAATACATACTCGTAATAAACTAAACATTGAGGAAAAATTAATTGACTGCATTGACATTTTCGCTAGGTAAGAATTGCACCGGAGATTAGAAAGTATTTTTACCTTAAGTTCATTTCCTGGTTATAATTGATTGAAATTCGCTATTATTTGTAGTTGGAATAAATACTGTGAGTCTGTGTCTAAGGCTGTATGGGTTTACATCGTACTGGCCAGCAAAAATTGCTTCTGGCCTGCCTCTGGCAGCTTTTGGGTTGGGCATTATTTCGAATAAATTTTAAATATTTTTTAAGAATGGAATAATATTGTTCAGATTTTTTATAGCCGTTAAAGGCATCGGTTGCAAACAAAAATACTGTCCGACTTTATGTGTGGTTTCAATAAATATAATAGGTCCTCTAGAGTACCTACATAAAAACCTCCACAAGTAGGTAACGAAATATAATTCATTTGTAGGTACTTTCTAAGTTTATCTAGGACATCGCTGACAACGGTTCACCGTTGTTTTCCTTCAGGAACCAACCAACGACCCTACAACAACGACTTCCTTCAGGAAAACATCGTGGGAAAATCAGGACTTCTAGTTAATTTATTGTAAGTTTTTTTCCATGAGTGTAATTGCTGCATGGCGTTCCAGTGCGAGGATAAACAAATAAATAAAAAATAAATGATAGTTCGTTGCACCCACAAGACCCGCTACTAAGTAACTGTCTGACAGAGCAAAGCAAAGAGGTTGAACTGTCAAAAAAACAATCAATTGGTCGTAAGTTGGAAACAGTTTTGTATTCCTATATATACTCTATTTACTTGAACTCATTCTCATATAAAGAATTATTTGGGTTTTACTGATCAAGAACATACAAATCAAGACAATCGGATTTGTGATTGAAGTAAGTAAAGGACAAGGATGAACCAAACGAAATACATCTAAGTACAACGCTGCTAACACGTTTTTTCTTTAATCTATGTTTTGCGCACTATCGCCAAAAATTTAACTTCCGAGTTAAATTTATTAAGGCGCAGATACCCCTGAGTAGCTGATATTAAAGCGAGAATCACGTCTAAACGGCTAGTCGTAATTATTTAAAAAATATATATATATTACATAAGACCATTTTCTTAATAATTTCATCAAAGAAAAATGTGAATTTAATTAAGGTAGTGTAATTAATTTTTAAAGTTATGTCGAACACGGACAAAAAAACAACAATAGCACCAAAACCGCCGGGCGAATTTTAATGAAATTTTCACCATCTCAAAGACAATTGAATTATCTAAATTTTGTTCTAAGGCTTTATTTTTTAAGTCATAGAATAATAAGGAGAGTACAAAAAACTACCGAAGTTTGGGTCGCGCTGGTGTGACACGAGGGCGCGTTTTGTTCCTTCAAGGTCGTTGGCGACAGTCGTCGTCTTAAGCAACAACTGCAACTATTTACTTTGCATAAAAACGTTCTTTCATATATCACATAAATAGTACTACAAAACTTTTAAAAACACTACTAACTAACCAGATTTACCGAATAAACAAACTTCGCGAACATTTCAGACTACGCCAACACTTTGAAGTTCTTCGCCAAAGCCGCAACAAGACAAAAATAGCTTGTTTTTTGAGAAAGTTTGAGCTGATACTCAGTCGACACAGATTACGGGGATTGGCTGTGTTTGTTCGCGGCTTACTAGAGGCTGTTATCCAATAAAAAGAGACTTTTATCATAAAGCTTTTAAGGCACTTTGTAAAGCGTTTGTGGGTGTTTAATTAATATTATGTGGGACATCATGTTGAAGTATTCAAGGCTATATTTGTTTTGAACATGAAAGGGAAGAATATTGTAATTGACTGAAAGTCTTCAGTCTTCGTCTTCCTTGTACGAAAACAAGAAGAAAAGGCAAGGCAGCAGAGAAGAAGAAAGAGTTTGTAAAAGAGAGTAAAATAATACTTTTTTTTCCATTCCGTCTTAGTTTAATATCATTATTTATTTCTAATATTATTTCGTATTTATTATTGTAATAGTTAGGTATTTTATTAGTATGCATGTATATGAGAGTTCTCATAATATATTTATTAGTTACATTATATTCTATTTTATAGTGAACAGTTTGATATGTTTTTATTTTTAATTTTTTTCCCCTCTACATACGGTGTTTTTTATTCAACTCTCCTGTCGCAGGTAACTATGTTGTAAGAGATTTCTTTATAAATAATTATACCTTTCTACCTATTTTCTGTTCCTTCTTCTTCTTGTCTGTTTATATATGTCTGTACATTAATGGTTAAATAAATAATCATCATGATCTACTGTTCCTCAACTATGTTAGGGATCAGCTTCCGATCTAACTAAAGGTAGTTGAATACCATTTATATGGAGCGAGATGAAGTAGGTATTGCATAGAGCTAAGATAATCTTAGTACGATCTAAAACGCTTTATAATTTCAAAGAAACTGTATCAAACTTGACAGAAGAGACCTTCTAAAGACAGTATTTTATATATCTTATTAGTCAATGTTTCAAAACGAATTCCAATTTTCGTACCTACCCATCAAAAGATCCACACACATGGTTAAACCCAAATCACGTCAGCATTTATTGAAAAATGTCATAAGAAAGCACCACAGACATTAAAGACGGGCTCAAACAAGTTCTTGTTAACCGACTTCGTGATCAACCTGTTGCGGTCCTTTAATTTGAGGAGCATTTCACTCTGAATATTAGTGTTTCAATTATGTGCAACAAGTTCGTCTTTTTAACACGCTTTTATTAGCTTGGTATGTATGTATCTATGTATCTATGTATCAATGTAACGGAATCTTTGAACGTGATTTTCACCCACTTCAAAACGTTGGATTGATTTGAAACTTTGCACACTTATCAAGGACCGATGACAATGCAATAATTTAAACAGTTTGTCCCATTATCCTTACCATTAAAGCGTGTTTTTTAGTTTTTAGAACTACAATTTATTCTTGAGAAGTTTCGCCGATTTTAGAGAGAATTTCTTGCGTGTGTATTTTGTTGACTGTTTGGACTGGTGTATCATTTAGCTTGTAACCATTATAGAGTATAAACTACTTATATTTGAATATATTATTAAGCTATGTCCAGATTATCCAGATCTAGATTATATAATTTTATATTACAGCTCCTGAAGTTGTATTCAGAATCTGGCACTAAAATCACAACATTATAAAACAAAAATATGTGTAAGAAAATTCAGAAAGATCCAATATAGTAGCATATATTGAAAATACTTACATTAAGAAAAGAGAAAAAGTGTTTATTGCTACAGAAACTGACATGCCTATAAATTATGCATAAATCCATCCTTAACGATCCTCCTTCCGATCGATCTAGTCTTATGTTGTATGTTGCCTTGTCAGTGAATCAAAATATACATATACATAGGTACATTGCCATAAATTTGCTGTAACTTTAACAAATACAAAATTTATTCTTAAAAGTTTTAGTTGCTTAGTAGCTGCTTGTAATGAATTTACATAAACCACAAATTTTCTGCATTTTCAAGCAGTGTTAAGCCCTAATTATACTTCAGCTTAACCCCTAAACGGTATAAAGCTTGAGTTTAAATTCCTGGAGAACCCCGCGATTGCTGGCGAGTTGCCAGCGTTCGGAGACATGTTCTGTCTAACCAATCCAGTGATCAAAGAGTCTGATTGCTATTGAATAAATATCTTCGTTCTGAAATAGATCTGTGTCTGTGCTATTAATAGGATGTCCCATCAGTGCTTAAAGTTGGCCCTGATGAGGACAATGGACGATAATTGAAAAGTTCAACTGATGCAGTCAAAGCAAAGATGTTGAACTATCAAGCAATAGGTCGTAAATTCGAAAAAGATTTGTATTCCTATATTCTATTGACTTGAACCCATTCCCATATAAAGCATTATTTGGGTTTTACTGATGTTTTGAACATTGAATAAAGACAATCGGTTTTGTGATTGGAGTAAGTATAGGACAAGGATAAACCAAACGAAATACTTCTAAGTACAATGCTGCTAACACGTTTTTTCTTTAATCTATGTTATGCCCACTTTCACCAAAAACTTAACTCAGAGTTAGTTGCTATTACGAGGCTTAATAACAAATATACATAGCGTGCTTCACCTTCGACCACATCAGGCGAGATAGTGGTCAAACTCAAGAACTAGAAAAAAAATACCGAGTAATATTCGGCCGTGTAACCTACGCGAACGTGGGCTTTGTGGGTATAGCTCTGAAAAAGAAAGCCACTATCTTTCCATAACTGGAAGTAAATAACTTTTTATTTGATCCCTTTTTGTAACTTTACATGATGTGTAGGCGTAATGTGGGAGGGTTCCTAAATGATTCAAGTTAGTGTCAGTTTAGGCTGTTTAATGACTTTCAGTTATATTCTGTTAGCTGTTCATATAGCCCATTTGAATATGAAACTTACAACAAACACTCCATTTTAGTACTTGAGGAAGAAATCATTAAGCTTGGCTATGTACAGATGATTTCCCCAAGGTCTATGTACTTATTACATTAAGTACTAATTCTAGTACTTAACTAAAAGTGTTCTCCACTTCATACTTAAAACATTTTAGGAATTCTGAAGTTTTAGCTTTGCCAAAGTTTCTAAAATGTCTTTGATGCGATCTGCGACTAACGAAACTACTTGAGTTCGCAGTGTTAGGTCATTCTTGGAATTTTAACCAGCTAAAGATTATGCAAATAATTATGATAAGTTAGAAAGGTAGAAAGTGGTTATTCCAGACACTTGTAAAGCCACGACTAAAAAGCAAAGACTTTTTATTGGTTTTCCCTCGGTGAGGGGTTTATCCTTTCCCCAAAAGTTAACATCATTCTTAAAACTTCTTACTTCCATTTAAAATTCCATAGACTCTAATTATCCCAATTTATTTCTTTTCTACTATTTAATTTTTTTACCGATTTCTAAAAAAGGAGGTTATCAATAATACGTATGTACCGTATACGTATGTTTTTAAGTAATATTGTTGGCATTGAACAATATTCTCATATGTTACTTTATGTGTATGTACCTATGTATGTATGTTTGTAAGTATGTATGTTTGTCCACGCATATCGCCGAAACTAGTAATCGGATCGTGATCATTCTTTTTCTATGGTTTCGGTATCTCTCAACTAAGGGAACAGTATAAGTTTTATCAAAATTTGGTCAATAGTTTTCAAGATATGGAACATACAACCGAACTCCTTAACGACAAACAGCACGAATGTGTAAATTGAGTTATTATGGTTATTTTGTCAACCGTTTAGGTACCTTACTATAGAACTTGCTCACTTTTTAGTGATGGAGTACCAAAACTAAACAAAGAAAAGAAAAAAACTTTTTCACAAAAATAAACCGACTTCCATAACTAAATCACTAAAACGAGCAAAAATAACTTTTGTTTCGGACGTCGGTGTCGCAAAACGACAAAAAAATAATAAGAGGTAGGTACCAAGGACACCGACTTCCGAAACGAAACTTATATATTAGCTCTTTTTAGTGTTTTGCTTTGGAAGTCGGTTTATTTTTTGTGAAAAAGGTTTTCTCTACTAGTCATCTAAGTAATCACTTTAAATTCTACAGATGGGACAGCTTTAAATTAAATGGAAGTAAATTCTGTCTCTTTAGTTTAGGTAAGGTCACGTATACCTGCAAGGTTATTGTGCTGATGATCCTGCAACCGGGTATTCTCATGAGTCAATGGCATATTGTCTGAAGTGTGAACCACTTCATCAAACACGGCTACTTAGTCATAACTTTTTACCTGATATAGTATTGTTTGAGAAATGGTGCAGACGTATGTATTTAATAATGTACGCACTAAACGTCCGTGTCCGTGATTTGAGTTCCGAGTTCAAATTTTTCTGAATTATGACGGATAGAGTTCGGATGTAGTGCGTAAGATTCCCTACAAGAAGTACTACTGCTACTTCGGAACTGAAATTCCACGGAAACTGATCGGATTCGATGTGGTGCGTAAATTACATGGAAAGTCCGTCAGTGAGCTTATCAAATAATATTGCGCCCGTATTTTTTGTTTTATCAAATAAATCAAAATTGACAAAGATAAAGCGCATCAAAGTTCAGGGGGGATCGAGTAAGTGACAGATGTATACAAGTCAAATACATCAAATTGATACCGCTCTAAGAGCTTATGGCCCCCCAGGAGTGGGGGCTTGTGACGTCACTTTGTTAGTATAATGTGTAGCACAACGTGATGTCACACGATATTTCAACGCACTGTATGGTCGTATTTTTTTGTTTACGTGGAAAAGAATAATACCTGTCCAATATTTTTAGGTTATCTGACAGACTTATTAGATTTGTTTAGTCATCTACCCTATAGCCTTCAACCGGGCACGAATCCTGACTCCAGAGAAGTTCCAGATGGGAAGGCTCAGGACCTCTTTTCATCAATAAGTATTGCTACCACTAGTTCAACTTTGCAGCTCGTACCAAAATCAATTCAAGTCAAATTCTATAAAATCAAGACAAAGCTGAAATGACACAAAACTAAAACCTAACTATGCTAGTAGTATGTTGTCTGTGACCTAACTAATAATTTACTTACCAGTTGTTCGCAAATTATATACACAAACATGCCAATTATTTGCACTAAACGATGTGATAAGACTCGAGACATCAAACGGTTTCCACAAATGATCTATTGTTTTTGATGTCGCCTAGGTGTGATATCAACAAGCATATACATATTTATCTCTATTTAGGTTATCAATACAGCCATTGCAAGATCGTGAATCGTGTGTTTTTCTTTATACCTAGTGGATATAATTAGAATTGTTATCGATTGGAAAGTTAAAGGGGTCATGTAATGACCTACAGATATTTAATTATGGATAATTATTCATGCGGTTTCATTCTCGTAATCTACCCCCAAGGAAATAATTTTTTTTCAGGTAAATGTAGCCTAATTGCGTAAGTGAATTCGGCAAGGCAAAGGGTTTGACCCTATGAAAGAGTATTATAAATTCTCTTTAAATAATTAGGTATTACCCAAAAATTATTGGACGTTTTCATTGGTGAAAATACTCTTTTCGAAAGAATCCAATAATTTTTGAGTAAGTAAATACTCTCTGTATTTGTCATACCCTTTGCATTGCCGCGTTCACTTACGCAGTTAGGCTGCAGGTTTCTAAATTGAGAGTTTGAAGTTAAGAGAACTTAGAGTCTACACTACACAAGTTGGATTCTGCTAGCGATAGCGATGGTCATTATTTAGGATCGACAAGCGTTATCAAAACGATACGTGATTATATCAATCCATATATATAAAAGAGAAAGTATGTATGTATGTTCCTTATAGACTCCGAAACGGCTATACCGATTTCAAAAAATATTTCACCGTTGGGAAGCTAAACTATCCCCGAGTGCCATAGGCTTTTTATCCCTGTATTCCCACGGGAACGGGAACTACGCGGGTGAAACCGCGAGGCGGCCGCTAGTTCCTTATATTTTGTTATTTCGATAATCGCTGCACGCTGCACGCGAAGATAAAAATTTTGGCTTTGACACCCTCTGCGCATGCGGCTTCCCTGGTAACACATAAACGGCACAAATATATGGATATCTCTAACTACTCTCAATCTAATTTTTTTTCTCTTTTAATTAGACTTTTTACAATATTTTTCAATCATCATTATAGCCCTTTGCTAAGAATAGTTACAGCACTGATTACAGTATTTGTGCCACATGTTAAATTTAGTGTTTTTTATTTTTTTTTATTTTACCTTTGTATAGATTCTTTTACCGATTGTGAATGTGTGAACATTGTAGGCTTTCTAGATTTCTAGATGATTGTTAACATTTGTTAACTTTTTATTTCGTACATTATTTTTTTTGTTTGTTGTTTTTTTTTCAATTTCGTACGACTTATTGTCGGGCCTACGTTGTCCCCCCATATCCAAGTACTAATGCTGTAACATAGAAATATTGTAAACACAAAAAAAAATTAAAAGAGTAACCATGGAGTTTCTTGCCGGTTCTTCTCCATAGGAAACGACTAACCCGAACCGTGCACCTTTTGTCGACGTTTTATAAGTGCCCATGTAGGCCTATGTAAAATAAAAATATTTGATTTTGATTTTGCTGATAGAATAATACTTTGTCTACAGCCTCTTGTAAAACTTTACTTTAGTATGAGAATTTGTCAAACTATTGCATTAAAGTAGTTTGATTTTTAATTCATAAAACGGGAATAAAAGGGTGGTTACGCACGACACGTCCGTGTCCGTGATTTGAGTTCCGAGTTCAAAATATTCTGAACTAGCTGTACCCGCTCCCATCATCTGTCTGCCAACCCTACCCTACGTACCTTCCTGCCTATCCTACTTACCTACCTACCATTTTTATAGTCATCATTCTTTCGCGGAGAATCTTAACACCGTCACTCAGAAAATGACTTCAAATGCACAACGCCATCTATTGAATATCGAGTTCAATTGTCCGAGTATCTGAATTGCATGTGTTGTGATAATTTTACTTCTTGAGCACTTTAAATTCATATAACTTTTGATAGAGTGAACCGATTGCGATGAAACAAAAACTAAGTAATTCTTCAAGTTACGTACAACTTTTATGTATACACGTTATTTACATTGGTTTCGTACATTTCACGTGATGCGTGCACAAATAACGACAACAAACAGACAAAAATTCCCAAAATGCCGGAAATAGATTCTGTCCTTTAACACCCTGGCTATTTTTTTTGGAAATATTTTTGATGTACAAAAAAAAATTACTTTTCTACAGATTTATTATATGTATTGATTGATGATGATATTGATTAAGACAGATTGACGGATAGAGTTCGGATGTAGTGCATAAGCTTCCCTACAAGAAGTACTACGGCTACTTCGGCACCGAAAATTCACGGACACGGATCTAATGTAACCGCCCTTAATAATATCTATCCGTTGCCGTACGTTGCTTTGTCCAACAAAGACTCTTTCACATTTACAAGTAAACGTTATCAGTAGGAAGTGAAACACAGCCTACCCCAACTATCCAATACAGTATATCTACATCTCTATTCCCATTTGTATCCCACTTATCTTCCAATTAAATCCTAACTTAGACCAGTTAGCTTGCCTCTAATATAAACATACTGCGGTCTTAGCGCATATCTCCGCGTTAATTGGCGATGCATTCCAATTCATTAATAGTATAGTAAAGTTTATAGAGTCTTGTAAAGTTTAGATCACGGTCCTGGTATACGCAAATTAATTCGATAGTCTTTTTCAATGCGTGGGTGCTTGATTTAGAGCCACGCTAGACCCTTTTTGTTAGTTCAATGTTTTTTTCACCGAGTTTTCTGGTCTACCCACTAGAACTGCGCATTTTGCTGGTATCGTGTGACACTTAGTGCAGCTTTTTGTCTGATTTCCTCCTACATCCATAACTAACAAACTTAACCTCTTTATTCTTATAGCAACTGTAGTGATTTAAATTTCGTGTTGTGTCAGAAGCATTTTTTTTTCTCTTTGCACCAGGAATTTCTCCTGTATTGTGGGTCCGTTTACAAACATGTAAATTGATACCCAGAGCCGGTACAACTATCTGTTGGTCATACAAAAATTTGTTTCGTGCGGGAATCGAACCCACGACACGCAGCGCAGCAGTCAATCGCTCAACCACTGCGCCATTTTTTTTTAAATCTCGGTATTGAAAATCATAATGCTTCAATGAAATTAGGCTATAACAGGCCATCAAGGTGATCATGGGTCGAATCATCGCGCTGTACAGCCAGAGTATAATTTTGGAGGATGCCCCATTTCTTACCTATCATTTACCAGCATTGACAGAAGGTGATGCAGGCCCTGTCTAACTTATTGTCTAAATGTATGCTCCAGTTCAACTTACTGTCAAGGATGTCGTTGGAAAGCTGAAGTTCTGTATTGAATAGCTTAGGCAGACTGAAGGGGCCTATTTTTCTCATGAATTGCTTCCTCTATTTGGCTTACCACTGAGTGAAGAGTGGATTCAGTGGCACCAGTCTTTCTACTACAGACTCAATGAAATTAGGCTATAACTTCGTTCCCAAATTTTGAAAATCATAATGCTTCAATGTAATTAGGCTATAACTTCGTTCCCAAATTTATTTTTAGGAGAGATCTAATCTAAAATTTGACATGAGAACTCGAACTCGCGACTAATCTCGTTTTGTACACACAATTACGCTTGTCAATGAACTGCCATGAACTAACTGGTGTAGTAGAAAAACAAAAACAATTATACTAGTAGTTTTAACGACCAAGAGATCAAATGTAGGAGTTCACGCAGTCAATTAGTTTTAATATCAACAATCAATGCATAATATTTCCTAATTAATGTATGTGTTCCAGATTTAGATCAAATTGTAAATACATCTGTATGTTTACTATTAGATATTCTTATTCCTTTGTTATATATTCAGAGATAATATTAGTTTGTGAATTATGGAGGCATTGGATATTGATCTTGGTAAACAGAAATTATTATAGCATTTACAGTATTGACAGATATGAAGGTATGATTGAAGTTCATACATTTGTTATGAAACAGATTTCAAATATGGAATAAAGGGTACATATTATTGTGAGGGCTCCTCACCTCTTTAGAGGCAACCTCCTTGCCTTTTATAAAACTGGCAACAGATAACTATTTAATTTTGGAAGATTATTGAAATCAGAACGCTAGGAAAATAATTGAAGAGAGTTTTGGCGAGAACGTGATGGCGTCTATGTTGCTTCTCTGTTTTATTTGCCTTAATGTTAATAGTGTAAAAATATTGGATTTTTATTCTAATAATATTAGTGAACGTGCACGAGTGTGGGCAAGTAAAACACAGCGGTAGAACATGAGTTTGTACATGTTTTCGACAAAACTCCGCTTTCAATGAAGTTACCGCCATTTTATTGGGGCCTAACTAGGACATTGGACTGAAATCTAAAGAAACTAGAACTTCTATTCTCAAGAAGCCAAAACATAATAAAAAAAATTAAGATGTTTTTGTTTGGCTTTGCTTGTAACTTCTTTAAAAGCCGCCTTAGGCAGGCACGTTGTTGATTCAACACAAGTTATAAGTTATTTTCGTTTATTATTTGAGCTGCCTAAGCTACCCCCGCACAGTATTCTGCGTATTTTAAACCTGTCATGAATTTAAATACTAGATGACATTTTTGTCTGCAGGCACCTACATAAATGGAATACCAGTCCTTGATATGGGATATGATGTAGGTATTGATAGTTTTTAAATAGGTGAATAAATAATTATAAAGTTATTTGAATAACAGTGAGAGCTCTTAAATTTACCACTATTTTATTCCTCCTATGTTATCAAATGTAACAAAAGTTGACTTAAATTGTCTACATCCAAATCCATCAGTTTACGTGTACCAACCTAACGAAGCATGAAAATAACAATTTACATTTACTCTCACAGTTGCCAAATTTAACTCATATATACACACATACGCAGACCTCCATCGAAGCAGCCGCCACAAGTATTCAGAAAAGTGTCGAGAACAGCCTAATATCGCGACTTCGGGAAAATTATTCAAATTACTCAAGAATCGCGGGAAACAATAAAATATTGGTAAACGCAGGGAAATGCGGAAAAACTTGCGATCCACGGAGTTACTGAACTGTGGCAATTTCCTTGTTGTGACTTATTGCATTTTTGTGTAAATTTCCTTTTCCATAAAAGGGTCAACAGAGCGTAAAATAAGGGAAACAGATACACGGAAACTTTTACACGTGGTTTACTACTTTAGTCCATCATAAGGAAAACGCTTGTAAAAATATTAAGATAAGTATTCGAAAGGATAATGAGAGAAAGATAATAAAAAACAAAAAGAAGTTCAAGCATACTCACAAAAAATTCTTCATCAATAATCCTTTAAAAAAAAACAGTCATTCACAAAAACAATAACACCGTTTTACATTTTTCACCATACACCAAAAAGTATTTTTCACACAAAACTTTACGCATACGACTGTACCGATAATAGCTTTTAAAATAAAAATAGTGATGTGCGTAACTGCGTACTCTATATTTAAAATTATCGACGGTTGAACGACATGTAATTAAAGTAGCGAGTGCGCAACACCGTTGGTCACTGGAGGCTGCATCGGAGTACGCATTATTTTATCTCAAAGTATCTGACGCACCGTTTAGGGATTCACTTTGCGGTCGATAGAAATTCCGACAGGTTTTTCGGTGGATCGGATGCGAAATGATGTATTTTGTGTGTTTTTTTTGTCTCTTTTGTTTGTTTTCGGATGTTGAGGAAGGAAAGAGATGGAGGATTTGGTTTTTTTTACATCCGTTTTTTTACTAGAATGTGTTGATGTCATAGACTTAAGGCATATGAGTTTCGACTTTTGGACCATGACGCAAATATCCAACTGGGATAGAGATTAGAAAATAAACATAGATAATCAGGAAGAGAAAAGACACAATGGAAGAAATGGACGAATATTTGGATAATATGCATATGCAATGCAACGCATGGATTCTAGCCCAGAATTATATTTACAAAACAAACATCACGCAACCAATAGTGATGGGACGACTTTCTATTTTTGTATCTCATTAAAACAGTATCGAATTATTTATCGAATAATTTATCAAGTTCATTATCCCGTCCTTGTGTCACGGAAATAACTGCACATGTTGCGTAATGAATCTAAAACCTTGACCTGAGAGTACTGACTCAGGTCGTTTTTACGATCAATGACTTTTGGCTTGAGTTCCGACGTCATTCGCATAACTGTTGCGAAATTGGGTTTTTGGTGAGATTTGGATTAGTAAGATGAAGAATGAGAGGTCTTTTTACACGGTTTCGTATGTGTGTCCGGCAACAAGGAATCTCTTTTTACCCGACTGACGAAGGAGGGTAATGTGTTTATCAGTCTACGTATGTATTTTTGTTTCTATGTGGCGTTCTAGAGACAAAACGAGTTGGCCAATTTTGATGATTCTTACGTCAATCGATCTGTCTTAACCTTGCGAGTGTCACTTGCTACATTTGGCTTTTGGGCGCCATATTGTGGGGGCACAATACTTTTTTCTTCCAAAACCATCGTCTGAGGTATGAAAATAAAGATTTTTAAGAGGTCATTTCAAAAATATCATATTAAAACACTTATATGTTTAAATGTACCTAATTCTAAAAAAATACTAAATATGTAGTTTTAAAGAAAAAAAGGTTAGTTAAAATGTCAAAAAATCCGACTGCTAGAAAAGCAAACTAAACAGACGTAAACAAGGAGAAAATCATGCCGTGCAGTCGGAGGATACATCTAGTTTTGCTCAGCCAGCTCGCAAATATGAGTCGGGTCTTTTGATTTTTTTAAATAACTTTTTTTTTCAAGCACTAGGTACCTGGTATCCGATTAAGCTGAAACTTGGCTTTCTTTCTTAACTTTGACAATATTGAAACAATATGGTACTATGTCGCTGTTCTCATGATGGAGCCGGAATATTACCATAGCATCTCCTAAACCAGACAAGATAAGAACATCATGTTGGGCCTCATTGTTATTAATGAGCGGTATAACATTTAGTTCAAAAAGCTTGTTTTAAAAAAAGATTTTCACTTAATTTTTATTGTTGTTTTTTAAATAAAGATGGATTCGATGGGGCGGAAGTCTTGTGGGTTTTACCTGAAGAGAGCTATTCATTCTTGGAAACTGCATCATCAAATTGTAATTTGGTCATAGGCTCATAGGTGGTATATGTGATGCACAAGAGGTTTTTAACAGGGTTACTCCCGTCTATCGATTAATCAGAGTAGGTATTTTTTTTATCTGTTATAGGCTCGCGCTTGACCACCATCTCACCTGATGGTAAGCGATGATGTGGTCGACCATGGAGCACGCTTGCCTAGAAGTAACCTATTCACTCTTGACTTAAAGACCCCTAGATTGTAGCTATCGGGAAACACACATACTCCGGCAGGGAATTCCATTCCTTAGCTGTACGCATAATAAAAGTATTCTCAAAACGTTTAGTGCATATGGGTGGGATGTATCAGTAATTACTGAATATTTTTAAACTCCGAAAACAGAGTATACCTTATGTACGTCTGTGTGGTAACGGCATCGACTTACGTGTCGTAGGTCGATGCCGAACCGGCAGGCGCTTTACTTTGTTTAAATTATTTCATCACCACTGCTCTTAAAACGGCGAAGGAAAACATCGTGAGGAAACCGGCATGTCCTAGAACCAAAAGTTCGAAGACATGTGACACCCGCACTGGGCCCGCGTGGATTAAGGCCCATTACCTCTCTCACAGAGAAGATGCCTGTGTTCCAGCAATGGGAACATTAAAGGCTGATGATGATGACGTCTGTGTGTAAAGATTTTTTTTTGTATTTCCTATACGTGACAACAATCATAGCTGTAAGATTATTATTAATTAAAATATAGATAGAGTAATTAGAGATTTTATTTTGATCTGAAATAAACGATATATAGATATAAAAAGCTTTAAATAACTTAGTTATTCATATTTAACCTGCGTAGTTGACATTATAACTACTTGTATGCATATTAACACTTATAAAGTTAACCTTTTATTGATAGTTCAACTATACACAATACACCTCATTGGTATCCTGTCAATAAATAACCTACAATGAGTTTATTTGAGTAATAATGAAAACTCTCTGTATTTGCTTACATTAGCCAAGGACCGCGACTTCGTCTGCGTAAATGTGTTTTATCATCCCAAGGGCACACTTTATCGGAATAAAAATTATCCTGTGTCCTTTCTATGGTCTCAAACTACCTTCACACCAAATTTCATTTACATCGGTTCAGCCGTTTAGTCGTGAAAAGGTAACAAACAAACCATCAGAGTTACTTTCATGTTTATAATATTAACTAGCTTTTTCCAGCGAAAATTATCCAGAAGTAACATATTCCCGGCATAAAAAGTATCCTATATGCTATTCCTGATTTTAATCTATCTCTGTGCCAAATTTCACCCAGATTCGTCCAGCCGTTTGAGCGTGATGAAGTAACAAACATACAAACTCACACACACTCACTCACAGACTTTTGCCTTTATGATATTAGTGAGATAATAAATAATAAGGATCACTTAATTAGCATACACGATAAATACTGTAGGTAAAGGAGTATTGTTGTCATCAAAAACAGTCTCGTTTTATATTATTATGAATAATGGCATCATTTTATTACATGGTTATCATACAATAAAGAGGGAAGTACTTTGTAAAGAGGGACATTTAAATATGTTGTAATTTACGCCTGAGAGATAATTTTCTTGTCATAATAATGTAAAATGAGAAGTGTATAATTGAGTATAATACGGTGTTTTGTGAAAAGAGAAGAATACGGATATCTTTTTTTCTGTATTCAGTATTTTTTCTTGCACATTTTGACATTCAAAAGTTTCTTTTGAACGGTCTTATTGAAATAAATTATTCGAATTATTATTTCAAGTTTTGTTCAGGTTTATTTCGGAAACTGGCTAGCTGGATATTTAAAAGCCATAGCAAGATTTGCACTGGCTGAGAGTTTTAGATCGAGTTTCAAAGCCTTTGGAATAATTCGATCCCCGGGTTAGTACAACACACTGCACTATTGAATTTGTACGCCAAACCTTTAGTGTTTTAGGTACCTACAGAACCCTTTATTGGATACAGCGAGCAAGCACTGTATTTTGAAACAACTTTACACAAATATTTCAAGTTTAAAAAAAATGGGCAAACCAAACGATTTGGAAATCTCAAAAAAGGAGAACAGTAAAACAGAACAAGTGCGAGTCGAACACGCGCACGAAGGGTTCCGTAACTTTATCGCAAAAAAAACGGCAAAATTATCACGTGTGTTGTATGGGAGCCTCACTTAAATATTTATTTTACTCTGTTTTTAGTATTTTTTGTTATAGCGGCAACAGAAATACATCATCTGTGAAAATTTCAACTGTGTAGCTATCACGGTTCATGAGATACAGCCTGGTGACAGACAGTCAGACGGATCGTGAAGTCTTAGTAATACTCGTAGGGTCCCGTTTTTACCCTTTGGGTACAGAACCCAAAAAAATATATTAGGGATTTCACGGTTACTCATCCTGTTCGGCAAAACCCGCTTTTATGTCTAAATTGTACTTGGGGTTCCCACCACTAACCGGTATCAGTTTTTATCGACATCCACACGCAATTTCGGAAATATGCGCATCGCTATTGCTTGCGTACGTGCGAATACGCACGCAAATTGTCCTATTACCGCACAACACTATTCTCGCGCTATCTGTTATGCACTCCAAATTTTGACAGGATAACGACGTGCCAATGTAGGCTTTATGCCTTTGAAATACGGTTATTGTTCAATGCAATTAATGCAGTATTTATCTTGGCAACGCATTCGGTGTTAAACGATTCTATTTTGGTAACACACATGAATTTCAACTTTATTTTGTTGTGACTATAATTGAAATTTAATATATGGTTGTGTCACCCTGATTCATTGCAAAAGAAAACACTCATTGCCTGTCATTTGATTTTGATTCTTCAGCAGAACAGTTTAAGGTTTATTTCGTGTAAGCATGGTGAAATTTCCTATGAATTACTGATTTTCTGTGAATCATTAAGCGATGTTGTACTAAATTATTTGATTACTGCGGCACGTGTCAGTTTTAAACGATAATATTTTGATTTGCGTCCGTTTGTGTGGCGATTTCTCAGAAAACATTCTCATCTAATTATTCCCAGGGAATACAAAACAAACAAGCAGACAGACGTATGGCTATTTATTATCATGTAAACAATTATTTAATTACCAATGGCCTAAATACTAAAGACGTTAAACTAGTGAATGAGTATGTATCCTTAAAGCCGGTTGTTAACCATGAGCAAAGCTAAAGCTCGGTTAGCTTTGCATACTCATACTTTACACGGATAAAGAGGTAACCTTAGCTCTGAAAACAATAGGCACTTATTAAAAATACCTCTGCTATCCGAGCTAAGTTTAAACTAACTTAGCTCTTAAGGTTACACTAGTCGAAAATTCTTCCATACAAACGTAGTCTATGGATTATTGCACTGTTTGACGATTTACGTTCAAAATAAAAAGTGATATCAATTTGTCTCATCATTATCTAGCCCTGTATGGAAGCAAAAAAGTAAAAAAATAAAATGTTTGAAAGTTATGAGCGTCGAAACTTTCACATTTCGACACTAATTTTAACGCATTTTTGGGCGCGAATAAATGCCATAAGAAGACGGAAAATTATAAAACGGCCTCCATACAGTGATAGTTTTGTAGTTCAACAATACAAATAATTTTATTTTGAACAGATAGATTTAGTAGTTTTTTCATGATATCTAGACTGCCAAAGGTCTGTTTATAAAATTTCGCGCGCTCGGTTTCGTCCTATATCATTATCCATTTCGCTACAAATTTTCAAAAGTCTGTATTCGTACGCGAACTAGCTTCCTACTGCTTATCAAAGCATCTATTTCTTCCGCACGTGTTGTCGGTTGATATAAAATGCATTTTAACCCCGCGCACAAAATAGTTCGTGCCGTTGACTAGTGTAACCTTAAGGCTTCTGAATTGGTGGAGTTGAACATCAAACCCTACTGGAGTTGAACTATTTGAACGGAAAAATAACACAAATAAAAGGAAACCTACACATTTACATTTTGAAATGCCCGTTCCAAAGCTAGAACTTTTTTGGCGGAGCTGCGTTTACATGGTTCCCCTAATTTACAACGCTTTGCCTGGGTCAATTACTCAACTACCCTTCAATAAGTTTTGTGTTGCGTTGCGGAAGTGGTTGTTACAAGAGTGTTTTTATTCGATAGATGAGTTCTTTCAAAAGTGTCACTGTAAATTTTATACACTAAAGCACAGATATATTTAATTTTTAAGTAGACACATAAATTGACATAATGTAGTTACCTAATTAATATCTTAAGTGTAAAAACTTGTACTATTGCATGCTATATATTGGCCAAATGTGTGTTGCTAAATATTTTATATAAGAACTTTATGTACCTACCATATTTGATGCAATAAATGAATTGAATTGAATTGAAACCCTATTTTTAAACAGACCATATTTTCACACTTATGCAAAATTTGACAAATATTCAATATCCCAGCGTTATTTTCTTTTAAATTTCGCTGCACACGCTGAGATAGGAGTCTTTTTGGTCCCACACGGATTTTTATTTTTGTATTTTTTTGTGTTTTTGCTTATTTCGTGTCTCGTTCTTTTCTTCTTTATATCAAATTCTTAATTCAGAAATCGAGGGCTAATCTGCATCTAGGATGAATCCTATCATTATTTTTTTAAGTTATTACCAGGAACCCCTCACTGTTACACGCATAAAAAAATAAATACTTAAAAAAATACCTCTATCTAAAACAACTCTAAGCTAATAAGATATATTTATGTTTTTTTTTATTTAGGCTATATAGGCCTCCCCCCATATCCTTCCAGCCAACTTTATCTCCTGCATTCGCGGGCTAAAAAAACCTAACAAAAACATATCAAGGTTGCCATAAGCTTTTAATGGCATAAAGATTCACCGCTATAGGTACTCTGGTATATCCCATCTGTAAACTTCCATAAGGAAACAGTGCTGTGGGTAAATCCATAATTATGGATGAAAAAATAAAAGCTTCAGACTTGAGTAGGTACCTAAAGAAAGAATCTGTGTTTGATTAAAAGAAAAGTGCAAATTTATCTACAATCATCATCAATATCAATATCATCATCAATATCAATTGCCAAATTTGAAAAACATTGCCAGGGTGTTAAAGGATTACCAAAAGAACCCATTGCCAGCATTTTTGACATTTTTGTCTGTTTAGTTGTGCACGCATCAAGTAAAATGTACGAAACCAATGTAGATAACTTTTATACATACAAATTTTGCGTAACTAGAAGTATTACTTTTTGTTTCATCGCAACGGGTTTACTCTATATCAAAAATTAAATGAATTTAAAGCGTTCAAGAAGCAACTACTCGGGTATTTGAACTCAATATTCGACAAATGGCGTTGTGCATTTGACGTCATTTTCTGGTCGGCGGCGTTAAGATTCCACACGGCAGAAAAACCCTAGACAAAAATTGTAAGTAGGATAGGTAGGGTAGGGTAGGCAGTTGACGGGAGCGATAGTTATTATATGAAGCGGTAATGGCATTGGGAAATCCATACTAATATTGTTATAATGTTACCTTACACGCTTAAACCGCTGGCCCGATTTTGACGTACATATATGTAAGAGTTAGATGATACTTTTTTATCTTGTAAGAAAATTCTCTTGGTATAACTTCCACAATTCAGAAGGGCGAAATCGCATAATCTAGTAAAAACCCTAAAAGATATAAAGTTTAAAAAAAATACTAAATTAGTAGATGCATAAATAAATTGTAAAAACCGGCCAAAGGCATGTCGGACTTCGTACATTTAGAAGACAGCAGACAGACGGACATGTGAGTGACAGCAATGGGCTTCATTTGGATCCATCGGGTGCGGACTACGGACCCTTAAAACAACGAGGACCAAAATCATCTAATTAACACTTGTCTAATAAAAGACTGCATTTGAAATAAAACCCACATTTTTTCACACACAGGCGTTAATAAGAGTCCATCTACAAAATTAACCGACCACACACTGTTTTTCACAATAAAAATAACAGTTTTCAGGTACACGGACAATAAAACAAGAAAACCTGTAAATTACAGACTAAAGAAAGATTAAACTGACTGAGATAGAAGCCTTTTTGGCCTCGCACGGGCTGTTTTTTATTTTTGTTTCATTAAACAATGTTTAACTAAAACTGCATGTCAATTCGTTAACTTAATTAAACCCTTTAAATGCTGTGGTTCAGTTAAATTACGCCGGAATGACTTTGCGACCATAACCTGCGTGTTGCAGTATTAAGGGTACACTAGTCGACGCGACGCAAGAATTATTTTGTGCGCGGGGTTAAAATGCATTTTATATCAACCGACAACACGTGCGGAAGAGATAGATGCTGTGATGAGCAGTAGGAAGCTAGTTCGCGTACGAATACACACTTTTTAAAATTTGTAGCGAAATGGATAATGATTTAGGACGAAACCGAGCACGCGAAATTTTATAAACAGACCTTTGGCAGTCTAGATATCATGAAAAAACGACTAAATATATCTGTTCAAAATAAAATTATTTGCATTGTTAAACTAATAATCTATCTCTGTATGGAGGCCGTTTCGCAATTTTCCGTCTTCTTACGGATTTATTTGCGCCCAAAAATGCGTTAAAATTAGTGTCGAGATGTGGAACTTTCGACGCTCATAACTTTCAAATATTTTCTTTTTTTACTTTTTTGCTTCCATACAGGGCTAGATAATGATGAGACAAATTGATATCACATTTTATTTTGATCGGACATTGTCTAACAGTGAAATAATCCCTAGACTACGTTTGTATGGAAGAATTTTCGACTAGTGTAACCTTAAATACCAAAAATACAAATCTTTCCTATTTTTCTAATATTGTATAGTAATAGTAATATAGTATAGTATATATAGATAGTATATATAGTATAGATTTAAGCTAGTCCGTACCTGCATACCAAGGTAGGTATGTGATTTGATGCAATTACTGGTTTTAGGGTTCCGTACCAAATAGTAAAAAATGAACTCTCATGGTGGGGTTTGCGTATTATGTCGGTCTGCCTTAGTATCTGTCTATCTGCATGCAAAAGTATTTTGAACACGAGTTGCCAAGGTACCTATGTTCTGTAATCCCTATTTTTTTATTAATTGCCATCAGATATGGACCACCTCATAAAAAAAAATACATATTTTAGCATGGGTTTATTATTAAAAAGAGGACAGTGATCGGAGGTTTAAATAAATAGTTATTTAAAGGTAAGCTATCGCGGGAACATTTTAAGATAAAAAAATGCATGCCTCGAGTGTACCTATGATTAACTCTAAAAATAAAATACCGGCGTAATTAGCAAATTGATCAATATATTTCTGACATGGTTTATTTATAAAGTTCAAGTTATCCGTGAATTTATCCTGAAAATTTTATGCAAAAAATCGAACAAGACTTTAAACTTAACAATTTAGTCCTCACACATGTATATCCCTATTGTGTGATTAGAAGAAAATCTCAAGACTGTTAACTGCAGTTTGTTAGATAACCCTTTAATGCCACCTAGAGACCATTCCTAATTGATAGATGACACTGGTATTACTCTGTCCCTGACCAAGGACTGTCATTAAGTCATTAAGTACCATTCTAGTACCTAATAGGTGTCAGTAAGAGTAAGCGTTAATAAGAAACTTATTGCAGTGGAAAAAGACATTGAAAAGAAGCGCTTTTTAAAGCTATTATGCGAACAAAGTGGAAAATTTTAGTATCATTACAATTATTTCACTTAGAAAACAGATTAGTCATCATAGATTTGTTAATAAATTTAGCCAATCACACAGAAAACGGGCATTTTTTGTTATAAAAAGGCACTAACCTAAGGCACACAGCGGTCATAAGGCTTGGTAACAGTAAAATATTTTTTACTTGCAAACAAATAAATTATACTTTTTAAAACAAATGGATTAAGAGGCAATGCGGGCAGAGAGGCTCTAGCCTATTTCCTCCTCCAGTATTGGACAAATTTAAAATATATTCCATAATTTAAATAAAATAGATATGTTGTGCTTAACATGTTTTAAGCAAATAAATTATTTGATTTGATTCTATGTTTTTATTTTATAGTTGTAAAATTTTTACACTAGGCCTCTGTTGACATCGCAACTTTGAGCATCTTTTGAGGGTTCTAGTGCTTTTAAAGATAATTTATCATCAAAAAAGAAAACACAACATATATCTTTTCATTACTCATACTCTGAAAGTAGGTCTGAAGTTGCCTGAGGAGCGGGATGAAAGTAATACTTTTCATCCCTAGGGAGAATCGCTTTCAACTGACAGCTGTCAAATTATTAAAAAATAAAACTAGTTCTTTTTCACATATCTATTGAACCATGTTCCAACTTTCTATACAGCCACGATGTAAAATTGAAATAACTTAAAGTTAAGTAATGATTAAAGAATATATATATATAATGTTTGTCAAGGACTAAACTTGGTAACACTTTTGTGTGACGTCAAAATCATGTCTATGCGTGGCCGGTCGCCATGTTGATTACCGAGTAAAATTTATATATATATATTTTTAAATAACTTTATTATAATTTAGTTTCAACAATTTCTTTAAAATAACTTAGATTTGGGCAAAATATTTACCATTTTTTCAATGATGAAAATAAAAAATCATGGCTGAATAGCTGGCCGGCCACAGAAAAAATAAAATTCACTCATTTTTTCTTTAGCTAATTCATGTTTTTATTTTTACTTTTCTTGTATTTGTAATGAAAAGCACAGTGTTTACCTCGGATTAAAGACTTATTTAGTCCCTCGAACTATTGGCGCCCTCACTTCGTTCCGGGCGCCAAACCCCGTCTCGGGACTAAATAAGTTACTTTCACCCCTAGGGTAACAATGTACTATTCTTTTTCAATTTATGGAATGTCTTTTAAATTGGTTTAATATTGGATGAGGAAATAGGCTGAGGACCAAACTTCAAAATATAATTTTTCACGCAAACATTATAAAAAATAAATTATACTATATCTCAACTTTTATATTACAAAACTCATGTGTGTTTATATGTAACATCCATCTAAGTTCACACCACCATTCAGTTTCAGTTCACGCCACCATTTTGAAAAATAAGCTGTAAGTCGCAGCTCCATGATCGACACACACAGTACACTTGATCTTTGCTGTAGATATATTGGTGAGATATCTCTACATAATTTATGAGATTTTATTGAGTTTTCCCCCTTATTAACCGACTTTGCAAAAAAGGAGGAGGTTATCAATTCGATTGTATTTTTTTTTTATGTGTGTTACCTCAGAACTTTTTATTGGGTAAACCGATTTTGATGATTCTTTTTTTATTCGAAAGCTGGTGTTTGTCATGTGGTCCCATTTAATTTTCATCAAGATTTGATGTAGAACTTCGGAGATATACGTCAGAACTCTTCAATAAATGAAGGCAAATCACTCGGGGTAGCTGAAATCGCATATCTGTTTATTGTTTACACCATTTCATAACATAACATCACACTGGTACGCTTTAAAGGAGTACTCAGGTGTGAACAGTTCACCCTGGTATACTCTCATTCCACCGGTTTTGTTTATTTAAGTTTCAAGTTGTTGGGTTTATCTATTCTTTTTTCACTTTGGGCGTTATAGGTACCTAGCCTATAGAACTGGTCCATTATGTACCTACCACAACTAAAAAGTGAAAAATAAAAAACTTTTTACTAAAAATTACAACCGACTTCCAAACAAAAACACTACAAAGTGAAAAATAACTTCAATTTCGGAAGTCGGTGTCAAAAAACAAAGAAACGAAAACAGGAACACCGACTTCCGAAATTGAAGTTATTTTTCACTTTGTAGTTTTTTTGTTTGGAAGTCGGTTGTAATTTTTTAACAACACTGTTTCTGAACCAAACATATTCTGTCACACTAATCACTCATGTTCTGTAAATAAACCGTAGAATCACAGGAAACAAATATTGATCTTAAACAAATTCAAGTCCCTTCTTTCGAAATGTTTGCATTGAAAACAAATTATCTTCATAAATGGCCCGTCTGATCTCCAATTAGCCTGTTTGAACTGAATACATATCCTGCCTCTAAAGTAAATAATAAATATTTATATAATTGACACGTGCGTTTATAAATCAACAAGTATTTTATGTATTATTGGGGTCAGATCTTGAGGGTTAAATAAAGATTTATGATTGAAATGACTCGGTTGTCTTCCGGTCAATATTTTGTGATCGGTAGTAAACTAGTCCAAAGATCAAAAGATGGAGTTTACTTTATTTACTATTAGTAGGTACGTATTGCCGTTGGACGTTTTATGTGAAAGGAAAATTCTTAAACAAAATAGATTTATTAAAAGAAAATGTAAAAATTAGTAAAGTAGCAATTAAGACAAAATTAAAAAAAACATTATACAGGATAGCAAACAGAACTAAATATGTACGTAAGATTAAACCATAGCAGTATAATATTATATAAGTAGTAGATTTGTAAGTATGGTGGTGCATTGTGATGTAAAAGAGCACCTCTCGCCATCAAACGTAAACGTTTGGCGAGTTTAGATTTAAGTTACACCTCTGTATATATATATTTAAAACTAAATAAAAAAATAACTTTAATTTCAGAAGTCACCGACTGCCGAAAAGAAAGTTATTTTTCGTATTATAGTGTTTTGTTTTGGAAGACGGTTTATTTTTTTGTTAAAAAGCTTTACCACAAAAAATCTTATTGTCGTCTTTTTTAGATAAATAATAATGACGAACTTTCTTAGACCTTGCTTAGTTATAATTGAGTCATGTTTGAGATAGATTCTGTCTCATATGTTTGCTGACGTCAGATACCTGTTGAAATCAGCCCATACTCGCATCGGAGTAGGTAAGCACAAAAGTCAGAGTTAAAGAATTTTAGGGTGATCAATTACTGTCTAGATCGGATGCGGTTATTAATGGTGGATGACTGCATAACAATTTTGGGTCACGTTTGGAATTAATTATGAAGATACGGTTTAAGATGATTTCATTTCTAATCTAAAGGCAATTGGTATGTTTTGTACTCGATGATACTTAGTTTATCTAAGTGAATTCTAAGATTCTAGGTAGGTACCATTGGTGTATCTAAGGCTATTTTCCAGGGGAGGCCCTGCGGCGGCCAGTGTGCTGAGTCGACGAACAAACGAGAGAGCGAAGCGAGCTCAAAAATTTTAGTATCTCCCTTCGGATAGGATAAATCTTCATTTTACGTTCATCTATATGAATTTATCCTGAGGCTTCGTCTATGTTTGTATTCGTAAGAGTCATTGTGCCGAGTCATGCAGAAAATCATGATAAACGAAGATGTAAGAGAGCGAGCGAAGCGAAACACGCTACTTCTGCGTTACTGCGACTGAGGCTGACTGAGTTAGAATTAGAACTCGGTAACTGAATTGAACTAGTTCTTTAAGCGGCGATTAAAATTGCAAAGCTTGATGTAGTCTGATCTCAGATCAAATGATGTGTATGTACGCTTATGGTAGGTACAGGCAGGTGCAAATAAAGAAAATTGTCTTTCTTATTAGGATCTAAGCGACAGATGCTTCTTTTTCTGTCTTTAAGGCCGTGCCCTGACCAAAAAATCAGCATTAGATATGAGCATTCCTATTGGCCTAGCGGCACTGGTGGCGCATGAATTACAGTAGTGAATACGCCCAGATTTTAGAATATAATCTTTGTAAAATCGAAAATTGGTCTTTCGAAAAAAAAAACTTATAGAATGTTCGTTATCAAATTGTCTATCCATTAGTTTTAGTACAAAAAATAATTAATCAACACTTTACGAGGAGATGCATGCTATCAATAATTATTTCTCATTTTTATGGTTTTGTTGGAAGGAGATTAGTGAACCATATACCTCTTTAAAAAAAAAGTATCCTACCATTTTAGAATCAACATTATGTAGAAATTTAATGTATTTTTATTAATTGATATTTCTTTTTAAATAAAGAGTAGATAGCTCTTAAAAACGACTAGCGCGGCGTTTTGCTCGGGGAAGCGCCTTAATAAACTCATTTTTAATGTTCGTCCGTTTATTTTAATGAGTGAGGCAAATTAGCATCTCTATTATTTTCTTTTATTTCCAAAGCAATTATGTTCAGATATTAACTGCCACACTCAGAGACGTTAAGGATTACTTAAAACTCTCCTTAGTATAGATTTTTAGTACAAAATCTATACTAAGCAGCGCCTTAAGTAATCGTTAAATGTCTCTGAGAACGGCAGTCAGTCTTGTTTTAATTGAAACTTAAGTAAAGTTTCCTTATGATTACACTCTGAGTATTAACTTGGTCCACAAAAGCAAATGTTTGACGAGATATGGAGAGACAAAGTTTGAGGCATGCGACTTGTGAGTCAACTGTGGAGTTTGGTAGTTTGAAGATCGTTGGAACTCTGCTTTTGTTGTAGAAAATTATGATTTTTAACGTCAAGCTTTTAATTAACATATTTTTGAAGGTTTCACATCATCAGCCTTTTTTTATCTTATATAGGCTCGCGCTTGACCACCATCTCACCTGATGGTAAGCGATGATGTGGTTGATGATGGAGCACGCTTGCCTAGACGTAACCTATTCACTCTTGACTTAAAGACCCCTAGATTGTAGCTATCGGGAAACACAGATTCCGGCAGGGAATTCCACTCTTTAGCTGTACGCATAATAAAAGTGTCTCCAAAACGTTTTATGCGTATGGGTGGGATGTCCACCATGTACCGATGACGCATCGCCGTACGTCTGGTAGTCCGATGATGGAACGGGCTGGGCGGAATTAAATCATGTAATTCCATCGCACACTCCCCGAAATGCAACCGATAAAAAACCGATGAAAGTATGTTGAAGGTTTCAACATACTTAGGTCACATCACATCATCAGCCTATTAATCCACGCGGGCCCAGTGCGGGTTAGTGGATGTCACATGTCTTCGAATTTCTTGGTTCTAGGACATGCTGGTTTCCTCACGATGATTTCCTTCACCGTTTTGAGAGCAGTGGTGATGAAATAATTTACACAAAGTAAAGCGCCTGCCTAGGTTCGAACCCACGACCTATAACTTGTAAGTCGCGGCCGTTACCACTGTTTGTTATTTATTTAAAGGGTGAAAATTGTGATTGGTAAGTACAGTCAACAGCAGAAACCAATACATAGAGTTCCTTAAACTATCTGTGTTTCCAAACTATGCTAGGATCGGTTTTACTATATAACTGGATGCAGTTTTGTATTCCAGTATTTAACATGGAATAACAACTTATTTGACCTCACCGAGATATGACAACCCGAGAACACGATACCCCACTTTCAGGGTTCTGACTATAGCGCCAACGACTGTCAAAGATCTTCAAATGACAGCCGTGAATTTGAAGTTAGAAAACACAGTGTTAGTAGCCTTGGCATTTGTCCCAGCGCCCGGCGATTAATTATCGACTATTTTCTCGCTAAAGAAACGAACAAAAGATACAGATCCCGTGTCAATAAAAGACACATATTTATTATTCGTTGATCGCTGGCTGTCCACACTGCCGGCGAGTACTCTCTCACCACAAGTTTGCCGAAGCAATAAGAGCTATCAAAGATAATACTCGTTCAGCGATACTCCCTGGACGATGCTCGCTTGGCGGTCAGAACTCACGCCGAGAGACCAACCAACAAACGCGAGCAGGACTGATTGCCCGAGCGAGTGGTGCGAGTAATCGTCCGTCACACAAAAACACTCGCTCATAGCCGAGCGGTAAAATACTCGGCACTACACACTCGCTTCTCGCTGCTCGCCAACTCGTATCTAGGTTCTAGCTCTACTCGCTGCTCGCTGATCGTCAGTGGTGGGACAAGTGCCTTAGGTTTTGTCTAGGTATACGACAGACGACATAATTTGTCTGTGACTTGATTGCCGCAATTCGCCTGTAGTTTGCATTTTTAATAAGGTAAAAGTGTCTCAGAATAAAACTAAATGAGACAAAATTTATGCTTGTAGACAAAAACTTTATGTAAGTACTACCTACTTACGTATTGTAAATTATATCTACCTTTTAAATTAAAACGTCTAGCATACCTACCTAGATATACTCGTATAGCGAGAGATTTTCTTTGTTTTACCTTTAATAAGAAATGAAATATAGCCTTTTTAAGCCGCTTGTCAACAGAGCGAAAAAATAAATCCGTGTCCCTCAGGTAATTCCTTTTTTAAATATTGTAGGTAAACCACAGTATACACTAATACCTAAATAATACTTTTTATGAGACGGAAATCCACATCGCGTCTTTTATCTCGCATGTGCTTGGTCTATTGTTCAAACAATTTCATGGGGCCAAACTCTTTGCCTTGCCGAATTCAATTATAATATTAGGCTGCTGGAATCCCTAAAGGGTTAGACAATTTTTTTTCAGTTAGAATGTCTAAGTCACATGTAGCTCTCATAAAAAACCGGCCAAGTGCGAGTCGGACTCGCGCACGAAGGGTTCCATACCATTATTGCAAAAAAACCGCTAAAAATCACGTTTGTTGTATGGGAGGCCAACTTAAATATTTATTTTATCCTGTTTTTAGTATTTGTTGTTATAGCGGCAACAGAAATACATTATCTGTGAAAATTTCAACTGCCTAGTTATCACGGTTCATGAGATACAGCCTGGTGACAGACGGACAGACAGACAGATGGATCGCGGAGTCTTAGTAATAGGGTCCCGTTTTTACCCTTTGGGTACGGAACCTTAAAAAGCAACAAATTAAAAACTTACTAGGAATAGCATTACGTCGTTAACTGTACCTGAATTTATTCTTTGGCACACATATTAAAATAATTATAAACGCAATCAAGTTGCACCCCTTACAACATACTTTTCTTATATATACTCATATATTGAACTCATAGACATGGAGAGTGGACTGAGCAATATCCTTAAACTTAACTCTCTGTAGAAAGAGACCACGCGACCGTGCGGGCAATAGAAACTTCTCTTTCTCATTTTCTATGTCTATTTGCAGAATTCAACCACTCTTGCAAGCCCTTGATGTGACCCAATCATAATTCTAGAAAAATACAACTACTGGCCACACGATCGCTTCATCTCATTCTTTATTCTTTTTTGTACACTTAACATTAAATAGTAGTTACACTTATACACACAATGCGAGCTGAACTAAAGTTGAGTTTCCTCCCACCAGTGAAAGAGATATTATTAAAGGATAGGATTTCTTTAATTGTTTTCTACCCATATTCACTTCATGCCTTAAGAACGCTCAATCCATTCTCAATATCCATGATTAAACTAAAGAGGATATGACCCACTTGTTGCAGTCCTCCAAGTATCTATACGTCTGCACTTTTGAGGGCTTAATGAACACCAAGTCTTAGTGTAAGGGATAAATCACCATCGGCAATGAAAAGAGAGAGATAGTAAAGAGTGAGATAGATGACACTATAGCACAAAGCCCTTTAACCCCACACGTCCACAAAGCAATACTAATCGCTATCCATAGGAAAGCCCAATAATCTGGGGACGGAGCAAATTGAAAACTAAATAGTCACCTGTCAGCCATAATTGTAACAAATCGAGTCTCCGTACACAGATTAGTCCGACTAAATAAACTAAATAAAGCGAGACAGGACACTAAATAAAGTGAGACAGGTAGCCATTTGTCTGGACCGCCGTAATTTCCGAGACGTGTGACATTAGAGTTACGTTTTGACGTTATTGCGTTCGTGATTTTCCGGTTTGGCTTTTGGCCTTTGAAGGGTGTTTCTTTCTCTCGTGTTCGAGCGTAAGTTGTTAGAGTATTCCTACTATCACACTAATAATAAAAAGGCGAAAGTCTGTGAGTGTATATTAAGTTTGTGTGTGTATATTTGTTACTTCTTCATGCAAAAACGGCTGGACGGATCTGGATGAAATTTGGCACAGAGATAGATTATAGTCAGGAATAGCACATATGATACTTTTTATCCCGGGAATATATTCTTTCGGCTTTCACGCGGGCGAAGCCGCTGACTGAAACTAGTGCAATTATAAACGTGAAATTTGGGACTATTTGTGAGGATGGATGAATGTTTGTTACTCTTTCACGCAAAAACTACTGAATGGATTTTGATGAAACTTTACAGAAATATAGCTTATACATCAGAATAACAAATAGGTTATAATTTATAAAGATATTGGGTGAAGGACTTATACCACGCGGGCGGAAACGGATTCAGATTCACAAACGGTTTTCGGCTATGTCGTCGCGACTTTTTTGCGGTGACGATTTTGCATCTGTACAAAACAATTATGAGCTTGTTGACGATACGACACACCGCACCGCACGGCTCACGCGTGATTCGTCACTCACGTGATTATAGAACAATACAAGTGCACTGCAGTGTCATCGCAGAATCGTGTCTAGGGAACAAACGAACGGACGACAGATCGTTTGCAGTGTGTCGTGTGATAAAAATCGTTACCGCAATTCGTGTCGTGCGGTACCTCGTGAACAACCGATAGGGTTGCTTCACTTTTGAAGACGATTCCTTCTGAGGCCTATTTTGAAAAAGAAAATCTATAAATAGGTAAATCGACAGCCACGTGGCCATTTTAAGGCATAATGTTCTATTACTGAACTGCCTCATAAAAAAAAAACATTACAAATTATATTGTTCAAGATCTGTACTAACAGAAAAAACTGTCTCTTCGTGTGGGTGTCAGCAAAGGGCTTCCCAGGTGATTGATCGGCGACATTTGCTCAAGTATTATGTCTGATCAAATACGCTCAGTGTGACCCATTGGATTGAGAACCCTTGAAACCTACAACAGCTATTGTAGATGTTCCTATTTGACTACTTTTCTACAAAAATTCATAACTCTAGTAAAAAAATACATTCTAGAGTCTGGCAAACGAAAGTACACACTCGAATTATTTGCAAACTTTTTATATGGCAATGCTATACTAATGTCATCCCCAATTTTCCGTATGACGGTACTAAGTTGATACTTTGTTTTAATTCGTAATCACTATTTATCTTTTTGTAAAAACATTTTCTCTATTTAATAATTTTAAAAGTTTCATTATTAATGTAGAAAACAATGATTCCTGTGACTCTTAAGAATCTTTTCACATGGAAGTCTTAGATTCAGATTTTGATTGATAGTGAATAAACCAAAATTATTATAGAATACTGTTGCTTTTTTTATTCAGATTGATATATCTAAAGTATTACCTACCTAAATGTACCTATAGTATTTTTATTCAGACGAAGTAATATAAATAATTCTAAAGTATCAAATTAGGTTATTCCAGGTATTGCATACTAGTTTTTGGGGTTGCTATGCTGATATTTTTAAAATTTGCCGCGCTTTTTCAGTCTCTACTTTCGTTTGCCAGACTAACATATAATCGTAATGAACTTGCTTTCATTTATGAATTTAGAAAGATAACTAAGAAATAGTGAATCTTGATAGCGTAAAATTCGGTAGCAGAGTCTGGCTTTGTGCAGGTTATGGATCGCCTTCAATAAAATGGCGCTAAACATAACTGGTGAAATACGGGCTTAAGTAATATATAGGAATACCTCTGCCCAACCTTTCAGAGAGTGGGGGTTTGATATTATGTTTGACGAAACAGCGATATTATAAAACACACAATGAAAATAAAATGGGTTTATTGTTTTTCACTGTTAGTATTCTTGTTTATTCTTGTTTTTCTTGTTTTTTTAAAAAACGTTGCCCCACACTAGGAATTTCTCCTGTATCGTGGGTGCGTTTACAAACATATAAACTCACATACACAAACACCCAGAGCCGGAACAACTATTTGTAGATCATACAAATATTTGTTCCGTGCGGGAATCAAACCCGCGACACGCAGCGCAGCAGTCAATCGCTCAACCACTGCGCCAACCGTGTCAAAAACAAATAAAAGTGTTATTTTATTGTATCCCTTTGCAAACCAGGCATCACAATTCTTTGATAATTCCAATACTCTTACAAAGCTATCCCTGACATAGTGTCCCAGCATCCTTTTAATAGAATAAACCCACGCTATTTACCTGGCTTGTCCCCATTTGAGCACAGCTGTCCCCGTTTGAGCACAGCTGTCAGTTTGACGTGAACACGGCGTAACATCGATGCTTGCAAGTATTGAGAGCATATTCACTCGGATAAACACCTTAGTGACACAATTGCTAAAGTACACACGGCAAAAGAGTTTGATGTGCAGGGAAGCTAAACGTTTGTGCAATTTATATTCTTATCATAATCAGTCTACAATGTTCCCATTATTCAAATAAAGGCCTGTTCTCTGAGAGAGGGAGTGAGCTGTAATCCACCACGAGAGTCAGTGTGGAATTGGATCTACCAAACATCACATCCTAAAGATTGTGTACCTTCGTCGTTATGAAAGTGGAATTGAAAATATTTTTGAGTGTTTAATACCTATATGTGAACTGTATCAACAGTGTAGATATAATTCTTGAACAGACCATAATCAATCCGTGCATTTTTAAAACACAATTGCCCGAACTCTGATCTCTTTGGTCAACTGTACTTAATACACCATGAGAAAGTCTAAACCAACTAGAAAACAGATGCTGATAAATGCCGGGCAAGTTAACTTTTCAACCTTATTACTAAGAACATAAGGACGAAAAGTACCTGGCTAGTGACTAACTGTATAAGTGCACACTTGTCTCATTTGCGCACTGTACTTGAGAGCCTGTACTACCCAGACCTTCTAATGAAGATGCTTTGAGATGTTTCAGAGGTTATTTTAAGTAGTTAGTAATTTATCAAAGGATGGACTAGTGGAATACTTGCTTTGTCGAGTGAATTGAGTTGGATTTGTGGTTTTATTTATTGCATTTTGAAAATCGTTTTACAGAAAAGTAAAAAAATAATCGGTATATACGTTCGTTCAATCCACGTAGACGCGCCCCACCAATTATATGATTAATCTATTTTTCTATACTAATATTATAAAGAGGAAAACATTTTTTGTTTGTTTGTTTGTACCGAATAGGCTCCAAAACTACTGGACCGATTTAAAAAAATATTTCACCAATAGAAAGCTACATTATTCCTGAGTGCAAACAAACAAAAAAATCGCCTATGTCACTACATAGGCTATTTTTTTATCCCGAAAACGGGTCCTGTGGGGTGGCCCACGGGAGCGAAGAAACGATCTGCCTAGTCTTCTATAAATTATTGTAATGATTAGTCTATTCATTGTAGTGTGCGTGTGCACACATAGGTAATTAGTGTGTACCGATAACACTCAAACATTGACGGAAGCTTGCACACATATACTATAAATGGTTAGGAGGAATAGTGGTGGGGCGCGTCTTCGTGGATTGAACGAACTATAGGCATAAGTAGTTCATTGGCGGAGAACCTTTCTGTTATTTGTGAACTGTTTTGAATTAAGTTATTCTGAGAGAAATGATACCACATTACTGAAATGACTAAGCTTTGGAGAAAGCTCTCAAAGCCACCTTGTAGGATTTTCATAACAAATTCATTTTTTTTCACCAAAATAAAGAGGAAAATTTTTGCCGAAAAAAAAAACATTAGAAAGCAGGTGTCATGAATCTCAAATCATGGTAATATATAAACGAAACACGTGCTATTACATGTCCCCTTTGAAATGTAAATGGCCAACCGACATAAGTTGGGCACGCAATTAGTGGACAGTACCAACTAGAAACACGGTAATTAACATTCATATTACCTTTTTTTAGATAACCTCTGTAGAATTGAATTACCATTTATTTATTTTTGCGTGTCACGAAATGAGGAACACGTAATTAGATTTTTAATTGGAAGCTTAGGTAGAGCTTTTATTTTTTAGATTTAATTGCAAGAAAAATATTTGCAAAAATGTGCCAAATTTTTTGAGATACTCCGCAAATGTATACCAAATAACAAGTTATGTATGGCTTTGTACCTAAATTAAATGTAAAAGATCGAGAACGTGGGTTGCCCCCAAGCAGTGCCCTTGTCGATTCAAAAAATAACAGATAATAATATCTACCACCTAACCACAGATAAAACAAAAATATCGGATGATCACAACTTTAGGTTCGAGATCCCGTAATTTCGTACGTCATTGGACGGCACGTGATATTTGGGTAACTTTATTCACAACGTGGATAGAATGTCCAGTGTCCACTACAAACCCACTTGATTGCCGACAAACCGAAACTAGAAATTCACTGGGTTAATTACTGCGTTCGAAAATCTGATTAGGAGTCAACGCGCGCTTTCCAAAAAGTGACAGTTGACGTACTGTCATCCACCATGCTGGCCGCCATTATGCAACGGCACGAGCGCGTTCAGCCTTGTTAATTACATCTCCGCTAATTACTTTTACAATATAAATGATGGTCACAGACCGGTTTGTAGTTTCCAAGTGGGTGGACGATGGGACCGGACTTGAATGTTTAAAAAACATGGACGTTTTGGATCATTAATTTTGCTGTATGACTTTGCGTTCTTGTCAACGTCAAATGGAGGGAAAACTCTTTGATATTAGTTTCTTTCAAATAATGTTTACTGTTTTCTCGCGTTTTTAAATACACGAAACAAAGGTTTCTAATTAGCTTTAACCTCCTTTATAAATTACAATACAACTAGCAAAACATCCGTAGGTACAATGAAGAAAATGCTCGTGATTTTTTCTACCACAAAAATACCAGTTTCAAGAAACAATATTCGATTCGATACAGTCATATTTCCTTTGGGATATCGTTTCTGATTGTGGTCACAAATCAAACACGTTTAAATTACCTTTAGGTCTTATATTATTTTATTTTACATCACATTTTTAAGTTGATTCTACGTAATGGCGATTCGTCCCGGGAGAGTTTTATTTCGACTTCAGTAAAGGTTGGAATAATATTTTTGTCTTTAAGTGTACTACTTACTCATCGATTTTGAATAGCATTTGCTGTTTACATAGTTTGTTAGTACAATTAATACCAGCTCTAGGTAGAAAAACTAGATTCTTTGTTTTGGCTTTCAAACTGTGCTTTTCCAGCCGGGCGAGCAAGGCCTCTGTGAGAGGCTTGAGTCACGCATTTATCATGGTTTTTGCTCCCAAACTGTGATAAAAATGTGTGACTCAAGCCTGACACAGTAGGCCGTGCTCGCCCCGCAGGCGACTAAACTTTTCGGGAGTTATCTGAAAAGACCACCCAATTCCAGAATTTAAAAAAATAGTTGTTGCGTTGTTAAAGTTTCATCTCGTCAAGCTCAATCATAGATGTTTATACAAGGAGTGATGCAAAAGTACGCAGAATATTTTCTTAAAAAGAAGAAAAATTATACGCAAAAATTTTGTAAACTTCTGAGCACGAAATTTACTGATCTGCTTGAAACTCTTTTTGCAAATATTACTATAACAATACCTAGTTCTGTAATACGTCAATTGTTGCATGCCCAGTACCTACCCGTTTCTTGTAAACAAGCAAAGCCTTTCAGCAAAGAGCCGTCAGATTATATCAAAATGTCTTTCTTTATCTCTCTTAGCTTTACGCTATTCCTGGCGGCCAAGATGCCGAGATTACCAAGGTTTTAATATTATGTTCTCTATCTTCTTTTATATTTTCTTGCGTATTTCATAAATCCCTTGTTTCGTAACTGACCAATTGACTGACAGACAAAGAAAATTCTAAATCACTAATAACACTGCCTCGTTGAACCAGCGATTGCCGGCTTAGTCGGACGAATCTTTTTTTTAGAGACAATTTAACGTTGGAAACATAAAATCAGTAGAGAGTTTAATCATGATAAAAATATAACTTCCTCTTTTTTGCTTTTGTAGTTTGATATTGAATATAATAATCATTTATATCGAAACTACCAGGAGGCCAGAATCATGAACAAGTCTTAATATTTGCGGGGCTGTAATCATTACCGGTATAACCCTACCTAAGGTTTTTCATTCTGACTGTACAAAATTTGCTTAAAAAAAAGTATAGTCCGAAAAACCACTCAAAACTATTAATAATGAAATTCCTGTTTCGACCGGATCAGACGAAACTAAGCGGCCGAAAATCCTACTAAGCCTGGTTGCCATTTTGACTGTTAAACTATAGAGTCATTCTCAGTAATCCTTCCAAGTTCAGATCTGTAATCAGTTAATGACAATAGACTCTTGTCTTTTTGTTTTGAATTGCTTGTGTGCTAAATGAAAACTTCTACCCATCGATTTGGAGAATACAGCTATGATGATTTGCATCTGAACTTCTCGATTCGAAACATACATACAAACCATATCAGTATACATGTCCCCGATAATTTTAAAACATAAAATTCACCGTTAAGCGTCCATGTAGTATGTATCTGATATAACTGTTGTCTCATTAGGTTCATGTATTTTGCAATTGACACGCGGTGTCACCGCAGTACAAGGGTGGATTGTTATTAATTAAAATTGTTATGAGGACGGAAAGAATTGACAGTATTGAATGTAATGTGATGAGTTTCGTTATGTAGTTTGAGGTTAATATTTTAGAAGGACTTTGGAAAATGTGCCCAGAACGCCGGCAGCATTGCTACGTTGAATCTTGAATGACAATGCTTATTCTTTGGTTGAAGAAAATATCAGTCCTCTGCTGGTCACTAATTGTTTGCTGATGTCCCGAAAAACACGATGACCACTCACTGAAGAGTGCATTATTAATGTTTAAATTTGAAATACCAGACTAGGATAGATGGACCCCCTTTTCCGCACTTAGGCTCCCATTTGGTACGTTGTGCGAGCAGGCTTCCTACCTGTGAAAGGGAATAGGCCGTAAACCAGCACGCGGGCCCAGTGTGGGTTGGTGGATGTCACATATCTTCGAGTTTTTGGTTCTAAGACATGCCCGTTTCCTCTCGATGTTTTCCTTCACCGTTTTGGGAGCAGTGGTGATGAAAATAATTTATACAAAGTAAAGCGCCTGCAAACAGAACTTCGCGCATTGCTTCTGCGCATTGCTCGCAGACCGGATGGCCGATGGGGTAGAAAAGTTCTGGAGTGGCGACCGCGAACCGGAAGACATTGCGTTGGAAGGCCTCCCCCTAGGGGGACCGATGACCTGGTGAAGGTTGCGGGGATCCTCTGGATTCGAGACGCAAGGGAGCGGTCAATGTGTCGAAGCTTGAGGGAGACCTATGTCCAGCAATGGACGTCTTTCAGCTGATATGATGGTGATGATGAAAGCGCCTGCCTGGGTTCGAACCCACGAACTACAACTGGTAAGTCACAGCCGTTACCACTGGGCCACCACTGCTCCAGACTATAATTTCCGGAAAGTAGTAACAAAACATTTTCAAAATTGATCAAAGATAGTGTTTTCTGCAAAAAGCTGCTTAACACACGTGGATACTCAAATAGGCAATATTCTTAGCATTTATTGCAGTGCATACGGTGTGATAGCATTAGTGAAAGTAGTTACTGTGTTCTAGAAGATTAACTTTTAATAGGCACTATATTCAAGTATCTAAGTGCTACTGTTAAGCACTAGATGCTGGGTTTGATTCCAGGGTCGGGAGGAGTAGTATTGGGTTTTTACGGCATTGCCCAATAGCAGCTATGACTCTGAACTTGTGTTGAGGGCAATAGGCTCATCATTAATTACAAGGGTCTTAGGTAAATGGTGAAATATAGACGTTATAGAGGGTAAAACCAAGATAGTTTCCCCAGGGGTATAGTTGCCCCAGGGGTTTAGTAGCCTAAGGGGTATAGTTGCCCCAGAGGTTTAGTTGCCCCGATATTAAAAATAATTTATTTTACTTTTCTTAAATTTGTAGATAAAAATCCAAAGTACCGGCCAGTATTACAAATAAAGTATTTTGCTTTTTGTACTGAGAGATACAGAGTGATTTCAAAAAGTGTGGCAACTACCCGGCTTCTACTTTACCCTAGGTGTGCAACATCTCGGCCAAATCCTTTGTCAAATACAGGCGTGATGTTAATTTTAAGTTTTATATTCGTTTTGCAGTTTACAAAGAACAAGTTCTTCCTTTTCTACAATGCAATGGAATTTGTCTACGTAAGCTTCTTTTAAACGGCAGTTTTTAAGAAACAGCAATGTGATAGCAATTTTAAATGTCAGTTTTTGCTAACAAGCGGTAGTTTATAAATGACCGGCTTCTGCCCGCAGCTTAGCCCACGTTCAAATAAAAAAAAACTGCTGCGTTCGCCACCAAACTTTACAGGATTACCCGCTGGGTCAATCTAAAGCTTCTCTGAAAATGTCAATAAAATCGGTCCAGCCGTTTTGGAGTCTATAAGGATCATACATACATACTTTCTCTTTTATATATGTAGATAGATTATCATCATTTCTTGTAGTGTTGTTCACAGAATACCAGACGAGTAGATATCTATACTAATCTATACTTAATATTATAAAGAGGTAAAGGTTGTGAGTTTGTGAGGTTTTAGGGGGTAATCTCTGGATCTAATGAACTGCTTAAGATGAAATTTGGCATGCAGATAGTATGAGACCCTGGGAAGGACATAGGATAGTTTGTATTCCTTTGGGATTATGAAACACTGGGCTCGTGACAAATAAATTCTTAGTTTGTCATGATGGTTTTATATGATGCGGGTAATCATACCACAGATAATGTAATACTAGCATACAGTTGCCTCATCCCATACAAAGAAACCGTGCCGACATAACTAGCATTTTTCAGCTGATTATACCGATTATTTGTTGTAAATCGATCGCCTTCGGTTCCGTTCCATGGCGATAGATAGATCACCATACATGTCGGTGGAACAGAACGGAACGGAACCGAACGCGATCGATGTATAAAAAATAATCAGAATACTCAGTATAGAACGTCGGCACGGTTTCTTTGTATGGGATGAGACACCACTGATCATACTAAGTTTTTCTATGAGTATTCCGTAAACCAAGACCTACTTAAAAAAATTATTTAAAGAAGGCTATCGTCTCACGAGGTCTCATTTTGGGCAACAACATGATATCAAAATACATCTTAAAGCACAATACAGGATGGTCCTAAAGTAACCGGTAACGACCACTTTACCCACAAAGGAGCTTGGCTTAAATTTCTACACCCTGTATATCAGACGGTAAAGTTTCGTGCGCTAATCGCAATTTCCACCTTGTTTGAGCCGAAAAGTGGGTTCTAAAGTTCTAATCTTAAAAAATAATCTTTTTTGAGTAACTTTTTCCTTTAGAAACTTTTTTTTAAGACGCGTAGTTTTCTTTTCAATTTTGTCATTATTGTAGATGGCCAGAGTTAATTCTATGTTCAAAATCACTTTAAATAGTTTTGTTGTTAAGTTCTTTCATACAGTTTGTCTATTGAATTTAATTTTCAATTTTTACTGAGTTTCTTTATATTTTGTGTATTTTTTAAAAGAAAACGTTACTTGTTAATTCATTTCTTCACAAATTCAGTATATAATTTGTATTTTCACTACGCAGGGTGACTTCATACGGGTGTTTTTTTTGTTACCCTAAATTTTTTCAGTCCTGTGGTAAGACGGGGAGGTCAATTCCTTCCATTTCTCATAAGGATATGTGTTTTTTGTTTTACTTAGGTACTTATTATACACTCACGCTTTTTCTCATATAGTTTGAAACTACAGAATGCTTCCTGCTACGATTCTTACATACTCCGCTCTGCTTTGTTTAATTATATTCGATAGACGAGAAAAAAACACGTTTTTTTTATTTTACCACTTTGTCGCCTTGAATATGATACATCCATGCCAAATTATAGCTTTCTAGTACTGTCTCTGAGCTAAGCTGCGGACGGACAGACGGACATGGTGAAACTATTAGAGTTACTTGTTGATTACAGAACCCTAAAAAATCCATTGCCACGAGAAAAAACGTGTGTGCAAAATTTCATCTCAATTGAACACCGGGAACTGGATCTTAGTTATCTTAAAAGTTTTGATTACAGACACCGGGACAGGGAAAACTAAAAATAAAAGCTAGTAAAAATATTGCCTGATAATATATCAGGCAATATTTTGTCCCAAAAATCAAACCCACACACGTATTTCATTTCCTCAAAAACGAAACAACAAAAGCCATAACTTACGTAACAGTTACATTTTAATCGAAATGTTTTGCCCACTTTTCCTCTATTTTCCAACATCGCTTGGGGATATGAAATAATCAGTAAAAGTTGCTTGGGCATACGACGGGCAACAAGGCAACAGGTGTTTGTACCGCGGGCGAAGAGAAAAATTGTGAACTTGCGTGGACGGGTGTACGCTTCAGTTGTTGGTTCAATCATTTTATTTGTTATTGTAACTTAAGTGTTTGTTCTGGCTAAGTTACTTTTGAAATGGTTTCGACCTTTGTTACATTCGGTTAAAAGGGACAAAAATCTTCGCGCTTATAAGGCTACCTACCGTAAGTCATGCCATATCAATGGACAGTAGAATCGGATTAGGGGTCATTCGGGCCACTATGGAACTGGGACCAGGCACTAGTTGCCCTTTAAAAAAAATATAGTGGAAAACTGGGCCCACATCTCTTTTGCTTTATTGGATGGATGTTGACCACGTATTTATACCCAAACAATTATTATTACTTTTATTTTTGACATTCAAAAGTGCTGTTTTATGGCTTAATAAATGACTTCACTTTGAACTCGGTTCCAGCTCGAATCATCAAATTGACCATTATTGATTTTTATTTATTAATATTAATCTAAGGTTTTCCGTTGTCACTGCAACTGAGTTGAGTGAAGGCTTTACGAACTGACTTCTAATATAGGCTAAGAGCCATCACTACATATTAAAAAAAAACCGGCCAACTGCGAGTTGGACTCGCGCACGAAGGGTTCCGTACCACTATCGCAAAAAACGGCCAAAAAATTACGTTTGTTGTTTGGGAGCCATACTTAAATATTTATTTTATTCTGTTTTTAGTATTTGTTGTTATAGCGGCAATAGAAATACATCATCTGTGAAAATTTCAACTGTCTAGCTATCACGGTTCATGAGATACAGCCTGGTGACAGACGGACAGACAGACAGACAAACGGACAGACAGACGGACCCTTTGGATACGGAACCCTAAAAAAGGCCCCCGACGCGTCTGTTCGCGATAAACTCAAAAACTACTGAACGGATTTTCATGTGGTTTTCACCAATAGAAAGAGTGAGAAACGAGTAAGGTTTTTGTTTATAATTTATCAAGGGTGAAGCCGGGGGCGGGTCGCTAGTGAAATATAATTTAATCAATGTTGTCCGTGTTTAGGCCAGTCGTGAGTTTCTAGATTAGATTCCCAGACAATACAAAAAATAGGGTTCCCTTTGCTGGAAAATTATTATTTAGTTTTGGCTGAACATCTGTTTCTTATAAGGTCTCGTTTGAGTCATAAAATCAGCAAAATTAGAAAAGGAAAATGATTACATTTTTTTTCTTTTTATACAGTTTATTTGCGTATTTTCGAGTAGGATTATTAGCATTGACCCTGCTGAATATTGACCCTCAACATGCTTATTTGGGAAAAGTGCAGATGATGCTTATCACAAACTCAGTTTACTCCAAAGATATAAATCTAACTAGATGCCGCGATTGTATGTACTTTGCGTGTCAAAAAACGGAGTAAAATTACGATCAATGATCGTACTTTGAGCTTTTCATTTAGCATTATCGGCACACAATCCATCGAAATTTAAAAAAAAGGCCTAATTATGCCATATTGAGCTATAAACTGTATAGAAAAAATTGGCCGAAGCATTGGAAATGTTTTCATTCATAGGTGAATAAATTTGTTTTTAAATTGTGTGTGAAAAAGTGGCACGCTTGGTTTTTCATACAGATAGAGGAACTTACGTTAGTTAGCTAGTTAGATTTATATCTGTGGTTTATTCACAATATTCATCATTTCTCGCGACGGGTTCTTTTTATGGACATGAGTGGCTATTGTGTACTGGTCACCTAGAACTATGGACGGCCTTGTATGGGAATTTCGTACCACTAATAAAATTTCGTGTTTTGGGATATTTTTTATTTCAAGTGGTAATTAATATGATAGATAATTCCTTATTAAATTCTTAGATTTGTAGAACTTGGGACGTAAAAGTTATAACCAGTTTTATTTTTTAAGCTTATGTACTAGTGTCCCAATGTAGATTGTTACATATTGGTAAATGTTGAATACTGTTACATAATGTGTAAAGTAAATTGTTTGTGGCTATCTTTTTAGTGTTTTACTTACCATTAAGTAGGTAGATTGAGATGAGGATCGTACCTGCTCAGAGCATTAGTAGATATACCTATATCCAGCAGCGGACTACAACGGTTTGATAATGATCAGTTTGATTATATTTAATGTTATTTCTATTTCTAAATAATTAATTATCATTTCAATATTTGCATAAGGCAACTTCTAAAAGCATAACTGCGTTTAGTGTTCGATTTTATTACGTTATTTATTAAAATCTTTTTATTAATATTATGCCGAAGTTCTAAAAATAGTAAAGTTACATGAAAATAAATGGCTTAGTTGTCTTAATAAGTGGTACTAATTCTATAACCGTATAACAAAAAAAAGTATGCGGTACAAAATCTGCCGTTCACCTTTGTGAAGATGGATGACAATTCTTACACGCGAAAACTACTGAACGGATTTTGAGGAAACATACAATAAAACAGCTTATACGCGTAGTTTTACTAGTATATATAGGAAAGAAATTGTAATACTAATTCTACGCGAGCGGAGCCTCGGGCGGTAGGTAGTCTATTAGAATTGAATTATATTGATGAATGGTAAAGTATTTTTAGCAGTGGTGGCCCAGTGGTATCGGCCGCGACTTACAAGTTGTAGGTCGTGGGTTCGAACCCAGGTAGGCGCTTTACTTTGTGTAAATTATTTCATCACCACTGCTCTCAAAACGGTGAAGGAAAACATCGTGAGGAAACCGGCATGTCCTAGAAACAAAAAATCGAAGACATGTGACATCCACCAACCCGCACTGGGTTCGCGTGGTGGATTACGGCCCATTCCCTCTCACAGAGAGGAGGCCTGTGTCCCAGCAGTGGGAACATTAATAGGCTGATGATGTGTGATGTGATGTGAAAGTATTTTTAGCAAAGTCACACGAGCGAGTTAGCAGTCTAACATAAGTTTACTCACAAAAGATGTAAACTTAAAAAGCAATACGACCCGTTACTTACCGACTAGTTAGCTCATTAAACGCGCGTCGACGGCAAACTACGCCAATTAGCCTTTTTTCTTTCCCCGACTTGATTCACATAGAAATTACTAACTCTTAAGTAATATTATGAGCGAAGATTGTCACATTCTGCCTGGAATTCAGGGTTGAAGTTAAATTTTATTTGTTTTTCTTTGTAATATTAACAATGAGTAGCTATGAGAGTTGATTTTAAGAAGCTGTTAGTAGCTTTATTTGAAGCTTGAACAGTAAAACTATGGATGGACTATGTGTAACATGACAAAACGTTTAGAAATGGTTACTCCGATGACTACTTGCTTAAATAGTATTGTGCAAGAAGTCATAAACTCAAAATCTAATATTTATTTTTATTTTTCGTCGATCTCAAATAAATTGAGATACAAACAAAAAAAAACTGGACAAGTGCGAGTCGGACTCGCGCACTGAGGGTTCCGTACAAACAGCTACATTCACCAAAATAATTAAATAATATTACTGAAGTTCATAAAATATGAGGGCACCGAACATTGCCCTAACGGTAAGATAAGCAGAATTGAGGGACAAAATAGCTCTACCGTCAGAAAATTGTAGTCCCCATACATTGACATAAGTCGCGGTAAGTTTACCAACTGCAAATAAGTTAATAATCTTTGTTTTTTGATGTAGGTTCAAATTTACGGTTTTCGGATTTTTTCTTTTTTGTGCCAAATAAATTTATAATGAATGTACGATTTTAATTTCAACTCGATACCGCCACGCGTTCCCGAGATAAAGGGTCTTGATACGCAGACGGACAACAAAGTGATTCTAGACGGGTTCCGTTTTTTCCTTTTAAAGTTCGGAACCCTAAAAATTATATTGATTTTGTCTGTAATATAGACACACTGAATGACGGGTTACTTGACTTATGAAAACTATGCAGTTTAGTAGTGCCATATCAATGTTTGCCGATACACAAATCTTACAGCAGAGAAGTTTAAATATCTTTCATTTTTAGTGAAATAGGTATGTAGGTATGGGTAAAGATAAAAAGGTTTACAACAGATACTACTAAATTAATAAAATAAAGACACATTTATTAAAAAATCACTTGCACCCTAAAAAACGATATTTTTCCTTGAAACCCACTGGATTAAGTACAACCGTTTTGTACCGTTTAACAACTTGAAAACAAAAGACAAACTTAGAGATAAAGTAACTTGTCAAATTTTATTTATGGAAGTTTATCCTTGTTGAAGAGTTTTCCTAACTTTGGGTGAGTAGAACAAGATTTTGTTAATTTAAGTTTTATTGCGGATCAGAATATGTAAAGATGGTATTACGCGTGATTGGCTTATGTAGTTTTTCTAGCTGGAAATATGCTTTTATAAGTATAGACGGCGGTTTTTAAGAAACTAACATTTATCATGAAACATTTTGGGTAAGGAAAAATATAAATATCCTAGGTATTTATTAATAATCTAAAATTTACATAATATAATATACTTAATTAACAATAACTACCTATAAATACACTTAAATAAAAATAAAATTAAACTACGAACGCGTATAAAAGGACAGGGGTCATAGGGCGTCAAAAAATTCGTCCACATCGCTGTCAACGTGAAAAGTGCCCAGAACGCTGGCAGCATTGCCACGTTGAATGGCAATGCTGATTCTCTGGCCAAGGAAAAGCCCAGCCCTCTGGTCACGTGAAGAGTCGACTAACCGTTTACTTACTTCTCGAAACACTCGAAGAGCACTCGGACCCCATGGACCTAATGTTTCAACCCCAAACGGCTCAAATATATAACTTCCAATAAGGTTGTTGTATTTGCGCCGTTTGAGGTTTTCCGCACCAGCAGCAGCTGCCCCAGCACAGCCCGCCGTGCTAAGAAGATGGGATGGCGCAAGGGTGTCGACACATGTTGCATCCCACACCAAAGGCCTACCCACCTTCCAAGGCATTATGGTCATCCCGTCTGGTCTCTTCCCATCGTCGCGCGCCAAGCCATTGGGTTCTAAAACAGCTGGCACCCCGGCGGTGACAAGAGCCCGACGTATGATGTCATTAATGCTAGCGTGCCGTGCTAACCGACCAGCGCTCCTACTGCAGGATAGGCCATGGTGTCCGAGGCGGTCGACTGCTTCACCACATTGACAACGATGAGGAGCTCCGCTAGGAGCACCCAAACGCAGACATGTAGCGATCCGGAAGGTGTTGTCACTCAACATAGTACCTATGTTGGGTGACGGTAGTGCCTGTAGCCAGAGGCCCGACTCCCATTCTCCCACAGCCAGCAGGCGCGCACGCTCAGCAGTATTGGTGGACGTATCAATAAGTTTATTCCGTACCAACCTGCAGAGCGGCTCATCCCACTGTCTCTGGGAAAAAGGGGTCTCGGGCAACGCTGTATTCGGGCAAGCCACTTTCCAGGCATTCACTGCATCGGTCGAGTACGGCACTTCACAGTTAACCAGTGATGGCAACAAAAATTTGGGTTAGTGGTATTTATTCTGGTATTTCTGATGTTGGCTTGTAAATGAATCTACCGTAGTCACTTTAGTCATCATCATCTGCCTAGCCTTTTTTCCAACTGTATTGGGGTCGGCTTCCAGTCTTACCGGATTCAGCTAAGTACCAGTGTTTTACATGGAGCGACTGCCTATCTGACCTCCACAACCCAGTAACTGGGTAACACGGTACCCTTTGGCAAGACTGGTGTCAGATATCATGCTTCTGACTACCCATAACGACTGTCAAAGATCTTCAAATGACAGCCGGGACCAACGGCTTAACGTGCTTTCCGAGGCACGGAGGAAACTCGGTATGTTGAAATGGTCACCCATCCACGGACCGACCTCGTCAAGCGTTGCTTAACCTTGATGATCGACCCGTGCAGCTGTTATTATTTAGCTACGAGCTCCTTGGTAGTCACTTTAGTATTATGTAATTAAATAAAATGACTTTTGATTTTCCTCCTCGTTACGTGGGCCTTCAACAGAACTGGTAAAATTAAAGGAACTTCTCTGCCATACCCCGTAATACCGAAGTTTGCGTCGTTTATGTTATGATGTTAAATTATCCATTTTAACTTGATTTAGAAACAGAACATCGCGTCGTTTTAAAATGGAAATTAATGCTTTAGTCAAAATAAAGTTTTTATTGCGACGACAATTTAGTAATCCTAAATTAATGTAAGTAATTCGCGTTCTATTTTAATTTTTAATCTTCCTAAATGTATTATGGCTGTTTGAGATTTGAGTTTTTCGCGTTTAGACCAAATTCAAAAATTCAGTTAACAGATATTTTTTTAGGAAAAGCTATTTTTACGTACATACAAACGTAGGTATGTTTTTATTAGTGTTATGTTTTAGAACATTTTAGTATTAAACAATGTTAAATATAATATTGTAACAGCTAAATTCGCATTTTTTCGCTTCTGTATTTCGTCAAGAAAACATGAATTCACTACTGATTCCGGAAAAGAAATTAATTAAACAACTCCTTTACCTGTGTAATAATGATTTAAATAACTATTTATTTTAAAATAATTACGAGTAATAACACAGAACTTGTTTCTAACTTTAGTTTAAGTTTTGGTTACTTTCTTGTAACTTCAACTATAATTTTGATTTGTGAAATGTTGAATATTTTTGGAAAATAATGGTTAATATTTTCGATAGCATATTTTTTTTCTATTAAACGAATGAACAAGCATAAAAATATATAGCTTTTTTATATTAATAAATGGAATCTTTGGCAAGTACCTTTTTTCCTGTTTTAATTAATATTAACATTCTTTTTACAGACCGAAAAAATAAATATTTTAAAACACCGAATATAAATCCGACTAGAAAAATCCAAAAAGAAACCTCCCTTGTAGAAAAAAAACAATTTCAAAACCCCCCAAAAGGCAATTTAAAAACACACTAAATCATAAAAAATATAATAAAAAAGAAAAAATATCACTTACCCCAGAGCCATTGTTGCTGAATAGTTTGTTGCTACGAGGGTGCTACGAGTCTACGGGTCTACGCTGCTACGCTTCTGATGCTCGTAGCACGGCCGCGGCCAGCTTTATATCCGTCGTAGCGCGTAGCCGCCCCGCAAGCCCCGCCCACTGCATTACACCCATATTGAAATTAATTGTTATTTTTGTGTAAACTCAGGAAATAATTGTTATATTGTTTGTGTGCTATTTTTAGGGGGGGATATATCTTTGGGGGAGTAAATGTGGGTTTAAGATTGTTTTACGTGGAAAATGAATTAGGATTAAGGCTTTTCTTATGAGGTTATTTTGGGTACCATATTGCGGGGTTCAATTACTGTGTGAATTTAGAAAATAATGGTTGTTGATATTGTTTTTTTTTGGTATTTTTAGGGGGAATATAGGACGGTAAATGTTTTGTGGAGTTCATGTGGGTTTTGAAGAGGATAGGAATTGACTTAAGAGGTTCCTTTGGTATCATATTGTGGAGTTAATTTAATGTTCCCAAGTAAAATGGTACAAGAGCGAGAAGATAATACTGATTTTGGAATTCAAATCTTTGCTTTAGATTTGAAATGTTTTCTTATTAGTTTACGATGAATCCTTACTAGTAATATTTGTTATAAAGTTTGATTAACTGATTGATGTATTTTTGGTATTTGGAAATCAGAAAGAGAAGATTTTTTTTGATAGAAAGAATAGTTGTTTTGTATTTAATTTGCATTTATTTTGCGTAAATGCCAAACAGATGAGATTTTTTATATTTAATGGTTGTAGGTAATTGATTTAAAAAAGGATAATAGAAAAAACCGGCCAAGTGCGAGTCGGACTCGCGCATGAAGGGTTCCGTACCATTATCGCAAAAATCGGCAAAAAAATCACGTTTGTTGTATGGGACCCCCACTTAAATATTTATTGTATTCTGTTTTTAGTATTTGTTGTTATAGCGGCAACAGAAATACATCGTCTGTGAAAATTTCAACTGTCTAGCTGTCATGGTTCATGAGATACAGCCTGGTGACAGACGGACAGACAGACAGACGGATCGCGTAGTCTTAGTAATCACATCACACATCATCAGCCTATTAATGTTCCCACTGCTGGGACACAGGCCTCCTCTCTGTAAGAGGCAATGGGCCGTAATCCACCACGCGGGCCCAGTGCGTGTTGGTGGATGTCACATGTCTTCGAATTTTTGGTTCTAAGACGTGCCGGTTTCCTCACGATGTTTTCCTTCACCGTTTTGAGAGCAGTAGTGATGAAATAATTTACACAAAGTAAAGCACCTGCTTGGGCTCGAGTCTTAGTAATAGGGTCCCGTTTTTACCCTTGGGTACGGAACCCTAAAAACGACATTTAAAGTACTACTTAATTTGACTTAAAACAGTTATATGGTGCTCGTTGAAAGGTCACTTTGACTCGTGGGTGTAAAAGAAGACAAATGTTATAATTATCTATCTAACGGAAAGGTATTGGGTAAAATCAAGACTGGAGGATGTTCAAGTCTTGAAGAAAAGCTTCAGCTTCTTACAACTTTAGATAAGAGGGAAATTTACTTAGCTTTTAACAATGATAAAGTCATGATAAAGTGTAAAGTCGGTTCTTTATTTTATATTTTTTTTATTTTGCCTGTACAGTCCCACTGCTGGGCAAAGGCCTCCCTGAAATCCTTCCAAGTATTATTTTCCTTTTTAGAGTTCCGTACCTCAAAAGGTATAAAAAGGAACCCTTATAAGATACTGCTTGCTGAGCTGAGGCCCTTTTGGCATTAATAGTTTTATTTTGTTTTATTTTAAGGTGTTTTTGTTTTGAATGCCAATAAACACAATTTTCTTTCTTTTTTCTTTCTTTATCACTCTCTTGTCTGCATGTCCGTGTGTCACCACCGATTTTCTCAGGAATGGGTGACCTAGCAAGTTGAAATTTATACCAGATACTGAGGTCTACAGCCCCTATTAGGTGTATAAAACTGGCCAAGTGCGAGTCGGACTCGCGGAAAAAAACGGCAAAAAAATCACGTTTGTTGTAAGCCCCCTTTAATTTATTTTATTTTAATTTAATAATTATTATTTTTTGAAGTGAATATACAACTAAATATTCTGTGAATATTTCAAGCGTCTACCTGTTGCCGTTATTAACATCGAGCAAAAAACGGCAAAAAAATCACTTTTGTTGTATGGGAGCCCCCCTTAAATATTAATTTTATTCTGTTTTTAGTATTTGTTGTTATAGCGGCAATAGAAATACATCATCTGTGAAAATGTCAACTGTCTAGCTATCACGGTTCATGAGATACAGCCTGGTGACAGACGGACAGGCAGACAGACAGACAGACGGATCGTGAAGTCTCAGTAATAGGGTCCCGTTTTTACCCTTTGGGTACGGAACCCTCAAAATTAAGGCCTTGAGTCAACACGATGAAAAGATATGGGCAAATTTTGATTTTCGTGAAATCTTGTAGGTACTAAAATTTACCTTATTTTTCAACATTTTTAATTTTTCGGAATTTTCCCCTTTCTTTTAGCCAAAATTGACAAGTCTAGGTCAACCAGAAGTACCCTATAGGTTCTGGGTCGAAAACCTATATGGTAGTTCCCGTTGACCCAGAATCACGAAATTTGGTAAAAAGTAAGGTCTCCCTCGGCGCACGAGTTCGACTCGCACTTGACCGGTTTTTTTATTACAAGGTTTATATTACCTTGCGACACAAATATGTAAATGTGGTGTGGTCAATGTGGCGACGCTTGGGGAAGGCCTATGTCCAGCAGTGGACGTCTTTCGACTGATATGATGATGATGAGACATATGTAAGTATTTAATAGGAAATTTGAACACGATTTTTCAAGCACTTCCTATTAATGTCATAATCATCAGCCTATTAACGTTCCCACTGCTGGAACACAGCCCTCCTCTCTGTGAGAGGGAATGGGCCTTAATCCACCACGTGGCCCCAGTGCGGGTTGGTGGATGTCACATGTGTTAAAACTTTCAGATATAAGAATTCAAAGACTGTACTTCATCAAATAGTTGTATTACTTTATTATCGGCTTTACAGAACATCTCCAATTTTTCTGACAATCAATATTCAAACGGCTTCATAGCTCAATGAGGATTGGCTGTCCTTTTCTCGTTGACACCGAGGAAAAGTCTAGCCACCACCAATAGAAAATAAACACGACACTTTGTCACAACGACCGGAAATCAGCATTGAGCTATTTACAACGAAAAATATCAAGAATTATAATAAACTAATATGGAAACACATTCATAAAATCCACATAAAATCAACATGTTTTATGGTATAGGTTTAACAATAATTAATATTTGTTTTAGTACAGACTTCCGTTTTAGTAAAATTCATTACTTATTTTTATTAAATTACGCAAAACAACTATAAATATGTGCAATATTTATATTAAATTAGAACATGAATTTTCATCAAGCTAACACATGTCTTCGAATTGTTGCTTCTAAGACATGCCGGTTTCCTCACGATGTTTTCCTTCACCGTTTTAGAAAGCAGTGGTGATGAAATAATTTACATAAAGTTAAGCGCCTGCCTGGGTTCGAACCCACGACTTATAACTTGTAAAGTCGTGGCTAATACCACTGAGCCACCACTGCTCCGCGGTAGGAATTGCCTGGTAGAAATTAAGTAGGTAACGAAAAAGCTCTATGTTCGGCTGAGACGTTCGGTTTCGTCCGGTTTGTTAGTTAAATATGGGTTTTGTCTGATGGTTGAAGAAAAGTCGTGAGGAATTTTGTTACTGACGGGGCCGTACAGGTTTTTAGGGTTCCGTACCCAAAGGGTAAAAACGGGACCCTATTACTAAGACTTCACGATCCGTCTGTCTGTCTGTCCGTCTGTCCGTCTGTCACCAGGCTGTATCTCATGAACCGTGATAGCTAGAAAGTTGAAATTTTCACAGATGATGTATTTCTATTGCCGTTATAACAAAAAATACTAAAAACAGAATAACATTAATATTTAATGGGGGCTTCCATACAACAAACGTGATTTTTTTGCCGTTTTTTGCTCGATATTAATAACGGCAACAGGTAGACGCTTGAAATATTCACAGAATATTTAGTTGTATATTCACTTCAAAAAATAATAATTATTAAATTAAAATAAAATAAATTAAGGGGGGCTCCCATACAACAACCGTGGTTTTTTGCCGTTTCTTGCGTTAATGGTGCGGAACCCTTCGTGCGCGAGTCCGACTCGCACTTGGCCAGTTTTTTTATAACAATTACTATCTGCAGTAATTGTTTAACTCAACGCGTGCAGAAAGTTAACAATTATAATAAATAATGCATCCACCATCATCTATTTTACAAGAGTCAATTGTTATTAATCCTATTTTTCATTGAAAATCTATTCAGTAGGTTAATAAAACTGCTATCATTAGACATGATTGGCGTTAGTAATGTTTGAATGGTACCTCATTACTGTGAGTTCAAAGAAATTAAAGATGCCCGTCTCGTTTTCCCTTTGGTTGTATGCAATTTTCTTTCATAATTATTTAATGCTTATAGGAGCTCGTGGCAAAATAATAACAGCCACACGGTTCAATCTTCAAGGTTAAGTAACGATGCCGAGGTTGGTCTGTGGATGGGTGACCATCCATTATAAAGTGAGACTCCTCCATGCCTCGGCAAGCACGTTATCCGTTGGGCGTTGTTAGATCATTCGGTTCCGGATGGTTGAGCTGAGTGGTGCCAATCCATGTGTCATGTCCGTGAACGGGCGCCATCAGTTGGGATTGGTCATAACCTAGCTGCCTCAGCCTGTTTTTAATTACGTGCTTATTGTATTTTTGAATTGTTTGTTTTTCGTCTAGACGCTTTTACGTGCACTTCATTATAAATCGTTCTCACATATACGTATTTTCTTGTTAGATACATTTATTGTTTGGTAATTGAAAAGTAGCTACATAAGGTTTAGTTAAAGTAAAATATTCTTGTTTTTTTTTTGGTCTTTGCTTTCATCTTTTTTTTTTTTGGGTCAATCCCGCCGCACTATTCCCAAACCACTGCAACTCCTGAAAGCCAGAATCAACAGTGGCGACTACTAGAAAAGCGCCGAGGCAATGAAGCTCGACGAAGTCCCGGAGAATGAATTTAACTGTCTTGGATCCCGCAACGAAATTAATCAGAAAACAATAACGGAGGAGTAGGAAAAAGTACAAATTTCCACTTCCCTCCATATCAAGCAGGAGACAGAATAAACAAGGCCAATAGGCACAAAGGGTCGTTTACAACTGGGATAAGCCCAGTTGCCTAGCACCACGGATAAAAATTTGCATTAATATTAAGGGGTCCTACATTGTGAGCTGCTATATTTGTTTCCAATAATAGGTATGGCAAAAATGCTTGAACGCACGGCAATTTGTTCCTGTTTCCACAAGGTCCGTATAGTAAACAACTCCAGATGCAGCCTGTACATTATTCAACATAAAATTGCGCTCATTCTGCCAAAGAATACACTCCCATAAGATATGATGTGCAGATTGTACATATTCGCAGTCAGACGTAGAACACTGACATAAAGGTGAGGCAACGAGCTTGAAGGAAAATAATTTACTTTTAAAGTTACCATGCCCTGTGAGAAATTGGGCAACACAGTGATCCACCTCCAGCCACGTTCTGGCCAGCCGCACGCAAACGGATGGAAATAATTGGTGGAGGTGTCGGCCCTTGATGGAATTATCCCACCTACATTGCCATTCGGATAAAAGTTCCTCCCAGACGTCAATATGTGGTTTAAATAACCTAGAGATTTTCTCACGGTCACACCGAGTTAAAAAGTCCGCGTCCATTGTCTCTCGTGCGGAATAGTACATTGCAGCGCGTCGCTGCACTTCAAGGTCGACCGGAAGTACGCCAGCAAGTACCGGTAAGGCATTTGTAAATCTTTAACAGTCGTTACTAGTATACATAAATGTGACTCCACATTTTCTGACTTCTGTCTTTAGTCTTTTCAAGGGGTTACCCAGTTACTGGGTTGTGGAGGTCAGATAGGCAGTCGCTCCCTGTGAAATACTGATACTCAGGTTCACCCAGTTAGACTGGAATACGACAAGAAAGGGCTACCTATGTACTATGTAAGAAAGCAAAGAAAGAAAGAAAGAAAAATATTTATTTTTGACCCGCACAGGAGACACGAGATAAGCAAAACACAAACAATAATCTATAATATAAAAATTAATCGCTAAATGTGTTGCTAAGCGCAAATCTCGAAAAACACTGAACCGATTTCGCTAATTCTTTTTTTGTTGTGTTTATTATTGTTAGAAGAAGGTTCTAACGAAGAGAAAAATAAAAAAAAACATATACAGGGCTACAAGTTAAGTCAACTTTTAAGAGGTTGCAGTTTTCATCATTCCTGACTAATTTGACTGTTAAACATCGTACCCCAAACTTAACCGTTTCTAAAATATTGGACATTGAAGATTTTTTAAGAAATTGCTGATTTTTGCAATTTTTGTGTAGTAGACAAGTTGCTTTATGATTCTCAACAATAAAGTTGCAGTTTACTGAACCAACTGGGTCGTGGTACACGATTGATAGTTGTAAAATGAAATAAATCAGTAAAAACAAAAATGAATTTAAAAAAAAATTACAGTCAAAAAGAATGATGGAAACTACAACCTCTTAAGGGATCTAGGTCGACTTAACCTGTAGCCCTGTACAATTAATATAAACAAACATATCCAGGAAAAAGTACAAGCTCTTTAAGGATATGACACGCAAGCGAAGCCGCGTGAAATAGCTAGGTAAAGAAAAAGTAAAAATTGAAAGCATTCATAGGTAAAGTTAGCTCAAATTCTCTCTGACACCATAAAAACACTACCGAACCATTAGTTAAAAGGTTATTGCCACAGATTAGCAGATTGATGTAATAGCAGCCAAACATTTAGGAACCACTCTCGGATCAGCAGGACGCCATCAAAAGGTGCTATTCTACCGAAATAATGTTTATTACCTACTGATAGTTTGTTAGTAGAACAATACTTTAGGTAATGTATCGTTGATACAAATTAATGGGCTTTAGTGAGGGCCGTTATGTGTTCCATGGTGTGTTTAAGTTATAATTGCTTGATTGATAGATAAGATCCCGTTGCTCGAGCTTGAGGTTGTGGGTTCAAATCCGGGTAGGTGACAACTAATGTGACTGCTTAAATTGGGATGATTCCTGGGTATAGTACATTATGGTACAAGTGTGCAAAGTTGGTCATTACCGCTGAGGCGCCATTGAAACCCGAGCCGTAGGTGAGGGTCTTAAGAGAGCCGAGGACGGTAATCATCAATACACACGTGTATCATACGACTTTTTTCAACACACTTGTGAAGAAAATAATACAAAAAATCATTTTCAACAGTAAAAACGAGTTGTGAAATTTTTTCACAATGGCGGGCAAAACTAATCAGTTTTCCTATGCGCGCGCATCTAACAATGGCGATCGACCATAGACTAAAAGAATGAGGTTTCTTTTTTTTTGGCTTTTCGTGGATAGTGTTTTAGCCACGTACAAAATAGGGAATTAAATTTTTCTTAATTACAGAGCAAATAAAATTCATATTTGAGTGAAAGTTTTATTTATTAAGCACGTACAAGTTGAAATTATCTATTCAAATACGAAGTTGCATGAAATGAGCAAGCAATAGGTACATTAATTTATTTGTACTATTGAGCACGATCTTTTTTGTATCGAAACTTTTTTAAGAACAAAGCAACTCAACCAATAAATAAAAAAAAACTCTATAACTCACTTGTGAATAATAGCAATGAAAAAGTCACAGTTTGATAACAGGTATCACATCACATCACATCATCAGCCTATTAATGTTCGCACTGCTGGGACACAGGCCTCCTCTCTGTGAGAGGGAATGGGCCGTTATCCACCACGCGGGCCCAGTGCGGGTTGGTGGATGTCACATGTCTTCGAATTATTGGTTCTAGGACATGCCGGTTTCCTCACGATGTTTTCCTTCACCGTTTTGAGGTATCATTATGTGCCTAATTGCGGTGAAATTAGAGCCACTTTATGAGCAAGTGTGTTGAAAAAAAAATTATAATTCTATTTAGTTAGATTACCAAATAAATTAACCCGATTTTTTTGATTTTATAAAAATCAAAAAATTACAAAGATAAAGTGAATCGGCTTGTGACGTCACTAGTAAGTAAAAGTGTTCTGAAACGTGTCGTCACGCGAAATTTCATCAAACTGTATTATCGTAATTGTTAGGGTTCCGTACCCAAAGGGTAAAAACGGGACCCTTACTAAGACTTCGCGGTTCGTCTGTCTGTCACCAGACTGTATCTCGTGAACCGTGATAGCTAGACATTTGCAATTTTCACAGATTATGTATTTCTATTGCAGCTATAACAAATACTAAAAACAGAAAAAATATATTTAAGTGGGGCTCCCATACAAAAAACGTGATTTTTTTGGCGTTTTTTGCGATAATGGTACGGAAGGTTTCGTGCGCAAGTCCGACTAGCACTTGGTAATTTTTTTAAAGTTTATCGTGGACATGGCAGACATATGAAAATGCAGGCAAACATCGTGAGGAAACCTGGATTAGTTTATTATAAGCTTCAAATCGCCAACACGCCTTGAGCGAGCGTGGTGATTAATCTTTTTTTACTTTTTTGTTTCCATACAGGGCTAGATAATGATGAGACAAATTGATATCACTTTTTATTTTGAACGTACTTCGTCAAACAGTGGAATAATGCCTAGACTACGTTTATATGGAAGAATTTTCGACTAGTGTAACCTTAACTTGCAAATTTCGATTACACACAGACCCCGGTATAGATGAAACTAAATTAAAGCTTGAAATCTACAAACAAAACCATGTCTTTTCCTACCACACTTCTCTCTTAGTTGGCACCTCCTTCAAAGTAGTGTATGTTTATTTATTTATAGAATGAAGGCCTTTTCTGAGACGGAAAAAGAACGTACGTGAATTACAATTTTACGTGGGTGTTGGCGATTCAAGACAATGCTTTAGTCTTACTTTTCAAGGATAACTGCATTATCCTATACGTCGTACTATACGTCTTATCCTTGGTTGAACGTTGATGGTATCCTGTATTATTAGGATTCCGTACCCAAAGGGTAAAAACGGGACCCTATTACTAAGACTCCACTGTCCGTCTGTCTGTCTGTCACCAGGCTATATCTCATGATACGTGATAGCTAGACAGTTAAAATTTTCACAGTTGGTGTATTTCTGTTGCCGCTATAACAAAAAATACTAATAACAGAATAAAATAAATATTTAATTTGGGCTCCCATACAACAAACGTGACTTTTTGCTATTTTTGCGATAAGGAACGGAACCCTTCGTGCGCGAGTCCGACTCGCACTTGGCCGGTCTTTTTTAAATAAGACTATATCCCTGATACCCTATTACAGACTTTTTATCTGCTGACAGTTTGGTCGGATTGAAAATTACATTCATTACCGAATCGTTGTAATGTACGTACTTGCACACAAAACTATTGGCCGATAAAGAAGTCTGCAGTTTGTGATATTCTTCATACAACAAAGAATATTATGATGATGAGTAGAAACAGATCTTGTACATTCAGAAAACAGTTTTATTTTCTTAGTTACAAGACGTCGTGACATCTAATATCTCCTTGTAAGTATACAAAGCAGAGAGACTTTAATAAATATTAAAACAGTTCATAATAATTAAAGTTCTCAACTAATTCAGTAACATAAAACTTTTGTGTGATCTTATGAGCATGTCCGTTTATTCAGGGTTGTGTTGTTTATAAGATTGATGTAATTTAATAGGTAAAGATGGATGAAGAGGGTAACAGAATGAAACCTGAAGACAAAGAAAGATATTTTGTGGACGCTGTGGACCGGCATGGATGAAAAAGGCGCCCGAAAGAATCGTTTGGAGCGATTTAGGGGAGGCCTACAGAGGCGACGGCTTGTGACACAGATAAAACAAAGGAAATAAATTAAAATTAAAAGCTAGAGATTCCTCTAAAGTATTAGCATATTTTTACAAGCTTTTTTTTAACTTGCAATGTATGTATGTATATTTATGTAAGTGTGTTCGGGTCAAATCCTGCAACTGAATTTTAAAGCAGTTATCCTCCACCGATTAAGATACAATTTAGCGTACACGTTTAGTTTGGATGACAATGCATGGTTAGCTAAGTGACGTCATTCTAAATCCAATATGGTGGACGGCCCAAAATGGCGGACTTGTTATTTTTGTGCACTGCCAAGATATGGGTGTCAAATGAAAAGGTTTGAGAAGAATACGAAAAAGCTTGTTTAAAAAAAGTTTTTTTAATGCATAATTTTATTTTAAAACAGTTTTAGACTATGTTAAGTTTTATAAATTGTACCTAGTGGAAATAAAGGCCATTTTTATGTTATTTTATTTAATAGATAAAGATCGAGCTTAGGAGACATAGAAGTTATCGCCATCGCCATCGCCACTTAGACTGGTCATGTTTGGACAGTGTGGACAACGGCAACGTTTGGTTCGAGAGAATATACGTTATTTATGAAACCAGAAGACGTAAGATAAATAAACAACTAGCCACTTGAATAGCATTCCTTTGTACCTGACCCTTAGGAACACGACACAATAGTAATCATTTGTAAAGAGGACCGTAAGTTTAACCTTACCTGCCTTAAATTTCTATGCTACTCTAGTGACCCGTAACTCGTGCCGCTGCGCCATTTGGGTCGATCCACAAATTTTAATAGCGCTTGACGAGTTTGGTTTCCTATCTTACTACCATTATTATTTTATTATTTATTTAATTTTAGTAATTAGTTATTCCGTCAGTAAGATAATACAAGTATTTTTTGCTGTATCAAATCAATAAAATTGACAAAGACAAAGCGCATTGTTCAGGAGTGGGGGCTTTTGACGTTTTGGAACGAAGTTCCTTATCGCGCGTTGTGAAAGGGGGCTAGACGGAAAAAATTCTTACGAAAAGTTGTCACGACACTTTTTGCTATAGTTGTAAGCCGTGCGGCGTGCGCGTGTTTCGTGCGTGTTCTAGCCTATACGCTGTTGTGTCATACATATATATGTGTACATGTATATATGTGTGTGTATGTATGTATATATATATATGTGTATATGTATGTATATATTTAGTTTCTTAACGCCAGACGTACAAAACCCTCCACCACAGGCCGACTCAAGTCGACACTACTCGAAAACCGACCCCGAGCCGCCACTAATAACGAACTGGCGATCTAATCAGAAAACCTAAAAACCTCCATATCTCGGAAACGGTTGGACCTAGCTCAATTCTGAGTAAAAATATGCCCCCCTGCCTTCCGTCGCTTTAGGCCAGAGAACAAGATAGGATAACCGCCTCCTCCCTTAACTGTTCACCTTCCCCCCCGCAATTTATTTTTACCCCATTCTAAAATATCAATATTTAAAGTCTATAAAATCGTGCAACAAACCCCTCACCCCCTCACCCCTCCCCCCACCACCCGTCACTCCTCACCCGCTCTCATTTACTCGAAATCCTTTTCATAAAATAATTTTAAAACATTTTTTAGGTGAGATCGAAAATATACGAACGACCGAACCAACTATTCAAATTGTAAAATCCACATTTGTTAACCGTCACCTAGCGCCATCTGTCGCCATCAGATGGAATTAAAAAACATTAATTTAAGAAATAAAATTGTATCTCGGCAACGGGAGGAGATAGGCCAAATCTGACAACAGATTAGAATATACTATAAATATGTTATAAATTGTAATAAATATAGTATATTCTAATATATATATGTGTATACACATATGTATATGTACTAAAGGAACTTCGTTCCATCCGGGTGTCCCTTGACACCTCTCAAGTTTTTTTTTGAGTAAATAGTTTCTAAAACGTGACGTCAACGAAAAATCAACGTAAAAATCGTCGTATTTTTTTATTACGTGGCAAAATAAAAGATACTTGTACAATATTTTTTATCATCAGATGGGCAAAAATATATCTATTTTCAAGTTATTTATTTGTTTTATTATTAATGTACACACAGAAAATACATCATGACAAAGGAGTACAAAGGTACTGCTTATTTCTTAAGAAATTTCTACCAGCAGACCCGCGAAAAGGAGAAATGAAGAAGAAATGTAGACAAATAGTGTGTGAGAACAGGGATAGGGGTTTTATTATTCCTATTTGCCCCCATCACGCGAGTGCTGCCACTGGCTAACACAAGGTAACCTATATTGCAGCAAATTAACAGATCATTCATACAATTCGCTCACCACTTTCCGAAAAGACTATATATTTATGCTCTCACGTCAGACCTTCCTTAAATTAGGTACCTGTCTCTGATAAGTTATGTTAATGAAATTTAGTCCGAATTTCGTTGAAACTTTAGTTATATTTAGACTAAAACCACCCCTAGCTGCTAGTGCATACCTAGCGCTATGAATATTAATTGAAATAAGTTTAATGAACGGGTTCTTGTGCATATAAATGCAACAACTAGCGAATGAAAAGCGGCTGGTCGGTGATAATACCCTGGTAATGTTTGTGCATTCATGTCGTGGAGAAAGTTTGAATGTGAATTTTTTGGGACAATATTATTTGATCCTCTAAAATCTAATTGATCTATTGTAAATGAGCACTTTCAAAAATAAATGATGTATTTTTTATGTTTAACCTTTATATTAATTATTGCGTGTGATTGAGAGCAGTGGCGGCCCAGTGGTATCGGCCGCGACTTACAAGTTGTAGGTCGTGGGTTCGAGCCCAGGCAGGCGCTTTACTTTGTGTAAATTATTTCATCACCACTGCTCTCAAAACGGTGAAGGAAAACATCGTGAGGAAACCAGCATGTCATAGAACCGGAAATTCGAAGACATGTGACATCCACCAACCCGCACTGGGCCCGCGTGGAGGATTACGGCCCATTCCCTCTCACAGAGAGGAGGCCTGTGTCCGAGCAGTGTCAGTGGGAATATTAAAAGGCTGATGATGTGATATAAGTAGATTTAGGAATAAATTCTACAAATTCCAGCTGCAGCATGAGGCACGGAGTATTCTCAGTAGAGGTTAAGATGGTAACCCGTCCACGCTTAACCTTGAAGATCGACCCGTGTGGCCGTTATTATTATAGCCACGAGCTCTATCTATGTTTTTCATATCCATTTGTAAAATGTTATGTTTGGCATACCCAACAGATAAGCTACTCTTTCCTTATGTGGGTTTCATAAAAGGTGAATTAGGGGTGATTTTGCATAATAATAAAAACCAAAAGGGCGATTATTAATTTCAGTGATGTTGTATGCTACTTGTAGGTAGAGGTTTTATTTCTAGGATGGCCGTGGCATCAACAGTGGGCCTTATCAGAATACCAGATATTTATTTATTTATTTAATACTTCACGCACACAATTGTACAGAACAGGGGGGTGACCATAAGTTCTTAGAGCGGTATCAATTTGAGATCGAATAAGGGACAGATGTATGTGACTTGTATACATCTGTCACTTACTCGATCTCAAATGGATACCGCTCTAAGAGCTTATGGTCACCCCCTGTACAATCGACCTTTGGGTGATGCAGAGACAAATAGTGGTAGGTGCAATATTGAAATCAAATCACGACAAGGTAGGTTTATTTTTATCTTTATTTATTTTATGACTTTTAGGAAGGATTACAGTCTAATTACAAATAATAATAGGTAACTATCTATACATGTCGCGGAAGACATACATAGATAGTTACCTACACGAGTATAAGATATATCGATTTTTCACGACATTTGCATTTTGCACATTCAATATTTTAATATCCTGACATTTTTTTTAATAATTTTGAGTTGACATTCTAGAATGATTATTTTGAATTGATTTATTATTTTAATATCTTTATTCTTTTTTATTATTTTACTCTGACATTCTAGCAGCATAATGTTGACTTGTATTATTTTATTGACATTTGCACGACATTTATTTTAATTTTTTATTATTACTAAATATGACATTCTTTTATGTATTTTAATTTGTATTCTAAATTAATATTTGCATGCCATTATCCAAGGTAAACATGACGTTCATTTTGTATCCTCACATCTCTTCATGCTGACAATTTGTTATGTATGTATGGTACTCATGTTTGAGCAAATAAAAATGATTTGATTTGATTTGATTTGATCGAATAGCTTTTTCATGGTATTTGGAGGTACCAAAACAAAAAAGAGATAATGAAAAAACTTTTTAACAAAAAAATCAAACCGACTACCAAATAAAGAACAGTACTAGTGTTTTTTCATTCATTGAACATTAATATCAAGCTTGAAAGGTCTCGACTGATGAAGTCCACGCTCCGTCCAGCACAGATCCAGATCCAAAACCCCGAAACCTTTCAGCTCGAACTACAGAATCGTTTCGAGTGCCTAGGGAGCTCCGTGGACGATTACAGCGATGGGTTCGTGGAAGCTGTCCATACGGTCGGGTCTAAGTTTTTCAAGACCCGCCGTACAGATAGAAACAAAAAGCTCTCTGATCCAACTCTAAAGCTAATGAAGGAGAGGCGTGAGATGATCCTGCAGTCTTCAGACGATGCGGTGAAATACCGGCAGCTAAATAGACGGATCTCAAAGTCCTTGAAAAGCGACCTCCGCCGCTTTAATACTGAAAGTATTAAAGATGCAATTGAGCGGAATAAGGGTTCCAAGGTCTTTGCAAGGGATCTGTCTATTGGGCAGAGCCAGCTCACAAAACTGAAGACCGATGATGGCAGGATCGTTTCCACCAAACCGCAGCTTCTGAGGGAGATCGAGAGATTCTATGGGCAGTTGTACACGTCAACCAGTAAACCCATTGCGAATCTAGCAAACGACCCAAGAGCTAGATTGACCCGACACTATTCCGAAGATATCCCGGATGTCAGCCTGTACGAGATTAGGATGGCTCTGAAACAGCTTAAAAACAACAAGGCGCTGGGTGATGACGGAATCACTGCTGAACTCCTGAAGGCGGGTGGAAAACCGGTCCTTAAGGCCCATCAGAAGCTGTTTGATTCCGTCATACTCGAGGGCAAAACGCCACAGGCATGGTGCAGGGGTGTGGTGGTACTCTTCTTCAAGAAGGGCGTCAATGCCCGGCTGAAGAACTATAGGCCCATCTCACTTCTTAGCCATGTCTACAAGTTGTTTTCAAGAGTCATCACGAATCGTCTCGCGCGCAGGTTTGACGACTTCCAGCCTCCCGAACAAGCCGGATTCCGAAAAGGCTTTAGCACCGTAGATCACATACATACGCTGCGGCAGGTTATACAGAAGACCGAAGAGTACAACCTGCCTCTCTGTTTAGCGTTTGTGGACTACGAGAAAGCCTTCGATTCGATCGAGACTTGGGCTGTACTGCAGTCTCTCCAACGGTGCCAGATCGACTACCGGTACATTGAGGTGTTGAAGTATCTGTACAGAAACGCCACCATGTCAGTCCGTCTTCAGGATCAGACCTCGGAACCAGTCCTTCTCCAGCGTGGCGTGAGACAGGGAGACGTCATTTCTCCGAAACTGTTCACTGCTGCGCTGGAGGATGTATTCAAGGTTCTGGACTGGAGCGGCCTAGGCATAAACGTTAATGGCGAGTACATCACTCACCTTCGGTTTGCCGACGACATAGTGGTCATGGCTGAGACCATGGAGAGCCTCAGTACAATGCTCGATGACCTCAGTAGAGCTTCCGAAAGAGTGGGTCTGAAAATGAACATGGAGAAAACCAAGGTGATGTTGAATGCCCATGTCACACCCATTCCTATCAAGGTTGGAGACTCTACACTCGAAGTTGTGGACAACTATGTCTACCTGGGACAAACGATCCAGTTGGGTAGGGCCAATTTCGAGAAAGAGGTCAACCGTCGAATCCGACTCGGCTGGGCAGCGTTCGGGAAGTTGCGCGGTGTCTTCTCGTCCAACTTACCACAGTGTCTCAAGACAAAAGTCTATGACCAGTGTGTGTTGCCAGTGATGACATATGGCTCTGAGACGTGGTCGCTAACAATGGGCCTTATCAAAAAGCTTACAGTCACTCAAAGGGCAATGGAGAGGGCTATGCTCGGCGTTTCCTTGCGTGATCGAATCAGAAATGTTGAGATCCGTAAGAGAACCAGGGTTACCGACATAGCCCGAAGAATTGCCAAACTTAAGTGGCAGTGGGCAGGGCACATTGCTCGCAGAACGGATGGCCGATGGGGCAGAAAGGTTCTGGAGTGGCGACCGCGAACCGGAAGACGTTGCGTTGGAAGGCCTCCCACCAGGTGGACCGATGACCTGGTGAAGGTTGCAGGAATCCGCTGGTTGCGGGACGCACGGGACCGGTCAATGTGGCGACGCTTGGGGGAGGCCTATGTCCAGCAGTGGACGTCTTTCGGCTGATATGATGATGATGATGATGAGTGTTTTTTACACTTAGTTTAAACCTTGTGTCCACAGACATAGATCTAACTAGATGGCGCGATTGTATATACTTCACGTGTCAAAAAAGAGAGTAAAATCATTTAGCATTATCAGCACCGGACATCTACCTAAATCTGCCAAACTAAAATTGCCTAATTATGCCATATTGAGCTATAAAAACCGTACCGGAAAAATTTGGCTGAGGCAATGGATATGTTTTCTTTCATTGGTAAGTAAATTTGTTCCTAAATTGTGTGTGAAAAAGTGGCACGCTTGGTTTTCCTTCAGATGGAAGGATTTGCGTTATCTAGTTAGATATATATCTGTGCTTATGTCTCTAGAATAGAATAGAATAGAATAGAATAGAATAGAATAGAATAGAATAGAATAGAATAGAATAGAATAGAATAGAATAGAATAGAATATTTATTTGCGTAAAACATGGTATACAAGGGTGTTAAATACAAATTGAGGCACAAGCATGTTTAGCTAGGATAAAACATAGCATGCAAAATTTTACAAAACAAGTTAAGCAACAACAACCGTTTCTTTTTTTAAACATCAACATTTTTTATCTATAAATTCTTTTAAACTATAAAAACTACACTCGATTAACCACTTATGAAATTTTATTGTAAATAATTTTGTGTTTAAAGCTTTGAAATGCCTTGGTATTTCAAAGCATAGTTGTAATACATCAATGTTGTTAAGTGACACGCAGTACTCGTGTTTGATACTGAATTTGTATCAGGAAATACATCGACTGAAGTAGGCTCAAGCTCTACAAAATATTATATCTGTCTAGATTTCTAGAATAAAAAACATAATAGTTACTAAAGTATTTATTTTATCAAATTACAATAAAGTATATTCTATATTCACATAGATTCAAGCAAAAAATATAATTATTGTTTTACCTAATGATTTTTAATAAACTTATTATTAAATTTATTATTCTATAATGGGTTAAAAAACACTTACTTAACCATAAATATAAAATAAAAAATTAAACATGATTAATTTTCTGTTTTAATTATTTACATTTTAACCCACTTACTAATAAACACGGAATAAAGTTATACCAGGAATAACAAAGGAATAACCATAAATTTTCATAGGTTTATACTTGGTATAACTTTATTCCTTGTTTATTAGTAAGAGGGTAAGAGTACAAATATCTATTGTCTATTCTCAAGATTAGTCAAAAATCATTGGTTGCGAAGGTTTTACCGAAACAGTGGGTGCCTAATACAGATTAGGCACACACGATACCCCTTGCACAAAACAGTTTGTGGAAGGAGTATCGTGTTACCCAGTTACTGGGTTGTGGAGGTCAGATAGGCAGTCCCCCCATGAAAAATACTGGTAATAGAAGGTAGTCGACTAGAAGCGGATTGATTTAAAGCATACATGGGAAAATAGTAGCTATCACAATGCGTAAACTAATTAATTCTTGTCAACATTGAGTAATAACTGATGGATATTTTACAAATAAGATATTACACATAATTTATACAGATTGAAATAAAATGATTTAAAAAAGTAACTACATATTACTTAAAAGTATCATTACCATATTCGAAGACACTCAGAATTAAAAATAATTACAATTTACTAGCTACAACATCTTATTTAAATATATTTATTTATAAAACATAGGTACCTACCTACCTACCATGTACATTTATAAAAATATCGTGACACTATATACTGCCTTGCAAGGCGTTCAAGTATACTGTGCTTATGTAGGTACAATAGGAATTCAGTTACACAGGTAAAATTAAATATATAATGAAGTAGTTAATCTTTCATTGTGTAATAAAATGACACTTATACCACACGTATAAAGAACCAGATTTGCTACCTGCTTTTTAACGTTTTGATAGATTAGCAATCGACAGGTTCACGAATAACTCTTTCATTCATGATGATGTCTTGATTCCTCTGCAATCTTTGACTATATATATAAAACTCATGCCATGCTTGTCGATTACTCCTAACAGCTACTAATAACACTGCCAATAATATAGGATTAAGATAGTGCAATAGAAGTACTGCTAAGTAACCTGGATTAAAGTGAATTAAACTCATAAAATACTTGGATAACAATGCGACGTCACTCAAAAGAAATATCAAAGAGGCTATATACAAGCGACGCCAGGTACTAACACCTGTACGTGCGTTCGTGTTGAAACTACGGCATAGTTTAAATACTGTTATACTGTAACAAAGACAGTTTAAGATTACAGGTATAATTATTATTTAAAAAAAAAACTATTAAAGCCATTTTATCTGAAATTTTATTTACATAAATTAATATAGCACAAAAATGTAAGATCCAACTAACGGTGTGTGTTACTAAAGGTAGACCCCAACCTAATAAGCAGCTTTTTAAGTATTTCCTTTGCATATGCACATTAAAAACTTTAAAAAAGTCTGCATAAAACATATGACTAAAAAGTAATAACCAGTGGTTCTTCGCTGTGTCTAAATACATAAGCAGAAGGTCAATTAACATTGTCGGAAACACATTTTTATAAACGATACGGATAATAAATATAATACAGACTACAAAGTATGATAAAATTACGTTTAGAAACAAATAGTTTCTGTAATTTCGAAATTTGTTGAGGATGCACCATGATATCGATCCGTAGATCTAGGAAGTTAGTGTCAGCACAAACATAGATAATAAACTGATAAATGTAACACGTGCCCAGAAGTTCAAAGAATCAGACATGGCGAATTACACTGCACAATTTTGATTGATCCACTTTTAGTTTACTTAAAGATTATTAAGACGTAAGCACTGCTTTGCTCTAAACAGGTGTTGCTTCTGTAGATCTGAACAATACAAAATGTTTCAAAATTGAAGAAAGCACGATTCGTTGGCGTCAATATCCCAGACGTACGTCATCGAGTCATAGGGTCGTTATCAGACGTGGCAAATGTCACTGCACGGTTTTGAAGAATTCACTTTAAGTTTCCATAAATGAATAATTTGTGAATTGGTGGATGTAAGCACTGCTATGCTCTTAAACAAGTGTTGCTCATGAAACAGACGATTTAACAGTAGTAGTTATAATAAATGTCCTAACGCTAATAATGAATGACTTTGTATATTTTTAACACAATCAGCACTGATTTAATTAATTAAAATTCCTGTTAGTCATATCGCTTGTATTAATTAACACAATACTAGATATCCTATAACAAGCAATTAAGGGATTTACTCGTTTAAAATTAAAAGTAATAATAATAATATGATAAATTTAGTATTCAATTTGTAGTGAACCAAAATAGCTTATCAAATCGACCTCAGATACGGGGACTTAATTAACTGTCAAAAATTCAGTAGTTAATAATTCATGTCGTGGTCGTATGCCACATGGGTTGCTTACATTATAATTAATAATATATTATAACAGTAAGCAATTTATATGGCAATCTATACGATGACATCTGTATCTTCGTCTTATCCAACTTTCCTGTCGCAGATCTGCTGGAAGAAATTTCTATTGAAATAAGCAGCACCTTTGTGCTCTTCTATCTGTATTCTTTATTTTCTCTGTTAAGTGTTTTGTGTGTACATATACGTAAATAAATAAATGACGGCCGACCTCTATAATAATATTCTTATATTTTCTTATTTCATACCTTTCAGTGTGCGATTTTTTTGCAGTCGTGTTTATGTTTTTAGTGTTAAAAGTAGGTATCAGCTCTATAAGTAGATATAGGTATCCATTTATCTATATATTTGTCTAAAAATAGCTTTGCACAGCGGAAACTCGGCTTCACCATAATCTGGCAGATGTCCTTTATCATTTTATCAACCACGTCACTTTTCCATTAGAACTAATTATTTTATCGCTGGTTTTTAATTCACTGCCCTCCAGTGAAGTGTGTGTCAATAGTGTTATGATAAGAGAAATATGATTACAGTCTGTTTACATGGTGTAATGCTAATGCGTGTAAAACGAAGATTACAAACTACCTACTGCCCCGTTGTTGTACTGTTTGCAAGCATGACTGTTAGCGGGGAGTCATGGGTTTGATTCCTACCTGTACATATTATTGCTATCATGAATTTATTGTGAATAAAAAACTTTTAACAAAAAAGTAAAACCGATTGCCAAAAAGAATAGTTATTTATGCTACAAGTGCGGAAGGTAGGTGATTTCCGATGAGTGGATAAATCGACACGAGTCGGAAATCATCTTACGCACGTGTATCATACAACATTTTACTATGCATTGTGCGAGGAAATAAAAAAAAATATCTGAACCAAGCAAGAAATTAACAAAATGGGGGGCTTATTCAAGGGCGCTCAGCATATCCACAGATTAACTTTTACTGCGCATGTGCAAAAAGCTGTCACGTCGTAACGTAAAAAGGCACGAGCAAAATATTCATTCTGCCAAACATATTTAAAATTAATTTATTGATCAAAATCTAAATCTAGAGTAATTTAAAACACTTTAATTGAAGTATTTGTTTTGTTTTACCTTTTATATGAATGATAATCTGTACTTAACTAATTTTTTTAACTTTTCTCAAATAATAAAAACTCTATGCGGCGGGCTGACGTTGGAGTTAAAAATTAAAAAATTACAGGGAAGTAAAAAGCACTAGTAAAAAAAGTGTCACTTTCCGCACAGTTTGGCTGCATGGAAAACGCTCTTTTCGAGGACATGCATTGTAATAGTTATTTATGCTACAAGTGCGGGAAGTAGGTGATTTCCGATGAGTGGTATTTTATTCACGAGCGAGCGAAGCGAGTGAGTGGATAAATCGACTCGAGTCGGAAATCATCTTACGCACGTGTATCATACAACATTTTACTATGCACTGTGCGAGGAAATAAAAAAATATATCTGAACCAAACAAGAAATTAATAAAATGGCGCTTATTCAAGGGCGCTCAGCATATCCACAGATTAACTAATAAAAGCTGTCACGTCGTAACGCAAAAAGGCACGAGCGAAATGTTCGTTCTGCCAAACATATTTAATGAATACTTATTAAAAATTAATTTATTGATCAAAATCTAAATCTAGAGTAATTAAAAACGCCTTAAATGAAGTATTAGTTTTGTTTTACCTTTTATATGAATGATAATCTGTACTTAACAAATTTTTAAAACTTTTCTCAAATAGTAAAATCTCTATGCGGTGGGCTGACGTTGGAGTTAAAATTAAAAAAGTACAGGAAAGTAAAAAGCACTAGTAAAAAAAAGTGACACTTTCCGCACAGTTTGGCTGCTTGGAAAACGCTCTTTTCGAGGACATGCATTGTAAAGTAATTTTTCGCTTTGTAGTGTTTTGTTTTGGAAGTCGGTTTAACTTTTTTGTTAAAAAGTTTTTTTTTTATTTTTGTCTTTTTAATTAATTACCTTATATTACCATGAACATCATTAATAGCCAGAGGGCTTCTCATAACAATTTTAACAAACCTAAACTGGGACACTATTTTTTTGTTCCAGAATTCCGGTGCCTGCCTTCCTGCTTCATTTCGATAGTACCATTTTCATTAGGACCATTTATTTAAATTTGCTTCATCACAGTCATTTAACTATTCGTCATATCTTACACCCAAACATACTCGTACATTGAGAGAGTTCCAGTGGCCATTCGTGGTCTTCTTCATCAGTTCCACTTCACCAAGGTTAGGTATAGGTAGGTTGCACCCGGCGTGATGTTACATCTTGTTTCTAAATAGCTTAACAACGGGGAAGCGTCTATGAATATGTAACCTGTAAGTTTTGGACCCCATGTTGTTATAGGGAAACCACTTACCTTCCTGTTTATCCTTTTATCCTACTGATATTATAAAGGTGAAAGTTTCTGAGTATCTATGGATGGATGTTTGTTACTTTCACGCAAAAATTACTGAATGGATTTTGATCAGAATAACACATGTGGTTGTAATTAAAGATATTGCGGGCAGTATTAATTCTACGCGGGCGGCAGTCAGTCACATTATATATAGAAAAAATATTTGATGTCAACATCCATGCACTTCATCAACAAAACCCATTTCTATTCTGCCAGCACTTTCCAAGGTCTCTAACTTAATTAATAACAGTCTGATCAAATTTCACGAGACAAATAAACGCCTTTCTACTTCACAATTTGATTTCAGAACCGATGATGCTGTCTACGCTGGTTTACTCTAAAGTTGTCAATTTGAACGATAAAAAGAAATATTTAGCGGCGTTTCTCGACCTTGCGAAGGCCTTTGACACAGTCTCCATCCCACACCTCCTATTAAAGTTGGACCAGCTTGGTGTAAGAGGGGTTCCTCTTAAATTATTGGAGGACTACCTTACTGGGAGAAAACAAAAAGTCAAAATCAATAACAAATTGAGTGACGAACTGTCTGTAAATGTCGGTGTACCACAAGGTAATATAATCGGACCAACGCCAACTCTCTTCCTGGTTTACATCAATGAACTCTGTCAACTTTCTCTCCCAAAAGAAAAAATCGTCACTTTTGCAGACGATAGAGCCTTTATTAGTGGTGATTGCTGGAATGAGGTGTTTGATGTTGCTCAACTGGGCGTAGACATGGTTAGCAATTGGTTGCAACACAATCGCGTTAACCGTCACTTCAGTAATTTATACTTATCATCATCAGCATTTCAGCCGAAAGACGTCCACTGCTGGACATAGGCCTCCCCCAGGCGTCGCCACATTGACCGATCCCGTGCGTCTCGCATCCAGTGCCTTCCCGCAACCTTAACCAGGTCATCGGTTCACCTAGTGGGAGGTCTTCCAACGTATCGTCTTCCGGTTCGCGGTCGCCATTCCAGAACTTTTCGGCCCCATCGGCCATCCGTTCTGCGAACAATGTGCCCTGCCCACTGCCACTTAAGTTTGGCAATTCTTCGGGCTATGTCGGTAACCCTGGTTCTCTTGCGGATCTCCACATTTCTGATTCGATCACGCAAGGAAACTCCGAGCATAGCCCTCTCCATTTTCACTTATAGTGTTTATCAAATTATTCTTTTGTTTAATTTTAATATTCATCATTCTTATTATCACTTGTCTTGTATCTACAACTGAACTATATTTTTCTTTTTATGTGGGAATGGTGGCTTGTGACATAGGTATGTATTTTTTAGGCACCAGTCTCTAATATATATATACATAAATCTAATAATATAAGGCTTAAACTATAGTTTAAGTATTGAAAAATTAATTATGTATTGAATTGAAAATGTTAAATAGCGTTTTGCGCAAATCTGTCTGGCAAATAGACACCTTTTTCTATTGCTAGGCTCACCTTTGACCACTACCTCATTTGATGCAAAGATGATATGGTCGCCGATGAAGCGTGCTTACCTTGTTCATTCTTGACTTTCGCCAGTTATGGTTAGGTCGCATGTATACATAAGTTATTACTGAGAAATTTCTCATGAAAACACCCAATTATACTTAGCTTGACTAGGACCTCAAGTTCACCAGTAATACACTTGAAATCGGTTAAAGCAATGCTGCTTGAAATAATGGTATTTTAAAGTTTCCTAGTTACTAGCTAAGATGTAGTAGAAGTATCAGTTGTCCCATGGGACTAGTGAGACATATCATCCCACTTGTCCCATGATGGGACAAGTGGGATGATATGTCTAACAAAAAGCAAACCCATCACAAATAAAAAAAATAAACATGGGACTGGGTCAGTGGGACTGTTAGGACAGACCGCAAATGAGCGTAATTTTTTTAAACTGTGAGTTGCGTAAAATAAATCGCGGGTTTTACACTGCATTCGGTTTCATACAAAAGTCCTGTTTGAACGTACCACATGGCGACGCAAGATGAGTGAAATATTCCGGTAGAATGTAAATTACGCGACTCAAAAACAGCCACTCACAATATATGAAACTACGTTATTTTGGCCTCGCTCGGGTGAGTAATTTTATGAGCTGTGAGTCGCGTAAAATAAGTCGCGGAATTTATGATTTTGCGCGGAATGTAATTTACGTGACTCAAAAAACACTCATAAAATTACATTCGTGTGTCTTCACCCTAATACTAGTAAATTTTTACACGAATTCAGAATCTCAAAAGGTTAAACTTTTATGTATGTATCACAAATATAAATTGATACACATATTTTAATGTAAGTAATCAAATTCTTATACCAAGACGGAATACCAATTCGATCCAATATATGCCAATATTGCCAATAACCACTTAGGTAAAAATTATTACATTAAAAATATGTCTCACTTCTCCGAAGGTATTTGGTTTATTTGAAAATACATTTTTCCACATCAGGTTTATATGATTCCCATACGTTTCTAATATCGCGCCAATATCTCGATTTGTAACTTTATTAAGAATTCTTTGAACATCTATGCGATCAAACGCGGATCTATTTGCCACTGAAAAATTTCATATTTGATACGTTTGTAAGTTGGGATCCTTGTCAGCAATTGTGATAAAAGATCGGTGCAGGCGTTACTTTTCTTTAATAACAAATATCTGACATTTGCCTATCAATCGCACCCACGTGTTGTAGATACGTGGTCGTTCCACAGTTTTACGCATTTTCTACCACGTACCTTCGCTCTAATAGGGATGTTTGAAGGATAAAAACCGGCCAAGTGCGAGTTGGACTTACGCACGACCCACACCACCCACTCTGACCCACCTTCTGTGTTTATTTTATTTTGTTTGTTATTTATATATTCTATTTTATTGTATTATTTAAGTATTTTCCGTTTTCGTAAGTGTGTCTGTGGCATCAACAGTTGGTCTTATCAGAATATCAGCGCAGCGTTATTTCATTTTTTTTTGGATATCGCTGCACATGCTGAGATAGGAGCCTTTTTGGTCTCGCACGGGGTTTTTATTTTTAATTTTGTTTAATTTTAAGCTGATTTCTCGTGTCTCCTGTGCGGGTCACAAATATATACTTTTTCTTTCTTTTCTTTTCTTTCACGAAGGGTTCCGTACCATTATCGCAAAAAACGGCAAAAAAATCACGTTTGGTTTTGAATATTGCCCGACTTAAATATTTATTTTATTCTGTTTTTAGTATTTGTTGTTATAGCGGCTACAGAAATACATCATCTGTGAAAATTACAACTGTCTATTAGGCACATCTTTCCGGAAGATATTGCGTTGGAAGACCTCCCACTAGGTGGACCGACAATTTGGTTAACACGTTCACTGCCATATTTACTGAAACAATTATAAAACCACTAGCTACGGCCAGCAGCTTCGCCCGCGTGAATGTCGAAAATTATCCCAAGAGAACATATTCCCGGGATCCGTCCCGCCCTTTGACCGTAAAAAAGTAACTAACAAACAAACACACGCACACACACACTCACAAAATTTCGCCTTTATAATATTAGTCTAATTGTGACTTGCGTGCGCCAAGTCCTTGGCTTGGCAGCGAACGTGTTAAGGTTGCGGGTATCGATGCGAGACGCACGGGACCAGTCAATTAGGCGACACTTGGGCGAGGCCTATGCTCAGCAATGGACGTTTTTCGGTTGAAATTATAATGATGATGATAAGTCATATCCTAGAACCAAATATGCAAGACACCATGCATCCCCTTTTTATTTTTGTTTTTGTTTAACTTATCCTTTTTGTTATACATATGGCTACAAAATAAACACTGTATTTCTGTACTATTTACAACAAACTTTTCAAACAAGTGCTGAGGAAAGCTCTGAAAACATAACACTAGATGTCACTCACCATGATGAGTTGAATATACGATTAGCTACGCCGAAAGAAGTGCAAAATATGATCAAAAACTTAGCCAAAAAGAAATCGCCTGGATACGACCTTATCACTGGAGAACTGCTTCAAAATCTGCCACGAAAAGCCATAGTAAAACTTACAACCCTTATAAATGCAACTTTCCGATTGAAACACGTGCCTGATATCTGGAAAGTTGCTGAAGTAATAATGATCCCCAAACCCGGAAAATCGCCTCAGGAAGTAACATCATACAGACCTATATCCCTTTTACCAATTATTTCAAAATTATTTGAAAAACTACTTATAAGACGCATAAAACCAATAATAGAAGACAGGAAACTGATTCCCAATTACCAATTCGGTTTCAGAGAAAAACACTCCACGATAGACCAAGTACACAGAATTACCAACATTATAGAAAAAACCCTAGAAGAAAAAAAAGTCTGTTCTACAGTTTTTCTAGATGTAGCACAGGCATTTGATAAGGTTTGGCATAAAGGTCTCATTTATAAGTTAAGGAAAATGCTTCCTAAACAATTTGCAGACATTTTAGAATCTTACCTAACAGAGAGGACGTTTAGAGTCCGACATGAAGATGCTTACTCAGATCTCAAGCAAATAAAAGCTGGTGTACCACAAGGAAGTGTTCTTGGACCTATCTTGTACCTATTATACACCTGTGATATCCCAGAAATGGAAAACAACTTTATTGCAACCTTTGCAGATGACACAGCCATCATGGCTATAGGTGTCACTCACAAAGAAGCCGTAGATAAAGTACAAATTGCTGTGAACTCCATCACCAACTGGACAAAAAAATGGCGAATTAAGTTAAATGAGTCCAAATCGACCCATATAGACTTCACAAACCGAAGCCCTAATTATACACCGGTTTATATCAACGGTTGCATAATACCTTATGAAAATACAGCAAAATACCTGGGTATGACGCTTGACGCAAAGCTTCGCTGGAAGGCTCATGTCAAAAAGAAACGCCTGGAGTTAGATATCCGCTACAGGAATATGTACTGGCTACTTGGCAGACATTCATCATTGTCAGTGTACAACAAAGTACTTCTGTACAAACAAGTACTTATGCCTGTATGGGCATACGGTATACAGCTTTGGGGCTGTACAAAACGTACCAATGTTGAAATTATTCAAAGATTTCAAAACAAGGTACTGCGGAGCATAGTAAACGCTCCCTGGTATATTAGAAACGAGGATATCCACCGGGACTTAGGAGTGGACCTCGTCGCCAAAGTTATAAAAAAATACGCCGAAGCTCATGAACAGAGACTTCATAAACATGTGAATGTCGAGGCTATCCAGCTCCTTGACACCACGGACATAATAAGGAGACTGAAAAGGACTAAGCCTTTTGAGTTAGTTTAAAGTGAAATTAGTGTTACGAAGTGCAGTGAGTGCTACCTTTTAAGAACACATGAACTAAGTGTCTTCCCATCATAATAGAGACAATAAGAAAAGTGCCAATGGACACATTCTTTACCATATAAATTATTAGCAAATTAGGTTAAATTTAAGTTACTTATTAGCCTCGATGCTAGATTGTGACTGTTATGAGGTAACTATTCAGTTACATCGTAATGATAAAAAAAAAAAAAAAAAAAAAAAAAAATTCTGTACTATGATGAAAGAGAATGGCCTCCACGACACAAGGAATCCTAGTGTGGAGATCAGTGATTTATCTGATATAAAATGTATTTTACTTGAACAATAAAGATTATTATTATTATTATATATCGCATCAACAAATCCGTACTGAACCCACGTGGTAGATAGTCCATTCCCTCTCACAGAGGAGACCTGTAGGATGTGCCAGTAGAGGGAAAGTTATATTGCTGATAACATGAGCTTATATTACGGGTTTATATTACGGGTTCAGCATGTTGATGGGGCTGCCCCGTTTCTGCAGTGCATCAGGTGTTTATTTATTTCTTTATATGAGGGGAAAAACAGTTACACATTATAATTTACAACAAGAATTATAAAATAATGCGACCTAATGTGCGACCAACCACATTTCCCACGGCATAAAAAAACCGGCCAAGTGCGAGTCGGACTCGCGCACGAAGGATTCCGTACCATTATCGCAAAAAAACGGCAAAAAATCACGTTGGTCGTATTGGAAAATAAATAAAATATGTATTTTATTCTGTTTTTAGTATTTTTTTGGTTTATTTCAATTAATTGTCAATTGTTATTTTTTTTTAATTGCTCTATTTATTTTTATCGTTTGTTGATTTGTTTTGTCATGCGTTACTGACATTAGTTAAAGTGCTTCTACTAACAAAAAAAAACCGGCCAAGTGCGAGTCGGACTCACGCACGAAGAGTTCCGTACCATTGACACCACGTTTGTTGTATGGGAACCCCACTTAAATATTTATGTTATTCTGTTTTTAGTATTTTTTGTTATAGCGGAAATAGAAATACATCATCTGTGAAAAATTCAACTGTATAGCTATCACGGTTCATGTGATATAGCCTGGTGACAGACAGACAGACCGCGGAGTATTAGTAACAGGGTCCCGTTTTTACCCTTTGGGTACGAAACCCTAAAAAAGATAAAAATTGCATGTGATTTAAACTTTAACCTCACAATAATCAAAATTAAAAAAAAAAAAAAATAACATCAAAAATTTGATTAAAAACAATAAATAGAATATAAATAAAAACACATTATATATCATATACATCTGTCCCTTATTCGATCTCAAATTGATACCGCACTAAGAGCTTATGGTCACCCACCAGGTCAATAAACATTAAATACCAAAAGATGTCCAATTACATTAAAAATCACTATAAAATTATTAAAAAATGTTTGCGGCATCTCACGTCGATGACATTCACGCTGTCGTCAGACAGAAATCTGGCTCTTAGCTCTGCAGAGTGCGGGCTAGCTCCAACTCATCCTGAAAATCATAGCAGGGAGGTACGACACTCCGTTATTAGGGGATGTTATTCTGAAATACATTCGGAGCAAGAAGCTCGTTACTAAATAAGTTCTTAATATTATTATTGACTAGCTGTCCCACGCTGCTTCGCTCCCGTCAACTGGCTACCTACCTACCCATCTACCCTACCTACCCTACATACATGATTGTTGCGTAACTTAAACCGTTTACGCAGCGCACGCCACGGAAGCTCTCAATAAGGAATATTTTTGCCCGTTTTTGCTACTTATTTCATTTATGCTCCGCTCCTATTGGTCGCAGCGTGATGTTATATAGCCTTTCTCGATAAATAGGCTATCAAACACAAAAAAAAAACAATTCCTGTAGTAGTTTCTGACATTAGCGCGTTCAAGTTTGAACTTCAAACAAACTCTTCAGCTCTATAATATTAGTATAGATAATAGCTGTTCCCCGCGGCTTCGCTCCCGTGGACCACCCCACAGACCCGTTTTCGGGATTAAAAAAAAACCTATGTCACTCAGGAATAATGTAGCTTTCTAGCGAAAGATTTTTTTAAATCGGTCCATTAGTTTCGGAGCCTATTCAGTACAAACAAACATACAAACAAAAAAATCTTTCCTCTTTATAATATTGGTATAGATAAGTGTACTAACATAAGTCTAAGTTTTCTCATTTACTAAACCTTATGGATGTTGTTGTTTTTTTTTATTTAAAATTAAACAAACTCAAACACCAATAAAAAGTCCCCCACATGCAAATAACACATTTATAAGAACCCCTCACTTCGATTATCTCGGTTGAGTACATCTAAGAAAGTATTCATGGTTCAATATAAATGTAAACGCCTGACTTCATACATGCCCATACAATTACTCCATGCAAACGATGTATGGGGGCTAAAGGAAAAATATCCTCTCATACGGTTTCATTAAAGACGCCTATGACTCGCATGGGATTCTCAAAGTTGTGTCGAAATATATCTCCTGTGGGGTAGTTGAAATGTCTTGCATTTTGACAGAAGGAATTCAAAGTCAAAGTCAAATATATTTATTTCAATTAGGCCAGTAAGCGGCACTTTTGAACGTCATACATATATGAATTAAAATTTACAAGTAAAAAAAAAATATTCTACCGTGCATTCGGAAAAGTAGCTTGTTATGGAGAAGAACGCACAAGAAACTCCATAATTACTCTTTTAAAAAAATAGGTGTTTTACAATATTTACATAAGTACATACATTAATAAATTTATATATGTGAGGACGATGCTCCCAAAAATAGCACTACACACTATACTACGTACAGGTATAAAGTATTAAAAGCATGAACAGGTAAATTGATTAAATTGATAAATAGGAACATGGTTCTCACATACTTACAAATATTGCAAACATAGGTAAAATACCTAATTCAACAACAACGGAACAGTGTGTGAGTCAATTAAAAAAAAAAAGAAAATTAATACAATAACTATGAATAGGAATGTAAATGACCAAATTTGATTTTGTTTACACTAAAGATTGCCCGCCCTATGGAGCAGGACCAGCATGTTTCCAAGCTTTCTTAACTTGAATATAATCATTTAGTTTGTAATATGCTTGTTTACAAAGTGTGCTTTTAACTAAGATTTTTAATTTACTTTCATTAAGTTTTAATATATCGCATGGTATATTGTTATAGAATTTAACACAGTACCACATGAAAGATGAGTGTACTTTAGCTAGTCTATAAGATGAATGATCTAACTTATCTTTATTTCTCGTATTACAATTGTATCTATCACTGACTTTACTAAAGAGATGTATATTTTTCCTTACATACATAATATTGTCATAAATGAATTGGCAAGAAACTGCAGTTTCTTGCCAATTCATTTATGACAAGTGATAATATTAATATTTTTAAATAGTTCCCTAAGAGATTCTCGGTGACTTAACTTATATATGGCTCTGACAGCTCTCTTTTGCAATATAAATATGGATTCAATGTCAGCCGCTTGACCCCACGGTAAAGTACCGTATGACCATAAAATAAACCAAACGCGCGGTCTCCACATCCGTTAACTGTCTTATCCTACTAACAGCATAAGCGGCCGAGCTCAGACGACCCGCAAGAGATGTTATGTGAGAACCCCGAGAACCCCATTGCAGTTTGTCATCTAGAGTAATTCCCAGGAAAACTGTTTTATTTACAAAGTTCAGCTTTTCGCCATTCAATATGATGTCGCATTCGCTACTTATAAATCGTATTTCATAAATTACTCTTTGGTCCGCGCGCTCTGTCGTCGACAAATGATATTTGAGCTTTGCGGACGTCGGTCTACTCAGGGATACTTACATTTAATGTTTTATTTATATTTGTATTATACTTACACATAATTATACGTACTTTGACCCACCTTCTGTGTTTAATCTATTTAGTTTGTTATTTATATACTTATTTTTTTTACTCTATTTATTTTATTATTTAAGTATTTTCCGTCTCCGTAAGTGTGTCCATGGCATCAACAGACGCCTCTATCAGAATATCAGCGCAGCGTTATTTCTTTTTCGGATATCGCTGCATATGCTGAGATAGGAGCCTTTTTGGTCTCGCACGGGATTTTTATTTTTATTATTGTTTAATTTTGTGCTTTTTTCGAGTCTCCTGTGCGGGTCACAACTAAATATTTTATTTCTTTCTTTACTTCTAACATTCGGCAATGTGAATCTAATACATTTGGTTTTTTTTCATTTAGTACCAAATTGTTTGCCATGAACCAATTTTGGACCTGACGAATAGTTATTCACATCATCTAGATTTTGTGACCGCCGATCTATTTTAAATATCAAAGAGGTGTCATCAGCAAACAACACAATCTTCTGTTGATTTTGTAAAAGTTGGGGTATATCGTTGGGGTATATCGCCATGGACCCAATATCGAGCCTTGAAGAACACCCATTGCCATTTCTGACCCTAGTGAGTTTACGCCGTTTACGTGAACTTTCACTTGTCTGGCTTTTAAATATGATCTAAGTAACTCAAGAGCTGTATGTCTAATTCCATAGTGCTCGACCTTCAACAACAGTTTCCCATGGTTAACGCAATCGAACGCCTTCGAGAGGTCGCAAAAATTCCAAAAATAAGGACTAAGGATTTTTAAAAATTAGCTTTTTGAACTGAAAGGTACTAAATGAATTATCATTTATCACATCTAATGAGCTCAAACACGATGGTGTTATCTTATCTGGTCACCTTCTGGCTTCATCATGAGATCAGATCCAAATTGCCATATTACAGTCAAACGGGGTGAATAGAAACAAAACTTAGAAGGGAATTTTTAAGTAATTATTTTTTTTTTGTATCATGTCAATTATAGTAATATTATAAAAAATAATTGTATACCATTCCGCCTCTAAAAAGCTTATTTCACTGAAAGCAGTGAATAAAAAACCGGCCAAGTGCGAGTCGGACTTGCGCACGAAGGGTACGGAACCATTATCACAAAAAAATCACGTTTGTTGTATCGGAGCCCTACTTAAATATTTATTTTATTCAGATTTTAGTATTTGTTGTTATAGCAACAGAAATACATCATCTCTGAAAATTTTAACTGTCTAGCTATCACGGTCCATGAGATAAAGCCTAATGACAGACAGACAGACAGACGGACCGCGGAGTCTTAGTAATAGGATCCCGTTTTTACCCTTTGGGTAAGGGTGAGCAAAAAAAGCACTGTTAATCACTATTTTGGTGTTTGAATTTAGAACACACAAATATATTTGACCTCCATCTCAATGCTATACAAACTCCTTGTGCTTTTCGCTTAAATCTTTCTTTTTCTCGTAGTCATGGTACTTTATACCATAGCAATCGCTATGCTCGTGATTCACCTACGGCCCTCGCTTTAAAATTCGTCCTTTATTCACTAGTTGCATAAATAAATATACAAAATACTATTAAAAATTTAGAACTAACATAGGGACATGGCGTATTTTTGAGCTTTAAATGATGCATTAATCGGGTTTTAAGAAAACGAAAGTATTTTTTTATTAACTTCAGACATAATATCTATAGTTTTACACTCAAACAATAAATTATAAACAGATAAAACCCAAAATTTAAATAGTCAATAACTCAATAAAAATAATAATTCAAATTGTTAAAAAATAAATAAAAACAAATGCTAAAATGACAATTTTATTGTGTTGTACGAAACAACACAATAAAATTGTTATTTTCTGAAATTAGAAAAAAAAGTGAATCTCAAATTAATTCTTTATTGTCTCTCAAAAGAAGTTTGAGAACCGCGGCCCCTTATTAAGTAATAAGTGTAAGACTTGATTTATTACAATCGGCCCATCACTGTGTATTGTGAATTCATATCTGCGTTGACGCAGATTGACACACATCGGAGATTCTTCGACGAAGATTCAATAAAAGGTTTATATGATTAACGATTAACTAGGCAGATGGGCAGGATACATTGCTCGCAGGACGGCGGTCGATCGATGGAGACGATAAGTTCTGGAGTGGCAACCGCGAACCGGAAGACATTGCGTTGGAAGGCCTCCCACTAGGTGGAGCGATGACCTGCAGCCTAATCTATACTAATATTATAAAGCTGAAGAGTTTGTTTGTTTGTTTGAACGTGCTAATCTCAGGAACCTATATTTTGTGTTGGATAGTCCATTTATCGAGGAAGGTTATAGGCTATATAGCATCACGCTATGACCAATAGGAGCGGAGCATAAATGAAAAATGTTGCAAAAACGGGCAAAAATATTCCTTTTTGAGAGCTTCCGTTGCGTGCGCTGCGTAAGTGGTTAAAGTTACGCAACATTCATGTATGTAGGGTAGGTAGGGTAGGTAGGTAGCCAGTTGACGGGAGCGAAGCCGCGTGGGACAGCTAGTTTCGTATATAGACAGAAATCCACATCGCGTCTTTCATCTCGCATCCCCAAAAATAAAGTTCGAGTTCTTTATTAAGGTACCTATAATGCCATAATCACATCATCAGCCTATTAATGTTCCCACTGCTGGGACACAGGCCTCCTCTCTGTGAGAGGGAAAGGGCCGTAATCCACCACGCGGGCCCAGTGCGGGTTGGTGGTTGTCACATATCTTCGAATTTTTGGTTCTAGGACATGCCGGTTTCCTCACGATGTTTTCCTTCACCGTTTTGAGAGCAGTGGTTAACAAATAATTTACACAAAGTAAAGCACGAACTGGGCTCGAACCCACAACCTACAACTTGAAAGTCGCGGCCGATACCACTGTTCCACCACTACTCCAATGCCAGAATAGATTACCCGAATATCATGAAACTTTAACCGGTGAAATGAGAGTGTACCAAGGTGAACTGTACACATCTGCGTAGCCCTTTAGAGCTTACTGCCGTGATGTTATGTTATGAAATGGTATAAACAGACATGCGATTGCAGCAATCCCGAGAGATTTGCCGTCACTTATTGAAGAGTTCTGTTGTATATCTCCAAAGTTCTTCATCAGATCTTCACCACATTAAAATGGGACCAATTTGGGAACATACTCATCTAATACAGAGAAGGAACGAGCATTAACCAGTTCTGTGCCGTAATTACCAAAATAATTAAAAAAGCTATTGTGTCTCGCGTGGATCCACGTTTTAGGCACTCAATGGGTTAATTACCACGCTTTCTCTATGAGGGAAGGCGATTACGAAGTAATATTTAACTATAAGTCCAGGTTTCCGTTGTCAGAGATTTCATAGATAAACTAAAAAAAACTGGCCAAGTGCGAGTCGGCCTCGCGTACGAAGGGTTCCGTACCATTCTCGCAAATAACGGCAAAAAATCACGTTTGTTGTTTGGGAGCCTCACTTATTTTATTTGTTTTCTGTTTTTTGTATTTGTTGTTATAGCGGCAAAAGAAATACATCATCTGTGAAAATTTCAACTGTCGAGCTATCACGGTTCATGAAATACAGCCTGGTGACAGACGGACAGACAGACAGATAGACAGACGGATCGCGGAGTCTTAGTAATAGGGTCCCGTTTTTACCCTTTGGGTAGGTACGGAACCCTAATAATTACATATGAATTGAAAAAGTCACGTTGCTACTTGCCCCGAATTGAACCCACAACCCCAAGCAGTGCACGAGAGGGCAAGGTTAGGCTTATACATATTTATATGTATTTTTATTAATAAACACTAAGAACTTATCCTGTATCGGGGTGCGTTATCGAACATATAGACACACACACACAAACAATCGGACCCGGTACAAATATCAGTAGGCCATACTAATAGTTGTTTCCTGTGGGAATCGAACCCACAGCGGCAATGGGCGCAGTAGCCAAGCTCTCAGCCTCTAAAACGAAAGAAAAAAACAAATAAAATATTTATTTGTGACCCGCACAGGAGACACGATATAAGCAAAACAAACAATAATAAAAAATGAAAATAAATAACCCCGTGCGAGACCAAAAAAAACTTACGCCCCGCCATCGGTTATTATTATTTTCGTAACTTTTGAAGGTTTAACCAAAATTTTGCCAGGACAATGTTTTAGTTACCACTTTATAGCGCTTGACCAACGAGGAAACCTTTACGTTACTAATATTATATATGAAGTTGCATAGCCTTACTAATGAGTAAGGCTATGGCGTATGGCGTAAAATGTTACGCCATGATTTGCCAAAATCACCAGAGATTATAAAAAAGTCTCCCTTCCTCCTCAGCAGTGCGGGATTAAGGATACACTAGTCGATAATTCTTCCATACAAACATAGTCTAGGGATTACTCCACTGTTTTTTTACCTTTGTATAGATTCTTTTACCGATTGTGAATGTGTGAAACATTGTAGGCTTTCTAGATTTCTAGATGATTGTTAACATTTGTTAACTTTTTATTTCGTTTTACATTATTTTTTTTGTAAGTTTTTTTATTTATTTCGTACGACTTATTGTCGGGCCTACGTTGTCCCCCCATATCCAAGTACTAATACTACAACATGGAAATATTGTGCACACAAAGTTTTAAAAGAGTAACCATGGAGTTTCTTGCCGGTTCTTCTCAATAGGAAACGACTAACCCGAACCGTGCACCTTTTGTCGACGTTTTATAAGTGTCCACGTAGGCCTAAGTGAAATAAAAAAAATAATTTAATTTTTGATTTTGTTTGACGATGTACGTTCAAAACAAAAATTGATATCAATTTCTCTCATCATTATCTAGCCCTGTATGGAACCAAAAAATAAAAAAAATTGAAAGTTATGAGCGTCGAAAGTTCCACATTTCAACACTAATTTTAACGCAGTTTTGGGCGCAAATAAATACCATAAGAAGACGAAATAGATTAGTAATTCAACATTGCAAATAAGTTTATTTTGAACAGATAGATTTAGTAGTTTTTCATGATATCTAGACTGCCAAAGGTCTGTTTATAAAATTTCGCGCACTCGGTTTCGTCCTAAATCATTATCCATTTGGCTAAAAATTAGCAAAATGTGTATTCGTACGCGAACTAGCTTCCTACTGCTCATCACAGCATCTATCTCTTCCGCACGTGTTGTCGGTTGATATAAAATGCATTTTATAACCTCGCGCACACAATAGTTCGTGTCGTTGACTAGTGTAACCTTAAGGCTCAACACGCACTGCGGTTTTATTCCTTTTAATTCTAAAACTGTACATTTAATAAAATGCCATTTTGCAATATTTTTGCCTACTGACGTCGCTTCACAATGAAAAATTACTTGATCAAGTGTTATGCGGAACAATCTGTTTTACATAGAATAATAGCCGAGTCTCATTCTTATGCAAAACTTAGCTATTAATTTTTTTAATTATACTTTGCCAAGAAAGCTAGTTAGCTGGTGTTTAGTTTTGGTGCTGGCACGGTTAAAGGTCGCTGCTAGTGCTGCTACCTACGTAACGTGTTTTAATCTGGACGGAACGGGACGATAAGTTTTGGAAATATCGTTTCATAAAAAAGGTATTCGAAAGCGCATACGTTGGATGTGCACCGACAGGTTTTTGTTTGTTGTTGATAAGCTTGCGCTTGACCACTATCTAGCGATGATGTGGTCGACGATGAAGCACGCTTACCTAGAAGAAACCTATTCACTTTTAACTTAAAGAGTCCCAGGTTTGTAGCTATCAAGAAATACAGACTCCGGCAGCGAATAACACTCCTTTGCTGTACGCATAACAAAAGAATTTCCAAAAAGTTTGGTGCTTATGGGTCGGATGTCACCATGTATCGATGACGCATCGACGTACATTTTGTAGTCTGATGATGGAACGGGCTAGGATGAATTAGTTCATGCAATTCCAACGCACACTCCCCGAAGTCGGCAATTTAGCACCGATGTCGCTGATGGCGACTAGGCATCCCTTGCATTTTGTATGAAGCCATATTTTCAAAACTTATCGTCCTGTTCCGTCCGGATTAAAACACGTTACGTATACAGAGGAGCTCGTGGCTAAATAATAACAGCCGCACGGGTCGATCTTCAAGGTTAAGCAACGCTTGACGAGGTCGGGCCGTGGATGGGTGACCATTTCAACATACCGAGTTTCCTCCGTGCCTCAGAAAGCACGTTAAGCCGTTGGTCCCGGCTGTCATTTGAAGATCTTTGACAGTCGTTGCGGGTAGTCAGAAGCCTGAAATCCGACACCAGTCTTGCCAAGGGGTATCGTGTTACCCAGTTACTGGGTTGTGGAGGTCAGATAGGCAGTCGCTCCATGTAAAACAGTGGTACCCAGCTGAATCCGTTAAGACTGGAAGCTGACCCCAACAATAATTGGGAAAAAGGCTAGGCAGATGACGTATACAGCGACTTTAATTTGCCTAGTTTTTTTTCCAACTGCGCGGTTTAGGTTTAAAATCGCCAACCCGCCTTAAGCAAACATGCTCGTTCCTTCTCTGTATGAAAAGAGGCTTTTGTCCTGCAACGGGACAGTAATAGTCCAGCCTAACCGAAGTCCAGTCAGTATCATCAACTGGGTAATACTTCGGGACATGCCCGCCACATTGTTTTCAATTACTCTAACTTCTGAAAGACATAGTTAATCAACAGTGACGACCAGCAGAAAAACGAATTAAAATTAACAGTAATATTAAAGAAGAAGCCTACTTGTCACAATCAGTGCGGCTCCGCACTGACAGGGCCGAACATGTTGCTGCGTCCCGCTATTCCGTCGACGCAGCTGTACGTGTCACGTCTGCAGCACTCCACGAAGGCAGAAGAGGTCGTGGAGTACATAAAGACCAAGACTAAATTCTCCTTGAGAGTCGAGCAGGTGGAGTCGCGTCACAATACTAATTTCAAATCTTTTGTGGTGCGGGTTCCGACTCATCATTTGTAGACCTTCATGAAGGAATAATTTTGGCCGACGGGTGTCGTGTAACGGCGTTTCCGAGGAAGGCTATATGACACCACGACTCAGCGCAATACATCGCCGACCCAACATACTAAATAGATTTGTATTAACTTTGTTAAGAATTATGTATTGGTTTATTTTTGTATGGTAATCTATGGGCCTTAGTTGCCTGAAATAAATAAATAATAATAATAATGTGTTTGATGCATTTGATTCCAATTCCAATAGGAATGGCAAGAACGCTTGAACGCACGGGAATTCTAGTCTATGTCGAGAACTAGTAAAACAAGTGATATATTAAAACGAACAGTATAATAGACCAACAAACGTTCATAGATCCATGTAAGTTATCACCGCGCCCGTGACTGTACCGGATCCAGCCAGTTTCTTTGCCATCAGATTTTATCCAAGTTTTGTACTCAGACACACGGGTGTATAAAGTAGTCATATCGAAATTCTTCGCACTCACGATCCCCACTAGGATGCCGTGATCTTCCATCTCTTGAGAGTCGCTGGTGTTCCTGCATAACAGAGGCCCTCCAGAATCACCATTGGCAACATCTGTGATTGTAGACGACGTGCAAATATGCGAGTCCATATTCATTTCCCACAATGAGGAGCACCGCGATCTGGGTAAGTAAACGATTTCAGCCGTCAGCATGATTGGCGAAACTTTGTCGTCCGCCTTGAAGCCTATCTTGCCGAACCCCGCTGCGATACACTGGCCCCCGTAGTCAATCGTCCTGGACGCTAATCTCACGTAATTCACTTTATTGTTGAACACCCACGGCTCGTTCACCATTACTAGGGCAATATCGTGAGTAGGGAAGGCGAAGTACTGGTGCATAACCACACTTTTTATTTTTCTCCACTGAGCTTCTTCTGTGGTCTCTGTATTCGCGTCGTGTATGAGGTCCGTCCTCATACTGCCGGCCACGACCCGCAAAATGTTCGGTGTCTTCGCGTAGAAGAAATCATTCTGTTCGAAGCAATGCGCTGCTGTGAGCACTTTTTCGCTAGCTATAATGCTGCCACCGCACATGTTTGCCCAGACTACTTTATCTGGTTCCAATGAATGAAGAGGTTCCTTTAGAGACACTAGGAATGGGAACTGGCCGTCTTTCACAGGTTTCCCGTTTACAACTGCTGGTTTTATACTGTATTTGGAGTACTTTATAGTAGTTAGTACACGTCTATCATAGTCGCATACTATAGCTTGAATAAGAAACATAACAGTTTGAATAAGAATAATTGTGAGGATGTTCATTAGTAATTTTGTTCATTTCCGAAATTGAGATGTTGATTTCGTTTAGTTGACTTGTTTGATTTAGGTTAGGTCAATTTCTACTCTCTGGGGTAGTGTTCTAGGTAGGAAAACTATGGAGACGGCATATCCTACTATATGATGAATAGTTATACAAATATCTATAATATCGACACACGCATGTCAAAAAGCGTTATGTCTCTTTTTAAATAACCAAGAGCTGCATATGAAAAGAGAGACATCTAAATGTTTGTCATGGACTAAACTTGGTAACACTTTTGAGTGACGTCAAAATCATGTCTATGCGTGACCGGTCGCCATGTTGATTGCCGAAAAAATTGGTAGTTGTGTGCCGTATATATACGTTTATATGTGTAGTTGTGCTGTCAAACAGATGCAAATGGCCTACCTCATTGGCAAATGGGCAGCCATCTTAATTGCCCGATTTATGTAGGTATGCACGCTAATTTCGTAGGTATGGCAAATCCATAGGTTTATAAGTCAGTGGGTCTAGCTCTGACAGATTATGACATTTGATTTTTTCTAGGATCATAAGTATGTAATTCGCGATTTATTATCATTTAGCAGGCACTCTATGCCGAGTGCAAGGTTTCAGATAAACCAAGCAGGTCATTAATGAAGTAAATATAAAGACACTTGCGCGAAAGACATTTGCTCGAAAGGCACTTCCGATAATGACACTTGCGCGAAAAGAAACTTGCGAGAGGAGACACTTGTGCGAATGCACTTAAGTGCGAAAAAAACTTGCGCCGTTGCGCACTCGAATCAAAAATGTACCGGATCCACCTGGGACTGAGAAGATTTAACCATAAATGCGGTGCGACAAAAACGAAGTTTCTTGAGCTGGAGCGAGCACAGAGATCTCTTATCAAGGTCATGTATACCAAACCGTACAGATTCCCAACCAATGAGTCTCTCTTAGCGGTATTCTCACAGTCCGAAAATTATACATTCTCCATGTTGTCTTAAAATTACACAAAGTCCTGCCCTATGACCCTCACCATCAGGAAAGAAGACGAAAATACAGTGTTGCACCAATAAAATTTGTTAAAACTACATATGCCAAAAGACAATTTAATACAAATTCCGCTATCCTATATAATAAAATAAACAAAATAATTAACATCTATCCTATGACTACTGAAGACTGCAAAAAGACAATAGTGAAAATGCTAAAACCGAAGACCTATGATGACATTGAATTGTTGCTGTAGGCATCGTCAATATGAGTTGGAAAAGAAAGAGAAAAAAAAAAACTCTCACTCACCCAATCATACACTCACATGCACACACACACTCACACGCATACTCACACTCACACACACACATTATTTTAGGATATATTCTCTAAGTTTGTTTGTATTGTTTAGTTATAGTTCAAGTCTCGTCTTGCTTAATTTGAGATTTTGCTTGTAATTTTTTGTTTAGATTCCTTTTGTACATCACCATTTCATAATTTGTCATTGAAGAGCGGGTCCTCCTAGCACAGGTATATCTTTTACTTAAAAGGAGGTCCCTATGTAAGATTTAATGTAAAAGTGTACAAGTTTCTGCAATAAACATTTTTTTTTTATGGTTTAATATCTAGGGAGCCATCGAACACATAGCAATGTTCTTTCTGAGAGTTTGTATGTATTTGATTTACTGGTACAGTCGACCAGTCAGTCGCAATAAAGCCTGAACATGCTGTAGTATTCTATTGAATCATCGCTTCTCAAAGTAAAGTGTTAGAATATATACGCTTGCAGCCTTTTTTCCTAATGAATTCGGCAAGGCAAAGAGCTAAGAGTGTGAAATATCGACCAATCACATAGACGGAAATCCACATCGCATCTTTCATCTCGCATTTGCCTTGCCGAATTCATTACGCAATAAAGCTGCTGGTATGTGATTGAAGCGGTGCACACACGGGGGAGGAGAGCTGAGGGCGCAGGAGCCCTCCTCCTTGAGTCCAAAAATAATACATTTTATCTCTGGCTTGCTTGAGCAAAAATGTTATAAAGTATTCTATATTATAGAATTAAAGATCGGAGGAAACCAATCAATTGGAGGAACATCAAATACTTGTTATTACTAATATGTCTACTTGTATTGCGTGTTTAAGTATTAAGTATATTTTTAAAGTTTCAAAATAGGCTAAAAACGCAATTTTAAGCACCCAAATTGCCAAAAAACCGCCCCCACGCCCCAGTTGCAAATCCTGAGTGCGCTCCTGTGTGGTGTGGTTGTCTGTATCTACTGATACAAAAATTAAATATGATTCTCCATAATTACAGTATCAGTACTGATTGACGCCCTATCCCTTAATTTACACCTCATCAAAGTGTACAGAAAAAACTTAATAACAAGAAAATAAGCCTGCAATAATGAAAACAAAATCCTATCTATAAATTAAGCATTAATTGCGCTCCTCTTGATAATAATAGGGTGTCAAGAGCTGTTCTTTGATTAACACGATCTTTAACAATCATTTGTCAGTATTAGCGGGCTGCCCCGTCTCTCTCATACAACAGAATCATAATGGCATTAGCACAGTAGTTCCCAAGCTTTTTAGACCTGGGACCACTTAGGTTTCATTGTTGTTAGCAGGAATCAGAAGTCCAGAATAAATATTTAACTGTGTTAATCTAAAAAAAAATATACCATTAATTCAAAACTTGTAGCAAACGTAACCTATTATGTTCATCAAAATGAACGGTGAAGGAAAACATCGTGAGGAAACCGGCATGTCCTAGAACCAAACATTCGAAGACATGTGACATCCACCAACCCGCACTAGGCCCACGTGGTGGATTACGGCCCATACCCTCTCACAGAGAGGAGGCCTGTATCCCAACAGTGGGAACATTAATAGGCTGATGATGTGATGTGTGATGTGAACGACTATCATAAAAACGAATGTCATAGAAAACGCATTATTTCTCATAGAAACTTAAAATTAGTTGGCATCAATGTTTTTTTTTAAGTTTGAAATTTTAAACAACTCGCAGACTATATTTTACTTTTGTGAACCACAAGGGGTCCACGGACCACAGGTTGAGAACCAATGCATTAGCACAACAAAGTAAAGCATGGTATGTTTACGCAAGTGGTAAGTATGGCCGGCAGCGGGTTTGTTTGCCTTGCCCTGTAATTATTGGTCTCAATTGAGTGTAAGGGTGGTATTAATTTTGATTTGAAAAGAGTGTAATAGGTACTACCTATAATACTAAAAGATTTTTGCGTGGGACGGTATTATTGTACCTATTAGAAGTTATGTAAAAATATAGTACACTTTATTTGTTTTAGACGAACACAGAATCTTACAACCTATGAAATGTATACCATACTGAATTTGTATGACTTAATGTCCTATAACCCCTAGATGGGGCAGAGGGCGTCCACAGATGTCCTCCAACGCGATCGGTCTTGAGCTTCACGCTTCACCTCGCTCCATGTCATTCCGATGCTCATCGCTTCTGCCAACACGGTGCGACGCCAGGTTTGATAGGGACGGCCACGCTTTCTTTTCCCTTGGAGATTCCAGTCCAATGCTTGATGTGGTCGGGACCCCGGAGCCCCGGAGCGTGTGGCCAATCCATCTACACTCTTGACGCTTGATCTGGCGGTCGAACATTGCAGATGGTCTCGGGCAGGTAAATTCCGAGAATGCGACGAAGACAGCGGTTGACGAAGTTGTATTTGACGTGGATGTCCTTTGTGACCTTCAACGTTTCGCACCCGTAGAGTAGAATAAGAAAAAAAATAAAAAGAAAGTTTAATCCTTCGGGTCAGTTGCCGCGATTGCTTATCAGGTCGAGTCCTGGTGCTTTGCCTGTCTTCAAAGAGAGGATTGCCTCCGCAACTTCAGAGGCTGACGGTGGTTCCGTGTTAATGTTGAGAAGCTGGGATGGTGGGAAACTGACTTGCAGCGCGTCAGGCGTCGATGCAGCTGACAAACGGAAGACCTCTTCAAAGTGATCACGCCAGCGAAGTAGCCTTCTGACGTCACAATGAGCTGACTATCTTTGGACTTCAGCGGCTTCATCTTCGATTTGTTACCTGCCAAGGTTTTGGTAGCTTTGTACAACTCTTTCAAGTTGCCGGAGTTTGCTGCTTGTTGAGCACGATCAGCAATACCATCAGCCCACCGTAGGCGTTTTTTTTGTTCTGTGGCCCACCGTCTCCTATCTTTGCGGGTACTGCGATAGATTTCCTTGCGTTTCTGACGGCATTGCGTGTTAAAGTCTGCTCGTATGGCGTCGTTATGGGTCTCAAGCAGTCTCAGATAAAGATTTCTTCTATCTTCGATCTGGCTCCACGTGCGTTTTGACATCCAGTCCGACCGAGAATGAGTCGATTTGTGCCCTAGAACACCGGAGCTGGTCTCTGTATAGGCCACTTTGATGCGGTTCCACTACTCGTCTAATGAGTCCAGGATCGCAGAGCAGAAACCGGAGAGCAGCATCGAATACAGAAAAGCGATTGCGCAATTCCAGCTGAAAAGTTTTACGCGTGTCTGAGTCATGCACAAGCTTACCAAGTGCTCAAGCCGCACGGGCTACTGCCACCTTTAGCCGGACTTCAGTAACTACCAGATTGTGGTCGCTATCAATATCGGCGCCCCTGCGGTTGCGGACGAGCAGTGAAGATTGCCATTTGGAACTAATGGCGAGGTGGTCTTTTTGGTTCCTGGTGACCCCATCGGGTGAGTTCCACGCGTACTTATGGTGGTCGCCATGAATGAATAATGTTCCTCCGATGGTAAGGTCGTGGTTCTGAGAAAACTCGATAAATCTAATAATCTCTGTCAAACCTAGACTAGAGTCAAAAGCAATAAAAAAACACAAAAAAAAAACGCTCCCCATTCTCGTTGCACACTCCAAGTCCCTGTGTACCCATATGCCGCTCGCGGTTAGTGTTAACACTCCCATCATTTGCATTCAGGTCCCCCATGACGATGACGATGTCTTTTATGCTCCTAAGGGTGGCGTTGAGGGCATTGTAGAAGTCGTCCTTGTATGGTACTGGATTTGTATAAGGGATGCTAATCAGTTTAGGGCTCATAAAAGACAAAATACATACATACATAAACTCACGCCTTTTTCCCATGGGGGTAGGCAGAAACTACAGAACGCCACCTGCTACGATCCTTATATACTTCTTAGCTTCACTCAAATTCATACAAAATTTAAGCAAAATGTTAGGTCATTAACCACAATACAACCAAGTATTGTAACTACCAAAGATGTTTTATATCAAAAGATTTTAGGATTCCAAATTATTGAATTAAGCTTTATAGACTGCCATACTGAACTATCGATGTACTGTATTCGTAAAGTTTAAAAGTACGACTTACGTGAGTTAAAACGTTCGCTAATCTAACATTAAAAAAAAAAATAGGGATCCATACTAAAACTCCAATAATGTAACCCAAGGTGTAAAAAAATACCTAAAATATTCTTTACATCGCGTGCGCTGCGAAAACTATTGATGATAGAATAAAATAATGTACTACGACTTTGCGGAACACATCATTATTTACAAAAAATGTCGGAACAGCATATTATGTCTAACTATTATAGTTACGTCACAATAAGTGTTCTTTTATTTTAAAATTCAACTGAAATGCCGCCGCTAGAAAAGGCTCTTTATTTGTATCTTGGTGTTAATAAACTTGGCATAAATACTAACCTAAGTAAATAGTAAAGGATTTCATTATTAGTTTAGGGTGTTAAAGATTTTTGATGAATTTTACTGTACAGGGCTTATTTTCGGGACGGGGAGGGGTGAAACTAAAAGTCATCTGTAGGATTAAACACTGATCACGCGAACGAAGTCGCGGGCGAAGTGCTAGTTAATTAATAAATCGACTAAAGTTGGGTATTTGTTAAGTATTCTAATCATTTTCTATGATCTTTATATAATGTTATGTAGGTAGGGTACCTACAGACTCCAAAATTTACAACTCGAGCGAAACAGAGTTCTCTTTTTACCCGACTGCCGAAGGAGGATAATGTGTTTATCAGTCTATGTATGTATGTATTTATCGGCTGGGTTTTCAGCTAATAAGCAAAAAAAAGTTTTCACAAAAAATAAACCGACTTCTAAAGCATCTTTGGAACCTCTATCCATGTTATAATATAATGGCTAAACTCTAATGGATGACCTACTGCGTAACTAAATTTCATACTTGCTTACTGGACAGTAGGAGATTCCAAATTTAAAATCTCGCTTCTTACTGGACAGTCTGTTGTGAATAAGTCTCCGGTAGAGTTCACTTTCTGGATACTTTTTAGAGATGATATGGCAACATTACCTACATATAATTTTTGAGAAATAGTAGATTATTAACCAAGGGGATAAAGCAGTGTCTTCTGTCGCGGGTGACGATTTAAATCGCGAGCGTAACGAAGGACTCGAGGTTTACTCCCGAGCGTAGCGAGAGGGTGTTAAAAACTTAAATCACGAGCGAAGCGAGGGATTTAAGACGAGTCCTGAGTGTAGCGAGGGATTTAAGTTCACCCAAGACTAAGACAGCTTTATCACCGTGGAAAATACTCTACTTTTCGTACCATTTGCGAAAAAATTAACACAATAATTATATGAGATAAGCATTTATTAAAAATAATGACAATTAAAAGTAAAAATAAACTTAACGTTTGAAGAAAACTAAACCGCGGCAAAATCCTAGACTAATATTTTTTGTCGGAAAAGCAAAGGCATCAAGCTCATACGGCCTCGTCGGTTTTCGTAATTTTATTTAATAATCATAACTGCATAATAAATGCGTATTCCTTTTTCAAAAAGATGTATAATGCTTTATATACAAACTCGTGATTGATTTGTATTGTCATGTAGTGAACTACATCTGTGTTTACACCATTGAGTAGTTAGCGGCAACAGAAATACATCATTAGTTCAGTAGGTATAAATTTCGGTAAGTATTCCAAATTTAAATCACATTCTCCCCCTATAGGATGAATGAAATTCAGTACAATTTTCTTTCCCTGTTTTTAACAGATTAAAAATGACTAATGTTATGTCCGCTTTTTGTGGCATAGAATGTCACTTTTTTGAGCAAGTGCTACAAAAAATAATATTACTCAGTTATGTACAAAATTAAACAAAATTTTGTAATACAATGTTTTTTTTAGGGTTCCGTACCCAAAGGGTAAAAACGAAACCCTGTTACTAATGGTGCTCCCACACTGCTGTTCAAAAATGTTTACAAACATTAGTAAACTTTTTCTAGACAGACATTTTCCTAACATTTGTCCAGTAAATGTAGTGTTAGAAAATGTTTGTAAACATTTTTGAACAGCAGTGTGGGAGCACCATAAGACTTCACGATCCGTCTGTATGTCTGTCACCAGGCTGTATCTCATGAACCGTGATAGCTAGACAGTTGAAATTTTCACAGATGATGTATTTCTATTGCCGCTATTACAACAAATACTAAAAACAGAATAAAATTAATATTTAAGGGGACTACCATACAACAAACGTGATTTTTTTGCCGTTTTTGCTCGATATTAATAACGGCAACAGGTAGACGTTTGAAATATTCACAGACTATTTAGTTGTATATACACTTTAAAAAATAATGATTATTAAATTAAAATAAAATAAATTAAGGGGGGCTCCCATACAACAAACGTGACTTTTTTTGCCGTTTTTTGCGATAATGGTGCGGAACCATTCGTGCGCGAGTCCGACTCGCACTTGGCCAGTTTTTTACTTAAGATAAGTAGGTAGGTTTTTTATTATTTGATGTTACATATTTAGACACTTTTCATGCATATTTCGTTATGCATATGTATTTTTATGGTGCATATACTAGTTATGATGCACAAGCACTTGCTTGGACACGGCAGTGTAGCAAGTATGGACATCTACACTGTTGCATGTAACTAAGACGACTTGTAACGCCATCTATATTCACTAAAGGCAACTCTGGGTAACACCAGTAATATAAAATGGCAAGCGGGTGGGTAAAGTGGGTCGAAAATGGACAACCGCATCTAGGTTGGCAATTGGCATGGCCATCTTTCTTCAATTTCATAAGTTTAGCATGTTTATCTCACCACAAATGAAAGGACAGTTGTAGAAATACCAACCTAATATTTTCAATTTAGCAAAGCCTTTTTTAACATTCTAAATCTTTTTTAATCTAATTTATCAGTTTTGTTTTTTTTTTTTGGTTTTTTTCAATTAATTGTCAATTGTTATTTATTTTTATTTAACTACGCTATTTATTTTTAATTGTTTGTGTATTTGTATTGTCATGTGTTACTGACAATAGTTATGGTGCTTCTACTAACAAAAAAAAACCGGCCAAGTGCGAGTCGGACTCGCGCACGAAGAGTTCCGTACCATTGTCGCAAAAAACGTCAAAAAAATCACGTTTGTTGTATGGGAACCCCACTTAAATATTTATGTTATTCTGTTTTTAGTATTTGTTGTTATAGCGGCAACAGAAATACATCATCTGTGAAAATTTCAACTGTCTATCACGGTTCATGAGATACAGCCTGGTGACAGACAGACGGACCGCGGAGTCTTAGTAATAGGGTCCCGTTTTTACCCTTTGGGTACGGAACCCTAAAAATGGACCATGCTGTTAGATCCTATCCCTTCTCTATACTATCCTGCACAATCCTACTTCTCCTCATTACCTTCGCGAACGGTTTGAGTACCTCGTAAACCTTGTCGCACGACCACTTCGCGTCTCCTTCGTACTCTGCGTCACACTTCTAGCCGCAACGATGGCTCCTTCTCTGTTACTGCAGTGCATCTCTGGAACTCTCTTCCACATTCCCTATGCGATAGCCCTTCTCTCGATGTCTTCAAGACGAAAATTAAGGAGCATTTCCTTTCAACGTAATGAATTATATAAATATGTCTTTATAAACGTAGGTAGGTATGTATTTTATATATTATCATGTAACTAGTTTCATATTACTATATAGGTATATATATTGTACATTGGATTACTGCCCTATATTATGATCTCTATCACTCAAAGGTTTGCTGGAAGAAAATTCAATTTGGAGTTGCCTTTGTGCATGTTTTTTTTAATCAATTTGTTTAAATATAATGTCTTGGTGTACAATAAAGATTAGATTAAATAAATTAAAACGACCAACAGTGACGTTGCCTCGGCTAAACAAGTTATGGAACTAGGCAAGACTTAAACTGAACAAAAAATAATTAAAAGTCTGTTTAAGGGTACACTAGTCGACGGCACGAACTATTTTGTGCGCGGGGTTAAAATGCATTTTATATCAACCGACAACATGTGCGGAAGAGATAGATGCTGTGATGAGCAGTAGGAAGCAAATTTGTAGCGAAATGGATAATGATTTAGGACGAAACCGAGCGCGCGAAATTTTATAAACAGAACTTTGGCAGTCTAGATATCATGAAACAACGACTAAATCTATCTGTTTAAAATAAAACTATTTGCATTGTTGAACTACTAATATATCCCGGTATGGAGGCCGTTTTGCAATTTTCCGTCTTCTTATGGTATTTATTCGCGCCCAAAAATGCGATAAAATTAGTGTCGAAATGTGGAACTTTCGACGCTCATAACTTTCAAATACTTTCTTTTTTTGCTTCCATACAGGGCTAGATAATGATGAGACAAATTGATATCACTTTTTATTTTGAACGTACATCGTCAAACAGTGGAATAATCCCTAGACTACGTTTGTATGGAAGAATTTTCGACTAGTGTAACCTTAAAACAAGCTTTTAATGGACTAAAAGTTACAAAATGTAATATTGCTTGTAATTACATATCCAATGAGCCCAAACACGATTGTTATCTTGTCTGGTTGAGGATTTGCTATGGCTGTCTTCCGGCTCTATCATGAGACCAGCTCCATAGTACCATATTGTTTCATAAGTACTTACGCCAAGATTCAGCTTAAACGGATGCCAACGGGGCGAGCATGGTCTACTGTGACAGGCTTCAGTCACACATTTTTATCACAGTTTGGAGTAAAAACCGTGATAAAATGCGTGAACAACTTGTTGCACTTGATTCGATTGACAAACGGGCCAAGTTGGCTTATTGGCAACGATGCACTGGTCGCGTCAAAGCTCCAGAGCCTCGAACATCGACGCCGAGTTGCCAGCCTGTCGGCTTTTTATCGGTTACATTTCGGGGAGTGTGCGACGGAACTGCACAATTTGATACCGCCTAGCTCCTTCCATCATCGGACTACAAGACGTCCGACCATGCGCCATCGGTACATGGTGGACATCCCACCCATACACACAAAGCGTTTTGCTAATACTTTCATTGTGCGCACAGCTAAGGAGAGGAATTCCCTGCCGGAGTCTTTGTTGCTAGAACCAAATTCAAATTCAATAGTCATTTATTCAAACTAGGCTGAGAATCAGCACTTTCCGAACGTCAAAATTACATAAGACAGTCCCCCAAAAACGCCCGCCCTTCACCACTTCCTAGTGCTTTTGCTGGGAAGAAGAAGTGGCGCAACAAACTCCCCAGCAGCACAGCTGTCTGTTCAGTTAGAAAAAAAACTTGATTCTATACAATAGTATGCAAATAATGTACATTACTCAACACAAAAAATTAAATATATTTGCCATAATGACAGCTAGCACACGCCAATATACCAACAAAAACATCTAAATCTAAACTCGAAACGAAACTAAAAATAAAAACGTAAACGGAACTTACCTTGGGATCTTCTAGGCAATCGTGCTTCACCGTAGATCACATCATCGCTTACCATCAGGTGAGATAGAGGTCAAACGCGAGACCATAGATAATAAAAAAGTGACTCAAGCCTATCACAGAGAACGTGCTCGCCCGGCAAGTGCTTGGCAATTCGATTATCTACTAGTTTCTGGGACGCACACAAAGCCATGGTAATAATATAAAGCTTGTAATAAAACCAGTACGTAGCTATAAAATATTTATTTATTCATCTTTAAACAATAAATTGTTTTATATAAAACATAGTTCGGCATTAGATACCTATACATACTACTTATATACTAGAACGACTCGACTCCACATGTCACAAAAAAATATGTTACATATTCAAACACAATAACCTTTTGGGATAAACTTTTTTTTTAATTCCTTGACTTACACTCGATCTCTGAAAATAAATTATAGACGCGTTACAAATTAAACGCAATTCAAGTGATAGGCTGTTAATTTGTTCAATCGACAAATCACAACAGAGTTTGACGATTAATTTTGCGATAATTTTCGTATCAGAAACTGAGCCTAAACGAAGACATCGACAAAAATATTCTATATTCGTGAACATGTGGGTAGTTTCAAATTCTGTCAACATTTGTTAGAATAATTCCCAAACGACTCCATTATTTTAGTTGTTTTATTTATGATTCATTTTTAAACATAAATTAATTTAAAAAATACTTTTTGGAATTAAAAATGAAAAGTTCACAAATTACTTAAACCAAGTTCTTTAAAATACTTTTTAATTAAACGTATAATTTAATTCGTAATGACTGTCTTTATTCAGGCAACAAACTTCTAGTTTCTGAAAGGCTAATAAACACAAAAATACTGCTGCGACTGCCTGGTGAGTTAGGCAGGTGCTTCATGTAAAATACTGTTTTCCAGCTGCATCCGGTTCAACAGGACGCTGACACCGAAATAATTGGAAAATGCCTATGCTGAGTTAGTCAATGGCATGTATTAATTAGCCATTCAGACACCGGGTGTCAGACTCATACAAAATTACAAATTCATACAAAAGAAAAAATATAATTTAACCATTCATAATTTTGAGACTATTATTAAAATTACTATCTAATCTATCTATATCTAAAGCCTGATAATTTCTACATTAGGATATGGAATATATGACAAATTAAACATTGTATATATTGAAAGGGATTTATATAAGTAAATTTTAACAACAATTAAATATAATGGCAAATAGTAAATTGAAAATAAATTCTAAGAATGCACGGTGATTAATGAAATTTTAATAAATTTTGTCTTAAAAATAAAAGTCGACTCTAAAATTAAAATTACCCAAAATATGAGCCAGCTTATAAATAATTAATTTGAATAAAAAATGCATTACTTCTTAGAATGCTTATACGATACGCAAATACAAATAAAACTTAGAATAGAAGCGAAAATATGCTTGTATTACGCTTTCGTCGAGGGACTTATGTAAAAATATAATAGCAATAGAAATACAGTTATTCGACACAGACACAACAACAACAAACACAGAGTAAAAGACAGTCATACAAAAAAGAAAATTGAGTTGAGCGTGCCCATACCGAAAGGGTTCCCAACTCAGCATTTTGCTAGGCGTCAGACACCCAGCGCCGATTGTCAATTGGTACCCCGCAGCGACACGCGGACGTTAGAACGTGGACGTGATGGTGAAAATACTGGTGTGCAGCAGCATTCTGGACTGGAAGCCGACCCCAACATACTTGGGAAAGTTTGTGCATATTAAGGTATGCGGAATAGGGTGATAAGCTCTGCAACCTCTATTGAAAAGAGAGGATACATGACCGGACTGGTGTTGTGTTTGGTGGGTAACTGCCCGATGGTTATTATATTTAAAACTTTGACAGCGCGATGTAGTATTTGTGTAACGTCATGTATCATTGTCATTCGTATGTGGCGGTATAGTTGCCACTATCTAAGACCAGTGATGACCTACGGAACTGAGACGAAGCACCACCCAAACGGCAATGAAGAGGGCCATGCTCGGCGTTTCCTTGCGTGATCGCATCAGCCATGAGTACATTCGCAGGAGGACCAAAGTTACTGACATAGCCCGAAGAATTGCGAAACTTAAGTGGCAGTGGGCAGGGCACATTGCTCGCAGAACGGATGGTCGATGAGGCCGAAAAGTTCTGGAGTGGCGACCACGAACCGGAAGACGCAGCGTTGGCCTCCCTTTAGGAGGACCTGGTAAGGTTGCTAGAATCCGATGGATGCGAAACGCAAAGGACCGATCAGTGTGGTCTATGTCCAGCAGTGGACGTTGTAGCTGAAAGAATAATGATGATGTATCTGTATAATTCGTTTATCGCGTTACAAGCAGATGATGATAAGTTTCGCCTCATTTCAAAGTATTATTTATAGTTGTATGAAAAAGGTGCAAAAAGTGGTGCCTTTCAAACATGAGTGTGTAGAGGTAGGTTTTGGAAGACAATACATATCTTATTCTATAGAATAACGAATGTGCGCTCTACTCCCTATTCAATATTGATACGTTAACTTGCAGGTAATATTTTGCGTAATTTACGATGCGTAAGCCATGAGTACAAAAAGAAATACGAATAGTAAAATTAAAAATCATTCCACTAATAAATGTCTGTATGTTTGCACGTTCGCTAATCAATCACTACAATACAAAGGCAACTTTTTATTCCGGTAGATTAATCTTCGAAAATGTTCACAATAAGGTTCAATATCATTTTACAATTCGTAAATTACGCTTCAAACCACTAGGCAACATTTGACTCCAACACATGACGCTTAACATATTCGGCAACGTTGCACAACAACGCGCGACTTTGTCAGCTGGCGCGCAACATGACGCGCGGCTGGTTGTTTGTTTCCGTGCAACATGCAATTGAATTCATGTGAATCAGTCCTATTTTTAATGAGACACGGATATCACTGAACACATTTTCTTTATTTATAACCCTCGACGGAAAAAGAGGGGTGTTGTTGTTAGTTTGACGGGTGTACCTGTGTGTTTGTGTATCTGTCTCTGGCATCATAGCTCCTAAAAGGATGAACCGATTGCCATTTAGTTTTTTTGTTTGAAAGGTGACATTATCGGGTGTTTCTTAGCTATGTTTGACGAAATTCGTTTCAGCCGCTCAAAAGTTATGGGCGTTTTACAAAAGTTATGTTCGAATCGGAGTATTTTCGCAAGATATCGTGTCATAATTACGTGTTCGATAGATTGTTGATCGAAGCGTGTCTACTACTAGATACATTATGTAGTTTTAAAAGAATGAAATAAAAAAAAAAGTGGGTTTTATGGCTTTTTTATTTTTACTTGTGGTTTTATTTTTCTCACACACTAACGTGGTTTTATTCTTCTTGTTTTTTTTCTATTATAATGTTATAAACAACGACGCTAAAATCAACACTAGTTCCTCTGGCGACTGGTCATGCATGAACAGCAACGTTGCTAAACAACGTTTCTCGTTGCCGTTCAATATGATGAGCACATCATGTTGCACATCAAATATTGCCTTGTACAAGGCTTCATTATTATTTACAACACTTATTTAGACCTAATGTCAACATCATAAGTCACATAATGCATTTTTATAAATCGTTCCACTAATGACATTCTACGATGCCAACTTTGCCATTGCAATTTGGGCCTGATAACCAAGTAATAAGTTACAAAATGCATCGTAGTGAGTAGTAATGTTATTACATTTTAGTCCTACCTCAAATGAAAACCTACAGTTTAGGCGACCGCTAGAAAATAATAAAAATCCACCTTATGTCAATGTATTGAGGTTTCTCACGTTATTCATGTCATAAGTACGTTATCATAGTTATGTAACTTAAATTCTATTGGAGTGAGCACACTTGTGCGGTTCGAAAAAATAATTTAACAAAAAAAAACCGACTTCCAAACCGAAACACTACAAACCGAAAAATTACTTTCTTTTCGGCAGTCGGTATCTTTGGTACCTATATTTTTCCGTATTAGACACCGACTTCCGAAAAGAAAGCGATTTCGGTTACACTACAAAGCGAAATCGCTTTCTTTGTTCTGTTTTGGAAGTCGGTTTAATTTTTTTATAAAAAGTTTTTTATTTTTATCTTTTTGGTTTTGATACCTTATTTTACGATGAAAATACGCTATATTAGGAATAACTCAAAATATAATCATGATCAATTTAAATGGGACCACATGGGTCAAATAAAAAAGAATCATTAAAATCGGTCCACCTAGTAAAAAGTTCTGAGGAATTGAGAACTTCCTCATTTTTGAGGTCGGTTAAAAAGATGGATGGAATGAATGATGTTCAATGGAGATTTGTACCAGTTTGATCTTGGAGGTATGCAGAACAGGGTGTTCCGCAAACCTCCGTTGAAAAGAGAGGTTCCTCCGACCAGACGGGTGTTCTGTCTGGTCAGGGCAACTGCCCAACGGTTGTTGTATGTGTTCAAATCGCTCAAAAACTCTGCTTGGCTTGTGCGATGCAGGATATTGTGCGTCAGGTGTGTTAGATGCGGCTGCAGCCCCTCTAGCCAAGTTACAAACTTTTCGTATCGAAACTCTTTCTACAATCGTTAACGCCTTCTACTTGTATGGTCTGCCTACGTGACTTAACGTTCAGATGTGTCATTCCCATACATTGATTCGTTTTCGACTAGCGTTATCGATTGTAGATTGTCAACTTGGCTACAGGTGCTGAGGTTACAGAAAATTTGTACTGGACTAGCCTGCCACCCGCGTTGTATTAGTACTTCTCCCAATATATTTATAAAGCATCTATGTTATTCTAATGTATACGCTATATTTCTGTAAAGTTTCATCAAAATCCGTTCAGTAGTTTTTGCGTGAAAGAGTAACAAACATCCATCCATCCTCACAAACGTTCACGTTTATTAATAGTAGTAGGATGTTGCAATGAGGGTCGCGGATAAATTTGAAAGAAAGTTACCGCGGCCCTGGCACAAGTAACTGAAGGAACACGGGTGGGTTTTAGTCAGTAAAAGTCTGACACGCCCTCCCGCTTCACCCAGAGCGGGTGAAGTCATTGGATGACTTCCTACCACAAAAAATCGTTGTTGCAGTGAATACCTATTCGGTCAAGACATATACAGAAAAACCTTTGCAAGAATGCTCACTCTTTTCTACTTCTACAATGTGCGCAAAAAATCTTGCCTGCTTTTATAACCATTAGCCGTTGTTGCCATAATATTTTTTTCTGACGCCAAATGCCTTGTTTACACAGTGCGAGCTAGCGTACGAGTCAGCCTGCCAAGTAGCTGCAATACAGTAACTCGCACTGTTTGGACGTAACTTAACAGTAACTCGTACGTGCGAGTTGTACAGTAGCTCGCGTCCTAGTTACTTCAACATTTTTTTGTTTTCACTCGTCTGCTCGCCCGGCAGCAACACGCAAATTCAACTTGCGCACTTGCACAGACAAGCCGAGTAGCTGTCTACTGGCTAGGGTAGACAGCTACTCGGCTTGTCTACTCGTACGCCAGTAGCTCGGCTCGCCTTAGCTGTCTACACAGTACATAGTAGCTGCTGTCTTGTGAGTTGTCGAGTGAACGTGTTTAAATTAAACAAACGGTGATAAGGTCCATGACAACAATATAATGTCAAGAATTGGAAAACGCCTATAAAAAACGTAGGCGCAGCGCACCAAAACACAGGTGCCGCTCACAACTGTCCGGCTGGCACTGACGAGGTACTGCCGAACGCGTCCAAACGATGCGAGTGATGACCGAGCTGCTGCCATGTGCGAGTTGCTGCCGGGCGAGCAGGCGAGTGAAAACAAAAAATATTGATGTAACTCGGATGATAGATGTCTGTGCTCGGATGCGAGCTACTGTACAACTCGCACGTACGAGTTACTCGAAAGTTACGTCCAAACAGTGGGAGATACTGCAGTGCAGCTACTTGGTAGGCTGACTCTTACGCTAGCTCGCACTGTGTAAACTAGCCATTAGTCTCTTTAAAACTTTTATTTTTATTAGCCATTTAAAAAAAAATATGATGTAAAATAAATCTTTTTAAAACAGGTTTTTGGCAAAAATAAAATTTATTATTACAATATGTTGCTGTATTACATCTGTTCACAACGCAAGCTACGGTTTTATACATGCTTGTCAAGATTTTTTACTCATATTTTAATAATATTGATATTTGTTATAATTTTGGATTGCGCTTAGTATATCCTTTTTGATACCCAAGATATACAATTATCCATAATTAATAAAAACTGCCAATATTACCAATCAACATTATATTTATTATATCTTCAAAATTACTCATTTATCAAAATTAAAGTCTTTCATAACAATAATAGCTAGCTTAAATTATTACATATTTTATTCATTTTATACATCTATATTTTTTCAACTAGCATTATTTTTCTTAAGGTACAGAAAGTAATTCGTAAGAAAAATATATTGCCTAAAGAATTGTGTTTCTTAATACAAAAGTTTTGTCCCGAAAAGTTTTGTGGCGTGACGTACATCTTCTGTGGTCGGAAGTTTGATTCCAGCTCCGAGACTAATATTTATTGCATAGCCATATAGCTTATAGATGAAGTAGTGTTAATAATTATTTCTTCCAAACTCACAAAATCTAAATTTCAGGTTGCGTTGGTTTGCTTACATACGTAAGTCCATCAATGCCTAGTTGTGGCCAGGGCTTGTCATGTATAGTACATTTAAATTTTAAAGCTGTTAGATAGTTTAAATCATAGTTCTTCAAATATCTGAATTCAAAATCTCAGATAACTCTTGTTTTAGGAAAACCAACTCAATGTTATATTCAACAAAGTTCAAATTTCATTGCAACCCATTTCAGGAATCATCTTATTCAATGTTCAGAAAAATCATACTGTTTAAACTTAGTTTTACATCTAGTAGTCTACTTGGGAATGCTTCACTTATCTTGCAGCTGAACATAGTTAGCTGGGAAGAGGCCGTAGGCACCTTTGCAGAGGCCTTGCCACCATCCTTCGTCGATCTGAAGAGAAATAATAGATTTTTATTTAACACATAACTTAAGAAGAGGCTCATTAGCAATGAGATAATGCGTACAGCTAAGGAGTGGAATTCCCTGCCAGAGTCTGTGTTTCCCGATAGCTACAATCTAGGAGTCTTTAAGTCAAGAGTGAATAGGTTACTTCTAGGCAAGCGTGCTCCATCATCGACCATATCATCGCTTGCCATCAGGTGAGATAGTGGTCAAGCGCGTGCCTATAGCGGATAAAAAAAAATAGAGATACTGGTCGAGTCTAGGCTCCAGAGCCAGCATCGGCGCAGAGTTGCCAGCCTGTCGGTTTCTTATCGGTTACATTTCGGGGAGTGTGCGATGGAATAGGGTAGTTTACTGAAAATTGATTTTTTGTCCGTCAGGTAGATTAATAAGAAATGTTGGACACGTATTTTTCTTTTGGCGAAGTGACGACGATATAATGCGTTGCAATATCGTGAAACGTCACGCCGCTAGTACAGTTTATACCGCCTTAGTGAAGTCACAAGCCCCCAATCCTAAACTTTGATGCACTATAACTTTGTAATTTTTTATTGATTTGGTAAAGTAAAAAATACGTGTCCAATATTATTTGATAATCTTACTGACGGATTAATTAGAATCGTCATTTGTCTACCCAGAAAAGATCCCTATTGCATGAACTGATTTCTCCTAGCCTGTTCCATCATCGGAATACAAGAAGTACGGCAATGCGTCATCGGTACATGGTGACTATCCCACCCACCACGTTTTGGGAATAGTTTTCCTGATAGCTACAACCTGGGAGTCTTTAAGTCAAGACTGAATAGGTTTCTTCTAGGTCAAGCGCGAGTCTACCAATAGTAAAAAAAATATAACCGGGCACAAGTCCAGACTCCGAGCTGCTACTGAGAAATTACAGATAGAAAAACCCAATATCACCTTTACCCGACTTGGGAATCGAACCCAGAACTTCATAGTTAGCAGTAGCGCTTACAACCACTACATCAACGAGGAAATCGGAATAATGAGACAGGAAATAGTACATTACTGCAGCGGCCAGCAAAAGAGGCATTGATGGACGAACGTGTTAATGTGTACCTAGTCGTGGGCAAGGCTTGTATAGTACATTACTGCAGCGGCCAGCAAAAGAGGCATTGATGGACGAACATGTAAATGTGTACCTAGTCGTGGGCAAGGCTTGTATAGTACATTACTGCAGCGGCCAGCAAAAGAGGCATTGATGGACGAACATGTAAATGTGTACCTAGTCGTGGGCAAAGCTTGTATAGTACATTAGTGCAGCGGCCAGCAAAAGAGGCATTGATGGACGAACATGTAAATGTGTACCTAGTCGTGGGCAAGGCTTGTATAGTACATTAGTGCAGCGGCCAGCAAAAGAGGCATTGATGGACGAACATGTAAATGTGGGCCGAGGCGAAGCCGAGGCACACATACGTAAGTCCATCAATGCCTGTTGTGGCCAGGGCTTGTATAGAACTTTTCTCAAACATGCTTGGAAATTTGAGCATTATTTTGACAACCTTCTTCGAGATAAATCGAAATTTGGAAATAAAATAGTACCTCAATTTGGAATTGTTAAACATAGTCCACAATATCAGGCCGTTAAAGCGTTTAATAGATTACCTCATGACTTGAAAAGCATTTTGTACACAGGCTCTTTCAAAGCAAAGCTTGAAGTATTTCTTTTGGAAAAATGTTTATACTCAGTAGATGAATTATAGGTTTGTGTTGTTTTGTGATGTCAATTGCCAATTAATTAATTATAATCGTATTATTATTATACTTATGTTTGCATGTTATTTATTATGTTAATTTAATGTATTTAATTTAAGCTTAGTGTTTACTTTTAATGTTAATGTTATGTTTTATGATGTAAAAATTTCGAACACAATGTATATTGTATCTGAATAAATTGAATTGAATTGAATTGCTGTACTGGCCAAATACATGCGAGCAGCGGCCAAATAAATTACATATTAAACTGATATCTGTCGTGTAATTTAAAAATGGAACGATCTTTTACGCCGGAACACGGCAACCAAGGAGGTAACTTATCAAAGGTTTTATTTAAATTGCGAACTGGCTTGCATATGGAAAGCAGTTTATAAAAAAAAATAACACTTTAACACGAGAATAATTATTGTTGTTTCGGTGTTCGTCATTGATTTCGAAAAGTATAATATTTGTATTAAACAAAATGAGTTCTAGGTGCTGCTTAGTTTTAATTTCCGCGCATTATTTGAGAAAATTACTATACAAGCCTTGGCCACAACTAGGCATTGATGGACTTACGTATGTGTGCCTCGGCCCACATTTACACGTTCGTCCATCAATGCCTCTTTTGCTGATCGCTGCAGTAATGTACTATTTCTCAAATAATGCGTGGCAATTAAAACTAAGTAGTACCTAGAACTCGTTTTGTCAAATACAATTACTTTTCGTAATCAATGACGAACAACGAACAACAATAATTTAGACCGCGTTAAAGTGTTCATTTGTTTTTTTTCAGTAAACAGCTTTCTATTTGCAAGCCAATTCGAAATTTTCGGCCATGATTCGGAGTAAACGATCGTTCCATTTTTAAATTACACGACAGATATGAGTTTAGATATAGTTGTTCTATCTCACGATGACGGGTTACGTGACTTTTATGACGCCGAAATAAGATTAATTTTGCTATGATTCATCCGTCATCGTGAGATAGAACAACTATACTATGTAATCTATTTGGCCACTAAACACGACAGATATGGATTTTCATAAAACTTTTGCTGGCCGCTGTTCGCATGTATTTGGCCAGTACAGCAACTATGATTTATCTCGAAGAAGGTTGTCAAAATAATGCTCAAATTTCCAAGCATGTTTGAGAAAAATAATTTATTTAACTACTTTCTAATAATTTCACACAGCTGAGGAGTAAAATTTCCTATCGGAGACGATGTTTCTATGATTATTTGTTTTTATAATATAAGTAACTGAGCTTTTGTGTCATATGTTTTATTTTCAATACATGTAATAAATCTGTAGAAAAGTAATTTTTTTACATCGAAAATATTTCCAAAAAAAATAGCCAGGGTGTTAAAGGATAACCAACAGAACCTATTTCCGGCATTTTTGGAATTTTTGTCTGTTTGTCTGTTTATTTGTGCACGCATCACGTGAAATGTACGAAACCAATGTAAATAACTTTTATACGTAAATGGCGATGTTAAAATTCGCCGCGAAAGAATGATGACTATAGAAAAAAAATTGGTAGGTAGGTAAGTAGGGTAGGCAGGAAGGTAAGTAGGGTAGGGTTGGCAGACAGATGACGGGAGCGAAGCCGCGGGCACAGCTAGTACTAAATAAATGTGCTATCGATCTACTTACCATCACAATATTGGTGATAATGTCATCAGGGTCGAAGGAGATCTCATCAGGCGCGGCCGCCTGGTAGTCGTAGAGTGCCCTGGCGGTGTACCCGTCCTCGTCATCACCCTCGACCTCGCCTTCTCCGGCCATCTCACTCTCCCATCCTACAGGGGACACCACTATTGTGGGTTGGCGAGTTAGCTAGGGAAAGAAAAATCAAGAATTTAGTCTAACATTAGGGGATAAACTTTCGAAGTCTTGATATCTCCCGCGAGATAGATTGCCCCCCTACCTTAGGTCCACTCAGAGTTAGTTGCTATCACGAGGTTAAATTGACAATATACAGATAGTTGTTCCGGATCTGTGTGTCTTGTGTATGTGAGTTTAAATGTTTGTAAACGCACCCACGATACAGGAAGAAATTCCTAGTGAGGGGCAAAGTTTAGTAAAAAAAAAATGTCTTATGACATGTATACTCAATAATGTGTTAGCTGTGGTTACCCATAATTGAGTGTGCGTAACATGATAATGTTTATCATTTTCTATATTTTCTGTAAATTTTTGTTATGTTACTCGTTGGTGATCCTTAAGGTTACACTAGTCGACGGCACGAACTATTTTATGCGCGGGGTTAAAATGCACTTCATATCAACCGACAACACGTGCGGAAGAGATAGATGCTGTGATGAGCAGTAGGAAGCTAGTTCGCGTACGAATACACACTTTTGCAAATTTGTAGCGAAATGGATAATGATTTAGGACGAAACCGAGCGCGCGAAATTTTATAAACAGACCTTTGGCAGTCTGGATATCATGAAAAAACGACTAAACGTATATAATAGACGTTAAGATATATATGGTATTTAATGTATTTCCTTAACGTCTCTAATGCAAAATAAGGTTATTATTTCAATGTAGGCTTTTCGAACCGACATACTATCGAACTAATGCGCTATCGCTGTAGGGTTTTTCGCAACAGGATATTTCGCACAAACGTTACATCGCACCAATAAAGCATCGATGGAATAAAACATCGTTCAATTGAATTATCGACACACCGTGTTCGATATAATAAAAATCGAATCATCTACTTTCGAAATCAAGTAGGGAACCCGTTTATTCTAATAATACAAGCAATATGATAAAAGCATAGTATACAATATGATGCGATAGACACAGCATGCAAAAACAAAATTATATATATAATAGTGCAGAAATAACACTTACAACAACTAGTGGGTAGTTTTAGAAAACCAATAGGTTGAAAAATGACATGAAAAAAAAATTTGGTAATTAGCATACATTAAGAGAATTGAAAAAGTATCTAAAACATGAGGTTTAGGGTTCCGCCTACGTTCCAGGTAGCTACATACTGTTTGGACAAAATTTGAATAGTTGAGACATGGATTAATTGAAACGAACAGAAGAAGAAGAAATGTTGAACAAACCTCTTCCTTATCCTCCTTGGGTTCACCGACGAGCGTGACGTCAGGCAGGTTGGGCAGCTTGTCGGCGCTCGCTGACGTCACTTCCGGCACCTCCGCCTGCGCGGGCGCAGATCTCACTACTTCGGCCGGGGGAGGGATATCGGGCATTACCTAGTAAAGAAATAATGTTTTATTTTAACGAGGTAAATCAATTTTATAACCGACTTCTCAAAAAGGAGGAAGTTCTATGTTCAACTGTACTTTTTTATGTGTATTTTCACCGATTTCACCGTCAATTGTGGACCGATATTGTTTTTTTTTTGTTTTGAAGAATACTTTCCCAAGCTGGTTCCATATAAATTTGGTGAAGATCTGATGATGATCTTCCGAGATATACGACAGAACTCTTCAATAAATAATGGGAAATCTGTCGGGATTGCTGCAATCACATGTCTGTTTATTGTTTACTCCATTTCATAACATCACGCCGGTAGGCTTTAAAGGGGTACGCAGATGTGAAAACTTCACCCTGGTACACTCTCATTGCAACGACATTTGATGACCAAGAATACAATATTGGAAAATGTACCCATGTTACTATTATATATTTTTCTGACTTACCTTCTGCATGATAGGCGAGGTAACTGGCGACGTTACAGCGGCGACAGGCTCAGCTGTAGGTGACGGTAGCACCGGCTGCCTGTTGGCGAGGCGGCCGGGCAGCTTGGCGGGGGCCGCCGGTTCGACGTCTGATTCAGGCTGGTCCGCCTGCTCTTTGTCTACGCGGACTTTCTCCTGTAGAATATAAAAGGGAATGTTAGATTTTATATGGTTTCATGTTCATCTTCAAGATTAAGGTTACACTAGTCGAAAATTCTTCCATACAAACGCAGTCTAGGTATTATTCCACTGTTTGACGATGTACGTTCCAAATATAAAGTGATATCAATTTGTCTTATCGTTATCTAGCCCTGTATGGAAGCGAAAAAGTAAAAAAAGAAAATATTTGAAAGTTATGAGCGTCGAAAGTTCCACATTTCGACACTAATTTTAACGCATTTTTTGGCGCGAATAAATACCATAAGTAGACGGAAAATTGCAAAACGGCTTCCATACAGGGTTAGATTAGTAGTTCAACAATGCAAATAATTTTATTTTAAAAAGATAGATTTTGTAGTTTTTTCATGATATCCAGACTGCCAAAGGTCTGTTTATAAAATTCCGCGCGCTCGGTTTTGTCCTAAATCATTATCCATTTCGCTACAAATTTGCAAAAGTGTGTATTCGTACGCGAACTAGCTTCCTACTGCTCATCACAGCATCTATCTCTTCCGCACGTGTTATCGGTTGATATAAAATGCATTTTAACCCCGCGCACAAAATAGTTCGTGCCGTCGACTAGTATACCCTTAAGCAACGCTTGCCGAGGTAGGTGCATGGATGGGTGATCATCTTTACATAACGAGACTTTTTCATATCTCGGCAAACACGTCATTATCATCATCAGCCTATTAATGTTCCCACTGCTGGGACACAGGCATCCTCTCTATGAAAGGTAAAATCCACCACGCAGGACCAGTGCGGATTGGTGGATGTGACATGTCTTCGATTTTTTGGTTCTATGTCATGCCGGTTTAGTCACGATGATTTCCTTCACCGTTTTAGGGGTGTGATGATGAAGTAATTTACACAAAGTAAGCCTGGGTTCGAACCCACGACCTACGACACGTAAGTTCGTTACCACAGGGCCACCACTGCCGAAAAAACACGTTAAGGCTCAATTTACTTTGCCGTGGAATGGAATGGAACGGAAGCATCAATTTTGCCTCATTGCACCGACAGTTGCTTCGGGAGGATTCCTCGGTAGACGCGCGTCCTCTTTTTTTGGCTCGTATTTAGTTTGTTAAGAATGTGCACTGCTGTTAAGAATGTTTGCAAACATTTTCTAAACAAACATTTTATCACAATGTTAAAGAAATGTTTTCATCTATACTAATATTATAAAGCTGAAGAGTTTGTTTGTTTGAACGCGCTAATCTCAGGAACTACTGGTTGGAATTTAACAATTCGAAGTGTTGGATAGTCCATTTATCGAGGAAGGTTATAGGCTATATACCATCACGCTCCGACCAATAATAAAATAGCATAAATGAATAATGTTGCAAAACGGGCAAACATTATTCCTTTTTGAGAGATTCCGTTGCGTGCGCTGAGTAACCGGTTGAAGTTACGCAACATTCATGTATTTAAGGTAGGTAGGGTAGGTAGGTAGCCAGTTGATGGGAGCGAAGCCGCGTGGGACAGCTAGTAATATTATAAAGAGGAAAGATTTTTTTGTTTGTTTGTACCGGATAGGCTCCGAAACTACTGGACCGATTTAAAAATTCTTTCACCAATAGAAAGCTACATTATTCCTGAGTGACATAGGCTATTTTTTGTCCCGACAACGGGTCCTGTGGGGTGGACCACGGGAGCCAAGCCGCGCGGAACAGCTAGTGTTAGATAATGTTAGTAAACAAAAAATTTATAGTAACAAGTGCTTGGTGGATCCAACTTGTTATCTGCCCGCGACTTCGCATTCGTTAATAGTACATTATTGCAAAGGCCGGGAAACAGACAATTGCAGGTCGAGTATGAGTTTGAAGGCCGAGCCGTAGGCGAGGACTTCACTAATACGAGACAGGCAATTGACATTTCCGCCGAAGCATATATAATGCTTTCCTCAAAAGAATGCAGAGAAATAAAAGGTTGTTAAATTTCCTTAATTTTTAAAGTTAATGCCATTTTTAACATGAACTGTACATTTCAGCATGGAATAAATTGCCCATAATGTACATGGCTTTTTAGTTTTAGAAATCTCATTAAAATACGCCAAAAATACTGTTTCGGAGAAAAATTTCATTTTTTTTATCGTTTTTCCAAACCATAAAATGTTCTTATACTTACATGTATTTTCTTTTGACTTCGCTGGAAGCAGGTTTTCCATTGCCAATTTGGCTTCAGATCTTAAATCTGGTGGACCGTGAACCGTTGGAACTCATTTTAATTATTAAATTTATATTTATTAAATATTTAAATAACAAATTAAGACGAATTTTCAGCTTTGCCGCCGATTTTCTATTTATCATCTGTGCCGAAAGGCAAACGCATTTATGGCTAAACAGCTACGTGAACGCAATGTGTACTAAGCAAAGATACTTTGGTATGCCAAGAATGATAAAAGAGATCCAATCAAAGAGTATCTAATAACCACAGCACGCCTTTTCATACAACATAGCTGGAGCGTTGTAATGTTCCAAATTCAAAAAACGCTCCAGCAATGGATTTTATTTTCATTGTCCGTAAATTCAGTATTTCGCGTGTTCTTTTTTTTAAAATAATGACAATATTTCCATGCATGTTTGAGAAAAAATGTTTTATCATCCCAAGGAAACACACTACCGGGATAACAATTATCCTATGTCCTTCCCAGGGCCTCAAACTATCTCCATACCAAATTCCATCCAAATTGGTTCAGCCGTTTAGTCGTAAAGAGGTAACAAACAGAGTTACTTTCGAATTTATAATATTAGTATTTTTTTTGTTAGATAACTAACCACAGTGAACATTATTCTTGTTACTCAAGAATGCTTATGATGGATTATGAAAATGAAAGGAGCAAGTATACCTTTTGTGATAAATCTTTGTCCATAGCCTCTCTCTGTTGTCTTATCTTCTGCACCGACTGTAGTGCTTCCTGTGACAAAAAAAAGTTAATTTAATAGAATAGGGATGTTTCCTGGGTAGATAAATTATAATTATATTTAGTCCATCAGTGAGAATATCAAATAATATTGGACACGTATTTTTTGCTTAACCAAATCAATAAAACATTACAAAGTTATAGTGCATCAAAGATCAGGAGTGGGGGCTTGTGATGTCACTAAGGCAATATAAAGTGAACTAGCGGCCTGACGTCACACGATATTTCAACGCATTATACCGTCGTCACTTTATGTTAAAATAAAATAGGGGTCCAATATTTTTTAATAATCTACCTGACGGAAAAAATAGTACATTTCGTGTCGAGCATAAAAAGTCGAGATATTAACACGACCATCACAACGTGAGCCGAAGGCGAACGTCGAAAGCTACATGCGAGTGTTAAAATAAAGCCTTTTTATGCAAGACATGAACGATTCACATCGTCGCTTACCATCAGGTGAGATAGTGGTCAAGCGCAAGCCTATTGATAATTTAAAAAAATAAAACTTTTTCCACTACCTGATGAGTTTACCTAATTAAATGCAAATAAATTCCAACACCAATTTATTAGAAACGTTCAGACCACCGATAATATAATACTAGCATACAGGTGCCTCATCCCATACAAAGAAACCGTGCCGACGTAACTAGCGTTTTTCATCTGATTATTTTTTGTAAATCGATCGCGTTCGGTTCCGTTCCACGGCGATAGATAGATACCAATCTATATCCGTGGAACGGAACCGAATGCGATCGATGTACAAAAAATAATCAGTATAATCAGTACAGTACGTCGGCACGGTTTCTTTGTATGGGATGGGACACCACTGGTTCAGACTAAATAATCAACAGGCGCTTTGTCGAGAGGTAACAGGTTCAGTATCATTCTACCAGTTACATAATGATCCATACAAAAGTCATTTCGTAACTGTTATTATGTAATTTTGATTTTATAATCTTGTGTCTAAATATTCATATTTCGAAACGTGTTTCTTAGGCAATGTGTTACATAATTTACAAGGTAGTGGAAAATATTACTTTTCAGTAAACTAAACTACCCTATTAACATTAACAGCACCAACTTCTGCTTGGTGCAGTTAGTGCCTACTGAGTCGAAGCACACTTACTTGTTCCTTCTCCTTAGCCATGTTCTCGAACTTGGCCCGTAGCGACGAGGGCTTGGCCCCCCCTATGTCGGGCTTCTGCTTGGTGTAGTTAGTGCCTACTGAGTCGAAGCACACTTACTTGTTCCTTCTCCTTAGCCATGTTCTCGAACTTGGCCCGTAGCGACGAGGGCTTGGCCCCCCCTATGTCGGGCTTCTGCTTGGTGTAGTTAGTGCCTACTGAGTCGAAGCACACTTACTTGTTCCTTCTCCTTAGCCATGTTCTCGAACTTGGCCCGTAGCGACGAGGGCTTGGCCCCCCCTATGTCGGGCTTCTGCTTGGTGTAGTTAGTGCCTACTGAGTCGAAGCACACTTACTTGTTCCTTCTCCTTAGCCATGTTCTCGAACTTGGCCCGTAGCGACGAGGGCTTGGCCCCCCCTATGTCGGGCTTCTGCTTGGTGTAGTTAGTGCCCACCGCGCCCACTGAGTCGAAGTGGTGCGCCGACTTGTCCACGCGATCTGTCTCCACGCCGAACTTGCCGCCGAAACCCTGAGGAATGGAATGAGATGAATTCAGACAGTAAGGGAAAAAATAGTTATTTGTGTTACAAGGGGACAATAGTATATTATGCAACTAGTGAATAAAAGACGGTTTTAAAGCGAGGGCCATAGATGAACCACGAGCAAGTGAAGGATTCTAACAACTGAATCACGACCGTAGGGAGTGATTCATGATGATTGAATCACGAGCATAGCGAGTGATTCAAGTGGTAGAATCCGAGCGACGCGAGTGATTCATGGCCCTCGATATAAATCCGTTTTATTCAAGAGTTGCATACTATATTTTATACCATGACTACGAGAAAAAGAAAGATTTAAGCGAAAGTTACAAGGAAAAATACTAGATAAAAGTTTTATTACATTCAAAATTTAAAAAAATGTGAAAACTCGAGGTTTCACATTTTTTCTAAATTAAGCAGAGCTAGGTAACAACAAATGTGTTTCAGGGGCCAGTGACCACTTCCGTTACGTTACATAATTATAACTAATTAACACCAATCTTTTAATATTATAATTACAATCCAAATAAGTATTCACTAAACATCCCAGACTAAAATCAAAATCATTATTAAAATCCAAAACATGAACAAACTGAAAATCAAATACATAAAGGAGTTTGAAAGTCGAATATTCTTTGCACAAGGAGTTCATATAGCATTGAGATGGACGTCGAATATGTATTGGTGTGTTCTAAATTCAAACACCAAAACAGTGAGAAAAAGTGCTTTTTATTCACTGTTTTCAGTGAATAAAATAAGCTTTTTAGAGGGGGAATGGTATAAAGTAATATTTTGTTCTTCCAGGGCGTTATTTTGAATTCAGAGCTAAGCGAAGGATTCTATAGTAGAATCACGAGCGTAGCGAGGGATTCTAACGTAGAATCCTGAGCTTAGCGAGGAATTCAATATACGCCGCCCGAGAACAAACTATTTTGTCCCCGAGTGATACACACTATTTTGTCCCCGAGTGATACACACTATTTTGTCCCCGAGTGATACACACTATTTTGTCCCCGAGTGATACACACTATTTTGTCCCCGAGTGATACACACTATTTTTCATCACTACCTAAGAGAAAAATAAAAAGCTACGAGTACCTACCTATTTTTTTTTACATTAAACCTTCACGCGAGCGCCTCCAACCTATCAGAAGTACGAAAATCTATCAGAAGCACGAAGCGGACCAATCAGAAGAGAGAAAGCTCAAACTCCTACGGGCGCAAAACTGGATTTGGCTCCCGCTATCCTCTATAGACAATTGTCGTTTTTCGAATAGATGTGACGAAAAATCTATTTCGTCTGTCAGTTCTTCTTCTTCTTCCTGGCCTTATCCCATGTTACTTGGGTTCGGCGCACCACGTTTTCTTTTTATTCCGTCAGTTAGATTATCGAAAAGCATTGGAAACGTATTTTTTTCTTTATCAAATCAATAAAAAGTACCTGGGCGACCGAGCACCGCTTGGGTGAAAACAATAATTTCGTTTTTTTTTAAATTCGATTGCAAATTTAATCGAAATCTTTAGAGCCGTTTTCGAGAACGTGAATATACATAAAATAAATATTAAAGGACAATGGCAGAGGCCCATACATTGTTTTAGCTGAGATTTTCCTACGTCATTAATTGAAAAACATCTGAGGGTCATGTTCTGAATTAGTTTGTCCAAGAATTTTTGTTCGAGAACGCCGAGAATAATAGATATACATTCAGTCATGAACTATCGTGGGTTATGTCTGGGTAACTTTTAAGAATGTGTTTAATAGGTAATATTATTTAATTTCGTGCCAGTAAAAGGGCAATTATATCGCATTAGTATTTCCCTTAACTAGTTATCTCAGCATGAGATGTAAAATATTATCTTTGGAAAGAGTATTTATTTATTTATACTTTGGCGTATATCAAAAGGTCGTCGTCAACAACCAACCTATATTGTTTAGACTTGGATACTAGTCTTTTTGCCTATCATTAATTGAAAATTTAAAGTAAGTGATTCATTTATTTCTACTACACTACAGTATTCTTACCTACATACAAGGAACACCTAAACTTAGACATAAAATGTATTTTGTTAATTAATTTACTCCGTTTTATTATAATCACAAAAACAATAATGATTTACTTACTATAGTCACTACGTGCCGCTTGAGCCCACTTGGCAGAATAAGTGTAAAATGGCAACACTAAGCTAGTGAAAGTTAACCTAAAAATCACATAACTTTCATTTAAAATGTATTTTATTTTATCCGTGGTAAACCAGGTAATGTAAAAAAAAAATCACAATTAATGGAATTTCTTTCGTATATAACACACTTTCAGAAGCTCAAATTTAAGTCAGCTATGATTTCGCCATTGTTCTTTAAATTTTGCATGCCAATTTTTGGACAGAATGTATGGCTCAACTACTGTTATCACAAACCAACATTTTATTTTGTAAACTTTCATTCTGGCAAATAAATCAATTGATTAGAAATATTGCTCGTTTAATAGTAGATGATTTACAATAAAATGCATCAAAGTTCAGGAGTGGGGGCTTGTAACATCACTTTTGAGTACAAAAAAATACATGAAAGCTTGTTCAAAAAAAAACGTTATCATACCTTCATACATTAATCATACCTTCTTATGGTCCACTTGACTAGCGTGAGCCTGTGTCTTCTCTTGATGGTCCCAGCCGACCGCAGACGCGTCTTGTCTATCTGTCTGTACACCGAACTTGCCGCCGAAACCGATCGTGTAGTCTGTAAATGCAATGATATTATTTACTACAACAAGTGTACATAAGACACGACGTATATTATTAAGTAAATAAGAACCCTTAACTGAATAAGCCGATCTGCCTAGCTTTTTACCGACTTCAAAAAAAGAAGGAGGTAAGTAATCAATTCGACACGTATGTATGTAATATTGTTGGAACTGCACAATATTCACATATGTTATTCTGTGTGGGCTTCTAAACACGTGTGCCAAAGGACATGGCTAAATAAAGTATGGACGACTGCCCTAGCAATATATAAACATTTTAACTAGTAATATGTAATGCTGAATAGCTGTATATTAGTATTTCGTATGAAAAAAGTTACTGGAACTTTTTATATCGTCACAATCCTGAAAATAAAATCGTAGAAACTCCTACATTAATAGGTATACAAACTTGTAAAATAATAAGATTTTGCTATGATACTTTATTAAGGCGTTTATAGGAGCTCGTGGTTTAATAATAACAGCCGCACAGGTCGATCTTCAAGGTTAAGCAACGCTAGCCGAGGTCATTCCGTGGTTCCTTCGTTCCTTGGAAAGCTAGTTAAGCCGTTGGTCCCGGCTGTCATTTGAAGATCTGTCATTTGTGGCTACACCACAGTTTATGCATCTCATGATGAATCAATACGCAATTGAAACTTAAGGCCATACTAGTTGGCTCTGTATTAATACATAATACCCGGCGAAAGGAACTTCGTTCAAAGTGAGTTCCCACGACACCCCCAACATGTTTTTTTTTTATTTGGTTCTAATCGAATCAAGTGTAATCTAGAAGTGCCGTTTCTTTCCAGTTTTTGCCAATAATTTCTACAAAACAGATAAATGCAATTAAAGAAATCAACATCTAAGGTTCTATCTCTAAGGTTTTAAGGTGCTTAGCGAAAGGTACAAAAATAAATAATAATAAATACTGTTCGTTTCAATTTATGCAAATGTCTTTAAAAGTAGGTTTATTGACTAAAATTTTTCTTAAAACGTGTCAAACAAAAACATGAAAACACTTTTAATTATCTGATTAATTCGCGAAAGTTCTAGAAGAATAATGAAACTGTAATAATTCATTAATGAATATTTGAGATGTATTAGTATAGGTACAAAAATAAATAATAATGAATACTGTTCGTGTCGACTTACTCAAATGACTTTAAAAGTAGGTTTATTGACTAAATTTTTTCTTAAAACGTGTCAAACAAAAACATGAAAACACTTTTAATTATCTGATTAATTCGCGAAAGTTCTAGAAGAATAATGAAACTGTAATAATTCATTAATGAATATTTGAGATGTATTAGTATAGGTACAAAAATAAATAATAATGAATACTGTTCGTGTCGACTTACTCAAATGACTTTAAAAGTAGGTTTATTGACTAAAATTTTTCGTAGAACTGAATCTTATGTTCTTCTTGTCAAACAAAAACATGAAAAAACTTTTAATTATTTGATTAATTCGCGGAAGTTCTAGAAGAATAATAAAACTGTAATAATTCATTAATGAATATTTGAATGTTACGAGCTAGTGAACAATTTCTATTCATGCTAAGGGCAGTTGTTTAGCCATGTCCTTTCATAAGTATATATGTATGTCCACGAATTTCTCCGTAACTACTTATCGGATCGTGATCATTCTTATTGTGTTGGATTGAGTATCACTTAACTTAGGGAATAGTGAAAGTTTGTTATTATTCAGCCACGCGCTGTGACGCGCTCCTCTAACACTCACTGAGTGAACCGTATGGATCCGAAATAGGTCGTATAATCGATCTCGAAATTATTGTAATACCATTATTGATTACAATTATCAGCAATTAATAATTTCAATAATCATCATCATCATATCAGCCGAAAGACGTCCACTGCTGGACATAGGCCTCCCCCAAGCGTCGCCACATTGACCGGTCCCGTGCGTCCCGCAACCAGCGGATCCTCTCAACCTTCACCAGGTCATCGGTCCACCTGGTGGGAGGCCTTCCAATGCAACGTCTTCTGGTTCGCGGTCGCCACTCCAGAACCTTTCTGCCCCATCGGCCATCCGTTCTGCGAGCAATATGCCCTGCCCACTGCCACTTAAGTTTGGCAATTCTTCGGGCTATGTCGGTAACCCTGGTTCTCTTTCGGATCTCAACATTTCTGATACGATCACGCAAGGAAACGCCGAGCATAGCCCTCCCATGTTCCATTGCAATGGAACTTCAATAAAATTACAAATAATTATTACAAATACAATTAAGCCTTATTCGATTTTTGACACGCAAGTGACATTCAGGCTTAAAACAGGTTTCAAATCCGGGTAACTAACAATGTGACCTTTTCAATTCATATGAACTTTCTAAATTCATCTGGGCAAACGGTGACATCTGTGAATGCAAACATTATGACAAAAACTGGACTTATAAATTAACCTGTAAGTACCGACGTGCGGTCTGACAGACCACTAAAGATCTTAAAACCATCAAAAATTATTTTTGCTTGTACCTTCTCTGTATGAGGACTTTGCCATTTAAAAAAAAAAAATAAAAAAAATTTCAACTAGACCTTATATAGGTATTGTCAAACAAATTCAAATTCAAAATTATTTATTTGCCAGCATAGGCAGGGGTAAAGATGTTATACATTTGTTTTTTAATGTTCTCCATGCTCTGCCGTCATATGGGCATGCAATATCTTACACATAAATTACAACCTAGTATCAAAATACAATAAATATTTAATACCAAGCCGAATAACAGTAAATATTACAAAATCATTAAACCATTTTATTTTTAAAGTCAAGGAGTATCCAGTAGTCAAAAATTAAATAAATGTCAGAGTAGATAATGTAATTGATGTCGATAAAACAAATAAAAGTCCTAGATAAATAATAATTGAATGCAGAGTATGTCATTATTATTGTCATAAATATTATCTGCCATAAGCATTCCCGTTTAAATACTCCTTCACACTGTAATACGCCTTGTCAGTTAGAAATTCCTTTAGCTTTCGCTTAAATATGTGCAAGTTGTCAATATCTGTAATACAACATGGCAATTTATTAAAAATCTTGGTACAAAAAGCGCAAGCTTCACAAGCTTCAGTAGGTTCCTATGGAGAAGAATGTGCAAAAAACTCCACGGACAGTTACATGCTGGTATTATTGAGTGACATTTAAATAGCACATACCCTTCTGTGACTGATGATGCTGGGCGTCTTCCCTGTGGTCCCAGCCCACAGCCGAGGCGTCTTTCCTGTCGGCTTGAACTCCAAACTTTCCTCCAAAGCCGTGCGAGTAATCTTTCTGAGAGGAATGCTTCTCTACTTGTTCTTTGTGTTCCCAACCGGCAGCGCTCTGATAAAGGAAGAAAGTATGTTAGATTGGTTTATTTATTTGTACCTCAACATATTGGTTTTGCAAGACCCTGTGCGTAGTCGGTCTGTTAGACGTGCTTCTCCATCTTGTGACCACTATTATCCTACTAATAATATAAATGCGAAAGTTAGGTTGGATGGATGTTTGTTACTCAATCACGCTAGAGCGGCTGAAAGGATTTGGATGAAATTTGTCGCAGAATAAGATAGTCTGGAATAGCACATAGGCTTAATATCCCAATAAAATAGAAATAATGATGCCTAGAGATAATAAAACACTTTTTACGTGGGCGACGCCGCGGGCGGAAGCTAGTTTAGATATACACATGTCTCTCTCGACGACGCGCGCGTAGTCGGTCACTGAGACGTGCTTCTCCACCTTGTTACCACTATCGTTTAGATATGTCACACTCACCTTGTCTATCCTGTCAGCCATACTTGCCGCCGAATCCCTGCGCGTAGTGGGTCTGTGAGACATGATTCTCTACCTTGTGACCACTAACATTTATAAATGTCTCCCTCACCTTGACCACCCTGTCGGTCTGTGAGACGTGCTTCTCCACCTTGTGACCATTATCATGTAGATATATAACTCTCTCACCTTGTCAACCCTGTCGGTCTGCACGCCGTACTTGCCGCCGAAGCCCTGCGCGTAGTCGGTCTGTGAGACGTGCTTCTCCACTTTAGCGACGTAATCATGGCCGACGGCGGATTTGTCCATACGGTCCGCTTGGACGCCGTATTTGCCGCCGAAACCTGGGTATAATAATATAGTAGTTGATGAGATAACGAATTGAGAAAATCCTGATACTCTTGATAAAAATATAGCTTATAATACTCACAACAGATCTTTGTGTCTCTGAATTGGCTGCAAGACCCTGCGCAGTAGCTATTTTTTAACCGACTTTCGAAAAAGGAGGAGGTTCTATGTTCGACATCTTGTATGTTTTTTTTTTTTTATGTATGTGGTCACCGATATCTCCGTCAATTGTGAACCGATTTTGAAAATTCTTTTTTTGTTTGAAAGAGTATGTTCCGAAATTGGTCCCATTTTAATTTGGTGAAGATCTGATGAAGAACTTCGAAGATATACAACAGAACTCTTCAATAAATAACGGCAAATCTCTCGGGACTGCTGTAATCGCATATCTGTTTATTGTTTAGACCATTTCATAACATAACATCACGCCAGTACGCTCTTAAGGGGTAAGCAGATCTCTCATTTGATCGGTTTTGTTCAAGTTTCATGATATTCGGGTAATCTATTCTGGCGTTATAGGAAACTTACTAAACAACTTGCGTATTAGGTAGGTACATCTAAAAAGTGAAAAATAAAAAACTTTTTTACAAAAAAATACTACTGACTTCCAAATAAGAAAACTACAAAGTGAAAAATAACTTTATTTTTGGAAGTCGGTGTCCATAACGCAAAAAAAATTTACCTACGAAAGACACCGACCAAAAATAAAGTTATTTTTCACTTTGTAGTTTTCTTATTTGGAAGTCGGTAGTATTTTTTTGTAAAAAAGTTTTTTTTGGCAATATGAAGGTGAAGATAGCATTGTATAACTGTCTCTTTCACTCGGTAACGTTTGTCGCATCGTCCTATCCCGCTTACACTAATGCAGTATACTCGATGACAAACTGTTTCTGCGCAATGGTTCAGAGACACTAAGATCCGCTGTGACTTTTATACTAAGGTGTGTTTTTAATGAGAGTACTACACAGTGTATTATTGCAAGATAAATGAGTCACTGCCGATGGTTCGGTTATTAAAAACTCATCGAATTTAATCTGTTGTCTAAACTAAAGTTAGTGATTTGATTAGACAAAAGATTGTGGGATACTATCACAAAACAAACATTTCATGTTTATACACCGTGGCATTTTAACCGTCTTACAAAAGCAGCCCACTTGTTCTGCACATGTATATGAACAACTTCCTCCATGGAAGTTATAGGCGATTCTCAAAAATAATAAAATTATGAACTCAAAAACGTGAGTTGCCTTGATATACCGTATTAAGGCACCTCACTTTTTTGAGTTCATATTTTTTTCGGATAGTTGAGGATTATTTCAACCTACCATGATTTAATTTTTTTAGTGTTGTAGTTAATTAAAAAAACAAAAAACCCGACTGATTAAAAAGCGAACTAAAAACAAGTAAACAAGAAGAAAATCATGCTGTGCAGTCGGAGGATACATGTTCAAGAGCTGACTGACGAAAACCAGATTCAGTCAGTTGGGCAGTCGGGTAAAAACAGTCATTATCGTTACCTTGTGCATAATCTTTCTGTGAGACGTGTTTCTCTGTCTTGCCGACATAGTCATGTCCGACTGCCGACTTGTCCATACGATCCTGTTGCACACCGAATTTGCCTCCATAGCTGTTGAAATAATAAGGTCTTATGAGTTATAATGCGGATTCATTGTCTAGTGAAATTACATAATCAGTGTGGTTTAAAACTTGCTTCAAAAATATGTTTGCGAAGTTGGATTTTGTAATCTATACTAATATTATAATTCGGTACAAACAAAAAACAAAAAAACACTTTTTTTTGTTTTTTGTTTGTACCGAATTGGCTCCGAAACTACTGGACCAATTTAAAAAATTCTTTCACCAATAAAAAGCTACACTATTCCTGAGTGACATAGGCTATTTTTTAATCCCGAAAACGGGTCCTGTGGGGTGGTCCACGGGAGCGAAGCCGCGGGCAACAGCTAGTTACATATAATTTGGTGGTGTTTGGTGTGGAAGGAATTCAGAAAACGATGAAACATACGAACAAGAAATTAGAAATAATACGAACCCAAATGAAGATTTAGGTCCATCCTCATATTGCTTCTTTTTCGACTGCGAATCTGCTTCAAATACTTCTTCTCTCAGCTTCGCCATGCTGAAAAAGAGGGACCTTTAAAATTATCTTTCTCATAGTGGAAATAATAAGTCAATCAAATATTATTAGCTTTAATGATTCAGATAGACAAAGACTATAGTTAGATAATGATACACATTCTTCACAGGATGTTGGTTGCAGATAGCAGACTCGGAGTCTTGCCTGAACGCGCTCACCTCACTAGTGCATTGGTTCCGATTCAACCTGTGGTCCGCAAGAGCTAAGTTATGGTCCGCAAAAGGTTTCAACTCAATAATATCATTGATGAAAACTAATTGCAAGTTTCTATCAGAAATGTTGTGTTTATATTTTAAATACTCGTTTCGTCGAATTTTAAAGAATTGCTAAAGGTTTTGGATTTAGATACGTCCCGGATCAAATGTAGCTTGGGAAACACTGCTCTAGAGGAAATGCGGCCGTATGCGGCTACAGAGGTTGACGGGGTGAGGGGTCCTTATAAATTTAAGCAGGCCAACACATGGCCGAGGCAGCGTGACGAAACACAAGCAGCGTCCCAGATAAAGGTAGCTGAAGTACACCGAGCAGTTTTAGTCAGTAAGAGTCTGATAGACCCCTCAGCCCGCCCCAAGACAGAAAACACCCATGAGGATTGTACAAGCTTTTATTTAACTTGCAATGTATGTATGTTTATATGTGTGTTCGGGTCAAATCTTGCAACTGAATTTTAAAGCAGTTATCCTCCACCGATTAAAATGAAATTTTGCATAGACGTCTAGTTCGGATGACAATGCATGGTTAGCTAAGTGACGTCATTCTAAATCCAATATGGCGGACGGCCCAAGATGGCGGACTAGCTTTTTTTGTGCACTGCCATGATATGGGTATCAAATAAAAGGGTTTGCTAAGAAGAATACGCTTTAGAAAACAATATTTCGTATTCTTCTCAGCATACCCTTTGTACGCTCAGAAGAATACGAAAAAGCGTGTTTAAAAAAAATATTTTATTGAATATTTGAATGATAAATAATCAATGTGAAAATAAATGACTGCACGTGACTGCTGATCGTGGGTTCTTAGGTTTGGTTCCGGATTTTGGCAAAGTGTTATTAGTTTTGTCTAATAAGAAATGTTCTACAGTACTTTAGAAGCAGTCCTGACTCTGTATTTTTTACCCATTTATGTCAATAAACTCGCACTTATCACAGCACAGAGCGCTTTTGAGAGTGGCTATAGTTGCCGGCACGTAACTTGGCAAGAGTTGGTTACCAAGCGGGGCGCGGGGATCGCATAGTAGCACCGTTCCGAGCGCAATTCGCTTCCATCCTGCTTACTCCTGCGAGCGAGTGAACGTATTAGTGTCATTTTCTACATAAAATAAGGTAATGTAACTTTTCTCATGAAAATGTAACTTTTTGAGATGTATCATGTTATATTTGACTATCTGCCACTGGCAACACTGGTTCTGCCTCTTCTTTCAGGGAACACAAGCATGATATAATGAAAGAAATCATATTCATGCATTTCTTTTCCTGCACCGTAAAACACAGCATAAAAGAAAATATCGCCCACACGCTTCCCTGTCTGTTTTGTATCAATTTATTATAATTAGCTTTGTCTGCGCGATACTGCAGGGCATTGGCACCACGTTAGCGCTGATGGCTGGGACGCTTCCTATGCTGAGAGCCCCCTTTTAGCCGACTGCGGGAGGGTATTGTTTTTACGCGTTCATCTCAAAGTTCTCGGCCAGATATTGCTTGGACCTTCTGCTGACAACAGATCCAGACGGAAGAGTACTCTTCCGTTATTCTTTACTGATTAATTTCGTTGCGGGATCCAAGACAGTTAAATTCATTCGACGGAACTAGAAATTAGACCCATACCTGGGTACCGTTACACACACACCATACCATAGTAATTGTTTTGTAAGTTTACTTTAAGTTTTTATTTACTGTTGTAAATTTTTATTGTTTTCACACATTGATAATGTGTTCCAATTGCTGGGGGGTGAAATTCTGATGACCTGTAGTTCAGTTTTTCATTAAAGGCACCAGATCATTTGTTTTCGAAAAATCTTTACGTATAGAATATAAATAGGCGTAACAAACCATTGTACTTTAATTCATATTAAAGTTAATGAGAAATGCAAAGGCTTCAAAGGTCATGGTAGGTCACATACAGATTGCAGCAAATTATATGTTTAAGTACTTAATTATGCATTAAATAATTAATAACTGCCTCAGGTCCTGGGTTCGATTCTCGGGTCGGGCAGTGTTATTCGGTGTATCTTCATCAGCCTTTTAAACACAGGCCTCCTCTCTGTGAGAGGGAATGGGCCAGCACGCGGTACGAGGTACCAGGGCGGGTTGGTGGATGTCACATGTCTTCGAATTTTTGGTTCTAGAACATGCCGGTTTTCTCACGATGTTTTCCTTCACCGTTTTGAGAGCAGTGGTGATGAAATAAATTACACAAAGTAAAGCGCCTGTCTGGTTTCGAACTGACGACCTACAACTTGTAAGGCGCGGCCGCTACCACTGGGCCATCACTGCACTCAACTCATTAATTCACCGTCTCGCATCCACCGGACTCCCGCAGCCACTCCCATTAGGTCGTCGCTCCACCTAATGGGAGGCCTTCAAACGCAAAGTCTTCCGGTTCGCGGTCGCCTCTCCAGAACTTTTCGCCCCAACGGCCATCCGTTCTGCGAGCAATTTGGTTGCCCACTGCCACTTAAGTTTGGCAATTGTTAGGGCTATGTCGGTACCAAACCTTGGTTCCCTTGCAGGTCCTCATTTTTGATTTGATCACGCAAGGAAACTCTGAGCATAGCTCTCCCCATTGCCCTTTGGGTGAATTTAAAGCCTTCTGATGAGGCCCATTGTGAGCTACCACGTTTCGATTCCATACGCTGATAACACACCCTGGTCATAGACTTTCGTCTTGAGACACTGTGGTAAGTTGGACGAGAAGATGCCGCGCAACTTGCCAAACTCTGTCCAGCCGAGTCGGCTTCGACGGTTGACCTCTTTCTCGAAGTATGTAGCATCACACCCACTTTAAATAACGACCACATAAGTCATTATGAAGCAAGCAATGGGCCCGCGTGGTGAATTACGGCCCATTCCCTCTCACAGAGAGGAGGCCTGTGTCCCAGCAGTGGGAACATTAATAGGCTGATGATGTGTGCTGTGTGCTACATGTTGGTAGTTATGACACCGCCTTATTAAAGAAAAGTGTATTATGTATGGGCCCGATCATATTTAATAAAATACCTGATAACATAAAAACACAGGCTATTCCAGTCTTTAATAAATTGTAGTTCTAAAAACTAAAAAACACGCTTTAATGGTAAATTGAGTCGCTAATCCTGAAGTTCTTGGTAAGGCTAATGGGACAAACTATTTAAACGCGCACGGTAGAATCAACTTTTATTACTTGTAAATTTTAATTTTTGTTTGACTTTCAAAAGTGCCGCTATATATTGGCCTAGTAGTTGAATAAATATATTAAGACTTTGACTTTGACTAAATTATTGCATAGTCATCGGTCCTTGATAGGTGTGCAAAGTTTCAAATCAATCCGACGTTTTCAACGGGGTGAAAATCACGTTCAAAGATTCCGTTACATTGATACATAGAGACATGATTTAATTCCGCCCAGCTCGTTCCATCATCGGACTACCAGACGTACGGCGATGCGTCATCGGTACATGGTGGACATCCCACCCATACGCACAAAACGTTTTGGGACACTTTTATTATGCGTACAGCTAAAGAGTGGAATTCCCTGCCGGAATCTGTGTTTCCCGATAGCTACAATCTAGGGGTCTTTAAGTCAAGAGTGAATGGGTTTCTTCTAGGCAAGCGTGCTTCATCGTCAACCACATCATCGCTTACCATCAGGTGAGATAGTGGTCAAGCACAAGCCTAAAGACAATAAAAAAAAAATACATAGTTACATAGATACATACCAAGCTAATAAAAGCGTGTTAAAAATAAATTGACAGATTTTTTGACTAATAAATGTTATTACTCGATTTGCGAATTTTAAACGATGAATACTTAGATTAATCCTGACATCACTGCACTAAGATGATGACTGATTTGAAATGATATGGCTATCGACTGGAATTCTTCCTAATAATTAATAATTTATAAATTTAATTTCAATTTATTTTGACGTTGTGCTTGTACCATGCTTGTGTTAAAATGTTTTAATTAACTTTGATTATGTTTATAAAAACTGTTTTGCATGCCTTAGTTAAGGTAGAAAGTAGGATCACCTAATATTATAACATCTGTATCTTTTACCTACTTTCTGTGCAAATAAATCATTATTCTATTCTATTCTTTAAATTCATCTAACTTTTAATAGAGTGAACCGATTGCGATGAAACAAAAACTAAGTACCTAATACTTCAAGTTACACACAATTTTATGTATAAAAGTTATTCAAATTCAAATTCATTTATTTATTGTTTGTCACAGGTGTCAAGGTAGTTCTTACAATCAGTATTTTTGTATCACTGTAACATACCCATGGGGTGTACAATATTTATATGTATGTCAATATTATTGGCTATATTAGAAATAATTAATAGTCATACAATTAGCCTCCTACATTGCTGGTACATTGCATTGATTGTTTCTATCTACATTGGTTTCGTACATTTTACGTGATGCGTGCACAACTAAACAGACAAAACTCCGAAAATGCTGGAAATGGGTTCTGTTGGTTATCCTTTAACACCCTGGCTATTTTTTTGGAAATATTTTCGATGTACAAAAACGACTTTTATACAGATTTCTATACTAATATACTAATACTAATACTAATATACTAATACTAATATACTAATACTAATACTAATTATAATTTATAATTATATTATAAAGAGGTAAAATTTGTAAGTTTATAAGTTTGTATGTAGGGGGTAATCTCTGGAACTAATGAACCAATTCAAAAAATTTTTTCACTGGTAGAAAGCTACATTATTCCTGAGTGCTATAGGCTATATAACATCACGCTACGACCAATAGGAGTGGAGCATAAATGAAAAATGTTGCAAAAACGGGCAAGAATATTAGGCGTAGGTGTAGGGTAGGTGTAGGGTAGGGTAGGTATGTAGCCAGTTGACGGGAGCGAAGCCGCGTGGGACAGCTAGTATTATATGTATTGATTATCTACACGTTATCATATTCTTGGTTAATCACAAACTTTCAAACAGTAATTATTCAATATTGAATTTTCTTTCTCTCCATATAATTTTTTATTTATTTAATATATAGGCTCGCGTTTGACCACTACAACCATATAACGACAACTCCCTACAACACCAGAAAACGCGTCACTGTAGAGTTTAAACTGTAATTAAAATAACAAACGATAATTGAGTCAATAATAAATTAAATTGTTTGATAAAATAAAACACCACGTTATAAAGTGTTTTTACCAGTAACATGAAATCTAAAAATAATTTTCCCTGTGTAATTTCAATATGGTACGAATTGAGGAAAACATACTTTTGTAATACAACTAGTTTGGTTTCCTGCAAGGCAATAGTCTTGTAACATGCATTGCATTAGAAATTGATTGTGTTTATATGTTTTATGGATTTGTTATTGTTACAACAGTAACAAGTAATTTTGGGTTGTTGTTTTTAAATGCCTTTATTTTTGTGAAATATTTTCTTAACAATATTTTGTCCTGCCACTTGTAGCTACGAACCGAAGTTTCCACCGTCCAACTGCGTGTCGGACTCGCGCTCGAAGGGCTCCGTACCATTATCGCGTAGAACGGCGAAAAAATCACGTTTATACCATTCCCCCTCTAAAAAGCTTATTTTATTCACTGAAAACAGTGAATAAAAAGCACTTTTACTCACTGTTTTGGTGTTTGAATTTAGAACATGCCAATATATATTCGACGTCCATCTCAATGCTATACCACCTCCTTGCGCATAAAATACTCGATACAAACTCCTTGTGCAAAGAATACTCGACTTTCAAACTTCTTCATCGATTTAATTTTCAGTTTGTTAATGTTTAGGATTTTAATATTGATTTTGATTTTAGTCTGGGATGTTTAGTGAATACTTATTTGGATTGTATTTGTAATATTAATTGCATTAGTGTTAATTAATTATAATTATGTAACGTAACGGAGGTGGTCACTGGCCCCTGAAACACAGTTGCTGTTACCTAGCTCTGCTTTAGTTTAGAAAAAATGTGAAACCCTGAGTTTTTACACTTTTTCAAAATTTTGAATGTAATAAAACTTTTATTTAGTATTTTTCCTTGTGATTTTCGCTTAAATCTTTCTTTTTCTCGTCTTCATGGTATAAAATATAGTATGCAACTCTTGAATAAAACGGATTTATATCGAGGCCCATGCATCACTCGCGTCGCTCAGGATTCTAACACTTGAATCACTCGCTATGCTTTGCCCACTTGCTCGTGGTTCATCTATGGCCCTCGCTTTAAAACCGTTCTTTATTCACTTGTTGCATAATATACTATTGTTGTATGGGAGCCCCACTTAAATATTTGTTTTAGTCTGTTTTTAGTATTTGTTGTTATAGCGGCAACAGAAATACATCTGTGAAAATTACAACTGTCTAGCTATCACGGTTCATGAGATACAGCCTGGTGACAGACGGACAGACAGACAGACAGACGGACCGCGGAGTCTTAGTAATAGGGTCCCGTTTTTACCCTTTGGGTACGGAACCCTAAAACACCTAAAATTTTGCAGTATACATGCTACTGAAGGCAGGGTTGGGCAGTATTTGAATTACTTGTAATTAAAATACGTAATTGTAAAACAAAAACATATTTGGTATTTGTAATGCAATTACTTCTTAAAAGTGTAATTGGTATTTCAAATATCTGACGCTGAGGTATTTTGTAGTTAGTATTTCAAATTCTTATGGCTTCAAAATACATTTTAACATAAATACATTAAACAATCTTATTCTTGGGTGCACTCTGCACAAAATAGTGCACGGTAGCTTTCGTAACCAAAATGTCGATTGCGTACATCAAATTGTCAATTGTCATTTTAACGGATATTTTCACGAAACGTCTTGTAATTAATACGAATGTCACGATGGATGATCGACTGAATTTTGTATTATAAATAAAAATAGTACATATTTTGTATTTCAAATACATGACTTAAGATATTTTGTATATTAAATACATGCAGGATAGTATTATGTAATTTGTATTTCAATTAAAGTAAAGCATGTGTTTTGCCCGTTTTGCAATTCTTGATAGGCTGTCGAAGGCCGTTGAGCCTCTTCTGCGCGGGGAGCAGGCGGGTTTCCGTTCGAGCCACTCATGCACGGACCAGATCAACACTCTTCGTATAATTCTGGAGCAGGCAGCAGAATGGCAAAGGGAAATCTAACTTACTTTTGTCGACTTTGAAAAGGCCTTTGATACGATGAAGTGGTCCAGCATCTGGTCCAGTCTGTTGGATTTTGGAGTGCCGCCAAAAATAGTCCGCCTATTGGAGAACATTTACAGGAAATATTCCTGCATGGTGACTTACGAAGGCCTCATTTCGGAGGACATCGCAGTGCACGCTGGTGTCCGCCAGGGATGTCTTCTTTCGCCCCTCCTTTTAATAATCGTGTTCGACGGAATCATGCTGCGCATTCACGATAGCAGGCGTCGCGGGATAGAGTGGGGATTGACAAACGTCTTGGAGGACCTGGACTATGCAGATGATCTATGCCTGCTGAGTCATACACACGCTGACATGATGCGAAACTGAATGACCTGCGCCAGGAGGCGGTGAAAACTAGGCTCAAAATTAACATTCGGAAGACCCAGGAGAAGCGTACAGGTGTGAGGAATTCTTCGCCGATATTAATCGGCACTGAGGTTGTGGAACGCGTCCACAAATTTACGTATCTCGGGAGCGTCGTGTCAGAGACTGGAGGAACTGATGAGGATATCACTTCACGGATCGCCAAAGCGCGAGCTACCTTCGCACAGCTAAGACCTGTGTGGCAATCACGGAATCTGACCCGAAGGGTTAAACTCAAAATCTTCGGGTCCAATGTCAAATCCGTGCTGCTCTACGGGTGCGAAACGTGGTAACAAAGGACATCTCACGCCAAATCCAGGTCTTCGTCAACCGATGTCTTCGTCGCATCCTCGGAATTTACTGGCCCGAGATCATCTCTAATGTAGAGCTGTTGGAGAGATGCCACGAGACCCCGATCGACCGCCAGATCAAGCGGCGTAAATGGTGTTGGATTGGTCACACGCTCCGGAGGGATTCCAATCACATTCCTAAACAGGCCTTGGATTGGAATCCTCAAGGAAAAACGAAGCGAGGCCGTCCCCGTCAAACATGGCGACGCACCGTTTTGGCTGAAGCGACGACTATCGGAATGACGTGGAGCGATGTGAAGCGCGAAGCTCAAGACCGGTCTCGATGGAAGACTACTGTGGAAGCCCTCTGCCCCAGCTAGGGGCCATAGGATCTTAAGTCATGTGTTTTGCCCAGCTCTGACTGTTGGTCAAATTAGGTACTTTACAACAGATTTTACAAAAGTCATAAAAACTAGGCACCTTATGTGATTAGATACATACATAAACTCACGCCTTTTAACCAACCTGCTAAGATCTTTTCATAATTCTTCTGCTTCACTTACGTTCATACTATGTTATAAAGAGAGAGTTTATTGTATACGGTAATCTCTGGACCACTACAGCTATTTGAAAAAATCTTTCACCATTTGAAAGGAACATTAGTCTAGGTTATAAAATATTATGACCCAGGCATAGCCAGGGTGGGCCAGTATAATTGTCAAAAAATAAAAGAGCCCGTTTTGACAGCTATAAAAATACTTAATAATAATTAAACTTGATGCTTGAGGATACTCGTTGTCATAGTGTATCGGTAACATATTATTTAATTAGGATAATGAATTTAATTTTTCAATTACTTACGTAGAAAGTTATTGCGGCATGTAAAATGAGAAACGTCAAGGGGCTTCTTCGATTGTTACGACTATAGTTCATAAATAAAATAATAAATTCTACTCACTCAATAGCCTCTACATTTCTTCCTCCAGGGCCCCATCTCTGTTCATGCTCTGTGACATCATTCACAAAGTCAGGATCCGTCTCCCAGTCATCCGCCTCAGCCAATGCTGGCGGAGCCCTGTCGGTTGATGCTTTCCACATCTGGAATAAAATTCACAATTTTTCATTATAATGACGGCAGTGGTTAGGTAGTTGTAAGACCCAACACATTTTGAAAACCTATCTAAACCGTATTGAAAACGTTTCTTAACATTTGCACTGTCACAATGCTGAGCAAAGCTTGGTTTTTTTTACAAATAAGGCCTCTGTTAATGTGAGTAATCTTTTGAATTTGGAATCTTGTAAGAAACAAAACACAACACAATAAGATGATAATCAGAGATTGGAAGAACAAATAAAACCCTAGCACGGGCAGATTATATTAGAATGAATTGAACATTTTTAATTTTATATCTTGCCATAATAGGATGCAAACACCCCCTACAGACATTTCCCATAAGTTATGATTTTAATAAGATTGGGTTCATGTCCATTTCCAGCAAATGAAGGAAAATAACTGCTTTATTTTGAAAACTAGGTCTAAGATTACTGAGAGCATTATTTCTATATTAAAAACACATTCATTCATGATAACAATCAAGAGCAATTTCAATAGGTGCTTTATTATCTGATGGTAAACAATAATCTATCTTGTAGCCCCATTCATATGAATTAAGACTTTCAGTACATAGAAATGAGTCATCAAAGGACTTGTTGGAATATAGCTAATGAGAAATCAATTGCTTTTTAATTTATTGACCTATTATATGAGGAAATAAAATTATTGAACAGGCAAGGCTCACTTACTATGTTGAAAATATTGATTAACACAATAATATCACGAATACTAGCTATCTTTTAGAGAACTGAAGTTATCGCATTATCTATTATTATCTTGACTTGGTTTAGTACTACCTTATATGCTAATCAATTTTGTGGAAATTATTTCACTATTCGAAAACACTTTTTAGAGATGTCTATTCAACATATCTTGAACAATAGACTCAATGTAAGTGAAGCACGGTCTAGTTTATCTATTATTAAGAGAAAATGTATGAAATAGAAAGCACTTTCTTACCTTTTTCAAGCCGGTTTTTCAATTACACGTAAACACACAGTTTCACCCTTTAGTGACACAATATGGACATTCCAACTACAAGGATAATACCTGATTTATGTTAGGGAAAGCTTAATTATGGTTCTGGAATTAATTATACCCCGACTGATGGTATTATTTCGATTTATTTAGCGAAACAACTAAGTAGGGCGATACCCCGCGATGCGTCACTCGTAAATCGTATTTGACGTTGACACTGACAGCAGATGTCATCAGTAACTCTTGACTTTGACAAGGTGGAAAATGTTGCCAAGTTATGAATTTAAGAATTAAAAACTTAGAAAAGGGAATCGACATTCCGCCAACACTTCATTTTGAAAATATTTCTAGTGATATATCTAAACTCACTCTCTCACTCACTCATGTTGATTCTAATTTTGTTTTTGTAAAAGAAAATATTGATGGTATTGCAGTTTTCTTTAAGAATTTAGCCTTAGGCTCATACACTGAAATTAACAACATAATATAATATCATTATCTTCCAAGCAAAATTATCTAAAATTAACCACGAGTTATTATGAGTCAATCACACTTACCGGTGTACTTACTTTGGTTGGCCAAAATAATCATCTGCTACAAAATGACAAAAAAAAAGGCCAAAGGTTGACTGGTAGAAAATGCCTAGGGCATTAAGTCCGCCTCTGTACATTTATGTGCTTAAAGTATTAAATAAATAAATAAAATGATCAGAGCACAATACAGAGTGCTTGGTTGCTTTAAAGTTTTTGATTGTCAACGCTTTTGCCCAGGCTTTTCTACGTTTTGGATCCTTTGGAAATGTATGTCTCCCTTGATTTTTGCGAGTTTTTAGAGTATTTAATTATTTTCGATATTTGTTTACATTTTTATCGTAAATTAGTATGGCTTTTGACAGGTGGCAGGACAACATTAGGAAAAGTCGATCATGCGAAATCTGGTGGGACAAAAAGGCAGTTTTTCACCTCATTTATAAATTATATGCTTCCGTTACTTAATCAGAATAAATAAAAGACTTTTTCAGCATTGCACACTATTTTATTTTCACTTATTTACATTAGGTCAGAAAGTATCAACATTTGTAAAATTTATTATTTGCCTGGCGGGCCCAAGTTATTAAATAATAATTTGCCAGTTGCCGTATATTGATTTAAGATTGACGGTTTTTATTTTTTTAATTACGGTAAAAATAGATATTTAAATGCCAGTTTTGATGTCTCGGCAACCATAAAAGAGTCTGAAATCAATCCATATTACGTCCGGGCAAGCACAGCATAGCCGAGAGGAAAAGGAGTTGTTAATAAAACAGACAGCCAAAGAGTAATATTTTAAGTAAGTACCCTATCCATTTATCATTCATCAACATTCTTCTTTATCTTAGAACTAATTATGTACGTACAATAATTTATTTATTATTCTAAAATGTTACCGAAGACACAGCTAACTAACCTGATCAAACAATACATTGTTTATAAATAATAAAACATAAATCTGGAAGTTATTGATGGTTTAAAAAAACTCAATTTTGCTTGATTGTACAATGTCTGGTGGTTTATTTTGTAATACCAGGTTATTAAAAAGTGCCTAAAACATTAAAATAAGTTTAATAATAGTAAACCTAGACTAGATGATTATCTTATATCTTATAAATTTACTACTAACATAGTTTAATAAAAATAAAAATGTGTTCAACATTGTGATAAATGAAATTAACAAAATTAGTACAAGAATAGCCATCTATAGCCACAACAATGGGTAAAATCTAGAATCGTTTGGCAGGAGGATGGGGGTCTTACCACCTCTGGCACCACTCCCATTACAAGGTAACGCACCGTTCCTGAGAAAACGCATTATTGTAACCTAACCTCAAAACACTTTAAAGTTGCTTCTGCATCGTCTCCGGCGTGGCGGGAAGTGCAACCCCTTCGCCCTTACGTAACAAAGGATAGACACCCATTCACTCTCCCTTCGCGCCTCCGGTTTTTATAAACATTCTAAGGGAGGCAGCCAAAAGACTACGTGAAGTCCGGGTGCCCCGGTTCGGTTTTGGAACAGATTTAACCTATTTTAACCATGAAGTGGGGGTACACTAACTTACTTTTTGAACAGGATTTCTAGGTTCAAAGTCATCGAAGAAAAACATAAAAACATCAAGAAACACAAAAAGCACATTCACGCGACTCGGGGAGAAACGGAATGAACGAAAACAAATGACACTAACAAGTCACCCATGACGCTTAGTTTTTACGTTCTGTTTCAACAACTTTGCTCGAAATATTGCGCCACCGAAAATATACCGGTACTTTTTGGTTTTCAATCGCCTATTTTGACGTTCGTTTTCACTGTTTATCTGATTGAGGTTAGATACATTTTATGTTATTTTCTCGAAAAATATGCAATACCTTGTAATAAGAGTGGTAGTGTTTTAATCAGGGACCCATCCCCTAGCAGCTTTAACCACTTTTAACCCTCTCCTCCTGCCAAACGTTACTAGACCCAAGCCCAACAATGTGCTCTGCCATAAAATATACATTAACTAGACTCTGGCTCATATAACTCTGCAGAATACTTAATTGGTATCCCCAAAAAGTAATATACGTGGTAGCTTTGGTACTTGGTACAGATGCATCTGTTACTTTCGTGGTACTTGAGCTATCAGATTGCTTACGCTAATGGATAAACCTATTAGAAGTTGATTGCGGGAGTCTTTATATTACATGTTATGTAAATTCCGAGATGTGAAGGAACAGCATGCATATATTTAAGCAAAAAATCACGTTTGACACAAACGTGATTTTTACTTAAATATTCATTTTATTCTGTTTTTAGTATTTGTTGTTATAGCGGCATCAGAAATTGTCATCTGTGAACATTTCAACTGTCTAGCTATAACGGTTCATGAGATACAGCCTGGTGACAGACAGACGGATAGTGGATTCTTAATAATAGGGTCCCGATTTTAGCCTTTGGGTACGGAACCCTAAAAAGTCAATGTTTACAAGATAACGCAACGTTGACATGTACGTCGAGCGATTTTGATATTGTGCCTTTTTATTTTAGTATAATAGATTATTTAACTAAGAACATGATTTTGAATGTTCATACGCCTGTTCATGTTGTTTACAAGAAGATCGTGTCAAATTACAACATTTCGAAGCAAAACGACAAGCTCTGTTGTGGTTTTGCAGTACCTAATCACACACTGAGAAAAAGATCACTGACAGTAGTGACTGTGATAAAACTGTATCAAATCCACACTGCATCGTACTAAAATGACTACTTTTTACCAGAGCATGAATTAGAATTCAGAATATAAACAAAATAACCTATCAAAAACAAAAAAAAACAACTATCAAAATAATTTTTCATAGTACAGACTGTTTACCTGCCCAAAATTTTCGGTTTCCCACATTTTATGAATAATGCAGAGTTATAATAGCCAAAGTCTATTTCTAAATGTAATTATCTATCGTAAAAATAACACTGATTTTTGGTACGTAGGTCGTATTACTACACTAACTACATTTAAAAAATAAAAAGCTGGGACTTAAGCTTTCTATCACAGTGGATCTTCAAGAATAAAAATAAATAGCAAGTAATTAAAAACTGCAGCTTGGCTAAAATTGAAGAGCTTCAAAACTACAGCTTGGCTAAAAGTAAAGAACTTCAAAACTACAGCTTGGCTAAAAGTGAAGAATTTACATTTACTGAAAACTTTTGTGAATTTACTTTGAGCTATGTATGTAATTTTGAAGTGACATAAAGTTTGATGTTGCCAGGAATGAATACAATGGTTAAATTCAAACTTTTCGCCTTGCTGTTTGTTTGAATGTATGAACTATAAAATTTTTCTATATGGTTACATTTCTGGGTCGGGCGCATCAATTGCGTATCCGAATTTTTGCAGAGCAATTTTAATTTCGCCGAACACGGTGGGGTCCTCTATTGTAGATGGTAATTTCACCAGTTGAGATCTAGCCAGCTTAGCGATGGCACCTCGAAGTGCTTTTCCAGACCTAGTCCTGGGTAACGCGGGAACAGCTACGGCCTTCCTGAATGCTGCGATCGGACCGATCAAGTGTCGAACTAGTGCTATCAACTCTTGAGTCACTGTGCTCTCAGCTACGATTTCTTCATCTGTGAACAAAATCATTTGATCAGATACGAATGCCATCCTCCTATTTAACTACCTATGAATTAATTGAATCCTTACGACAATGCTGGAGCAGTGGTGGCCCAGTGGTATCGGCCGCGACTTACAAGTTGTAGGTCGTGGATTCGAGCCCAGGCAGGCGCTTTACTTTGTGTAAATTATTTCATCACCACTGCTCTCAAAACGGTGAAGGAAAACATCGTGAGGAAACCGGCATGTCCTAGAATCAAAAATTCGAAGACACGCACTGGGCCCGCGTGGTGGATAACGGCCAATTCCCTCTCACAGAGAGGAGGCCTGTGTCCCAGCTCCCAGCAGTGGGAACAATAATAGGCTGATGATGCTATGTGATGTAACGATAGGGTTAAATAACGATACAAAATCAATTTTATGTGTTTATAGATCTTGATCAAGGTTTATAATCAAATCACTGTTCATCACGTACCATCTTGGGGAGGCCTCATAACATACAAGCAGAGTGGTACATCCCCTTTGGTTATGTCTGGGGCTCCAACCACAACAGCATCAGCGACCCTAGCATGTCTCAGGACCACATCTTCAAGCGCTGCAGTCGAAAGACGATGCCCTGCTACATTGATGACGTCGTCAGCTCTTGCAACCACCCAAACGGCGCCTTCGGAGCTAATCCAACCAGCATCTTGAGTGTCATAGTAGCCCTGAAAATATTGAAGTACCATTAATTTATTGCTATCGCGTCGTTTAAATCCTTGGCTATAAATTAATACTAACGTTTCGCATTAAAAGTTGAAAAACTGGCCTCAGAATTAATTTCTGCTGATCAATCAACTTTCTGAATGTATTAAACAATAATATATTCAGAAAGTTGATTCATGAAATTATAATAGCCAATTGTTTTGTGACATATGACTTACATTATCATTATAAGAATGATATTACAAATTAACAAAGCAGGGCCCTATTATTTGCATAGCACTTCTATTTACTCCGTACTCGTAAGTGCAGGGTAAGCGGCGTTGTCAAGGGAACATCTGTTAAAAATAATATATAAGTAATAGCTTACATGATCAAACTAAAGTAACAAAATAAAAAAAAATGTAGTTCTTAAAACTAAAAAACACGCTTTAATGGTAAGGATAATGGGACAAATTGTTTAAATTATTGCATTGTCATCGGTCCTTGATAAGTGTGCAAAGTTTCAAATCAATCCAACGTTTTGAAGTGGGTGAAAATCACGTTCAAAGATTCCGTTACATTGATACATTGTTACATTGATGCATTGATACATAGATACATACATACCAAGCTAATAAAAGCGTGTTAATATTACCGGATATGTCTCGAAGTACGTCTCCTTGAACCTCTTATCTGCTCGCCACAGAGTACACGCAAAGCCTGGAGGCAGAGGAAGCTTAGCCACCAGCCTCCCAACCTCCCCTGGTTGACATTCCGAGCCATCTTCTTTGAGGGCACGAACTGGAAAAGATTTCATCGGTTATGATAAAAATTAAGCTTGAAAATTATTTAGATGGTGTAGATTAGTCGAGGATCGCATTAATTGACGTGCAGTTGAGAGGTCTAACTCTCAATCTTTTATATATTAGTCTATGGGTCTAACAGTGATTACCTACTATAGGCTGTTGATGATGATTAACCCCTTGAATGCCAAAAACGTGGATCCACGCAAGACACAATGGCAATTTTAATTGTTTTGGCACTCAACCGGGCCGGCTCTAACAAGCAGAAGTCTCTCTTTCACCTAAAAGTCCCTCTTTATCATGGTCTTGAAGTTGAACAGATGAGTAGCCTTTGACAATCTTGGGACCTTGGGGTACTGGGCCTTTGAGACACCACGTGGCGCCGGAGCCAACTCGCACAGGTCCGTTATAATTTTGTCAGACCAGCGCTAAGGCGGTTTACACACGGCACCGCGCACCGCTGCGGTAGGCGGTGAAACGGATCTCAAGTCGCGTTGGCCTCTGATAAATCCGGTTATGCCTAACACACGTACACCGCCCGCAGTACAGCGGTGCTATTTCCTCCGCGTCCGCGGCGGTCATATTTCATACATAAAAAAAGTTCTCTGTGGCGGCGGTGCGCGGTGCCGTGTGTAAACCGCCTTAGGCTGTCGACGAAGCTGAGTACCTACTGGTCGAAACACATATCATGGAATCATCGGCACGAAGACGAAGGATGAAATGGGGCATCATGGTCTTATTATTGTAACCTTGCAACGTGTAACAAAACTTCAAGCGTAGATACTCACTATCATATCCGGGGACCGGATATCCTGCTGAGTGTGGTGGTATGGCCTTCACACCGTAGCCGATACAAGGGGCAGTGATGGGGGAACCTGACTCTGTCTGCCACCAGTGGTTCAGAACCGGCACGCCGAAGATACGCTCTGACCAATTCTGTATAAAAATAATTAGAAAAAATCACGATAAAAGTGTGCCCACAAGAAATAAAATTAGATCTTCGAATTCTAAATTCTATGTGATCAATTTGATCATAAGTAGATGGTAAAAAAAGGCAGATATGTAACATTTAGATTTTAAGAAAAGTGTAATTTCGTCGGAAGTAGTGGACATAATACATGCTTTTTCCCATAAGGTAGGCAGACACTACAGAAAGCCAGCTGCTACGATCCTGACAGTAGTCACAGCGGATCTTTGTGTGTCTGAATTTAGGCCAGTCTGTGCGAACCATTGCGTTGTTACAGTAAGCGAGATAGGACGATGCGACAAACGTAAGCGAGTGAAAGAGGCAGTTACACAGTTCTATCTTCTACTTCAACATTTGACACAAAAAAATCGCAACTGCGCAGGGTCTTGCAGCCTATTTCAGAGACACAAAGATCCGATGTGACCTTATACATACTTATTTTGCAAAACAATATATCACGGGAATTTAACGCAATGTTTTTTTTTTGTTTGATTGATGAAACGCGAAAGTTTTAAAGTTAATATACTTATTTTGCTTCATATAATAAGTCAATGACGTAGGTATATCTACGTTAGTTTAATACAGAGAGTTTGTATATTATAGAGGGCACGTATTTAAGACGCAATTTCAACATCGGTATTCACTTTTGCACTAACGATAACGTCATAAGCAAAAAGAGATAGATATACTTTTGTCTATGCCATCTTTTGTGCCAGTGTGACCGAGGCAGAGACATTGTAATACCTAGACGGAACGTGTTTAAGACGCAATTTCAATATCGGTATTCACTTTCGCACTAACAGATGACATCATAAGCAAAAAGAGATAGATATACTTTTGTCTATGCCATCTTTTGTGAAAGTGTGACCGAGGATGCTATAGATACTTATCTATAGACATAATATATCAGTAATTGATCTGTGCCACTATCATAACGATATTATCGAGTTCAGTTTAAGATCGATCTACAAATTTGGTCAAATATCTGTAAGAATCGTCCCTGCCTGCGGCTAAGTTTTTCTACGTTTTTTTTAGGGATTCTTTATAATTATTTAAAGTGTGAATGTGTAGGTACTCGTACAGAGTGAACTTATCAGTCATTGTAAGAGTAGAATTCCACTCTTTCGTCGTAACTTTTTTGTGCAATACGCGTTGTATACATCTGAGATAAAAGTGACAGTTTTTGGTACACTCGTACGACTGTACAAACAGGTACTATTATACACCATTACGTTGCAGGGACTTCAAACGTAGGCAAGTGTCAAGTATAAAGTCGTAGGTCAATATCATTCTTGACTTACCAACATGACAATGAATGCATTAATTAACATAATTCAGTACCCCGTTACGAACGATATTCATTGTCGTCCGATCAGGCGAATTTATAGAAAGTCTAGTAACTTCTCTATGTTAATATAAACGTAATTTCGTCAGTAAAATATGTTTCATTTAGATACCCAATTAAGAATTTACCCCGAAATGCTTCTGTTCCTGAAAAGGATTCTGTTGATACTGATATTTTGTGATAAAAGGACCAATAAAATCTCTAACATTTTTTGTCTAGATATACGGTTTCGGAAAAGTCTGGGTAATCTTATAAGATGGGTGGGATAGGTGGTGGGTGATGGGTGATGGGTGATGGGTGGGATGGATGGTTTTTTTTAAGACATTAATAATCAGGAAGCAGCTTCAGAATTAATTTAAACACCTAGATCAGTGGTTACCAATTAATTTTATATAACTGTCGCGTAATGCTTAAAGCCATCTATATCGCCCCCCTGCCCTCATCCAAGAGCCGTGGATTAGAAGTGGCAAAATATGCGGTCTTGCTAACATCGGAGCTATGTTGCTGCTAGACACCTCCTTAAGTAATCCGCGTACCTGCATATTGGTCCCAAAACATGTACCTAACCTTTTAATTAACGAATTCTATTCAAGGGACCTGACAGCAACCAGGCTTTTCAGAACTGAACAGGAACGTCTGAACATTGTACTAGCCTCGGCATACCAGCCAGGCGACGCGGACGTGCTTCTACCAGAGCTCGCCTCGCTGGTGGAGTACTGTGAAAGGGATCAACTCGAATTAATAATCAGCACATACTCCAACGCGCATCACACGCTCTGGGGTAATGTCAAAACCAACAACCGAGGTGAGGGAATGCTTGATTTTATTCTTAGCAATAACCTTGTACTACTTAACAAGTGTTCTGAACCCACCTACATAAACGCAAGATCGCAAACAATAATAGACCTAACTTTAGCAACTTTAGGTATATCCAACTCCATCCTGGACTGGTATGTGTCCAACGAGGTATCATGCTCAGACCATAGATGGATCCGTTATACAATTGGTGGTCAAAACATGTCTTGTTCAAGAGACAGACCTTTCTATTGGATGCCTGAAAAACCAGCAGATAACACCTAAACCACAAACGACCCAGGAACTAGCGAACTACTTCTAACTACCCACTTCCCGGGCTGCCAGATTGCCACCCAGCAAAGCTGGGAACCATACAGGGAGCTTTCGCACGAGTTGTCGGATGAGATACCTGGCATTTTAACCCCACGCACAAAATAGTTCGTGCCGTTGACTAGTGTAACCTTAAAAATAATCGGGAGCTGGTGCACAAAGCACGAAGTATCGGTTAACCCCTTAAGGTTACAATAGTCGACGGCACGAACTATTTTGTGCGCGGGGTTGAAATGCCTGCTATCTCATCCGACAACTTGTGCGGAAGAGATAGATGCTGAAGAAGCTAGTTCGCGTACGAATTAGTACTTTTGCAAGTTTGTAGCGAAATGGATGATGATTTAAGGACGAAAACGAGCGCGCGAAATTTTATAAACAGACCTTTGGGAGTCTAGATATCATGAAAAAACGACTAAATGTATATTCTCAAAATAAAATTATTTGCATTGTTGGACTACTAATCTATCCCTGTATGGTGGCCGTTTTGAAATTTTCCTTCTTCTTATGGTATTTATTGCCGCCCAAAGATGCGTTAAAATGAGTGTGGAAATATGGAACTTTCGACGCTCATAACTTTCAATAATTTTTCTTTTTTACTTTTTTGTTTCCATACAGGACTAGATAATGATGAGCCAAATTGATATCATTTTTTATTTTGAACGTACATCGTCAAACAGTGGAGTAATCCCTAGACTACGTTTGTATGGAAGAATTATCGACTAGTGTAATTTTAAAAACGGAACTTATAATGTTCACTAATAAACGAAGTTTTGGACCGCATAGGCTTTCAAAACTTTTCAACACAGAATTAACACTCGAAGAAGAGGTCAAGTACTTGGGGGTGATCCTTGATAGCAAATTGCTCTGGAAGAAGAATCTTGACTACAAACTCAACAAATGCACAATCGCACTAGTGTAAAAAAATGTTGGGAAAAATATGGGGGCTCTCGCCAAAGATTACTCTGTGGCTATACACAACTGTGATCAGGCCAATGTTGGCTTGTGGCGCTCTGGTTTGGTGGACGAGGGCAGAGCTCTCGACCACCATAACCCGACTCCAACGGTTCCAGCGACAGGCCTGTTCAGCTATCACCGGCTGAATGAGAACCACCCCAACAACAGCCTTGGAGATAGCCCTACAAATAACTCCTCTGGACCTGTACATACAGCAAGAGGCGGCGCTAGCTGCCATCAGGCTAATGCATCTAGGCATATAGGGCAAAAACCAAACCAGTCCACACGCTAAAATCCTGGACCGGGCGATTGAGTATCAACCTCTCACTGCCCCGTGTGACAGTATACAAAAACAACCTATGTTCAACAAAAACTATAACATACAAACAATAGAGGAAGAAAGGGATCAATCAGTCAGGAACCAATGAAGTACCAATATACACAGATGGCTCGAAAACAAATAACGGTTCAGGTGCTGGCGTACACTCCCTTGACCTCAACCTAAACTTTCACATACCGCTAGGCACACACAGTTCGGTATTTCAATGTGAATGTGTCGCCTTAACACAAGCCGCAAAAACCCTAAAGCATTTAGGCATCCAGAACTACGGTATCAGATTCCAAACTGATAGTCTGGCTGTGCTCAAAGTTTTAGAAAACAAACAAACTAACAACAAATTATTTTCCCAGAGACAGTGGGATGAGCCGCTCTGCAGGTTGGTTCGGAATAAACTTATAGATACGTCCACCAATACTGCTGAGCGTGGACGCCTGCCGGCTGTGGGAGAATGGAAGCCGGGCCTCTGGCTACAGGCACTACCGTCACCCAACATAGGTACTATGTTGAGTAACAACATCTTCCAGATCGCTACATGTCTGCGTGTGGATGCTCCCATCTAGCTCCACATCGTTGTCAATGTGGTGAAGCAGTCGACCGCCTCGGACACCATGGCCTATTCTGCAGTAGGAGCGCTGGTCGGTTAGCAGTTTAGCACGGCACGCCAGCATTAATGACATCATACGTCGGGCTCTTGTCACCGCAGGGGTGCCAGCTGTTTTAGAACCCAATGGCTTGGCGCGCGACGATGGGATGAGACCAGACGGGATGAACATAATGCCTTGGAAGGTGGGTAGGCCTTTGGTGTGGGATGCAACATGTGTCGACACCCTTGCACCATCCCATCTTCTTAGCACGGCGGGCTGTGCTGGGGCAGCTGCTGCTGATGCAGAAAACCTCAAACGGCGCAAATACAACAACCTTATTGGAAGTTATATATTTGAGCCTTTTGGGGTTGAAACATTAGGTCCATGGTCCGAGTGCTCTTCGAGTATTTCGAGATGTAAGCAAACGGTTAGTCGACTCATCACGTGACCAGAGGGCTGGGGTTTTCCTTGGCCAGAGAATCAGCATTGCCATTCAACGTGGCAATGCTGCCAGCGTTCTGGGCACTTTTTACATTGACAGCGATGTGTACGAATATTTTGACGCCCTATGACCCCTGCCCTTTTATACGCGTTCGTAGTTTTATTTCATTTTTATTTAAGTGTATTTATTGGTAGTTATTGTTAATTAAGTATTTTATACTATGTAAATTTTAATTGAGATAATTTAATAAATGTACCGACTTTAAAAAAAAAACAACAAATTTAATTTATCTTTGAGTGCCACCTCGCCCTGGAGAGTATATCGAGATCCAATCGAATCACCCTCCAGTGGATCAGGAGGCATAGTGGATGGCCATGAACTTGTGAAGAGGGGCTCCGAGATGTTACTGCTGGGCCCGTACCCACTTATCCCCTTGCCTTTCACGCAATTTCGTGCGTGGTTTCGCCAAAGATCAACATAACTACACAAAAACAGATGGTCACGCAACACACTGTAGACAGTCAAAAATGCCTTTGCCAAACGTACACCCGCGTCTTACTAAAAAACTGCTTAGCCTGAGTAGAAATAACCTCAAAATAATTATAGGGACAATAACGGGCCACACCCTTCTTAACAAACATCTATACAACATAGGCGCCACAGACAGCCCACAATGCAGGGGCTGTTTAAACGCTGAAATCCTGGAATGCGAGGCCGTGGCATCTCAACGCAAAGAAATCCTCGGAACAGTTAGGTCGCTCCGTGAAGCCTGTGAAGCTCCCAGGAAGCTTCTGTTCTTTTGGACGAAGCTAGGCTGGCTATGTTAGCCAGTACCCCCACGCACAATGGGCCAAATGGGAGTCTAAGTGCGGAAAAGGGAGTCCCTACCACTACCACTACTATCCCCCCTGCCTTTACATCGTCACATGTATTTACTTACTAAAACATAAAACGAATTCCGAGGTTCGGACTAAAGTTGATGCAGGCAATTGCCATTAAATCTTGGAGATGTGCCATCGACGGCAATACAAGTAAATTATATTGTAATGTGTACTTAAGGTCCACACAAAATATGTCGGCGGTCCGGATCCGGACCGCGCTTTGCCATATGGTGACCTCTGACCTAGGCATTTCCAAGCAGACCGATTTTAGGATTCCGAATTTCGATCAAAAGGTAACAATATATTAGTACCACTTGACAACAGGCAGTATCTAAAGGGTATCAGACTTTCACCCCGGACATACCTATTAACACGAGAAATAAAAACTCAGCAAACTCACCCTCGTATCCTGATCACAGTGTTCCCCGGCAATAAACACAGTCTTCAGTGATTTGCTGCAGTATCTTCTGGCGTACTTCGCGTTAGGATCAGCTCGCTTTAGCACCCTGAATGCGGTGGGAATTGTGAAGAGGGCGTTAACACGGTGCTGTTCTATGATTCTGGAAGGAGAAAGAAAGCGTTTTAATAATTTTAGCTTTAGGAACAACAAAAGAACCTTGTGAGCAGTTTCAACTTGGGAGACAATGTAGTCCGGCTGTGGACTGCGATAGTATCGATTTGGAATGCTAAGAGATGACAAATCTTTTCTGAGTCACAGGCACATACACCTAGTTTAGGAGTCAGAGTATTTAACAATTGACCTTTTCACACCACCTGCTCGACTTTGTCCAATTACATATCATTCAATCTCAACATAAAGTAAAGCAAAGTTGTATGAAACTCCCAAGGAAGTAAAGAGATTTGAATTTGTAACGTGAAATTCGTGTGGAAACTCGTGGGAAACTAAGAAAAACAATGCCCATTATGGCATTTTAAAGAGGTATAAATAAGCAGAACTCAAAAATAATTACAGATTGTTTATCTAGGGAGCAAACAACTATTCTAAAGGCAAGAGTAATTTTTAAACCCAGAGCGGAGCGAAGGATTCTAATACAGAATCCTGAACGCAGCAAGGGATTCAAAGTACGACACTCGAGCTTAAAATAGTGTTGCTCCCGAGGTGGACACTACTTTGATGACCCTCTATGAGAAAATAAGTAATTCCAACTTATGAACAGGAACGTTACGTTTATTTATTTACATACAATTAGGAACCACAAGACATAATTAGAGGCGACTGTTTATATTTGAACAATTATGGAAGTGTATCGTAACAATTTTATTAGTACCATCCATTACAGTTGTAGATTTATGTTTTCCAGTCAGTCACTTGTTCAGTACAATTTTCTCTTGCGGTCCGAAATAGAATTACAATCGCTCATTCACCTCATACATTCGTCTTAATCGATTTTAGCAATTTCATCCTATTTTGGATACCATGGTTTGTGATTCATCTCTTTGCTAATTGAAACATTTACTAACAATATCCAAATTCCTAATTCAAATCACTTTTAGTCCCTAGGGATTAAAGAGCTATTTTAATCCCTGTTTACTCTTTTTGAATAGATGTGATAAAAAATAAATAAAAAAGGCATGATTTCAAAGAATGTGAAACAAAAGACGGTATTGGTGCAGTCACCAACGTACACGATCCAAAAAGACACCCAAACATAGGTTTCTATACCTTTGAGTACTGAAATAAAGTCCACCACAACATTCATAAATGTTCTGAACAAAGATGTTACTCTATCCTTCCTTATCTGGACTATTGTGTCCAACATCAATATTAACTTTAGATTTATATTAACTACAACATAAATACTTAATTTAAGATCCCTGGCTTTTTATTGTCTCGCAGAAGATGTGAAAAGTAGAGTATGCTCCTCTGGGATAAAGCCTGTCTGCGTCTTGGGCAGCTTGAACCCCTCGCATCACTCAGGACTCTACATAACTCCCTCGGTTAGTCCCTCGTTACGGTCTGTGTTCAATTGCCGCCCGTGACGTAAGACACTGCTTTATCCCCTTGGTGCTATCTACTATTATTTTACGGTCTTAATTTGCTTTAATTTTGATTATTTATATTTCTGGTCATCTTATCTTTAGATAAATGATAAGTTTATGACGAAGACCAAGATTCGATATAGGTACGTAGTTTAGAACACAATAAGGTGGAAAGGATAATCTTCGAAGAGTGGACTAGTACCTAGCAGGTGCAGGATGAGAGTGGCCAAGACTGACAAATTGCTTGCAAAATGACTTCCTGGGTAGAAAAATATAATTACATTTATGGTCCGTCAGTGTGAATAATATTGGACCTGTATTTTTTGCTTGAACAAATAAATAAAAATTGACCAAGATAAAGCGCATCAAAGTTCAGGAGTGGGGGGCTTGTGACGTTCTTTTGTCAGTATAAAATGTAGCACACCGTTACGTCATACGATATTTCAACGCACTGTACCGTCGTAATTAATTGTTTTCGTGGCAAAAGAAAAAAAATACGCGTCCAATATGTTTAGGTTGTCTAACTGCCGGACTAAATAAATATTTTTTGTCAACTACACTATTGAAGAGGTACTAGGTAGGCTCAAGTAGTAGCCTACTATATAAGGCAGATATTGATGACTATTCATGTGTCTTCTTGGTAACCAAGCAAATATCGATGTCTTAAAAATATTCACAGTAGGTACTGAAAAGCTCGCTTCTCCTTCGTACTCCACGTCACACTTCCAGCCGTTATGATGGCTCCTTCTCTGTAACTGCAGTGTACCTCTGGAACTCTCTCCCACACTCCCTACGCGATAGCCCTTCTCTCGATATGTCTTCAAGAGGAAAATTAAAGAGCATTTCCTTTTAACGCAATGTTAGTAGATATATTTATAGATTGTATTTATGTATGTATGTATATATTTATGATTTATTTTTATGATTACAATTATGTTATTTTAAAATTGTACACTGGATCCTACCCTCTGTTGTCATCATTCTCTGTCACTCTAGGTTTGCTGTAAGAGAACTCAATATTGAGTTAAGCTCGCCTTTGTACATGTACTTTATTATCACATTGCATTAAGTATTGTTTTTGGTGTACAATAAAGAATTAAAAAAAGTATCAAGAGAAGTAAAACAAACCTAAAATATTGTCCAGGGTCGGGAGTCCTATCCGGCTTGCCCTCATACAGCACAGACGTGACCCCAGCTAGGAGAGGTCCATAGCAGATGTAGGAGTGCCCGACAACCCAACCCAGGTCTGATGCTGCCCACCACACGCCTTTCTTAAGGCCGTAAACTTGACGCAGGCTCCAGCAGAGAGTGGCCGCGTGGCCGCATGGACGCTGGATGCCTTTTGGTGCACTGGTCGTGCCTGGTGTTGAAAAAGAAGAAATTATAACAAATGATGATGGAGTTGATGATGTTGAAGTATTATTTGAAGAGTGATGGCGATCGCAAATCGGTAAACGTATGTTGATTTCAGATTGAAAATAAACCGGTCAAGTGCGAGTCGGACTCGCACACGAAGGGTTCCGAACCCAGGTTGGCGTCAACTATGTATGTATGGGGACACCCTTTAATTTTCAACACCTTTTATTTTTTGGAATTTTACATTTATTTTGTGCTGCAAGATTGCTTTTTGACAAATTTCATGATTCTAGGTCAACGGAAACTACCATATAAGTTTTCGACCCAAAACCTATAGGGTACTTCCGGTTGACCTAGAATTGTCAATTTTGATTTTTTAAGGTAAATTTTGGTACTTACTTAAGTTTTCACGAAAATCTAAATTTACCTATATCATTTGATCTGGTCCACTCAGGACCTGATTTTTATACTCCTAATAGGGACTATAGTATCTGGTATAAATTTCAACTTGCTAAGTCCACCCATTCCTGAGAAAATCGGTGGTAACACACGGGCAGACAGACGGACAAGAGAGTGATCTTATGAGGGTTCCTTTTTTACCTTTTGAGGTACAGAACCCTAAAAAGGCAGCTCTGATATTTTTATCAGTCGGTGGTAGAAGTAGGACAAGAGTAGTCGAAGAATAAGTTGAATGGCATTCGATTGGAGCATACATATTCGCGAGCTGGCAGACTAAAAACCAGATGTATCCTCCGACTGCACAGCATGATTTTCTTTTTATTTACGTCTTTTTGCAGTCGGGTCTTTTGGTTTTTTGGATAAACTTTTTTTATTTATAACAGTGTTTTTTTGAATTAGGTACATTTAAACATACCACACACGATGGGCTTAAAAGAAAAAAAAATTGGACACCCACAATATGGCGCCTAAAAGCCGCAATTTTCTTATTTTCCAATTTTAATGTAGCCAGTGACACTCGCAGGGTTAAAACGAATCGATTGACATAAGAACCATCAAAATCAGCCAACGCGTTTCGTCTCTAGAACGCCACATAAGTATATGTATGTAAGTTTGTTCCTACTACACATTATCCTACTTCGGCAGTCGGGTAAAAAGGATTAAACATCTCAGTGTGACATCATTGCATTTGCAACACTAACTTGCATAATTTAACAATTACCAATTGTGTATCAAAATTACTTTATCTGTAAATGATACCGATAATGGATGATGAATGGATCACTATAACTTGAGAGTTTCGTGACAATAATCAGAAACTTTCTACATATACAACAATAGGTGCTCTACCTACGATTATATACACGTTACCCTCACGTGTCTCACATAATATTATAAACAAGGCCCAGTTCAACACAATGGGGTGCTCGGTGAGTTAATTTTCAATTATAATGACTAGAACAAAGGTTTGAGCCCCAATTAAGGCACAATCACCTGAACGGAATGAGTGTCAGACGTATGAGCCGTTTACTGTTAGACCAGCAGCCGAATTGCGTAAGTATATTATCCAAAGCAAAAGAATCGATTCTTTCCCAAAACCGACTTTACGTAGTGCATACGAAAAGTCGTTTTTGGGAAGGAATCGATACTTTTACTTTGGATAATATACTTACGCAATTCGGCTGCAGAGCTTGTATACCTAATAGGTTTGTATTATGTCAGCATTAGGCTCCGACGTCTCCCTACTCGGCATGATTTTTAATTCACAAAACACCGAAGTTTATCATCTTATATTATAAAGTTGAAAGTTTGTAAGTGTGTATGTTTGTTACTTCTTCACGCTCAAACAGTTGAACGGATCTGCATGAAATTTGGCACAGAGATAAATCTATCTCATGAATTGAATATATAAATGATAAATGATTTTATTTCTGTAAGTGGGTTTGTACACTTTTACATGTCGATCATATTTTTAAAACTAGATGAGGTCGGCGTTTCCTATCTGACTACTCTGAGAAGAAAGGCCGAAACAAACTCAGAGGTCACAGTCTCTTTTAAAGTCCAGACAAAAATCTTGGTTAGATCATGTGAAGACCATGTAGATTGATGTCTGAAATGGTCTTTTGAGGAAAGAACCAGCCAGATTGAGTGGACCTGTCCAGTCAGTGCACGAATTTATAGTGTTCATATAATATACTTTTTTGTCAATTTTTTTCGACTTTCAAGCGGGCGATTTTAGAGCTTTAAATTTTACTGTCTGAAAATGCAAGTTTTAACTACTAGATATATCTACCAACTTGTGAACCTTTCGGCAAAAATGATCAAAGCAATGATGAAAACCACATCAAAAACCATCGCGTACTTTAGAAGAGCAACCCGGCCCTACAGACAGACCAGTGACTTCATATTATATCAGTTTATTAAGAACTTTTGCCCTGTAGCAATTATACTTCATCCAGGACAAAGGCCTCTTGCCGCGACAAAGTCACCGCGGCCCTGGTTCAAGCAACTGAAGGAATATGTGTGGGTTTTAGTCAGTAAAAGTCTGACACGCCCCCTGTCATTGGATGAACGCCCAAATAAAAAAAAACCGGCCAAGTGCGTGTCGGGCCGCGCGCAGTAATAGGGTTCCGAAGTTTCATAATAATGCGGACTAAGAAGACGATTTTGTTGTTGTTACATGAACGAGTGTAGCGCGTGTTAGAGCCACGGGGAATGGTATGGTTCGTTCCTGGATCCTTGCGCACACGCTACTTGTTTATTGGGAGGCTGGAAATCGTCAAACCTGCGCGCGAGACGATTCGTGATGAACTGATGACTCTTGTAAACAGCTTGTAGACATGGCTAAGAAGTGTTATGGGCCTATAGTTCTTCAGTACCTAGGGCATTGTCACCCTTCTTGAAGAAGAGTACCACCACACCCTTGCACCATGCCTGTGGCGTTTTCCCTTCGAGTATGACGGAATCAAACAGCTTCTGAAGGGCCTTAAGTATTGGTTTTCCACCCGCCTTCAGGAGTTCGGCCGTAATTCCGTTGTCACCCGGTGCCTTGTTGTTCTTAAGCTGTTTCAGAGCCATCGGATCCTAATCTCATACAGGCTGACGTCGGGAATGTTTTCGGTATAGTGTCAGGTCAATCTAGCTGTCGAGTCATTCGCTAGATTCGCGACGGGTTTACTGGTTGACGTGTACAACTGCCCATATAATCTCTCGCTGTCCCTCAGAAGCTCCGGTTGGCGGAAATGATCCTGCCATCATCGGTCTTCAGTTTCGGGAGCTGGCTCTGCCCAATAGACAGATCTCTTGCAAAGACCTTGGAGCCCTTATTCCGCTCAATCGCGTCTTTTACGCTCAGTATTAAAGCGGCGGAGGTCGCTTTTCAAGGACTTTGAGATCCGTCTAGTTAGCTGCCGGTATTTCAACGCATCGTCTGAAGACTGCAGGATCATCTCACGCCTCTCCTCCATGAGCTTGAGAGTAGGATCAGAGAGCTTTTTGTTCCTATCTGTACGGCGGGTCTTGAAAAACTTAGACCCGACCGTATGGACAGCTTCCACGAACCCATCGCTGTAATCCTCCACGGAGCTTCCTAGGCACTCGAAACGATTCCGGAGTTCGAGCTGAAAGTTCTCGGGGTTTTGGATCTGGAATAATATCACTACTGTAGAGCTATTCTACAAAAATGTCACTGTGATAACTTGGGTGAAGTAACCTGTCATTCGAGCCGAGATGCCAGGGATTGACAGTTCACTTCACCTAAGACTGAGGCCTTAGGTGAAGTGAACTGTCAATCCCTCTACAGCCTGTCTATTCCAGAAACATGTCACTCCGAAAATTTAGGTGGATGGAGTGAGCTGTTAATCAATGTAAATTTTGACAGTTCATTAAAAGCTAACACCAGTAATGGTTTGACCATTATTTATATTTTTGACAGTTTACTTCATGTTCATTCCACCTACATTTTTAAGGTCAGATTTTTAAAGAATAGCTCTACAGAATCGATCGGCTTCAATCTCGCTCTTCACATAAATTTTGATGGTGATAATTATGTTTACAGAATAACGGAGCAAACTCGAATACCTTGATGCAGGTCACTATATGAAGGTTATCCGCACAAATAATATTCCCGAACAGTTAGGTAGGTACTAATTACAATTAGTAGTTTGTTTACGGACACTGAACCTGAAATGACCTCGTCCATATTATTGTTTTCGTGAGAACGGTTCTCTTTAACAACATGTTTTAAAAACAATGCAATTTAAATAATAATTCAATAAGGTTAGCTGAAGAACAAATATGTATTTGTTTTAGAATAGAATAATTTTTATTGTAAATTTTTTGTGTTCCGTACCCAAAGGGTACAAACGGGACCCTATTACTAAGACTCCGCGATCCGTCTGTCTGTCTGTGTCTGTCACCAGGCTGTATCTCATGAACCGTGATAGCTAGGCAGTTGAAATTTTCACAGATGATTTATTTCTGTTGCCTCTATAACAACAAATACAAAAAATTGATTAAAATAAATATTTAAGTGGGGCTCCCATACAACAAACGTGATTTTTTTGCCGATTTTTGCGATAATTGTACGGAACCCTTCGTGCGCGAGTCTGACTCGCACTTGGCCGGTATTTTATTTTTGTTGTTGTTGTTTTATTAAGTTCTTATTAGTTTGGTTTTTTTTTTTTGCCGGAGATAAACTTTGTAGTTAAGTCCTGCGAAGTAATTGCGTTGCGCAAGATGCAGATTAACGCAACTTTGGGCGTCGGCAGGACTACCTACTTTCATGGGGGTGCATGGCCTCAAATCTTTATTGCATAGCTATTTAAGTAGGCAGGGTAGGTTTTCTTCTGCCCAATCATACAGAGAAAAAACTAACTTTGTCGACTAATGCATAAAACTTGAGAACTAAAGATGGATGCTACAGCGAGTGAAAGGAGCTCGAAAGTTCAAGCTCATATGCGAGCCTCTATATACGGGGTGGGCAAAAATCGTATATCAAATGAAACAGGGCGATAGTTTGGGTTATTTTCAGTAGGCCCTAAAGTACCAAAAAGAATCTGATTCTGTTTTCACTATTATTAGAACGAAGTTCCTTATCGCGCTTAGAGCATTTAAAATGCTCTAAGTTATCGCGCGTTGCGAAAGGGGGCTAGACGGAAAAAATTAAGACGAAAAGTTGTAACGACACTTTTTGCTATAGTTGTAAGCCGTGCGGCGTGCGCGTGTTTCGTGCGTGTTCTAACCTATACGCTGTTGTGTTTACGAAGTCGAGAGAGTATATATATGTATATATATACATACATATAAATATGTGTATACTTATATATATACTAAGGGAACTTTGTTCCATCCGGGTGTCCCTTGACACCTCTCAAGTTTTTATTCTATTTTAGTATTTTTATCGATAGACTGGTCAAATAACAAGTTCTATTTTTCAAGTGTATTCCCTATTAGGGTCCTTCGATAACGAAATGATTTTCGGTAAAGTTCTCGATTCTTTTGGGATAGGTCACTAAAGCGAAATCGCGGGATAAACCTACTATTTGTGTACCATGAATGTCATAGAGATACGATGCATTTTATTCTCTTTTTTGTGGCATTACGCTAACAATAAAATTTATTTATCTACCATCTTAACACATTTTTTGTTACTTACCTGAAGTATACAATATATATAGAGGTTCATTAGCCTCCACAGACACACAAGGCACAGGGTCGGCTTCCAAAGCCTCCTCCCAGTTGATGTCCCTGCCAGGTTCCAGGGTACACTCTAGAACCCTGCTGCGCTGGAAGATGATGCAGCTGTTTGGCTGGAAGTCTGACTGGCATAGTGCTTCGTCCAGGATGTCCTTGTATCTAGGGAATGTTAAAAATAATGAAATTAATATGGTTTGTTAATAGCTCTCCCGCTATAAATTAAGGATATTTGGCCTACCCATCAGGGAATACCTAACGACATCGTGAGGTGAAAGTAAACATCGTGAGGCATATCCTAGAATCAAAAATTCGAAGACATCTGACATCCACCAACGCGTACTGAGCCCGCGTGGTAGTGGATTACAGCCCATTCCCTCACACAAAGAGGAGGCCTGTGTCCCAGCAGAGGGAACATTAAAAGGCTGATAATGATAATGATGAACTGAGAATGACCTGCAGCGTAAGTATTGATTTATTTCGTAATGGGAACGTGCTTGCTGAGGCACGGAGGAATCTCGGTATGATGAAATGATTACCCATCTACGGACCGACCTAGTCAAGCGTTGCTTAACCTTGAATATCGCCCGTACTCATTCCCGTGCTGCTGTTATTATTTAGCCACGAGCGCCCACTGCCACTTAAATTTGGCAATTCTTCGGGCTATGTCAGTCCACAGATGTCCTCATTTCTGATGCGCTCACGATGGAATCTTTACCGTTTGGCCTTCTAAATTATACACAAACATACTGTAACTCACCGTCTGTGTTTGTACATTTTGTTATTTGTTTTATTCTATTGTATTCCTAATATATTGTATGTTTCGTTTCCGTGAGTGTGTCCGTGGCATCAACAGTGGGCCCTATCAGAATATCAGCGCAGTGATATTTTCTTTTTAATATCGTTGCACATGCTGAGATAGGAGCCTTTTTGGTTTCGCACGGGGTTTTATATATTTTATTATTGTTTGTGTTTTGCTTATCTCGTGTCTCCTATATGTGTTGTGTATTTTTTCTTTCTTTCTTTCTTTCTGATAAGGCTCATTGTTAGTGACTAATTACATAGGACCCAAAAATAAAACTGGCATTACCTGACAATTTTGTTAGGTTCTACGCCACAGCTGGCCGCTATGATCACAGTTGGCTCAGCATGCTCGATCCTTGTCCTCAACTCCCTCGCTGCAAAACCTGAGTAAAAACGCATTGGTGATTTGATTTGATGTACAAAGATAGAGGTTTTTACTAGTTTGGGGACCACCGTCCATACAAACTGATTGTTTATTAATTTATTTGGTAGACAGCTTAACGTACATTGTAATTTCGTAGAAATAATTTATTAATAAATTAACAATAATTTTAATTAACAATAACTATCTATATATACATTTAAATAAAAATAAAATAAAACTACGGACGCGTATAAAAGGGCGGGGGTCATAGGGCGTCCAAAAATTCGTCCACATCGCTGTCAACGTGAATAGTGCCCAGAACGCTGGCAGCAGTTTTCATGATTTTATTTTACGACTTAGTCGGAATTATTAATATGTATATCCATGCCAAATTATTGCTTTCTAGTACTTAGATTCTCTGAGCTAAGCTGCGGACAGACAGACGGACAGAGCGAAACTATAAGGGTTCCTTGTTGACTTCGGAACCCTAAAAAAACCCAACAAAACAAAATATTAAAAATAATAAAGTAGATTGATGTGATCAATGAACTATATTCTTATATTTAATTAAAAAATATTACATTTATTTTCAAATTGTGTTGTCTGAAAATAAAAAAAAGACGCAAGAAGAATCTCGTAATTACGTACATATGTAGATTAAATTAGGTTGATAAGAAGAAGACGTAGAAACAAAGCTGTTTTTGATTTTTTTACTTAGGTACTTGTATACTTACTGGATATATACTTAGTATTTTTTTTGTGTTAATCTAAACTTTTAAACAATAGCTTGTTTTTTAGCTTTTAGTGACGTGACGTAGTTAGAACTAATGAAGTGCTCTGAACTCTAGATAATGGTTGTTTATTCATCGAGTTCTCATACTCAACATTAATCAATTAACTGTTACTTTGTAGTTTTACTGCTATTGAGATAGGCACAAGAATGTATCTATTCTTTAATTGATACAATAGTTTAGAAGTAAATTGTTTAAGTCATATTCCCTTCAGATTAAGCTAAGCACATTAGTCGTTAGCTACAAAAATTAAGTTTCTCTGTTTAATAATACAATTCTGCTTACCAATTATTTCCCAATCTTTATATGTGTAATCAAAGTGCACTTTTTTGCAATATAGGTAAATAAGTTATTACGACCTAGTAATTTAGTTCTATGTTTATAGTTTTAAGTAAATTAAAATTAATTTTCAAAATTGTAGAATCTTGCCACTATTTTTAGACTTCTTATGTTAAATATTGTTTAAATTCTATTGTCCTACGATAAGCATATTTTTAGAGCTCCTACAGCCTGTGATACAGGATTACCTAGTACAGGCATCTTACATTATTATACCTACATTAGTTATCTAAGATTGAAACTGTGTTTTTACCTTTTCAAATTTCTGAATAAAATTATTTTATTATTATTATTAGATTGGAGTCAGTATTAAGGGTACACTAGTCGACGGCACGAACTATTTTGTGCGCGGGGTTAAGGGCATTTTATATCAACCGACAACACGTGCGGAAGAGATAGATGCTGTGATGAGCAGTAGGAAGCTAGTTCCCGTACGAATACACACTTTTGCAAATTTGTATCGAAATGGATAAAAATTTAGGACGAAACCGAGCGCGCGAAATTTTATAAACAAAGCTACTACATCTATCTGTTCAAAATAAAATTATTTGCATTGTTGAACTACTAATCTATCCCAGTATAGAGGCCGTTTTGCAATTTTCCGTCTTCTTATGGTATTTATTTGCGCCCAAAAATGCGTTAAAATTAGTGTCGAAATGTGAAACTTTCGACGCTCATAACATTCAAATATTTTTTATTTTTTTTATTTTTCGCTTCCATACAGGGCTAGATAATGATGAGACAAATTGATATAACTTTTTAATTTTTTTAACAGTGGAATGTAATGTTTAATGAAATGGTATAAACAATAAACAGACGATGCGATTGCAGCAATCCCGAGAGATTTGCCGTCATTTATTGAAGAGTACTGTTGTATATCTCCTAAGTTCTTCATCAGATCTTTACCAAATTTAAATGGGACCATTTCGTAATAAACTTCTTTCGAGCAAAAAATAATTTTACAAATATAAATATAATAATTAAATGAAAAAACATAAACATCCGAATTGAGAACCTCGATCCTCCATTTTAACCGACTTACCAAAAAGGAGGAGGTTATATGTTCAACTTTCTGTATGTTTTTTTTTGTGTATGTTCACCGATATCTCCGTCAATTGTGGACCGATTTTTAAAATATTTTTGTTTGAAAGAGCATATTTCGAAATTGTTCCCATTTTAATTTGGTGAAGATCTGATGAAGAACTTCGGAGATATACAACAGAACTCTTCAATAAATAACGGCAAATCTCTCGGGATTGCTGCAATCGCATCGTATGGTCTCTGTTTTCCTAAAGTAAGAGTTAAAATCAATAGTAATAAGGAAAACAAACAAAAGTGGATAAGCAAAGGTTTGAGACAAAGTTGTAAAACTAAACGGATGCTACGGTACGGATATTATAAAAATAAAAATTTAATTAATAAAACTAAATATAAAAACTACTCCAGTCTACTAAATAAATGCATTTATAATTAAAAAAAGAGTTCAAATATAAAATATATTCATAATCATGATAACAAGTGTAAAGCCACATGGAATGTCATTAAAACCGAAATAAACAGTAACACTCACAAAGACAACATAGAAAGTATAAAATTCAATGAAACAATAACTACAGACCCTGTACAAATGGCTACTATATTTAATAACAATTATGTTAATTTAACGCATGTGCAAGGGGCAAGAAGCACAAACCAAAACCGCTTCAAAAGTACGAGTGTCAATTCTATGTTTCTTAGACCAATGGAAGCTAACGAGGTAAGACAGGAAATAATGTCTCTGTCCAACACTAGGTCGGAGGGCTATGATGAGATCAATACAAAAATCGTCAAAGCCTGTTGCAACGAACTGACTGGTATTCTGACGCATTTAATAAACATGTCATTTTCACAAGGCACCTTTCCTGAAAAATTAAAACTATCTTTAATAAAGCCCTTATTTAAGAAGGGAGATAAATGTGACATCAACAATTACCGACCTATAACTCTTATACCCATATTGTCTAAAATTTTTGAAAAATGTATGCTAAAAAGATTAACTGACTTTTGCAATAAATTTCATATTATAAGTGACCAACAGTTTGGATTCCAAAAGAACAAGTCCACATCGTTAGCTATTTTTTCCCTCATGCAAGCTATACTTTCAAATATAAATAATAATTATATAACTACAGCCCTCTTTTTTGATCTATCGAAAGCCTTCGATCTGGTGTCTCATGACATATTGCTACAAAAATTGGAAGCTGTTGGTATTAGAGGACCGGCACTTCAGTGGCTGTCGTCCTATTTAAGCAATAGAAAACAATGTGTTATTATCAATAAAAAAAATGAAAATAATGTAATAATATCCTATTCATCGGAATATAAACATAATAAATATGGCGTACCACAGGGAAGTGTGCTAGGCCCAATATTATTCCTCATTTATATAAATGACATCATAAAAATAACTAACCATAAATGCGTATTATTTGCTGACGATATTTCTATTATAGTGACATCTAATAAAAAACTAAATACCATTTCAGAACATGAACTTGACATTAATAATACAATTGACAAATTATTGCATTGGCTTGACATTAACCATTTGATGATAAATTTAGATAAATCCGCCTACATCCAATTTAATCGATCAAATAATTCCAAAAATGACATTAAACTCAATATTAATAAAATCAATGAAGTAACGCGTACCAGATTTTTAGGTGTAATAATAGATAAAGACATAAACTGGAAAGAGCACATAGACAATGTTAGCACTAAAATTAATAAATTTGTTTATGCATTAAAAAAAGTTAAAAATATAACTAATATAAAAACTGCTGTAATGTCATACCACGCATACGTCGAATCGTTGTTACGTTATGGACTTATAATGTGGGGTAACAGCACTGACTTACAAAGAGCATTCATCGCTCAAAAAAAGTGCATGAGAGCAATTTGTGGACTTAAGCCCGACGACTCATGTCGACCAATATTTAAAAAACTTGGTTTTTTACCGTTACCGTCGCTTTACATTTACGAAATATGTGTTTTTGTTATGAAAAATAAGCAACTATTTAAGACTGCAAATGATGTAAATCCTCGGAATCGACGAGATCCATATAAACTAGTGTTAAATGATTTGCCTAGACTGTCTAAATACAATAGTAACTGCTTGGCAATGTGTGTGAGCATTTATAATAAAATACCAAGGCATTTCAAAGCTTTAAACACAAAATTATTTACAATAAAATTTCATAAGTGGTTAATCGAGTGTAGTTTTTATAGTTTAAAAGAATTTATAGATAAAAAATGTTGATGTTTAAAAAAAAGAAACGGTTGTTGTTGCTTAACTTGTTTTGTAAAATTTTGCATGCTATGTTTTATCCTAGCTAAACATGCTTGTGCCTCAATTTGTATTTAACACCCTTGTATACCATGTTTTACGCAAATAAATATTCTATTCTATTCTATTCTATTCTATTCTGTTTATTGTTTATACCATTTCATTAAAATCACGCTCGAATGGCGTACGTAGATCTCTCATTTCACCGGTAATATTCAAGTTACATGTTATTCGGGTAATCTATTCTGGCGTTATAGGAAACTTACTTAACAACTTGCCTATTAGGTAGGTTGTTGTTTTTTGCAAAAAAAAAAACATTTTTGCAAAAAAATACTACCGACTTCCAAATAAAAAACTACTAAGTCGGTGTCTTTTACCCTTTTTAGTTGTAAAAAGGATAAAATAAAAAAACTTTTTTGCAAAAATGTACTACCGACTTCCAAATAAAAAACTACAAAGTCAAAAATAACTTTATTTTTAGAAGTCTGTGTCTATATCGCAAAAAATGGTACCTACGAAAGACACCGACTTAGTAGTTTTTTATTTGGAAGTCGGTAGTATTTTTTTGCAAAAATGTTTTTTTTTTAGGAATTCGTTTTAAAAGAAAAGAAGAATAAGAAGGTCTGTGTTCATAGCTCAGACTAACCATGAGGAATATAAACTCTTACCTCCAAACACAACAGAGTGGATGGCTCCTATCCTGTTGGTAGCCAGCATGGAGATGATAGCCTCAGGGACGAGCGGCATGTAGATCAGCACGCGAGAGCCTCGGGTCACCCCCAGGGAAGCCAGTTTACCAGCCAGACGGGAGACCTGAGATTGAACAGAGATTATAATATAGACCAGTTGCATGTGTCAAGAATAGTTTAAGAAGTAATGAATAGAAAAAGACAAAGAAAGAGACAGAATTTCAGATGAAATGATTGTGTGAAAGTTGATGGCTAAAAGAGAACTTTGTGGCTGATAAGACATACTTCTATTGAAGCTCGCAAAATTGGAGAGCCAGTACTGCTTCCACATACAAGTCTGTCCAACTCAATATTGCAAACTAGTACATTTCCTTCTCAATTCTGCCACTCTACAATAATTCTGTTACACACAAAAAATGTGGCAAGTCTACAGACTTGCCACATTTTTTGTGTGTAACAGAATTACCGATTACAATCGGTAATTATCGCCCCAACTGTTTAATTTGACATCTATATAAAGCATTTAAAAAAGTTATTGAAACCCGCATTTTAGGTCTACTTGAACAGCTCCAACTCCACAACTGACCATCTGCAATCCCTAAATCAGATGATAGAGAATTGCACTGAGTTTAAGATTCCTCTATATATATCTAGCGTTCATTGTCTACGCCAAAGCGTTTGATAGCATTCACTACGAGTGACTATTTATAGCCCTCCTCAACCAATATATAGATACCATCTATCTAAACTTATTAAAAGCCATACATCACAACCACAGATATAAATCACAACAGTACAGCAGCTATAAAAGTCACAACCACAGGACCATCCTTTCTATTGAAAGAGGTGTCAAGCAAGGAGACCCGCTGTCTTCCAAGCTGTTCAGTGCCACCCTTGAAGAAGTTTAAAAAAAAAACTATCTGATCCCTGGGTAGATTACGTTGTCGTTGGTGAAAAAAGGTTGACCAACCTTCGTTTCGCCGACGACATCGTGCTGTTCTCATCTTCGGCAGCTGAACTTGGCGAAATGCTGAATGACCTTAACAAGGCGAGCCTCAAGATTGGGCTTCGGATGAACATGTCAAAGACCAAACTTATGACCCACAGCACCCAACAAAAACAGTACTTAGGAGGTGTGGAGATTGCATATGTCCCGAATACATCTACCTTGGCCAAACAGTCTCTTTCCAGGCGAGAAAAGAAAAAGAAGTTGCTCACCGCACCGAAAACGCCTGGAAGTAAAGGGTCTCACGAAGCTCCCTTCCTGAGACGCTTCATCTTACAGGCATTTTCCACCTACCAATTTACCAAAAACACAAATTGATGGATTTCATATGGCACGCACACGTGCATTCTCTCTATGGCGCTCAAACCTGGTCTTTGACAGGGCAGCAGAGGTAAAAGCTTGAAGTTTGCCAGCGAGCGCAGCATTCTGGCAGTCAGATTAACGGATCGCGTTAGGAACACTGTGCTGTGCTCCAAAACATAAATCGCCGACGTCACCCACAAAGCAGCCAAGTTAAAATGGGACTGCCGCATGTCGAACGGTTCATGGGCTAAATCAACCACAATGTGGGTCCCGGAAAATGACCAGCGACATCATGGCAGACCCAAGAGAAGGTGGCGGGACGAGCTTGATGCCTACCGACAGGATTGGTCCACAATTGCCCTAAACCGGGAGGATTGAAAGGAAGAAAGGGAGGCCTTTGCCCTGTAGTGTGACAGAATAGGCTGAAAATTAATAAGACATATGAGTTGATATAGAAGAATAAATTGTAGTTCTAAAAACTAAAAAAACACGCTTTAATGGTAAATTGAACTAAAAAGTCGCTAATCCTGAAGATCTTGGTAAGGCATTTGGGACAAACAATTTAAACGCGCACGGTAGAATCAACTTTTATTACTTGCAAATTTTAATTTTTGTTTGACTTTCAAAAGTATTTTGACTGAATTATTGCATTGTCATCGGTCCTTGATAGGTGTGCAAAGTTTCAAATCAATCCGACGTTTTGAAGTGGGTGAAAATCACGTTCAAAGATTCCGTTACATTGATACATAGTTACATAGATACATACCAAGCTAATAAAAGCGTGTTAAAAAGACGAGCAGAGGATGGTCGAACGAGGACGAGGATGATGACGAATTATTGTATAACTCCGAAAAGGTTGAATAAATTTGAGAAAGCTCCCTAAAACGCAAATACGTACGCGTACGCAAATCGTACTATCTATACTAATATTATAAAGAGATAAGATTTTTTGGTTTGTTTGTTTGTACCGAATAGGTTCCGAAACTACTGGACTGATTTAAAAAAGTATTCCGCCAATCTAAAGCTACATTATTCCTGAGTGCCATAGGCTATTTTTAATCCCGAAAACGGGTACTGTGGGGTGGTCCACGGGAGCGAAGCCGCGGGGAACAGCTAGTAGAGTATAAACAAGAAAAGAAACAAATCGCAACGAATCGCTTCAATGGAATAAAAACCCAAACGCAAATCATTCAAACATTGTTAACTATGACTGGATAAGTACGGTTGCAAGGGCCAAGTCCAAAGCACAACAATAGCACAGAATAAAGCTTAATACGGTGATTTAAAGGTGAAGGTGTGACAAACACCTGGTTTCTGAATTGAGAATTTGAAGATAATAACTTGTCAAACTCTACTGTAATGCTACTGTTTAAGGCCGTACCCTGACCAAAAAATCAGCATGAGATATGAGCATTCCTATTGGCCTAGCGGCACCGGTGGCGCATGAATTACAGTAGTGAATACGCCCAGAATTTAGAATAAAATCTTTATAAAATCGAATGTTGGTCTTTTGAAAAAAATAACACTTACAAAATAACGAACTATCAAATTGTCTATCCATTAGTGCTGGTATAAAAATAATTAATTAACACTTTACGAGGAGATGTATGCTATCAATAATTATTTCACATGTTTATGGTTTTGTGGAAGGAGATTAGTGAAACATATACCACTTTAAAAGCTCTTAAAACTTGCACAAAAACGACTAGGCGCGGTGTTTTGCTCGGGGAGGCGCCTTAACATCTTCTCATGTCCAGAAAAGTTTGACAAGTTCTCAACTACGAATGCCGAAAGCGGGGGATAATCTTCAAGGAAGTACTGACCTGCTCTTTAATCTCGTTGTACGTGATCTTCCGCACGGTGTCGGTCAAAGGTGAGTCGTGCACGAGCGCCACCTGATCTCCCTTGCCACTGGCAACATGACGGTCTACTGCGTTGTAACATACTGACATCTCCCCGCCTACCCACCTGTGGGATTAAGAATGATTAGTTGGAAGACATCTACTATCTCAGCAGAAATTAACAATAAAGTATTGGTGATGGCACTGTGGCAATGCCAATACTAACCAACAAAAACATTTGTAGCGAGACATAAAGAGAGGCTATAGAAGAGAGGATATAGAAGATGAAATGGGTACCTTTGGATAAACTTTATTTGATTAATTACAAAAATTATTTATTTATATTTATTTATTTAAACTTTATGTACAATGGTGATACATAGGCGGACTTAATGCAGCAAGGCATTCTCTACCAGTCAACCTTTGGGTTAAAAAAGAACACAACAGTGGTAGGGGTACAAAAAAAAACATATATATGAACAATAATTAAGGTGAATATTAATAAACTATCTAACTAATAAAATACATTAATACATAACAAAACAATAGACTAATAAACATTGTAATAAATATCATATTCTAAATAAAACAGAAATTTAAATATAATAACTATAACGAAGACCGAGCTATGTAAGAGAGGACAAGTAATAGTTCCATAACCTACGCTTAAATGAAAATTTACTCTCAGCTTTTTTTATGTCAAAGGGAAGGACGTGCCAGAGTTTTATAGTAGAGACAGTGTAAGAATTAGATAGAAACCCAGTGCGGTGAGAAGGAATATGGAGAAGTAAGTTTTTGGAAGATCGAAGGTTAAGATCGTGAGAACTGCCCAACACTTTAAAATATTGTTTTAAATAATCAGGAGTACAAGGATCGTTCATGATGTTGAAGAACATGCAGAGAGATTTTAGGGATCTCCTCTGACGGATAGGCAGCCATTTAAGCTGCGAACTGAAGGAAGAAATGTGATCATATTTACGAAGCCCGAAAATAAAGCGAATTATTTCAATGATAGGAACTTAGGTACATGAGGGCCAATTACTCTTACCATGAGAGCGAAGCCGGAACAAGAAGTTACACAATTTATTTATTTAATGTTATTTGAACGGTACAACACAAATTGAATTGGATGAATGGAAATGGAAAAGGATGATGCTAAGTATTGCAAGAGGCTCTTGGATCAATACAGCATTCCTTATGATATAAGCAATATATTTTGTGGTCGACATCGCAATTCTTAATCTAACAGATTCTCATATTTCTGTGAATATCTAAGTGGAAGAGATCTGGTCTTTTGCAAAGCCTAGGGAACTGAGCCAGGCTTCAAAAAAGTTTGAGTGTCCTGTGTCTTGACTAATTTATGTGAAGAAAGCCATTTGAAATTGACAAAATCCAATCATCATCATCATAACAGCCGAAAGACGTCCACAGCCGGACATAGGCCTCCCCCAAGCGTCGCCACATTGACCGGTCCCGTGCGTCCCGCAACCAGCGGATTCCTGCAACCTTCACCAGGTCATCGGTCCACCTGGTGGGCGGCCTTCCAACGCAACGTCTTCCGGTTCACGGTCGCCACTCCAGAACCTTTCTGCCCCATCGGCCATCCGTTCTGCGAGCAATGTGCCCTGCCCACTGCCACTTAAGTTTGGCAATTCTTCGGGCTATGTCGGTAACCCTGGTTCTCTTACGGATCTCAACATTTCTGATTCCGAAACAATCTCAACATTTTTGAAACGCCGAGCATAGCCCTCTCCATTGCCCTTTAAGTGACTGTAAGCTTTCTGATGAGGCCCATTGTAAGCGAAAATCCAATAGTAGTCGTCGTAATCTTACGCAAGTAATTTAACAATTTATGTTAATCATTTAACCCCTCGTATATAGAACGCAGATCTACGCGAAACACAATGACTTTTCTATTATTTCGCGAATTAGTGGAATAAGTTAATACCTAATTAAATAATAAACAGCAAAATTTTATGTTGATTACATTTGTTTCACTTATAATATGTAAAATCCAAGAAATTGGCAACCGTCGTTGGCAATAATAATAATGTGTAGATACAAAGGTCTGTAGGTATTTTGAAAAAGCCGGCCAAGTGCGTGTCCGAAGCACGCGCAGTAATAGGGTTCCGAAGTTGCACAATAATGCGGACTTAGTAGATTTTTTTCGTTGTTACATGAACAATAAAACGGTTTCAGCGGCACACAACGTATAAAAACGGGCCCACATAGGATGATGTTATTTTTTTAATCATTATGCTCGTGTTTGACCACTATCTAGCCTGATGGTAAGCGATGATGTGGTCTACGGTGAAGCACGCTTGCCTAGAAGTAACCTATTCACTCTTCTAACTGGTAACTGAAGGAGTTATAAAATACAACTTTGCAACTGAAGTTAGAAAAATATTATCTATTTGAGTACCACCGCGGGTGCGAATTGCGAAAGGAGCCGATACGAGCGCGCGTTAGAGCCACGGGAAATGGTATGGTTTGTTCCTGGATACCTGCGCACACGCTCCTTGTTTGTTTCTCTTTCGGAACTTGAAAAATTTCGTATGTACTCACATCTAATCTGCGGTATTCACTAATTTGTTATATAAAGTTTTACGCTACTCAATTAGTGATGTAGTCGGGTCGAATATTGACTTTATAGATGGATATCGACAAAAAAAAAGTAATTTGCTTGGCAATCGAATCTAATTTGACTTTACATTACAAAACGTCGAAAATACTTCTGCACTAACACAAAACAGACTCCCCAGCGCGCATGCACCGTATGGACTACGGACCGGTATTGTCAACGATGCCGGCCACTCCAATGCGTTATTCGAGCTTAAACATTATTAATTTAGAAATCATTATTATTAGGGATCTTATGATTTTGTTTTTGTATATTTTTACTTGGTTCATAAGCATATATTTACCATCTGTTTTACATGGCTAACAACGTTATTTAAGTAATTTTGCACTGGCATTTGTACAAATTTTTTACTGTTCCAAGTACATTTTATAAATTGGTCGACTATTACTCGTAAACTTGTAAAGCCTACTTATCTGTGATAGTTTTCCTTTTAATTTCGTTATATTTACTACTGCCGTGAATTTTTTCACATAGCCACGAGCAACCATTTCGCCGGCATAGGGGGGGGGGACACTTGACTCTATCATAAATTTGCAATTTAAAGCTTAATTTTACGCAAATGGATCTCTGAATAAAAAAATGGTTTCAACAAACCCATAATATTTTTGAATTGCCTATCCAACGATACCCCACACCATGGGATAGATGAGAAAAAAAAATCCATCTCCATTTTACGTCTATAGGAGGAAGCCCAAAAATTTTTTTTTTCTTGATTTTATTTTACCACTTTGTCGGAATTTTTAATATGTATATCCATGCCAAATTATAGATTTCTAGTACTTAGATTCTCTGAGCTAAGCTGCGGACGGACAGACGGACAGAACGAAACTATAAGGGTTCCTTGTTGACTTCGGAACCCTAAAATGGGAAACTACCTAAAACTACAACAAAAGTTATAGGTAGGTACTTACGAAAAAAGAGTTCTCATTAAGTATGTACATAGGTTATCTACACGTGCCTTAGGTCTAGACACTTTATTAGTCAAACACTAAAAGTAGGTAAATAAGTCAGCGTAATTAAGTAGGTAGTTGTAACAGTATTTTCAGGTATTTTTTATTTATAATTTAAACAATATATACAGTTGAATATTTCTAATCTTATGCCTAATAACAAAACAAACTTAACAAAACATACAAAGGGGAGAGGAAAAGGGGCTCATTGCGCATCAAAAAATTCATCCACATCGATGTCAATGGGAAACGTGCCCAGAACGCTGGCAGGTTAAGGTTTATTTTAAGGTTCGTTCAAAATACCAAAAACAGACTAGGTATCTGAATAGTAAATAATTGATTAGTAAACAAGCTTTTCTGTTTTTTGTATTCCTCTCGCAAACCCTTTCATTTGATTTGATACCCATATTATAGGGATTCGCAAAAAAAAAATTGGTCCGCCATATTATATACAGGCAATTTTTTTTTTAACTCCCAAGTTAAAAAAAAAAATCCAGGGTGTTAAAGCATAACCAACACAACCTATTTCCGGCATTTTTGTAATTTTTGTCTGTTTGTCTGTTTATTTGTGCATTTTGTTGCACGTGATGCGTGAAATGTACGAAACCCATGTAAGTAACTTTTATACATAAAATTGTGCGTAACTTGAAGAATTACTTAGTTTTTGTTCACTCTTTCAAAAGTTAGATGAAATTAAAGTGTTCAAGAAGTAAAATTATCACACACGCAATTCAGATACTCGGACAGTTTAACTCGATATTCGATAGATGGCGTGGTGCATTTGAAGTCATTTTCTGAATGGCAGTGTTAAGATTCTCCGCGAAAGAATGATGACTATATAAATAAAAATATATATATATATATATATAATAAAAAGTAGTACCCTACTTACCTACCTACCATTTTTAGGAAGGTAAGTAGGGTAGGGTTGGCAGACAGATGACGGGAGCGAAGCCGCGGGCACATGTAGTTTAGAATAAAATCACTGGGCTAACCTTACTTTGTCATCGAAAACAAACGTGTGTACATTTTTTTTTCCAATCGGTTGGGGATGACTATTTAAAAATTCAGTTAAAGATTTGGCCCATACATACAAAATATCAAGTAAAATAAAACTAACGTTTGTTATAAAACATACGTTCAGTCGTATGAAAAGACTATAAAAACAAACAAAAATATTGACGCCGAAAAAGAACAAACTCAAACAAGAGGGTATTTAAATAGCTCGTTATTAAGGACACACATAATTATTGCATCCTTTATCCCATTTCGACGAAATCTTCCAGTTAAGACATTTGCTACTAACCATTTCGTAAACGGTGGGTTGCTATTGTCCAGCACTTTATCCCATGGCTTGGTCCAGTCCAATTCATGGGCGATTTCGCCCCAGAAGCCCTCAGGGTCATCGATGGAGCGCCGGTAAGCTTCCTGGTATTCTGGTGTCACACTGCTCTCACCTGATAGGGGCAATAAAAATGGTAAACATTGTCTTGAATGAAAGTCTACCTAACTGAAGAGGTAACGCAAAGAAGGATGAAACGCATAGGCCTAGAAGCATATAAAATTATAGTAATAAATATAAATGCTGATAAACAAAAGAAGGAGTAGAAATAGATCAAAATGTTAATAAAGAAAAGGGTAGAGGAAAACATTTTGCACTGACCCTAAGTATATGGGACAAGGGAGGGATAGATGAAGAAGACATGGGCAGGCCAAACTAAAAAAGCAAACGTGATTCAGGTTCGATTGATTGAATGCGTGACTCACTTACACAAAAGAAACAGTCTCAGTTAATACCAAGTATAAGATGAAGAATAGTCGTAGGATTTGAGGCATACACACAATCTAAGGATTTTTAAGAGATGAGGCCTAACCTTTGTACATGTACTTTACAACAGAAGGACGTTCAAAGGCACGAGAGCAAAATCAGAAGAAGCATATAATTTAAAAGACCTTGTTGAAGTGCTAATTTAACTTATGGTACTATGTTATTAAATTAGCATAATCTGTATTTTTTCCAGGTGTTTTTAAGATGATATATGAAATAAGTACAAACCCTTATGTGTTCTCAAAAAAATAAAATCTGGTTGCGCAAAAAAGTGTAAGTAGCAATAAATTTTGCATTAACTTTTGATGATATGCACTTGCTGTATATATTTGTTTACTACGTTTGCAACTGCAACAACAATAAACGTCTTCGGAACATATCAACGTTTCTTCTTGAAAACATTTTACAAAACAAACAAAAGGATTGAGTCTACTTTGCAATCAAAAAGGTCTATCTTTTTCCCATCTTTGTTGGTGTTGGCTTCCAGTCTTACCGGACACAGCTGAGTATCAGTACTTACTTAATGAAGTGACTGCCTGACTGACCTCCACAACCCAGTAATTAGTTAACACGGCCCCCTCGGCAAGTAAAATTTTCTGGGTTCTAACTATCGTACCGTTCCGTAACGACTACCAAAGATCTACTAATTACAACCAAGACCAACGGATCAACATGATTGCCGAGGCACGAACTAGTTTCGGTTGTAATGGTTAGCAACCCATCCACGGGCCGCCCTCAGCAAGCATTGCTTAAACTGTTAGCTGTTATTATTTATTCACCAGCTTTTCTTTTTCTTCTTAACCAGAGTCTACGTTTACAGATGGCTTCACCTTGCGTGTATTTAATTCATGACTGAATATGTTATTTCTAGGCAAGCTTGCTCCATCATCGACTATATCATAGCCTACGACCACATAGTAATCAAACGCGAGCCTATCAATCACAAAATTAAGAACGTAAAGGCAAGCATAATGCTGACGTGGATTGACTCATCATTTCTGATTACCCTGAACTATTACGTCAATACTTAAATTAACTCATTCACGTGTAAAACGGCTACTTTGAATAATTATATATAATTATTTGTATAGGAAAATGTACGGCTTTTGAACAATTCAATTTGTTTTAGACCTTTGACCCTGCTTATTGTTACGCGTTTACAAAACATTTTCAGTTGACGATGAGGAAATTCTTATTACGTATTAGATAGAGATTATTTAATGTTTTGATTTTGTTGGTTGGTGGTGGTTGGTGCTTTCTATAATCAAGGCCATTCTTATCCCTCAGAAAATCACAAGCTCATCATCCTCCTACTCTTAGCTGGACAATATACCCCGTTTATCTCCACAATATACCCTGTTTCTTGAGAGATCATCTTTCATATCATCCATGTATCGATTCTGTGTTCTTCCCATATGCTTGTGATCAACATTCACTCTCTCACTTATTCTAACAACATAAGATCTTTTATGCTTTCATCTTTTATATCAATAAATAGACTTATTCTTATTGTTTATAAGTCAATCCAATTACATAACACAAAATTAACGGTATGTCAATGGCACCGATTGAATCCACGATCAAAAATATGCAAATAGGAACCAAATAAAATGTACTATGACCAAAGCTGAACCAATTCATTAATTTATTCAAAGTGACTCTCCAGAAAAAGAATCGATTTCACAATATTGGAAAATATTATAGTAATATTGTATGATACACAATCAATGTTTCCTTCACTTTTGATCAGAGTACCTTCTACCCTCTTTACTGTCTCTGAGAGCAAGGACTCTGCTAAAACTGGGCTTCACAAAAACTCCTTTTGAAAATTAATCACACTCACCATAACTTTCAATATCAGCATAAGAAACAAATGTTTTCTTCTTCAATTCACTAATAGAAGACTCGAACTTGTTCTTCTCCAACTTGGCTCCAACTTCGTTGTCTTGGTACATTTTTGAAGATTAAAATAAAATATAACTAACAAATCCTGGTTTCGTCTTTCCCTCGAAAGTAACGGGAAGATACTGGCGAATGGTGTCGACTGTAGTGGTTCGAACACTAACTGGTTCGTATGTCTTTGCATTTCAATGTAAGACCTCTGAACTTATTGAATTGTTAAATGAAGGTGAGCTGATAAGAACGTGACGCAGTAGTCCCGTTCTAAACACGAAGTAAAAATAAATCGCATTGAGAAACTTGAATAGAAAGTGGTTAGGGTTCCAGAGACATTTTAGGAGAACAGTAGATTAAGAACCATTGAACATGCAGAAATATTTGGTATAAAAATAATCAAACCGAATTAAAAGAATATACAAAGAGAAAAATAACTTTCTTTCCCGAAGTCGGTGTCTTTGGTACCTATTGTTTTTGCGTTTTTCGACACCGACATAGTCGGTTAACTATTCGAGATATTTATCATTAAGGAGTTCCAGTGACCATCTTTGGTCTTCTTCATCAGTTCCACTTCACCAAATGATATTTTCTGAATGCAAATGATTGCATTGTTAATGAAAATACCAAAAATGCTATATGTATGCCTATAACATTTGAGGAGTTCCCTCGATTTTTCCTGGATCCATCATCAGATCCTGACCTTGGGAACACCTGGGAAGTACACCTTTAAAAAAAAAGATGAGTTTTCCAAATCGGTCCAGGCGTCTTTGAGTAATCGGGGAACATACATTAAAAATAAAAAGGATTCCGAAGGAACACTCTCTTTTATTGAAATCGGTTGCTCTCTATAGATAGATGACATCTCCGAGTAGGCGGGAAAAATGAAGTGGCAGGCCACAAAGACCAAAAATCAAATAACAGTTGAGGTAGAAAAGTACCTACCAGAGAGAGACACAGAGTGAGCCGTAAAAGCAAGGGCAACTAATAAGTAAGATGAACGGGGGGAAGGATGGCGATAGCCCATAGAACGACGATATTAATATCACTACGATGGGAGAGATCAACACGCAGCTTGATTAATGGATTGAAGAAGGAAGATAGATGGAAATTTGTATACTTAAATCATTATTGTAAGGTTTGTCTATTGGCCACTGAAATGACTGAACTGAGTTCCAAATTTCTCCAATTTTTTTTTTGATTTTTAACCGTTTCATTATTGCTGAAGATCGTGCCCATCTTGGGAAGCTTTGACGGATTCACTGAACAACTGCTTCCAGGCCACTCTTTCTTCAGCTCTTCTCAGGGCAGTGGTCACAGTGAGTCCTTTTATCGCCTTGATCTAACCTGACCAGCGAGTGAATGAACGTCCGCGTGTCTTTTTCCGTCCGCTTACAACAAGAACCAGTTTTTCAGGTTGTCTGGTTGTCTCTGGGCGGTCTTACCAAAGTTACTTAGGACTTATTGTTAGCAGACCGTGAGGAGTCTGATTTTGATGTTCAGCTGGTACTTAAAAAATGTCTTGTACTTGATGTTTTAGTAAGCGTTGTTTTTTTTTGGAGGAGGTTTTCTGTCTGATAAAACTGGTCAACAATTTTACAAAATTTACCTAGAATATTGATGCCAATTTTAATGAACTTGTGTGTCGTAAGTTCATATACCATATTTTTTTCTTAGCAGCTCTATATTTTTTAAGATACATATTTTATTTTGATTTATTCACTTTTAGACAGTTTTTTTTATTGTTTTACGTATCACATCTGTCAATTTGCTAATAATTAATACAACAGCTATGAAGAGGAGACGTTGTATGAACGATCCAGACTGTTTTTGTGGTGAATAAAGTTCGTAAAAAGTAAAATAATAAAATTTAAAGAAACCTCTACACCTTTTAATTTCATGCTACATAATTTATCTAGTAGTAGACACGCTTCAATCGTTAATTTATTGAACACGTAATTATGATACGATATCTTGCGAAAATACCCCGATTCATACAGTAAAACGCCCTTAACTTTAGAACGGCTGAACCGATTTTCATCAAACATAGCTAAGATCACTCTCGATAAAATCATCTATCAAACAAAAAAACGAAATCAACCATCCGTTACGTTCATCCGTTTAGGAGCTTTGATGCCACAGACAGATATACAAACGCACAGCTACACACGTTAAAATTATATCACCCCTCTTTTTCCGTTGGGGTAAAAAACTAGTGTTATTTTCGTAATCAGCACCTTAGATTTAGCCAAAAACGATTAACAGCTGGAAAATTTTGGCGAAGTTGTATAGTTTAGTACAAATATAATAACAAATTGTTACAAACAAATATATCTTCCATGTACCTTGACTTTTGCCCATTACGAATAATATTTATAGTTTAAAACTGTTAATTATTTTGAATGGCCAATTAACTATCTGCATACTAATTACTACGGTTATTTTTTTATAAACATTTTTTATACATTATTTTTAGCACCGAGCACAACGAATATATATAATTACCTATATATTTTGTTTAAGAAAGCTAACAGGTCTGGTACCTAGTATAAAAAAGTACAAACTATGTCTAAATTTGTAGACTTACGATCTTATAGCTTTCAGACAGGCTAATTTTATCTGTGACTAGAATTGATTAGGAGATTTATCAAAGTGTTCACTTGTGTCCTCGACTCATATGGGGAATCACAATACCTTAAGTTAGAACGTTCTGGATAAACCGGAAGCAAAACGCTTCAATGTTGTTGTTCTTATCTAGTTGTTTATTTAATTTTCTACACAATAGAATTGCGTTAACGGAAACACGGTTCATTCATGATTTCAGATTTGGTTGAGATAAGTGAAACAAGAAACTCGTGAATTAGTATTAATATCCACACGGGTCGATATTCAAGGTTAAGCACTGCTTGGATTCTGGTACTGCAGGTTGGCAACCGGAATATCTTTTAAATTGGTCCAATATTGGAGGAGGAAATAGGCGAAAGCCGAACCTTGAATTATAACTTTTTTCTTATGAAATTCAGTTTGCCGAATTCACTTACGCAATTAGACTGCTGTTCATGAGTTGTGGAGGTCAGAGAACCAGCCAAACTATGTATAGTACTGTGGCCATTCTGTCGGCATTAGACTTGAAGCCGACCCCACCCAACATACGTCGTAGTTGGGAGAAAACTTCGCAGATTGATGAGATAAGTAAATGTTCTTACCTCTATCATTGAATACACCAACGGAGGGGGCTGGCGGGAGTCATATAGCCCACAGCTCACTATGATTGATTGCACAATATATTGCCACTGCAGGGCCCATAGATTACACTATGCTGGGTCTAAACACAATCCAATACACAATAACACTGACCGACCAGAGAATCAAACCCAGGACCCATGTTATCTTTTTTGCAACGGTCGAAATCCCGCAGGTGCATTAACAAGTAGCTGCACAGGATTCCGTTGTGTGAATGAGATGACCCCCAGTCAACACTTCCCGTATGTTGATCAATCATATATAATAATCATATTAAAATATATATAATAATAATATTAAAATATATATAATAATAATATTAAAATATTAAATTCTAGATGTTTGTTAATCAATCACGCTTCAAGGGCTGATCAGATTAGGATAAAACTTGACACACGCAGTTGACAAAATATCCTTTATATCGCCGTAGAACGTTCCTATGGATTATATAGACATATAACTTAACTGTATAGCTTTCACACGGGCGAAGCTCTTGGCAAAAGCTAGCATTAAATATAGGAAGTTAAGAACCTACCTTCAAACCAGTCCGCTTCTTCATCAAACACAAAGCCGTTATAAGAAATAGTCGCCGGCATATCTACCGAGAAGGGCTCGCAACGAACTGAAACACTTCTGACTACCGACTCGTATAGATACTTATATATTTGTGCTCTTCTCAACCATCTTAACGTTTTTGAGAACAAAGTGCATGCATCTGACATAAGAACTCTCAATAATTTACATAAACGCCACGGGTGTAATTGAATAAATTAATCTTTTGTGTGATAATGTATACTAATATAATCAAGTCTGTCTTTTTGTTATATCTTATACATCTTATTCCAACATTTTGACTTTCAACAGATTAAACAATGCACTCCTGCCATGTTGCCTCGTCACCAATCTTAGTTGACTGGTTGAGAATGCCTAAGGCATTAAGTCTGTCTTTGTGCATACATTAAGTGAAAAAAATCTGATTAATTTTGGTATATAGAAAAATGATTTCAGACATTTACGCGGAAAAAACACTGGTTGTGGTTCTATAAATTAATATATATTATATAATACCTACGACGACATTTGAAGACTATCATCTCAGGTATACTAAAAAATATAATACATCTAACTTATTAGATACTTTGTACAAAATAACTGGAGTAAAGGCCTGAATATATATATGTTTTTTTTATAATAATAGGTCTCTGTTGTAGTGTTTATGGGTAGACAACGACATGCTTCGACCTTTCGCCCATATTGCAGCCCTCAAGGTGATCATTTTAATTACTTACCATTATAACAAGTGATTACTATACTATATATACTATATAGTGTATAGTGTGTATAATATACTATATAGTGATTGCAACACAAAGGAAGTTATAAAGAATGAGGTTGAACTAAGTTGGGCCTAAAATAGGTCCCTGAGGTACTCCAATTGTTAGTTTCTGCTGATGGGATGAATGGGGTAATTTAGTAATTTGACATTTCCAAATCGAATAGATGCCTAATTGTTTGTCCCAGAATAGCCTTTCTATGTCATAAATATCTCAGACAGTACATAGGTTCATGTACCATACATTTTAGACTTATATCAGTAGTACTAGTGGCATGCATTGGTTTATTTTTTACATAACACATTTAAAACAAACGAAAAACTAAGGTTAAATAGTGCAAATATTTTTTGCATTATTACTTTAGTAATAAATTTAATGAATTGGGTATTTCTAGCTATTTATCCAAGGCATTCGATTGTTTTCGTAAAATCTTTAATCGATAATTCAACGACTATAAGGTAGAATAGGTTTTTCTGCGCCATTAAACGTTAATAGAAGTCAATAAAACCGGCCAAGTGCGTGTCGGGCCACGCGCAGTAATAGGGTTCCGAAGTTACATAATAAATCGGACTAAGAAGTGGGATTTGTTGTTGTTACATAAACATTAAAACGGTTTCAGCGGCACACAACGTCTAAAAACGGGCCCACATAGGTGATGTTTTTTTTTAATCTAGGAATATGCTCGCGTTTGATCACTATCTCACCTGATGTTAAGCGATGATGTGGTCTACGGTGAAGCACGCTTGCCTAGAAGTAACCTATTCACTCTTGATTTAAACTAAAGAAGCACTAACTGGTAACTGAAGAAGGAGTTATAAAATCCAACTTCGCAACAGAAGTTAGAAAAACATTATCTATTTGAGTATAACCGCGGGTGCGAATTGCGAAAGGAGTCGATACGAGCGCGTGTTAGAGCCACGGGGAATGGTATGGTTCGTTCCTGGATACCTGCGCGCACGCTCCATGTTTATTTCTCTTTCGGAATTTGAAAAATTTCGTATGTACTCACCTATAATCTGTGGTATTCACTATTTCGTTCTGTAAAGTTTTACGCTACTCAATTAGTGATGTAGTTGGATGGAATATTGACTTTATAGAGACAAAAGAAAATCAGTAATTTGCTTGGCAATGGAATCTAATTTGCCTTTAGATTACAAAACGTCGAAAATACTTCTGCACTAACACAAAATAGACTCCCCCGCGCGCATGCGCCGTATGGACTACGGACCGGTACTGCCAACGACTGCGGCCACTCCAATGCGTTATTCGAGCTTAAACATTATTAATTTAGAAATCATTATTATTAAGGATGTTATGATTCAAATTTTGTATATATTTGCATGGTTCATAGGCATAAATTTACTATCTGTTTTACACAGCTAACAACGTTGTTTAAGTAATTTTTCATTAGCATTGTACAAAAATTTTACTGTGCCAAGTACATTTTATAAGTTGGTCGACTATTACTCGTAAACTTGTAAAGCCTGTTATGATTTTATTTTTGTAGATTTTTACATGGTTCATAAGCATATATTTACTCTGTTTTACACAGCTAACAACGTTATTTAAGTATTTTTAACCGACTTTCGAAAAAGGAGGAGGTTCTATGTTCGACTTCTTGTATGTTTTTTTTTAATTTTTACTATACGTGTTTTTGCCGAATTCACTTACGCAATTAGGCTGTGGATCAGCACTGCCAGAGATGAAATGATGTAATCAAACGTTTTCTCCTATAATATTAGTTTTGATTTTGAACTACGGGCCTTATTTATAAAAAATCTTAAATAATATGATTAGTTTAAATATGTAAAAGTCAGCATGAGCTTGTAAATCATCTAGGTCAAGTTGAGTTGACATTTGAATTTAAATAGTACGTTGGCCACCGGCTATTTTTCGAGAGAAACGTTTATTGTTTTTAACACGCGTTTTTTTATTTTTTTTTTTTTTTATTATTGTTATTATTAGCTTGGTATGTATGTATCTATGTATCTATGTATCAATGTATCAATGTAACAATGTATCAATGTATCAATGTAACGGAATCTTTGAACGTGATTTTCACCCAGTTCAAAACGTTGGATTGATTTGAAACTTTGCACACTTATCAAGGACCGATGACAATGCAATAATTTAAACAGTTTGTCCCATTATCCTTACCATTAAAGCGTGTTTTTAACCGACTTACCAAAAAGGAGGAGGTTCTATGTTCGACTTTATGTATGTTTTTTTTTTTTTTTTTTTTTTTTTGTGTATGTTCACCGATATCTCCGTCAATTATGGACCGATTTTGAAAATTCTTTTTTTATTTGAAAGGTCAAATTCCGAAATTGGTCCCATTTTACTTTGGTGAAGATCTGATGAAGAACTTCGGAGATATACAACAGAACTCTTCAATAAATAACGGAAAATCTCTCGGGATTGCTGCAATCGCATGTCTGTTTATTGTTTATACCATTTCATAACATAACATCACGCCAGTACGCTCAAAAGTGGTACGCAGAACTCTCATTTCACCGATTATGTTTTGAGTTTCATGTTATTCGGGTAATCTATTCTGGCGTTACTAAACAACTTGCCTATAGGTACAACTAAAAAGGGTAAAATAAAAAACTTTTTTGCAAAAAAATACAACCGACTTCCAAATAAAAAACTACAAAGTGAAAAATAACTTTATTTTTGGAAGTCGGTGTCTATATCGCAAAGAATTGGTACCTACGAAAGACACCGACTTCCAAAAATAAAGTTATTTTTCACTTTGTAGTTTTTTATTTGGAAGTCGGTTGTATTTTTTTGCAAAAAAGTTTTTTATTTAGTTTTTAGAACTACAATTTATTATTTATGTTCACCGATATCTCCGTCAATTGTGGACCGATTTTGAAAATTATTCATTTTGTTCGAAAGAGTATGTTCCGAAATTGGTCCCATTTTAATTTGGTGAAGATCTGATGAAGATCTTCGAAGATATACAACAGAACTCTTCAATAAATAACGGCAAATCTCTCGGGACTGCTGCAATCGCATGTCTGTTTATTGTTTATACCATTTCATAACATAACATCACGCCAGTACGCTCTTAAGGTGTAAGCAGATCTCTCATTTGATCGGTTTTGTTCAAGTTTCATGATATTCGGGTAATCTATTCTGGCGTTATAGGAAACTTACTAAACAACTTGCCTATTAGTATAACTAAAAAGTGAAAAATTAAAAAGTTTTTTACAAAAAAATACTACCGACTTCCAAATAATGAAAGTCGGTGTCCATAACGCAAAAAAAATGGTACCTACGAAAGACACCGACTTCCAAAAGTAAAGTTATTTTTCACTTTGTAGTTTCATTATTTGGAAGTCGGTAGTATTTTTTTGTAAAAAACTTTTTTATTTCAATGGCATTTGTACAAAATTTTTACTGTTCCAAGTACATTTTATAAGTTGGTCGACTATTACTCGTAAACTTGTAAAGCCTTCTTATCTGTGATAGTTTTCCTTTTAATTTCATTATATTTACTACGGCCGTGAATTTTTTCATATAGCCAAGAGCAACCATTTCACTGGCAGGGAGGGGGGACACTTGACTCTAACATAAATTTGCAATTTAAAGCTTAATTTTACGCAAACGGATCTCTGAATCGAAAAATGGTTTCAACAAATCCATAATATTTTTGAATGGCCTATCCAACGATACCCCATACTATGCGATAGACGATAAAAAAAAAACATAACCACTTTACGTCTAAAGGAGAAAATCCAAAAAAAATATGTTTTCATGATTTTATTTTACCACTTAGTCGGAATTATTAATGTGTATATTCATGCCAAATTATAGCTTTTTAGTACTTAGATTCTCTGAGCTAAGCTGCGGACGGACAGACGCGTAGACGGACAGAGCGAAACTATAAGGGTTCCTTGTTGACTTCGGAACCCTAAAAAAGATAATCGAATCGTGATAGTTGCGTCTTTTAGGGTTAGAGCAGTGTAATGGAATATTAAATGAACATGATAAGAGTCTAGATTTAGTTTTATGTAATGAAACTGTATCAGTGTGTGAATGTTTGGTGCCTTTATCACCTGGGGGTGACCATAAGCTCTTAAAGCGGTATCAATTTAAGATCGAGTAAGTGACAGATGTATACAAGTCATATACATCTGTCTCTTTTTCGATCTCAAATTGATACCGCTCTAAGAGCTTATGGTCATCCCCCTGTTGACAAATATCATCCGGCCCTTTATATCGACGTGAACTTTGCCGAGTACACTTATCTAACTCCAGCTCCTTTTATTAGTTACATTTACGGTAAAGCAGACTTTGTGGCCATAAACAGGGAAATAGCAGCTATAGATTGGATGAATGTATTCTCTGACATTTCGCTTAATGACGCCGTAAACTACTTTTATGCAACTATAGGGGATATCCAAAATAAGTTTGTTCCTACTAAGTTAGTCCTTGACAGCTCATACCCTATTTGGTACTCTCCGGCACATAAACGCCTGATTAAAGAGAAGGCTAAATATCTTCATAAATTTAAGACGTATGGCAGACTTTCTGACGAGCGACCTTCAAACATTTACGTGAGCGGTTTAATAAACTTGAAGCAGATTGTTACACCAACTACTTAGCTGATACAGAGGCCTCTATTGAAAATAATCCTATACGCTTTTGGAGCTTTGCGAAGCAGCGATCTAAGTCCAATGCAATGCCCAGTTTCCTTAAGTATGGTGATGTCACGGTTTCTTCTCCCGAGTCGATTTGCAACGCATTTTCTTCCCACTTTTATTCTACTTTTCTTGATCATAACAGAGATGTCCCTACATTTCATTGTCCTCCCAAAACTGTTATAAATCCGACATACCTTCAGATATTCACTCAGTTGAGATTGACCTTAATGTTATAGTCAAGCTTATTAGTGAAATTGATCCATTTAAATCAGCTGGTCCGGACTACCTATCACCTTTTTTTTTTTTTTTTTTTTTTTTTTTTTTTTTTTTTTTTTTTTTTTTTTTTTTTGGGTGGGAAATCATCCGATGACTTCTCCCGCTCTGGGTGAAGCGGGAGGGCATGTCAGACTTTTACTGACTAAAACCCACCCGTGTTCCTTCAGTTGCTTGTGCCAGGGCCGCGGTAACTCTATTTCAAATTTATCCGCGACCCAGACAGGCATCGGCCCTATCGGACCCCGTCACTTTTGCTGACATCTCTTTGAGGCGCGCGTGGAACACTACGCGCCGTAAACTCGGGCTTGGTCCTTATCGGACGGCGAGCTACCCATTACTCTCCGTCCGCAAGCCCGCGCCTACGGTGGCCGGGAATCGGCTCGTCGTCGGCGCCTCGGCGTCTCCTGCGGTGCCTAGGGGCGTGAGGGCGTCTCCTTTGCGTCTCCCTCACGCGTTCCGCCTCCTCCTTAGCGAGCATTACTGCTTCGCAGAAGGAGGAGACAGCTTCCCATGCCCTCTCGCTCCGTACCATGGCCTGGACCAGGGCCGGACGCGAGAGGTCGTCACCGCCGATCGCCTCCATGAGGACACGGCGGTGCTCCGCCCAGGCAGGGCAGATCTCCACTGTATGCTCCACCGTGTCCTCCAAGCGGTCCACACAATGGTGACACCCGGGCGTTTCCTCCCGCCCTATCTTGAACAGGAACCTCCCGAAACAGCCGTGTCCGGTGAGGACCTGTGTCAGGCGGAAGGTGAGGACGCCGTGACGCCTCTCAAGCCACTCCTCAAAGAGGGGCCTTACCGCCGCAATTGTGGCGTGCCCAGACTACCTATCACCTAAGTTTCTGATTGGGTGTGCTAAAACCATAGCCTTGCATGCAATGAAGAGAGCGATTTAAATAATAGATATATTGTCTTTATTATTTAAAAAATCGCTCTCTTCATGTTCTGTTCAATCTGGAAGTTTGCCTTTATAACTCCGGTGCACAAAAAAGGTCACAAAAACGAAAAAAATAATTACAGACCTATTTCCAAATTGTGCATTATTAGCCAAAGTTTTCGAGAGGGTGTTCTACAACCAAGTTTACGCAGCGCTGAGTCGGTCCTTTAGCCCTTCTCAGCAAGGATTTTTTAACGGCCGTTCAACAGTATGTAATCTGGCTTTGCTCAATGACTTTATAACAGAAAATATGGACAATGGGGCACAGATCGATGTCGTTTACACCGATTACAGAAAGGCCTTCGATAGAATCGACCATAATATTCTTAAATCAAAACTTTTTAACAACGGTATTAGAGAGGATCGTCTTCGTTGGTTTATTTCATACCTTGAAAACAGATCTCAAGCTGTTGTTATCAGTAACTACATGTTGAGCTGGGTTTCAGTTCCTAGTGGTGTTCTCCAAGGTTCCTTGATGGCTCCGTTACTTTTTATCATTTATGTAAGCGACATCGACTCGTGTTTTCACAACTCAAGTTTACTCTGCTAATGATATGAAGATATTTTCTTCAACATCATCAGTTGACGATATGAATGCTCTCCAATCTGACCTGGCGCGACTAGATGATTATTGCTTGATTAACAAACTCGAATTGAATCCTGTTAAATGCTCAGTTATCTCCTTTAGCAGAAAACGGGTCCCTCTCCCTACAAGGGCAGCTATCGCAGAGATGCGATGGTGTACGCGACCTAGGTGCATATCATGTTTCCAAACTTTTATTCAACGTGCACATTGAGCAAATAGTAGCCGCTGTGAGACTCACAGGGTGTTTCAAGAGGGCCAAAACCCTTAAGATTCTTTATTGCTCTTTTGTGAGAAGTCACCTCGAATATGCATCACAAATTTGGAACCCTTGTTATGGCAAACACATTGATCGTATTGAAAATATACAATAAAGATTTATTCGCTTTCTATGTTTTCGACTACGTATATTCTGATAATTACTTAAATCTTTGCAAGAAATTTCATTTGCAACAACTTATAAATCATCGTCGACTAGAAGATTGCACCTTTCCTTTGAAAATTATTTCTAACGAGATTGATTGTCCTGATCTCCTGCATAAACTGCGCTTCAACGTCCCCAGGAGATCGGTGAGATTTAATTCACCTATCTCAAAATTCATACATGGTGCGAGTGAGTAAGGACTTTAATATTCTTTGTAAAGAGTTCCCATTTACCACTAAAACTTATTCGGCAGGCACTCGGCTGAATGCTGACTTTTTTTAAATCGTTTAGTTCTTATTATTCTTTATTTAATCATATAAATCGTGCTTGTAAGTGATCTTAAGTTTTCTGCAAATTTTTCTGTTTTTATCCGTGAGAAACTGTAATTGGTTTTATGTCTCATATACAATTGTTATCCATCTGTTATAGCTGTTTGTTCTCCTAGTATTAAATAAATAAATAAATAATACAATGGGTGTCTCGCAGGGTTCAGTAATTGGTTCATTTTTATTAGAGTTCCGTACCCAAAGGGTAAAAACGGGACCCTATTACTAAGACTCCGCGATCCGTCTGTCTGTCTATCTGTCCGTCTGTCACCAGGCTGTATCTCATGAACGGTGATAGCTAGACAGTTGAAATTTTCACAGATGATGTATTTCTGTTGCCGCTATAGCAACAAATACTAAAAACAGAATGAAATAAATATTTAAGTGGGGCTCCCATACAACAAACGTGATTTTTTTGCCGTTTTTTTGCGATATTAGTACGGAACCCTTCGTACGCGAGTCTGACTCGCACTTGGCCGGTTTTTTTTTTTAAATATTTTTTTACAAAAAAAAGAACATTAAATATACCAAATATACCAACATACTAACAATATTCCTAATCATATTCTGATCTTGAGGCCAAATCGATAAAAGTCATTTAAATCAGACATGATGTCAAAAGGAATTAAACGTATTTTTTTTTAAATAAACTTGAATTTAAGCCTCTTCAATGTAAAGCTTCGTTGACACCATAGTCAAACAAAAACAGTCGGTCTACAGTTCTGCACTGCATGATATTTACTCTCCACAAAGTCTAGTACCAAATCTGAACTGAAAAAAATACGGACAGTTTTCACAGCTATAAAGACGTCTACTTTCCACCCTGATGATTCTTTACACGGGCTCTATAGAGGCCATCGCTCTGTATAAGATGGAAATTGAACTTGTTCGTAACTGTATAACATATTTCCTGAAAATAAGCACCACTGTACAGCTTCATCGCTTATCATCATAGTAATAATCGGTCCAGCACTGCCCGCATCCAACGGATTCCGTACGTCCTTTGCCAGTCCACGTTTTGATTGGTCTACAAACAGAGCGTCTTTCGGTAAAAAGTACACATATAAGTCCATCAACCTGTCTAGTATTTTCCTGGTGTCCATCCAGTATACCCGGATGCGGCTGGAGTACCAGAATTTCACATGGAGTAACTGCCTATTTGACATCCACAATCCAAAAACTGTGTAAAACGATACCCCTTGCGTGGACAGGTTTCAGATTTTCTGTATTTTACCCCCTAACGATTGTCACATCTATACATATATTTTTCTTTGAGATTCTCGGGACCCTAGGGTCCCGGACCTTTGAAAGGCGTGCCAGGGGCCGAAACCAACTCGCAGAGGCGTTGTTAGACATATAGGATGAAATATGACACCAACCGGCGATTATCCCCGTATGCACTAGTCACTACGCAAGAGCACCCAAGGACAATCCCTGGCTGGTGCAGAACTATTGCAGAATATGGAGACAAAACACATTGGGCTATGGGTTTGGGAGGTTTCGTGGATCGATTACCTAAAACTATAGAAGGACTATTGACCGCAGCCCACTGACCTCTATCATACAAGTACGCTGGACTAAATATATTAGATGAAATGACAGTTGATTTTTGTGCCAAATCAAAGCGCCCCACTCGAGGTTCTCAGGAACTAAAATTGACACATTTAGAGATAGGTTAATCCCGATATTTCTCAAGATTAGGTAATACTAATATATTCGCCTGGAAATATTATATTATTTTAACTAATACGAGTATATGAGTATTAGTAATATTTTTAAATTACACTAATATCAAAATAGTAGACTTGGCAAGGCGTATCACTCATCTACTGTATTGACTTCTAATAATATGTTGCAACTAAATATCTCATATTGGTATTAGTGATGAATGTTATATGAATGCCTAATAATCAGTAATAATATGTTAAAAAGCAATGTGTAATACTAAATTCTGGAATCATCATCATGATCATCCACAGTCCGACTTCGCCAACTGCTGAGCACAGGACTCTCTCTTCTTGTATCAATCACCTCGTTCCTTTCTGGAATTAATTCTGGAATAATATCATGATAATTATAATTGTATTAACAAATGGTTTTTAAGTCAAACAATTTATATCTGCATCTGAAATAGAGTTGAAAACTGATATAAGTCTATATTTGTATGAATGATGTTCCAACCGAGTGAATCTAAACTATTGTAAATGTAAATATTAACTAACTAGTATACTTGAGCGAGCAGATACTAGATAAAAGCTTTTAAGCAAATCAAGATCAAGCCGACTGAAGATCTGTGGGGAATGTCCATCAAGGCTTGTAGAGTTTGGCAAACGAAAGTAGACACTTAAATTATTTGCAAACTTTTTATATGGCAATGATAAACTAATGTCAACCCCAATTTTCCGTATGACGCTACTAAGTTGATACTTTGTTTTGATTCGTAATCACTATTTATATTTTTGTAAAAATATTTTCTCTATTTAATAATTTAAAAAGTTTCATTATTAATGTAGAAAACAATGATTCCGGTGACTCTTATGAATCTTTTCACATGAAAGTCTTAGATTCAGATTTTGATTGATAGTGAATGAACCAAAATTATTATAGAATACTGTTGCTTTTTTTTGTTCAAATTTATATATCTAAAGTAATACCTACCTAAATCATCATCATCTGCCTAGCCTTTTCCCAACTATATTGGGGTCGGCTTCCAGTCTTACCGGATTCAGCTAAGTACCAGTGTTTTACATGGAGCGACTGCCTATCTGACCTCCACAACCCAGTAACTGGGTAACACGGTACCCCTTGGCAAGACTGGTGTCAGATCTCAAGCTTCTGACTACCCGTAACGACTGTCAAAGATCTTCAAATGACAGCCGGGACCAACGGCTTAACGTGCTTTCCGAGGCACGGAGGAAACTCGGTATGTTGAAATGGTCACCCATCCACGGACCGACCTCGTCAAGCTTTGCTTAACCTTGATGATCGACCCGTGCGGCTGTTATTATTTAGCCACGAGCTCCTCTCCTTACTAATACCTACCTAAATGTACCTATAGTATTTTTATTCAGACGAAGTAATATCAATAATTCTAAAGTATCAAATTAGGTTATTCCAGGTATTGCATACTAGTTTTTGGGGTTGCTATGATGATATTTTTTAAATTTGCCGCGCTTTTTCAGTCTCTACTTTCGTTTGCCAGACTCTACCTCCATTATTCAGACTATAGCGCCGTACTTGGCTTTGATTTTCAATTTGTGTGTGGATCAAGGAGTCTTTCCGGATCAAATGAAATATAGTAAGGTTATACCTCTTTTTAAATCCGGGGACAGTAAAGACACAAATAATTATAGACCAGTATCCGTGTTGCCGGTTTTCAGCAAGGTTTTTGAGAAGATAATGCTAAATCAAATACTCATTCATTTTAATACGAATAACATTTTGCATGATAAACAATATGGTTTCACCAGAGGACGTTGTACAACTGACGCTGGTGTCACCCTATTAAAACACATATTTAATGCATGGGAACATTCGCAGGATGCCATAGGTATCTTCTGCGACCTGTCGAAGGCGTTTGATTGCGTTAATCATGAAACATTACTTCTGAAACTTGAGCATTACGGTCTAGGTCAATCAGCGTTAAGTTTGGTTAAATCTTATTTGAATGATAGACAGCAATTAGTTCAAATAAACGGTGTGAACTCGTCCGGGTTAAACGTGAAAATGAGGGTACCCCAGGGCTCAATTTTAGGTCCTTTCTTATTTTTAGTATATATTAACGATTTACCTCGTTTATTGGAAAACAAACTAAATATGGTGTTATTTGCTGATGACACATCTTTAATTTTTAAAATAAATACTTGTCAGGTTGACGACGTAAATAACGCGCTACGGCAGGTTCAGGATTGGTTCACTGCCAATAATTTAGTTTTAAATGGTAAAAAAACCAAGCACGTAAAATTTTCATTGCCGAATGTCAAAAGTACTGATTGTGACATTATGTTAAACAAGGAGAAGCTAGAATTCGTCGATTAAACGGTTTTCCTGGGGATCACGCTGCTCCCCTCATTTGGTGTCCCTTGCGGGGCGGCTGAGTTCGGCGGCTTATGCTGTTGGGAGGATTCGTCGGTTGGCGGATGTGGATACCGCGAGACTGGTATATTTTAGTTATTTTCATAGTATAATGTCTTACGGTATCTTACCATGGGGAAGGGCTGCAGACATTGAGTCAATTTTTATTCTGCAAAAACGAGCCATCAGAGCAATATATAATCTTCGCCAGCGCGATTCCCTAAGGGAACTGTTTAAGGACATTAACATCATGACGGTTTCTTGTCAATATATTTATGAAAACATCATGTACGTGAGAAAGAATTTACATCTTTTTAGTAAAAACGGCGACAGACATAATTACGTTAATAGAAATAGGGACCAATTAGTTCAACCAGGTTTCAGACTGGCAAAAGTAGCCTCTTCTTTCATGAGGTACTGTACAAAATGTTACAACACCACATTGGGTGTTCCACCCCACATTCTTGAACTGAATGAGACGAAATTTAAAACTTGTATAAAACGCACACTATGCAGGCTGGAATATTATAAGTTGGGGGATTACTTCACTGATAAAAATGCTTGGCTAAATGCTGTTCCTGCTCCACATCCACTAGGGCGCAAAACCAAGTGATATGCGGTACATTATTGTTTTGAAGTGTTGTTGGAACTGCTGAAGACTGAATGAATATATTTGTATTGTATAAACTCAATTTCCTTACTATTGTATAACTGCAAAGCACGTGTGTGAGTACTATGTACCCAACTGTAAATCTACCATTTACTGTACCTGTGTGTCGTTCGTTGACTTGTGTGTGCCCTGGCAGTTGAGTGTGTCATGCTCTCTCAAATGTCTCTCTGATGGTGGCGCGTGTGTTGGATCATCCGGTTCCCTTCATGATGGTTGAGCTGAGTGGTGCCAATTCATGCGTCATGTTCGTGAACGGACGCCGTCAGTTGGGATTGGTCATAACTTAACTGCTTCGGATGTTTTTTTTTTTTTTCTAGCTTCTATTATATAACTGCACAGTGCATTTGTGAGTACTTTTATTACTTTATGCCTGTACGTAGTAGTGTGTAGTGCTATTCTGGGTGCATTGTCCTCACATATATGAATTTATTAATGAATGTGTTTATGTAACTAAATATTGTAAAAAAAACATTTTTTTTTAAAAGAGTAAGTATGGAGTTTCTTGTGCATTCTTCTCCATAACAAGCTACTTTCCGAATGCACGGTAGAATCAACTTTTATAACTTGTAAATTTTAATGTACCTACCTAACGTTCAAAAGTGCCGCTTGGTGGCCTACTTGAAATAAAATATCTTTGTCTTTGTCTTGCTCAAATATACTAGTTTTAAGGATAAGTTGTTAGCCAATCCCCATATTTAAATCTCACTGATCTGACAGTAATGCGCTATAACTTTAGTAGCACGCTATTCACTAGTTTATAGCTTGCAATCTGATTGAAAGTATTTTTCAGTTAACCTTTACAGCAAGTTTTCTATTACTTAGAAATGAATCTCAATTAAAATAATTGGGATTTTCTTGTTCTCCTAAGTATTAAATTATTCTCACGTATTTTTATACCGAAGGCTATGTCCCATCTCTAATATTAGTTCCATGGAATCTCACGTTAAGTCACGTTGCTATCAGCGCCAAAATGGCGAAAATCAAAAGTCTTAATTTTGTCATCGATAATATGAAGTCCAGCGTACTTGTATATTAGAGGTCAGTGCCGCTGCCTGACCTCTGTTGATCTACACGGCTATAAAATGCCAGGGGATGACTTGCACACTCAATTAATGCCTCCCCCATTGTAGATTGCAATGTACTGAAATCTCAAGTGTGTGCGCAAAAAAAACAAAATGGAACAACGTATGTGTCGAATTTCAGGAGTATAAAATATGGAGTGCCTCAAGGTAACGTGCTTAGGTCACCTTTATTTCTCATTTACATAATCAATTTGACATTAATAATACTCTAACTGACATAATTAATTGACTTAATATGAATAATTTAGTAATCAACCTTAAGAAAACCAAAGTAATGCATTTCCACCAAAGAATTGAAGCTCCAAAAATTTGTGTCAATTACAATGGCACCGAAATAGAAGAAGTAAAAGTTAGTGTGTTCTTAGGTATCCATATTGACAATAACCTTAATTGGAAAGCTCATATAGAACAGCTATGTAAAAAATAAATAAATCTACCGACACACTTTTTCAATTAGCTAGAAAAGTAAAATATAGAAGCGTTACTTGTTGCCTATCATAGTCTAGTAGCCTCACTTCTACGGTACGGAATTATTTTTTGGGGTAATTCCACGGATATTTGGCAATGGTAAGAAATGTTCCAATTCGTAGTCAGTACAAAAATTCTTTGAATATAAGTGTAAAACTACATTATCAAAAAAATTGTCCTGGGTATGGCTCCATGCATTTGTAATAAAATTCAAAACGCCTTAAAAGAATTAAATTTTACACAATTTATAAATTAAAATTGTTCTTAATTGATAAATGTTATTATAATGTTGAAGAATACTTAAATGACGAGTAAATTTAGAATTACAATTAACGTATTAAAGATAGACATTAAATTATTTTGACATCTTTAATTATTTTGACATAGATTTCTTTATTTTGACATTTTAATAATTCCTCATTTAGGTCTGACATAATTGGAGTATTATATGTCGCATCAAAGCTGGCCGATAGATGCAAACCATCGGAAAGTCAGGATGTATTCCCTAAGGTTAAGACATCGTGTGTGGGCAGATAGGTGGGTCAATCGTGAGAATGAAATCAAACAAGTTATTTGATACACTGGGTTTATTAAAATAGACACAGTTACAATCTTGCTTACTAGTATTGGATCGACACTGATTCTACAACGTCTTAGCTCTACGGCTGTCAGTACTCAACTGCCATATTGCGCTGTCCCCACTACGCAAGTGGTTAGAAAAAGCGCGCGAAAGCGTAGTTGTTCTTGATTTGCCGACAGGTGGCGTGCTTGTGATTTGTTTTGACGTCCGTACTATTGACTAAACCCGACACGGCCATCCTGCGAGACAGGCGTCCTCGTCTGTTCCTCATTGTCATGTTTAAACAGTGTATCGAATCATGTGGAAATCCTTATGGATGTCCTCAGCCCTTGGGGAAAGCTGAGGGGTCTGTCAGACTCCTACTGACTAAAACCACATGGTGTTCTCTAGGCCGTTATTCCTCTTGAGAGGCGAACGTGGAACACAAGCGTCGCCTGCTCGGGCCTCTCTCAGGTGACAGATCCCAAATCTATCACCCGCAGGCATCACCTTCTTGTCCTTGCACCATGCCATCTCATGGTCACCTCGTGTTGCACCACACGTCGTCTTAGTCCACTCCATTCTGGCAATCAATGCAAATGTAGGAAGGAAACTGTCAGAAAAGTTACTCTCACAACATATAAATTTTCCAAATGACAATGGCAACAGCCATCTGATACATTCTCCTCAAAATTCCTTTGTTCTTCTGCCTACTGACGAAGAGGAAATACAGTCCTTTAACAAGTAATTTAAAAAGCGAGTGTGCGGTCGGCGTTGATAATATATCTGGATCCTTCTTAAAACGTTCCTCCAAAATTATTAGTCCCTCACTAACATACTTATGCAATCTCTCCTTTTCTACTGGAATATTTCCGCAGGCCTTCAAAACTTCTAGGATTGTACCCGTATTCAAAGCAGGAGACAGATACTGTGTCAATAATTATAGAGCAATCTCCATACTGCCAACATTGTCAAAAATATTAGAACGATTAATGAACACCAGGCTAAATACTAAATATCTTGAACAAAACTCTCTTCTATCTCCATCTCAGTTCGGATTTCGATCTGGCAGGTCAACAGCTGAAGCCGTCTACGAACTAACAGATCACATAATTAATAAGTTAGGTAATAAAAAGAAGACCTTAGCCATTTACCTAGATTTATCCAAAGCATTCGACACAGTATCTGTTCCCATTTTGATTAAAAAACTCGGTTAGAAGTCTGCCGCTGCAACTATTCACAGACTATCTATCTGACAGAACAAAAAAAAACTAAAATAGGAAATTGGGTAAGCGATGAACTTCCTAACCAATACGGTGTTCCACAGGGCAGTATCCTCGGTCCAACATTATTCTTAGTTTACATAAACAATTTATGTAATATCAGTAGAAAACGAAAAAATTATCACGTTTGCCGATGATACTGCCTTGATATTTCATGCAAACACTTGGTTGAGGTTAGACAATATGCTCAACAAGGATTTGATACCGTCTATAAATGGCTGCATTACAACCTGCTAACCCTAAATGTGGATAAGACGAAATGTATGATTTACTCACTTAGGCCGCAACATCAACCTGTTTTTGACTTAAAAGCTCACTCTTTTGATAATATCAACCAGTGTTCCTGTCCTGGCTTGGTTAAAACTAGTTTTATTAAATATCTTGGTATAATTATAGTTTCCAGATTCAGCTTCCAACAACATATAGAATCCCTTGTTAAACGAATACGCAAATTAATTTATATATTTAAAAACCTACGACATATTTCCAATACATCAGTTCTTAAGAAAGTTTACTTCGCATTATGCCAATCACTTAACTCATATTGTATTACCACATGGGTCGGTTCCTCTAAATCATACATGATCAATCTAGAAAGAGCCCAAAGAGCGGTATTAAAAGTTAGTTGCTTTTTCCCAATCCTATACCCAAATTCTGAACTTTATCAACACTGCCAAGTACTTACAGTCCGGCAATTATTCATTATCATGACGGTATTTAAAAAAACACGCTGAACTACCCCTAGATCCCGATATCGTAACACAAAACAGAAGATTAACCAATATTTGTCCAATCATCCGTTACAAAACAAGTTTCTCTCAAAGGTTTTTCTGCTTTCTTGGTACTTTTCTGTACAACTCTATTAATAATAAACTATCTATATACACGCATAGAAAAGAGGTTTGTAAAATGAAATTAAGTAATTGGCTGTTAAACCTTGACTACATTTCCACGGAAAACATATTAAAACCAGTGTCATAAACTCATAACACGCACATTTACACTCACACTCTTACACTCACACATTTACACCCTCACATTACACTTATTCAATCACTCATGCACACATCCTTAGCATTTCTCCATTCTCATTTTTGTTTTAATATTTTTTTATAGTTACATAGGTACTTATTGTTTGTAGATTCATACTTTTCAGTGAATAAGATACTTCTTTTGTATATTTTTCGCTGAATTTTTATATTTTCATATTTAATTTCTCTCTGATTTTGATTTTAATTCTCTTTAAATTTAATTTAATTGTATTCTACTTTAAACTTAAATTTCGATTTTGTAAAGGGTATACTACACACAAATTATTTCATGGTTTATGTAAAATGGGTGATCTGTAACACAGGGCCTTACCTATCTCAGACACCCTGCTCCATACAAGGTTACGCATTATGATAGTCACTGTATTTTGATGTCGAGATAATTAAAGAATTTTTATTATTAGTTTATTATTATTGTGCTATATAATAGGTAACACATACTCTAATAATCAGTCAATGTTCAGCTCTTGGGATGACTGTTACTTTTAATAATGTTCTAATAATGCTGATATAATGCAAATGGTTACAGTTATTCAGCTAACAGCTGATTAATTTGTTCGCAAACCAGGGTTATATCAGCGCTGTTTCAGCATCTCTAATGCTCTTATTTAGAAGGCTTGTACAGCTTAGGATTCTATTGTGGACAGTGATGCAGATAATATACAGCACTTCTGTGTTACTTAGGGTAGGTACAAAATACATGATCGATGACCCATGAACCTGGACTAATGCAATTAATGTAAGTCTGAAATAGCTAAGTCAGAGGCCTGTGGGGTTCCCAGAGGCGACTTAATTAAATATGACAGCAGAGGTGGCCACATCCTCATACGAAAAAGAAAAGAAAGAAGAATGGCTTCCATTCTAGGAAAACCTCTGTTACAGGGGCATATATACAAACGACAGCCGGGAACAAAGGCTTCACACGCACGTATATTTCGGTATTTAATGGATGGTCACCCATCCACAGACCCACTTCGGGAAGCGTTGCAAAATCTTGAAGATCGACCCGTGCGGCTGGTATTAATTACCCACGATTTCCTCACTTACTCATGAGCCCAATTAAAGTTTAATACGTAACCAAAGGTGCTACATGTAACTAGTAACTGCATATTCAAACAGAGTTGACTCTTGAACTCGCACGCTCTGTTTGCACGTGACTTGGATAGACTGAACTGCAAATACAGCTATCGAACACAAATTTTATGATACACGTGATATATATAGTAGAATCCAGAAACAAGAGAAAATTTCGTTACTAAATATAGACATTTGTCTTCACTTAGGTAATCACTTAGGTAATTATTTAAATGTGTGAATGAACGATAACGAAGCAAAAAATAAAACAAATTGTTATAAAAACAAAAAACCCAACTGCTAAAATTTAATTAACTGAAAAGAAAAAAACAAATAGGTACTAGATATCATTAATACATGAAATATTATGAAGTACTGCCAGCGGTGACAAACGAAGTTTTGGTCGGTTTTTCTATAACCTTTTTTGTTTTTCCTCCTTTTTTTAGGGGGTGCGCCCTTTTTAAAAATTATATAGCCTAAGTCACTCCCACAATTAAGTCGTATCTAACGACACCTCATATATCATAATCCGTCAAGCCGTTTGGGCTGTAGAGCGTGCTATAGAAATGGACATACATACGCTCGAAAAACATTACCCTGTCGCAGGCGGGTAATTATATTGCTACTTTTGATTTAGCCGTATATTTGGGTACAAAGAGTATATTGGATAGAAGATGATGGCTCTCTATAGTTTATAATTGGAACAACTGCAATATTTATGGCATAACAATTTTAGCACTTAAATAAATCACACAAAAATGATAATTTTAAGTCATAAGTCATTTATTAATTTGTTTAACATAGTTACAATAATAGTGGTATAGGTATACAGGTAATAAATAGTGCGCTATGTTATGCCAGAGGGCTTACAAATGTTTGCAACAAGCCAGCTAAATCTCAATAATTAAATAAAATAAGCCCAGGCTAAAACAACAATTATAAAGAATTGCATAATAAAAATCAATTTCAATGTAAATATTAATAGAAAACAATGTCAATAAAAAGAGAAACAAATAATAATAGGAACAATAATATGAAAATACAAATGTCAAAACAATACATGTCAAGACAGACTAAAAAACAGGTAGAAAATAAGGCTATGTCAATATAGGTGAAAATTACAAATGTCAATGTTAAGAGGGAACTCAGGAAAATTTGTCCTTCCTTCGGTCTAAGGAGCAGATAAATCATCACCAGTTGGGCGGTATGGGCGGTTCACAACATTGGACCAAATTAATAATGGTAAACATTATACATAATTATATCATCATATACTTTTGTGTTGAGACACTGTAATAAGTTGGAAGAGCAAATACTGCGCTGAACGCTGCCCAGCCGAGTCGGATTCGACGGTTGAACTCTTTCTCAAAGTGCTCTAAACTACTTAACTGAACCGTTTGTTCCAGGTAGACCTGTGCAACACCGCCCAGTGTGTGTTGCCATAGATGATGTATGGAACCGAAACGTGGTCACTCACAATGGGCCCCATCAGAAGGCTTAAAGTCACCCAAAGGGCAACGGAGAGAGCTAAACTTGGAGTTTCCTTGCGTGATCGAATCAGAAATGAAGACATCGGCAAGATAACCAAGGTTCGGTAACCTTGGTTATCTTGCCGATGTCTAGCCCCAAGAATTGTCAAACTTAAGGGCACATTGCTCGCAGTTTGGATGGCCGTACTTTTCGGCCACACCGAAAAGATCAGGAGTGGCGACCGCGAACCGGAAGACGTTGCGTTGTAAGGCCTCCCTCTAGGTGGAGCGACGACCTGATCAAGGCTGCGGGCATCCGGTGGATGCGAAACGCACAGGACCGATCAGTGTGGCGTCGCTTGGGGGAGCAGCAGTGAGAGTCTATATACAGCAGTGGACGTCTTCAGGCTGAAATGATGATGAGGGTAGTTAATCGTCCTGCCCTTCCTTACCATGTTCTTCTTCTTCTTCGTCGTTCCGTAACTGCTAAGGTTCGCAACCAAATACGACGGTTCACCAAGTTTTACTGTATTCTGTAGGGTACACCGCTCGGTAAATGCAGCGCAGTATGGTTAGACGCAATAGTGAAGACTATTGGGAGCATCTTGCCGGTCCTCTGGTTTGGGAACGTTTTCCTTAAAACATTACTCATCATTTAACTAGAAGGGAAAATTCAAGAAAATGCCAAGGTGTCTTAGTCATGACTGGCCTTTGCAAGCAACTTTGCCCTTTTGTGTCGTTAATTATTCTAAGAAAACATACTAATTGTAGCCGAGTTGATAATCTACAATCGAGAAATTGTAGAGGCTTAAAAGGAATAGATGAAATTAAGCATACGCCTTAGTCGAACCTCTACACATAATTATTAATACTAGCTGACCCCTGCGGCTTTGCTCCCGTCAACTGGCTATCTACCTCCATATCTACCTACCCTACCCTATCCTACATACCCTACTCTACCTACCTACCCACTCACCTAACCTACCTACCAATTTGTTAAACAATTTATTTGAATAAGTATTAATACTATACTACAATACGAATGTAACCAACTTTTGTTTCTACCGGCGGCGATCTAATTAAGTTTTATAATACAAAAGCTGCTATTGTGACTTATCTATGATAGTGAGATATATTCTCTCACACACCCGGCTCCAGAGTCAATTTCACCCGGCTCCAACTTTCCGAAGTGTGACCGTGCCAATAACTGACCATCTTGAGCTGCTTGGCGTAACGTTGACATCGACTCTCAATTTTGGCCTATACATTGAGGCGAAGGCTCAACTGGCTGCCAAGAAGCTGGGGATCCTTGCAAAGGTGAGAAGGTACTTCACGCCGGTACAGCTGCTCAGCTTGTATCTAGCGCAAGTTCGATCATGCATGGCGTACTGTTCTCATCTCTGGGACGGCTCTGCCAAATACCAACTTGATGCACTAGAGTCAATCGAAAAGCGGGCCAAGAGGCTCATCGGTGATGATTAAGGCATTGGTTAAGTCAAAGCTCCAGAGCCTTGAACATCGTCACCGAGTTGCCGGCTTGTCGGTTTTTTATCGATTACATTTCGGGGAATGTGCGATGGAATTGCATAATCTAATTCCGCCCAGCCCATTTCATCATCGGACTACCAGACGTACGGCGATGCGCCATCGGTACATGGTGGACATCCCACCCATACGCACTAAACGTTTTGAAAATACTTTTATTATGCGTACAGCTAAGGAGTGGAATTCCCTGCCGGAGTCTGTGTTTCCCGATAGCTACAACCTGGGGGTCTTTAAGTCAAGAGTGAATAGGTTACTTCTAGGCAAGCGTGCTCCATCATCGACCACATCATCGCTTACCATCAGGTGAGATGGTGGTCAAGCGCGAGCCTATATAAGATAAAAAAAAACACTTTTTTGTAGTTAATATTGAGTACTTTAATCATATAGTACATATTTTTTATGTACCATCAATAGTTTTCTCAGCACAAGCCAAATAATGAATTTTATAGGCAAAATTTTGCTACTTCGGGTTTTTTTTCATTATTACCATTTTCTTAAGAATCTTTTTTTTTTTAATAATTAATAGCCTATGTTACTCGAGAGTATTGCAGCTTTCCATAGGTGAAAGATTTTTAAATTCAGTCCAGTAGGTTCGGAGCCTATTCGGTACAAACACACAAACAAATCTTTCCTCTTTCTAATATTGGTATAGAGGTATAGATATCTGTTCAGAACGAAAAAGTTTCGTTCCTCTTAATGTTATTTTGTTGCAACACTGTGTCAGTTCGCTGTCATAGAGATTGACAGCTTTGGTGGAGTTGACAGTTGACACTAGCCTGAAATTGTGATTTGACATGGCTGGACGTAATACCGGGTTCTCGTTTTGATTTTAATTTATTGTTGAATAATCAAACCATCGGTGTTGGGAATTACGTCGCCATCCGCGCAGTGGTATTGTGCTCCATCCGTGCATTTGTTTTTGTGTATATTTCGCGCGCAGCAAGGGAATTTTGGCGGGAGCGTGTCCAGGTGTCTGCAGGGAATCTATATATATATATTCCTAATATATATATATTTTATAGGGATTATACATTTATTTTCCTCTATAAACCCTCGACCGGCCACGGGACCAGGAGGCCACCATGAGGACAAGGGTAAGTGCATAGTTGTAAGTATCACCTTCCACCTGTCAAACAGGAACCAGTATCTCAAAGAACAGACCCCTAGCTACCGCTGCTACGCATCGCAGTTTCGCGAGTATAGACCTGATAGGATCCAGGTGTCGCAGCACTGCTATGGACCCCAGTGTTCGCCTCTTGGCTTTGTGATCCGAAGGCCTGTATTACTTTACACGAAGGCGTCTTTCCATATAAATGGTAGGAAGCTATAGTTGTACTTATTTTCAAGTCTGGAGAAAAACACTTTTTTTCCGACTATAGGCCTATCTCAATTTTAGTAACTTTTGGCAACGTATTTGAAACAAATATTAGCAAACATCTCATGTGGTAACTCAAATCACAAATTACCGAGCACCAACACGGCTTTATTAAATCCAGATCTACCACAACTAACCGTCTGTGCTTCACTTCTGCTCTATTTGATTGTCTCGACAAATATATCCCAGTAGACACAATCTACACAGATTTTAGTAAGGCTTTCGAAGAAGTCGACCATACCCTCCTTGTTAAAAAACTGGCTCAACTTGGCATAGGTTGGGTAAGTACATTAACTGGTTTGAATCGTATTTATATAACAGGCATTTTAGGGTAGACGCAAACGGTAATTTCTCCAAAGAATATAGAGCCACGTCTGGAATGCCGCAGGGATCAAATTTGGGACCTGTGCTGTTCAACATTTTCATAAACGACGTAACAGTATGCGTCAAACATTCAAAATTTTACTTATTTGAGAAGACATCAACCTACTTACGCTCTGGTGTAAATAAAACAATATGTCATTAAATATTAGCAAATGTAATTATATCCAATTCACACGCAATAAACATCCACAACCTAACAAATATTTATAATAAATATGTGTTGTCCGTGACTTAGGAATTCAGCTCGACAATGCAATCTTTGATGTCCATATCTTAAACATTGTGTCAAGTGATTTCAAAATACTAAGTAGTGTTTGTTATACGGAATTGCAAAGAATTCCAGCGATCCTCAACAAAAAATAAACTGTTTAACACCCTTGTTCACCCGATATTGGAATACAGTTCAGTAATTTGGAACCCACATTACGATGTCTAGATTAAACGCTTAGAGAGTGCTCAAAGACGTTTTCTTTATCATCTCAGCTATGGAGATCATTTAGCAAAGCAGATAACGAGTTACAAAGATAGGATGAAACAGTACCTGATTAAAACATTGTCTAGAAGAAGGGCATTAATAGATTTAATATAGTAGACAGTAAACTGGTTATCAGTTGAGGCGAGATTAATCTATAAACACACAGACTTTCACATCTATAATATAAGTACGAAATAAGTATTATGCAATGCATTCCTGAGTAATCAAATCAGAATTATTGCATTTTTATTACCAAAATAATGTGCAATTACTGTAAAATCATTTAGTCGTTAATCATTGTGGAAGTAATTAAGATAAGTAGAAGGCTTCGGCAAATTCTTGTTCATTATGTGACTTTGAGAAAGAAAAATGTTTTATATTTTCATCGTACTTTATGGTAAGATTTACAATTTCTATTATTTATTAATTTCCTGAATGGACATATGATTGTAAAATTGACTTAATTTCTAAGACTTTCATTGTAATACGTAGAAATAATTAGTCAACGAAACAAAACTTCGACAAACTGTAGATTTCTATCATAGTATGAGATCCCACTGCAAAAAACTTTAGGAACTATGTTTTTGATAAAACTTGATTTTTATGAATGTTTATTTTATAGTAGAATAGATACTGCAGTGTTGCCTGGTCGTTTCCAGTTTTTATTTTTTTTTTGTTTTTAAGTTTGCCCTACACTTGAAATGTCTCCTGTATCGTGGGTGCGTATGCAATAATCATCTAGTTGTCAGGTCAGTTAGCCGCCTTTTATGGGTTGCCAGGTAAATTGGCAACCCACAGATTGTGGCTAACTGAGAGATGATCATTGCGGCTAGATATATCCAGGCAACCCTGCAGCAATCTATTCTAATACAAGTATAATTCATGAAAAACGAGTTTAATCAGAAACAAAAACGCCTGCAGATTTTCGCAGTGGGATCTTAGGCTATAATAACACTGAAAAAAATATCAGGTTCATCAGACTGACAGTCTCCAGTAAAAACCAGTCATTCACCATTGTTACTTCTCAGGTCTATCACTTACCGAAGCTTACAGCATCAAACTCGCTGGTCAAGTAGAGTTAGGAACACATCTCTCTAAGATGTTTAGAGATGCATGGTTTGGGGGCGTTGATGCGGTTGGCGATAACATAGACCTCAATGACGGTAATCCAGATCACGATGACGATAATGCAGAAAAGAAGACTTTTTTAAAATTCAAGCCAGAACCTGCTAAGTCTTCTATTACTGATAAAAGACCAATGAAACAAAAAGACGAAAAGGGTGTTCCAAAAGGTTCTGATGTAGAGTCATTGCATGTGTCAGTGTTGGACGAAATGGTGCAGAATGAACAGCAGAAGTTACATCTGTATGGAAATCATAAGTTAGATGCGGGGAAGGGCGACGGCCCATTGAATAATATTCATCTATAATAAATTTTAGAGAAATAAAGTGTTGTTCGTGATTTTGTGTTATTTATTGTAAACTAGCTGTGACCGACGCTTCGCTCCCGTCAACTGGCTTCCTACCTACCTTACCCGACCACCCCACCCAACCATTTGGTTGCCAACTAAAAATGTTCGTTGGTCGTCTGTGTAGTTATATTTTCTAACATAGAGACCTGATGTGCATATTAAAATATTGCTGAAACTAAAATACCGAAACAAGAAAAACTCAATAATATTTTGCTCGACCCAGGCATCGAACCCAAGACCTCTTGCTCAGCAGGACGCTTGCGATCACTAAACACTGCAACATTTTCGAATTATGTTTAAACATGTCACACATCACATCGTCAGCCTATTAATGTTCCCACTGCTGGGACACAGGCCTCCTCTCTGTGAGAGGGAATGGGCCGTAATCCACCACGCGGGCCCAGTGCGAATCGATTGACGTGAGTCATCAAAATCAGCCAACGCGTTTGTTCTCTAGAACGCCACATAGGAAACCACATACATACATACAAAAATAATTATACCACTTATATCTTTAAAAGCATAACTAAAAAGCTGTGAATAAAAAAAAGTTAATAATATCGAAAAACCCGACTGCAAAGATGTAAACAAGAAGAAAATCATGCTGTGCAGTCGGAGGATACATATTCGCGAGCTGGCTGACCAAAACTATAAATATCCTCCGACTGCACAGCATGATTTTCTTCTTGTTCATCTTTGCAGTCGGTTTTTTTGTTTTTATTAAGATCCCCTACAAGTTTCACGAGCTAAAAACAGAAAACAGCTACTTTTTCAGGGCAAATTTCTCAATAACTTTTTGCGTCACATGGTTATCTAGTAAATGTACATATTTTTGATAACTGCTCAATTTAAATTAGAAAAAATAAATCCCTAACACACGTTTTCACGTAATCACGAAACACCAGGTTTTTCAATTGCTTTTTCAGCTTACTGGTGGCAGATAACAATCTGCAAAAAATGGTGTGGACTGAGCATATAGTATATTAGTGAGCCACCAATTTAGTTTTTTAAAGTTTATTGTATTTGTACTTAAAAAAAATATTTTCCACGCGAAAAAAATGCAATTTTATCATGTGCGATAGCGTCGCGCGTCGCCTACGTGTAAGAATATGTTGAATATAAAAATAACTGGTAAATAATTTGAAATTTGAGGTCATCAATCGAATCCAATTTTTATATTTTATTTTTGAGTACTTATTTTATTTTAATAAATTGTCTAAATATTGCCTTATAAAACGTTTCGCTCGCGCGTGGTATTCAGTTTCGCTCAAGGGCTATTAGACGACGGACCTGTGACGTTTTTATTTTTGTCATTATATTTTTTATCATATATCTTGTACTTATTGAAAAGTTTTCGTTGGAAAAGTAGCTGTTTTCTGTTTTTGGCTCGTGAAACTTGTAGGGACTCTTAACTTTTTTAGGGTTCCGTACCCAAAGGGTAAAAACGGGACCCTATTACTAAGCCTCCGCGGTCTGTCTGTCAGTCTGTCACCAAGCTGTATCTCATGAACCGTGATAACTAGACAGTTGAAAATTTCACAGATGTATTTCTGTTGCCGCTATAACAACAAATACTAAAAACAGAATAAAACATAGATAAATATTTAAGTGGGGCTCCCATACAACAAGCGTGATTTTTTCGTCGTTTTTTTGCGATAATGGTACGGAAGCCTTCGTGCGCGAGTCCGACTCGCACTTGGCCGGTTTTTTTATTTTATTATACGTGTTTTTGCCGAATTCACTTACGCAATTAGGCTGTAGATCAGCACTGCCAGAGATGAACAGCTGATGTACCTAATCAATCGTTTTCCCCTATAATATTAGTTTAGACTTTGAACTAGGGGCCTCATTTATAAAAAAATCAATATGATTAGTTTAAATATGTAAAAGTCAGCATGAGCTTGTAAATCATCTAGGTCAAGTTCAGGTCATTATGTTGACATTTGAATTTAAATAGAACGTTGGCCACCGGCTATTTTGCGAGAGAAACTTTTACAGTTGAAATATTATTTCAGGAATATATTCAGACCCGCAATGGTCAGACTACTTGCGTGTATGTCACAATTTTTTTCTGACGGTTACAATCATTCTACTTTGAAGTTCGTTTCTATGGCGATACATACTCGTGGTTCCGAACTGATAAGCGTAACGTGATTTAGGACCCATTTTATCCAAACATAAATCCTATATCTATCATGTTTAATATCAGAACGTAAAATAATTAGAACCCTCAAATTGTAGCCTGTAATAGCAATTCAGAGGCCAAAGGTGACAGAGACAAAGTCGACGATGGAGTGAGCTTACCCAGAAGAAGCCTGTTCACTCTGAGATTCACTTACTTAGAGATTTACTTTAAATATTGCACCTTACCACTATTAGTCTCTGCATCACCCAAAGGTCGACTGGTAGAAAATGGCTAAGGCATTAAGCCCGCCTCTGTACGTTTGTGTGCATGAAGTATTAGTTTTTATTCTTAGTTTTTAATAATCACTCTGTTATTTGGGACGGACATAAATCGAACCAACCAAAAATTATGTAAATCGGTACAACCGTTCTCTTTTATATAGTGACTATAAAAAAAATATATATAAAGATGCAATCAAATCCTATAGGCATGACATGTATCGGTACTACGAGTATGCCGCCACATCATCTTCATCCGCAGTCCGAATACGTCCATTGCTGAGTAGTGTTGAGCATAGGCCTCCCTTCTTGTGCTAATCCCCAGGCTACTACGTCAGACTCAACAAGGTTTTTTTTTTTTTTATCTATAGGCTTGCGCTTGACCACTATCTCACATGATGGTAAGCGATGATGTGGTCGACGATAGAGCATGCTGGCCTAGAAGAAACCCATTCACTCTTGACTTAAAGACCCCTAGATTGTAGCTATCGGGAAACACATATTCCGGCAGGGAATTCCACTCTTTAGCTGTACGCATAATAAAAGTGTCCCCAAAACCTTTTGTGCGTATGGGTGGGATGTCCACCATGTACCGATGACGCATCGCCGTACGTCTGGTAGTCCGATGATGGAACGGGCTGGGCGGAATTAAATCATGTAATTCCATCGCACACTCCCCGAAATGTAACCGATAAAATACCGACAAACTGGCAACTCGGCGACGATGTTCAAGGCTCTGGAGCTTTGACTTGACCAGTGCCTCATTACCGATGAGTTTCTTGGCCCGCTTTTCGATCGACTCTAGTGCATCAAGCTGGTATTTGGCAGATCCGTCCCAGAGATGAGAACAGTACTCCATGCACGATCGAACTTGCGCTTGATACAAGTTGAGCAGCTGTTCCGGCGTGAAGTACCTTCTCACCTTCGCAAGGATCCCCAACTTTTTGGCAGCCAGCTGAGCCTTTGCCTCAATGTATGGCCCAAAATTGAGAGTCGATGTCAACGTAACCCCAAGAAGCTCAAGATGGTCCGTTATTGGCACGGTTACATCACGTTCTGCGGCGATGGGCACTATATTCGGTAAAGTTTAAATTGCTAAACAGTGTCGAATATAAAGGATGTAACGAAAAGGTGTAAAGATATTTTAACAATTGCTTCCGTGTATATAAATAACTTTTGCCAAGTCCTTCTGAATTCTCAAAAAAAAAAATGTATTTCCTGGGTAGAATAATGATAATTCTATTTAGTCCGTCTGTGAGATTATCAAATAATATTGGACCTGTATTTTTTGCTTTATCAAATATATAAAAAAACGACATAGACAAGACAAGACAAGACAAAGATATTTTATTTCAAGTAGGCCACCAAGCGGCACTTTTGAACGTTAGGTACATTAAAATTTACAAGTTATAAAAGTTGATTCTACCGTGCATTCGGAAAGTAGCTTGTTATGGAGAAGAATGCACAAGAAACTCCATACTTACTCTTTTAAAAAAAAAAGTTTTTTTTACAATATTTAGTTACATATAAGTACATTCATTAATAAATTCATATATGTGAGGACAATGCACCCAGAATAGCACTACACACTATACTACGTACAGGCATAAAGTAATAAAAATACTCACACATGCACTGTGCAGTTATATAATAGAAGCTAGAATAAAAAGCATTAACATCTAAAGCAGTTAAGTTATGACCAATCCCAGCTGACGGCGTCCGTTCACGAACATGACGCATGAATTGGCACCACCCAGCTCAACCATCATGAAGGGAACCGGATGATCCAACACACGCGCCACCCTCAGAGAGACATTTGAGAGAGCATGACACACTCAACTGCCAGGGCACACACAAGTCAACGAACGACACACAGGTACAGTAAATGGTAGATTTACAGTTGGGTACATAGTACTCACACACGTGCTTTGCAGTTATACAATAGTAAGGAAATTGAGTTTATACAATACAAATATATTCATTCAGTCTTCAGCAGTTCCAAGAACACTGCAAAACAATAATGTTCTGCATATCACTTGGTTTTGCGCCCTAGTGGATGTGGAGCAGGAATAGCATTTAGCCAAGCATTTTTATCAGTGAAGTAATCCCCCAACTTATAATATGCCAGCCTGCATAGTGTGCGTTTTATACAAGTTTTAAATTTCGTCTCATTCATTTCAAGAATGTGGGGTGGAATTTTATTGTAACATTTTGTACAGTACCCCATGAAAGAAGAGGCTACTTTTGCCAGTCTGAAACCTGGTTGAACTAATTGGTCCCTATTTCTAGTAACGTAATTATGTCTGTCGCCGTTTTTACTAAAAAGATGTAAATTCTTTCTCACGTACATGATGTTTTCATAAATATATTGACAAGGAACCGTCATGATGTTAATGTCCTTAAACAGTTCCCTTAGGGAATCGCGCCGGCGAAGATTATATATTGCTCTGATGGCTCGTTTTTGCAGAATAAAAATTGACTCAATGTCTGCAGCCCTTCCCCATAGTAAGATACCGTAAGACATTATACTATGAAAATAACTAAAATATACCAGTCTCGCGGTATCCACATCCGTCAACCGACGAATCTTCCCAACAGCATAAGCCGCCGAACTCAGCCGCCCCGCAAGGGACACCAAATGAGGACCCCACTGCAACCCTGAGTCCAGCGTGTTCCCCACGAAAACCGTTTTATCGACGAATTCTAGCTTCTCCTTGTTTAACATAATGTCACAATCAGTACTTTTGACATTCGGCAATGAAAATTTTACGCACTTGGTTTTTTTACCATTTAAAACTAAATTATTGGCAGTGAACCAATCCTGAACCTGCCGTAGCGCGTTATTTATGTCGTCAACCTGACAAGCACGTCTATTTATTTTAAAAATTAAAGATGTGTCATCAGCAAATAACACCATGTTTAGTTTGTTTTCCAATAAACGAGGTAAATCGTTGATGTATACTAAAAATAAGAAAGGACCTAAAATTGAGCCCTGGGGTACCCCCATTTTCACGTTTAACCCGGACGAGTTCACACCGTATATTTGAACTAATTGCTGTCTATCATTCAAATAAGATTTAATCAAACTTAACGCTGACTGACCTAGCCCGTAATGCTCAAGTTTCAGAAGTAATGTTTCATGATTAACGCAATCAAACGCCTTCGACAGGTCGCAGAAGATACCTATGGCATCCCGCGAATCTTCCCACGAAGATTTACGTATTGCATATTGATACGTAAAGTCGTTTTTGGGAAGGAATCGATTCTTTTGCTTTGGATAATATACTTACGCAATTCGGCTGCAGGAGTGGGAGCTTGTGACGTCACTTTGTCAGTACAAAGTGTAGCATACCGTGACGTCTACGATATTTCAAGGCATAGTATCGTCGTCCCTTTATGTTTACGTTTCAAAAGAAAAAGACTTACACTTGTCCAATATTTTTTTAATCTACCTGACGGAAATAAAACAAATTTTCAGTTAACTACCCTATTTCCTATGTTTGTCTTTTATTGGAGAAACTTGTTAATTTACTGCAAAAGCAGTTTTTAAAATATGGTCACTCAATTTTTTATCTCGGGAGAGGGTTACATAAAATACAAAAACCATACTTGTATTAACACTTTATTTTTACATTAAACGAATATCAGTGTGCCATACAATGCGATACATAACTGGCTTTGCTATGGTTACGGATAATTGCGAAACTTTAACTCTAGACTGTATTTCAGTATGCCACATCTAAGATTGAAACAAAATAACAGTTTCTGGGCAATAAAAAATGACAGCCCTGTCAAAATGACCACAGACCATAAAATAAAAGACATTACAGGCTTGCTTAAGTCTATATTATCTATGGCTTGGAAGAGAAAAGTAACAGTTCACAATCATAATTTTTATCTATATTTTACTACATTTTTTTTAATAGATGTGGCACATCCTATATTTTTTACCAAAACTGTAAGCCTAAATTTAAGGCGAATTTTAGACATATTCAGTGAACTCCTTACAATACGTAATTAAAAACCCGACTGTTTAATACCATACGATTTTATCTAAATATACGCGTTTGCGACCAATCGCAAGTGCGTACGTTACCTTAGCTAAGAAATTGGGAAGCCGCTTATAAGGAACTGGATACACACTACGATTATGTTAGGTCAAATTAAATTGGCTGCTTCTCCGCAGACGTGATTTTAATTATTATTACTGATTTGAACGCGTTTGACCTCACCTGACGGTAAGCGATGATTGGGTCGACGGTGGGAGACACTTGCCTAGAAATTAACCTCTTCACTCTGGACTTAGAGACCCCAGGGGGAGTTGATAAGTATTCTTTATTGGAGGTCGTGAAAAATTCGCTTATTCTTATCGTAGTGTGAACGCAGCTTGCAAAGACATAGTTATGTTTTGACCCTTGATATCTCTTCAATGCTTTGTAAGTCCCAACCAGTACTTCCAGTTTCAATCACAAGATATAAGACAGGCCCAAAACAACAGACAGAAAAATTGGGGCGCTTTTTTGAGCTTTCACAATGAATTATATGAATAAAATGAAAAACACGACTTATGAAAGGTCTCGATCGAATACTTTTTCACCTTATGACCGTAGCAATAAGGTTGAAAAGTGGTTGACCGAGAACTTTCTCGAATTTCACAAAAGTTTTATCGACTATACAGGTTTGGACCATAATATCAAGTCAAACATAACTATATCTTAGACCAAAATAAAGACTAAACTCAAGGGAAATAAAAAAATAAAATCGAAATTAAAAATATAAAATTTATTAACGAAACAAGACATTATTTACAATAACAAAATAAAATGTTATAAATATTATTATTAAATCTAAATGAGAATAGGCCCCATTACCGAATAACGTTCTTGGGAAACAAAATTGATAAGTGGTAATGCCAAAACTGTATAATATTGAAAGAAATATTCATATTTCAAATCATTTAAAGCAGTAAAAAATAAAATGAGGAATTTTAAGGTAGGTACAGACTTAGTACAACACAACACGCATTGCTTTGCATGCTGCCTCTTGTATTAAAAGACAGAATTTAAATTCACAAATTATGATCAAATTAATCACTCCCACAAATCAAGATTGCAACAAACAAAAAAATCATTCGAATATTTCAAGCTGGCAATACCACTCAATCAAACAAAAATTGTACAGGGACTTCCTTCTAACGCTATATAAAAACCATAATATATACAATAAACGCCACGTCGGCTTCACAATACAAGAAAAACTAATATAAATAAAGTGTATATACTCAAATAAGTTTACTGCGTAAATTGGAACGTTTTCAGTTTTAACGTACAGATAAAAAACATTTTTCGATAATAATTTTACTCCCGACTTATATTCTAGTTATACAGACTAAATCTTGAATACTAAATACTGTATCTGTGGAACAATATTTGACAGTTTAAAAACATCAAAATGAATTAGGTATGTAAATAATTATTAAATTGGAATTATATCTAAATGCAATTAAATTGAGAGACAGTATAAATAATACGAAGGAGACACTTTAATTTATAATAAACATTTTATCGTTCTTATTTACGTGTTTATTTCGAGTCCCATTTCGAGTCATCTTGTTCCCAATTCTTAGCCAAGATCTCATATAGGGATGAGTTCGCGAGTCAAACGCGAAGACCGTGTCTCTTTAAAGGACACAAGACTTTAGAGGATACGAGACGGTAGTTAACATATCAAGAGAACCTCCTCCTTTTTTAAAGTCGGTTAAAAAGGGAAGGGTGGATTGCCATTTCAAGTTCAGCGTATTTCATACTGGAATCAACACTCATCATTCAAGATTCTGGTAACTACAACTATCAATTAGGACCTTAGCAGGTGTCCAGTATTTTAAGCACTATGTCCCCGCTAGGGGAAGCGACGGCGAGATTCAGAGCTTCGCCCCTTGGTTTTGGCTTCATTTGGTTGCCTTTCCATGGCGAGCGACAAGTGCATGTCAGCGATTTGTCTTTGTATAATCGTGTTGACATGACTCTGGCGACGATGGCAAATTGCTCGTTTTGGAGCTGCAATAAATTGCTGGGACTGGCGTCCGAATGTATGCGGAGTATACATTTTTGTCGCTGTACCAAGCTTCTGTAAAATTATTAGATCTTTGACTGCTTAGTACCAGTTAAACTTTTAGTACCAGTGCTTTCTGCTAAGACCCTTATCCACCACGAGAGCTAACTAAACCCTCCTTTTACCACTATCAGTCAACCATTACATCGATTTAAACTACCAAAGAGAACATAGCATTAAAACTGTCAAAATAATGTCCCACAGACACGACGTTTGCCTAATTTGTTATAATGAAATAGGCATAATGAAATATTCTACAGAGTTTATGATAAAAAAGGAAACATTTTATATTGCCCGTCGCCGCCCACCGTTATGCAAGCATCCATTGAGCATCAATTTCTTTGATCATCTATTTATACTCCACAGTAGTCCATAGACAATCTGTCATGACTACGTCAAATTTATAGCAGATGTCATGACTGGAACGTTACGAATATCATTTATGTCAAGTTGTATTTTGATTTTGACATGCCCATTTTTAATTAGATTTTTTTTCAATATTTTATGTTTTTTTATAGGATTATTTAACATAGTTAAGTTAACCGAAAAATGCAGTAATATTGATAGGATAACTAAATTAACAGCCGAGCATGCATTACGATTTCTCATAAAAACGAATTCGATTATTTTTCTCCTATATTATTGCAACAAAGTAACTATCGAGCGGGTTTAAACCATAATGCACGCTAAGCTCAACTGTCAAAAACTGGAAGATTCTGATTTCAAAAACAAACAGAAAAAGAATTCACAAGAAAAATTGCCAATGGAAAAAAATGTTTCGATTTTTGAATATGGTAATAATGAAGGAAAATAAGGCTTGCCACTCACGCTACGCACACGGTTGCGGCGGGCACGCACGCGCGACTCACTCAACGCAGGTCGGGGTTGTCGTTGATCTGTTTCTTGATGCGCACCAACATCGCGGTATACCACTGGTCCAGTCGAGATATACTGTCGTAGTTTTTGACGGATTCAGTAAAAGCATCCACGTTTTGCTCCTCCAAATGTTCAATCAGTTCCTGAAAAGAGAGGTTAGGTTTGATTGGTTGAGATATTACGCAGATTTGGATATTTTTCCATTTTCCATATACAGAAGAGTTACAAGTCTACACGAGACGTGGTCGCTCACAATGGGCCTCATCAGAAAGCTTACAGTCACCCAAAGGACAATGGACAGGGCTATGCTCGGAGTTTCCTTGCGTGATCGAATCAGAATTGCAGAGATCCGCAAGAGAACCAGGGTTACCGACATAGCCCGAAGAATCGCCAAACCTACATGGCAGAGGCTATTGCTCGCAGAACGGATGGCCGATAGGGCATAAAAATTCTGGAGTGGCGACCGCGAACCGGAAGACGTTGCGTTGGCAGGCCTACCACCAGGTGGACCGTTGACCTGGTGAAGGTTGCTGTGATTGGCTGGATGCGAGACGCACGGGACCGGTCAATGTGGTGACGCTTGGGGGAGGCCTATGTCTAGCAGTGGACGTCTTTCGCCTGATATGATGATGATGACAAGTCTACACCATGGGGCCAAAGGATCGGGCAATCATCGTGTGACTTCGGCAAACATCAGAACGGTTGGCAAGTAAAGGAAACAGCTGTGGTGTTCAGTTTTAAGGCTAAATGACTAATAATGTTTTATATAAATATCGCAGCACACTCACTTTGACCAGCTTACACTCCCGGGTGTCAGCGAAGGCAGGGTACAGGCCGCAGTACTTCTCCAAAGCGTGCTGAGCGTTCAAGATGTCCACACACAGGTGGCAGAGGGCTGCGCGGAACATGTACTCCTTGGCGCTGTATTTCAGCAGACTGTTGTCTAGAGACGATTTGGCGATCTGGAAGGAGATAAACTATGTTTAGAAAGATTGTAGCTCGTGTAGTAGCTTTTGTTAGAAGCCTAATATGGTTTCAGCTTTCTATTATCTTTGTTTGTGGACTGTAAATTATATAGGCTGGTAAATTGATATAATTTGTTTGTTTTATTAACACGCTTTTATTAGCTTGGTATGTATGTATCTATGTATCAATGTAACGGAATCTTTGAACGTGATTTTCACCCCCTTCAAAACGTGGGATTGATTTGAAACTTTGCACACTTATCAAGGACCGATGACAATGCAATAATTTAGTCAAAGTCAAAGTCAAATATATTTATTCTTCGAGGCCAATAAGCGGCACTTTTGAACGTCAAACAAAAATTAAAATTTACAAGTAATAAAAGTTGATTCTATTACCGTGCGCGTTTAAATAGTTTGTCCCATTAGCCTTACCAAGATCTTCAGGATTTGCGATTTTTTAGTTCAATATACCATTAAAGCGTGTTTTTTAGTTTTTAGAACTACAATTTATTAATTATTATTACTCACATGAATACGTGTTGGTTTTTAGCAACACGGAAGAGGAAGGACTATGACAGTTCTTCACAACAGATAACAAAAATAATAAAATTTAAGTGTTGCCCATCAACAACTTTAAGTTTGGCTAAAGGCAGGTGGAATATCAAATCAAAGAATCTACAAATGACAGCTTGGACAGACGGCTTAACATGCTTTCCGAAGCACGAGATGTTTCAATATAAAGGATGGTCACCCATCCAAGGGCCGACTTCGGTAAGCGTTGCTTATCCTTAAGGAACAGTTTTTTTGCAGTAACTGTATTTCCTTTCCACGCAGTGTTCCCTACGCTTGTAGGATGTGTAGTCGTGGTGATGGGGCCCGCTAGGCATGGTGGGCTGATACCAGTCAGGGGTACGCGAAAATGTAAGGCTTCCCGAGTCTCCGACCCGATCGATGGTAGCGGTGGGCACTGTGGAATTTTAGTCTGTTAGGAGTCCTACTTAACCCTTCGTTTTCTTCAGACGGAGTTTATACAAGTGGATTTATTCACATCTTCATCATCATCTGTGTCTCCTGTTCTTCTCTGATTAATTTCGTGGCGGGATCCAAGACAGTTGAATTCTCTCTCCGGGACTCGGCGAGCTTAATACCCTACGCACATGTCTGGTGGTCGCCACTGTTCTGGCTTTCAGGAGTTGCAGTGGATATTATTTTGTGCGAACCTGCTCATAGATTTGTATGGCCTTGTCGTAGTGCTCCAGCTGCGCGGCGTACTGCGCCAGCTTCAGCATGCACTTGTTGGCGGAGGAGGTGGACTCCTCGCCGCGGAAGTAGTCAGCGGCCTGCTCGTAGTGCTGCATCGCGCGGGACAGGTCCACGCATTCTGTCTCGTACAGCTCTGCTATATTCTGCGAAAAAAAGACAGTAACATAAGTTTAATAATAAAACTAAGCCACAATATACTCATCCTGAGGCTATCGCGATACATACACTCACTCCTTTTTCCCCATGGGGGTAGGCAGAAATTACAGAACGCCACCTGCTACGATCCTTACATACTTCTTTTGCTCCACTCACGTTCATACATCTAGTCATACACGCACGCCGGTTATGAGTACTGCGCACCTGGCCTTTCTGAAGAACTTCACCAATAAGGTCTATGTATGTCTAATCGTCGCGATATGCGAAAAAAGTATAAAAAATATGGGCATGTCAAGCGCTATCGATATATCTTTTGGCATTTCGATCATGCAATTCCATCGCACACTCGCCGAAATGTATCCTTAGTAAGTAGGACATCAGTTAAATGACACTCATATTCAGTTTTCGTAGGGTACACCAATTTGAATGCCAAATTCTAACGTCCAATTTAATAACATTACATCATGTCTGTATATCCGAAAGTTTAGACACAGGTACATCTATTGTACACCTACATTTCACCAGATATGTTATAAAGTTGCATGTAATAAGGCAAGGGCCTTTGGCCATCAACCGTGCACAAGTCAACTCCGGGGTGAAGAAAGAAAAAAAAATCCTACTAGAAAAAAACCAATAACACTTTGCCCGAGTCAGGCATCGAACCCAGGATCTCATCCTCAACATTCCATTACCAATTAAATGATTTGGTTAAAACTAATTACCTGATGCTGTTTAGCAGCGACAGTGAATCGTCCCATGTCGGTGTAGATCTCGATCGATTTCAGCAGACACGAGACAGCCTCTGCAACAAAACTTAAGTTATTAGACATAGTTTCACAGTGACGCCAAGTTTAATATAGTTGAAGAAACCCTTAAGAAGAGTTAATTGCAGAATACAAATATATCGCTCTATATAAGTTCTAGTGGAAGAACATTACGTGCTCTTATTTTAGTTCAATTGTGACTATAAAGGCTTCAATAAAACAAAGGAAGCCCCATAATAACTCCTTGTGGAACCCACACTATATATTTGAGAGAAGTGACAAGTTTTGATTTTGTAGCTTGTCAGAGTAAGTACTTATCACTTTATAAAATTAGGTATTTGTAATAAAAACCTTTTTGACTTTTATATGAGATCGTTAACAAACAATAAAGTCATGTTGACCGTGTCAAATGCTTTGGGGAAATCGATTGACACGATTACTCGCCATACTCCATTTGGAACTAGACAGCCTTCGCCCTATATCCATAATTCACACACTTATTGGAACACTGAATATATGCAAATATTATGGGGTAAATAATATTATGATTTCCACAGAATCGTATATCTAATATTAGCTTCTACCAGCGGCTTCGCCCGCTTGAATAATGTTTTATCATCCCAAGGGAACATTATAACGGGATAAAAATTAGACTATTTGTTATTCCAGACCATAATCACTCATTTCTCTTCATTTGTCTCTGCATCACCCAAAGATCCACTGGTAGAAAATGCCTAAGGCATTAAATCCGCCTCTGTACGTTTGTGAGCATGAAGTATTAAATAAATAAATAATCTATGTCTGTGTCTTATTTCATCCAGATCCGTTCAGCCGTTTTAGCGTGATTGAGTAACAAACATACATCCACACACACATCCATCCAATCCATCAGATTGAAAGTTTCCGTGAACTATTATCAAGTATTAACACGCTTATCATGATTCCAGTCTGACATAAAAGCAAACTTTTCCTCTTCTTATAATACATCGTTGTTTTTTTTTTCAATCAATGTGTTCTATTGTTATGATGTGCAAAATTATAATCAGTCCTATTTAAATTAAGTACAAAAACTTACATACAAACGTACTTTAAGTTCAAAAATTATGTGTCTTACTGTACAAAGTAAGTACGCACTCAGCCTAAAAATATATAATGAGCCCGATATGTTATGTTATAAAAATCGAGTAAACACAGATTACGGATAAGCTACCACTCGATATCCCTGACCTTGGTGCTAGATCATACGTTATCAGTGACAATAGCACTGATAACGAGTACAAAGAGTGATGTAATAGTTTTGGAAAGTAGTGTTGTAGATCAAAATGTCGTAATTGTTCAGTTAGTTTTCTGTGAAGATGGATGGAGCGTGATCAATGAAAGTAAATTAAGACGACGACTGTCGCCAACTACCTCGAGGGAACAAAACGCGCAATCTTTTCACACCCGCGTTTACTTTCCTTTCCAACCGTTTACTTTCCTTATTATTCTGTGACTTTAAAAAGACAAGCCTCAGATCAAAATGTAGATAATTAAATTGTGTTTGAGATGGTGTCAATTTCATTAAAATACGCCCAGCGGTTTTGGTGCGATTGTCGTGTTTATGTTCGTTTTAGACATAACTTTACAAATTAATTACACTATGTTATACGAATAAAACTCAAAATCTTCTTATATCAAATTATTAAGAAAATGGTCTAATGTAACATATATATTTTCCAAAAAATTACGACTGGCCGCTTAGACGTGGTTCTCATTTTAAAATTAGTCACTCAGGGGTATCTGCGCCTTAATCGGGGTCGACGATGCTATACATTTGTCGTAGTTTGATTCTCAGCAATGCCAAGATGCTTGTTAACTACGAATTGTGATGACGATCTCTTGCTATGCTCTCAAAAGAATATCATAATTAAAATAGGACAGGCTTGGTAATACAAATACTTAAAATTCAGTTGTAAAAATTGTTAATCTACTTAGTACGTTAGACATTTTATTTCTACGAGCAAATCATTTAATATGTGAAAGAGAACTTATCGTTCTTTAAATAAAATAGCAGAGAAATGTAAAATTCAAAATGTAAATCCTTGATTCCAACGATGAGGCAACAACGTTATTAATAAATAACGGGCAAGGAAAACAGGAAACTGTACAACAGCTGGATGGAAAAAATAATTGGAACGCCACCCAGGGGGCAACCCCCCACTGTGAGACGCATTGGGTAAATATGTCAGAAGTAATCGTTTCGAGATTTTACACGGCAGAAATCTTTATTTTCCCTGTAGTAATGTTGGAATCATTAGGCGATTACATTGCTGGATTTCAAGAGTCGCTAGAATAAGACGTAAGAGTAGGCCTTTTGAATAGTTTGTGTTAAAGCCAGGACAATCATGTAGGCCAATTGGCACAATCATTAACGATCTATTCAATATTCACGAAATTATGACGAACAAATTTAAGCTCTTTGTTAAAGTAATAAGACGTATATTGCTGTGAAAATATTCCCCGTGCGGTAGGCTAAAGCGCACGGCGAGAGTTCATACAACTTCTACGAGAAACAAGCGACAACGCCTGGCGCGTGAGACAGAGATAGTTCAATAGAAAATGTACGGCAAAATATGACCACTCTCGTGCGCCGCACCAGCGAACCGAAGATTACCGAGAGCGGGCGAGGTTTGACGAACGAAATTTATCTTCGGGTCGAGTACCAACATTACAAGTTGTACAACGACGTAACTAGATGGCGTTGGCGTCGAATTAGAAGTCGCTAGCGAGATGGTTTGCCGATTTACATAGGCTCCTGTGAATTTTAGTAAATCTTGCACAATTACCCAGTGTGACGGTAAAGTGCACTACTACTTCTATGATCCACCAGCCGCCACTGATTGCCACAAGTTAATCTTTCTACTGCCCCAAAATTTTTGTTCATTCCATCTATTAAACTTGCATGAGTTTTTACGTCGTCAGAAACGGACTTATTCGCCCGAAGATCTTTTATAGTAAAAGATTCTCCTTGTTTGTATGTACCTACTGTCCAGTTGCCTTTCAGTTACTTTATCCAACACTCATCTATAAAAGCTTTCCTCAAAGTAAATACATTTGTTTAACTGTGTCGGTGTTGTTAGCGCGACAATCAGCCTTCCACGTGTATCATTATTGGACGGCAATAGGGTAAGGTTACTTATCTGTCGCAACCTTGTGGTTCATACCGCAAAACGTGCAAAAAGCAACCTATGCTTTGGCAGACACGATGCCACAGAATTGACGAAGTTTTGAACCAACAAAATTGGAATATAGCCGTCAGCGACATAAAGATTACATGGACTAAAAGTAACCAAATTTAACATTGATTGACGACGAATTCTACGGGGACCTAGACCAAAGTAGCATAAATATAACTGTAAGCTACTACCGGCCTATACTAGGCCTGTACAAAAAGTTAATTCAAAAAAATAAAAAACTTTTTTGCAAAAAAATACTACCGACTTCCAAATAAAAAACTAATAAGTGAAAAATTACTTTATTTTTGGAAGTCGGTGTCCGTAACGCAAAAAAATGGTACCTACGAAATACACCGACTTCCAAAAATAAGTTCATTTTTCCCTTTGTAGTTTTTTATTTGGAAGTCGGTAGTATTTTTTTGCAAAAAAGTTTTTTACTTTACCCTTTTTAGTTGTACCAACCTAATACGCAAGTTGTTTAGTACCTATAACGCCAGAATAGATTACCCGAATAACATGAATATGCTCTTTCAAACAAAAAAAGAATTTTCAAAATCGGTCCACAATTGGCGGAGATATCGGTGAACATACACAAAAAAACATACATGAAGTCGAACATAGAACCTCCTCCTTTTTTAACCGACTTTCGAAAAAGGAGGAGGTTCTATGTTCGACGGCAAATCTTTAGGGACTGCTGCAATTGCATGTCTGTTTGTTGTTTATACCATTTCATTACATAACATCACGCCATTACGCTCTTAAGGGGTAAGCAGATCTCTCATTTGATCGGTTTTGTTCAAGTTTCATGATATTCGGGTAACCTATTCTGGCGTTATAAGAAACTTACTAAACAACTCGCCTATTAGGTTGGGTAGGTACAACTAAAAAGTGAAAAATAAAAATACTTTTTTACAAAAAAAAACTACCGACTTCCAAATAAGAAAACTACAAAGTGAAAAATTACTTTATTTTTGGAAGTCGGTGTCCATAACGCAAAAAATGGTATCTACGAAAGACACCGACTTCCAAAAATAAAGTTATTTTTCACTTTGTAGTTTTCTTATTTGGAAGTCGGTAGAATTTTTTTGTAAAAACGTTTTGGTAAGTCAGTAACTGCACAGCTTTATTTCTTCTTGTTTACGTCTTTTTAGTTCGCTTTTCAAGCAGTCGGGTTTTTGATTTTTTGAACCTTCAACCTTTTTTATTTGTAACTTTTTAGTATTTTTTTTTTCGAATTAGGTATATTTAAACATATAAGTGTTATATATTTTTGAAATCACCTCTTAAAACCCTTTATTTTGATACCCCACACGATGGGTTAGGAAGAAAAAAAAAATTTGTCGCCCACAATATAATCCGCCATTACTCTATTTTCCAATTTTAACTAGTAGCCAGTGACACTCGCAGGGTTAAGCCGAATCGATTGACGTAAGACCAATCAAAATCGGCCAACGCGATTGGTCTCTAGAACGCCACAAACATACATAGACTGATAAATACATTAACCTCCTTCGGCAGTCGGGTAAAAAGAGTTAAATCCACAACTAAAGGACAGCTTGGCGATCGTCCAACTCGACATCGTCTGAAATTCTAGGCTCGGTTATGTAGACTTTACTTGGCCCGTTCAGCGGAAATCCGTACGCTGGACGAAATCTAGGCTTCTAGAAATGAGATGTTTCGTATGTGGAGTAATGGATGTATTAAGAAAGGGTATATTCCGGTCAAACTTATTGTGAACTTCGTGTCAATTCAGCTGACGAAAACGTTGTACAGTATTTTTTTTTATTTGCGATTTGCCTGTGACTTTGTTTTCTTGGAGAAAGTTGTTTATTTGCTGAAACTGTTTTTAGGAGTCCGTACCCGAAGGGTAAAAACGGGATCCTATTATCCGCGGTCCGTTTGTCTGTCTGTCACCAGGCTGTATCTCATGAACCGTGATAGCTAGACAGTTGAAGTTTTCACAGATGGTGTATTTCTATTGCCGCTATTACAACAAATAATAAAAATAAATATTTTAGTGGGGTTCCCATATAACAAACGTGATTCTTTTTCCATTTTTTGCGATAATGGTACGGAACCCTTCGTGCGCGAGTCCGACTCGCACTTGGCCGGTTTTTTTACAAATATGATCACATATTTCCGTTACACGCTGTATAACTATGTCACATTATATGTTTTGGTTATCACAAAATAAAATTAAAAATTGGTATCGGTTTATTGCCAATTTCCTTTTTATAAAATTGGTGTTGGTACATGGGAAAAACTAAACACATATTTACGTAACAAAATATTCATCGATATCAAATATGTCCATACTACATAACTCTCTTATTTACACTAACATTATAAAGGCGAAAGTTTGTGAGTGTTTGTATGTTTGTTACTTCTTCACGCTCAAACGGCTGAACGGATCTGGATGAAATTTGGCACAGAGATAGATTATAGTAAGGAATAGCACATAATATACTTTAACAGGCTTTTATTAGCTTGGTATGTATCTATGTATCAATGTAACGGAATCTTTGAACGTGATTTTCACCCCCTTCAAAACGTGGGATTGATTTGAAACTTTGCACACTTATGAAGGACCGATGACAATGCAATAATTTAGTCAAAGTCAAATATTTTTATTCATCTAGGCCAATAAGCGGCACTTTTGAACGACAAACAAAAATTAAAATTTACAAATAATGAAAGTTGATTCTAGCGGGCGCGTTTAAGGTTACACTAGTCAATCATTCTTCCATACAAACGTAGTTTAGGTATTACTCCAGTATTTGACGATGTACGTTCAAAATAAAAACTGATATCATTTTTGTCTCATCATTATCTAGGCCTGTATGGAAGCAAAAAAGTAAAAAATATATTTATATGAAAGTTATGAGCGTCGAAAGTTCCATATTTCAACACTAATTTTAACGCATCTTTGGGCGGAAATAAATGTCATAAGAAGAAGGAAAATTGAAAAACGGCCTCCATACAGGCATAGATTTGTAGTTCAATAACGCAAATAATTTTATTTTGAACAGATACATTTAGTAGTTTTGTCATGATATCCAAACTCCCAAAGGTCTGTTTGTAAAATTTCGCGCGCTCGTTTTCGTTCTAAAGCATCATCCATTTCGCTACAAATTTCCTCCCCGGTCAGTGGGGCGGAGGGGTGGCGCGTGCGGCGCATACACATACAAGCTCACTAGTTTAGATGCGCCCGCGCCCCGCTACCCCGCAGGGCCTCAATCGGCTACTATACTCCATTTACTATAGCATTAGACAGAAGTTAAAAAAGGCTCTTTTAGGTGCACACTTTGTAATAAAAATACAACTAACACTATTACAGTCAAGATTGATGTGTAGTTAAATATAATCAATTTAAATAACAGTTGTCACACTTAATTGCACTTATTTAACCTATCTACCTTCTGAAATTACAAGGCCTTCATTTAATATTATTTAGTTTTTACATAAAATAATGTCGTGTCAATGTTTAAAACCTAAAAGAAGCAGGGGCGGATAGTACCGGAAACGTTTTTCATGTCACTATAACTCGACCAAATCTAAAATGTTACCTATTCCCTTAATAAGTTGTGGCAGCACGTGTTTTTTAATTTTGTCGGATTATGATGTCATCTTTCCGTCAAATTGCATAAATAATCTGCTGTTGTCAAATGTCATTCGCTTGTGGATACTTGTGAATGCTACGTCTTTTCTCGTTGTTATTGCTGAATTTTCGTGGTTTAGTTGTTATGTTTCTGTTGTTATTGTTTTGTTATCGTTATAAGTGTTAGTTTTGTGTTATTCGTACAAAGCGGTACGTTTTGTTGAACTATGGACAGGGACGATGTGCAAGCGCAACATATACGCTCTGAAACTGCTGGTAACGCTGATCAGTGTCAACAGCGTAAAAAACGTGGCCCCAACGTTGATCACGACGTTAAAATATTGTCTCCCAAGAAAAAGAGAACAAAGCAAACAACGCTTCGTGCTGCAGAAAAAAGAACAGTCATAAATATTTATAAAGATGTTAAGGGGTCCAGGCCCGAAGGTTCTCCTGCTTATAGGACGCAGTTAATTAACAAAACTGCAGAAATTGCAGGTAAGGATCATAAAATTATTACCATAATAAATAAACGTATTTAAAAGTAACATGATTTGTGAGGTAATAACATACATTATTAATCTTATTTTATATGCATATCTCGTGCAACAGTCTATAATGTACTGAAAGAGTACAATACAGAAGGTCGCCTGCAATCACCCCCTCCTCGCCAACGGAAATACTCAAAATCTGACGATTATGATGATATAACGTTAAGTGGAATACTCGTATGGAGAAAAATTCATTCTTTTTTCTTTGATAATGAGTTACCAACGTTGAACAAGATTCTGGAAGCTGTAAATAGTGATGAGTCTCTACCCGATTTTAAAAGAAGCACTTTATACAACTTAATCAAGAAAGAAATAAAATTTACTTACATTAAAAGAAGCAGAAAAAGTGCCCTAATTGATAAACAAGAGATTGTATTATGGAGGTTGAAATATCGCCATGAAATTAAGAGATTAAGGAACGAAGGAAAAAAAAATTATTTAAATGAGACTTGGCTAAATGAAGGTACAGTGCTGCTAATATTTATAGTCTGAAAGAAGGTTACATAACTTGGTAAGCTATGTAAAGCCTCCTTTATGCAAAACAATACAGTGAAGTATTAATAGTTCAACATAAGTCGATATAATATTGTATTTACATCTATAATTTGAATTATACATACAGGACACACGAAATGCAAGGTATGGCAAGACAATACTATTAAGTCAAAAGAAGCACACCGGGCAGGTTTATCATCTGGTTTAAGAACCCAACTGGAAAAGGAAGACGGCTTATCATTGGCCTTATTGGTAAAACTTGATTTAAATGTATTTCTTTTGATAATTTCAAAAGAAATACATTTAAATTAAGAATTGATCAACGAGTGATCATTTTACTAATGATTTGGTAATGTGACATTACCAAATCATTCATAAAATGATCACTCCGTTATGTGTCACTGAAATCTGGTTAAGTCTTAATGCCTCCCCTCAGAGAAAGATATTTATGGTTGTAGATTAACCTGTTCAAGGACAGTAATGATACAGTTAATTTCGGTTGCTACTTAAAGGTTAAAATCTATTTCCAGCGAACAAGTAATCTACGCCACCGGTACACAATTATTGATTTACTTTTATTTAATTTCACAGGATTAACGGATGGGTTTTTAATGGATGGTGAATTAATATTTGAAGCCAAAAAGGGTGATGGAGACTACCATTCTGAAATGGATGCACACAATTTTGAAAAGTGGTTCAAATTAATATTGTCATAAATCGAGAGTGGTGCAGTTATTGTTATGGATAATGCACCATATCATTCGAGGAAATTGGAGAAGCTGCCAACTACAGCCACACGAAAGGCAGATATTCAGGAGTGGCTAAAAAACAAAAACATTCCTTTTGAGGAAAAAGACCTCATCATCATAAATCTCATCTCACACTTCTGTCTCTGGAAAATGTTTTCTGAGTTGGTATTTAGCCTGTGAAAGTGTATTTTTGTTAATTCTCTGTCATTCAAAATTATTATAGTTAAAATTATGACTTTTGTTACCACCCATGTCAATTAATTATTATCATTTGTGATGACTGATGGCAGCAGTAACTAAATTGTTAAGTGGTGTTTTGTGTTATAATTATTTGTTTGATTGAAAACATGGACATATTGTGATAAAGTTGTTTTTAATAAACTGATTGTTACTATTTTTTCTTCTTTTCATGTACCTATCCAAGAATCGTGACGAGTAGATAGATAGAATACGCTGTATTGTATGCCATACATTGTGACTTACAAAAAAATCATATACATTATTTATTAAAATTGTATGAACTTGACTTGAAACTAAAAGGTTTCGTACTCCTGCTTCTGCGAGCCTCTTTTGTCTAATGTTATAATAAATGGAGTATACATACGTCACCGTAATTACGCGCGTGCTGTGTATGTAACTGATATTGTGATATCGGCGATAACGTAATTGTATAATATTTTATAACATTGACCCCTGGCTTGAACTTGGATTTCGATATTCCTTTATGTTTTGTGTTGATTATTTTGTATTGGTCCCAAATTTTACTGACCCTGGCGTTGGACTTTGGATTCCGATTTCATAGTTGACATGACGTTTGAATTTGAACTTTTTGCGTCAGTGAAGTGAATTGAAGTGATCTTCAGCAGTTCAAGTAAAAATGGGTAAGTTGAATCTTTTATTGAATTTAGTTTGTACAATTCATGAGGGCGCATGACATGACTTTTATAACTAACACTGACTGTAATTCTAATGTTTCACGGGCATTTTTAAAATTTTAGAATTCATTTATCCATATCTATAATTAGAAAATCTTTTTTACCGGCTTGACGTTATGTTATAAAATGGCGTAAACAATAAACAGTTATGCGATTGCAGCAATCCCGAGGGATAAGCCGTTGTTTATTGAAGAGTTCTGTTGTATATATTTATTCACATACATAGAATTATATATATTTGGTATTAGATTAGGTATTTCAAGATTTTCGATATTCGTGCCTACTTATATCGAAAGTTCATTATTATGTAGGTACCTATCTGTTATATCGGCTCGGCTTCAGCGGCGGACAAAAACAAAAGGAAGCTATTTTTTTACCGACTTCAAAAAGGAGGAGGTTCTCAATTTGACTGTATTTTTTATGTGTCTTACCTCAACAGTTACTTTTTATTATGTGAACCGATTTTGATGATATTTTTTTTATTTGTATACCTACTATGCGCGCCGACACTCACAAGCTCGGCTCGACCACCCGAAGCTACTGGTTATTACTTTATGACATGACGTAGTACCTAATACCTACCTAGATGCCTACTATTATGCGTTTCAACTAAGAATAGGACGGCCTTCGTGCCATATTGTAACGTCATAACTGTCGAATTGAACCAGTTAGGTAAAGTCAGCAAAAAAGTTGCTTGTTATCCTAACAACTTTAAATTAAAATTAATTTGTATTTTTGTTGGCAATAAATTGCTAAAAATCATTGAGGTTCCTATTCTTATTTGAAACGCATAGTACTAAATAAAATAGTATTACCTAGTTTTACTATCTTAGGTACTATATATAGTATATTTATTAGGTTAGATTTCTTACAGATTAATAAGAACTATATAAAACTAACACACATATAATCTTTTGTGTTACAGAGCTAAATAAGGATAAGCGTATGGGCAAAAAGACCAGCCTATGGCCATGTGCCACTCGCACAAAGAGGTGTAAAGTAAAAGGGAGATTTTCAAATCCAAATAAAGAAAATATTCCTGCAACAATGAACATGTCTGAATCGTAAGTTCTTTTTCGTGTATAATTATTTTAACCGTCTTCGAAAAAAGGAGGAGGTTCTCAATTCGTCGGAATCTTTTTTTTAATGTATGATCCCCGATTACTCAAAGACGGCCTGGACCGATTTGAAAAATTCTTCTTTTGTGTAAAAAGGATATACTTTACAAGTGGTCCCATAGTCATCAGGTCAGGATAAGCGTCAATTTCACGGCGTTTGCAATCAGCCAGTGACATAATATCTTTCTTTTTTTAGGTGCTCTGCGGATATATCAAGAAATACAGAAAATATCGCCAAGAACCTACGTGAAGCAAATATTGAGGCAACTCTGCCACCAAATAGGTAAGTTACTAGATAATAAAAGTAAGAACATAAAACTTGAATGAAACGCATAGTATATCACAATACCTATTACTTTCCCGCGACTAAGTTTTACAAGTAGGTAATGAATGATGCCCAATATAAAAATAAAAATAATATGTAAGTTTTATTTCTTTGAGTCATTTAGAGCACACCTCTAAGAAAAGAAAGCTGGCGCAATGCCTATTGTATTGTGATAACACAGATAATATTTCAAACTGCTGTTGTAAACAATCAATCAATAAACAATTTACAAAATAACATTATTTTTTATTTGATGAACCTATGTACCTAGAAAATAAGTCTCACATAAATATGGCGCTGTCGAAAAAGCAGTTATCCTGACTCTGGCTGGTATGAAATACCTACTTACGGGGAGTCGCCTACAGGTTATAGCTAACTAGCTAAGGTAAGTAAATACCTATTTAACACACATTGTAATACTTGCACAACCTTCAATAAAATACAAAAACATATAGACATGACCTACACCCGTGCGTATAGAGCCTAGCTTTCCGCACGCGCTGGTACGATACCTACAGTCAGCGAAGCCCTGGCGCCCGCTCTGCCAACATAAAATCTACCGACTTGACGCTCGAACACTTTTCATTCTTATAACTAATGACATAAGGTACAATAAGCGCGCAAGCGGCTCGCACTGCGCTGTCGTCGCTGCCGCCAAAAATAATTTTGAAGTCAAATCAATAACATTACTCGTACTTGTCGATAGTAACAATATCTACGTAAATTCACATTTTCGCAAGAGATCTTATTGCAAAGTCGGGGGTAAGTATAGGTGCATAACAACAAGTAAATTAAGAGTCTTCTAATTACGTTACACATAGTAATAATCCAAAGTTCTAACACCTATTTGTACGAGTTCATGTTGTCATGAATTGCATACGCGCCATCGCCGATGACACCGCAAACACACACACCGCAATCGGCGCTCGTCAATGAAATTGCGCATGTATGCGTCACACAGCGTTATGAGTGTGTATACGTACGTAAACTAGCTTCTTACTGCTCATCACAGCGTCTATCTCTTTCGTGCGTGATGTCGGATGAGATAGCAAATATTTTAACTCCGCCCCCAAATAGTTCGTGCCGTTGACTAGTGTAACCTTAAATAGTTTGTTTGTTGTTTGTTTTGCCTTACCAAGATCTTCAGGATTAGCGACTTTTTAGTTCAATTTACCATTACAGCGTGTTTTTTAGTTTTTAGAACTACAATTTATTATATCGGGAATATGTTTCCTCGGGATAATTTTCGACATTCACACAGCGAAGCTAGTAATATTATAAATGTGAACGTTTGGATGGATAGATGTGGTATCAAAATAAAGGGTTTTAAAAGGTGATTTCAAAAATATATAACACTTATATATTTAAATGTACGAAATTCAAAAAAAAAATACTAAAAAGTTATAAATATAAAACAGTTAATTAAAAAAACCTGAAGATTGATGTAAACAAGAAGAAAATCATGCTGTGCAGTCGGAGGATACATGTTCGCGAGCTGGCTGACCAAAACCAGTTGTACCCGCCGACTGCACAGCATGATTTTCTTCTTGTTTACATCTTTTTAGTTCGCTTTTTAGTTTTTTTTTTAACAGTCGGGTTTTTTGATTTTTTTAATTTACTTATTGATGATACATTATAGAAGCGCTCAAAAATGCTCAAAATTGCGCTGACAAATATAAATGAAAAAAGGAAAACACGGGCATAGTATAGTATATCTTACTGTTCCCGTTTATGGAATCTTTTAAATTAGTCCAATATTGTAGGAGGAAATAGACGAGAGCCAAACCTCAAATTATGACTTTAAGGAAATTCAGTCTGCGCTCTCTGTCCATATTTCCTCTTAAACGTCCTGCTACTCTTCTAATTATACTATACTAGCTGTTCCCCGCGGCTTCGCTCCCGTGGGCCACCCCACAGGACCCGTTTTCGGGATTAAAAAATAGCCTATGTCACTCAGGAATAATGTAGCTTTCTATTGGTGAAAGAAATCGGTCTAGCAGTTTCGGAGCCTATTCGGTACAAACAAACAAACAAAAAATCTTTCCTCTTTATAATATTATATATATTAGTATACACTAACTTATACTAAACCTAACACACAGAGACATAGACTAAATTTAAATCTCTACGTTTACGAATAAGTACTTAGATAAAAGATAGGAACTTTTGATTGATGTACCTACGTATACATCAATCAAAAGTTCCTAACCCAACGTCTGGGTCGTAACCCAGACGAAAATACTCGAAATTGTCAACCTTGGTGACTATATTCTACTTTTTAACCGACTTTCCAAAAAAGTTGTTGGTTCTATGTCCGACTGTATGTATATTTTATTGTGTACTAGCTGTTCACCGCGGCTTCGCTCCCGTGGACCACCCACAGGACCCGTTTTCGGGATTAAAAAATAGCTTATGTCACTCAGGAATAATGTAGCTTTCTATTGGTGAAAGAATTTTTTAAATCGGTCCAGTAGTTTCCGAGCCTATTCGGTACAAACAAACATACAAACAAACAAAAAAATTTTCCTCTTTATAATATTGGCATAGATGTGTGATGTGATCACTGATTTCTCCGTCAATTAAGAACAGATTTTGAAAATTCTTTTTGTGTTTGAAAGGGTACTTTCCCGAGGAAGTCCAATATAAATTCGATGAAGATCTGATGAATAACTTTGGAGACATACAACAGAACTCTTCCATAAATGATGGCAAAACTCTCGGGATTGCTGCAAGGGTACCGCAAAAAAAGTGGAAAATAAAAAACTTGTCTACAAAAAAATAAAAAAACTTTGTACAAAAAAATACCACCGACTTCCAAATAAGAAAACTACAAAGTGAAGAATAACTTTATTTTTGGAAGTCGGTGTCTTTCGAAGGTCTGTACCATTTTTTTTGCGTTATGGACACCGACCTCCAAAAATAAAGTTATTTTTCACTTTGTAGTTTTCTTATTTGGAAGTCGGTGGTACTTTTTTGTAAAAAGTTTTTTTTATTTTTCACTTTTTAGTTGTACCTACCTAATAGGCAAGTTGTTTAGTAAGTTTCCTACAACGCCAGAATAGATTACCCGAATATCATGAAACTTGAACAAAACTGATCAAATGAGCGTGATGTTATGTTATGAAATGGTATAAACAATAAAAAGACATGCGATTGCAGCAGTCCCGAGAGATTTGCCGTTATTTATTGAAGAGTTCTGTTGTATATCTTCGAAGTTCTTCATCAGATCTACACCAAATCAAAATGGGACCAATTTCGGAACATATTCTTTCAAACAAAAAAAGAATTTTCAAAATCGGTCCACAATTGACGGAGATATCGGTGAACATACATAAAAAAAACATACAAGAAGTCGAACATAGAACCTCCTCCTTTTTCGAAAACAAAGTGAAAAATAAAAAACATATTTTTAAATTATTATCGATTCTATTGATAAGCTTGCGTTTGACCAGTACCACACACCTGATGGTAAGTGATGTTTTGGTCGACGACAAAAAAACATACAAGAAGTCGAACATAGAACCTCCTCCTTTTTCGAAAACAAAGTGAAAAATAAAAAACATATTTTTAAATTATTATCGATTCTATTGATAAGCTTGCGTTTGACCAGTACCACACACCTGATGGTAAGTGATGTTTTGGTCGACGATGGAGCACCCTTTTCTTGATGGAACCTATTCACATCTATAATCAGTAGTTATAGTTACTCAATAAAGTAAACAACTGTTTTCATCATCATCATCATTTCAGCCGAGAGATGTCTACTGCTAGTGCTAGACATAGGTCTCCCCAAAATGTCGCCACATCTATCGTTCCTGTGCGTCAACTTCAACTTACTAATCTTTGTTTATTTATGTCTATGAATACTTTATTCCTAGCGCATTTTAATGCCTATAATTTCAGTCTAGACTCAAACGCCCAGTTATCATCGATTTTGTACATCATAATATTTTTATCAGTATCACCGTCCTCTTGAACTTTCTTGCTGAAATATTACGAAATGGCATTATCTCGTCTTTTTCTGAATGAGATATTGTTTGTATATCCTTGGGGAACTGTTTGATTTATCGAAGATAAAAGTATCTTTGCTTTGTTTGCGACTTGGGTTACATTTTTACTCGAATATTCAGGGTTTGATTCGAAACTTTCTCATCAACGACATGGGTTTTAATTTGAATGAGTGTGTTCTATTGAATATGCCTTTAAATCTTTGTGAAGTTCACCGTCAATCGTTAACCAACAATATCCAATACTTTGAAAATGATTTGGCGTACCTAAGGATCTAGATTATAAAAAATTGTATGCATCTTATAACCTTATCAGAAAAGAGATAGACAAATTCAGTATTACTCATCTTTACACCCGGAATTACTAGTGCCAAACATTAAATTAAGATACAAGTAAAAATTTAAAATTTCCAAAACCTCCGGCTTTTTTTTATTGCATACTTTTAAACTACATAATTTATCTAGTAGTAGACACGCTTCGATCAACAATCTATCGAACACGTAATTATGACACGATATCTTGCGAACATTCTCCGATTCAAACAGAAAATAGCCCATAACTTTTGAACGGATATGCCGATTTTCACCAAACATAGCTAAGAACACTCTCGACAAAGTCACCTTTCAGACAAAAAAATAAATCAAAATCGGTTCATCCGTTTAGGCGCTATGATGCCACAGACAGACACACAGATACACAGCAACACACGTCAAACTTATAACACCTCTCTTTTTCCGACGGCGACTAACGCCAACGACCTTGAGGGAACAAAACGCGCACTCGTTTCACACCCGCGCGACCCAAAATTTTGTAGTTTTGTACTTTCCTTATTATTCTATGACTTTAAAAAAAAAAAGCCTCAGATCAAAATGTAGATAATTAAATTGTCTTTGAGATGGTGTCGATTTCATTAAAATACGCCCAGCGGTTTTGGTATGATTGTCCTGTTTTTTTCCGTTTTAGACATAACTTTACAAATTAATTAAACTATGTTATACGAATAAAACTCAAAATTTTCTCAGATTAAATTATTAAGAAAATAGTCTTATATAACATATATTTTTTTCAAAAAATTACGACTAGCCGTTTAGACGTGACTCTCATTTTAAAATCAGCTACTCAAGGGAATCGGCGCCTTAAAAACAAAAGATATTGGGAGTCAATCCACTGATAACAAAAAGCCAGAATCAAATTATGCTCTTGTTCTATCCTCCGAAAGCTTCAATGGATACTTTCAATTCAAAAATAAAAGGAAAAAAACCTTTTCTAACTAAAAATAGCTTTTAGTCTAGCATTTTGAGTTGGCGCCAAACAAACAAACATGCAAATTAATTACCTATACCGTAGAATGATTGTAGCTATGTCAATATTCGTTGATAGTTTGTTTGGCCCGCATCAAAATGCTAGACTAAAAGTTTTCATATAATTTTTTGCTTTTCAGTTTCTTATTTCGTTGGTTATTTTTTTGTTAAAAAGGTATTTTTTTTTCGCTTTTCAGTTTACTTAATTTCAACAGAATCTGTTCACAATTGAAAATTAAGTGGGAAAATTATCATTGAATATTTTTTTAGACTAAGACTCCGCGACTATTACTAAGACTCCGCGGTCCATCTGTCTGTCACCAGGCTGTATCTCATGAACCGTGATAGCTAGACAGTTGAAATTTTCACAGATGATTTATTTCTGTTGCCGCTATAACAAATACTAAAAACAAAATAAAATAAATATTTGAGTGGGGCTCCCATACAACAAACGTGATTTTTTTGCCGTTTTTAGCGATAACGGTACAGAACAATTCGTGCGCGAGTCTGACTCGCACTTGGCCGGTTTTTTTTCTTCCTTTAGAGGTGGATATTATTTTAAAATTTTAATGGGACCAACTTTGAGGTATATACTCTTTCCAATAAAAAAATTTTGAAATCGGGCCACTCTATAAAAAGTTATGCGTGGTCATACATAAAAATATACATGCCGAATTGCGAACCTCCTCCTTTTTTTTTCGTCGGTTAGAAAAGAGGAAAAGCGACAAAACGAACTCGCTTTCAAATCGAAAGAAAGTTTATTGAATTCTGTCAGGTGTCATACGGACAATAAAAACCGTCCAAGTGCGAGTCGGACTCGCGCACGAAGGGTTCCGTACCATTATCGCAAAAAACGGCAAAAAGTCACGTTTCTTGTATGGGAGGCCCACTTTAATATTTATTTTATTCTGTTTTTATTATTTGTTGTTATAACGGCACCAGAAATACATCATCTGTGAAAATTTCAGCGGTCTAGCTATCACAGTTCATGAGATACAGCCTGGTGACAGACAGACAGACGGACCGCGGAGTCTTAGTAATAGGGTCCCGTTTCTATCACGGTTCATGAGATACAGCCTGGTGACAGACGGACAGACAGACAGACAGACGGATCGCGGAGTCTTAGTAATAGGGTCCCGTTTTTACCCTTTGGGTACGGAACCCTAAAAATGATACCTTTAGTATCGGTTTTCCATTAAGCGAATTCGTCTGTTTCGACATTTGTTTGCCGCAGTACACAGGAGTGTGATAATTTTTTACGCTAATAGCTTCGTTTCACAGTTATTCGTAGGTATGTATTAGGAATTTTCCATCTGAAATTTCTCAGTAGCAACGACTGCTCTTAAAACGGTGAAGGAAATCATCGAGAGGAAACCGGCATGTCTTAGAACCAAAAATTCGAAGACCAGAATAAAATAAATATTTAAGTGGGGCTCCCATACAACAAACGTGATGTTTTTGCCGTTTTTTGCGAGAATGGTACGGAACCATTCGTGCGCGAGTCCGACTCGCACTTTTCAATTTTAATGTAGCCAGTGACACTCGCAAAGTTAATGTACCAACCCGCACTGGGCCCGCGTGGTGGATTACGGCCCATTCCCTCTCACAGAGAGGAGTATAATTGCGGGTCCATCTATCATGTCCTATGGACTGCGTGAAGGATGATATGCGGGTAAAAGTCTTCAAGCTTGTTTCCTATCGCAAACAGAGCCCATAAATTTTATCTAGCCAATAAATGTATCATAGTCTTTCAATATGTATAAGAAAGAGTGTGAAAGTACTGAATTACAGTTTGGTATTTATTTCAATGTAATCCTAAACATTGCATTATAATATTAAACCTACAGCATACGGCATCTTAGAATTTATCTGAGTCACATCAACTCCTGACCGGCGAGCACGGCCTACTATGATAGGCCTGAGTCACACATTTTTATCACAGTTTGGGAACAAAAATCGTGATGAAGTGCGTGAAACAAGCCTGTCACAGTGGCCATGCTCGCCGGTCTGCTTTCGAATAAAACAGTTCATTCACATGCACCTATGCAATAAACCAATAGGCATACAATTTGGCATTGATCTGTAAAATTTTATCGGACCAACAGTCCCCTGTTTGAACCAAGCTACATCGCTGCCAATTTGATCAGCAGAATTACATCGGACAAACAGTCCCTTGTTCCAAGTCCAACCGAGCTACAGTGTTGCCAATTCGACCGATGCACTCGTTCACTCAATCAATCACGAACGCAAGTCGTTCCAACTTTTCCGTTCAATCTCTGTTTATTAGCCTTCATTGGGTTCGGTCAAACAGCCATTAATTTGTGCTGTTCATTGTACTTTATGACGGAGCAAAAATTTGTACGAAAATGTAACCATTGTTGTTTGTTCGCTTCTCGCAAACGATACGAAAATAGCTTCTGCTAAATATCTAAGTTATCTTACGAATGTGAAATTCTGTATGTTTGTCAATCAATCAATTCTCAACGGCTGACTGGATTTGGATTTAATTTGGAACACGCTGAGACAATGGCCTTGATTAGGATAAAAGATACTTTTAATCCCGATAGTACCTTCGCGTAAGATATTTTTTGACTTTCGCTATTCAGCCTGTCGTGTTTCGACTTTCGGGACACTGGCCTTCTCACTTTAAAAAGGACTGTTTCTAAATAATTACACATACAAAACTCATTATCATCATTCCAGACGAAAGGTGTCCACCAAGCAAAAAACCGGCCAAGTGCGAGTCGGACTCGCGTACGAAGGGTTCCGTACCATTATCGCAAAAAACGGGCAAAAAAAACATGTTTGTTGTATGGGGGCCCCACTTAAATATTTATTGTATTCTGTTTTTAGTATTGGTTGTTATGGCGGCAACAAAAATACATCATCTGGGAAAATTTCAACTGTCTAGCTATCACGGTTCATGAGATACAGCCTGATGACAGACAGACAGACAGACGGACCGCGGTGTCTTAGTAATAGAGTCCCGTTTTTACCCATTGGGTACGGAACCCTAAAAACCATTAGGAACATATTAAGGAAACAAAAAAATTGGTCCAAGTACGTGTCGGATTTGGCACATTTAGGGTTCCGTACCAAACCGCAAAAATAAGTTAGTTGTAATCGAAAAATGAGGGCAAGAAAATCCCAATATATTGGTATTTGTTAGTAAAATATACTCAATAATAAATATTATTACCAAATTACAAGTTCATACGTCAATGGGAAGTTAGTGGTTGGGTTGGTGGCTTCTCTTTCGGTACGAAAAATTACGGTATTTACCAACGCTTTAGCTGTATGGGAAAACATTTAAAAATAATTGACAATTTGTGTGGCTTTGGGTGAACAAGATGCTTATACTGTGAAAATTTTAAGACTGTCCGTTGGCTACGGCTACGTAGAGTCAGGACACAGCCAGAAGGCTGTGTACCCTTGTGGTAGACCACGAAAAAGTCCTTAATAACCAATGGTCCAAACCATTGACCGAAACACAAGAGTCCAAGAAACGAAGCATGCAGTAGTAACTTCTAAGGAGGAATTTAGCGATTCGTCATGATGATGTACGTTTGTTTTAAACTGCAAAAACAAGCTAACCGATGAATCATCAACTTTCTAAAAGATAACAGCCATATTAAAAGCATACGCCTATATTATTCCTATCACCGTTTCTGTTACCGCAGTGATATCCGGCTGATAAGCTCAGCATAATTTGCGTATTAAACTCGGTTTGGACCGTATGTAAATAAAAGATTACTTTAACAAAAACGTAAACAGTTCATTTTATCGCTGGCACATATTAGGGCTCTCTGGGTCATTGGCCGTTTGACTTTGAAAGCGTAAATCACAAGCGTGTTTGTTTATGTGCAAAAATACAAGAGGTCTCAGTTGGTATGGCTCCACTGACGCCACGTATGGTTGTTATCTAGCTGGGATTCCCTGGACGTTGTGGGTCCATACATGAAATCCAAATAGTATAAACTAAACTCTGTGTAAGCTTGCTGTTTCTCCGCTTACTTCTTCAAAACCACGCAACGGATTTTGATAATTCAGCTTCGATCAACAATACCAACTATATGTAGGGTCGGCGCAAGAAATACGTCGCGGCACTGGGTCCCAGCGCTAAGAAAGAAAATTTGGTTAAAATAAATGTCACTAGATGGCGCAATATGCATCGATTTGTTATTGAATTGTGTGTAAAATTAACATTTTCTGGAATTGTACATAAAAATTGTATGTTCTTGTTTAATCAACTCAGCAAAAATTATGGAATATTGGGGTCTTAATTCACATTTTAAAGATTATTTGAACGGATCATTTAAAATTAATGCCAATAGATGGCGCGGTTTAAAATTTCTGCGCCAATTCCACTCGATTGTTTAAATTTGTACAGTAACACATTTTGGTGCAATGAAATTGTAAAAACGTGCAAAAAAATTACTACAAAACAAATCGTCACTGTATTTAAAGAAAAAAAATATTCACGAACCGAGTAAATGCTTTTAAAGAAAGAATGAAAGAAAAAATATTTATTTGTGACCCGCACAGGAGACACGAGATAAGCAACACATAAACAATAATCTTCTTATATATCTCAACAACTCCTGGACCAATTCGGCCAATTCTTTTTTTTAAATGTTCGTTGAAGTTCAAAGATTTTTTTTTTTTTAAGTCTATGGTAGGTGTAGGGTAGGTGTAGGGTTCGTGCGATCGATGGCCCTGTATGGGGCCCCGATCTGGGCGGCTGACCTGACGGCCGGCAGCATCGCTGTTCTGCGGAAGCCGCAGAGAGCGATGGCCGTCAGAGTCATCAGCGTACTGGCCGGATCCCCACCCTGGGACCTGGAGGCGAAGGTACTCGCGTCACTGTATCGGTGGCGCGAGGAAGCGCGGGCGCTGGGCGAAGGGCCGATGCAGCGACATATGGAGTTGCGTCGGTCTCAGCTCCGCGAGGTCCTGGTGGCGGAATGGCGGGACAGGCTCTTACGCCCTACCGCCGGCCTCGTCACCATCGAGGCGGTCCGGCCAGTGCTCGAGCGCTGGCTCGGGAGGAGGCACGGCTCCCTGTCGTTTCGGGTGACGCAGGTGCTCTCGGGGCATGGTTGCTTCGGGAAGTACCTGTGTCGCATAAACAGGGAGCCGGACGCCCGGTGTCACCACTGCGTCGACTGCCGGGAGGACACGGCGCGGCATACGCTGGCAGAGTGTGCCGCTTGGGAGGAGCCACGCCGTGCCCTCATCTCAGAAGTAGGCAGTGACCTATCGCTGCCGGCCGTAGTCGAGTCTATGGTCGGCAGCGAGGAGTCCTGGGACGCGGTGGTATCCTTCTGCGACGAACAGTCGTCTCGCAGAAGGAGGCTGCGGAGAGGGAGAGGGAGATTTCATCCGCTCACCCGATCCGCAGCAGACGCGCCGGGCGTCGGCGGAGGGCGGATAACGCCCTCTTCCAGCCCCCCTAAATGGGTCCAGGGGTGACGGACTCGGGGACGTCCGTCGCCCCCCACACGTCAGGACCCGAGGTGGCGGCGCGTCGTGTTCCACGCGCGCCCCTCTTAGACGTCGCGGGGGGAGTCTAACACCTCACTCCCCCCCCAACCCGAGATCGAGGCCCGCAAAGGCGGGCTGGCACTAGCCGGGGGTTGCGGAAGTATCGTTGTTCCCGCGACCCCCAGCGTAGGTGTGAGATGGAACACCGGGGTGGTTTTTAGTCAGTACGAGTCTGACAGACCCCTCCACCCTCCCCAGGGCGGAGGACATCCAATGAGGATTTTCCACCCCGAGAAAAAAAAAAAAAAAAAAAAAGGGTAGGTGTAGGGTAGGTGTATCTTGGTGTTTTTATGGCAAAACGAAGTTTGCCGGGAAAAGCTAGTAAAATATAAATACCCCGTGCGAGACCAAAAAGGCTCCTATCTCAGCATGTGCAACGATATTAAAAAGAAAATATCACTGCGCTGAAATTCTGATAGGGCCCACTGTTGATGCCACGGACACACGGAAACCATCACCTTTACTAGCATTCGCTGTTAACACCATCTATCGCCGTGGAAGGGAACCGAACGCGATCAATGTACAAATAATAATAAGATAATCAGACGAAAAACGCTAGTTATGTTGGCACGGTGTCTTTGTATGGGATGAGGCATATGTATGCTTGTATTATATTATATGTGGTCTCGGTAAATAACAGCTCACTTGAGACGTGAGCTCTTATTTTGTTCAGTTTGGTAAAATGCTCATAGTAAGTATGGTAAATGTAGGGTAGTAAGTATATATTCACGCGGACAGAATTTAGCAATGATTTTGTACGTGACCGTTATCTAGTTGGTTATTGTTGATCGAAGGTTTTCAGTTCACATATAGAAAAGGCGATAAACGAGAAAGCCGAAGCGAAGACGGGGCGAGTCGCTAGTGTGGAATAAAGCAGAGATTTATGAACACGAAAAACTTGATAATTTATCAAAGATTTTTTTTTTAAGATTGGCAACCCTAATTTAGAATGACATCAACACCTTCATCGGTCGACGTATTCGTCACCTGTAATTATGTCATCTTGTCTAACCTTGAGATACCTGGATCTCACATAATTAGGCGTTGAGGTCGAACGGGCATTGTTCTTTGTAAAACATAGATATTCGACTACAATATAGAGATCAACATCTTCCTGCCATTATCCCGTCCTGTCACGCTATCTCTGACACCCTTTTCTTTCATATCACTCCCCACACCCATATTTTATTTGGCTTGCTTCTCCCTCTACATCTATCCACATTTATATTCATAACTTTTAGTAACATGCGTTTCATTCCTCCTCATCACATGACCAAACCAGGATAAACGGTTTCCTTTCAACTTTTCTGTCACTGGCGCCACTTTCAGACTGCCTGTAATATACTCATTTCTCACTTTATCCATTATCGTCACGCCGCACATCCATCTTAACGTTCTCATCTCTGCTACATGCAATCTCTTTTCATCTAAACATTCTGATCCATACAGTATGACAGGTCTAACCGAGGACTTGTAGATTTTCCCCTTTAACTTTAACAATTAATACGACAAATTTGGCTTGACGAATTCAGTTTGTACATATTTTTACCCGACTACGGCGAAGCAAAAGGGAGGATTATGTTTTTGACGGGTATGTGTGAATGTATGTATGTTCATCTGTTCCCTCATAAATTCTAAACTACTAATCATAATTGGACCAATGAGGTGTCGTGGGTATCGTCTTGTTTGTCCGCTGGTTATAGGCTATGTGCTATGTGACGCCACATTAATTTTTTTCTGCTTCTAAGAAGCTATAATCATTATCTTCATCAGCAGTCTAAAAATGCGCTCAGGCCTTTCCAATAACACTGCATTGAACTCAATTCTCAGCCACTCTCATTCAGTTGCTACCTTCCTCGATTGACGCTCCTCCGCTGCTACAAGACGATAGGACATGCCGAAGTTGAGCCCTACATTTACTATATTTAAACTTCATTTAGGGCCACGGGGCCCTTTCCATGTGCTGATGGTGATCACCGGAGTGATTAAAGTGAGGTTAAAAGCCCACACTGCCTGGTCTTTTTCCCTATAGTTCCTGTTGGATGAAGATGTGCTGCGCGGACACCAAATAAATTGAGATTAGGACAGGAAGATGATCTTCTTCTCTGGTCCTTGATGGTCCATAAAATTTCCACTTACCATTAGGATCAACCTTCTTGTAACAATTGGAAGCATCGACGAAGTTGGTAGCAGCGTCATGGCGGACACCAGCCTTCAGATGCAGGTTGGCGGCGGCGCAGAAAGCTGCACCAGCTTGCGCCCATTTCTTCGCCATTTTGAATAGGTTTGCCGCCCGGAGGTAGCAGTCTACAGCCTCTTCGACTTTCGATGAACCACTGCAAGGAAACAAGGATTTTCGTAAAAGTCTCCGAGTCTAAGGACGGAGTTGCCCAAAAACTGCGACAATTAATGAGAATATTGTTGAGTTCCATGATTGGGAAATGGATTTGGTAGTAGAAGAAAAATCCTACTGTGTATTCGCGTTATATCAGCACCACTATGCATATTCAGCCTGTTTTGTTTCCACTACTCGTAAACAAGCCTCCTCTCCTCGAACAGGATCTGACCGTAATCCATCACAAACCATCCAACACGCAGACCCAGTGTGGGTTGGTGGATATCACAGATTTTAAAAATTTGTTTAAGCTAGTTTTTTCTTGATTTCCTTGCCCGTTTTAAAAGCAGTGTTGATTTATGAATTTACACAAAGTGCCTGCCTGGGTTTGTAATGGTTTGAACCTACGATTTTACAAAACGTCGCGGTCTTTACAGCTGGGCCACCACTACACCATGGTATGCCATGACAAATGTACATATTATCCAGTCATCACGGTGACTACGCGGTTGACTAAGGTGCTTAGGTAATACTGCCACTTGTGGAAGCTATTCCAATGCACGGAACTAATTCTCGTAATGTAATCCTATAATCGTCTTTTACAACTACTGCAACTCACTGTCTATACTGGGCACTTTATGTGAAGATGTAACATTAAATTTAAACTAGATGATAGAATAGGTATACCTTACTAGGTATAGATGTTATTATATGTGCATTGTCCCCATGTATTATTAACTAGCTGTGCCCGCGGCTTCGCTCCCGTCATCTGCCTGCCAACCCTACCATACTTACCAGCCTGCCTGCCTACTCCACATACTCAAAAATATACATACTACATACCATTTTTTTTTTTCTTATTTAGGGTCATTCTTTCGCGTAAAATCTTAACACCGCGATTCAGAAAATGACTTTAAATGCACAACGCCATCTATCGAATAGCGAGTTCAACTGTCCGAGTAACTGAATTGCGTGAGCTGTGATAATTTTACTTCTTGAACACTTTAAATTCATCTAACTTTTGATAGAGTGAACCGATTGCGATGAAACAAAAACTAAGTAATTCTTCAAGATACGCAAATTTTTATGTATAAAAGTTATCTACATTGGTTTCGTACATTTCACGTGATGCGTGCACAAATAAACAGACAAACAGACAAAAATGCCAAAAATGCTAGAAATGGGTTCTGTTGGTTATCCTTTAACACCCTGGCTATTTTTTTTGGATTTTTTTTCGATGTACAAAAAATATTTTTCTACAGATTTATTATATTATGTATTGATGAATAATGTATACCAAATATTGTAAACATTTCGTTTTTAAAGAATTAATGTGAGATTCTTGTCAGTTCTCTATAACAAACTACCTTTGCAAATTGACAGTAGAATCAACATTTTTTTAAATTCTAACTTTTAACAATTATATAACATTTTGATAATTAAAAAGTGCCATTTATGAGGAAATATGGGCAGCGAGCGCCGACTGAATTTCCTTAGTAAAAAGTCATAATTCGAGTTTTGGCTCTTGTCTCTTTCCTCCTTCAATATTGGACCAATTTATAGACATGCATAAACTGGTAAAGTAAGATATATACTATGTCCTTATGTTTTCAGGCTGGACATAGCCTTAATAAATCAAAATGTTATTCTTAGTATTCAAAAGAATATTAAGCATCACATCACACATCACATCATCAGCCTATTAATGTTCCCACTGCTGGCACACAGGCCTCCTCTCTGTGAGAGGGAATGGGCCGTTATCCACCACGCGGGCCCAGTGCGGGTTGGTGGATGTCACATGTCTTCGAATTTTTGGTTGTAGGACATGCCGGTTTCCTCAAAAAAATATTAAGCATGAATAATTGAAAATCATAAAAACAATAAGTCAGCATGGTGAATAATACTCGTAAGAAAAATGTTTGATAAAAATTCTTTTCTTAAGAAATTACAAACTCCACTAAATTCCCAAGAGGCATTCACAGCTAAGTCCATGAGGTAGTAACAAAGCAGACATTTACATACTGAATTCAGTCTCAAGGATTGTTTGCTTTTAGTACAGAATACTAATATACCTACATATTAGTATTCTGTATTATATATGTTGATACAAAAAATGTTTTTGTGTCTACTAATTATTATGCAAATACCTTTATTACATGTTCAATGAAATTGTAATTTAGATTTATGTGTGTTACAAACATTTTGATTAATTTTTTTAGTTGCCTATGGGTTGTGTCTACCAATTATTATTCAAATACTATCAGTAAGTGGTCAGTTAAATTGTAATTTAATTATAAACCTATTGCAGGTACCAACAATACAAAGAGTATATCCATCAGCCTACAAAGCAAGAGTTAACAGACATACTCTGGCATGTTCATCCTATCCCATCCTAGACCTCATTCATTCCTTTGGATCAGGTGTGATAAACACCAAGAGCTGAGCTCATCATGGAATAAATACATATCATGGCAAGAATAAATTCTAACTTCTTCTTCTGGAGAAGAAAGAAGAAGAAGAAGGATTAAATGAAAAAGAAGAAGAAAAGTGAAGAAGTTAAGTGTTGTAAATATAAGTACTATTTTTATTATTTTTTTCCTTTTTTTATCTTGCAATTGATTCTCAACCTTTAGCAGATTTTTTGTTCGGAGCAAAGAATCTGACTCTCAAAATAGTTTTCACATTATTTACATGTCAATTACCTATGTTTTATACCCCAGGGGCAAACAATCAGTTGTGCCGGAGAAAGGTTCTATCGATGAAATTTTCAAAAGAGAAACAATCTGTTAGTCGTCATTGAAACATTCAACGGCGAAACTAATGTCAGAGAAATGTTTCAAATTGGTGTTTGAGCCTTTTCATGGTAATTAGTTTGCTTAGGACTTAAATTTATAATAATTGTTGGTGTTAAAACATGAATAAAAACAACAGCTGACAGAACTGTGTGGAATAGGAAATCGGTCTAAACTGGTTTTTAGGTTTGGAATAAGTTAGTATAGTTAATAACTCTTTCTTTGCGCAAAGAATCAGCATTGCCATTCAACATAGCAATGCTGCCAGTCTTCTGGGCACGTTCCCGGATGACAGCGATGTGGATGAGTACTTCGACGCCTAAGTGTACCTTTCTTTTGTATATAGTTTAAGTAGTTAGTTTAATTTTAAGTTTGTAAAGTTTACTTTTGTTTAGTGTTTAAGTATGTACATATATAATATTTTTAATGTCTAAAATAAATATATTATAGTTGTATCTAAATAACTTATATTAAATCTCAGTTAGTATAGTAATGATGATGAGTCTAGATTAGTATAATTAGTTAATGATAAATGATTTTATTTCTGTAAGTTGGTTTGTACAAACATTTTTAAATGTCAATCATATTTTTTAAACTAGATGAGGTCAGCGTTTCCTATATCAAGAAAGATTACTCTGAGAAGAAAGGCCGAAACAAACTCAGAGGCCACAGTCTCTTTGTTAAGTATATACATTTACTGTTACACAAGTGGTCTAGACTTGTACTGATGTTGCCAATGTTGAGATAAAGAAAGTAAAATTAATTTGTCACAAAAAAAATGCATGTAAATTTTACACTTCAAACTAGCTACGCTAAGTATGCTAACTTTAGCATTTTTGAGGTATTTGTCATAAGAATAATCCAGATTACAGATTTGTCTATGTTACTCTCAACATATTAATATGGGTATTATGAAACACCTAAGATATGCTTCATGATTAGTGCATGTTAGTGTAATAGAACTCAAGAGATTTATAGATCTAAACTCGATATAATTTCTTATGGGATCTAAGATTTCTATAGTTACTTTACATCAACTGGCATAAAGTTCTGGTGTGTGTAATACTCATCATACCAGACATATGTGTATATCCAGATCACAGACCCGTGAATAGGAGTAGGTGAGTAAGGATTGTATCAGGTGGCAGTCTTATAGTTTCTGCCTACACCCTTGGGAAAAAGACTTGAGTTTATGTATTTCCACATCAGCTGATCTTGTGGTGTTACTAGAATGGATTTACCTAATTATTACTTGGAGAATGGGTGCATGTTCTTATCAAGTGACACAGAATGACAAACAGCTGGACATTCAAAAACTAATAAGATTTACATAGGTACTTAATTGTAAAATTACATAAAACTGGAGATTTTGCCTGATTTATCATCTCATGCCTAGTAAATGAATCATTCTTAAGATTCTAGACTAGTTAACACTATTATTCATGGTTAGAACTAGACATACTAACGCGAATTTGTTATAATATCACCGTGCTTAATTGAGAGCATAATTTACAATACCACGGCACTTTCAATTAGAATACCCAGACAGTCAAAGTGGTACAACAATGAAATTACAATTTCCGAAATGTTTAAGGTAATTAACTTTAATACATGCATAAATTAATTCACTACTTCTTGAGTTTTAAAGAAGCTTGTAATGAAATTAAATAAGTCGTAATTAGGTCAATATCAACAAAATAATGATTAACTCATTGTCCTCACCCGAAAAGTGCTCCAAAGAAACTTTTCGAAGAACTCAGCTTCTTCTCCGCCTCGGCCATTAACTGCATAGCTTTCTGTTCATTATCTGCCATCTTCGTGGCTTATTTAACACTATACACTACGAAAAGTTAACTAAATTCTCTCCAATTTTACAATTTATTGACAAAATGTCGTCAGTGACGATAGGGGAAAATCCGTCGCTGTCATCGATTGATTTTGTGTTGCAAGCTCTAAAAATGTCACAATTTCGATGCGTTCATCTAGATCTCTCAACTTCACGAAACAATTTGAAAGGATTCATTCATGGAATTAGTAAGTACTAGCCATTTTATCCAAAACCATTTCTTTTTCAAATTGATTTTGTTTATATTGATTATAAATGAACCGATCTTTTATACTTATATTAAAAAATTCAAAGGTTTGCTTAGTGAAATTTATTAAAAAGAAGTGACCTATTATCGCTGCCGACCGTGGAGGTTTGTTTAATGATCGGCGGTGCAGACTGCAGAGTCCTGGGACTCGATGTGCTTTTGTGAGAATGTCATCTCGTAGAAGGAGGCTACGGAAAGGGAGACCATCAGTGCCCCGTCATGTTCTAAGCAACGCCCGGTGCTTAGAACATGACGGGGTGTCATGTTCTAAGCACCGGGCGTTGGCGGAGGGCAGATAACGCACCCTTACAGCCTATGAGTTCTCGTTTCCGGAGACATGGGGCGTCATGTATCGCATTGGGCGGTCCGGACCGTACTAAATTCAAACGTATGGCGATAGGTAAATGAGAGTGTTTACGCAGAAGCAATTTTAGACGCGTTTTTCTTAAAATGCAGGTGGATCCCGCGGATGGCATCGCCGCGTCGCACGCGACTATTATTGTGGCGTCGCACGCGACTATTAACTATTATTGTGGCTTTGCACGCAGCGTTGCGGTCAGCTATGCCTGCAATGCTCCATGCACGGTAAAACGTAGGCCCGCGGCGTCGCACGCGCCATTACGAACATACGCCCATACCCGCTACTCCACCCAAAGCGCGGCTTGAGGTGGAGAATATGCCAGTCTTGTTTGGAAATCGCACAACGCAGACGTGATCCGCCGTCAGCAATGGAGTACGACATCATCGACAATTCCATTTGCAATCGGTCGTCGGACCATAAGCGAATTCGTTCCATGACAAATGACGTAGTGGTGGAGCAGCCGGTGCTGCGTCTCCCACTTATAGACGGTGGTTCCTCTTCAGCCTTTTTACCACCGCTGTCGGGTTTAACAGTTCAGTAACTAGTGGGTTTGGATGCGAAGATAGGCGTGCCTTGTGTTGTCTTTTGTATCGCTCGATTTCAGAGTTTACCTACTGATGGCATTTGTAGATAGTCGTGGATTTCGTCATTCCTAGCAAACCAAGGTGCATTTGCTATTGATCTTAGGATACCATTAGGCACTCTTTGCAGGCAGAGTATGTTGGTTTTGCTGACAACGCCCTACAATTTGATCCCGTAGGTTCTTAAGGGCTTGAGAACCGAGTTGTAAATGAGTAGTTTGTTGTCTACAGAGAGCACAGCAGAGTTTCTTCCCATGAGCCAATACAGGTTACGGAACTTGTGGTTTATCTCATCCCTCTTATATTTAATGTGATGCTTCCATGTTAGGCGCCTATCCAAGTGGAAGCCAAGATACTTTACACAATCTGAGTGTAGTAGGGTGTCAGGACCAAGTCTAACAGGTGAGGTGTTGCCGTGCCTGAGCGTGAAGGTGATATGATTAGACTTGGATGCACTCGCACGTATTCGCCACTTACAGAGCCATTGAGTTTCGTCTATTAGTTTTTGGAGTTTTTTGCTGGCCATTTCTGAGTTGTCATCAACTGATAGATAGGCTATGTCGTCGGCATATGTTGCTATTGTTATTCCATCCAATGTGGGTAGATCGGATGTAAAGATATTGTACAACACTGGGCCATGTACAGATCCCTGTGGTACACCAGCTTTTGCTTCAATCAATCTTGATCTTGCTTCGCCCTGTTTCACTTGGAAGCAACGGATTTTCAAACATCTCACTTGCCTGACCTGTGGCAAATCTCCGAAGTTGTTATGATACATAAATTAGGCAAACCTGAACACGAAGCCTCGTCTTATCGGCCGATATGCCTAACGCCTGTACTCTCCAAACTGTGGGAGAGGATATTCCTCAGCCGTCTAAAACCGTGCATGGATGCCAATGATGTTGTTCCGTCTCACCAGTTTGGCTTTCGGAAATCTCACTCAACAATAGAACAGGTTCACCGAGTTTACCAAACAGGAAGACAGGCTTTCGAACGTAAAAAGTACTGCTCAGCGGCATTCCTTGATGTTCAGCAAGCCTTTGACCGTGTCTGGTACAAAGGATTGCTGGCTAAAGTGAAGGAAAAACTTCCACACTCAATGTTCCTGCTCATCCAGTCGTATCGACAATTTGTTACAAGATAAGTCTCTGAATTGGGCGTGCTACGCTACACGCTAGAGGATCCGCTACTCTTCACGCCCCGTGTGTTCATAAAAAAGATCGTCCATTGCCATAAATATGTTTGTGTTTGCGCGTGTGATGACGCGGGCCGCTGCAAGCGCCGCCTGTCTGAAAACAGAAAATACGCCCGACATGCCGCGACGTATTCGTATTCGACAACCGTGCCGCGAGACGTCACGCTGCACGAGACGCGCGACGCCCCGCATCTCCGTAAACGAGGCTTGGCGCAGTAAGTACCTACCTATGCGAGGGAACACCAGGGCGATCTTAGTGTAGTGTAGGTAAGTCTGGGCGGAGGACACCCATGAGGATTTCCACCTCGGAATAAAAAGGGGGTCAGCAGTAGGTACAATAGTTGTCTTTAGTCCCCTATCCCTTTGGAAATATAGTAGATGCGGTATTTACAAGAGGCAGCACATTAAAATTTGACGCGGCGGAACTGTCCACTGCTCACAAGGCAGTGTGCAAGCGCATCTAGTGGCGCAGCAGTGCAGAGTCCCACTGTCCCACCTGTCCGCAAACACGCTTAGTAAGCTGTTGCTGCTGGACCTAACGCGACGCAGCTGCGACGCACATTTAGAGCGAGGCCCCGTTAGTGCGTTGCGTCGTCGCTGCGTCGTTTTCCATATATTTTTTATGACATTTTTTTTTTTTTTTTTTTTGTGATGGGTTTGCTCTTGACTCTAGTCTAGGTCAAAGGTGACAGAGACAGAGTCGACGATGGAGCGAGCTTACCCAGAAGAAGCCTGTTCACTCGTAACTTTGAAGAGATTCGGGTTGAATGCGTTCGGAAACACAGACGCAGGTAGTGAGTTCCACTCATTCGCTGTGCGCATTTGGAAGCGCTTGGTGCGTATTTGTGGAATGGCAACAAGGTAAGGATGGTAACTTGCAGTGCGTCTAGATGTCCGATGGTAGAAGGGGGCTGGTGGGATGAGGTCGTGGAGTTCTTGAGCACACTCACCGAAGTACAGTCTGTAAAAGACCGACAAGCAGGCAACCTTGCGGCGATGAGCCAAGCTGTGTAGCTTGGCATGCGCCAGCTCAACGTCGCCAATGAGCCTCTTGGCTCTGCGTTCCACCGAGTCAAGCGCGGCAAGCTGATACTTAGCTGAGCCATCCCAAAGGTGGCTGCAATACTCCATGCAGGATCGGACTTGCGCTTTGTAAAGGGTTAAAAGCTGTCCAGGCGTAAAGTATCGCTTCACTCTATTTAGGATGTCCAGCTTTTTGGCCGCAATTTGAGCTTTGTACTCAATGGAGGCGCCGAAGTTGAGGCTGGATGTCAACTCCATGCCCAGGAGCTCGAGCCGATCAGTCACAGGAACAGACGCACCCCGAAAAGTAGGAGTTTGATCGAAGATACTCCTTTTTGCGGTAAAAAGACACGCCTGTGTTTTGGTGGCGTTAAAGGAGACCAGATTGTCATCACCCCACTGGGAGACAAGGCTTAAGGTCAAATCTGTCCTTTCCACCATAGCCTCTCTCAAGGAACGAACTTCATCCACGCTGGTTCTTGCGCTGGACAAGTATCTCTCTGCAACAGTACTGTCATCTGCGTACCCAATAATACCAGGCTGATGTAGGTCATTGATGTGTAGCAGGAAAAGAGTTGCAGAGAGAACAGACCCCTGAGGTACTCCGGCATCAATAGCCATGAAGTCAGAGGAGCAGCCGTCAATGACCACTCGGATCGACCGTTCATTGAGGAAGTCTGATATCCAGCTACAAAAACCAGCGGGGATGCCATAAGCAGGAAGCTTACTGAGTAGACTCGCGTGCCAGACCCTTTCAAAGGCCTTCGAGATATCAAGCGAAACAGCAAGTGCTTCGCCGTGTCTCTCGATGGCTTCGCCCCAGCAGTGCGTGACATACACAAGAAGATCGCCAGTTGACCGTCCCCGGCGAAAGCCATATTGACGGTCACTGAGGAGATTGTTGTCTTCAAGGTAGGTCAGCAACTTACTGTTCAGTACCCTTTCCATAACTTTGGACAAAATGGAGGTAATGGCGATCGGACGGTAATTGGCAGGGTCTGCACGGTTGCCTTTTTTAGGCACTGGTTGCACATTTGCAAGCTTCCAGGATTTCGGTACCGTTCTTTTTACAAGAGAGAGGCGGAACAAACGAGTCAACACAGGAGACAGTTCTGGCGCACACTGCCTCAGCACTCTCGCTGGGATGCCGTCAGGCCCGCTGGCTTTGTTCACGTCTAGACTGCACAATACTCTCCGGACCTCTTTAGCGTGTACAGCGATCTCCGGCATGGAAGAGTCACAGTGAGGTACAGTAGGTGGTTGCTTGGAGCCAGCTCCAGACGTGAATTGCCAGCAAAAAGAGATGCAAATAAATTTGCTTTGTCTTTCGCAGAGTGAGCCAGCGATCCATCAGGTTTCAGCATCGGAGGTAAAGTGGGCCGACAGAAATTCGTTTCTACCGCTTTAGACAGGGACCAAAACTGTTTAATACCCGGAGGGTGCGATGCCAGCTTGGCCCCAATACGTCCAATATGGTCAAAACGTGCCCGACGCAGAACCCGCTTGCAGAACTTGGCGGCAGAATTAAAGGCTCTTTTTTTCGCGCGAACCCTACGCGCTCTAACTTTGCGGTCGCGGGCCCCGACCCAGGCTTGGTAGGCAAACTCTTTTCGGGCCTCAGCGAGGGCGCATTCCCATGACATGACATGCCCCATTAGACCGTGGCGTCGTTGCGCGCGACGTTTCGACGGACAAGAGACGAAGCGGGAGGGAGGGTGATACGTTGTGCTGTCGGAGCTCCGGTGCGACGACGGATAGTGATCCACTGCACTGAACTGAGATTCAGCTGCGACGGCGTGCATACCCTCTTGCGTTGCGTTGTCGCAGCGTCAACGCAACGCAGGTGTGGCATACAATGCGTTGTGCCGTTGCGACGACGCGACGCAACGCACTAATGGGGCCTCAGCCTTACTCTTGCCAGTCACAGCTTTAAAAAAGCCGTACCCACGTAATAACTAAGGGCGGTCTTAATGATACTTCAATATTTAAGATCTTGCCCGTCGGTATAGACAGGCGGACGAGATACTTGCCATTACTCTGCGGCGCGCCGCCGCTTATGTACTTTGTGCCATTACAGTTCTCGCCAAACTTCTTGGCCGGCCTGAAGATGGCGACAATGGCTGCACAGTACCTATTGGCAAGAGAAAATCATCACCGCGCCTTGCGCATCAGAATACCAACTTCAGGGTGGCCAAGAATTTTGGCGAGAAATATACTGATTGAATCTGGATGACTAATGTAGTTGCTTTGGGGACCGGCACAGTTCAAGTTAAACCTATACCAAGTGTGTGAAAGCTGGTAGAATTCGTCCCCTCATGGCCTCTTTGGGAAGCTACATCATTATTCGTTATGTAACATCTTGGGTAGGCAGAGCTGTAAATAAACAGTATAGGAACCTACTCTTCTTGCAGTTTGTTTAAGCCCATGTGGCCTAAGTGTCGAACTGTTTTTTTTTTTGACTAACGTATCTGTCCGAACCGCGAGTCGAACCCAGGAAACTCAGTTTTTGCACTTTTGACCATTAAACAAACGTAGTAATCAGTACAATTTTCTTTAGTCAGCATAAAAAGGCTTTTAATGAAATAAAACATCAGTGAATAACTTTTATTAATTTATTGTGTTTATAGATAGATCAATCGCCCCACTATTTGAGATAAGTACACAACTTTCAAAAGCTTTATAAGTAGGTAGTTCCAATGGAGAAACATTGTTACGATAAATTATTGTACGTACGAGTAGAGAGAACTCTTCGCTCCTAACAAAAATATATTTTCAATAGGTCACCTTTTAGTCACCAAGAACATAATCATTTTTTTACGTACAAATATTGCTTTATATAATCTTGATCATTGCATTGTAAACCTTAGGACAATGGCATTAGTCATAAATTGCATCAGCTTTACAATGACTGATAAACAGTTTGGCTGGGTGTCTCAATTTTGTAGGAATTTTGCACAAAAGTTACGTATCCAGTAATTAAAAAGTGACCTGAAAGTATTTATCGAGCTAATTGCTTTTAACAGCTTTAAGTACAATAACTTCTGATAGACACCTATGAAGTGCTACTTTAATACTGTGACCTTGAATATACGACTAGGTTCACCATAATTCTGGACTGTCCTAGGAATGCACGTGAACCGCGAACAGTGACAAAGCTTCAAGCATAGTTCTCTAGGACAGACCAACAAATCTCTTAGACAAACATACATACAGGCCGTTACATAATTTTATAGTATTGTCATAGGAATAAGAGGTAAACAGACACGAAATATTCTAGTTATAGACAAATATATTCTTTGATCTATTGATAGCCGATCAACTATCCTATTTTAAAAAGAAGTTCTAGGGCTTTTTGAACGTATGTCTCCAAATTTTTGGATAGGCTCAATATGGACCCATGGGTTAAAGCAAAAAAGGGGTAAGCAAAATAAAAAACGAAAAAGAAATATTAATTGATTTATTTATTTATTACTTTTCATAAATAAACTAAATTGGATATCTAAAGACAGAGCTAGTAAATAACATAGCAGGAATATTTACATAAAACGTAACTCAGTAGGTACATTGATAAAAATAAATGAATAAAATTTACAACTTAAAAATTTTAAAGGCCGCTATGAGTACTAAAAACTAATTCAAAAATTGTGGTTCAAACTAGTATTCTCTTATAAAAGGAAACTTATAGTGTTAACTAAGAGCGAATCCCACCTATCTCAAATAAGTCAGTCGAATTCCCCTGACATCACAGCATCCACCTAAGAAGTACAGTATGGCCAACTGAAAACATCTACCAAATCACTGATCTTTACCTGTCGATTATATTCAAACTATAATACTTCAAAAGCTACTTGGATACGTTGCCGTTAATGTGCTGAAAGCAGGTCATCTGCATTTTATTTCATTCAAGCGCACATTAACGAAAACAGATTATACCAACATCAGTGTTGCCAAAAATATAATTTACAAAAAACAAAATATTGCACAAATTACTAGCAATCATTTCAACTGAAGAAACAATCAACAGATCTCAAACATATATTGCAAATGATATCTTATATCATTAATTTGGATTATCAAATAAGCCTAACATTTAGCTCACTAAAACACTCCTACGAAGCCAGCAATAAAACTGTGTAATACTGCTAAAATCAGCTGCTAAGGGTACAGTATCTAATGTTTTAATTAATGCAATCGGTGTAATGTCTCTGACTTTAGCAATACGACCGAACAGCAAAAGAGTTGGTATAATAACAAAATATAGAGAGTCAATGACCTTTTTAATGTGGAACAGGCTGGAGTAACATTAAGTTGAAGTAGCACTGTGTACTATGCAACACCTATTTACATATTCCATATCAAACCACACGGCTGAGCTGTTGAAACAATCCCTTGCGTCTATTCTACAGTAATAATCATGTTTACACAGCTACACGTACCTGTGAATATATATATTATAAGTAACACTGGTTATAGTGCAGCAACATTGACAGTGTTGCCATACGAAAATCACGGGTGATTTAATTATATCGTAATTTTATAATGAACGCGTTAACGATGGCAACAATTACACAATACTTTGTCCAAACGATAGATTTAAGAAACTGACATAAAAAAATTAAAGCATATTTATAATACTTCAATATTTTGATTGCAGGCAGAAATGAAATATCACAAGAAGCGAACGGTATTATTTTCTTCGACTATTACATTTGTACAAAGTATTGCTAACTGTAAAGATTATATAAAGTAAGGGCGTAGACTTATGTTCCAATATATTTGGCAATATCCAACTGTATTTTTCTTAAGTCCATACTTTTTTGCATTGCCATGAGCGTTAAACGAATGTTCATAGCAGGTTTTGGTTCATAAGATCTTTAGATAATATTTCACATTGCGACAATTTTGTATACTTTTGATAATATTGCACGGTGCAATGGGTCCTTTGTTATAGCAAGCACCTAGTTCATATATTCAGAACAGCCATACATTTACAATATACACCCGTAACATCTAATTTTATAACAATCTAATGCATAACCCTCTATACATAATATTCTATATGACAAATACAATTTTTACATAAGACAACTGGAGGATATGGAAATAAGTATTTTTTTTATCGATTGTATTAATTACCCAAAAGCAGATTTACTTTCAGCGCAAAAATTACATTCGTTTTTAAAACACGTAGGCTTAGTATATGACTAAATATGCAAGTATTTATTTTTATACACATAATATAATTATTATATAGATCGAAGTTATAGAATAGTACTAATAAGGGTACCTATGTGACATCTACCTGATATAACTATATGAGTTTTAACTTTATTTATGCATCTGATGCTGAATTTAAAAAAATCTACCGTTTTCAGCTCAATGATTACATGAAATTGAATAAAAAATTATAAAAAAAATTGAACTCACTTCAATTCCAATTCATAAATACTGACTATGCCAAAGGTAGGATATAATCTAAGTTAACAAGCACTTCATAATAAATTACTATTTTTCTCTTTGTACAAGTATGGAATGTGATGTGTATAATTTTGAAAAATAAAATAAAACTTGTGCACCTTTTTCATAAGAAAATTTCATAATTTATATCATAAGTCAAGTAACGAAAACATAATTGAACATCATCGAAATTAATTTTAAATTATTTCATTAGAATACATATCATAATTTCCAATGAAAACTAAGTTCATAATGTTGTAATCATAATCGTAATTATCAAATATTTTCATATAAAAATTGCTATAATTTTGTTCCAATATTCAATGTAATACAAGAAAACAAAAATCTGAAGCTGAAAAATCCATTCAATCGTTTTCCCATCAAACTATTAAATACAGGTAACTTTAAAAAATAACTAGTTTTTTTTTCGACTTGCAACCCTAACTTCATAACGAACGCATCTTTATTGACATTATTATGTTCCGTATTCAAAACGCAACAGAACGGTGCACTTAAAAGTTAAGTGACCTACCAATTACATGTCAGAAATGATGATGACACTTTTTGACCCGACTGCTTTTGATCACAAACAAACATACTTGATATTATCAAGTATTTTGTATAAGAAGATGTTAATAGATTATTTAAAGACAGAAATAAATTAAAAGATTCGATTTACGTATATATAATTAATATGAGTAGTGACAAAAGTCTTAACACTAAAGGTTATCTACTTTCTTCGTTAAATAAATTCAAAAAAATTGAGCTCTCAAAAAAACAAAGCTTACATAATTTCAATTCCAACAAAACCTACTAAATATAAAACTATACTTTCAAAAATTTTACTAAATAGAATACTTTTTGCTATTACATCAAATAATCTTATATTAAGACATTTTATTTTTAGTCTTTCTTGTCTTATTTTCTTACCTAGGATCGCTATGGAATCAGCGTTGTTATACCGATGTTCTTATTCTAAGCAGTCGGGTCGCCTTAGAAACGTAAACCTCAAATAATAAAGGTGGTGCTTAACTGAATTGGTTGGTTGTAGGTTGTGGGGGCACGGCGGGTCGCATGGGCTGAGCCATGGCCATGGGCATCATTGGTGCGCCTTGCATTACCATGCCTGGCTGTTGCTGTGGGCAGGAATTCATCTCTTTGTTAAGATAACTATTACTAGCATAACACAATTCTTACACACTGTAGTTTTTGTCGTCTCGAATCTTGCAGAAAGTCAGCATTGCATACATACATTTCGAAATAGTATACAGAAAGTAGAAATTTTCTAGAAGAATTTACCTTACAGAAATTTTTAATCGTGTTCGAAATTGTAGAGTAGAACAGAAGATATTGCAATTTTCTGAAGTTCAGTTCAGAAAACAGCAAGTAAATGCGCTCATACAAAAATTAATCACACTGAATGACAACACATAACATTCTCAGAAAAAGTATGAGGTGACATGAGGACACTAATCATGCAAACGTTTCATACAATCATACGAAATCAATCATACATGCAGGAAATCTTTCAAACTGAAGAACTTACATTTAGATTTATTTTATGATTTTGGCTCATTGAGTTGAAAGCAGTTGCTCCTATAAGTTAATTTAACATTTCGTGAATTAAATATTACTCTTACTCATCAAATTCAAACTCAGTGAGCCAGAAACTTAATTTGGAAGAGAAATTTGGAGTACTGAAAGAGAATTCCTACTTAAGAATAATTTATTTGCAGGTTCACAGCTTACATCTTCACTAACAGGATAAGCAGGCTGCGTCATCAGAATCAGCTTAAAAATCTTGCCAAAAATCAACAAAAAAAAAAAGGGAAAATTTCTAAACTACGCGTGTAAACTACGCGAAGCGAAAAAGAAAAAAAAACGACACAAAAAAAATATAGCAAACTTACCATAATATAATGCGGGGGGTGATATGCATGGGGCATAGTATGAGGCATTGTTGGGAGTGTCATGCCTGGGCCCTGCAACGCAAAAAGGAAGGCATGCTACGGGAAGAAAGAACATAAAAGAGCGAGCTTTAAAAGCAAACAAGGTTTTAGCATAAATGATGCGACATTTAAAGCAACAGAATCGCGCAGCGGTTGCTCTAATGCTGCTTTACGTGGACACATTGATGTGGGCCTAAGGTTCTCAAAACATTATGGTCGCTTTACTTTTGGTTCAAATGCAGCTCGGTGTTGCCATATTAAATAAATGCAGGCATTTTACAATATATTCCACGATATTGTGCTTGAAATGATTCTTTTGTTTTAAATTATGCAATATTCAGAAACCATGGACGTTGGGTGTAACATTGTCAGAATCGTGCACTCCAAAAACGCTTGCTATGTGTAGGAGTGATTCTAATTGTGCTTGCGATGCCAAAATAACTATGGAAGCAAAGTAAAAGATAAAAATTTTGGCAAGTTTGGAGCTGCCAATTATATTTTTGTTGTATTCTAAACTTTTCCTGCTATCAAAAAAAAATTATTATCCGGGGTATCCCGATTGAATTGATTTTGATCTCCAAAATAACGTACTTCAATTTTGCCTATAAATCAAAATAATTTACGAATAACACTATAGTTTTACTCTATTAAAAGCGAAAATATGGCGTGTACAATTCTGCCAACTATATAAACTACTTGTGTAAAGCGGTGTTCCTTACCATAGGTCTGTATCCTGCTCCCGTGGTCGCTTGCATGGGCTGGGGCGTCCACTGCTGGCCAGGTTTCGACGCGTTCTTCGGCGAATTCCACTGCATCGGTCTAGTCGACACCACAATGGTGTGAGTACGGTCATGCGTACCATGGTCGGTGTGAGGGCATTACGTCATGAATTCGAAAAACGAAAATTATGAACGCGACTTTTTGGTCATATATTTTTTTGATGTGGTAACTTTTGACTGTCACTTTCGACATATAATTTAGCGGGAAGTTTGACAGTAATGCTTTCACTACAAGTTGCCTTTGCATAATTGTATACCAAGACAAAATTTTACACAGTTATGTTAATTGAATATGAAAAGGCAGCTTGTCTCATGATAGTTTTATTATAATTTAAAAGAAAATAAACAGGGTGCTGTTGTCATGACATTTCCAAAGAGATATCATGACGTTGAACTAGCTATAATAATCACTTGACGCCACTCGGATTTAACACGTTAAGTTTCAGTCAAAAAGTTTTTTATACAATGTTACAGTAATTTTGTTAGTCAATTCTGTGGTATATGACTTCTAGTTAGTGTGTTTTTCTTAGGCAATGTAGCAAAAGTAAATTGAAATGTGAAGTGTTATTGCTTAGGCATTTCAGTGTGTAAGCACTATGTAGTGACAAGCATAAAAAGTAAAATCACTTGCGCATTGATCTCTGATGAAGAATTTCGAATTTGGAACTGTTTTAAATTTATAACTTTTGACTGAAACTTGACCAAACTACTTTTAGCACATGACAATGAGTGTAGGAATAAAAAAGGAACTTTTTTTTTCAACGAATGTTCACTTACTTCTGCGCCGTGGCTGTCTTATTGATGGAAAGATTGTTTGCCAGTTGGGCAAGCGAAGAGTCCAGGTCACCTGTCAACACCTTGCCTTGCTGCTGCTGCGGTTGCTGACCTGTAATGCACCTTAGTCAGTCCTGGTAAGGCTCATATTTGTTCGCAGCAATGATTACTACCATAACTTTGTCGTATGAAAAATAAATGTCGATTTTCAGCCGTGTTCGATGTTTATGATAAATAATAATAAACAGAAAGCGAAATGTAGATATGAATTATGTTATAAATGCGGTGTTTTTGGTTGGAATTAACATAGCATTATATGCAGTGAACATAGATGTGGTTTGATTCGTTAAACATAGATGGCGTGACTTTTTTCATGCTATCATCAAGATTCAATTAAGGATTACGACAATGGGCGTGTTACAGCAAATACATAAAACAAAAAATTATAAACAAATAAAAACAACTAAATAGAAACACTGGCTTATTTACAAATTAATGCGACACAAAACCTGTGCAAGGGGTAACAACTAAAAACTAAGTCCTGTGAAAAATAATTAAAAAGCACACACGACGTTGATTACTGGCAACTCTGCAAGCTATTAAAAAAACAACAATGAAAACGGTCCATTTAAAGTTTGAATATCGAACCGGTCGCTCCCATCGGCATCATGGGTTGTCGTGCGGGCGATCCGAACATCATCGGCTGCGACATCGGCATGGACATGACATCACTGAAAGGCTGCGCCGCCATTGGTTGAGGTTGTTGCGTGATTGGCTGCTGGGATTTGGCTGGGGAACCTCCCAGAGACATGCGCATGACGTCTTCAAGGTCATCGAACGCAGATTTCGGCTGAGGAGGGATGGATGGAGGGGGAGGGCGCGCCGGAGACGCAGAGATTGGCTGAGTGAGGTCTCCCATACCCATGAACGGATTAGCCGCGGCAGCTTGCACAAGAAATTTTTGACATTTAATTTTACAAAGAATGTACATAGTATATAGTATTCCCATCACCAAAGATAGATTTTTTATTTAAAGCAAGGTTTGGGCTGCCGTGTTTTTTGATAGTTCGTCATATCAAGTCGATGTGACATTTTTATGAGCTTTTCAAATCAATGATACTTGGTTTCTTCTTGAATTTGAAACAGTGAACTAAGTAATTGGCTGCATTACATTTTAATTTATACCGCGACAAAAAAACTACCAAGTATATTTTCTACCAAAATAGTTAATCTCAAGCAACATGGCAGCCCCAGCACAATGACTACTAGTGAAAGCTCACCTGCCGAATCAGTGTTATCGAAAACATTAGAGAAGTTAGCCTCGGACACAAAGGAGTTGTTCTGTTGCTGAGGCGGGAAGGCCGCGAAGCCGTTGCTCGGCTGTTGTTGTTGTTGTTGTTGTGGCCACATCGGCGCGCCCGTCGCTGGCGCCGCTAAAAGTGTTGCCGCACTTAATAACAATGCAGTACTACTAAAATGGTAGTTCTTTTATTGGATGTGGTGAATTAGATGAGTATGTTATTTTGCAAATGGTAAAATTATCTTGCTGTATTGTTTTATTAAGTTACCATAAAACACCAAGTCTGTGTTTTCCGTTGAGATAGGCAGAGATGTATTATTTTTATTAAATCTTTACCCGTTACCAATATAAACTCAACTGATTTGTTTAGAGTATTCTTTTATTGTATCGTGTACTGCATCGGTATTCAGTTTGTTGTGGCGACTTACCACTTTGAACCTTATGTGTGTGTGAATAGAGTGTACAGTGCTTCAACCATCCCCATTAAGCTAAGGGATGTGCTTTATAATACAGTGTGAAAGGTATATTGTGTAGTGCTTTCCCAATTTCCTACATTTCTACTAGCACCAGATATTATTTACAACAGTGTATACATTTTTATAATCTTAACAAATAGTCTGTTTCCAACTTTTTGGAAGTTGTATTTTATGCCATAGAGAGACAAAAATGCAGGCGGCCTCAGGGGTACCCATTTTGAAGAGGATCTCTTTGATGTCGTTCAATATTATTCAAATCCTTTTTATTGAAATTTTTAGACATTTTTGTGTTATGATTATGACGAATGTGTACCATCTGCGTATTGAAGTTTATTGCTTTTCTAAAGAACTTTGTAAAAATAATCATATTGTGTCCGACTAAAATTATTGTTGTCAGTGGAAAATTAATTATTAATTTACAATATTAAACGAATATTTTAGTACTGCAAGCCATAATTTTACTCAGTTAGGGTTACTTAGATTGTATTTAGTTACTCCTCGATTAGTTTTACATATTAGATTCCTAAAATCTTCTATTCCAGCCGAAATTCAATTAAAATCAATTATGATCTGAGTAACTTTTAGTGTGTTTATGATGAACTTCGAAGTATTAAATCTATCACCTTATCACTCTGAAACGCAACTTCTATCAGTACATTAGTTCCTACACTTTCGCCGAATGTGTCAATTTCACATTTTCTGATGATGGGTACAGACTGGGCTTACGGCAGTATTTTATTTACAATTTCGCTCCGGATTTCAGTCACTTGATTGATTGCCCAGCCCAGACAGAAAGTAGGGTCTTACTGAGTTGTTGAGCTGATCATAGCCCCCGACGGAAAAATAAGGGTGTTATAAAATTTGATGCTTGTACCTGTGTGTTTGTGTATCTCTCTGTGGCATCATAGCTCCTAAACTGATGAAACGATTTTGTTCGTTTGAAAGCTGACTTTATCGAGTGTTCTTAGCTATGTTTGATGAAAATCGGTTCAGCAGTTCAAAAGTTATGGGCGTTTTACTGTTTGAATCGGTGTGTTTTTGCAAGATATCTTGTCATAATTACGGGTTCAATAGATTGTCGATCGAAGCGTGTCTACCTACTAGATAAATTTATGTAGCATGAAATAAATATGTGGTTTATATATTTTTTTAATTTGCCCTGTTTATCTAAAAGATAGAATAACATCTGTCAATGTCTAATATATGACCTGGATGTCTGTCTCGGCATATAAACCTTTATTCAAGCCGATAATTTGCCATAAAACCTCTTTCATTTTTACAATTTCATCATCGGCCCAATCTGTACCCAACATTGCCTACCCAACTTACCTCCAAACATATTATCAGCGAACGGGTTCCCAAGCGACAGCAGATCATCAGACGCCTTGCTTGTAGCACTAGAAGTGTCTGCCGGTGCAGGTCCAAACAGGTCCACGATAGACTGGTTCTGATTGTTGCTCGGAGCTGACGAGAGGAACGGGTTGTTGGCCGCGTTCGTTGGAGATTGGACTTTGTTCTGTGGGTGAGAAGGAGGGTTATTGAGTGGTTGGTTGGGGGATGATTTTGGCCGACACCTGAAGCATGGTAAGATGAGAACAGTACTGTGCGATTAGAACGAGAGTAGAATTGATCTCTTGTCATTTCATGAGGTTTTATCATCCAAGAGTAATCTCAGTCGAACATTGTCTGAAGATAATGTACTGACTAATGTTAGTACAATTCAAGTCAATTGTAACTCCTATTCTTTGATCGCGTAGCACACAAATGTTGCATAACGTGTGTGGAGTGCTGATGGTTGAGCTGAGTGGTGCCGATCTGTGTCATGTTCGTGAACGGGCGCCATCAGTTGGGATTGGTCATAACTTAGCTGCCTCCGCCTATTTATAATTACCTATGTATTGTATTTTTTAATTGTTTGTCTTACTCTAGACCCTTTTACGTGCACGTCTTTTTAAATCGTTCTCACATACATGTATTATTCCAACAAGAATGATGTATACAAATACTTGTAACACGCTTTATATTTAAAAGGGTAAGTGTGGAGTTTCTTGTCCACTCTTCTACATAAGAAACTACATTTCCGAATGGACGGTAGTATCAATTATTATTACTTTTATATTATTATTATTTTTGACGTTAAAAAGTGGCGCTTAATGGCTTAATTGAATAAAGAAATTATGATTTTGATTTGGTGTATTTCCTTATGTGATAAGTGTTTTTAGTTATCACATAAGAAAATACACCACATATTTAAACGGTTATCCGTTTGCAGACAGTGTAGAAAACATAAGAGTTGGGCAAATTTGGAGAGACTTGAGAATGATAAAATTAGACATAAATAAATACGATAAAATGTTGTTGATGAATAAGTTTAATGTGTTGATGATAAATTGGACCACCAGATGTGTAATAGACAAAGAAAACTATGCGGTGTAAAAGTATGAGTTTGTGCGTGACTTCTCCAAAACACAAAATGTGATATCAGACTTCCCATATTCACAAACAAAAAAAGTTTTTGCTATTGCATAGCTAGAAATGGTGATAATTTTCATGATGGTTGGACATGTACAAATAAATATAATAGATTTCAGCATATAAAATTCCATATAGCATTGACGGACATACATATTGACTATCTCTCATGAACATACATCATAGGGTAAACAACCCTATCACTGACACTCCTCCTGTTATTGGCACTTCTGAGTTTATAGGCTAAAAATAGGAAAACCATAGATCATGCAATGTTGAAATTTCTATGCCAGTAATAGGATTTTAGTTACCTTATTTAATTTAGTAATAATATATGTATTATTACTTTTTCACTGGATGAAACAACTTTTAAAATAAACATTATAATATTTCCTTCGATGACATTATAATTTTGTATGCTAAAGTTGTCAAAAAATAAAAGGCCCGTTTTGACAGCTATAAAAATACTGAATAATAATTAAACTTGATGCTTGCGAATGATACTCGTCGTTATAGTGTATCGGTAACATAGTAAGTAATTAGGATTATGAATTTGATTTTTCAATTTCTTACATAGAAAGTTATTGCGGCATGTAAAATGAGAAACGTCAACGGAATTCTTAGATTGTGACGACTTTAGTGCATTTCAATATGATTTCTAGGGATTTGATTACGGAGCTCCCCATTCTCTTAAAAGTGCCAATAACTGGTCCCTGTATCTATTAAAGTATATTTCTGAATATTGCTTATACATAGCATAATACCCTTATGTAAGTATGACACACAGACGTATTCCCTGCTCCCAAAAGCTTGTACCCTAAGCAACACATAGTACCCTGGTATTAAATCTTACTACGATCTCAGAAATTTGACTAATATCTTCTTCGCCAGTCCATTCTTCACCTTGGTATAAGCGAACCTGAAATGTTTGGTTGGTTATGTTTTTTTTTTTTTGTAATGTCCTGTCTGTTTCGCAGTTAAATTGATATTGGATGGCATACTAGCAGTAAAGTTTTCTGAGGTATTGCATGGGCGGTGACATCTGAAACCTTCTTGTGGCAATTCTTGAACTATTGTATCGGTTTCATGGCTCCGTATGTAATCATCATAGCCTTTTAATCTTCCCACTGCTGGGACACAGGCCTCCTCTCTGTGAATGAATGGCCCATAATCCAACACGCGGGCCCAGTGCGAGTTGGTGGCCTCCATAGGTAATGGTCAGTAACCTACAAAACTGGTTGGATAAAATTTTAAAAGCGTTAGTAAATCACTTTCTTTTGCGAAGAACTTACTTGTGATTTTGAGCATGTGGGGCATATTTATTTACCAAAATGTACCCCATTCTTATCATAAGTAACGAAATTCTAAATTTTTGCAGAATTGTGATAATTATAATTCTGAAGAATATTCCCTCACCGGTTTTAGTTATTTGAGGGTAGATATGATTTAACACATGCTAAAATGTTGACTATAATCTTGTTAATAATGTAGAATGTTACCAACCCTAATATTATTCACAAAGGGCACAAAAGACTCACTTTAGAAGGTTGGAAGTTACACCTAGATAATATTCCTTTAGTACTCCAAGCTCGTATTCCCTATAAATTACGGTTAGGTAAGCACAATTATTAGGATTAAGGATAGATTGTTATTTTTTTTGTTTGTTGAAAGGCTGTTATAGCATGCTAATATATAAATCTAATATCTACACATTATTTAGACCAAATAACTGAGTAAACTTAGTTATTGAAAAACATGAAAAAAATAGGGATTAGAATGTATGGACGGACAACTAGGCCATAAGGGAAATATTACCATGTTGGCACTTGGTTTGATCAATTGAAGATATTTGATCTTTTGAAAAGTCATTTATTTATTGAATACTTCATGCACAAAAACGTACAGAGCCGGACTTAATGCCTTTGGAATTTTCTACCAGTCAACCTTTGGGTGATACAGAGATAATTACTGGTAGGTGGTTTAGTCAATGATCCACCAATGTTTAGGACTTCACTGTTCCTTTGAAAATTTGAATTTATATTCGTCCTGACCAGCAATGTTTTTCTATGGCAATAAACAATATTGGATCAAACAACACATTAAACGGCCCTAGGTCTTCGTCCAGAACAATCAAATTCCTAGAAAAGACCAGAAGGCTATTCTTCTGTCGTCTGTCCTTCGAACATTTTTAGGGTTCCGTACCCCTAACGTTCCAAACTGAGCCCTATTGCTGTCACTCACGCTTCCGTCTGTCTGTCACACATTTTGTTCTGAAGAATTTGACCTATGTACTAGAAATTTGGTGATAATGTTTATCATTACATATATTTTACTAAAAATACCAATGTATTGAAAAATTGGTACATAACCCTAAATGTGCGAAGTCCGACACGCACTTGGTCGGTTTCTAGGGTTCCGTACCCGAAGGGTCCAAACGGAGCCCTATTGTTGTCACTCACGAGTCCGTATTTCTGTCACACATTTTGTTCCGAAGAATTTTTTAACTGCCTATAGACCTATGAACTTGAAATTTGGTAAAAAATAATATTTATTATAACGTAGGTATATTTTTACAAAAAAATACCAATAAACTGATAAATTGGTACGGAACCCTAACTGTGCGACTTTGCACTTCTTTTTTTAAATTAGCCGTAAATCCTCACCTTATACTGATTCATAGCAGCCTCCTCCTCCGCCAAGGCCTGCTGCCTGAGTGTGTCGTCGATGAACAGCGGCGAGGCGCCGTTGGGCTGGTTGTCGAGGCGGGTGGACGCGGCCGCGTTGCCGAACGATGACGATGTGGAGGACAGCGCGCCCATCACGCTGGCTACGTTCTTTTGGGCGCTGGAATTGTGATAGATAAGTATAAAAATGTGAGAAAAAACTGTGTGCGTAATACAGTCAGCTTCAATGTCGGGACGAAAAGACTGGTCATAATCACACTAATATTTATTATTTATTCTTATTCTTTATTGCACACAAAACATAACATGAAGATACAAATACAATGGACAGGTTATGTACATAGGCGAGCTTAACCCATAATTGGGTTTTCTAACAGCAAACCTCAGTTGTAATAGGAAATTTGCGTATGAGGACAGTGATCCAAGTGCACAACAAAATTCCAAGTTAAAAAAGAAAAAAGGTGAAAGTTTGTGAGTGTGTTTGTATGTGCGGATCTGGATGAAATTTTGTACAGAGATAGATTATAGTCCAGATTAGCACATAGGATACTTTTTGTCCCGGGAATATGTTACCTTGGAATAATTTACGACACTGACGCGGGCGAAGCCGCTGGCATAAGCTAGTTTTATTATAATTGAAAAAACTATTTAAAAATAAACTCATTGACACAAGCGTCAACGGTCTCTCAAGAATGTATAAGTACTCTTCAACACCTGGGTCACGGATATATTTCAAAACGAGTTACCGCGGTCCTGGCACAAGGAACTGAAGGAACACCCCGGATTTTAGTCAGTAAAAGTCTGACACGCACTCCCGCTTCACCCAGAGCGGGAGAAGTCATTATAGTCCGATCAAATTAGACATATCAAATTGCATTAATTCGCATAGAGCTGAAAATTGGTACGAATGTTCGGAACATTATAAATGAAATGTAAAAAGACTCCTTCGACATTGAATAAATTTTTTTTGCAAGAGTGGGACTCTTGCAAAATTTTTATTCAAGGTCAAAGGTCACAAATATGGGTTTCTTGCGTTTTTTAGACGAACGGTAAGTTTTATGACAAAACAACTTTTTTGCAGCCGCATTTAGCATTACATAATTTTTTACAATTGCAAAAAATTGTGTTGAGGAGTTTTGCCGGTGTAGGTGGAAATAAAGTCTGAATTGGTTCCAAAGTATTCTTGATTAACTTAAAACCCCAGTCCTTTGGGTCCAATTGATTACCAAGCCACACTTGTACTTGATAATATACCCGAAACAGATGTTTATGAGCAGAAGCAGAGGTTGGAGGAAGACAAGCTAAATTGCACTCGCTTTTTGTTACGAGTCAACACAATTTTATGCAATGTAAAAACAGGATGTAGTGATAAATGCGGCTGCAAAAAAGTTGGATTGTTTTGTTTTTTAGCATGTATCAGTTCTCAAGATCAGTCATGCTCTAATTTTGAATCGCCATCAGATGAGAATTCGTACGATATCATTGAGGAGATAGAAGGATAATTTTACCAAATTTTTTTAGAATTCACACGGCCTTTCATCATGTCCAATAGTACTAGTTTTTACATAATTTTAAATAGTATTGAATTAAACTGGATCACAATAGAATGTTGAATAGGCCTATCAGGGAAACCACGTTAAAAAAGACATGCCAGGTGGCGTGGAAACGTATATTATGTAGAATACAACTTCTTCAACTTTTCAACCATTACATCTCAGAAACGGTGACGTTTAGGAGAAAATTTGTAGAAACTATTTTTACCATAGATAATTGCATAATCTACAATTTTGTCTAACCTATTTTTATCATAAAACTTACCGTTCGGCTAAAAAACGCAAAAAACCCATATATGTGACCTTTGACCTTGAATATATTTTATAAGTGTGGAATCGATGGGGATTTTTTACATTCATAATGGTGTTCCGAACATTCGTACCAATTTTCAGCTCAATGCGAATTACTGTAAACCTAACACTATTTTTTGGTCTGTTTTGACCGGACTATTAGATGACAAGACAAAAAAAAAACAATCCTACAACACCAGTAATTCTGAAAAGAATCTTATCAATTGGAATATAGTTTCATTTTCTTAGTTGTGACGCTTATTTGAACAGTCTTTTCACCTCTATTTTTGATGCTTACTGTACCTTATCACGACAGGCCAGGTATGGCCAGATGAGTGAATTGGGATAAAGCAAACGTATCTAAGATTCGTAGTACATATTTGATGTTTTAAATTTTCAGCCAAGGAAAAAATGCGTGTTTATGTATGTATCAGTGTTCAACTTATTTAACTTTGTGACGTGTGTAAAGTTAGCATCTCACAAATAAACACCACATATATAATGGCATCCCGCATATTTCTACAGTTCTTGACAAATTTTAACAATAGTTCCGTCTATTATGCTATCAAATCGCAATTTGAAAAAATGAGATGCTCATCGAATTTCTCAAAATTGACCTTGTTGGAGTTGGAAGCAAAAGAGCTTAAGGTTACACTAGTCGACGGCACGAACTATTTTGTGCGCGGGGTTAAAATGCATTTTATATCAACCGACAACACGTGCGGAAGAGATAGATGCTGTGATGAGCAGTAGGAAGCTAGTTCGCCTAAGAATACACACTTTTGTATGATTTAGGACGAAACCGACCGCGCGAAATTTTATAAACAGACCTTTGGGAGTCTAGATATCATGAAAAAACGACTAAATGTATATTTTCAAAATAATATTATTTGCATTATTGAACTACTAATCTATCCCTGTATGGAGGCTGTTTTGCAATTTTCCGTCTTCTTATAGTATTTATTCGCGCCCAAAAATGCGTTAAAATTAGTGTCGAAATGTGGAACTTTCGACGCTCATAACTTTCAAATATTTATTTTTTTGTTTTCATACAGGGCTAGATAATGATGAGACAAATTGATATCACTTTTAATTTTGAACGTACATTGTCAAACAGTGGAATAATCCCTAGACTACGTTTGTATGAAAGAATTTTCGACAAGTGTAACCTTCATAAGAACTGTAGAACTATGTGGGATGCCATTATATGTGGTGTTTATTTGTGAGATGCTAACTTCACACACGTAACTTGTGTGTAGTGGCTTTTTTAGCAAAGCCTGCGGTGCTTATCCAGTGCCAAAAAAAAAACGTTAAATCCATTTTCTCAGACAATTTTCGACCAAATAGACATTATATTGTAGGCACATGAAACTATTCAGCTTTGTCTCTAAGTGACCGCCATGCTACAGCTACTTTAGACTCTATGAATGCTTTATTTTAGACACAAAATAGAGTTAACAAAACATGCCTGCCAGTTGCCGTTTGCCTGCAAACTTCACTCTTTTGCTGTGTGCATGACATCCTGCAAGTTGGTTAAGGCGCATCACAGACACATACGTGTTCTGCAAGACATTTGAGTTGTATCACACACTTGTAAGAGAAATAAACGTTACAGGAGAGAAGTGTGTGATATTTAAGCTCACTGGTATTAAAATCACAGGGTGAGAAATTGTGACAGGATATTATTACCGAGATCTTAACTGTGAATATTTTTTTGAAAACTAAGTAGTACCATTTGCATATGTGGAAAGTTTTTTTTTTTTTTAAACTTTGCCCCACACTAGGAATTTCTTCCTGTATCGTGGGTGCGTTTAAAAACATATAAACTCACACACACAAACACCCAGAGCCGGAACAACTATCTGTAGGTCATACAAATATTTGCTCCGTGCGGGAATCGAACCCGCGACACGCAGCGCAGCAGTCAATCGCTCAACCACTGCGCCAACCGTGCGCCCAAAGAATGGAAGACACTGTCAATTTCGTATAGCGCCAATCTTTAGTTTTTTAATAGGTTTATAATGTTATATTCGACCAATGTTAGTTCGTACAGGCAACCACACCTGTAACAATTTTTTTTAAGTGCCTTTATTTTATAATAGTTAAAATCGTGACTATCTAAGAAGTCGGATTTGTCAGCTATAAAAATACTTAATAATAATTAAACTTGATGCTTACAAATGATACTCGTTGTTATAGTGTATGAGTAACATTGTAATTAATTAGGATTATGAATTTGATTTTCCAATTTCTCATGTACAAAGTTATCGTGGCATATAAAATGAGAAACGTCAACAGACTCCTTAAGGCCGATTTTACCAATGAAACTAATCGCGATTAGTTCAACTAAACTTAGTTTATGCAAATACAGTGTTCTGATTGGTAGTTTCACATCGGTCTTAACCAATTAGAACGCTGTATTTGTATAAACTGAGTTTAGTTGAACTAATCGCGATTAATTTTATTAGTGAAATCGCCCCTTAGATTGTCACGATTATAGGGCAATTTTAGTAGCATAAGTTTAAACACAACACACACCATAATCAAACAACTGGTGAAATGCTATGCTATAGGCTATAACCTATATCTATAACCTTTCGAGGAATCTGTGATGTTGTACTATTTGTGTTTAATAAACAGACAAAAAAAAAAAAGTTTCCAAGTCGTCTGTTAAACGTGTTGTTGGCTGTACCTCCTACAAAGAAGTCATCATCTGCCTAGCCTTTTCCCAACTATATTGGGGTCGGCTGCCAGTCTTACCGGATTCAGCTAAGTACCAGTGTTTTACATGGAGCGACTGCCTATCTGACCTCCACAACCCAGTAACTGGGTAACACGGTACCCCTTGGCAAGACTGGTGTCAGATGTCAAGCTTCTGACTACCCGTAACGACTATCAAAGATCTTCAAATGACAGCCGGGACCAACGGCTTAACGTGCTTTCCGAGGCACGGAGGAAACTCGGTATGTTGGAATGGTCACCCATCCACGGACCGACCTCGTCAAGCGTTGTTTAACCTTGATGATCGACCCGTGCGGCTGTTATTATTTAGCCACGAGCTCCTCAAAGAAGTGTAATATTAATATTGCGTATAATACAACGGATCTTTGTGTATCGAAGTTGGCTCTGCAAACCATTGCACAAGAAACAGTTTGACATCGAGTATAATGCATAGAGTACGCGAGATAGGACGATGCGACAAACGTAAGCGAGTGAAAGAGACAGTTATACAATGCTATCTTCACCTTCAACATTGACACAATAAAAAAACTTTTTCACAAAAAAATACTACCGACTTCCAAATAAGAAAACTACAAAGTGAAAAATAAATTTATTTTTGGAAGTCGGTGTCTTTCGTAGGTACCATTTTTTTGCGTTATGGACACCGACTTCCAAAAATATTTTAGTTATTTTTCACTTTGTAGTTTTCTTATTTGGAAGTCGGTAGTATTTTTTTGTGAAAGTTTTTTTATTTTCACTTTTTAGTTGTACCTACCTTATAGGCAAGTTGTTTAGTAAGTTTCTTATAACGCCAGAATAGATTACCCGAATATTATGAAACTTGAACAGAACCGATCAAATGAGAGATCTGCTTACCCCTTAAGAGCGTACTGGCGTGATGTTATGTTATGAAATGGTATAAACAATAAACAGACATGCAATTGCAGCAGTCCCAATAGATTTGCCGTTATATATTGAAGAGTTATGTTGTATATCGTCGAAATTCTTCATCAGATCTTCACCAAATTAAAATGGGACCAATTTCGGAACTTACTCTTTCAAACCAAAAAAAGAATTTTCAAAATCGGTCCACAATTGACGCAGATATCGGTGAACATACACAAAAAAAAAACATACAAGAAGTCGAACATAGAACACTCCTTTTTCGAAAGTTGGTTAAAAATAGCTACTGCGCAGGGTCTTGCAGCCAATTCGGAGACACAAAAATCCGTTGTGAGGATTATATCAGTTAATATTTCCCTGGGTATCAAACCCAGCCTTACCTAGCCGTCTGTGTAGGAGTATTGGCAGCAGAACCCTTCTTGCCTTCAAGGGTGGCCAGGTGACCTTCCAGGGCATCTAGCAGACTGCTGGGGGCTTTAGTGAGGTCGGGGATGTCGCCCTTGTCGATACCCACGTTCTCTGCCACCTGGGGAACAAAAGATTCATGGCTATAAATACTATTTTCGTTTGGCTTTAGATTAGTAATGAGGTCAATGGGGGAGAGTGACCGAGGATTGAAATTGTCAACACACTTATGGAAGATTACACCAATTTATTTGGGGTTTGTGTAGTACAACAATTTTTTCATATACCTCATGCTATGAACTGAGAATAGAATTATGGTGTGGAAGTGGAAAGATTAACCCAATTTTAGTTATGTATATCACGGAGGACATTTATCAGGTAATAACTTCAGAGACATGTTAACTTGATTCCTAAGTAAATAGTTCCTTTAATTAAGCTGTTTACGAAGGACAACTTATTTTCTAGATACAATTCGACAGAGCTTCAATACTTATGGTAGCTTCGCATTTTTACTAGCGATCCCGTGCGTTTTGCATCCAACGTATCGTCGCCGTCGGTTCGCGGTCGCCACTCCAGAACTTTTTGGCCCCATCGGCCATACGTTCTGCAAGCTATGTGCCCTGCCCACTGACACTTATGTTTCGCAATTCTTCGGGCTATGTAACTTTGCGAGAAGTATATCCACCAAACTAATTATGCTCTTGCATACGCTTTACACTAGAGAGCAGTGTTGGCCCAGTGGTATCGGCCGCGACATACAAGTTGTAGGTCGTGGGTTTTTTTCAATTATTTCATCACCACTGCTCTCAAAACGGTGAAGGAAAACATCGTGAGAAAACCGGCATGTCCTAGAACCATCCCGCACTGGGCCCGCGTGGTGGATTACGGCTCATTCCCTCTTGCAGAGAGGAGGCCTGTGTCCCAGCAGTGGGAACATTAATAGGCTGATGATGTGATGTGATACGCTTTACAGCTACAATTTTTGTAAGTGAATAAAGTTTTACCTTGACTTGTTTTTTTATGATTTGTATAATTATAAAAAAAAAACTTACAAAGCAAGATTTTTAGCACTCTGACGTCATTACCGTTATTTAGGTTGTACGTTGTTTAAAAATTACAGTTTTACACGTCAATATCGCCAATACTAATCTTAATCTTTTGTCGTGAAAGTTTGCGAAGATGGATGTATGGATGTTTGTTACTCTTTAAAGCAAAACCTACTGAACGCATTTTGATGAAACTTATACATCAGAATAACACATCATTTTGCCAGAATGGGGGTGAAGTACTATTTCGCCGCGGGCGGCAACTAGCTTAACCTATATGACTTCATATAGACAACATTACTAATTAGCATAATAAACATAATTCCGGTGAAAATACTTAACTAGGAATTGAATTTCGCAGATTGGCCTCCAATTACAAATACTTTCCTATAATTATTTCTCACATTTCATTATATTCAAACCAGAAAAATCATTTTGAATGATAAACCGTTCTCTTGAGCATAAAAACATAATTTAACTAGCCTAAATTATCAAATATTTAGTAAAAAAATACATTTTCTTCCAACTATGCTTTAATTTCATCACAATCACACTAAAAACTCAGTACAAAGCGAGTCTTTATTGCTCTAGAACAATAAAAATGTATGAAATTTCATTATTGCATAGTTTTATTTTTAATCGCACCAAAAGGTGCCAATCTCAATGGATTAGCTCTATTCAGCCAGCCGATATCAATACTTTTTTTTTACGTACGTATTATTCGTTTCTATCCTACTTGTTCCAAATTTAAAAAATGATTGCTGCTAACTCTGATTTAAAAATGAAAGAAATTTAAAAAAGTGATTTTCGACATCGCCGCGCCCGTGGCCGCGCCCATCTACTTCCCGTGATAACGACTTCATTGAAACAAATCAGCCAGGCCCATCTAACTCGTCTGATAATATTATTCAGTCCCAAGTTAAACAAACAAATATAAATTTGCCCAACAAAACTTAACCTTACGTTTAATAATTGCTCAAGTATACCTTGTAATTTCAATAATTAAACTTCTATTTTAACTGTTTGATATGAGTTTCTTTTATCTACTATTCCTATAGGTAATAGTTGAAAGAAAAGCAGATTATGCACCTCGCCTTAAGTAATTTATATTGCCCTCGTGCCTGTTAGATTAGAGCCCTCGCTAACGCTCGGGCTCTAAATCAGGCACTCGATGCAATAATAAATTACTTTGTGCTCGATGCAATAATCTAATATTGGCTCATATTTCGAAAAATCTACAATTGTACTAGGACTTTTTTGAGCACAATTGAACAACGAATAAACTGTCTCTGAGCGCAAATTGCAGTAATAGTAGATTATTGCATCGAGCACAAAGTAATTTATTATTGCACCGAGTGCCTGATTTAGAGCCCGAGCGTTAGCGAGGGCTCTAATCTAACAGGCACGAGGGCAATATAAATTACTTAAGGCGAGGTGCATAATCTGCTTTTCTTTCAACTATTACCTATAGGAATAGTAGATAAAAGAAACTCATATCAAACAGTTAAAATAGAAGTTTAATTATTGAAATTAAAAGTTATACTTGAGCAATTATTAAACGTAAGGTTAAGTTTTGTTGGGCAAATTTATATTTGTTTGTTTAACTTGGGACTGAATAATATTATCAGACGAGTTAGATGGGCCTGGCTGATTTGTTACAATGAAGTGGTTATCACGGGAAGTAGATGGGCGCGGCCACGGGCGAGGCGATGTCGAAAATCACTTTTTTAAATTTCTTTAATTTTTAAATCAGAGTTAGCAGCAATCATTTTTTAAATTTGGAACAAGTAGGATAGAAACGAATAATACGTACGTAAAAAAAAAGTATTGATATCGGCTGGCTGAATAGAGCTAATCCATTGAGATTGGCACCTTTTGGTGCGATTAAAAAAAAAAACTGTGCAATAATGAAATTTCATACATTTTTATTGCTCTAGAGCAATAAAGACTCGCTTTGTACTGAGTTTTTAGTGTGATTGTGATGAAATTAAAGCATAGTTGGAAGAAAAACCATTTTTTTTTATTTGCGTTTTATTTCATAGGCTCGCGCTTGACCATTATCCTATCTCACCTGTTGGTAAGCGATGATGTGGTCGACGGTGAGACACACTTGCCTAGAAATAACCTATTCACTCTTGAAATAAATTCACTATTAAACCTTTACGAGAATTAAGCAATAAACAGATTTTTGGGTCCTTTGATAGCCAATTTTTTTTCTCCTTTGCTTTTATTTTCATGGACTTTTCAGACAAAGTTACTGCTACCATAATGAACGTAATTCCGGTAAAAAGTACTTAATTAACTAGAATTTTTTCCACAGATTGGCCTATATTTGCAGTTATTTTCCTGGCAGTTATGTAATGGCAGTGGTGTCTCATCCCATACAAAGAAACTGTCCCGACGTACTATACTAATAATTTTTTGTACATCCATCGCGTTCGGTTCCGTTCCACGGATATAGATGGTGATCTATCTATCGCCGTGGAACGGAACCGAACGCGATCGATTTACAAAAAATAATTAGTATAGTTCGCCGGTACGTTATTTTTTTCATTCGTGACGGTTACTTTGTATGGGATGAGGCATCTGTATGCTAGTATTATATTATCTGTGGTAATGGTCAGGTCAAAGGAGAACCATGTAGGTTAATGTCTGATGTGGTTATTGCCTTATGTAATGACAAATCTATACTAATATTATAAACAGGTAAAGTTTGTGAGATTGTAGGGGGTAATCTCTAGATCTACTGAATCGATTTAGATGTTAAAAAACTTTCCGCGGTCAGAAGCTGTGATAGATAAGTTAGTAAAATGGTGGGTTTAGTTATTAATTTTATGTTCTTTTTTGGGGTTTTTAGACTCACCAAATACGGTAGAATTTGTCTTTTCACGGAGCGAATATCATCTGAACTCTGCAACCCAATTATTTTACAGTAATTGGGTTGCGAAATATCGAAGTTACGATTTCGTTTTATACAGTCCTATTTTTTATTAAATGATCAACAAAAAAATAAAATTACTAGTTAGAATTTAGTTTAGATTTTTTTACCCATTCAACTGCGTCAGAAGACACGAGACAAAACAGTAATCTGAACCCGACTATAGTTGCTAATGAGTTTAAGATGGTTTACCTTCAAGAACTCTCCGACCCTATCCATCCGAATGAGGAATTTCTTATAGAGGTCGAGAGCCTCGCGGCAGTTCTTCTTGTTCATGTCGAAGTATTTCTCCAGAAGGTTGATTATTCCGTCGTTGTAGCACGCGAATAATCTGGAATGAGAACAATGAATGTATTAATTATATGACTAAATTAACCAATCAATGTTTCCATGGATCAGATCTCGTGGTTGATGCAAGAAATTAGCTTGTGTCCACAATCCACGATGTATTGGTACCACTGTCTGTCGGACTTATAAACCTAGCTGCATTGCTAATCTCTTAGAACGGCATTACCAATTCTGATAAAGAATGATGACCCGTACGCCAGAACCGAGTATTTTGGAATTACTGCCAGCTATCTAGAGATTTGAGGAAAGAAACTTATGTTTCCCGAATTCATATTTCTAGAAGACAATTCATATTTTCAATCTGTATTGACTGTTAAAAACCTTTACGCGTTTCTTTCGAATAGGCTTGTTCACACACATGAAGATTTTTGTAAACTTTTACAGAATTAAAGAGGGCATGGTTACCTGATGAGGTCTCTGAACAGCAGCATGAAGCACATGTTGATGACGCCGTTGGTGAGATCGTTGGCTGTGCAATCGAACTCGAGCAGGCCGTCCAACTGTGCCTGCAGCACTGGTAATGTCTTCAGCAATTTCTCTGCGTTCATCATCCGGAGGGAGCCCTCTTCCTTACTGTGGAGTTGAGAGTTTGGTTTAGAATGATGTATGTTTCATAAATAAAAGAGACCTAGGTCTTGAGTCCTAGGCCAAATTAATGTATATGGTGACTTGGTCGGGATTAAAATTCTGTTTAAATTTAGTTAGAAGTGGTTTCCCGTGGGATCCTACTTTCTGGTGATCCTTTAGTGAAGAAAAACCTATCTCAATATCAGTGTTGACTTGTGAGCTATGTAACCAAATATTTCTTAACCATTTCTGCAGTTAGAAGTATCTGCCTGACCTGGCTAAACAGCCTGTTACTGGTCCGAAGACCAGGCAAAGGCCCTTCCTCACACCGAAACCGCAAGGCCATTGACGACCAGACTTCCTCACTTCGTGCTGACTTTAAGATCCTCTTGTGTCCCTTACTTTTGCTGTCCTATGCGATACGACTTTTCCTCCAGAGGAAGAGCCAGAAAAACTAGTCTAGTCCTAGTTTTTTCCAAATACATACCATAAAAAAATTATCTCTTCTACTCACCCCCTCTTAACCTTGCAGAAGTCGAAGGCCACAGTCCTGTAAGACAGCGCCTTCTCATTGAGGTACTTGGCGTAACGCCGGATGAACGGGGACATGTCATACCCTGGACATATAGAGGCAGAATGAAACGTGTTCTGGATGGGTAGGCGAGTGTGATGTAGCGGTCATGCATGATGTTGTGGCACATGTGTTAGGAGTTACAGTGAGTCCAAATTCTTGGTACTACTCTGATTCTAAATGTCTGTTATTCTGAGTTTAAGTGTGTCTATTCTGTTTCAGAAATATTGATCGGTGCATTTACTGTCAGCACAGCTTGCATATGTTTACTGACATGGCTGGCTGACCAAGAGTATAAACTATTCAGGTAGCTCAGCGTGAGGTAAATTTCAACCATTTTAAATTTGTTTTCCAAATTGCGGTATGACAATTTTGTAAACGTCACATATTCCACACCCACTAAGACTATGGTGGGATAGGGACTCAGATGGATTGCTAATTATTATTAGACTCATTGTAACTACTGACACATGATTTTGTTTGTGAGGCTTTCGTTGCTCATGAATTGTGTTGTTTAGTGACATGATTCAATATGGCAGGTAATTTCACAGGCTAAGCCAAAAGCCTGGCTGCTTGCCCTCGGTTTCTAGAAGCGTTTCCATAAATATGATCTCTTGTCAAATTTCAAGTCAGTGTTAATTGTTGTTTTGTTCAATAAATAACCAGATCTAACTTGAGATTGAACAACAAATTTTATGATCAAGCTTCTAGAAACTGAATGCCAGTAGTGTTATAAGGATCTGTAGAGGATGGAATACCTCTCGGACATAATTCAAAGCTTATGCTTCTCGTATGAGTACTCTTAAAACAAATAAACAAAGCTAACATGGCAATAAGGTTTTTTAGGCCTCAACATCAAATGGCTGCAAATGCAACGTTTAAGCGTATCAAAAGTCAATCAAAACCATGCAACGATTTACAGTGCATGTGCAAATTTAGGGTGACATTCTTAGTATGCAGTACAGTGACATGTGTCACGGAACTCCTTAAAGTTTGGACGAAAAATGGGACAATCTCACCCTTATTTGTATAAACCTAGACGGTGTTTAGCAATTATTTAAAAGATTCTAAATTCAGATTTCGTATAGAAAATTATTGCAAAGGAATAATTGTTAAACATCGTCGAGATTTCTATAAATAAGGCCTATTATGTCTTGATATCGTAATGGGATGTTGACCAGTATGGATGACAAAGTTTGCTCCACATTGGTAATTGACCCATTGTTTAAATAACAATAATGTAAAGCAGGATTATCCTCATTGGTCCATACAGTTACTAAGAATGTCACCCGAACGTGTATTGAATGTACTTAGGTGCAATTTATTACAAAATTATCAGTGTTCTATGACCTATAAATGAATGAGTTGATTCAACTATGAATTGTCTATTAAATGGCTATCGGCTGCGAATTAATTGTTGCTAAAGTGATTTGTGATATTAATTGCCAGTTTTTATTAGCCAATATGTATTTATTTCAGAAAATATTGGGCAATAAAACTGGGAGTTTATCGGCAAAGTGGAATAAGTCCAGATTAATGATTTTCGTGACGGTAATACACAGTGCAAAAACATTTACAAAAGCGTGAATTGTACCTGATCGTTACAAGTATGCTAATCTATATTTGTTCAAAAATAATTCTAAAATAAACGAATGACTAAAAAATAAAACACATTAGTTTGTCTAACCCAATTCGTCGGTATCATGTTTTCTTGTGATACCGTAGCCGAGAAAAGAAATTGCAAGCACATACATGCCTATAAACAAAAAAACTGCCTATTTTAATGATATTTTGATGTCTCTGAAACTGTATTTTTTGTTTTACTATCAAAACTGGACTTGCAATTCGACTACCTACCTATTCATGTCCAAAAATGGTGCTGCAAATCAAGCTTTCAACTAAAGCAGCGGTAGTGCATTATGAACAAAAAAAAAAAACGAAAAATTGCACCCCATACAAGCGTGTACCAGCTACACGTGAAAAGACGGACAAACATTAACAAAAAGCCGCCATTTTTGTTTTTTAAACTCACCAATCCGGGCACCGGCCGCGCCTTTGCAAGCATTAGGGAAAATTAAATTCAGTTAAAAAGTAGAATTGAACGAAATGAATTAGAATATAAAGAATACTGGAGATATTTTCGTGTATGGAAACCAGATTACAGGAATAAGGTAAGTAATAGTAGTATAGGGATCCCATTTTCCGAACTTATAGATTCTCATTCGGCCCGTTGTGCATTCTAGTCTCGTTCTAGTCGGCAGTTCTGGTTCTGGCAAAAATAGCCAGCCAGACTAAGATAGGTATAAAAATACTCTGTTTTCGAAGATATGCCGTTGTGACATTCAGTATGTGCAAACTGCAAAAAGTGCTATGCTCAATGCGATAGACAATGTGCTCGAAACATACAACATTTGCGTGATATAAGATGCGTAAACAACTGTTTCCTCCTGGAGTTTAAGTACATCATTCTGTACAACATTTACTTCTAATACAAATAATGTTCTACCGATTTTTATTACCCCTTGGTTACAAGCAGTAATTTGAAGGGCGAATAAAATTCAGCTAGGTACTGTCGTATATTTTTTTGGTTTAAAGAAACTATAAACCGCCAAAATCGGGAGGCTAAATGCATTCTTCCTTTTGGTGGTATTCCTCGAAGCGCACCAAATGTAGCGTACCAAAAGTATTCCTCGAAACGCACCAACGATAAAACATAGATAAGAGAATGAAAGATTCGTAATAAAAGTAATCAATAGAAGTTTTATAATTCATCTGTCCTAATTGTTTATTTATTAAAACTACCAGGCAAGCAGAAATAAACTGAAACTAGGTGCTTAAGCGAATTTCTACTTAGCTCAAAAAAGTTGAAAGTCATCGTGTGTAATATCAGTGACAAGTTTGTTGAATTTTAGGCCTTCTCTCGATATAGTGAATACTATCGTTTACTTTATATTCCTCTTTGTGTTTAATCGTTGGTGCATAATTTTGTAAGATCGTTTGGGCGCCAATTTTCTGTTAATTTCTGTCACACCACTATTTTTCAAAATAACAAATGATTCAAATTCAAAACCTGTATTTTTACCATTATTGAGCTAAGTAGTGATTCGCTTACTGCATTACTGCAACTAGGTGCAGTTCCAGTTAATTTGTGCTTTCGTGGTAGTTTTAATAAATAAACAATTAGGAAAGTTGAATTTTAAAACGTCTATCGATATCATTTATTACGAATCCCTCTCATTCTATCTTCTTATTCTATATGTTTCATCGTTGGTGCGTTTCGAGGAATACTTTTGGTGTCCTTCATTTGGTGCACTTCGAGGAATACCCCACCTTTTATCTTTGAAAAGTTTGTTAATTTCGCAAAATTTTCTTACAATTCTTTCTTATTGTTGTCTTCAAATAAAAAACATAGAACTTTTTTGGGCCCTCTAATTCAACAGTAATTTTTAAATAAGTAGACAGTCATATAAGGTCAACAATTTTGCAAAACATGCAGTTATCATCTTTACAAATCCATATACAAATACAAGGTAAAATTATCAACAAAATTAATACCTATGCCTGGTTTCCTAACACATTCGTAATTGCCATACACGGTCAAACAACAGGTTTATCAATGGATACTAAACAATTAATTAATTATTGCAATAATAACAATTATTTAGATCAGGATAATTATGGTTTATCCCAGACCTACATCGCTTGAGTCATAAAATATTATGTGTGTAATACACCAGAAATCACATTATAATATGTTTGTTTTGTTACATGCATTGGAGATTCTTAATTAGACATATTCTTAATTAAAATACTGCAAATGAAATGTTATTCCTAACACTGGTATTTGGAGTTCCAATAATGATTCATATCTATCTAATTAATGTAATGGTTGTGTTATGTCAAACAAGACACTGTTTTAAACGCCCGACGGAAAAAGAAGGTTGTTATAAGTTTGACGTGTGTTTGTGTATCTGTCTGTGGCATCATAGCTCCTAAACGGATGAACCGATCTTGATTTCTTTTTTTTTTGCTTGAACGGTGTCTTTATCGAGTGTTCTTAGCTATGTTTGGTGAAAATCGATTCAGCCGTTCAAAAGTTATGGGCGTTTTACTGATTGAATCGGGCTGTTTCCAATATAGATTGTCGATCGAAGCGTGCCTACTACTAGATAAATTATGTAGTATGAAATAAAAAATGTTTATTCATTAAAACTTTATGCACAAGTACAAAGGCGGACTTAATGCCTTAGGCATTTTCTACCAGTCGACCTTAGGGGTGGTGCAGAGATAAAAATAATATGTCGGAGTATCTTCATATTTATAAATTTCGTTCGCGCCAGACTGCTAGTAGCCCGCAATGATCCCGATGGTGACTAATATCTGCTGTTTTACATATATAAAACTTATCTTTAGAGATTGCTTGAAGTGTTGATGAATTATTTACCGATTGAGTTTAAAAATATTACGACTTCAATATGGGAGCAGCATCCTCATGATGCCAAAAACAGCACAGTGCAGTTTAATTAGCAATCCGATGCCAAACTCGGATACTAGGCGTCATTATTCTCAATAATACGTCAGAATTTAACCACTTATGGGCTAACATAAAATACGTACGAGAAATCATGCATGAAGTCTAAATAAATCAAATAAATGTAGTTTTTGTACATCATCATCTTATTAATGTTCCCACTGCTGAGACACAGGCCTACTGTCTGTGAGAGGCAAAGGGCTGTAATCCACCACGCGGGCCCAGTGCAGATTGGTGGATGTCACATGTCTTCGAATTTTTGGTTTTAGGACATGCCGGTTTCCTCACGATGTTTTCTCTCACCGTTAAATGTATAATCCATCATAAATATTTCCAAAACAAATTGCCAGGGTGTTAAAGGAAAACCAACGGGTTCTGTTGTTATTTTCAGCATTTTTGTATGTTTATCTGTTTAGTTGTGCATCACGTAAAATTAATAATACATTTTAGTAGGCAGTGCTTGCCGGTCAGGAAGATGATGATGAACACTCATCGTAGTCTTATTTGAACTACTAACAACCAACTTTACGACGATGAAAGAACGTCGCTATCCTGTCACAGTCAATTGTTTTTATTATTTTGATAGGCTCGCGTTTGACCACTATCTCACCTGATGGTAAGCTATGATGTGGTTGACGATGAAGCACACTACGAAGTAACCTATTCACTCTTGACTTTAAAGACCCCTAGGTTGTATGTAGCTATCAGGCAGATTCCGGCAGGGGACTCCTAACGTTTAGTGCGTATGGGTGGAATATTCACCATGAACCGATACTGCCGATAATGGAACGGACTAGGCGGAATTAAATCTTGTAATTCCATCGCACAATCACAGAAATATAATCGAAAACATCGTTATGAGATGTTTCTTGTTATCATGTATGCGTGGTTACACAGTACATAAAGCAAGTATCGCAGACACCAATTCTAATAAAACTATTACATAAGTACTGTCGGGACATCTCGTCGCCACGAAGGACGTTTGAACAGACGTATTCTAAGGGCACTGACTTCCTTATGCGTCATAGAAGATTGTACTTTTGTTAGTCATACTTTTAGTATTCAAAGTCTATGGGAACAGACATGTTAAATGCTTATGTGAACATTTCTAGTATAGCACAGTTTATATATAATGTATATTGTATTAATACATAATATCACGCCTGCATTCATATATATAATATTGACATATTATATGCAGAAACTGCAGCAGTCACGAGCTTATAAATTAAGGCCCTGACCAGAAAATCAGCATGAGATATGAGCACTCCTATTGGCCTAGCGGCACTGGTGGCGCCTGAATTACGGTAGTGCATACGCCCAGATTTTAGAATAAAATCTTTATAAAATCGAATATTGGTCTTTTGAAAAAAATAAAACTTACTGTTCGTTAGCAAATTGTCTATCTATTAGTGTTAGTATAAAACATAATTAATGAACACTTTACAAGGAGATGCATGCTATCAATAATTATTTCACATTTTTATGGTTTTGTTGGAAGGAGATTTGTGACACATATACCTCTTTAAAAAAAAAAGTGTACTACCATTTTAGAATCAACATTATGTAGAAATTTATTTTTTTAAATAAAGAGTAGATAGCTCTTAAAAACTGCACAAAATTCGACTAGCGCGGCGTTTTGCTCGGGGAGGCGCCTTAACCTTATTCGTGAAAGGATAACTAGGTACTCACGAGAAGTTTTCTCGTATACAAAGCAACAAGATTACTCTAACTAGGACACCACTAAGTCTATATAATGTGGAAGACTTAAGATATGTCTCAATCTACGTTCACAGAGTTCTATAAATGAGGCGCTCTTCTATGCAATAAACTGAATTTTCTTCAAGGGTAATGGGAACTCGTCTTGCTTATTTTTTTCATTCATGCGTTTCATAGTAGTGTATTCGTTTCATGGTAGGGGCAAAACCTACGAGTTCACCTTTTGTTTCAGGTTATGGCGTCACGGACTTGCTAATGTGACGAGTGGCAGAATAACGAGTGACATCGCCCGTCTGTCACACAAAAATACAATTATTTCAAAGCTTTAAGTTTTCACTTCTGTCGGTAGTTTCTATGACTGCCTTTTTTCATAAGCTCTGGCTTTCAATCTCGCCTAATAAGAAGCCGATGATGATGACTAAATGGAACTCTGCTGGACTAAACGATGTTCTCAAATGCTGGGATACAGGCCTCCTCGTGAAAGGGAGTGGACAATAAACCACCATGGACCCAGTGCGGGTTGGCGGATGGCACATGTCTTCGAATTTTTGGTTCTAGGACATGCCGGTTTCCTCAAGATGTTTTCCTTCACCCTTTTGAGAACAGTGGTGATGAAATAATTTACACTAAACGAGCGCTAAAAGAGCAGTGGTGGCCCAGTGGTATCGGCCGCGACTTACAAGTTGTAGATCGTGGGTTCGAGCCCAGGCAGCCCCTTTACTTTGTGTAAATTATTTCATCACCACTGCTCTCAAAACGGTGAAGGAAAACATCGTGAGGAAACCGGCATGTCCTAGAACGAAAAATTCGAAGACATGTGACATCCACCAACCCGCACTGGGCCCGCGTGGTGGATTACGGCCCATTCCCTCTCATCGAGAGGAGGCTTATGTCCCAGCAGTGGGAACATTAAAAGGCTGATGATGTGATGTGATGTGAAACGAGCGATGTATACTAAATATTGTTCAATACAACACTTGTTACTAAATTCTATACCTACCAATAAGGTGACTAACTAAGGTTAATGAGTAACAGAATCCACCTGTAAATCATTTATCACAGTGTGAAATCTACAGCCTCCCAGGGTCGCGGAGGTCAAATACTTCTGTATGTAATCAGCAGTAATTTGAGACGTTCGTGCGGTAGCTTATATGCAAATGCTTTAACGCCTCAGTAAAACAGCCTGCCAGGGTAACAATAGGGCAATAAAAGGAACTACAATAACTTAGATGGAAAGAAATATAGATGCTTTCTTAAAGTAATATTGTAAAGAGGTAATGATAGCGTGGCGAGTTGAGTTTGGAAGAAGAAAACGTGTTGCGCCGATCCTGATCCGATCGTGTTGGTACAAGTGCAAGAAGATTTTGTTAAAAAGTAATTATTATATCTGCAATTCAGATCATTATTAAAATTCACTGATAGATAGTATACTATCTCGGAATGTCATAGGCTTTTTATATTTATTTAAAGAGCATGTAAGAATGGGCTTCGTCGCCGTGGGAGGCCTAAGAAAGGTGAGAGAGAGAGAGAGAGAGGCGTTTACTGCCGATTTGCAGGAGATGGCAAAAATCGGGCAGAGTGGATGGCTGTAGGGGAGACCTTTGTTTTTGTCCCACCAGTGGGACAATATAGGTTGAAGAAAATGAAAAAAAGTATCATAGCAGGCGTTCTGTAGTATCTGCCTACCCCCAATGGTCTAACAGCGTAACCCAACATGTACAGACAGTCAACGCAAAGTTTCAATGGGACAAGCCACAGGGGAGTAGCCGCGTATAAGAGCAAGTTTAATAAAGGAGTAGACCGTACAGCCAAACGGCTTTAGCGCTTTGAACTGTGGCCTTTTAGCACATCTGAGGACGTCTGATATTATGCGACACTTATCCAAAATGAAATCGTCTCTTAACCTCATTTAACGTTATCTTCGAGACGTGTCTCCGTAAAGTGTCTCCGTTTAGTACTAAAGTGACCTTAACAATACACTCAGAGACAAAGTTAAGGCGCCGAAAAGCTACTCAAGGGAATCGGCGCCTTAAGACGACGACTAACGCCAACGACCTTGAGGGAACAAAACGCGCACTCTTTTCACACCCGCGCGAACCAAAATTTTGTAGTTTTTTGTACTTTCCTTACTATTTTAAGACTTAAAAAAAAGCCTCAGATCAAAATGTAGATAATTAAATAGTCTTTGAGATAGTGTCAATTTCATTCAAATACGCCCAGCGGTTTTGGTGTGATTGTCGTGTTTTTGTCCGTTTTAGACATAACTTTACAAATTAATTACAATATAAATTTGAGTTTTATTCGTATAACATAGTGTAATTAATTTGTAAAGTTATGTCTAAAACGGACAAAACACGAAAATCGCACCAAAACCACTGGGCCTATTGTAATGAAATCGACACCATCTCAAAGACAATTAATTAACTACATTTTGATTTGAAGCTTTTTTTTTAAAGTCATAGAATTAATAATGAAAGTACAAAAATCTACAAAATTTTGGGTCGCGCGGGTGTGAAACGAGTGCGCGTTTTGTTCCCTCAAGGTCGTTGGCGACTGTCGTCGACTTAACTCAGTTATACTTTGAATCTGAGAATTTTGTTGCTAACAGACATGCCTCTTGGTGAGTCAGTGTTCGACTCTTGAACCATAAGTATTGGTAGCAAAAAAATGCATTAGCAAATAAAATTAATATTAGTTAAATAATGTGCAGAGGGAGACCAAAGGTTGTTTTAAAAATACCTACATATTATTTTGTAGCAGAGAAAACATTTCTAAAATAAGTATGTGCAGTGCTGTGATAGGAGCCTTTTTGGTGTCGCACGGGGTAATTTATTTTTATTATTGGTTATATTTTGCTTATCTCGTGTCTCCAGTGCGGGTCACAAATAAATAATTTTGTTTCTATCTTTTCAGTGTCTATTACTAACTATTTATTGGTTTTCGATGACGATTTATATTTTAACAAATTTAAGTAGGTATTGTACATTTTATTCAGAAGCTTCACTTCGGCCCAAGAATTGCGTTTTGGGGGACTGTCCTTTGTATCGTTAACGTTCAAGTGTTTATACTCAACCTAATTTAAATAAATTATTAAAAAAGTAGAAGCCCATTATCAATCCCAAGATATGTTTATTATGTAAATAATTTGAACTATACATGAAAACGATAACAGACAACAATAAAAATAAATAGATTTGTTTTCAACTCCACGTAATAAAACATATCAACTGTGCAAATAATTTATATCACAACATTACTTGTTTCATTAACAGACTAATGCACTTCTATTATTCCAAAGAAATCACTTATTTTAAAACAGTACCTACAAGAAAACATTCCAAACACACTGGCTGTAACAATAAACCATACAAAAAAAAAATGCAAAATGGCTACGCGTTCTTATTTCAAAAAATATTTGCGAGGGATAAATGAGTTATACATTTACACTATACAGCTGACCGAGGCCGTAGTGTCATTGACCTATAAGGTCACCGGTCACCGTGTAGTACCCACATGGTTTATTACGTTAGGCGGAACGAAACCGATATGGCGTACTATAGGAGGTTATTATGGTACATAGTAGCATTCCGGAGTTATGGTTAGATATGCATCTGTATGGGGTTTGGAATATAGGGACCCCAACAGGTGAAATTGAGTAAGGCAATGACAAATACCATATCTGTATGATGTCCAGTAGGGATTCCATATCTAAGCACTAATGCTGTGATTTTGATTGGTGTATAAAAGAGAGGCCTATGCCTAACATTCGGGCTACGGATAATGATGATGAACACTAACTATGTATTCGTCGCAAGGGCAGGGACATATACAACAAGCTTGCCACATTATTCCCAACCACTACATCTCCTGCAAGCCAGAATCAACATTGGAAATCACAAGAAAAGCGCCGAGGCAATGGAGCTTGACGAGTAACAGATAACTCCTGGCATACCTAGAAACTAACGATATCCTTAGCGACCGCCAATACGGCTTTCGCCGAAATCGGTCTACTGGGGATCTTCTAGCGTATGCCATTCACATATGGAGTGAGGCCATCGAGAGGCATGGGGAAGCGCTTGCCGTCTCCCTCGACATCTCGAAGGCTTTCGATAGGGTCTGGCACGAAAGCCTTATTGGTAAGCTTCCTTCATTCGGTTTGCCCGGTGGTCTGTGTGATTGGATTGGAGACTTCCTGAGAGATCGGTCCATTCGAGTCGTTATCGATGGCTGCTCGTCGGACCAATTGGATATTAATGCCGGGGTCCCTCAGGGGTCCGTACTCTCAGCAACATTGTTCTTGTTGCACATTAACGATCTGCTGAAGCCCGGCACCTTTGGGTATGCAGACGACAGCACTGTTGCTGAGAGATACTTGTCCAACGCACGGGCTACCGGGCCGCAGATCCGGTCTCTTCGTGAGGCCATGGTGGAGCGTTTGAACTTATCCTTGCAAGCAGTCTCCGAATGGGGCGATGCCAATCTGGTCAAGTTTAATGCTGCTAAAACCCAGGCGTGTCTTTTCTCCGCTAAAAAGAGCCAATTTCACCCGGCTCCAACTTTCCGTGATGTAACCGTGCCAATAACGGACCATCTTGAGCTTCTTGGCGTTACGTTGACATCGACTCTCAATTTTGAGCCATACATTGAGGCAAAGGCTCAGCTGGCTGCCAAAAAGTTGGGGATCCTTGCGAAGGTGAGAAGGTACTTCACGCCGGAACAGCTGCTCAACTTGTATCAAGCGCAAGTTCGATCGTGCTTGGAGTTACTGTTCTCATCTCTGGGACGGATCTGCCAAATACCAGCTTGATGCACTAGAGTCGATCGAAAAGCGGGCCAAGAAACTCATCGGTAATGAGGCACTGGTCAAGTCAAAGCTCCAGAGCCTTGAACATCGTCGCCGAGTTGCCAGTTTGTCGGTATTTTATCGGTTACATTTCGGGGAGTGTGCGATGGAATTACATGATTTAATTCCGCGCAGCCCGTTCCATCATCGGACTACCAGACGTACGGCGATGCGTCATCGGTACATGGTGGACATCCCACCCATACGCACAAAACGTTTTGGGGACACTTTTATTATGCGTACAGCTAAAGAGTGGAATTCCCTGCCGGAATCTGTGTTTCCCGATAGCTACAATCTAGGGGTCTTTAAGTCAAGAGTGAATAGGTTTCTTCTAGGCAAGCGTGCTCGCAAACAAATTCATCAATAAAGCACAACGAAGGATATTGTTTTTAAGGAGGTGTAAAGAGCTCTACATACCCATATAGTACGAGCTCCTTCATAAATTCTATAGCATGGGAGCGAGCTTATTTCAAGTTGGTATAAATTCAAACGCCCGGGCCGTTACTGAGGGCACGGGGTCTCATTGCTAATAAAGAAAATTTGGTTCAAATAAATCCCACTAGATGGCGCGACATGTACACACAATTCAATAGAATATAATAATTGTGTGTAAAATTAACATTTTCTGGAATTGAACATAAAAATTGTATGTTCTTGTTTAATCAACTCTTGTTTAATCAACTCTCCTAAGTACAAAATTATGGAATATTGGGCTCTTAATTCACATTTCAAAGATTATTTGAACGGATCATTTAAAATTGATGACAGTAGATGGCGCATTTTTTAATTTCTGAGGCATTCACCCGATTTTTTAAATTTGCATTGTAACACATTTTGGTGCAAAAAAATACTATAAAACGAACCTTCACTGTATTTAAAGAAAAAATATTCACGAACCTAGTAAACCCTTTTACTTGCAAGTCGCTGCTAACACCATCTATTGCCGTGAAACGGGCTCGAACGCGATTGATTTACTTACAAAAATAACAAGATTAATCAGATGAAAAACGCTAGTTACGTCGGCACGGTTTCTTTGTATGGGATAAGGCATCTGTATGCTAATATTATATTATCTGTGCTGAGTGTCTGAGCTCGTGTAAAAACACTTACGGGACCCAACAAGATCAACGAGGTAATCCTCAGTCACTGAATACGATGTATTGAATCAAATGGATTATCCTGTTAACGATACGATAGTTCCGATTGATCGCGGTAATTTTCTCACGCTGGATTGAGTGATCTGTCTTCCTGAATCATACCCAAGTTTTCCTTGTAACATTTCCTGGTTACGACGTAATAATATTACACTTATTCATACTAAAGAATGCCAGCCTATGGAATACAACAATTTCGCAATATTTCGAGCGTAGATACTTGAACGATCCAACGTAACCTTGCAACCAAGTATCCAGGGAAATGACGAGATGGAGCTGAATTATGTTAACGTTACTCTCTCAATTGTAAGAGAAAAGAAAAGATGGATCGTGAGACTAATGGCTAGAAATGAGGTGACTTCAAGACGGCAATGCGCCATCGGTAATGGTGGACATCCCACCCATACGCACAAAATGTTTTGGAAATACTTTCATTGTGTGTACGAGTCGAGGAGCTCGTGGCTAAATAATAACAGCCGCACGGGTCGATCATCAAGGTTAAGCAACGCTTGATGAGGTCGGTCAGTGGATGGGTGACCATTTTCAGCATACCGAGTTTCCTCCGTGCCTCGGAAAGCACGTTAAGCCGTTGGTCCCGGCTGTCATTTGAAGATCTTTGACAGTCGTTACAGATAGTCAGGAGCTTGAGATCTGACACCAGTCTTGCCAAGGGGTACCGTGTTACCCAGTTACTGGGTTGTGGAGGTCAGATAGGCAGTCGCTCCATGTAAAACACTGGCACTTAGCTGAATCCGGTAAGACTGGAAGCCGACCCCAATATAGTTGGGAAAAAGGCTAGGCAGATGATGTGTGTACGAGTAAGGAGTGGAATTATATGCCGAAGTCTTTGTTTCCTGATAGCTACAACCTTGGGGACTTTAAGTCAATAGTGAATATGCTACTTCTAGGCAAGCGTGCTGCACCGTCGACCACAACATCGTACCATCAGGAGAGCTAGTGGCTTATCGTTAAATAAAAAAAAAAACTTAAGATGACAGCACATAAATGCAAGACGAAGAGGGCATCGCCGACCCCAAATAAATCGGGATAGGGGAGGACGATGATGCTGATGATCTTTTAAATAAGACTATCAATTCATCCGTAAATAAAGCCGACAGCAAAAAATATACTGACACAATAAAATTAAGACCATTAACTCCGCAGACGAAGACAAAAAAATCTACGAATCATACGCCAGACACAAAACTGCCCAATATAGAGCAACGAACGTTTAATTCTAGTTTTGCGCCATATAAGCCACTAGGGCGCCAATATTACTTGGCACTGGCAAACGTACATAATGACGTGGAAATACTACGGTCCTCCGTAGTTATGGAGCCGTTGTATAATGCTGTTCGCTACGACACATTACTACTATGGTTTCTCGAGTGTTAATCTGTTTGCAAATTGGCTGTTGCGTTTTTAGATCAAACGAGGTGATGTTAAATTTATTAGATGTATATCGATGGTTGATGACTAAAAGAGAAGTACCTATTGAAGAAAAAATATCAGCCCCAAATAAATTGGAGTATGCTATCGACGATTATGAGCGACTTTTAGAATAAGTAACTACAGTTTTGGCTTATCGATTGGTTGGTAATTGCAGTATGCTGTCTCTAAAGTAGTGGAGAATAATGCTCGTATGCTCTTCTATGAATTAACCAGCCTGTAAATTGATCGAAACGAAGATATAACGTGGTAGAATGGTTTTGGGCCAACACCACTCATAGAGAGAAGGCCTGTGTTCCAACCACGAGAACATTATTAGGCTGAAGTTACGCATAATATAAGGGATCTTCATCTTCGTACCCTTGTCCTATATTACTTGGGGTCGGCGCAACACGTTTTCTTCTTCCATACCATCCTGTCCCCCGGTCACGCTATGACTGACTCCCTTAAGATAAAGGATATGGGGAACTAGGAGCCTTCACAATCTTGTCTACACTTTTAACCGCATCATAGCTTCGCTAAGCTATTTCCGAAACACGTGTAGATCTTAAGTCTCAACAATTTCATTCAAAAGTCTAACATGAATCATAAAGGTTTACATTCGAGTATGTAATAACTTAAGTATTCTGAAACACGCTACTATTGTAGTTTTATCATCACGCAATGATCCGACACACACATCGCCAGTTTGCGTGTTTATTTCCTAAACTTTGGGGTGTGATATTTACTACTACTTACTAAAGATTATGCTTAGATGGTTTGTTAATGTTGAGAGAATGAATTAAAGGAGCCTAACAAAAGGTAATAACAAGACAGACGTGAGTATATAACTTTGAACGATAGATTGAGGAATGATGTAATAAGACAACGTTGTGGTTATAAAGAAGATGTAGTGACAAAAATTTAAAAGAGTATGGTAAGATGGTTTGGCCATGTTGAGAGGATGAATGAAAGGTGACTAACAAAAGGTATTTACAAGGTAGACGTGAATGGAAACGCCGAGAGGGAACAGCGAAGAACGACATACACGGATCTTATTGGTGGATCTTCTTCAGAAATACCAGGTGCGCAGTACTTACAACCGGCGTGCGTGTATGACTAGATGTATAAACGTGAGTGAAGCAAAAGGATGCAAGGAAGTATGTAAGGATAATAGCAGGAGGCGTTCTGTAATTTCTGCTTGCTGTACATTATGTTTACTAGTCCTCGTCAAATGGTAGGGGCTTACGAGTTCCATATCCGTTCCCAATATCTCTGGCATATCCTAAGCTATCATTTTCGTTCATATCGAATGGTTAACTTTAGATATTACATCTTGAGAGAGCATTTACGTAAGGGTTATTGCTTTCAGGATGTGGGTTAAAAAACTTGTGTTTTTATATATATATATATCAGCAATAGGAGGGCTTTCTTCGGTATACCCTCATTACCCTCGGTCTTGTGTGCTTACTGTGGGTAAATGCATGCCACAGCACAGAATGTAATTTGTGCAGTTTAGAGACAGTTCATTGTCCAATTACCAGCAGCAAGTTGACGCGCCAATTTGTAATCTCTGTCGTCTCTCGTCGTCGTTTGTGTCTCTGTTTGTCTGTCTGTCTTTTTGTTTTGTAATTCTTTCAGACGCAACTGCAAAAATAATTCCACTTTTCACACCTAATCGCCACATACGTCTCTCAAGTCAACCCTTCTCCCGCGTCTTCGAGTCTCTTCTCCATAATGGCTCCAAATGGCCTCACCATGCTCCAGGATCACAGTCTACTTAGAGTGTCTATGATTAATCCTTTACTAGCATTGGGCATTGGAGAAACTCAGTGTTGCCAATTGAATAAAATCAAATTGCAATTTTGTATCAGTATCAAAATGTTGCCAATGCATCAAAACGAATTTGGTAAGTTTGTTTACAAGCCATATTTCTTTGTTCCTGATTATTAACAACTACCTTCAGCCGATATATATTATAAGGCTTTATACTCAAGTCTTCCCATGGGGAAAGCCGACACTACATAACACCAACTGCTACGATCCTTGCATAATACTTTTGATTCGTTTACGAACGTTCATAATCTTCATTCACGCAATGAGATTTTACCAACAGAGACGTCATACTCATTGTAAAGAAATAATTCCAAGGCGATATTTTACTTTAACTACCTACATAGGACTATGGAACATTATTCTTTACACTGATTAGGCTAAAAGATCACAGAGATATAAATAGGACCCTGTTGTCAGAAAGAGATAAACATACTATTCAAACGTACGTTCGTTTCGCGGCCAGACGCAGGACGGACTGATTTCACTCAAGCTGGTCAGCTTGTGTTTGTACTGCCGCGCAGACATCGGTAAAACATATCTCTGTGTCTACTCACAACGGATCTTTGTGTCTCTGAATTGGCTGCAACACGCTGCGCAGTAGCAATTTATATATCAATGTTGAAGATGAAGATAGCATTGTAAAACTGTCTATTTCACTCGCATACTTTTGTCGCATCGTCCTTATTCGCTTACTCTATGCATTATACTCGATGTCAAACTGTTTCTTGCGCAATGATTGTCAGCGCCAATTTCAGAGAAACGATCCGCTGTGACTATTATACCTTAGTATATTAAAAACATCATTGCATTCACGCATATTGTGAGTAGGTACTACGCACCTGAACTTAGAGGAACGTCACCAATAAGTATGTATTCTAGGGCATGTCCTTCTTGTGATTTGAAGAAACATTATTATAAGTGTTATGCTAAAGTGTTACTTTTGAGATTGTACTTTTCTGAATTTTTGGCGCATAATAAAGATGGTAGACGTTATCAGAGGCGTGACGTAGTTAATCGATATATTATACCTACTAGACCTTGAGGGTCACAGCTGTTGGTTCGAAAAGATCGGTCTGCTGAATACAAATGTGGGGATTATTGGATATACACGAATTGCCTAGCAAGTAAAACTAGTTTAGTGAGAATTCTAGTTCCAGAACATATTTTTTTTATTATGTAACATACTTAGAACCTGGATAAGGATGGCACGTGAGCGTGGGGATTGGCAAAAGAAGGGGAGATACCCAGCAGTGGGTGAAGCCAGGCTGCGAATGATGATACACATTTGTTTTTATATACATAATTGACTAGCTTCTGCCAGCGGCTTCGCCCGCAAGAAGTGTTTTATCATCCCAAGGGAATATTATACCGGGATAAAAAGTAGCCTATGTGCTATTCCAGACTATAATCCATCCAAACTTTCGCATTTATCTAATATATAAAATTCTTGTGTCACAGTTTTCGATGCCATACTCCTCCGAAACGGCTTGACCGATTTTGATGAAATTTTTTGTGCTTATCCGGTATCTATGAGAATCGGCCAACATCTATTTTTCATCCCAAAAAAAAAAAAAAAAAAAAAAATATGGTAGGGTAGGTGTAGGGTAGGTGAATGTGTGGAGTTTTTATGGCAAAACAAAGTTTGCCGGGTCAGCTAGTAATATTATATTAAGTAAGATTGGCAACATACTTAAAGTGACGTCTTTTTCCCATGGACCCCCATGACGTCACCCCAAAAGACGTCACTTAAATTGGGAAATTAAAAAACGCACAGGCAGAAATTAAAGAACGCGACCAGCTACAAACCTTACCTACACTTATTTAGCTTCGTTTATGTATCTAGGTATTTTTATATTATTTCTGGTAATAATTAACTGTTTCACTTTTCTTATTAGTTTCCTAATTGCATATTTTATAGAACAATAGAGTTATTGTTGTAGTACTTTAAAATAATTGTGATAAAATTTCATTTGCAGTATTTCAAATATTTCGTTCTTAATACGGAATAATAAAATAAATTGAAAACATACCTTGTACGCCGCTTTTGTCTAGAAAATTGCTAAGTTGAAATGTTGAATTACTCGATGCTAGATATTGTGTGAACCTCTGAAACATAGAGAAAAACGTGTATTAGTAAGAAGTTTACATAATATTTTGTAATAATAATACATGTCTATATTTGTAGCACAGCACGGCAAAGGCCTATTTACGTAAGTACATTGAAGGTATAGTTCCCCGGCATGTAACTTGGCATGGTTTTGCCAACTAACCAACCTCCATATAGTGCGAACGGAATGTGGACGAGACGCTATTGGCCAGTCGATCCTTGTGTCAACTGACCAACCAATCGCGCGCTCGGAACGGTGATAAAAAATTCCCGCGTCCCGCTTGGTAACCAAAGAGACCTAAAAACGACTTTTAGGCGTCTAACGACTCTTGCAAAGTTACGTGCCGACAACTACACGAGCATTGATCACCACGCTTGCTCAAGACGGGTTGGCGATTTCAGACTTATTAAGACTTGGTTTGTGTTGGTATGTTAATACATTCAATAAATGTTTGTAAAATGTCTTAGTTATTAAAAGATAAAAATAAAATACATATAATAAATCTGTAGAAAAGTCGTTTTATGCATCGACAATATTTCCTACATATAAATAGCCAGGGTGTTAAAGGAAAGCCAACATAACGCATTTGCAGCATATTTGGATTTTTTGTCTGTTTAGTTGTGCAGGCATCACGTAAAATTTCCAAAACCAATGTAGATAACATGCATATACAAATTGTGCGTAACTTGAAGTATTACTTAGTTTTTGTTTCATCGCAATCGGTTCACTCTATCAAAAGTTAGATGAACAAGTAAAATATTACAACACACGCAATTCATATACTCGGACAGTTGAACTCCATGTTCGATAGTTGGCGTTGTGCATTTGACGTCATTTTCTGAATGGCAGTGTTAAGATTCTCCGCGGAAGAATGACGCTATTTTAGAAAAACATGGTATGTTGGGTAGGCAGTTGACGCGAGCGAAGCCGCAGGCACAGCTAGTATAAAGTAGGAAAATATAAAATATAATATTTTAGTTAAAGAAAAATAATTAAACACGGTTATAGTAGTCGTATATAGAGGAGCTCGTGGCTAAATAATAACAGCCGCACGGGTCGATCATCAAGGTTAAGCAACGCTTGACGAGATCGGTCCGTGGATGGGTGACCATTCCAACATACCTAGTTTCCTCCGTGCCTCGGAAAGCACGTTAAGCCGTTGGTCCCGGCTGTTATTTGAAGATCTTTGACAGTCGTTACGGGTAGTCAGAAGCTTGAGATCTGACACCAGTCTTGCCAAGGGGTACCGTGTTACCCAGTTACTGGGTTGTGGAGGTCAGATAGGCAGTCGCTCCATGTAAAACTCTGGCACTTAGCTGAATCCGGTAAGACTGGAAGCCGACCCCAATATAGTTGGGAAAAGGCTAGGCAGATGATGATGATGGTTATAGTAGTCGTATCCGCTAGCCGTCTGTCACGATTTTTTAGAGCTCAAATACTCAGTACCCCAACTCTAGAATCTACCTTGCATGGGCACAACACTATAACTGTCATTTAGTTCAGAGATTCAGCCTAAAAACTTAGGTACATTGAATATTATACGGCAAACATTTCTTGTTTACAGGGTAGAAATTATTTTTAAATAAGTTTGGGGGGGGTTGGGTTATAGGTTTTCATTTCGAGACTATGCAGTTCGTACAATTAAAATGGAACTTCACTTAGGTAAGTTCGTTTAATTTCTAATTGTACTTCACTGCATAGTCTCTTCATGATAAAGAACACATGTAGATGTTCAGAGTGTCGTAAAGTAATTATAACATGCATAGAAAATATTTATATTTTTATTACTTAAGTATATTTAGTTTAAATAACCATAATTTTAAGCAATCGAACTTAAAACAATAGATAAATTTTCATCAGTAACAACCGAGCACAAATTAAACTTCAGTCAGTGAGTGGGATGACCTAAATGCAAATGGCGTTACAACCTCCAAAATTGTAACTCCTTTTGACCTGTCTTTCATTATTGTAATTGTGATTTCATGGAATAACGAGTCTGTTTTATTTTATGAATTTGTTTTCAATCGTTTCAATCTTAACTAATATAATAATGCGGTGAAGTTAAATGCTTATGAAGGGATATCTGAAGTAGGTACTGCTCCGATTGCGAAAATCGTTTCACTGATCTTGGACAAATGCACGGTTTCCGCGAGATTACACGGGAGCAAAGCCACGGGGAAGTGCTAGTAAACTATACCGAAGAACTTTATCCTCATTTCCTAAAAACGTGAACCAACACCGCCTTTAAGCAATCCCTTTCAAACACACCAGATATGACTACAAACGATTTCCTTAACACCATCAACTGCCCGGTGCCATAAACAACAGATCCACAGATAAACAAAAACACGACACGTTCATAAACGTTTGTAACGATGGTATTTTTAGACGGGCTCACGCGAACGACCCTATTTTCCGGAAAGATTTTTAGGTCAAATGCAACATGTCTTTAAAATGCTGGCTACTCTTGGATATTGCATATACATTTTTAAAGTCCTATAAAATATTTTTAGTGGGCGTGGTAAGCTGGATTCCTTCGATAACGTTAAGGGCCTACATACGCTTTAGTGCTGTAAAACGGCAACTTTCTAAAGCTTCCTTAGTAACGGCTAGGTTAAAAGGTTTGAAAAAAATATATATTTATTACTGATCCATGTACATAATTTTGAACACAAGGCTTTTACGTGTTACTAATAGTTTTGCTTTAAAAAAATAATTAACAACACGATAATTTTCGCAACTTTTGGAAACTCCTCCAAAACGACTTGGATGTTTAAAAATATTTTTACACAGAAAAATTGATGGCTGGTATTTCTTCATAACTAACATATCATATGTAAATCAAATAATATTTTGCAAACAAAACTGTTCAAAAGGAGGTTCAATATTGATATTTTGGCATCGAGCGGGCGCACGGCCAGTACTGCGTTAGCATTGGGGTGTATAATATATCGCCTTAGGTTACACTAGTCGATCATTCTTCCATACAAACAGTCTGGCGATTACTCCACTTTTTGACTATGTACGTTCAAAATGCTGATGTCAATGACAAAACATCAGCATCAGAATATGTGAAAAAAATGTCTGTACAGGGGCACCACACTCGCACGGTTTGTTTTACGAATTAAGACGACGACTAACGCCAACGACCTTGAGGGAACAAAACGCGCACTCGTTTCACACCCGCGCGACCCAAAATTTAGTAGTTTTTTGTACTTTACTTATTATTCTAGGACTTTAAAAAAAAAGCCTCAGATCAAAATGTAGATAATTAAATTATCATTGATATGGTGTTGATTTCATTAAAACACGCTCAGCGGTTTTGGTGTGATTGTCGTATTTTTGTTCGTTTTAGACATAACTTTGCAAATTAATTACACTATGTTATACAAATAAAACTCAAAATTTGTTTAGATCAAATTATTAAGAAAATAGTCTAATATAACATATATTTTTTTCAAAGAATTACGACTAGCCGTTTAGACGTGATTCTCATTTTAAAATCAGCTACTCAAGGGTATCTGCGCCTTAAGGCTAAACACGCACTGAGATTTTTATTCGCGCGAATTTTTTTGTACTATTTGAGCGCGATTTTTTTTTCCGCAGTGCGTGCAGCTTCATACATTTCCATAGGTCACAGAATGGGCGGAAAAAAATACGCGCGAATAAAAATCGCAGTGCGTGCTATGCCTAGTAATCCCTATTTTGTCCTAGAAGAAGAGAAATGCAGGAAGAGCAAGGAGGTCTTTCAATAACTAAGGGCAAATCTAGGCTAGCTTAATAATAAATAATCTTTTAGATACATAGGATCCTAATGGAATTTTGAATATTTGATTGTTAGTCTTTTCTGTTATCCAATTCTGTAACTCATTTGTGTTCCATAGCTTTACGTTCAGGGAATTTCGTTTGCAATTTTATTACTCCGGTGATAAAAGTTTAATAAGTCACTATTGATCCAGTTTTTAGGGCTACTGTTTCAAATTCAACACCTATTTACCCGACTGCCGAAGGAGGGTAATGTGTTAAGTCGGTGGTAACATAAATTATATTTACTATTGATTCGTGTACATTATTTGTGTAACATGGTTTGTTCGTGTGACTAAGAGTTTTGCTTTAAAAAAACCTAATTAACAACACGATATTTTTCGCTACTTTTAGATACTCCTCCAAAACGACTTGGATGTTTAAAAATATTTTGACACAGAAAATTTGATGGCTAGAACTTCTTCATAACTGAAATAGCACATGTAAATCAAAGAATAGTTTGCAAACTAAACTGTCTAAAAGGAGGTTCAATATTGACAGTCCGGCTCCGGGCGGGCGTACGGCCAGTATCTATCTACTGCGTTAACACTGTAGAATATATACGCCTTAATGGATTTAAGTATTAGATCTTAGCACACGGGTAGGACATGGATATTGACTTTTTATCTCGGAAGTTTCTTCCCTTGAGATAATTTCAGTCGAACGAAGGCGCTGGCAGTAGCTATTTTTCTATATATCAAATAAATACTCAGAACACACTCAAATATGCCTTTTATTATAATGGAAATATGTGGGCGGACAGTACCATCCCCGAAATAATCATCCCTCCCACGACTTGAAAGAGATTGGGTCTCCCATTCCGAATTCAGGATGGTCCTGATATATTTTCGTACCAAAATAAAATGATTAACCTCTGCCAATCCTGTCCCTTAAAGGGCCTCAGCAATTTTCCAATGTACGTCAATATTATGGATCAATTACTAATTCATCAACAAAAGATACAGGGACAAACAAAATAATTGGCGTGGTTACTGCCACTATATTTTTATAACGAAGAGTGACATCTTATACAACAACACGTTCATATCACTCGTTGGTTTGCAGTGGAACTTCTTTAACTAGAATCTAAAAAGTCAATATTGCTGATAGGGTTTTTAAATCCTGACGGAAAAAGAGGGGTGTTGTAATTTTGACGTGTGTACCTTTGTCTGTCTGGCATCATAGCTCCTAAACGGATGAATCAAATCGTGATTTTGTTTTATTTTTGTTTGAAAGGCGACTATGTCGAGAGTTCTTAGCTATGTTTGATGAAAATCGGTTCAGCCGTTCAAAAGTTATGCGCATTTTATTTGTATCGTATCATAATTACGTGTTTCGATAGATTGTCGATAGAAGCGTGCCTGCTTCTAAGTATGTTATAATTATGTAGTTCAAAAACCGGCCAAGTGCGAGTCGGACTCGCGCACGAAGGGTTCCGTACCATCATCGCAAAAAACGGCAAAAAAATCACGTTTGTTGTATGGGAGCCACACTCGAATACTTTATTCTATTTTTAGTATTTGTTGATATAGCGGCAACAGAAATACATTATCTGTGAAAATATCAACTGTCTACCTATCACGTTTCATGAGATACAGCCTGGTGACAGACAGACAGAAGGACCGCGGTCTCTTAGTCCCGTTTTTACCCTTTGGGTACTGAAACCCTAAAAAGCATGAAATTCAATTTTAAAATCCCCGACACAAAAAGCCTCTAAAAGCAAAAAAAATAAGCCTCGTACTCGCGTCGGGTTACCGCTAAGTAAATAAAAGTTGTAGTACGAGTACGAGGCTTTTTGTGTCGGGGGGTCTTTTAACGTTTTTAATGAACATTTTCCATCTGGAGTTTATCAAAATCAAAGAGCCCGGACCCTGGATATGTGGATATAAGCTCGCCCCGCAGGAGAACCAAAGTTACCGACACAGCCCGAAGAATTGCCAAACTTAAATGGCAGTGGGCAGGGCACATTGCTCGCAGAACGGGAAAGTTCTGGAGTGGCGACCGCGAACCGCGACGTTGCGTTGGAAGGCCTCCCACCAGGTGGACCGATGACCTGGTGAAGGTTGCGGGGATCCGCTGGATGCGGGACGCACGAGACCAGTCAATGTGGCGACGCTTGGGGGACGGCTATGTCCAGCAGTGGACGTCTTTCGGCTGATATGATGATGATGAAAGATAACTGTTAAAATGTGGGTATGCTACTGCTCCACCACTGCCTGGACAGCAGGTGTAAGTACATGTTATTTTTGATGACGGTTATTTGGAATCTGGTGTTGTTATTGGCATATTGATTGCCCCGCTACATAACAATTTATTTATAGGATTCAAATCGATTCAGTGATCTATTTTAGTCACAAAGAAAGCGAAGTTCCCCTTGATGACGTAACGATAACGACCCCTCATACTTTTGAATCTTCAAGATCTGTTGCTCGGCAACCAGATATCGAGTGAGCTCATCAATACGTATCCACTTCTCTATAGTTGAGCATTTTTATCAGATCGAATATTGGTAGTCTCAAGTACCTACTATAGCTAAGAATATGGAACTATCTGCAACCTGCAACCATCTGTGTTGTCCTACCATCTATACACCGTCAGGCTTCAAAACAAGAATGAATTAATATTAAAAAAATAGCAGTCGGGTTTTAAGATTTTTTGAATTAACTTTTTTATTTATTACTTTTTAGTATTTTTTTTTTGTTCGAATGCGTACATTTAAACAAAGTATTATACATTTTTGAAATTACCTCTTAAAACCCTTGAATCTGATACCCCACACGATGAGTACGAGAAGAAAAAATAAATTGGTCCTTCACAATATGGCGCCCAAAAGCCGCAATTTTTCTATTTTCCAATTTTAATGTAGTCAGTGTCATTCGCATGCCTAAGACAAATCGATTGACGAAAGAATCATCAAAATCAGCCAACGCGTTTGTTCTCTAGAAGGCCACAATATAGAAACATACATACATACATAGCATAAACTAATAAACACTAGAGTTGCCGCGAATACTCGCTATTATTCGGTATTCGGCATTACTCGTAATTTTTTTGATATTCGTCGAATACCGAATAATAGCTAGTATTATTCGGCATTCGGCGAATAGTCGTCGAAAATAAAAACAAAAGAACTAATGAGTTAAAAATAAAAAATAAAATAATTATTTTCCTTAATAAAACAATACACAATATCAATTATTATCTGTAATATGTGCCTGTGCCTATCATATTCATGAAATTAAATTAGTAAGGCTTTTTAATTAATATTTAAAATCCAACAGAGGCAGATTGTGGTGCAAAAAAACAATTTTTCTGCACGTTCTGGAGCAAGTCGGTTTCGTTTTTCCTCGTAAATTAAATCTGCCTCAGAAAATAGTCTTTCTGAATAAACAGAGCTTGCTGGTGTGATTAAGTATCGTTTAGCAAGTTTACTTAAAATAGGAAATCTATTCTTATTGGTACTCAAAGCCAAATATTTTTAATGTTTTTTTTATGTCGAATAGTAATGTCGAGTTATTCGACTATTCGCCAAAGTGAATGTCGATTAATCGGTATTCGACTATTCGCTATAAACACTATTCGCGGCAACTCTAATAAACACATTATCCCTCTTCGGCAGTCGGGTAAAAGGAATCTTCTCGGCTCCTTGGTTCTATCGTATGACTCATTCAAATCTTTCCACTACAAGAGAGCAAGGTCAAGATCTAGCTCATCGTGAAATAATAGAAAAAAAAACTATCTTCATACTAATCACGCAGTCTCCTTTTGCGATGTCAGGGTGTCCTTTCATCTATAGCAAGACAGCTATATTGTCCTTGTTTTCGATAAATCATAGTTCCACTGTTTACCATGTATGTTCTATAAATGTTATGCATACTACACATACATACATACATCGTTTATTGACACAAGTGGCCACATTGTCGACATTTTATTTGCAGTAGTCGTTAGGTACTGTAAATACTTCTTGCTACAAGCTGCTAACTAAAATATGTTTGGTAATATTTGACACGTTTAAAAACGTTAAGTGTTACAAATGTGTTATTTCGATCTTTTCCGTATGATAAGGCGATTAAATTAAAAATAATATCTTAGTAATTGTGTTATTGATCTCAAATGTGAAATTTACTTTTCAGTCGTAAGGCTCCCACGATCTGCTACCACTAATTCATAAGTTACCTACTTTGGTCACATCGCCCGGAGACAACCTGGAAAAACTGGTTGTAATGGGAAAAGAGGACAGAAAAAAAAACCGGCCAAGTGCGAGTCGGGATCGCGCACGAAGGGTTCCCGTACCATTATCGCAAAAAACGACAAAAAAAATCCCGTTTGTTGTATGGGAGCCCCTCTTAAATATTAAATTTATTCTGTTTTTAGTATTTGTTGTTGTAGCGGTAACAGAAATACATCATCTGTGATAATTTCAACTGTCTAGCTATCACGGTTCATGAGATACAGCCTGGTGACAGACGGACAGACAGACAGACAAACAGACAGACAGACGGATCGCGGAGTCTTCGGATCCCGTTTTTACCCTTTGGGTACGGAACCCTAAAAACCGGCCAAGTGCGAGTCGGACTCGCGCACGAAGGGTTCCGTACCATTATCGCAAAAAACGGCAAAACAACACGTCTGTTGTATGGGAGCCCCATTTAAATATTTATTTTATTCTGTTTTTAGTATTTGTTGTTATAGCGGCAACAGAAATACATCACCTGTGAAAATTTCAGCTGGGTAGCTAGCTATCACGGTTCATGAGATACAGCCTGGTGGCAGACGGACAGACAGACAGACAGATCGCGGTGTCTTAGTAATAGGGTCCCGTTTTTACCCTTTGGGTACGGAACCCTAAAAAAGAGGGATCAGATCAAGGCGATAACAGGACTCATGGTGACCACTGCCCTGAGAAGACAGAGTGGCTTAAAAGCAGCTCGTCATTAAATCGGCCAAAGCTTTTCTTTGACAACGAATAACGAAGATGATAGGGCTCAAACTGATGTCACAAATACACATCTGTGCAACATTGTCGCCGTTATATAAATTAGAACACAAACACAATAAGTACCCATAATTATATATATACAGTTGGGCGTAAGTTTACGCCCCCAAATAGCATAGCAACACCACAATCATAAGTACTAACTTGTACAACATAACTTGTTCCAGTCAAATTGATTTCATTAGTTTCAATACATTGGTGATAAGGTGAGATAATCCATTTTCTATTTCTTGAAATACCTTTTAGCGAGAGTGAAAAGAGACTTTCATTATATGGAAACAAAGTAAAATTTTGCGTATTTGAGAACCCTTTCAGTACCCAAGTAGGGCAATGATTGGCTGGCTCCGAACAGTGAAGATGCTTCGACTTCAAGTTTAATACTTTCATTGTGCGTACAACTATAGGTCCGTTTATATCTACAGACACTGAGCGTGCCAGACACGTGCCGTGGCAGACAAAATAATATTCTTTTATACAGTATCTACTAACGTATTTATATCTATCGTTATACGGCCGCGCAGACACCAACAGACTCACTGTATGATAATATGATTTTGTCTGCCACGGCACGTGCCTGGCACGCTCAGTGTCTGTAGATATAAACGGACCTTAAGGGTACACTAGTCGACGGCACGAACTATTTTGTGCGCGGGGTTAAAATGCATTTTATATCAACCGACAACACGTGCGGAAGAGATAGATGCTGTGATGAGCAGTAGGAAGCTAGTTCGCGTACGAATACACACTTTTGCAAATTTGTAGCAAAATGGATAATGATTTAGGACGAAACCGAGCGCACGAAATTTCATAAACAGACCTTTGGCAGTCTAGATATCATGAAACAAGGACTAAATCTATCTGTTCAAAATAAAATTATTTGCATTGTTGAACTACAAATCTAGCCCTGTATGGAGGCCGTTTTGCAATTTTCCGTCTTCTTATGGTATTTATTCGCGCCCAAAAATGCGTTAAAATTAGTGTCGAAATGTGGAACTTTTGACGCTCATAACTTTCAAATATTTTCTTTTTTTACTTTTTTGCTTCCATACAGGGCTAGATAATGATGAGACAAATTGATATCACTTTTTATTTTGAACGTACATAGTCAAACAGTAGAATAATCCCTAGACTACGTTTGTATGGAAGAATTTTCGACTACTGTAACCTTAAGGAGTGGCATTCTCTGCCGACGTCTATGTTTCCTGATGCCTACAACATGTCTTTTAATCGAGAGTGAAGAGGTTTCTTCTAAGCAATCGTGCTACATCGTCGACCACATCATCGCTTACCATCAGGTGAGATAGTGGTCAAACGCGAGCCTATCGATGATACAAGTATAATAAAAAAATCCCCGACACATTTTTATTTCATGCTACATAATTTATCTAGTAGTAGACGCGATTCAATCGACAATCTATTGAACACGTAATTATGACACGATATCTTGCGAAAACACCCCGATTTAAACAGTAAAACGCCCATAACTTTTGAACGGCTGAACCGATTTTCATCAAACATAGCTAAGAACACTCTCGATAAAGTCACCTTTAAAAAATGAAAGATATCAAAATCGGTTCATCCTTTTAGGAGCTATGATGCCGCATACAGGTACACAAACACAAAGGTACACACGTCAAACTTAATATAACACTCCTCTTTTTCCGTCGAGTGTTAAAAACAACCTAAAGATTACAGCGATGATAGATACCAAATGCATTCAAAAATTCTTCATCTTTAAAAAGAGAAAGACTGAAATTACACACCGACAAAGAATAATAGTTTTGATCCCTGCCATGTTTAATATTAGAGCAGACCAGTAGTGCGAAAGCTGCAATTGACACCATCATCAATTATTCAATTAACTCGGCCTAGTGCAGTCCACAGCTGGACATTTGAAACTACTTTTATCATAGCTATATTTAGCCTAAAACCTAAACCATACGTATGACCTACAACTTCCTTGATAATATTTTATCAATACCTATAATTTCGAGCGAGGCAATTTCTATTTTTAACCGACTTTCGAAAAAGGAGGAGGTTCTATGTTCGACTTCTTGTATGTTTTTTTTTTTTTTTTTTTTTTTTGTGTATGTTCACCGATATCTCCGTCAATTGCAAACCGATTTTGAAAATTCTTTTTTTGTTTGAAAGAGTATGTTCCGAAATTGGTCCCATTTTAATTTGGTGAAGATCTGATGAAGAACTTCGAAGATATACAACAGAACTCTTCAATAAATAACGGAAAATCTCTCGGGACTGCTGCAATCACATGTAATTTTATTGTTTATACCATTTCATAACATAACATCACGTCAGTACGCTCTTAAGGGGTAAGCAGATCTCTCATTTGATCGGTTTTGTTCAAGTTTCATGTTATTCGGGTAATCTATTCTGGCGTTATAGGAAACTTACTAAACATCTTGCCTATTAGGTAGGTACAACTAAAAAGTGAAAAATAAAAAACTTTTTTACAAAAAAATACTACCGACTTCCAAATAAGAAAACTACAAAGTGAAAAATAACTTTATTTTTGGAAGTCGGTGTCCGTAACGCAAAATAATGGTACCTACGAAAGACACCGACTTCCAAAAATAAAGTTATTTTTCACTTTGTAGTTTTCTTATTTGGAAGTCGGTAGTATTTTTTTGTAAAAAAGTTTTTTATAGTTACTAAGTTTCCTCTTAACGTAATTCAGTCTGTAGTTGTTCATCAGTTTTCCGCTTTATGATGTAGGTAATTAAGTGCATGTTAGGCACTTGTTCCACCGCCGACGATCAGCGAGAAGCAAGTAGAGCTAGAAACTAGATACGAGTTGGCGAGCAGCGAGAAGCATTCAGAGGCCTCAGTGCGAGTTTTTATTCACGCTCTTTTCAAAATTCAAAAAACTCGCACTAAGCACACTGTGTGCTTATTCCGAGTTTTTAACATTCTCACTCGTGATAACGTAAACGATCTCTTATGTCAAAATGTAAACATTATCTGTGAAAATTTCAACTGCCTAGCTATCACGGTTCATGAGATACAGCCTGGTGACAGACGGACGGACAGACAGACAGACAGACGGACCGCGGAGTCTTAGTAATAGGGTACCTTTGGGTAAGGAACCCTAAAAAGAGGTTTCACTTTACCGTCACCAGACGGCGCTTGTCAAGTTTCAATACAAATCGACGTTTACGTAAACGCATTCCAGCGTAAGACAAAACTCGCACTAAGCCCTCTGATAGTTTTGTAGCTCGGCTATAAGCGAGTGTTCTTGTGCGACGGGCGATTACTCGCACCACTCGCTCGGGGCCAGTCCTGCACAAACCTATACGCGCTACGTATACTTGGGTCCTGACCGCCAAGCGAGCATCGCTGAGCTAGTATCTTTGAGCGAGTATTATCTTTGACTAGCTTCTGCCAGCGGCTTCGCCCGCGTGAATGTAGAAAATTATCCTTTGCGAGTGTCATTAGCTACATTAAAATTGTACAATTTTGCGAGTGTCATTAGCTACATTAAAATTGTACAATTTTGCGAGTGTCATTCTACATCGTGTGGGGTGTCAAAATAAAAGGTTTAAAAAGGTTATTTCATAAATATATAACACTTATATGTTTAAATGTACTTAATTCGAAAAAAAAATGTTAACTAAAAAGTTATAAATAAATAAAAAAAGTTAAATCGTGTCGAATTCATGAAATTCGGGCTACAATTGTACATCAATCAGTTTTCCGCTTTATGATGATGGTTATTAAGTGCATATTGAAATTTCTGGGAACGAAACTGTGAAGGTGGGAGTTTCAGATGAGGCAGGTAACCTCTTTAATTAGAGTCAATATCACACTGCTAGTAGTGGATAGAGAGTCAATGCACAGTGGGAAATGCGACTCATATTTTAAGAAAGATTGGATCAAAGAAAAGGTGGATGGATTGTTTGAAAGATAACTGGATAGGAAGGCAGCGAGTGATACTAGTAGCCATAAACATATCACGTTACCACAGCTGGGACTGGGACGCAGGTCACACAGGCCTCTTCTCTGTGAGAGGGAGCGTTACTTCTGTTGGGTAAGCGTGCTTCACCATCATCGCTTACCATCAGGTTTAATACTGGTCAAACGCGAGCCTATTAAAATAAATCCGGCCAAGTGCATATCGGACTTCGCACATTTAGGGTTCCATACCAAAGAAAAAAATAGTATTTGTTAGTAAAATGTTACGTTAACGTGCATTAAAAAATTCTTCGGAACAAAATTGTGTGACAGACGACGGACAGACGGATAAATGAGTGACAGCAATAGGGCTCCGTTTGTACCCTTCTGGTACGGAACCTTAAAAATGGGAGCGGGGTGTAATCTACTACGCGGGCCCACTCCACTGCAAAGCAAAAGGGTTAATGTAAGAGGATTCCTCAAAATCAAATCAAATAGCAACATCTTGCCGACTTTTGTAATTTGCTTGTCAAACGAACGAGACAGGATTTCGGAGCTCTATTGTCTGAAAATCGTTAATTGGAACGGGATTCGAGCTATTCGGATACTGAACCCTGAATTATAAAGTAAAGATTGAATCTTCATGTCATTAATCATCATCATCTGCCTAGCCTTTTCCCAACTATATTGGGGTCGGCTTCCAGTCTTACCGGATTCAGCTAAGCACCAGTGTTTTACATAGAGCGACTGCCTATCTGACCTCCACAACCCAGTTACTGGGTAAACACGGTACCCAGGTATCTTCATGTCAGGAATAATCTCTACATATATTATTATACTACTTGAATAAAATTTTCAGGAAACTTTTTTTATCCACTCTTACACAGATTCATGTCTCAACAGCAGTGGGATCTTTATACAAGACGAGAGATGAAAGAATGCCCACATAGTGGCCAATATATCACCCGAAATAAATTACATAATGGCATTATGTACTTCGTTGCGCTTGCGCCGGTATTTGTACGGAAAATTAATAGCCATAGCGTGACGCAGTAAATTAATATTTGATAAGGCACGAGTGCGGATAAAAAAATTGAGTAACAACAGCGAAAATAATTTCTATCAGCTGTTTCGGTTCGGCTCGTGTAACCATGAAAGTACATTTATCTACACTCACGACGTAATGTTCCAATTATGAATTCAAAAAAGATTGCATAAACACGTACTTTATATTCGTGGATAGGTAAAATTAAAAAAAAAAACCATTATAGTTCAACATTTTCCTTCGATTTTCAAACAACTGCATCATAAAATAACTTTTTTTCTATTATGATACAGGAAAAATCCAAGAAGTTAATCACTAAGGAGATTCCATCAATTATTTAATTTTTTTGAAATGCCATTCTTATACCTAATAAAAAAAAATTGATTCCAATTTTAACTTGTCTGTAACAATGCCCGCTTTAGGCATATTACGCACTGCCATTTTTATTTGCGCGAACTTTTGTCTCTTTCCACCTGTTCATGGAGCTCAAAATATTCGCGCTGCGATGCGGTGGATTCTGTTGCAAAACACGGATTTCATGCGGTATTATTGCCGTACGATTTTTTTACCGCAATTTAATGCGGTGATGTGCTGGGATTTGGCGCCATTCATACGTTTTGCAGGTTTCGTTGTACTGAATTTCATGACTTTTTAAAATTCTTGCTTAAAATGTCTGATATTAGTGAATGTGAAGAACAATTGACGCCGCCAAATATATGCGGCGAAGGAAATTACTCATAATCTCTTACCAGCAAAGTCGAGATTATTATATGATGCATTTATCACGACTTTATGGCATGGAAAATACAAAAAATAAGATTAAGTAGGTTCAATCCCAAAATGTATGAGTGTAGATAAAGTAGTGTATGAAACTGCACATAACTAGGTATTAAAACATTCGTGTGAATACTATTAAAAACCTCGCCTACGGCTCGGTTTTTAAACTCACACTCATGTTTTAATACCCCTCATTATGCAACAGAATCATAAACTACTATTACCATTGACATAAGATCTTAAAGTTGTTGCTACGACATTTAAAATTACGTTATTTCCAATGTATGCATTCGAAGGTGATCAATACATAATATGGTGTAGTAAACAGAACTTCAACTGGTACATAGTACAAATACTGCTAATAAACAAGTTACGTATACCTCATCACGTAAACAAACTCTCTGTGGGCAGATCTATATCTGGTCGCAAATAAAAAAAAAACATTTAAAATAGAACACCGCTTTTCATAAATCTGACAATTAAAAAAAGAACCACCCGCACATGACGCATTCATCCTTTCAGAAACACGTTAACATTTTTTTCGCACTTGGCAACACTGCAACTCGCTGTCAGTGCTTCTGACGTCTGTGTTTTTTTTTTTGTGTAAAGATGTCGAGTTGCATATTACGTAGAGCCCCGCCTCTCGCTAGTCATTGTATTACGAAATACACGTCTGCGGTCTGCCTGATTAACCACCTTGTATGGCAGGGGTCATGAGAGCCATCTGATTGATATCGAGAAGATACTGCATCATTAAAGACGTTCTCTTTTACAACTGTGTCAACTTTTTGTCAAGGACGTAATGTTGTATTCGTATTTATATCTTCGAACTATTGGAGTTTCGCTTGGATGAAAAGTTGAAACGGGAAAGAAAGTATACTCGTTAAAAATGTACGAGAAGTCGCAGCCAATATCGCCTCCCCATTCCCCATATAAAAATAGGGCATCATGAGTGTAAGCTGAATTGATTGCAGCCGGTTGACTTTTCAATGAAAGAACTAATAACGGCCTTTCTCGGTCCACTGGCTTCATCGATGGAATATATTTCCCTTGGCAACAAAATTAATGAATGAACCGTCATTACATAGGAACGATTAAAATGTTACGATATCCGGAGTCCGGAGTCAGATAAGCAGTTTTGATTCATAAAATGCGCAGACGACGGTTTTATTAAAGTTTTCAGCTGTTATTGCCAGCTGGTTCGTGACATTCAAAGATAAGGTAGCAAAACATTGACCATGTTCTATGAAATGACGTTTAAAAAGTCCCCGTTTCTATTGAATTATAAACAACATTATTCCCGAAGCTGATAAAGTCTTGACCTCCATTCGAGATTTAATAGGCGAGAAATTGAATGATTCACATTAATCAGTATCGGGTTCACGGCCTATGCTTTGATTTACTCTTCGAGACGAGGTATTGATTATCTTTCATTAAAGGTATTGAGGTCAAGAGCAGGGCTGATCGAAATAATACTCTAGTTCTTTTTTCCGCAAATATTTCGCCGAAAATGTTCAGAGAACGTCCCTCGAGTGCCGTAAAAAGGAAGATGGAATAGAATTACGTTAGAATTAGATAAGCAGACGGAGTATATCTCTTTGAGTACGAATATAATGTAATGTATGCAACATCAAAGTGAATGTTGGTTGTGGATGGAAGAATCGAATCAGAAACAAGTACAATATTGAATCAAGACCGCCAGACATAATTCTAAAGGTACTTAACAAGACTGTTCCTGTTTGAGTAAAGTGTAAAATCTGAAGACTGCTCAATGCGAGAATCACAGGTCAATTTGACGATGCTTAGGGAAGTATATGTTAGCTTTTTTTTTGATATTTTCGAATTTTTTTTTTGCATAATCGGCCCGAGTGGAGACGTCGTGTGCAGCAGCAGGTGCAGGCCTTTGAGGATAGAAGGAGGTCGAAATTGGACCAGAAACGCGACGACCTCAAAGCTAGACCACCAACAGCTACTATTTATCAGGTAGTCAACGATGTTCTGACGTGTCCTGTTTGTGCTCGAAGTTTTTCGGCCAAAGGTGGATATGCAGGTCACAAGAGAGCACATAACAGAGTAGTAAATCTCAGCTCTCAATCACATCGAGTAGCCAATGATTGCGGTCGCTGTAGCCGAAACCGGCTAGATAGCTTAATTACTTTTTCCATCTAAAGAAGTGCTCAACTCCTTACCCCATAAATTTAAAAACAGCTATGGTAAAATCGTGACTCATTCATAAAAACTTGGTTCTATCCACAAAGTACATACAGCTGTTCAACGTGGGAATAAACACGCATACATACATAAATTAAGTGACAAACAATTCAACAATACTTGCGTTTACATTTATGAGAATAATCATTCGAAAATGATGGCCTCGAAATTCCATTATATCCTTGGTTAAAATGGCTTAGTATAGAATTGTTGGGAATTTTACGTATTTCCGTGAAACACGCAAACAAATTTGAGATATTAACGAGATAAAATTACAAATTTAAAAAACCCCTAATTTTTATTTTTATTTCATGCTTTTTAAACTACATATAATATACTTAGTAGCAGACACGCTTCAATCGACAATCTATCGAAACACGTTATATTGACACGATATCTTGCGAAAAAATCCAGATTCAAAGAGTAAAATGCGAATAACTTTTGAACGGCTAAACCGATGTTATTCAAACATAGCTAAGAACACTCTCGACAAGATCACCTTTCAAACAAAAAAAAAAACTAAATCAAAATCGGTTCATCCGTTTAGGAGCTATGATGCCACAGACAGACACACAGATAGCAACACACGTCAAACTTATAACTCCCTCTTTTTCCGTCGGGGGTTAAAAGCTTTATTGCATTCGAGAATATCATTGGAAACTCAGAATGTACTCATCCGTCAGCGGTAATCCCTACCTCTTACGGAGGAGTACATTGAGTGCCATCTACCAAATACTCCAATTTCTCATCGTCAATTTGCCTGTCAAACTTAAGCTTAACAGATTATATCAATCACTCAGTTCTGCGTGCCTAACAGTGCATAACTCTATACCCAATAATTAAATAGTATAAAACAGATTCGCTGTCCGCGACTGTCGACGTTATTTCTGTTTCTCCGCTAATTTCTTCTAAACCAATAGAAAGAGTGATAAACGAGGATGGTTTGTGTGTATGATTGGTACCGGACGAAGCCGAGGCGGGTTGCTAGTACCCAATAATTACGTAGCCATAAAAATGTACAGTTTTCATCATATCACCAGATGGCCCCAAATGCTGCTTTTGAAATTCTTTGGAGAAAACGCTTGTTGATACTAAAAAGAACGCGTAAACAGTCTATATATGTATATATATAACATAGTGAAAAATATTCATAGGTCTTAATGACTCAGTAGAAAGTTTTGGAACCCTTGAATGCAAGAACCATTTCGTGCAAAAATGCAATTGGGATTTCCCATTACAAAAATTCCAGGGAATGCCTCGTGGGTTATGACTCACAAAAGGTGAAACAACCCCTATCTGAATTACGTGTTATTATCTGAAGTAGATGGTCGGGAGATCGGGACGTAATACAGCCATCGGAAATAAATGGCTAGGACAATAGTAATTCTGCACCTCTAATTATCCTACGATACGAGAAGTAATACCATACTTAAGCCTGTGACTAGATTAAAAAAATACAATTAAAATAATGACCTCTAAATTAAGATTATTCCATTTGAATAATGAAGACAAAAATACACTGCCGCACTTGATATAACAAAAAACAAAGATTGTTAAATCCAATTTCCATTTATGCTAATACATGGTGCACACTGGCTACAGCGTTGTACACAAGTACCCGTTTGATGTGCACTCTGACGGAAATTCGGCGTAACGCCACTGAACAATTTCATTGGAGTTACGTTTTCATTTGACTAGATTAAAAAAATACAATTAAAATAATGACCTCTTAATTAAGATTATTCCATTTGAATAATGAAGACAAAAATACACTGCCGCACTTGATATAACAAAAAACAAAGATTGTTAAATCCAATTTCCATTTATGCTAATACATGGTGCACACTGGCTACAGCGTTGTACACAAGTACCCGTTTGATGTGCACTCTGACGGAAATTCGGCGTAACGCCACTGAACAATTTCATTGGAGTTACGTTTTCATTTGAAACAGTGCACACATTCTGGTTGACGTGGTTCTGACGAGAGACATAAATGGCTGGACGGTCTGTTACAGAACTGTTTGTGAAATTACCAACCTGTTTAATTTTGGTATAGATTGTCAAAATACCGGGTGGAAAATAGTTAACACCGACCTCTGGGCCTTGAGGTTGACCGATTCGTTGCCAACTTTAAAGGCTATATTCAATGGTCATGTGGCACACAGCCATGCTGTTTGTAAGAGATCTGGTCAAAATGCCAGATTGGAAAGTGGTTTCCATCGTTATCTCCTGGGCCTTGGGACTTACTGATGCATTGCCAACTTTAAAGCTAAATTCAAACCTAATGTGGTACACAGCAGTGCTGTTTGACACAGATAAGTTTGATGGCCAAAATACCAGCTGGAAAATGGTTTCCTTCGACTAAAATATAAACCCCTGTATCGTGGGGTTGACTGATTCGTAGGCCACTTTAGAGACTAAATTTCAACGTCATGCTTCTACTCAGCAGTGCTTTTTGGTAGAGATACTCGTAAGTAGTGGCAGAGGTAGCACTTGCCTGAGTGTTACAGAGCCAGTATATAATAAATTTGTAGAAAAGTTGTTACAAAAAATAATTGCCGGTATGTTAAAGGATAACCAACAGAACTCATTGCCAGCAGTTTTGGAAATTTTGTCTGTTACCTGTTTAGTTGTGCACGCATCACGTAAAATGTACGAAACCAATGTAGATAACTAGTATACATTAAAATTGTGAGTCACATCATCAGCCTATTAATGTTCCCACTTCTGGGACACAGGCCTCCTCTCTGTGAGAGGGAATGGGCAGTAATCCACCACGCGGGCCCAGTGCGGGTTGGTGGATGTCACATGTCTCCGAATTTTTGGTTCTAGGACATGCCGGTTTCCTCACGATGTTTTCCTTTTTGAGAGCAGTGCTGATAAAATAATTTACGTACATTGAAGTATTACTTAGTTCTTGTCTCATCGCAATCGGTTCACTCCATCAAAAGATATATGAATGTAAAGTGTTCAAGAAGTAAAATATCACACCACACGCAAATCAGATACTCGTCGTACAGTTGATCTCCATATTCGATAGATGGCGTTGTGCATTTGTCATTTTTTTCTGAATGGCGGTGTTAAGATTCTCCGCGGAAGAATAGCCATAGAAAAAAAATGGTGGGTAGGTTAAGGTAGGGTAGGTACGGTATGTAGGTAGGTACTGTAGGTATGTAGGTTATGTAAGTAGGGTAGGGTAGGCAGTTGACGGAAGCGAATCCGCGGGCACAGCTAGTTGTTAATAAGACTAAGTAAGAGCTGCTTACCTCATTCCCATATGCTAGTAGATGATGTACTGTTATTAGAGCTTTATACACCACCACCCAATTGGTGTTCTGTGTGCGTTCGACCAGCAAGTTGGCCAGCTGTGGTATCGACACGTTGGGCTCGTTTGTGCAGTGGACTAGATCTGGAAAGATAAAGAAAGGGTGTTAGCATATTATCTTTAAAAGAACAAAAATAGGTTTTCGTCACGTCGTGCACTTTATGGACACCTTTTGCCGACATTAATGAGCATTGCGAAAGAACTTTGGCAAAGGCTTGCCAAAAACCGGTGAGCAAACAACATCATAATGTCGCTTAAGTTCTAACACCGCGTATGTCAAAATAGAGACCTTTTCAGGAAATCAAAAAAATTGAGTTACGTGTTGTTGCAATACAGCTGGAGTTACCTACGCGGTTTTGCTGTTGCTTTACTGTGCAATACTGACACTCGCGGTGTTTTTCTTTTTTGAATAACGCCTCACCATAATCACAATTGGTACAAACTCTCGTGTTTGATTCATCAAAGGATGTATCTTGCGATTCCTTATTGAATGGCATACAAAACGTATTTCGTAAAAATAAAATAGTTCCGCGGTGTTAGAACTTAAGCGACGAGCCCGTCTTTTTCAAACTATTTACTATCTTAGCAGAAGCCTCTGATGGAACCAGTTTCATTAAAGAAATTAATCTAAAATGGCGGTGCTTATCATGTTCTCTTGCTTGCACACCATAGACGACACTAGTGTTGGAAGAGTGGTGGCGAGTGGTGGGTTACGTGTTGTGGGTCGTGAGTTCGAACCCAGACAGGCGCTTCCATCATCATCATCATAATTTCAGCCGAAAGACATCCACTGCTGGACATAGGCCTCCCCCAGGAGTCGCCACATTTACCTATCCCGTGCGTCTCGCATCCAGCGCCTTCCCGCAACCTTAACCAGGTCATCGGTCCACCTAGTGGGAGGCCTTCCAACATATCGTCTGCCGATTCGCGGTTGCCATTCCAGAACTTTTCGGCCCCATCGGCCATCCGTTCTGCGAGCAATGTGCCCTGCCCACTGCCACTTAAGACTGCGCCGAGCAAAATAACCCAAAACGATCGTCACAGTTATAGGGATTTAATCAATATTATTACCATAATTACCATAAAAAATATGTAATGAACACCACAATGAATGTGTTAACGATTCTATGTTGGCAAAAACAAAAAATATTGTTTAGTTTAAATAATAAAAATACGTAAAGTTGGACAAAAATATTAAAATAGCATGCTCGTGTTTTATTGAATATTTATAGTAAACTGTTGAATTTTTTCACAAACTTTAATTCATATTAATCTCTAATTGTCATACCACAATTTATAGTTTTAACATTTTCGAAAAGACACTCGGTTATTTTAGTTTTATTTTTTTTCTTAATTGTTGCGCTGTTTTGGATCATGCGAAACGTAAACCGGTCGCCAATTCAGTCGTCCACGAGAGCTCGGAGAGTGGTCACGTCTCTTTGTGGAGCGACGCGCCGATAACGATAATTCGCGATCTATTGTGTACGTATACCTTGCTGCAAATAGTTGAATAAGGTAAGTTATATATTTTGTTTTTTGAGTATGACTTTTTATGCATAACTAACATTTACTTTTTATGTTTTTACTGTTCAATGCTATATTGCTATATTTCTGTAAAAATTTTTTTAAATGTTTATTTTAGTTATAATGGGAAAGCGTAAGGAAACATATTATAAGAAGAAAGTGGGCGCTCATTTCCGAAAAAGAATCTGTTCTCATAAAAAATACATATTTCTATTTTGTGACATTATTTCCTTTTTAAGCGACTTTCCAAAAAGAAGGATTTTTTTTGTTTATGTTCACCGATTACATCAATTGTGGACAGATTTTAGAAATTATTTTTTTGTTTGAAAGATTACGTTCCATTTAAATTTGGTGAAGATCTGATGAAGAATTTTGGAGATATGCAACAGAACTCCTCAAAAAATACGGCAGATCTCTCGGGATTGCTGGAATCGCATGTCTGTTTATTGTTTACACCATATTTGCATAACATAACATCACGCCGGTAAGCTCTAAAGGGGTAGGCAGATGAATACAGTAAACCCTGGTACACTCTAATTTCATTCAGGCTATAGAACTTGCCCATTGTGTACACAACTAAAAAGTGTAAAATAAAAACTTTTTTGCCAAAAAAACAACCACTTCCAAATCAAAACACTACAATATTATGTAAAATAAATTTAATTTCGCCAGTCAGTGACAAAAAACGAAGAATCAAAAACAGGAACACCGACTTCCGAAATTGAATTTATTTTCACTTTGTAATATTTTTATTTGAAAGTCGGTTGTATTTTTTTGTAAAAAAAAAATCTAACATAATGGCGCATGTAATCGTTCTTTTTTCAATTGGTAATCAAACATTCGATATGGGTATCGTGTAATGGGTTTTTGGGGATGCCGATTACAAATCTGACATTATTTTTAAAATCCAAGATGGCGGATGCAACTTTTTCTCAAACATTCGACATGGGTATCGTGTAATGGGTTTTTGGGGATGCCGATTACAAATCTGACATTCTTTTTAAAATCCAAGATGGCGGATGCAACTTTTTCGCAAACATTCGATATGGGTATCGTGTAATGGGCTTTTGGGGATGCCGATTGCAAATCTGACATTCTTTTTAAAATCCAAGATGGCGGATGCAACTTTTTCGCAAACATTCGATATGGGTATCGTGTAATGGGTTTTTGGGGATGCCGATTGCAAATCTGACATTCTTTTTAAAATCCAAGATGGCGGATGCAACTTTTTCTCAAACATTCGACATGGGTATCGTGTAATGGGTTTTTGGGGATGCCGATTACAAATCTGACATTCTTTTTAAAATCCAAGATGGCGGATGCATCTTTTTCTCAAACATTCGATATGGGTATCGTGTAATGGGTTTCTGGGGTGCCGATTACAAATCTGACATTCTTTTTAAAATCCAAGATGGCGGATGCATCTTTTTCTCAAACATTCGATATGGGTATCGTGTAATGGGTTTCTGGGGATGCCGATTACAAATCTGACATTATTTTTAAAATCCAAGATGGCGGATGCACCTTTTTCCCAAACATTCGATATGGGTATCGTGTAATGGGTTTTTGGGGATGCCGATTGCAAATCTGACATTCTTTTTAAAATCCAAGATGGCGGATGCAACTTTTTCGCAAACATTCGACATGGGTATCGTGTAATGGGTTTTTGGGGATGCCGATTGCAAATCTGACATTATTTATATGGGTATCGTGTAATGGGTTTTTGGGGATGCCGATTGCAAATCTGACATTCTTTTTAAAATCCAAGATGGCGGATGCAACTTTTTCGCAAACATTCGACATGGGTATCGTGTAATGGGTTTTTGGGGATGCCGATTGCAAATCTGACATTATTTTTAAAATCCAAGATGGCGGATGCATCTTTTTCTCAAACATTCGATATGGGTATCGTGTAATGGGTTTTTGGGGATGCCGATTGCAAATCTGACATTATTTTTAAAATCCAAGATGGCGGATGCATCTTTTTCTCAAACATTCGATATGGGTATCGTGTAATGGGTTTTTGGGGATGCCGATTGCAAATCTGACATTATTTTTAAAATCCAAGATGGCGGATGCAACTTTTTCGTAAACATTCGATATGGGTATCGTGTAATGGGTTTTTGGGGATGCCGATTACAAATCTGACATTATTTTTAAAATCCAAGATGGCGGATGCAACTTTTTCTCAAACATTCGACATGGGTATCGTGTAATGGGTTTTTGGGGATGCCGATTACAAATCTGACATTCTTTTTAAAATCCAAGATGGCGGATGCAACTTTTTCGCAAACATTCGATATGGGTATCGTGTAATGGGTTTTTGGGGATGCCGATTGCAAATCTGACATTCTTTTTAAAATCCAAGATGGCGGATGCAACTTTTTCGCAAACATTCGATATGGGTATCGTGTAATGGGTTTTTGGGGATGCCGATTGCAAATCTGACATTCTTTTTAAAATCCAAGATGGCGGATGCAACTTTTTCTCAAACATTCGATATGGGTATCGTGTAATGGTTATTTGGGGGTGCCGAATGTGCCGATTGCTATTCTGACATTCATTTTAGAATACACATTTTTTTTTCGCCTTTGTCAGCGATGTCCAAGATAAACATGGAAAGTAAAAATTAGTTTGAAAAAGACGCATTGCCTGGATTTGAACCCAGGACCTCAAGCACGAGAAGTGAGGCCAAGGGGTCACCACGAAATTTTAAATTCATTATACTTATTTTGTTGCTAGTGTTTGCTGGCAAGTCTTTTACATGGGAAAATATTTATGTATTATGTATACTATATTTCTTTTAGTCTGTTCACAACATTTTAAGAGTTAGGTTGATAATACATCTGATAACTACCTACGTCAATTTAATAATTTTATTAAATCATCATCAGCCTATTAATGTTCCCACTGCTGGGACACAGGCCTCCTCTCTGTGAGTGGGAATGGGCCGTAATCCACCACGCGGGCCCAGTGCGGATGGGTGGATGTCACATGTCTTCGAATTTTTGGTTCTAGGACATGCCGGTTTCCTCACGATGTTTTCCTTCACCGTTTTGAGAGCAGTGGTGATGAAATAATTTACACAAAGTAAAGCGCCTGTCTGGGCTCGAACCCACGACCACGACCCACGACCTACAACCTGTAAGTCGCGGCCACCGCTGCTCTCAATTTTCTTAAATCACTTACAATAACTCTATTTTATCATGTTTTTAGGAAATGCTGACCAATAAAGATCCTTGCCCATACGTTGGTGAAAAACCTTTAGTTAGTGATGATATTCCATTCAACAATCTCGATGTAAGTTAATTGTTCTTAGATACATTTTTAAATGTGCCTTAGTAGTTGCCTAGTTTCTGCCCGTGGCTTAGGGACTACTTACAATTATCTTATTTTATTTCAGTATTCTTCAAAACATACGGATTCATATTCCAACATTTTGGTAGAAGAAGAAACTAAATACAAAGCCGAGATCATAATAAATGGCAATAGAATAATGGATTTCGCATACCTCTATAAACAACTGCAAAACATCGCATGAACACGTAACACGTTCTTCCATAATGCACCAGTGATTGAAAAAACAATCATGTTTTAAATGAGATTGATATTTCCCTTCTTGTCTCTTTTCCATTTCCATTAGTTTTTAGGAAATGCCTTTGACTTCCCTGGAGATGGTTGTTCATTTACAGAGTTAGAAGCAATTTTTAAAATATGACGTTTCTGTTACACTCTGTATAATAAATATACCACGTTTCCCTGGGTTTTGTGTAAGATTTTGTAAAATGGAAAAACACGCAAGGTATCGCATATTAGGTAAATAAATATTTTTTATTACAGACTGGTTTTACTATACAATACACCTACCCATCTAACTTACTTATCAACTATCCTAGCCTACCTACTTACCCAGTAAAATTCCCGGGCGTACAATCCACAACGCCAAAATTTCATCGCAATCGGATGAATAGTAACGGAACGGATAATGTATTACTATAGTACAAACAAACATTATTTTCGATATAATATAGATTATTAGATTTAATTATGGGCTTTATTTACCTACATAAACATCTAAATAATCAATATTCGCCTTTTCAAGTCACTCAACACAACGCCTCAAATTTTAAAAATCCTAAGTTACCAACTTTTGTCGTGCAACTGCAAGCGGGACTCGAGCGAACTTGTGATTGTGTGTGTGACGACGCACACGACTAGCGCGCTGTAGCAAATACCTAATTGTCGCGCGCCTCGTTCGCTCTGCGCAGTCTTAAGACAGGCGCTTTACTTTGTGTAAATTATATCATAACCACTGCTCTTAAAACGGTGAAGGAAAACATCGTGAGGAAACAGGCAATGTCCTAGAACCTAAGAAAAAAATCTAAGACTTGTGACATCCACCTACCCGCACTGGGCCCGCGTGGTGGGCCCATTACCTCTCTCGCAGAGAGGGTGCCTGTGTCCCAGCATTGGGAACATTATAAGGCTGATGACGATACCTGTATTTTAAATAGAGCTATCTATATGACCCCCATAACTCAATACGAAAAGTCAACCAGTATCAAGAATAAAAGAAAAATCTTTCAAATCATGTACCTGGCACAAAACGCGAAACGTTAACCGCGAGAAACCGTGACTTGCGGTTAATCGAACGAAGATGGTCGGGCAAGTGATAGGTGAAGTAGTTGCCACCTTATCAGGCATTGTTTTTGTATCCAACAAGGTCGTTAATCATAATAGACATATTAAACATAATATCCTCGCATATCGGTCGGAGATAAGTAAAAACAGATGTTATTAACGTAATATGAGTCCAACAACAGATCCAGACACTTTTTGGTCATGTCACATGATTATTTTATTAGCAGCAGATTAATTTTCCACTCTGGCAATCATTAAATATTTAGCCCACTTTTACGATTAATATTACCGAAGAACATATTGGTTGACCGTTCATCGATAATTCCACTTGGCAACGGCTTCGAACATTGTAAATTACACGCCGAAATTTCGGTAACACCTTTCCAAACTTCCTGTAATACCGTAATAGCTCTCTAAGTGATTATTTGGTAGTATATGGACCAGCAACACCTGTGGTCCAATAGCATTACACTTCGATAACCGATACTCCATCTAAGCGTATAGTAATGTATCTCCATGATATAACAGCATCCATACTATATTATTATTAATTACGTCTGTATATTACACAGATATAAATCAAACTAGATGACGCGATTGTATGTACTTCGCGTGCCAAAAACCGGAGTAAAATTACGATCAATGATCGTAATCTGAGCTTTTCATTTAGCATCATCGGCACCGGAAATCCACCGAAATCTAGAAAAATGCCTTTTATGCCATATTCAGCTGTAAAGACTGTAGTTTGCCGAGGCATTGGAAATGTTTTCTTTCATTGATAAGTAAATTTGTTTTTAAATTGTGTGTGAAAAAGTGACACGCTTGGTTTACATACAGATGGAGGGACTTGCGTTATCTAGTTAGATTTGTGTCTGTGGTATGTTAACTCTTCACTTCAGTAACATGGGACCAAGTAACATGGGACAAGGGCAGGAAGATGGTATGTTAACTCTTCACGCTTAAACCGCAGAACCGATTTAGATGATATTTGGAATGGAGATAGTTTGAGACTTCGGGAAGGACATACGTTAGTTTTTGTCCTGTAAATCATCCTTAAAGGTATGGAAAGGAGGGTAAAAATAGAGATTAATGAAAGCTCGGAGAAAAAAAAACCTTTTAGACAAAAAATTACAGCCGACTTCCAAATAAAAATACTACAATGCGAAAACTAACTTCAATTTCGCCAGTAGTTGTTCTTGTTACTTCGTTTTTTGACATCGACTTCCAAAATTGAAGTAATTTATTTGGAAGTCGGTTGTATTTTTTTGTCAAAAAGTTTTCACTTTTTTACTTTTAGTGGTGGGACATGTTTATAATGCCCACAATTATGCCAAAATAGATTACTCGAATAACATGAAAATTTAACACATTGGTGGTGTGAAATTAGAGAGCATACCAGGGTGAACTGTACACATCTGCGTACCCCGTTAGATGTACACAATAAACAGACATGCGATTACAGCAATCCCGAAAGATTTGCCGTCCGATTGAAGAGTTCTGTTGAATATCTCCGAAGTTCTTTATCAGATCTTGAAGAGAAGCAACAGCTTTCAAATAATTAAACAAGAATCATCAAAATCGGTTCACCCAGTAAAAAATTCTGAGGTAACAAAAAATAAAAAAAATAATGCATTCGGATTGAGAACCTCCTCCTTTTTGAAGTCGGTAAATACTATTCGAAGTATTAATGCTAAGCAGTCGAAATTGCGGGTAGTATGATCATAATTTCGTTAAAAGCCTTCCAAAAGTTACGTCCCCTCTAAAGCAGAGTTTACAAGTTAACATTTGCGGAGTTGAATAAATTAATTACGTCACTTTATAGTTGAGGGAAAAGCATGTAGTAAAAGCCTTAATTGATATCCATTAGCGCTGGTATTGTGCCGTTGTGCGGTAATCAATTCTAAAGCAACAGTGAATATTTCATCGATCTGGTATCTCTTGTATTGTAGTGTAACCTTGTAGCTTTTGAAATAACCCTATTTAAAACTAAACTAAACTTAAACCTAGACTAAAAAAAACTATTTAGTCAGTCAGATAGATTACCTAAAAATATTGGACACGTATTTTTTCTTATGCCACGTAAACAAAAAAATACGACTATACAGCGCGTTGAAATATCGTGTGTCGTCACAAGCCCCTTCTCCTGGACTTTTATGCGAGCAAAAACAACGGGTCCAGTATTATTTGATAATCTCACTGACGGACGGCAATTGGATGCTCCATACCCTATTATACATACATAAACAACGCCTTTTTCCCAAGGGGTATTACTACAGAACACCTTTACTACGATCCTACTAGTCGATTTTTTTTCCATACAAACGTAGTCTAGGGATTATTCCACTGTTTGACGATTTACGTTCAAAATAAAAAGTGATATCAATTTGTCTTATCATTATCTAGCCCTGTATGGAAGCGAAAAAGTAAAAAAATATTTGAAAGTTCGCGAAAGTTCCACATTTCGACACTAATTTTGACGCATTTTTGGGCGCAAATAAATACGATAAGAAGACGGTAAATTGCAAAACGGCCTCCATACAGGAATAGATTAGTAGTTCAACAATGCAAATAATTTTATTTTAAACAGATAGATTTAGTCGTTTTTTCATGATATCTAGACTGCAAAAGGTCTGTTTATAAAATTTCGCGCGCTCGGTTTCGTCCTAAATCATTATTTATTTATTTATTATACGCTTTATTGTACACCAAAAAATACATTAATAAAAAAAAAAACTTATGTCTAAAACACATACAATGGGCGGCCTTATCGCTTGCCGCGATCTCTTCCAGGCAACCTGGAATTATCCATTTCACTACAAATTTGCAAAAGTGTGTAGTCGACGTGAACTAGCTTCCTACTGCTCATCACAGCATATATCTCTTCCGCGCGTGTTGTCGGTTGATATAAAATACATTTTAACCCCGCGCACAAAATAGTTCGTGCCGTCGACTAGTGTACCCTTAATACTTCTTTTGGTACATTTACCAAGGTCATACATTTCGTAGTGTTTTTGTTTGGAAGTCGGTTTTAATTTTTGTAAAAAAGATTTTTTTTGTTGAATATTTAATTTTATAAATATTAGATTAGTAGTGTTTTTGTTTGGAAGTCGGTTTTAATTTTTAAAGATTTTTATTTTTCACTTTTTAGTTGTGGTACATAATGGACCAGTTCTATAGGCTAGGTACCTTTAACGCCCAAAGTGAAGCCAGAATAGTAATCTATTCCAATAACATGAAACTTAAATAAACAAAACCGGTGGAATGAGAGTATACCAGGGTGAACTGTTCACACCTGCGTACCCCTCTAAAGCGTACCAGTGTGATGTTATGTTATAATATGGTGTAAACATAAAACAGACCTGCGATTGCAGCTATCCCGAGTGATTTGCCGTCATTTATTGAAGAGTTGTTGTTAAATGGGACCACATGACAAACACCAGCTTTCGAATAAAAAAAATTATTAATTAATCTTTCATCGAAACTCATTCACGTAATCCTTGATTCATATTGTAAGTATGAATGCTCCTGTGAGTCGAGCGATGATCACTTAATCCAATTTTCAAGGTAGCGGCTTTTGCCCGTTCACTTGATGTAATAACTTAGAAGCGGTAATTATATCATACACTAACGCTGTATGTTTCGAGCCGACTGAAATCCAATTTTATCTGTAACCACCCGGAGATGCAGATTACTCAGATAAGTGCCACACCTCCCAAAAAAACAAAAATTAACACAACCGCTTCAAAACTAACACATATCAAGTTATTTATAAACATTCAAAAGCCCCATTGCATCACCTCAAAGACAACATCGATCGTAAACAAGTTTAGCGGAAAAAAGTGGTTTTAAACCTCCAACAATTAGCAAGAGCTCGGCATTTGCGGCGACCTTTGACTTTGCCTAGTCCATCCTTTTGTGGAGTTTACAAATTATCTTAGTAATCCGATCTTAAAGAGGGATCACGACTGATATAATTTGATCCGCGGTTCAGGCCGTTACCCTGGCCCCCCGGATGAGGCTGAGGCCCTAAGCGACGCGCAAGTTAAGAGAATTTTAGAATTTGTTCAAGAGGATACGTTAGAGCAATTTTGGGAGTTCAAGGGCAGTTGGCCGTGAAGACTTCACTAACGACTCTAATCCAATCGTGGATAGAGACAAAAGCAAACATTTTGACTGAAAATCAAATAAGTAAATGTCGTTCCGAAAATAGGGATGAAATTCCCGGGACCGTTTAAATTATTAACTTGAGCGAATACGCCTGTTTCCACCTACTTTTGGTGTAGCAACACAAAAGTTTATTATACGAAAACCAGTTTCGAGTTTCGCCTCTATTTATCTCGTCCTCCGCGAAAACTGTCACGATGATAAAATTGTTTTGGTACAAACATTATTCTGTGTAGCAAAGCCAAGGTAGATTGCTATCAACTGTGTTTTCATTCAACTAATGGTGCAGCTCTGCTTTCATTCAACAGGAGAAATCAGAACATCAAGCGATATCGTCACATCGCAAACGCATGTTAAATTCTCCTCGTAATGATAAATTCTGATATATTGGAAATCTACAATTCATTACATTACAATTCCCAGGGGCATAAACGACTCGAGCATTTGAAGAGAGATCGTTAAATCAAGGAACATCAACTCGTCGAAATTATTATGGCATGTAATGAAATCAAATGATTCTGGAATATTACAGCTATATGGGTTGTTGGGAGCTTACGAGTATATGGGTCTCCCTCCAGTGAGTTAGTGTCAATTAGCCCTTATCTGTGCCGTAGACCCAATCCGATTTCAATAAGATCTCGAGACTGTAATACTCCCAAAGGAGAAAACTTTCCCTGATAATGAACAAAGAGGCGCAGGTCACAAATAGAACATCAAAAGGAAGAATCAATAGCACAAAAACGCTTGGCGTCTGCCAAGGAACTCATTAGACTGTATCGGAGTTCCCATCGAAATTAATCGTAAGCTAAAATAAGAGGGGGGGAACCAAATCTCTTTGCACTTCCATTCGTAGTCCTTAGCAAAACTGTAGGGCGTAGGTTCAGTAATAAAAAAGAAGAAGCGTTGTCACCGCCATCTAAAGGTCACGGAATGACCCTGCCATTGTTATCCCATCCAGTCACCTCGTGCGTGATGGCACACAATAAACACTTTCGCATTTCAGCAACAGACAACAGGCATAGAAAAAAAGACAATTACACCACTCGCAACGAAGGCCGGGCCGGGCAGCGTAACAAAATTATTATTTACCGCACTTGACCTGATAATAAACCATTATTTTGTTACGAAATCCGCGGACGAAAACTCGAATCGAATATGTCAAGTACCGTGAATGTACGATTCTTTGTCATGAAATATTACGTGGCTTGTGACGTCAGAGAATTCAGGTCAGGTAAGTGTAGCGTCAGATGACGCGTGGATCTTCTTATCCTGGTTTTGCGTGACGCTCGATTAGTAATTCATATAGCACGCTAGTCGTCAAGTGCGTCGACACCTGTCGATACCTATGCATATTGAGTGTTTGATAACGATAATCTAGAACGTTTCTAATTAATTATGTACCAAGGTGTGTTTAGTTTCATAACATTTATTTTCCTCAATTAAATATAATAAGAATGCGATAACACGACACTTTTTACTCTATAGAAACCTTCACGTAACTTAATGAGAACTATATTACGAAGTAATACGTAACAAACAATAGCTTTATTAGGCCCGAAATGCTACCTCTGTCTGGGAAAGAATAAATAATTAAAATGAAACGGAAGACGCTCCCATAAATATGACAAATGACCGGCTACAACAATTTTTATCAAGAACACAAATGTCTTTTTTATAATAATCATGCGTCCATGAAGTAGGGATGATGAAACAGCTTGGCCAAATGCACCCTAAGTGTAGAGCCAACAAAAGCAATCTGGCTGAAGGAACACTTTGAGATGGGTTTATTCCAAAAGCTGGAACGTGTTTGCGGCGGCAAATTCCAGTTATTATATTGACAATCCTGAATTAAGCTTCCGAATCGGCTAAAGCTTTTAGTTGTTCAGTCTGGTGCTCCGGCAACCTAGTCCGGACGAAGACGGATCGATCGAGACACCTCATTTGTCAAAACGTTACAACAGAACAGGCGGAGAGCTAATCTCTAAGACATAGAGACCATTATGGACCGCTTAATGACCTTTCTGGTGGAAGATTACGTGTTTATTTACCGCTAAGAAAATCAATAACTCTCTCTGGACCTTTCGGTAATAATAACGCTTCACCTCTGTGACCTTCAAAGGTAATAGTTACATGATTCCGGAATTGGTAGAGGTTACAATAATACAAGTCTACAACAGAATTTTCTAGAAATACCCGCTAAGTACGATATGCAAATAGAGACGATGTGATTCGATCAGTTGACCCAATAACTGCCTCGGGTACAGTTTGAAAATGGCTATCTAGACAACAAACTAATTGACCTTTATTGGCATAAAATAGTTCGAAACCGAGATAGTTGGAATGATAAGTACTCCTAGTTAACGAGTTCTCAATAGATTCTGTCACTACTAGAGAAATATGATACTGTTTGGCTCCTTACCCTTTGTTAGTCTTTCCGTGAGTTCAGTGGCTTTATAGAATTGGCTCACATCTATAAATGCCTTAATTACTCCGCCTAAGTGGCTTAATGTGTTAGGATTTCAGAGAATTGGGCAGCATGGGTCATTCTTAACTGGTGAAACAGCTGTGACTAAGATTTTGGTATACCAAAATGGCTCCTCAACTAATTTGTTAGATGAAAAGGATATGCTGTGTGCATTTGTAGGCTGGATATATAAAAACCCATGCGGTTCTGTAATCTGTTTGTCCATTATATGTGACCTCAATGCTGCGACCTTTAAAACAGCGAATGACATAGAAAAACAAGCATTATAAAGTAAATATGTTAAATTACTATAAAGCACATCTGATATTCTGATGCAGAAGTTCTCACGATTTATATTCTAATACCATCGAAGAGTTGCATAATAAATAGTATACAATCTTGGCTTTAGATATTACGTACAAGATAGATATGTAATTCACTATTGGTTATGGAATGCTGCATCGTTAGTCAAATGGTCTTAAGAGGAAATGTTGGCAGAGATCGCCGACTGAATATCCTAAGTAAAAAGTCGTAATTTGAGGTTTGGCTCTCGCCTTTTTCCTCCTCCAATATGGGATCAATTTAAAAGATATTCCAAAAACTGAAAAAGAAAGATATATACTATGTCCCTATGTTTTCCTTTTTTTAGCGTCGGACAAAGTGTTATTGGGTTTTTCCATGTGGGAATTCTCTGTAGCGGCCTGGATTCAGGGCGATTAATGGCAACACGTAAGAGTAAAAATTACTGGAGAACAGGGGGTATATTATCTACAACTCTTCCGAATCCTTTGGGACAGGCATGATGTTTTGTGGTTATGGCATCTAGAAATTTAGTCTCTAGTTGGATTCTGGTCCAAATTTTCAGTGTATTCGTTGGGATAATCTTTACGTTCAGACCGATCCGATCCGATACGTTCGTTCGAAATTTTCGTTCTTTGCGTGAGTCCTGTCCAATACTGTTGTCACTTGTCTTTCGGCAGAAATTATTGTGAATCATCATTTTGAGGACCGTGCTTAATTTACATTAAGAGGATTACTATTGGAAGTACTATAGATCTAGACGGGATAGATTTTTACGGCAACAGGTATCGGTTAATCACGTAAAAACGCCTCGTTATCTCACTCTTACATAATATTATATTAAAGATTGGATGTGTGTGTGGATGTATGTTTGTTACTCAATCACGCCAAAAGGGTTCAACGAAACTGGATGAATTTGGCACATAGTCTGGAATAGCACATAGGTTGTATCCCGGTATAATGTTCCCTTGTCATGATAGAACACTTTCCACGCCGTTGGTAACATATTATATTATTAAAAAACTGGCCAAGTGCGAGTCGGACTCGAGCACGAAGGGTTCCGTACCATTATCGCAAATAAAGGAACAAAAAACACGTTTGTTGTATGGGAGCCCCCCCTAAATTTATTTTATTTTAATTTAATAATTATTATTTTTTGAAGTGAATATACAACTAAATATTCTGTGAATATTTCAAGCGCTACCTGTTGTCGTTATTAATATCGAGCAAAAAACGGCAAAAAAATCACGTTTGTTGTATGGGAGCCCCCCTTAAATATTAATTTTATTCTGTTTTTAGTATTTGTTGTTATAGCGGCCATACATTCCATTTCAACATACCGAATTTCCTCCGTGCCTCGGAAAGCACGTTAAGCCGTTGGTCCCGGCTGTCATTTGAAGATCTTTGACAGTCGTTACGGATAGTCAGAAGCTTGAGATCTGACAGCAGTCTTGCCAAGGGGTATCGTGTTACCCCGTTACTGGGTTGTGGAGGTCAGATAGGCAGTCGCTCCATGTAAAACACAAGTACTTAGCTGAATCCGGTAAGACTGGAAGCCGACCCCAATATAGTTGGGAAAAGGCTAGGCAGATAATGATGATGTTATAGCGGCAATAGAAATACATAATCTGTAAAAATTACAACTGTCTAGCTATCACGGTTCATGAGATACAGCCTGGAGACAGACGGACAGAGACGGATTGTGAAGTCTTAGTAATAGGGTCCCCTTTGGGTAAGGAACCCAAAAAAGAAACTTTATACACCTATATTTAAGTGAACCACACCTTAGTAAAGCTTCTAAAAACCGTAAAACAACAGGCTTAACGTTGAATCCCTAGAGAATGAAATCCATTAGGATAACATAGGCGTCAGAAAAGAAAAGGCAGGTTAGTTATTGGAGTTTTATGTAAGCTTTTGTGTTACGAACGATTTCATGTAAGCTTTACATCTCATCTAACTCTGTTTGTTGGCGAACGAAAACTACAAGCATTATTTTTCTGTAGTTTTATCTTCTGACCGTACCTTTGCGGTGAAATTACAGTTTTGCGGTTGCCATGTATCGTAATAAGAACTTCGTAAGGTAGATTGATATCAAAATACATTTAAGCAGCTATCATCTCTTTATTTGTGATTAAAAACAAGTTAAATTTTTATATTCTAGTTTTTTTATCTATATTTTTTGTGGTTTTGAGATAATTATTTTGCGGATGCGTCTATCGTAATTTAAACATCGTCTGGTGGATAAATATCAAAAGGCATTTCAAAAACAATAACAACAACAAATACTGTCCAATTCCGAAGCTTCCAGAGTACAACACGACGACAATTTGATATGATAGCAGGACAGGAAACGGGCCTGTCCTGTTTATCATATTTCACTCCAATCACTCCAATTATCGTCCCGAACAGATAGACTACAGTGTTGCTGCATTCAATTGTGATAGAAACACTTATTACTAATACAAATAATAAGTTTACTTTTCATTTATTGCCTTATTTTGTAAACAAATAGGTACTACGAATCGCGAGGTTTCACTATCTTGAGATGAACTTATGAACGTCTTTGGGGGCGTCCATAAATTACGTGAGGTGTTTTTTTTTAATTTTCTGTCCCTCCCTCCTCCCCTCTTGGTGAGATGTTGGGAGATTTTATTCAACCCCCTCCCCCATCCCCCAATCTCACGTGAGATTTTTCAAAATGTGGGTTTCTTACGTAAACGCGTTGGATTGTTATTGTAAAAAGAAAAAAAAAATTCTTCGTGGTTTTATTTACGACTAGTTAAGACTAGTAATCAATATTGCTGAGAGTTTAATTATAAGTGTAATAAAAATTTAACAATAGAATACTTAAATCGTAACTACTGTGATAAAAAAATTGCGTGATATTTGCCGAGACCCCCCCTCTCTCCAACGTAAGATTAGATGAGATTTGACTCGACCCCTCCCCCCCATAAACACCTCACGTAATTTATGGACGCCCCCTTTACAAGAAACAGGCACACATGACTTGACACATATTCGGTATTGGCAAACAGAATATCACACCTGTATTCGCCAAAGGGCTTGGCAGAGGTGTACCCTACGTACATCTACATTTCGGTAGAAATAGAAATTAAAACAAATGGATCCCATTCGAGTCTACCCCATTTTTAGGGTTCCGTACCCAAAGGGTAAAAACGGGACCCTAAGACTTCACGATCCGTCTGTCTGTCTCTCCGTCTGTCACCAGGCTGTATCTCCTGAACCGTGATAGCTAGACAGTTGAAATTTTCACAGATGATGTATTTCTATTGCCGCTATAACAACAAATACTAAAAACAACATAAAATAAATATTTAAATGGGGCTCCCATACAACAAACGTGTTTTTTTTGCCGTTTTTTGCAATAATGGTACGGAACCCTTCGTGCGCGAGTCCGACTCGCACTTGGCCGGTTTTCTATTTCTCTCGGTATCCACTCCTGCTGTCCCATTCCTGGACATAGGAAGACCTGAAATTGGAACAGCTCAGTCTTATCAAAGCTTTAATTTTGTTCCAAAATTCTGTACCTACCTCTTATGTCACTTCACCATGTTTATTGGTCAAAAAGACAAATGTAAAGAAACACAATTTATGATAATAAACCGTCACTTTACAAAACTATATCGATAGAAAATTGGCTCGCTGATCTTTAGACAGCCTGGATTAGGGCTGTTGGGTCGTGCAAAAAAGAATTCGTTGCTGTAACAAATCCCTGTTGCGCCATAGGAATTAAAATAATTGAATTTTGAGGAGATAGCTAAGTCCAGTAGGTTGTGCCTGGTATTTCGAGCATGGAATGATTGAGGTACATATGGCAAATTCTGAAGGTCCAAACGGTGTATCCTACCAATGGTAATTTCAAAGTTTCGATATCATAGTAAACAAGACGTTAGCGAAAGGCTACCTGACATTAGTACTAACATCAAGCAGAGAACAGAAGACGTGTAGAGCTGGAAACATCAGAAAAGAGATGCGGGTCAATTTCAACTAATACCATTGGCTAAATTCAGCAAATCTGCTCTTCGCTTTGCTTGTCTCTGGCTCGGTGGAAAAGCATCCTTACCAAACGTAAGTAAGCGGATATTCATCTTATCAGAAAGGTGGATGTCTGACTTGTCATAACTCCACCAGTCAATTACAACAACTCTCACATAAAACATTGTCATTTTTATCCAGTTCACATGATGTAAATTGTAACAAAAGCATCAAATATCTCAATCCCCATAGTCAAAGAAGCAGAAAATGAATCAGTGATCCACATAACTACGTCTAAAGTAGAAATAACATTGCAATCCTTTCACTGACCCGCTTATGTTTATTACTTCAACAGGTCTTCGTAATGTTACGTTGATATCCTGTTTTAATATATAAGTTGAATGGATATTTTCCTTAAAGTATTAGGCAGGGTGAAGTTCACAAGTTCCGCTTCACCTTATGAGGGACTTGTAGGTACCTAGTTTTGTTCGGGAAATAACGTGTATACCTATAATTATAAAATTATTGTGAATTCTAACTGTATTACATGGTACTATTGACTCATTTTATAACTATTAGTATTCACCACAGTACCATATTTGAGTTTCAAGGCAATTTGTGGACTAATAGACTTAGTCCTGCTTGCACCACTCTGTGTTATCTCTTAGTAACTCCGAGTAAGTAGTTAACACCTCGTGTTAGCTACTAAGTCAGAATTTAGTTTCTAGACAAGCATTCACATCATTGCTTATGATCAGGGTACGATACGATAGTGGTCAAGCGCAAGCCAATCTTTGTGGAGAGAAAACAATATATATTTTTTTAATTATATTATATCTTATTATATATTTTATAATCTATAATATAAAAAAAAGGCGAAAAGAACAAATAACTTTAGAACTTTCCCAATTGAAAGTATCAGTTCTTAAATAGTTTTAATTTAATTTTGTTTGAAACAACAATTGGTTTCCAATAAATTGGAATTGTCAGCTTTACAATCACATTTCACAATCATTTAATTCCTACTCCAAGTGTCTTTCTGAAGTAGTTCTGAAAAGATAATAATCTAGGCAACAGTGCAAGGATTATTACATTCTAGTTTATAACATTTTAAAGGGACTTGGCAGGAGAGAATAGATCAGATGAAGAAAATGTGTTGTGGCCACCTCAAGAAACCTGAGGCAGAAAATAATGAAAGGACTTTCTCTGCACATAATTTAACTGATGAATGCACAATGTTAATTGCTAGTATGTTACAATGATATTCCTAAATTACTGCAAAATATTAGCTATACAGTATAGAAAAAACGATGCTGCTAAAAAAGTGACGATGACAGCTACTAAAAAAGGTGATTACACTTCAAGCATTCCATAAATTAAAAGTTCAACTACACATTTCCTTTTTGTATTAGTTGTTGACATGCAAACAATGCATTAATAAAACAAGGCATTAATTGATGTGCTGCAGTCATTTATCCCATTAATCAGTGTATGGTGTGTTAGACATTTAACCAGACGCTGGTTAAAAGATGAGTCATGTATTACTGACAATAAAATGGAGATACCAGAATACTTTAATAAAACTTATTCAATGAATAGTTTGTGCCATGTATGAGATAATAATTTGTTAGGTTTGTGGCCAATAGTTGGACAATACATTGTTGGTTATTTGAATGTCATGACTTCATGAGGGACGTTTCTGTTTACTTTTTTTTCTAGTTAGAATCTGGTTGGTGCTTGCCTAAGGACATATGAGTTTATTCATGTTTTCCAAGTAGAGGTGTAGTGTTGGTCTTGGAAAATTCCATGAGCAGGTTTGTGCCAAATTAATGAGTTTCTTCTTCACTTGACAGAGGAGTTGTGTTCACTATGAATTATTATAATGAGTTAAACTATAAAGTACTGATAAGATTGTTCATCAGTCTTCTCTACAAAGAACAAGAATTCTGCTGACTGGAATGAAAAGAAAATGGAACTTTTACAATATTAGATAGCTTTATACAACAGTTGTACATCCTTTGGTACATACAGTTGATAATGGCAAAGTTTTCTTACTGATAAAATAATCAGGCAAACTATTTATTTAGTTAATTTCAGCCATCAGACTGAATTTTAGAAGGTATTGGTATTTGGTGGCAACATAAATGAGAATGTTTGTGTATGACAAGATGTATGAATGTGAGTGAAGCAAAAGAAGTATGTAAGGATCGTAGCAGGTGGTGTTCTGTAGTTTCTGCCTACCCCCATGGGAAAAAGGCGTGAGTTTATGTATGTATGTATAAATGAGAACATAATATGGGGAAGATCTTTGCCTAGCAGATAGGTTAGTAAAATGTTATTTTACTTAGGAATAGGGTAGATGTCATTCTTGAATTTTAGTTGTTATTATGGCTATGATGTGACAGAGTTAATGAAACATTTCATTGATTTGTTTAGCAAAAAAATAACCATGTTTCTAATATGGTTCTTATAAGCAATGTTTCTGGATTTTTGGATGTCTTGAAACTTAATGTGCCGAAAGACGACCCTCTGACTTATTTTTGGGTTCAACTACCTCGAAAGAAGGAAAAAGCGACTGTGCGTTATGCCCCAGGAGGGTAACATTATGCAGTTTAAAGTAACAGATTCCCACTAGTTAGGTTCTTACATAAAATCAATAAGCAGGTAGACAGATTTTTTATTCGTTAACCGACACGTTATATCCAATGTAACATGACATAACTTAGGTAATGTGCTGTGGTAATGTGTGTCAAGCTACACAATCGTGAGAAGCAACATTATGTAAAAATATTTCGACATTTTAAATGCGAATTCAATTGCTATTATCTTATTACTGTTTTACTGAAATAAAATACGCGTTCTATGAACTTGAATGCGGTCGTCACGGATTACATTCAATATCATAGAAATGTTATCGACCATTGCCAGTCGCTGTGGCGACGACATCGTCGATTATTGACGAAAAAAAAAGTTCTGTGCATCGAGAATTACGCTCCAACGGATACGTTTTGTCGTAACAACACAACGTAGGTACTTACAATCTAAATGTTTCTTTTTGGGTGCTATCATTTCTTCGGTGGTAGCTTTGCAAACGGATTTAGCTAAACCCTGCCCGGCGATGCTGTGGCGGGCGGCTAACAGCCTATCGTTTATAGTCTGACCCGCCATCCTCACGTTCAGTCCTGACATAAACTATTTACACGATGTAACGACACTTATTTTCGCGTTTTTCCAACAAATTCACAAAATTACGACGATGACGGGTAAAAATATGTCACCGCCCCCCCGACTGGCACAATACTAAATTCAAGATGGCGGACAAGAGTTGCCACAGAGCTAGTAATCTGTATTGGGTAAGGTTGCTATATGCAAAAAACATTCCTATAAAAGATAGAGGGAGGTTATTCCGTATTTTTACACATGTTGCCTTATTTTATTACTTCATGATCATACAGTTCGAGCTAGAGGTTCGAATCATATAAGTTTGCTGCTCTGAAGTAGGCTACAAATGAATACATACATAAATCATAAACTCACTTTTCCCAAACATGGGGGTAGGCAGAAACTTCAGAACACCACCTGCTACCTACAATCCTTACATACTTATTTTTCTTCACTTACATTTATACATTTAGTCATACACGCACAATGAATGCGTACTAATAATAAAACAGTTGCACTACATGTGTTGCAGATGCCGTGTGCATCGGAAAACCTGCAAACACGTTTTCAAACGAAGGGTAGGTACCTAACTACGGTCACGGATTCCCAGCGCTAAGAAAGAAAGGTGAACGCCAGAGTTCGTACCGCATACTTTTTTTGTTGTTCGGTTATAGAAGTTGTACCACTTATTAAGGCAACTAAGCATTTTGTTATTATGTATGTTTACTATTTTTAGAACTTCGGATTAATTAATAATATCAATAAAAAGATTTTAATAAATAAACGTAATAAAATCGTACACTAAACGCAGTTATATTTTAGAAGTTGCCTTATGTAAAACAACACAAATATTAAAATGATAATTAATTATTTAGCAATAGTAAATATAATCAAACTCATCATTATCAAACTGTTGCAGTCAGATGCAGGACATAGGTATCTCCTAATGCCCCTAGTAGGTACGATCCTCGTCTCAATCTACCTACTTAATGGTAAGTAAAACACTACAAAAATAGCAACAAACAATTTAGAAAATTTACTTTACACATTCTGTAATAATATGTAACATTTACCTATATGTAACAATCTGCATTTTTCACGTAATCAACTTTTACGTCCCAAGTTCTAAAAATCTAAGAATTTAAAATGGGATTATCTATCTTAATAACTACCAATTAAAACAAAAAACATCTCAAGACACGAAATTTTATTTGTGGTACCGCTAAAACAAAGTTCCTAGATGTGGAACGGGCACAAAGAGCTGTCCTTAAAGTAATGTTAAATAAACCTTTCCGGTATCCCACACATCAGTTATACGCCGAACATAAAATTCTAACGGTGCGACAGCTCTTTGTGCTCAGAGCCACACTCTGGAAGCATCAGCAAATACCACCACCAGACCCTGGCAAACGGGGAAACAGGATAAATTGCCCGAGTGTGTCGCATAAAACCATCTTTGCTAGAAGACATTTGTACATGTTGAGCTCAATAATCTATAGAAACATAAATAGTTCCTCATCTATAACTAGACTCAACAAACACGACGCTAAAAATAAATTACAAAATCTGCTGTATCTTCTTGACTATGCGCAGACAGAGAAACTGCTGTTGCCCATGTCTTAAATAAATTCTATTAGTAACAGGTCACTGTATAACAACAAATCCTTCGTTCACATGTAATATATTTATTATAACATTCTCAACAACTATTATACTCGCAGACGCACACACATACACACACGTCCACACACACACACACACACTTATGCACTCACACACACACACGAACTCACACTCACTCACAGCTTACCCTCTTATTCACCTCTTTTTCTTTTTCTTGTTTGCGTTGTTTTCTTTGTATATCTAATTTTTCGTGTATAATCTGCTGATTTAGCATTAATAATGTTTACTTGATAAGGGTCCAAGCGGCAGTAGAACACTGACTCCTAAGACACAGGGTATCCTAGTTTAGGAGGCAGGGTTTAATAAATTAGTGCGCCTTTCAAAAATTGTGTAACACGCTAAATATTAAGCAAAATAATGTAAGGTGTTTGTTCAATAAAGATTTATTTTATTTTATTTTTATTTTAAATTCCCATACAAGCCTGCCGTTCGCCTTTGGTTCAAATAAATATCACTACAATGCATTCCATAGACGAGCGGCCTGGACAGTAAAAGATTTGTCCAGGAAGATAGTGGAACGCATTGGCATTTTAAGTTTCATGTTATCCGATGACCCAAGAACCTTCGTGTGCGAGTCACGTAAAAACTGAAATCGGTTTTTGAGGTTAAGAGGGGTAGTCGGGAAAAATAGTATATTATAGAAAGGGAGTGAAAGAATATGAGCATTCTGGCGAAGACGTATTGGCAACCACTTGAGTTTTTCGCGAAATTCAGAAAAATTGTCATATTTGCGCAAACCGATTATGAACTTTATACAAACATTTTGAAGTCGCTCAAGTTTATCAAGTTGTACTTCAGTGAGGTCAAGATAGCTGGCATCAGCATAATCAAGGATGGGTAGAAGTAGAGATTGTGAAAGCGCAATCTTGGTGGCAGTCGGCAGAAAATTACGCAGTCTTCTCAGAGATCCAGCAGATGCGAATAGCTTGCGGGTAACTTCCTGTAGCTGGGCAGTCCAAGAAAAGTTCCTGTCAATAAATATCCCCAAGTTCACAACAGAGTTAGCAAAACCAACCAACCACCAAAACTTAAGGAAGAGTCGTCCAGTCGATCCTTGAGACCAACCTTGAACTGCCCACCACCAAAACTTGCGTCTTTATAGGGTTCACCGTAAGTCCGTGCCTCTTGCTCCAGTCGCATACACGGGCCAGATCACTATTTATAGTCAAGATAGCCACAGATAGATTACCAAGAGGAGATCGCGTGTAAATTTGAAGATCATCTGCATTAAGGTGGTACGAAGAAATTAATTCGTTGGATATTGAGTTAATAAAAACTGCGAAAAGTAAGGGGGATAGAACGCCGCCCTGAGGTACCCCGGCAGAAGTACTACACCAGGAAGACAAGGTCTCCCCGATTAAAATACGTTGTCGGCGACCAAACAGGTAACTACGAAACCAGTCAACAACCAATGGATATATGTTAAGAGAGCAAAGTACGCTAAGTAAAACATCGAAATCCACAGTATTAAAGGCATTACTGAAATCCGGTAGAGCCAGAACCGTTAGATTGCCCATCTCCATGGTAGACCTTATACCATCCGTAATATTCAGAAGCGCTGTAGTTGTGCTATGACCAGGGCGGAAGCCGGACTGGAAGAGGTTAAGGAGATTATTTTTGGAGAGAAAGGTGTTTATTTGGTTGTGGATTAACCGTTCAAGGATTTTGGATAGGAATGGCAAGACGGATATTGGACGATACTCAGAGAAGGATGTGGCATTGGGCTTTTTAGGTAAAGGAATTACTTGAGCATCTTTCAATGAGCTTGGAAAGACACTGCTAGACGCAGAGAAATTGAGGATATTGGAAATGACGGGCAGGATAAGGTCCAGCACCGGGAGTAGCATTTTACGGCTGATACAGTCGCTTCCTATTGCATTTGACGAAATTGATAGTATGCTCTTCTTAACATCACATGCAGAAAATTGACCAAAAACAAATGGAGAATAGCTGGGAGTCGGAAGAGGTGAAACATGATTCAATGTATTTAATTTAGTTGTCCTATCAAAATTGGACGAAGCAGTAAAATGATTTTGAATTTTGAATTTTTGTGCAATGAAACTGTAAAAACGTGCGAAAAATAATAATATAAAACAAATCGTCAATGTATTCACGAACCAAGTAAACCCTGTTTCTAGCAAGTCGCTGCTAACATCATCTCGTCGTGGAATGGAGCCGAATGCGGTCGTCGCACAAAAAATAATCAGTTTAATCAGACGAAAAACGCTAGTTACGTCAGTACGATTTCTTTGTATGGGATGAGGCATCTGTATGCTAGTATTATAATATCTGTGCTACGGTGCTGTATGTGCAAATTTATTTCATTATGTAATTCAATGCTTCATGAATATTATTGAAGATTTAAAGTTGAAGATCAAAGCTTTAAGGATATCGTGCTTCCCCGGAACATGGTTGTGTAAGTCAAATAAGAAGTCACTTCTTGGGTGTAAAATACAAGTATTGTAGTAATACAAGTAAACTGCGTCCCTGATAACTGAAAACGAACCACAATATAAATATAAGGGAAAAGGCTAGCGAATGACTCATTCTCGGTAAGAAAAAGATTACCTTTTGATTGCTATCCCTAAGTAAAATAATAATTATTTAAGAACTCTTTGCACATCCGGACTGTTACAAGTTTAAAAAGAAACGTCAATGAAAAAAAGAAATGACTACTTATGTGATGTGTTTTGAGCAAACGTAACATAGCATTTTAATTTTCTGAAAATAAATAACATGGAAAATGCCACCTGCTGGTAATGCTGTAGCAGGAAAGAAAATCTTCTTACAGCGATGTGCCCAATGTCACACTATTGAATCTGGAGGCAGAAACAAAGTTGGTCCCAACTTATATGGTATATTTGGTCGGAAGTGTGGCCAAGTGGCCGGCTATTCGTATTCAGATGCCAATAAAAACAAAGGTGTCTACTGGAATGAAGAAACACTCTACGAATATCTGGAGAATCCGAAGAAATACATACCTGGCACAAAGATGGTATTCGCTGGAATAAAAAAAACAGGAGAACGTGCAGACCTCGTCGCATATTTAAAAGAATCTTCAAAGTAACTATAATGTAGGAAAGTATTTAAATGTAGAATTTATTTTATTAGATACCTATGCATTCAAATGTTTTTAAATAAATAAAATACAAATACTTCTTGTTTTTAGTCATAGTCTCAACAATAGCATCATCGTCCTTCAATATCATCATCCTTGGTATATTGGCTCAGATTACAGATTTCTCTAATCTGTGGATGTAGATATCAATATTATTACTAGGGATGGGTCCGATATATCAAAACGTCTTATATCGGATATGGGTTTCGATATCATATCATATCGATATCCATAGCATAATAGCCGATATCACAAAAACTGTACGTATCGAATCAAAACTAGTTGCGACGAACGAACGAGTAACTCAAAACTTAAAACCGTAACAATGCAAAAACTTACGAACAAAACGCAAACTTCACAACCGATAGGAACCATATCGCTGTACTACTGATATCGATATCTGAAAACCGTTTCCGATATCGATATGAAAACTGTATAACGGTTACATAACAGTTTGCGCAAAAAACCGAAAACGCCCATCTCTAATTATTACCTACCTCGTCGAATTTTGATCAGAGTTTCATAAAAGTAGGTACTTAATGTCCTAACACAAACCATCAAGCAAAAAATAGCTCTGGATTTAGATTAAAAAGTAAATTCAATATGACCCGAACATGTTACAGGTTTGTGGTTTGAGGACATTGAGGTTTGTTTTAGCATAGTCAAAGGTCCTTAAAAATTGACGTGGCCTGCAACGACGCGATGCGAAGTCGAACGTTCTACTATTCTATTTTTGTCTATGGTAATTGATACCAATTCGATTGCTTATTGTCGAAGTTGAACTTTGTTTATATTGTAATTGTTACAACTTTGTACAAGTTCGTGGCATGATTAACATGCCAAAATGTCATAAAGCCATAATTACTTTTACTCTTTGTTCTGGATATTGGCCTTGTTTTTATTTTATTTTATAGTACCTACACAAGAGTGATACAAAATAATTGTAACTCGAAAATAAATTATTTTATGACTTTTAGAACATTATGGTCAAAGAATGGTCAAAGGTCATTAAAAATTGACGTGACCTGCAACTAGAAATTGCCTCCTTCCTTGGCATGCCAAAATGTCATAAAACCATAAAAACACGTTTTGTTTATTTACTCTATGGTCCTATTTTGACTGGATGACATTTTATACAGCCAGCCATGTTGTTCTATATCTTGTAATTTTCGCTAAAATACTACGTGTTTTCCTTATAATAATAAAACATTGTATGAAAATCATCAACTGGGCTATAAGGAAACCTTAAAAGTGTAATTGAGGGTCTTTTACTTTCGGACGTCGCGACGTAAGTGTCGATAAAGAGAAAAACTTGGAACCGAAGAATCAAAATGGCCAAGAAAAAAGTGAAATCTAAGGCAAAACAACCTGTTAAATCTTCTATACCCGTTTCAATAAGTTCAGAAGTAATAGCCGAAGCCTGCAGTTCTGTGACTCCTCCAGTTTTCATGAAAGTTTGCCGATTGTGTGAAAGTAAAGATGGACCGTTTCTTAACATTTTCGATGCTGATAAAGTGACTGCGAGGAAGATCGACGAATTGATGCCTTTTGGGGTAAGATATACTTGTGTAATGTCCGTTACTTCGCAGCTAGACGATTATAATCGTATCCTGTTGTGCAACCTTGGACTATCTTTATGGACTGCTTATATGAGTGGTTACTGTTTCCATCAGTTGTGTTGGGTTATCTTAGGAACGGGTTCTATAACTTGATTTATAACCTTAAAATATTGATCAGAAGTACCTATTTGATTTGTTACTAGACCAGTATTCCCTGAAAAAAATATAAACTCTAAAATGCTAACATACTTCAGGTGCTGGCCGGTAATTTATGATTAGTCACAATTAGTCAAGCCACATACTGCTAGCATTAACAGGCCACAGATATTTGAGAAGCCATAGCCCAGAGATGGCAAACCTTTATTAGTAGGTAAAAGTGCCATTTTTATAAAATTTTCATCAAATTTGGCCATGCCGTGCTGTCTAAGAATGTACCTACATAGATATTTAATATGTTACACAGAAAATAAAATGATATGCCAAAATACTCATTTTAGCAACCCAAAATTCATAGGTTTAAATAGAATATCAGTTACTGTGATTTCTGCTGTTGCAAATTATATCTTATAATAGGCTCATGTACAGAGTCATTAATATATTGACGTGCCCAAATTATTTCAACATGGGTCTCCACTGCCACACCTGCCACTTATCATCCCTGCTGCAGACAATCATTCTATTTGCCCGTATCACTATCTGTGTGTGTAGGTGCTAATGAGAAGTTATGGATTATCATTGTATTTGTTTAATGCCAGTGATGTCTGCACTGTTCAGTGTTGCTTGTATACTTTTATTGTACTGAAATAATTTCATGGTATAGGTACTTGCACAATATTCAAGAAAACTTTGTGCTAAACATACTAGAACAATGTTTATTTGGCAGCAGTATGTAACAAAATATTAGTATCAAAGATATCTGTTTATATAACCTAACACAAAGCACCAAGATGCCTTAGCGGCCTCTGCTTGATTTGGCATTGATGTTAAAAGTTTCCACATATAACAAGCGTTCAGTGAGTAGCATAATTTAGAAAGATATTCTGACTGTGGCTATGACAGCTGAAAATTGTGCTTAGCATTTCTGGTAAACTTGTTGTGCCAGCCCTAAGCAGCATGAGATAAGGGTAGGAATATGTGGGTGTATGTGTGTTTTTTTTCAAGATTGTCTCCTAAGAAGTCAATCCAACAGTCCATCATGTTGCTAAACACTGACCCACAAAAAATCTTTAATTTGGTATTTTGCCTGTAAGAAAGTGGTGATTATGAACGGATGACCGTGCCTACATTTTTTATTAAAGCACAAAGGCCTGGTACTTCACCAAAAATCTAGATTAGTTTTCATAGGCGTCGGCATCAGTGCAGAGGTTAATTAAGTTAGCTTAAGATAGAATATGTCGTCCGCTTATATCGACTCATATTGCTGTTGGGCGAAGTAGGTAAGCTGTTCGAGCGTATAATCGCAGATAGCCTCGTCAACCACTTCTGCAGCAGTGACAGACCGAACCTATGTTCCAGCCATTCTATAGATACAACGTTGACTAACAAACGAAAACAGCTGATTTTTTAAGGCAACCACCATGAAATTGTTATGTTCTTTAAAAATTACAATGATTATGCTTATACATCCCATCAGATTGTCAATATTTTCATATTTTTTATGGGCCTCTCGCAGTTCAATCAGAGTGATTGGCTACTGCTTAACCAGGCAATCTTATGGAGACTAAACAAGAGCCTCCAGCCAGGCACAAACAGCTAAACCTAAGCGACCACTTTTAGGGGTAGCCCCTGTGGGGTCGAACCTCAGCTCAGGGCATCGCTGTGGGGACAACTAGGGCTGGATAATGATAAACTGATTCTACCATCCGTTAGGAAAATACCTACGTGGAGAAGAAAGGACAAGATTAAAATTTTCATTTGTAATTTTTGTCATTTATTTGAGAATTCTATATAATAAAATGTGCAAACTTCAATAAGTAATCAAAAACAAAGATTATAATCATCGTGGAATCTATCACTGCCAACCCTTTTCTTTTTTGTTAACTGGGTAAAGCGAAGGAGTGAGGTAGAGTGGGATTTTAACGTCACTAAAACCTCCTCGGTGATCACCATCAGCACTTGGAAAGGCCCCGTTACCTCTTAAAAGACCAATCCGGAACCCCATCTCTGCAACGCCTGTTAAGGCACATCCCTGAGGAGACTGAGAAGCGGCTCCCCTGAGTCCTCGTTGTGCACGGCAACACGTGATCATTTTGTCACCGTCTTTCCTGGAGTCACTTGGTGGGCGGCCAGAATCTCCAATCTGACCACCCGTGACCCTGAAGTCCAGCCTGCCCGTGATGCAGGCTGGGATTCGGCGTTTTAGGCGTCGAGGCGGTTGCCTCCACGACGCCTTCTTTTTCGAGCGGGACCGGCCCTCTCACGATCCCGCTCGGCAGCCACCTTCTGAACCATCACTGTCTTACAGAAGGAGGCCATTACTCTCCAGTTTTCTGTCTCTGCCAGCATGGCCCTCACAACCACTGGCAGAGACAAGTCTCGCCCGATCCTGGCGACCAAGATTTGCCGCTCAGAGGTCCACTCAGGGCTTTCTTCGAGCGTGTGCTGTGCAGAGTCAAAGTACCCTCCGCAGTGATGGCCATTTTGTCGTGGTCTCTCGCCCAATCCTGTTCAGGTACTCACCAAGCAACCGTGCCCGGTCAGTGATGGTAAATTCCCGAGAATATTCTCCTTGCGAGAACTTTGCTGTTAAGTTCTCGAGAATATTCTTTTGGAAGGGAATTTACGAGAATTTAAAATTTGGATAACTCTATTGTTTCAATTTATTTTTAGAGTAATAGTTTTGAGTGCATTTGAACGTTTTATAACGTTGACGTCAAAATAATCAACTCCACAACTTCTCAGTAAATTCTCCTGAGCGAGAAAATTCCCGAGAAAATTCTCATCAATTCGCTTAAATTTCTTATGGTGTAGCACACCATATGAAATTTAAGGGAATTTGTTTAAATTAGATTTTTTCATATTTCTTAAATGTTTATTGTACACCAAGATGTTTCATTTATAATTTCGGATTTCTGTATTAAAACAATTTTTATATTATGAGTTACAAATAATCAATCAACAATCATCATCAAGCAGTAATTCGTCTTCGAGTTCGATGATCTTCTCGTTGGTCCGGAGTATACGCGTGCTGTATGTTGCCAGGTCCTACCGTAGTCAAGGGTAGACAGGCTGCCGGGCACTAGGGGCCATTCTTTATTTGTGCTTTTCATGGGGTTTTGCCACAATCGATCGGAGATCGCTGTATGGTTAACATATGCAGGGCATGCTTTACGTTCGACACCATACGGTACAATGCAATTTAAGTCAATTTATCTGGACAAAAACGGTCCAGTTAAGTAGGTTAACTTCGAGAACAACCGTCAACCGTCGACTCCGACTGGCTGGGCAGCGTTCGGGAAGTTGCGTAGTATTAAGACGAGAGTCTAACATACCACAGTGTCGCATGACCAATGTGTGTTTCCAGACCTTCGGAACTGAGATGTGGTCACTCCCAATGGGCCTTTTCAGAAGGCTTAAAGTCACCCAAAGGGCAATAGAGTGGGCTAAGCTTGGAGTTTCCGTGCGCGATCGCATCAGAAATGAGGATATCCGCAGGAGAAACAAAGTCACTGACATAGCCCGAAGACTAACAAAACTTAAGTGGCAGTAGGCAGGGCACATTGCTCGCAGAACTCAATGATGATGGATTGGGCCGAAAATTTATGGAGTGGCGACCGCGAATTGGAAGACGCTGCGTTGGAAGGCCTCCCACTAGCTGAACTGATGACCTGGTTAAGATTGCGGCAATCCGCTGTATGCGAGACGCACGGGATCGGTCAATGTGACGACGCTTGCGGATGCATATGTTCAGCAGTGGACGTCTTTCAGCTGAAATTATAATGATGATGATGACCTGTTGATGAAGCGGTTGTGGCATGTTGGAAAATGTGGAAGAAGAGCGTTCCACAGAAGCAAAAGTTGCTGGAGCAACCAAATTTTCAGAGTAGTTGCACTTAATTTAATTTTTGAATATAAAGTTTGCCACCACGCAACTGGCTTTACTTTTTTAGTTGTTTCTCAAATCAACTCTTTCACTTTCTTCAAATCACTTCTTCGAACAGTACTTACTGAAATACTGTCTGTTTCTGCCAAGTTAAGGACAAACTCCCATCCGTTTATGTTTTCAGTTGATGTCATGGTTGTGCTCGCAACTAATATTTCTTAACTAAAAATATATTAGCAATTTCCACTCTGACACCTCATAAAGTAAATTTTTTTCGAGTAAAGTATAAAATAACAACAAAAGAAGTTAACTTTAGACCTTAAAATCAAATAATTATATTGTATTAAAATGGATCAATACTTCCAATTTTAAATTCTCGTAAATTCTCCGACGAAAAGAACATTGCAGAATATTCACGATCGGAGAATATTCTCTTAAATTCTCCGTGAGGGAATATTCTCTCGACCCATCACTACCTGTAGGAGATGCGCTCCTCTCTTTTCAGCCAGGCTTCGAAGTGCCGCAGGACGGCAACGCGTTTGCGCGTTATTTGCGCCTGCTGTAGCCGCTCGCGCTACCGCTCGAGTGCGTGTGGCCGTTCCTGCCGCCTCAGCCTAATCGTAGCGATTCCTGCCACGCTATTGGCACTTTGACGGATGGCGTGAATCCGGTCATATACCCTCGCGTCTATCTACGCCAGGATTTTCAGCGGTGGAAAGTGTGCCAGGACAGGAGTGTTGCCGCCTCAAAAGATACCGTTCGGTATCCTCATGCGATGCGAATGGTCATTTTCCGCTAAAGGCGCCGGTCACCTGACAACCAAACCTGTTTGACCAAACAGGTACCCCTTAAAGGACCTTCGTTCGCACGACACACGCCTAGAGGCGGCGAACTTCTGCCCGAGGTCCCCGAGATTGGACAGCAGTTTATGCAAAGCACCTACTGCCCTTCCAACCCGGGTGACCAGGCGCTGGAAATGCTCTTCGAAGTCCCACCGACCATCCAGGGTTAGGCCAAGATACTTTATGTATTGACCTACCTGGGCTAGCGCATTTCCAACATTCACTGACCAGCTGGTCGGCTCTCTGCTTCTCGGCAGTCCATGGAACCATAATGAGGCGCTATCTCTAAACCCAGCTCGCGGATCGACGCCACGACTTTTGTCAACCCCTAACGAATTTCAGACTTGACGTGGATGGCAAACAATTGATCGATTTTTGACAACGATTCGAAATTTAGAAGAGCTTTAACCATATATGATCAAAATTATGCTCAATTGCTATGAATAAATAATTCATCATTTTAATTTAGTTGTATTATTGAATAGGGTATAACGTTCCACTTCCTGCTGCGTGTTGCTTATCATTAACTTGGCCGAATATTATTAAACTCTCCCTCTATTCAACAACAAATGTTTTGAAGTAATAAAACGAATTCGATAATAGATTGTTGGATTTGATGAACATCGATTTAACTGAATTAGTACAGATGAAAGATAGTTTGAGAACATAAAATATCTCAGGTTGTAGAGAAGACTAGATCAGAGCAAAGCAAAAATAAAAATCACCACTGCTGTCAGCTGATTGAGTTGTCACGAGCTGTCAGTGCTTTGTTAGTAAACATTATACCTTGATCTTGGCCAGAATATAGGCGACAAACAGGGTTTCAGCATGGGCGCTCCTCCATTGACGCCATAATGAGGGTGACAGTCCTGGCAGAGGAAACAGTGTTTCGGGGCGAGGTGGTACTGGTGGTGTCTTTAGATATTTCCAACACGTTCAACACCTTAGCCTGGAATCGTTTAAGGAATCATTACGCTACCATCGGGTACCTCTGCCACACTGTTGGGGCCTGTCTGGCGGCAATGTCTGTCACCTATGCGGGACGCGATGGCAGAGGCTGGCGCAAGATTTCGTGTGGTGTTCCAGAGGGGTCGGTCCTGAGTCCAGTCCTGTGTAACATTCGTTACTATTGGGTCTTAAGGGGCGAGCTCATACCGGGGAAGAACTTAACGTGTTATTCGGACGAAACGTCACGGCTCAAAGGAGTTCGCAGGTAGGCAGCGTTGCTAGCTACAACTGTGATCTCAAAGGCAAATGCCGCTTCGGCCATGAAGCGGCCTTCAACAAGTCCGAGGCAATCGCTTTCGACATCGTGGTCGGGACTACTAGAAACGTTGTCGAGTCAAATGTAGGGTTCGTGGACGTGCGATCGGTGGCCCTGTACGGAGTCCTGATGCGGGAAGCTGACCCGACAGCCCGCATCATCGCAATACTGCGTAAACCGCAGAGAGCGATGGCCGCCATAGTCATCAGAGGATATCACACGATTGCTTCGATATCGTGAGGCTGGATCGGTCTGACAAGGGGGCGGCGCCCTGTAGGTGAAAACACTCGCGACACTACACCGTTGGTGCGAAGATGAAAATACTCGTTGCGCCAGACTGGTGCAGCAGCGACAAGTCATACTGAGCTCCGTTAGGTCTTTGTGGCGGAATGGCAGGAGAGGTTTGTGCCTCGTTACAATTGGGGCGATCCGGTCGGTGCTCGATCGCTGGCTCGGGAGGAAGTACGGCTCCCTGACGCTTCGGGCGTTTGGTGCTCCCAGGCCACGGCTGCTTCGGCAAGTACCTGTGTCGAATAAATGGAGCCGGACGCTTGGTGCCATCTGCGTCCATTGTCCGGATGATATAGCGCGGCATACGATGGCCGTGTGTCCTGCATGGGAAGAGCCGCGCAGCCTTCTTTCTGAAGTGGGAAGCAACTTGTCGCTACCGAAAGTGGTTCGATCAATGGTCGGCAGTGAGAATATCATCTCGCAAAAGAAGGCTGCGGAAAGGGAAAAAGAGACTACCAGTGTTATACAGTCAAGATAAAAAAAAACTGATGCCAAGCCACGCGGTGCTTCGCAAACGTTTAGGGGTCGTGGTCCAACTAGTTGGACTACGGGCCTTCGGTAGGGGCAGTTGTCCAACTAAAAACAATGATTGGACAACTGCCCCTACCGAAGACCCGTGGTCCAACTGACTTATTTTATTAATTTATATAAATAACTAAATTTTAAGTGGCGCTCGAAAAGAGCACTTGGAAAGATATGGGGGAGGCCAGTGCCCAGCAGTGGGACATTAACAGCTAAATAAAACATTAATGTTATTGAATTATAATTATACATTTAAGAAAAATCATTATCAATCAAATCAACACAGTATTTTTTTTTTTTAAAGCATGCCCAACAGTTACTTCACCAGTTAACACTTGTAACTGTATCTCCATGATGTAATCATCATCTCAATTTGACATTTTCGTCTGAGAGCTACCTTTTTTAACCGACTTTCGAAAAAGGAGGAGGTTCTATGTTCGACTTCTTGTATGTTTTTTTTTTTTTTTTTTTTTTTTTTTTTATGTATGTTCACCGATATCTCCGTCAATTGTGGACCGATTTTGAAAATTCTTTTTTTGTTTGAAAGAGTATGTTCCGAAATTGGTCCCATTTTAATTAAGTGAAGATCTGATGAAGAACTTCGAAGATATACAACAGAACTCTTCAATAAATAACGGCAAATCTCTCGGGACTGCTGCAATCGCATGTCTGTTTGTTGTTTATACCATTTCATAACATAACATCACGCCAGTACGCTATTAAGTGGTATGCAGATCTCTCATTTCACAGATTATCTTTTGAGTTTCATGTTATTCGGGTAATCTATTCTGGCGTTACAGGTACTTACAACACAACTATAGGTACAACTAAAAAGGGTAAAATAAAAAAACTTTTTTGCAAAAAAATACTACCGACTTCCAAATAAAAAACTACAAAGTGAAAAATAACTTAATTTTTGGAAGTGGGTGTCAATATCGCAATGAATTGATACCTACAAAAGACACCGACTTCCAAAAATTAAGTTATTTTTCACTTTGTAGTTTTTTATTTGGAAGTCGGTAGTATTTTTTTGCAAAAAAGTTTTTTTATTTAACTTCTCTTATTTTTGCAAGGGTTGTTATTTTTCTAACAAGTTTAGAAACCGCAACATTTTGAAAGTTTTCGTATTTAGTATTTAACATACGACTCAGTTTTGCATGCGACCCTTCCAAAACATTATTTGTTCTGTGTTTTTCACTAAACACGCCACCTTACAAAATTTGTCAAAATTGTAAAATGATGAATACCAGTATAAATAATTAAAATAAGTCAGTTGGACCAGTGGTCTTCGGTAGGGGCAGTTGTCCAATCATTATTTTAGTTGGACAACTGCCCCTATCGAAGACCCGTAGTCCAACTAGTTGGACATTATAGTTGGACCACGACCCCTAAACGTTCGCAAATACAGGGTGTCCCAGAAATCGACGTCAAGCCGTAAATGGGTGATAGACCAAGTTATAACAGTTCTCAGAAAAATACGAAAAAAAATCTATCTCATGTTTTTAAAAATTTATGGTCACTTTAAAAATTTACTAAAAAAATCAATCCCTGTAATGGTTCTTTAACTCCAATTGCTACAAATCCCATAATTTATCAAATTTTTTTATTATTATGTAATCTTGAATAATCCTTGTGTAGATTTTTGCCTAAAATTCAAAGCCAACTCCTCCTACTTGGAAGAAAATTAAACTTTTTCAAAACCAAATTATTAAAATTTACTATTTCGCCCAACTTTAACTGACTGTACTGAAAAAAAAATGTACTACGCTAGTTTGGCAAGTAACATGAAAAATTGGCGCATTTAATAAGGATTCAAAAATGGTGTAACACTTGCTAGATTACGTTTTCAATAATTGGTCAAATTTTTTTTTGTAAATAGTGTCGGTTTTTACCCAAAATGTCCATACTTCCTTAAAATGACTTTAGCTTACCTAAAGCTTTGCTAAACTCCGTTTCTAATTCGATAGAGACGGAGAGAGTCATTTTACGAAGTGTGAGCGAGATAAGAAATCGAAATTTTACGTAATTTAAGAGCAAAGTTATGATAGTGACTCAACCTTTTTACTTTAAGTCAGGACCAGTTTTCTCATCATAGAAAAAAAAAACAAATTATCAGATTTAATTTTTTTTTATTACAATAAATGTTCAAACTGCCTTCCTTCGACGGCAATGCAAGCACGACATCTTCTTAAAAAAGATCTGGTTATTTTCCGGGCAAATCTTCCCCTATTTACAAAGACAACTCAATCTCCGTTTCATGATAAAGGTTGTGTCACTGATAAAGGTGGCGTCACTCTCTGTCTCGCTCACACTTCGTAAAATGACTCTCTCCGTCTCTATCGAACTAGAAACGGAGTTTAGCAAAGCTTTAGGTAAGCTAAAGTCATTTTAAGGAAGTATGGACATTTTGGGTAAAAACCGATAATATTTACAAAAAAAAATTTGACCAATTATTGAAAACGTAATCTAGCAAGTGTTACACCATTTTTGAATCCTTATTAAATGCGCCAATTTTTCACGTTACTTGCCAAACTAGCGTAGTACATTTTTTTTTCAGTACAGTCAGTTAAAGTTGGGCGAAATAGTAAATTTGAATAATTTGGTTTTGAAAAAGTTTAATTTTCTTCCAAGTAGGAGGAGTTGGCTTTGAATTTTAGGCAAAAATCTACACAAGCATTATTCAAGATTACATAATAATAAAAAAAATTGATAAATTATGGGATTCGTAGCAATTGGAGTTAAAGAACCATTACAGGGATTGATTTTTTTAGTATATTTTTAAAGTGACCATAAATTTTTAAAAACATGAGATAGTTTTTTTTTCGTATTTTTCTGAGAACTGTTATAACTTGGTCTATCACCCATTTACGGCTTGACGTCGATTTCTGGGACACCCTGTATACTAGTACTAGGTTTGATTTATGGCTAAATAATTGTGCTGCAAAACTTCATGTGTACATAATCATGTGAAGGTATTATGAAATTTCTAGATAACCTCTATTATGTGGCCTATGATCGATTAACCAATACATTGGTTATTGTTTTTCTAACCTCAAAATGAATGCAATGACATGAGTGAGACATGAATGATATGGTGTGAGATTGATCAAATGATCAAATTAATCACAGAGAGTATAGTCTTTTTTATATGTTTTTTTTTTTACAAGCTTTTATTGTTGTTTTGCTAAATAAATAAATATTATATTATGCCGGAAGATGCCATGAATATATAAAAATAAACTTTGATTTTTGTGAAACTTTCCTTAATGTTTTTAAACCTATCATAGGTTTTATCTTGTCGATTTTATGAAGGCTAATTATTTTATAGGATTTATCTTGTTGATTTTATGAAGACTAATTATTATTTCTGAGTTCTTGTTTAGTTTTAATGAAAATAATAAGAATGATTTTAAGCTAAAACTTTGTAAACAACATTTTTAATAAAGAATTGTTCATTATTTGATGATTTTTATTAGATCAAAGTAGGGGTTACTTTTGACAAAAAATACAATATTTATTCTTCCCGCTGGCAGATTTTGATTTTTTAAATTTTATTGGCATTATAATTGGGGTCACTTTGTAGTTACGCAATAAATTTGTAGTTACGTATCAAAGTAATCCCATCTTACGTATAACTTGGATCAGACAGGTTTTTTTTTTTTTCTCAAAATGAAGCCACATTTTTTTACTTATTATTATACAGGAATCGAGAGTAATAAAAAAACCGATTATAAGAGTTTTTTTGTATTTTTTTACACCCACAAATTTAAAAGATATGGACCTTCAAAGTTCAATATTGATCAAAGTAACCCCGATCTACGGTACTATACTTTATACCATGACTACGAGAAAAATAAAGATTTAAGCGAAAAGCACGAGGAGTTTGTATGTCGAGTATTCTTTGCACAAGGAGTTTGTATCTAGTATTTTTTTTGCGCAAGGAGGTTGGTTTATAGCATTGAGATGGAGGTTGAATAATTGGTGTGTTCTAAACTCAAACACCAAAACTGATTAAAAGTGCTTTTTATTCACTGTTTTAGAGGGGAAATGGTATAAAAGACATTTATTGAACAATAAAAATAATTATTATTCTTATTATTACCTAATTTCAAGAAAAATCTCAAAATTTTGTTCATGTGAAAGTCGCGGGCAAAAGCTAGGTATACTTCACGGTCAAATTATCTGTGCATTTGGAGCTGTCAATGTCACTCTGACGTTCGACTTTCGCTATTGGCTCACGAGGCGAACACAGGGCGCCGCGCGGGTAGGTGGGTGAGGTCGTTTGACGTACGATGTGCACATTTATTTTGACCGTGTAGTAGAGTTGTCGGTGGCGCACCAGGGCCCGCCGTTGCTCTGCACATGTACATTCGTTACAGAGCTGTATGATTTTTGTGGGCTGTAAGAGAGCGAGCTCGATAATTGTAGCAGCCTGCACCGTATTGATCATATATTCTTTTAAACATTAAAAAAGTTTATGGCAAGGGTTCTCTGGGCCTGGACATTAATATAAATTTTACAGTGCTAACAATGTCTGGGGTCATAAAACACCTGGCCCAAAAAAAATACACTAAGGTCCGGTTTCTCGACGCTAAATTATCGCAAAATTAATGTGACAAATTGTCAAGCACGTGGTATCTGCTGTGATTGGTTGAATGAATTTTTATTAGCCAGTCATAGTGGATAACCGGCGATTATTCGTCGATTACGTTAACAGCCCGATAATCGAGTTTTGAAAAACCGGGGGTAAGGTTGACAGAAACTTGACTGTTCATAGCAAAATAATGTTACCATGCTAAAACAACTGATAGAGTTGGGGTGATAAATGAATACTCGAAGATACTTAATGGTAAAAAGTTAATTAGTCATCTGCCTAGCCTTTTCCCAACTATATTGGGGTCGGCTTCCAGTCTTACCGGATTCAGCTAAGTACCAGTGTTTTACATGGAGCGACTGCCTATCTGACCTCCACAACCCAGTAACTGGGTAACACGGTACCCCTTGGCAAGACTGGTGTCAGATCTCAAGCTTCTGACTACCCGTAACGACTGTCAAAGATCTTCAAATGACAGCCGGGACCAACGGCTTAACGTGCTTTCCGAGGCACGGAGGAAACTCGGTATGTTGAAATGGTCACCCATCCACGGACCGACCTCGTCAAGCTTTGCTTAACCTTGATGATCGACCCGTGCGGCTGTTATTATTTAGCCACGAGCTCCTCTAAAAAGTTAATTAGTAAAAAATTCTAAATCATAATTGTTTCTTCTATTGGAATATTGCTAATTTATATTAAGCAGTGATCTCATAATACAGCAAAATAAAACTACATTTACATGTTCAAGCGTACAAATAATTTTAGGACAGTGACTTTGAAGTTGGCCATCGATCAGTATTTAAGTAACATTGTAAATAATTATAATAAGTTCTGAAGTTAGTTTGTAGTAAGCAACATTGAATGGACCTTATAATTTACTAGGTTCATTAGTGTGTTTGTGGCATCAACTCATGTCTGTTTGTTGTTTACACCATTTCATAACATAAAATCACACTGGTACGCTCTAAAGGGATACGCAAGTGTGAATAGTTCACCCTGGTATACTCTCATTCCACCGGTTATGTTTAAGTTTAAGTTTCAGGTTATTGGGTTAATCTATTCTGGCATCACTTTGGGCGTTATATGTACCTAGCCTATAGAACTGGTCCATTATGTATCACAACTAAAAAATTAAAAGTAATTTGAATTTCGGAAGTCGGTGTCAAAAAACGAAGAAACAAAACAGGAACACCGACTGCCGAAATGACCTACCTTTTTTTTCTGAAACTGGTATCCCTCCAACTGTCAAGTTCTTAAACTATGTTTTTTTTTCTACTTTCCAGATCGCGGAAAACGATGACCTTCCGCACAAAATATGCTTCCGGTGCTCAGCAAAGTTAGAAGAACTTTACGAATTTATAAACAAATGTATCAAAACCCAAGAAAGTTTACGGACGGCTGTTGGTAAGACTGGCCCGTTTATCATTAAAACCAAAACTAGAAAAGCTTGGGAAGATAAGTTAAATAAAACAAATATGAGCAATGATGATATTTGTGATGCCCTGATAAAAAAAGCTATGGAAGGTATTAAAGATATCCCTCTTAAGCCATTGCCGAAAGAAGAACAAGAAGCACCCGCACCTAATAAACGAGTTACTAGAAGAACTGACCCAAAGCAAATTAAAAAAGAATCACTTGACGATGATAATGAGTTCATCATTAACCTTAAAGAAAACAAATTGACTCAACAAAAGAATGATGGAAAAGTGCTAACTAAATCAACTAGATCTAGTAAAACTTCAGACAATAGTAATACTCCCAACCAGAGTAACAATATTGAACCACAACCTAGTATTAAAAATGAGAAAAAACCAAGTGAAAACAAAGCAAACAATAATTCTCAAGTAATTAATTTAAGCTTTGATTATGTAGAAGAAAAACCGAGTGATAATGAAGTAGAAATTAAAGAGTTGGTTGATGAAAAGCCATTTAACATCATGGATTATATAAGCATGATAAAAGTAAATGGAGTGGGTGTTCTATTTCAGTGTAAACTTTGCAATAGAAACTTCCTCAAAAAAGAAGTAGTTGAATCTCACAATTGTGCAAAAAATGGAGTAAAATTTACAAAAAATTTAGCGACTCCTAAGTCAGCACCTATGCCAGAACCCCCTAAAGTTTCCACAGTTAAATATATTACAATTGAAGATAATAAAAAACCGCACTCATGGAATTCTTATAAATTTGATAATGACAATAGTACTGCTAATGAGAATAAAACTGACAAACCAAAACCAGACAATAATAAAAATGATAGCCTCAGCACACATATCAATATAAAGCAAGAACAGAGCATTCAGTCTGTTCCACCGATAAAACTTAAGCCAAAAGCTGGACCAGCTAGTAAAACAAGACGCACGGAAGTTAGTTCGGATCCAGGATCATCACAAAATTCTTTAGATCCCCAACAATCACAGACGTCAAATTCTCAGTCTCCATCTGTACACATTCCTTCCGTGCCCAACTTGAATGGTCGTTTCAAATTAGTGCCCGGCCCAAATAATATATTCACATTGGTGGAAGATACAACAGCAACTACAGAAGCTACAGCAGCTACAGAAGCTACAGCATTTACAGAAAAACAAAAAACAGCTAAAAAGCGTAAATCAGAACCAGAACACGAAAAGTCCAAAGATCGTAAAAAAGATTCTCCTGAGAAATCTAAAAGTTCGGCAGTAATTGACATTGAGGATCAATCGAAGCCATACCCGGTTGGATTATTTCAAACCGTTGCGCCTACTCCAGCCCCATTCACAACGCCTGCCATGAAAAAGCAGTCTTATACTATAGTTCAAACTGGAAATCCCAGCAAGTTACTAATATCAACGAAAGCAGTAGCTCCACCTGCCGAAGTGCCTAAAAAACGCCAAAGAAAAGCGAAACTTGAAGTAAGAGACATTGCGGAATCCAAAGAGGAACCCCAGCCCTTTCGGGTTACCTTAGAGGAAGACGTTGCCCACCCAAAGGACACAGGATTCTTTACATTTATCAATGTAGACCCTCTGTTGCAACCTTCGTATGTATTGCCTACTGATAATATCATCCAAGAATCGCAAATTTCGACGTCTACGGCGCCTATTCATAATGCCGCTCAGGGCAGCAAAGAAAGTAAAGATAAAGACAAGTACCCCTGTAACATGTGTGGAGAATCTTTCTCGAGGGAGAAAAAACTGTTGTCTCACATACAGTCGCATTACACGAAGATGGACGAAGAAGATCAACAGAGGTCTGAAAAGACTACAAAGAAAAGAGGAAGAAAATAATAGTAGCGTTGATATCACTGAGATTGTTGACTAAGACAATGTATCAAAGTCTTCAATTTTTGCCCGAAATCATGACCTGTGCAATTTATTCGACCAGTGAAAATGTTATTGGGCTTGAAAAAAAAACCTTTACAGAATAACTGAGCATTGACTTGAGCTGTAAGATTGTTTTGTGTTCAGGGAGTTTGGCACAGTAGAGTTAGGGCTCAATGAGTATAAGCATATAGGTTTTTGGGGCAAATTCACCAAAATCTTTAAAAAGTAAGAAATAAAAATAACTAAGAATTTGGTAATCATAAAGAGTGGCTTAGTGAGTAGGTATATGTAAATATTACTTTAAAGATTGTGCATTAGTGTCTTATTTGTTCGTGTCATTAATTGTTGAATAAGTTACATATGAATTAGTTTGTTTAGGTTTATAAGAAAGGTTTTATATCTAGTGTTGCCAGATTCAAGATAAACTGGGGTTTAAAATTGCCGAGGTAGCAACATTAGTTACAATGGGTCAAAATCTGCTACTTACAACAGTGCTGCCATCTACTGAGACAGTTTTCAGTTTATAACCTAATGACAACTGTCCAAAATAGTTTTCTCAGGAGTCGTACACGTTATATTTTTTTTTTAACCTTTTAAGCATTTAAACCAAATTTTTTGTATGGTCGGACATCCATGTTAGTCTTTTTAAATTAAGCTAGTTCTGGTACTAAAAATGTTGTATATCTAGCTAATAATATATTGAGATACGAATGTATCATTCCACACTGTACAATTTATTTTCCTTGTATAGGTTTACTTCTCTGTATGACTGTCAAAAAGGTCCTTAGTTATAAAACAAAAGTTTTAACCATAAATAAATACTGATTCGCAGATTCCTGATTCAAATATTTGAACTAATTATTTATGGTTTAAAGTTTTCTAGAAATAAGGTCAAAAGAATTAATTGATTATTGGTTTTGTTGAACTTTTGTTTCGTTATTCCACAAAATGTAATATTTTGATTTTTCTTTTTAAGCTTTAGTTTCTATTTTTTTTATGTTATGAGTAAGTGAAATATAATTGAAAACTTGTGATAGACACAAGCATTACTTAATACGAAGTATTTCTTTTTGTTTTATTTTGTATGTTCTAGAACTGGATAGTGCTTCTTTTTTACAGTGTTTTGTAGTTTTTTTTAAAGTGAATTAACATGGTTTTGAGTAAATAACAATTAGTATACCATTCATAGAAAAAGAGGTTATGGTGAAATCACGTACTGCAACCGAATTGGTGTAAGGGCCGGCATGATGTGATTAATCTGCGTTTGCAGGTGAAAGACATCTCAAAATATTTAGATAAGGCGCTAGTAAGAATTAGGCAGATTAGTACCTTTAGTATTTAACAGATAAAATCAACCAAGTATTTTGGTTCCTCACGATAAGGATATAGTGGACAGCCTTAATGTGTTTAGTATATAGCCCAGTTAGAAGCAAACTAACTGAACAAATATTATCAAACCACAGACGGTTTATCTAGCTATTAAACTCATAATGGTTTGAAAAGTAGTGTGGTGCTGATTTTATTATTTATTCAACGAAGCCTGATCGTAACAATAATCATAGTTAAGAGTGGAATAATGGACGCAAAGCCGTGTGACATCCTGGTGTCTTAGATGTTAGCCGTGGCTCACCACTGTTGCATCGGGCCTACCAAGTGCTATGCAAGATGAAAACTTTACCTTATTGAGAGCCGCCAGTTTAGTTTTCGGATATTGATGATAGGGATAAGACACAGTTTATTTTATTGTCCTTAAGATAAATATTATAATGAACTAATGAAAACACAAATTAATTTTTATTTGTCAGTTAATGTTGAACGTATGCTGCTAAAATAATATAATTCCATATTGAAATTATACAATGTTGTAATTGTAACTTTTATAGTTATAGTTTTATGAACCTTTGTAAATATTATGTACCTACATTCAAATACATACCTAATTATTAAGTAATTTGTTTTAATTATTATTTCGTCTTTTGAATGGCCCAATTATTTATTCTTAAGCGATTTTTGCGCATCAGGAAATCTATAAAATCTCCTAATTGGAATATTTATATAAAACAGGATGTCTTATTTAATATTATTTTGTGTCTTATCACGTTCAACTTCCTCACACCATGCTATGACGTCATGAACATTAGGGTCGAAGTCAGAGACGTAATAATGGTTTGATCTCACCGGGATTAAGCTCTTTTATGTGCCCTAAGGTCGCATTATCACACTTCAGGGCGGTATCGGTTATATACGGTTCGTTTCGTCCCATACTGTGGTTCTTTCTACAGGCTACAGGTCAGTAAGATTCGTGATATCCAATAAATATAATCAGGCACAGAAACCGCAACCTGTTTAAAGGCTGCTACATACGTAATGTGTTTTAATCGCGGACGGATGACAAGTTTTGAATTTCTTAAGCATGCACAGTTAAGGCAGTTTTACATTAACGTTGTAATAAATTAAACCTAAAAACTAACAATCACCGTGACAATTTATAATGCACTAGCTGTTCCCCGCGGCTTCGCTCCCGTGGCCCATCCCACAGGACCTGTTTTCGGGATTAAAAAATAGCCTATGTCACTCAGGAATAATGTAGCTTTCTATTGGTGAAAGAATTTTTTAAATCGGTCTAGTAGTTTCGGAGCCTATCCGGTGCAAACAACAAACAAACAAAAAATCTTTCCGTTTTATAAAATTATAGTATAGATGGGAAGATAAGTGCGATGCCTTGGGATTGGGAATCTTTTGTGATTTGGCATTTGATTGTGTTCTTCATGAAACGCTAATCAGGAAACTCCGCCACTACGGGATCCGGAAGAGCGCTCTGAATCTTCTTACTTCATACTTGAGTAATAGGATTCAGAGGGTTGACGTTAGTGGAAAAAAATCTCCCAGATCTGTAGTAACAATGGGAGTCCCACAGGGCACAATTCTTGGTCCTTTCTTGATTCTTATTTATATTAATGACTTGCCTTACCTCATAAAGCATGATATATTGTTGTCTGCGGATGATACTTCACTTTTTTTTAAAACTTTATCGCCAGCAGCTGATTACTGAAATACTGACGATGTAAATTGCGCGATCTCAAAAGTAGTTCACTGGTTCAATGTTAAAAATTTACTTCTTAATGAAAAAAAATATACATTAAGTTTACCCTTGCACGCGTTAGGCAGATGAATACTGATGTGTTGATAAAGGGCGAAAAATTTAATCCTGAAAATAGCACAGTATGCTTAGGCTTAACATTGGATGCTAAGATTCAGTGGAGCCCACATAAAGATAAATTGACAAAAAGGCTAAGATCCGCAGCATACGCTGTTAAAAAAATTCGTAATTTAACTAAAGCCCGAGACACTCTCAGAGAGAAATTTAAGGAGATTAATGTAATTAATGAATGAGCCTTCTCAGTATATTTATGAAAATCTTTTATATGCCCATAAAATATTTTTTTTTTTTTAAATACAGTGTTATCCGCATCGTAAATACTATATACTATACTAATACCTACTATATATTTAGAACAAACACAAATTTGTAGTACCTACAACAAGGCTCAAGAAAATAGATGGCTCGTTTAAGATTCTAAGCCACGTATGTACAAGATCTAAGCCTTAATAAATTCAAATCAATCATTAAACGTAAGTTGTGCCAGAAAGCGTTTTATACCGTTAAATATTACATTGAGGACAAAAAGGCTTAGGATTGAGCTGCAGATAAAAAAGAAAAGGCTCTAAAACTGATAAAAACAACTACCGACCGATTGCTCTAATTCCAATTCTATCCAAGGTCTTTGAAAGAGTCATGTACAAAAGAGTCCTCTCTTTCTTAGACAAATATAATATGCTTGCAAAAGAGCAATACGGTTTTAGGAAAAATAAATCCACCTCACTAGCAGCATTTAGTTTAGTCAAATCTATAATAAATAACATTGTTCAACACCTACCCTACACCTACCCTACACTTTGTTCCAAAAAACATAACCCTAATGTTTGCATTCGTCGCCAGGCACTGAGTTTCGCTTCACCCACTCAACCTTCGTTACCTACGCTACGGAGGTCCCCCCTCCTCCCCCCCTCTATCGTTTCTCGGAAACTAAGATATCCGTATTCTGTTTTTTTACGGATGTGTAACCTCAGCTTTGTTTTTAGATCTAAGTTAAGCCTTCGACTTTGTAAATCATTCCATTCTAATCGACAAATTATCTAGAATTGGTATTAGGGGACCAGCCCTGGATTGGTTTAAATTTTTTTCAACACACTTGCTCTTATAGTGGCTCTAATTTCACCGCAATCAGGCACATAATGATACCTGTTATCAAACTGTGACTTTTTCATTGCTATTATTCACAAGTGAGTTATAGAGTTTTTTTTTAATTTATTGGTTAAGTTGCTTTGTTCTTAAAAAAAGTTTCGATACAAAAAAGATCGTGCTCAATAGTACAAATAAATTAAGGTCATTCATTTCATGCAACTTCGTATTTATTTAAATAATTTTAACTTGTACGTGGTTAATAAATAAAACTTTCACTCAAATATAAATTTTATTTGCTCTGTAATTAAGAAAAAATTAAATTCCCTTTTTTGTACGTGGCTAAAACACTATCCACGAAAAGCCAAAAAAAAAGAAACCTCAAGGTGGAAACATATTATTAACACCCGACCCGACGCCACGCCACCCGACGCCTTCTGACGCGTTGAAGTACTGATCCATCCCATATATTTAATATGGTCAGAAACACATAGTCAACACGCCATGGGACGACACGCAATCACACGCGGTAACACGCAGACGGTTTGGATCAGCGTGTTGCCGGGCGAATTCACATTCAAATTCAAATCTTTATTGCTTAACACAGTATATAATTATACATTTCCAGCTGTTAGGTGAATGCGCAGTTCACTGTGTTGTACCAGCTTAGGCATGCAAAATTATTGTTTTATTTATACAATGTCACAAATTATTATTAATATCGTACCATGTCATAAATCATTATTAAAAAATGAGGGCAAACACGCCACCCGACGCCACCCGAAGCATCGCACACAGTGTGTTCCTAGTTAACACCCGATGCAACGCGTTAGTCAGTCGAGAGCATTAATGGCGTAAAAATATTTTTTGTATGTTTTTATTTAAAATGTCGGTTGAACAATACATCGAATTAGTAAAACGGTAATCATTATTATATGATATGATTTCAGGCCAATACCGTGATCATAGTATTAGAAATAATACTAGAAACAAAGCTATGATATGATCAGTGGTGCCAACTTAGGGTAATTTACCCTAATTTAGAGTAAAGTTTAATCAGCAGGGTCAGATTTAGGGTACAAACTCGGCGAGGGTAATTTTTATGTTTATGCTATAATAGAAATCATTAACTTATTTGAGTAAAATTTTTAATTGGAAGTCGGTTGTATTTTTTCCCGACGGCCAAAGGAATGCGTTTATTGTAAAAAGTTTTAATTGTTTACTTTTTTGTGTGGCACATTACGGTACGGCACAGTTAGTGGTCAATTTCTATAGTAATCTTACTTCTTGGATGTATGTTTGTTACTCAATCACGCCAGAACGGCTAAACGGATCTAGATGAAATTTTGCTGACAGATAGATTATAGTCAGAAATAGCACACAGGCTACTTTTTATCCCGGTATAATGTTCCCTTGGGTGATAAAGCACTTTTGACATGGGCGAAGCCGCTGGCAGAAGCTATTGTACAATAAATAGTCATGCAATCCCGGGTGATTTGCTGTAATATTTTGAAGAGTTCCGTTGAATATCTCCGAATTTCTTCAACAAATTTAAATGGGACCAATTCGGGTACATAACCTTCCAAAGCAAAAAATAATGTTCAAAATCGGTCAACAATTGACGGAGAAGTCGGTGAAAAATTGCTGTTGGTGATTTGAAGACCCGGACTACAAGTAAAGCCCCGCCCGCCCGCCATCTAAACTAGCACAAAATCCGGGGAATGTCGGGTAGATGGCAACCCTATACTAGCGAAGCGTGTTGTAGCATCACGTGGGGTGTTGTATATGTGCACGGTTCGCGTCGGGTGGTGTCGCGTGGCGTCGGGTCGGGTGTTGATAATGTGTTTCCACCTTCATTATTTTAGTCTATGGCCGATCGCCATTGTTAAATGCGCGTGCATAGGAAAATAATGATTAATTTTGCCCGCCATTGTGAAAAAATGTTCACAACTCGTTTTTACTGTTGAAAATGATTTTTAGTATTATTTTCTTCACAAGTTTGTTGAAAAAAGTCGTATGATAAACGTGTGTATTGATGATTACTGTCCTCGGCTCTCTTAAGACCCTCACCTACGGCTCGGGCCTCAATGGCGCCTCAGCGGTAATCACCAACATTGCACACTTGTACCATAATGTACTATAGTGAATCACTTGAAACATGTACCATTCAATAACAAATGGTGTTATTGAATGGTACATGTTTCAAGTGATGTAACAGTGTTTTCTGCAAAAATAAATAATTTGACTTGATTTGGTTTGATTTGATAACATCACGCCAGTACGCTCTAAAGGGGTACGCAGATGTGTACAGTTCACCTTGATACATTCTCATTTTACCAGTTATGTTCAGTTTCATGATATTCGGGTAATCTATTCTGGATTTATAGGTACCTTGCCTATTATGTAGGTACACCTAAAAAGTGTTTTTTTTTTTTCGAAAAAAATCCTACTAGGTACCGACGATTCGACGAATAATACCAAAGAAAGGACATTCGGGTAGGCCGCTTTAATTACTCAAACTGTCAGGCCATGTTTAAAAACTGACAAAAATACATAAAAATATGAATGATCCACATAGTCTCCTTTTTTTATTTGATCTGAGCATAGTCTTCACATTCACAATAATTAAAATAAAAAAACTTTTTTCGAAAAAATAATACCGACTTAAAATAAGAAAACTACGAAGTGAAAAATAACTTTAATTTTGGAAGTCGGTGCCTTTGGTAGGAACAAATTTTTTGCGTTATCGACACCATAAAGTCGAGCTCCTTAAATTCTAAGTTCTAGTCTTAAGTTGAGCTGCACGGTTATTGACAAATGCGTGCATTGACTGGACAGGTCCATTCATTAAGTCTGGTTCTTTCCTCAAAAGACCATTTCAGACATCAGTCTACATGGTCTTCACATGATCTAACCAAGATTTTGTCTTGACTTTAAAAGAGACTGACCTCTGAGTTTGTTTCGGCCTTTCTTCTCAGAGTAGTCAGATAGGAAACGCCGACCTCATCTAGTTTAAAAAAATATGATCGACATGTAAAAGTGTTTGTACAAAACAAATTACAGAAATAAAATCATTTATCATGACATGTTCTCAATGGGTCCCAACCTAGGCACAACCTGTATCTTGGTGACCCAGACCTCACAGTGTTTCTGATTTTATCAGTCCTGCTAGTGCTACGTGGTTATTTATTGATAAAATTAAAACAGAAAAAATAAAAAACAATGACAGAAAATTAACAAAGAAGCGTATTAATAGAGTTCCTGCGAAAAAAACAGTTATGGTGAGTAAATGTAAAGTTTGAGTAGGGTGTGTGGTGTATATTTGAACCGAATGTGTGGTGAGAGTGTGTGTCTCAAGACGAAAGTCTATGACCAGTGTGTGTTGCCGGTGATTACTTACGGGACAGAGACGTGGTCGCTCACAATGGGCCTCATCAGAAAACTTAAAGTCACCCAAAGGGCAATTGAGAAGGCTATGCTCGGAGTTTCCATGCATAATCGAATCAGAAAAGAAGACATCCGCAAGAGAACCAAGGTTACCGACTGTAAAATATGCACATTTATCAACATTAATAGTCGACTCGCCAACGCACCACCGCACAGGCCAACAGACCGATAACGACTGATCGCCCCACTACTCGGACCGGTATTTATAACCGAGCGACGTATGCGTACGAGACAACATTACAATACTGTTATCGGCTTGTAGCGCGATCTATTGACATCTACATACACTACATTCCCTTCCTTGTTTTAACCAGTTGTATGTAACCAGAATTATTATTAAGACACTAGCTGTCCCACGCGGCTTCGCTCCCGTCAACTGGCTACGTACCTACCCTACACCTACCCTACACCTACCCTACACCTACCCTACACCTACCCTACACCTACCCTACACCTACCCTACACCTACCCTACACCTACCCTACACCTACCCTACACCTACCCTACACCTACCCTACACCTACCCTACACCTACCCTACACCTACCCTACACCTACCCTACACCTACCCTACACCTACCCTACACCTACCCTACACCTACCCTACACCTACCCTACACCTACCCTACACCTACCCTACACCTACCCTACACCTACCCTACACCTACCCTACACCTACCCTACACCTACCCTACACCTACCCTACACCTACCCTACACCTACCCTACACCTACCCTACACCTACCCTACACCTACCCTACACCTACCCTACACCTACCCTACACCTACCCTACACCTACCCTACACCTACCCTACACCTACCCTACACCTACCCTACACCTACCCTACACCTACCCTACACCTACCCTACACCTACCCTACACCTACCCTACACCTACCCTACACCTACCCTACACCTACCCTACACCTACCCTACACCTACCCTACACCTACCCTACACCTACCCTACACCTACCCTACACCTACCCTACACCTACCCTACACCTACCCTAGACCTACCCTACACCTACCCTACACCTACCCTACACCTACCCTACACCTACCCTACACCTACCCTACACCTACCCTACACCTACCCTACACCTACCCTACACCTACCCTACACCTACCCTACACCTACCCTACACCTACCCTACACCTACCCTACACCTACCCCAGCGCATGCAACAAAAGCTCTCAAAAAGTTATATTTTTGCCCGTTTTTGCAACATTTTTCATTTATGCTCGGCTCCTATTGGTTGTAGCGTGATGTTATATAGCCTATAACCTTCCTCGATAAATGGACTATCCAACACAAAAAGAATTTTTCAATTCCAACCAGTAGTTCCTGAGATTAGCGCGTTCAAACAAACAAACAAACAAACAAACAAACTCTTCAGCTTTATAATATTAGTATAGATTTAGCATATTCTTATTTTTATTATTAATGAACTGGCATCTCTGGCATAACAAAATGAGAGCACAATAATATTTAAAAATCATTTACTGGTTTAATTTAGTGCTTCCTTTGACCCTTCCTCTTCTTCTTCTATTCCATTTTCTGATACCCATTTCAGGCCTTCTGATGAAGGTTCCCCCTCTCCATCAAATTGCTCTAACGTTAGTTGAGAACTCATGTTATTAATTAGTTACCTGGCACTAATGAATTAATACACGAATCGTCTCGCGCGCAGGCCCGACGACTTCGAGCCTCCGAACAGCACCGTAGACCACACACGTACGCTGCGGCAGGCTATACAGAGAGCCGAAGACAACAACCTGCCTTTCCGCTCAGCGTCTATGAAACACGTAAAAGTCCTCGACTTGATCGAGACTTTGGCTGCACTGCAGTCCCTCCAACGGCGCCAAATCGACCACCTGTACATCGGAGTGCCGAAGCGCCTGCACAAAAATGCCATTACGCTAGTCCGACCTTGCGACCTGGCTCCGGAACCCATCCCTTCGCAGCGAGGTGTGGTACAGGGAGACGCCACCTCCGAAACCTTCCACCGCTACACTGGAGGACGCCTTCAAGGTTCCGGACCGGAGAGGGCCAGGCACCGAAATCAACGGCGAGCACTTCACTCGCCTTCGGTTCACCGATGATATAGCTGTCGTGGCTGAGACCATAGAGGACCCCAGTACAACGCTTGATGACCTCAGTAGAGCTGCCGAAAGAGTGAGTCCAAAAATTAAAATGGATAAAACCAAAGTGAGGTTAAACGCCCATGTCGCACCCATTTCCGTCAAGATCGGAGACTCCACACCCGCAGCCGTGGACGACCATGCCTACCTGGGACGAATAGTGCAGCTAGGCATGCCCAGCCTCGAGAAAGAGGTCAACTGTCGAATCTCACTTGGCCAGGCAGCGTCCGGGAAGCTGCGCGGCATCCTCTCATCCAGGTTTGACGGGGACGGCCACGCTTTCTTTTGCCTTGGGGATTCCAATCCAGCGCTTTCTTAGGTATATGATCAGAATCCCTTCGCGTGTGCAATCCAACTCCACTTGCGACGCTTGATCGGGCGGTCAATCGGGCTCTCGTAGCATTGCCCCAAAAGCTCTACGTTGGTGATGGTCTCGGGCCAGTAAATGCCGAGTATGCGACGAAGACAGCGGTTGACGACGACTTGGATCTGGCGTGAGATGTCTTTTGTGACCGTTCACCGTAAAGCAGCACGGATTTGAGTTGAGAAAGTTTTAAGTTTGATCCTTCAGGTCAGTTTCCGCGATTGCCAAACAGGTCTCAGCTGTGCGAAGGTAGCTGATCGTGCTTTAGCAATCCTTGATGCGATGTCCTCTTCACTACCTCCAGTCTATGACACGACGCGCCCGCGGTAAGTGAATTTGCGGACGCGTGCCACTGCCTCTGTTCCAATCAGCAACGGTGAAGTATTCTACACACCAGATCTCATCTCTTGGGTCTTCCGGGTGTGACCAGTATGTACATATAAAGTAACACTACTGCTGCTGACTTCTCTCTTTTTTTTCTTTGATAACTGTCAATTTAATGACCAGTAGGCATAATCTACTGCTATTATTGTCATTCTCTGATGACTGTCAATTTAATGACCAGTAGGCATAATCTACTGCTATTGTTGTCATTCTCCGATGACTGTCAATTGAATGACCAGTAGGCATAATCTACTGCTATTACTGTCATTCTCTGATGACTGTCAATTTAATGACCAGTAGGCATAATCTACTGCTATTACTGTCATTCTCTGATGACTGTCAATTTAATGACCAGTAGGCATAATCTACTGCTAAAACTGTCATTCTCTGATGACTGTCAATTGAATGACCAGTAGGCATAATCTACTGCTATTACTGTCATTCTCTGATGACTGTCAATTTAATGACCAGTAGGCATAATCTACTGCTATTACTGTCATTCTCTGATGACTGTCAATTTAATGACCAGTAGGCATAATCTACTGCTATTACTGTCATTATCTGATGACTGTCAATTTAATGACCAGTAGCTATATTCTACTGCCTGTCAATTAAATGCCCAGTATCTATATTCTACTGTCTGTCAATTTAATGACTAGTAGCTATATTCTACTGCCTGTAAATTTAATGACCAGTAGCTTTATTCTACTGCCTGTCAATTTAATGACCAGTAGCTATTTTCTACTGCCTGTCATTTTAATGACCAGTAGCTATATTCTACAGCCTGTCAATTTAATGACCAGTAGGTACGTTCTACTGCATTTGTGTGCTCTTTAATTTATTATTTTAGAACTAATCATGTAGCTCAAATCAAATAACTAATCATGAGGTCACGGATTCGTCTCCCAGGTCGGCAGTGTCACTCGGTTTCTCCATCAGGAACTTCCCAATAATACACCACATGCGTGATTTTATGTTATGCCAGCGGTTGCCACCTAGGCTCACAGTTGCCACAAAGGCCAACTAGGCTATTCTTAACCAATTCAATTCAACTCTTTTAGAATTTGATTGAACACAGTCACAGTCGTTCCAAAGAAACTTCGAAACTCTACTGCAGCAAAACTGCCAAGTCAACAGAAACCCTCGAGTAAAGCCTCTAACGCCACGGCTCTCAAACCGTCCAGCAATCGTATTGCCCTCACACAACGGTCTATCTAGACCCAGACCTCCAAAAGAGCTAAACGCAATATCGCGAACCTACGGACTACTTGTGTTGCCTCAATTATACCGATTTACGGCAAAGATTAGGCTTAACCACTGGTACGGTACATGCTACGGCTGATAGACTGAATTACTCGACCTTCTACAGCTTGCTCATCAAATATCATTATCGAAATCAACAACGACTCGTACGTGAGTACGTGATCCACTATCATCTTCCTAAACCTATCGTGTGTATACTTCCAAGTTCTAAGCATGCCTATTTAAAGCCTTCAGTGTGTAACGATCACCGATAGCGAAAAGTTCCTCTAAGCCTTAGTAGTAATTGATCAGAAACCGTATCAGCTTAGATCATATACAACGCTCATGGCACGACTGCCGCAGCAGCTAGTGACACTCATGCCACCCATATCGTCACAACCTCAAGTGATCATCACACATCACTTCACGTAGAGTCTACGACTTCTAGGTTATTACAAAACCAATACAACGAATCTCCTATGAGACCCGTGTCCCCGCTACACCACCAGCTGCCCATCGCCCCCTGAACAACTCACAAGTGAATTGCAGGTACGACTACAGAAAAGTGCGTACAGTGTGAGCTACGGTATGTGCTCTCCTGCTCGGTGGAGGAAGCCTCCTCACTATTTTCTACGTTTAACTCGTTAGGAGCACAACTTAGAGGCATCCTTTGTATGCGATCGTGAGCGTCATTATTCATTCTATAATATTTACAGATTTCAAAAGATAGCGATCGCGGGATCTAATACTATCATCATGTTACTTTAAAAGTAAGCATGTGAATTAAGATCCGAAGACAAAAATCAATCGATCGATCGATCCATCGATCGATCGATTTTTGAAAATGAATGAAAACGACTCACCAGATTGGCATAAAGACCCGTGTGTATGGATCCACACATACACACGCTCCTCATTGACCTGTCCAGCTCCTTGTTTGTTGCTAGCTTTCTTGTTGCTCCACTCTGGACTTATTTTTCAGTATTCGAGATTCTGAGGGTAGTCGTAGAAAACTAGACGACTCCTTAAATTAGTCCCACATTGTTCCTGCCATGTAGACGCGAAGCAGAAGGGCTTACTTCTACTGCATTCAGTTTTGGTGGGACCAAAACAATACGACGCAGACGGTGTTGTGTGCCAACAGTGTGCACAGTGTGTGTTTACGAAGTTGAATTCCACAGCACTACTCAGCAAGTGCACTACTTATCGTATACATTTGATGCGCTTCAAAACGAATCGCCACTGATTTTAACTGTCACCGTCACACACATTTTTTTTCTTGTTTTATTTTTTTATTATTATAGAATAGAATGGAATATAATGCATTGTAACCAAAGTCTTCATGTTCCTTTTAGAGAAAAACAACTTTATTTTACTCTACGGTTTTATCCTCGTCGCCAATGTAAAATATGCACATTTATCAACATTAATAGTCGACTCGCCAACGCACCACCGCACAGGCCAACAGACCGATAACGACTGATCGCCCCACTACTCGGACCGGTATTTATAACCGAGCGACGTATGCGTACGAGACAACATTACAATACTGTTATCGGCTTGTAGCGCGATCTATTGACATCTACATACACTACACCGACATAGGCCGAAGAATTGCCAAACTTAAGTGGCAGTGGGCAGGGCACATTGCTCGCAGAACGGATGGCCGTTGGGGCCGAAAAGTTCTAGAGTGGCGACCGCGTAACGGAAGACGCAGCGTTGGGAGGCCCTCTAGGTTGAGCGACGACCTGGTCAAGGCTGAGGGCGTCCGGTGGATGCGAAACGCACAAGACCAAAGTGGACGTCTTTCGGCTGAAATGATGATCATGATGTGTCGTAAGTGAATGTGTGTAAGTATTAACTCGTAAAACAGGGAAGACTTTTCGTTTCTTCGTAAGTCCGGTGAAGCAACCACTTTTTTAGCTGGGTGGTGGCCTCAGAGTACTAACTCGATAAAGTGAAAATTTTGCTTACAGCGTTGAACAATCGTATGGGTAAGTAGGGTGAAAACTGGGCCGCAGAAAGGGTTTTAATTTTTGGCAGAGGTATTCTGTCAGGCTGTTTGCTACCCCTTTTACTGCGGCTGGAGCGAACTGCCTTGTCCTTCACGAGTTTTAAAAGTGGCCCTAGGATAAAAAGTTGACGTACCTACGCGTAATACTCCAGCTTCCTTGTACAGATCATTAGTGGGAAAACGCCGCGTCTTTCCCAGGAGGACCATGCGGAAAGCGCGCTGAGCCCGTTCCAGCCCCAGCATGCACGTCTTGGCGGCGCCGCCCCAGACTCCAACACCGTATCACAGGGAGATGTACACCTGGACACCTACAGATATTCTTCGGAGCGCTGACTCGTAGGAGTTTAGCGACGTAGATTTTGCGAGTCTTTTTGGCGAGTGTTTGAATTTGTGCTTCGAAGGACAGGTTCTTATCAATTATGACGCCTGGATATTAAGTTATGTCTGATCCTGGTGTTGGGCGCGTTACAGTTACAGTTGGCATCTGAGACGGGTACTGCCGTCGAAGCATTGCATTTGGTGTTGTGAATTTTTAGCGTGTCACTGTTAGGCCTACTTGATTGAGTGAGGTGGAAAGTCAAGAAATTCGTTTTTTTTAGGTTCAGCGTCAGTAGGTTCTGCTCAATCCATCTTGCTATGACGCTCATTCCTTTCTCAGTTGCGTCGAGAGCCTCCACCCAATATGATCCATGAAAAATTGTGGTAACTAGTTAGTTAAGCTGTCGTCTATGTAGGTACATGATGCAGAGAGTGTGTCCCAATATACTTCCCGGGGGCACCCCGAAGGCAATCGGCAGGCTGATGGCTACTAGACAAGTCATTCCTGAACCAATCTAAGGGCAGGCCTCTGACACCAAAGGTTTCAGAAGTGTAGGAATGGAGAATGTGTCAAAGGCCTTGGCGAGGTCAAGGAAGACGACGCCCCCTGTCAATGTTTGAGGATATAATGGTAGTCAGCAGACCACTTAGACGGCAGTTAGACTTTCCTTTGCGAAAGCCAAACTGCCGCCCTGAGATAAGTGAGTTTTTTTCTAAAAAACCTACGAGGCAGTTGTTAATAAATTTTTCAAGGATTTTAGATGTCACACAATGCAATGAAATTGGCCTGTAATAGACAGGATCACTCTTGGGACCACTTTTATGAATAGTCGTGATGACAGCAGTTTTCCAGCAATCAGGGACGATATAAGTTTCCACGCTCAGATTGCATATTATGTATTTGTTAGGTTCCAGAATGTATGTTTTTGTGTTTCAGGAGCAGAGGCCGGCAAACATCGAGCCATCAGCCTAATTAGGAAAAAGGACAAGTGAATTCGGCAAGGCAAGGGTTTGACCGCCATCAATCGACCAATCACATAGACGGAAAGCCAATATCTCGTCTTTCATCTCGAATGTGATTGGTCGATTGATGGTGGTCAAACCCTGTGCCTTGCCGAATTCACTTGCGCAATTAGCCTGCTGGAGCGCTATCGTCCTTGAAATCGTGAATCATGTTGCTAATCTCTTGAAACATCCGTAGGGTGTAGAAACAGTGATTTTTTAGGTGGGTTTTTATTTTCTACTCCGTTAGATACATTGTTTGTCCACCGTTCTCACCTGCTCATTTATGATGTCCGTTGCTAGCTTCCGACCAACCGATACAAAATACTCGTTACAAGCGTTAGTGGAAAAGTTGCAGTTTTATTAAAAAAAAAACTTTTTAGGTATTTGACATGTTTTTTTTGCAAATTACGGACTGCAATATTGAAGTTTAAGTCTTAGGTAAATAACTCCACCTCTCATTAGGTTCCGAAGTCAACAAGGAACCTTTATAGTTTCGCTCTGTTCGTCTGTCCGTCCGCAGCTTAGCTCAGAGAATCTAAGTATTAGAAAGCTACCTATAATTTGGCATGGATATACATATTAAGAATTCCGATAAAGTGGTAAAATAAAATCATGAAAAATATTTTTTTTGGGGGTTCCCCCTGTAGACGTAAAGTGGGGGATGTTTTTTTTTCTAGTCTATCCCATTGTGTGGAGTATCGTTGGATAGGTCATTCAAAAATATGATGGGTTTGTTAAAACCATTTTTCGATTCAGAGATCCGTTTGCGTAAAATTAAGCTTTAAATTGCAAATTTATGTTAGAGGCCCCTCCCCCCTGCCAGCGAAATGGTTGCTCTTGGCTCGCTATGTGAAAAAAAACACGGCAGTAGGAAATATAACGAAATGAAAAGGAAAGCTATCACAGATAAGTAGGCTTTACAAGTTTACAAGTAATAGTCGACCAACTTATAAAATGTACTTGGAACAGTGAAATTTTTGTACAAATGACATTGAAAAATTACTTAATCATTATTAGCTGTGTAAAACAGATAGTAAATATATGCTTATGAACCACGTAGAAACATACAAAAATAAAATCATAACAGGCTTTACAAGTTTACGAGTAATAGTCGACCAACTAATAAAATGTAGGTACTTTGCACAGTGAAATTTTTGTACAAATGCCATTGAAAAATTACTTAATCAACGTTGTTAGCTGTGTAAAACAGATAGTAAATATATGCTTATGAACCATATATACAAAAACATACAAAAATAAAATCATAACATCCTTAATAATAATTATTTCTAAATAAATAATGTTTAAGCTCGAATAACGCATTGGAGTGGCCGGAGTCGCTGGCAGTACCAGTCCGTAGTCCATACGGCGCATGCGCGCGGGGGAGTCTATTTTGTGTTAGTGCAGAAGTATTTTCGACGTTTTGTAATCTAAAGTCAAATTAGATAAGATTGCCAAGCAAATTACTTATATTTTTTGTCGATATCCATCTATAAAGTCAATATTCGACCCAACTACATCACTAATTGAGTAGCGTAAAACTTTCCAGAACGAAGTAGTGAATACCGCAGATTAGAGGTGAATATATATGAATTTTTTCAAATTCCGAAAGAGAAATAAACAAGGAGCAAGGAGCGTGCGCGCAATGATCCAGGAACGAACCATACCATTCCCCTGGCTCTAACGCGCGCTCGTATCGGCTATAAACATCATCCTATGTGGGCCCGTTTTAGACGTTGAGTGCCGCTGAAACCGTTTTCATGTTAATCTAAGAACAACAAAACCCTCTTCATAGTCCGCATTATTATGCAACTTCGGAACCCTATTACTGCGCGTGGCCCGACACGCACTTTGCCGGTTTATTTAATATTTGGGTCTTAGAACTCGATAATTTGAAAAAGTTCAAACGGAAAATTATTATGTACAGGATTATTGTTGGAGTATGTACTAGGCGTTTTGCTTCAGAGAAGATATTTCGGTCAGTGGGTCGTCTTAGAGGCAGAGTTGATATTTCTCGCAATGAAACGAAATCTTTTACTTAGGTACATTCGGTGTGCCCGGTATAGTTACCAAGATGTGGGAGCAACTGTGAGATTTTAGTCGGTGGGATTGTCTCCCCAGTCGAAGTATATTCATGTGAAAAATTACCACTTATCTACGTGGACCACGTTCTGGATCTTTCTTGTTACTGGAGGAGTGCTCAGCCTGGTTTCAGCAGCGCTGTGGCTTCGTCAGTAGGTGTGGGTTCGATCGTGCATGGAGTACTGTTCTCATCTCTGGGACGGATCTGCCAAATACCAGCTTGATGCACAAGAGTCGATCGAAAAGCGGCCCAAGAAACTCATCGGGAATGAGGCACTGGTCAAGTCAAAGCTCTAGAGCCTTGAACATCGTCGCCGAGTTGCCAGCTCTTCGGTTTTATATCGGTTACATTTCGGGGAGTGTGCGATGGAATTGCATGATTTAATTCTGCCCAGCCCGTTCCATCATCGGACTACCTGACGTACGGCGATGCGTCATCGGTACATGTGGACATCCCACTCATACCTACGCACAAAACGTTTTGGGGACACTTTTATTATGCGTACAGCTAAGGAGTGGAATTCCCTGCCGGAGTCTGTGTTTCCCGATAGTTACAATCTAGGGGTCTTTAAGTCAAGAGTGAATGGGTTTTTTCTAGGCAAGCGTGCTTCACCGTCGACCACATCATCGCTTACCATCAGGTGAGATAGTGGTCAAGCGCAAGCCTATTGATAATAATAAAAAAAACCCTATCGCCCGACCGTGATTCAGTCTATGGTCCGAGGCGAGAATGCGTTGGATGGATATCCTACAGTATAAAGAAAGGTCTTTCTTGCTTCGCTCACTATACTTACCACTAATAAAGTTCGACAAGCTTGGCTTTTTAATCCTTTAATAAGGAAGCTAGTAAGAATCGTTAAAAGGTAAGAAATGATAATGAAATGAAACCCAAATTCAAGATGATTCATTTATTGGTTTGTTATTTAAGAACAATAAGCCATTTATACTTACTTCAAAACACATAATATCATCTAACAGAGTTCAAAGATCGCCATTTTGTTGAATATTTAAGAGAATCCGACGCAAGTTAAAATTAATAACCTATTATTACTAAAACCATTGATATTCATAAAAATTTACTTAAGCTAACTACATGTAGTTAAAATAGTAATATGAATTTTAGATCTAACGGAGAGAGAATATATTCACTACTGATAGGTACACACTGAAACATTGTGATTGAGACTAAGATTTGGCGATTGAAAATACTAGAAGATCTATTTTGGTTTATATAAACTTCTGGCAAATACAGGCTGCATAATATTTTAAAATATTCTTCTGGCAACATTGCGAATTAATAACCGCCATGTTTATTTCCATTCCCGCCATTTGTTTGGCTTGACATTTGACAATGTAAGTTTCTTAAGTTTAGAGCAATACTGTGATTGCACTGATCTTGATGTGCTTGTAAAAGTAATTGAAACCAGTAAAGCAAGCGTTACGGTGTTGTAATTAATTTCACATTATTCACGTTCTACGGTATGTCAATAAACTCCCAATATTACATCGTGTACCTTACTCTTCTCATTGAAAATGAGACATTATCAATAATTCGTTGTCTTCATAGCCCGCATTTGACAAAAGTTCTATCATTAGGTACTAGATTTAAGATGTTAAAAATGAGTGACAATAGAATTTGGACTCTAATGGGTTCAATTTTAATACCTACGATGTTAATTCATTTCTACTTCTTACTCTAGAATAATAACATAGGTACAATAAATCTAACATTTATTTAATAATCACATTAATTTTGATATGTATCTGAATTTAGTGCAGCACCGTTATAACTAGATATGCTTTTTACTTTTTGTTATATAGTTTTTTTTTCAATGACGAAGAAGTACATACTAAAAGGGTCTATAAAATGTCGTACACTACAATACCGATCATATTAAAATAATTGTACTTTATTCGCTACAGATTATAATCTATGATATGTATTTTTACCTACGTCTAAGTTTACAATGATATGTTTCCATGGTCCTATTCTGGATTTTTCCAAAAGCCAGATATAAAGCGTATGCATTCTTTCAACGATTCTTATATTTTTTTATTAATCTAAGGACACACATCTTTTATATCAACCGACTTTTAGCTTTATATCTCGCTTAGAATGGACGCTTGACGTTTCAATGGAGTCGCCTCTGATATAAGTCCAAGTTAGGGAGGAAAAATTTTGAGGGGCGACATTCAAAAGACCACATACATGCTGTAACAGTTATCAGGGTCATCATGAAGTGGAATGCGATAATTAGCTTAACTTTGACTAGTATTACACTAAAGTCACAGTCTGAGCCTCTTTTCATTTCACACTTAATGATAGACGCGAGTGTTGGGCCCTGATAATCTCTTTGATTATTAACCTAAAAACGATTTTGGTTTATAACCTAGTGAAGCATATGTTTATAAAAAATATACCTATCCTATTCGAAAATCAATACCCTCTTGCTCTACCTAAAGTTTAACTGTAAGCTAGTGTTAGCCGAAAAAGAAATGATTTGTGGAGTCAGAAAATGCTACGTGGCCGGATGTAGAAGTCAATTCTGAGTTCCAAAATCATTTCTCGAAAGGATTTTCGTTTTATAATTTTCATACATTCAACAATCTCTCGGGATAGAAGATAAAGATTTACTTTCTCCTATATTTAATGGAGTCGTAAGGAAGGTAGCTGTAGAAGGATGAGCTTATCGGGGCAAATTGGACGACGTGATAGTAATCAGAGGCAGACTCCGGTCCTATTCAGTCCAGGAATCCAGTGTTAACCAGCTTCTCCAGGAAGAACTTGACGTCGCCGAGTTCCGAATCCTTGATGCCGAGAGATTTAAGCATGCCGAGGTCACCGTTCTCCACTGCCATGAATACCGAGCGAAGGTGTTCGAGGTCTGACCTCATAAGATGTAGAGCTGCACCGAAGTCTTCAATCGTTTGGGATTCTGAAAATTAGAAAACGAATGGCATTAGATATAAATACTTGATGTCTAAAGACGTTTGTTATTATTTGTTAAAAAGAAGCAGTGGAATTTAACATAGATAACTGGCGCCCAACAGAGGTTTACCAAGTCCCAGTTGGGTGCCAATACAATTTGAAATTACGGTTAATATTTCAAGTACGAAGAATATGTCCCAGAAATACACATTCATCATCATTATTCATCCTTTTAAGATAAAAAGCGGCCAACATATATTTCTGAGGACTATAAAAACATTTTGAAGAGCCATAGTGGCGGTCGTAAAACGAAGATATATTACCTGAGAGAGCAATGGCCACCTTTTCGACGCCGCCCAACGGTTCGAGAGCATCCCGCGCCTTACTGCCGAACAACTTCTCCAGATAGTTGGGCCCGTGGGATGCCAATAACGATTGGAGAAAGGATGCCGTCTCTTCAACAGGTGGCCTCTTAGCTGTGAAAGAAATTGAAAGTATTTTATTGATACGATATAGTTTATGATCTCGTAATGTTATGCAGATTCGTAATCTGTTTAGGAACAGGAAATACATTTTATTTGATGTTAACTCTTGATATTTTCTCGCGATATTGTTAGTTAAACTGTTTGTAGGGACCATAAAACAACATTTTCTTTGTGTTTTCGCCTTTGCGTCTACAATATCATGTTAATAAGACACTAGCTGTCCCACGCGGCTTCGCGCCCGTCAACTGGCTAACCGCTTACGCAGCGCACGCAACGGCAAAGCTCTCAAAAAGTTTTTTTTTCCCGTTTTTGCAAAATTTTTCATTTAAGCTCCGCTGCTATTGGTCGTAGCGTGATGTTATATACCATATAATCTTCCTCGATAAATGAACTTTCCAACACAAAAATATTTTTCAATGCCAACCAGTAGTTCCGGAGATTAGCGCGTTCAAACAATCAAACTCTTCAGCTTTATAATATTAGTTTAGATTAACACACTGAAGCGACTGACTGACGTCATTGAAGCGTAGTACAGTGTAGCAATCGATAATATTTCATTACTTTAGCTCCGTCTGACCAAATGGTTATTTTTAGAAAGTTTAACCCTCGTAAAGCTAAGTAGGTAATTATCCACCTAGATACTTTACAATCTTTTACAGCTTACTCCCTGAAAGTAACGATAAGCTGTCTTGTTGTTTAATTTTTAATTATCTTAACATATCTACTAAGTAAGTATACAGTTTATTTCGGTTAAGGAAAGCCAAACTAGAATGAGCGCACGGTTGGCGCAGTGGTTGAGCGATTGACTTCTGCGCTGCGTGTCGCGGGTTCGTTTCTCGCACGGAACAAATATTTGTATGACCTACAGATAGTTGTTCCGGCTCTGGGTGTTGTGTATGTGAGTTTATATGTTTGTAAACGCACCCACGATGCAGGAAGAAATTCCTAGTGTGGGGCAACGTTTTTAAAAAAAAAAAGAAAAATAAAATGAACAGAACATTTAGACTGCGAGTTGTAAGTTAGTAACTTTTATACCCATTAATTATTGAAAACTGTATATCTATTCAAGTGCGAGAGAGATTCGATGATAGAGGTAACTGCTAAGCGTGGAACTTAGAGCATTTCTCTAAGGCGTGGAATCAATGCCATGGAAGTTTATCATTTTATTTTTAATAATATGTTTGCGCTTGACCACTATCTCACCTTGTGTACGTCGATGAAGCTCGCTTGCCTAGAAGAAACCTATTCACTCTTGACTTAAGTGAAAACAATCTTTTTAATTTTCCTATCCTCTTTATGTTGGTGTATTCACTTTCCCATAAATTGTTTAAAGCAGAGGAATTATAAAAAAATAATGGCTATTTTTATTATAAAATACTAGATTTAATTAAATATACTTTTTTTAACATATATACCTCGAACATATTGATTTTTCGAAAAATTGTATATTTTGCAAAGTTGACATTTTGCGAAGTTGGCGTTTTGCGTCGTGTTGACATTTTGAAAAGTTGGCATTCTGTGTCAGCACCATTGTTACAAATTGATTTCGTGAGCTCTGTGACCGTCATTTTATATGGCTGTTAGCAAAGCTGTGCTGTGCTGCTGTGTGCCACTGGTCGCTCATCAAGGTTAAGCAACGCTTGACGAGGTCGGTCTGGGGAAGGGTGACCATTTCAACATACCGAGTTTCCTCCGTGCCTCGGAAAGCACGCTAAGCCGTTGGTCCCGGCTGTCATATGAAGATCTTTGACAGTCGTTACGGGAAGTCAGAAGCTTGTGATCTGACACCAGTCTTGCCAAGGGGTACCGTGTTACCCAGTTAGTGGGTTGTGGAGGTCAGATAGGCAGTCGCTCCATGTAAAACACTGGTACTTAGCTGAATCCGGTAAGACTGGAAGCCGACCCCAATATAGTTGGGAAAAGGCTCGGCAGATTGATTGTGCTGTTTGTGCTGCTAACTTCTTACGTCAGACTTTACACTTATTTATTTATTTTTATTTTATCTGATGTATCTTATTATGAATCTGGTACCTATATTGTGTGTCCTTTAGTCTGTGCTAAATAAATGTATATTCTTTCTTTTCTATCTTTTTGTGTTGGAAAATATTTAAACGTAACATCTATGCAGTCAGTTTGCTCCTATCATTAATTTCGGGATACTATAAGTACACCTCTGCCTACACCTTTGGGGAACAGCTACCGCCGTAATGTCATGTTATTTCCCTTTTTTTCGGTTAAAATCTATATTTTAATCTATATTTATTAACACCCGCGATACTGACGGAAAAATAAGTATTTGTGTATCTGTCTGTGGTATCATAGCTCCTAAACGGATAAACCGATATTTCGTGAGAATCGGTTCAGCCGTTCAAAAGTTATGGGCGTTTTACTGTTTGAATCGGGGTGTTTTCGCAAGATATCGTGTCATAATTACGTGTTCAATTGATTGTTGATTGAATCGTGTCTACTACTAGATAAATTATGTATCATGAAGTAATTATGTGTCGGGGTTGTTTAATAGCAACTAGCGAATAAAGGACGGATTTGAAGCGAGCGCCATAGATGAAACACAAGCAAGTGAAGGATTCTAAAAACTGAATCACGACCGTAGGGAGTGATCCATGATAATTGAATCACGAGCATAGCGAGTGTTAGAATCCTGAGCGACGCGAGTTTTTCATGGCGTTCGATATAAATCCGTTTTATTCAAGAGATGCATGCTATATTTTATACCATGACTACGAGAAAAAGAAAGATTTAAGCGAAAAGCACAAGGAATAATAATAAATAAATGGTTTACTACCTTCTAAATTTACAAAATATGTGAAACCCTAAACCCTGAGCTAGGTAACAAGCACTTGTGTTTCAGGGGCCACCTCCGTTACGTTGCATAATTGTAATTATTTAAACACCAATGCAATTAATATTAGAATTGCAATCCAAATAAGTATTCACTAAACATCCTAGACTAATATCAACATCATTATTAAAATCCTAAATATAACCAAACTCAGAATTAAATCGATGAAGGAGTTTGAAAGTAGAGTATTCTTTGTGTCGTCGAGTCGAGTATTTTATGCGCAAGGAGGTTGTATAGCATTGAGATGGAGGTCGAATATATATTGGTGTGTTCTAAATTCAAACACCAAAACAGTTATTAAAAGTGGTTTTTTATCACATCTATTCAAAAAGAGCTAGTTTATTCCTCGTAAACAGGGACCAAATAGCTCATTCATCCCTTAGGGACTAAAAGTGATTTGAATTTGGAATGTGGATATTGTTAGTAAATGTTCCAATAAGAGATGAATCACATACCATGCGGGCACAATGTATTGAATATATTACTGGCTATAAAACTGCGAGCGCGCCAAATTAAAAAAAAATGGTGATGGTGTGTAATAAACAAAGCGCGAAATTAAATGCATTCTGTCTTCGTTCGTAGTTGTTTCAAAATCAGATTTTAGAATTATAAAAAATGAGCGCGTCTTCCTCAAGTGAAACTATTAAAATCAAGTTTCTCAAAAACTACATCCTGAGACACCGTTTTCTGAGACTATTTCTAATTCCCAAGCTGTAAATAAATCTACAACTATTATAACGGATGGTACTAATAAAATTGTTACGATGCACTTCCATAATTGTTCAAATATAAACAGACGCTCTAATTATTTCTATGTTATGTCTTATGGTACTTAATTTTATGTACATAAATAAACATAACGTTCTTGTTCATAAGTTGCACTTATTTATTTTCTCATAGAGGAATGATAATAAGTAGAGCGTCCATCTCGGGAGCAACACTATCATAAGCTCGAGTGACGTACGTGTAGCACTTTGAATCCCTCGCTGGACTCAGGTTGCCGCTCTGGATTAAAAAAAACCGGCCAAGTGCGAGTTGCAACTCGCGCACGAAACCATAGGTCCCGTTTTTACCCTTTGGTTACTAAACCCTAAAAACACTCTCGGCCTTTAAAATAGTTGTTTGCTCCCTAGGTAAGGTATCTACTATTTATTTACTGTTTTCAGTGAAAAAAAAAAGCTTTTTAGAGGGGGAATAGTATAAATTATACTTGTCTCTATAGATTTGACTTTCATTTGAAAGTGAACAAAATATACCTGAATTACATATATATGTAACCTACACTGAATAAGCATTAGGCATTGCACAAGGCCGTAGATTCATAAAAATCACAAAAAAAAAACACAAAAACTGTTTATTTTCTCAGATGTTTTTAAATGAAGCCTTTTGAAACCAGCTTTTGTCGCGTTGATTTGAGGTTTGAAGTCTCAAAGAGAAAATGTGGGCCACGAATGTGCGCAGCAAAGTTATGTTCTAGGAATATTACATTTTAATGTTTTGACTTTGGTTTCAACTTTCGGGCGTGAAGTTAAAAACATTAAAAGTCGACAAAGTATGTAAATTCTAACGAAACAGACTGATACAGAAGGTAGGTAACAAGAATAATGCAAAATTAACATTGATTAATGTTTCAAAATGTTTCAAAAGTATTTACATCAAGTATACCAAACGAAAAATTTCTTAAGGTTGTAGGTACTGCAAAAACATCGCCACGCTGTTTATCAGATGTTTAATTTATTTTTATTTTGAATACCTAATCAATTGCAAAAACTTTGTCGATTTTTTTTATAAATAAGGCCCTAGCGATCTTCCTAGCGAAGAAATAAACCTAATGGAACGTCATCAAAGACTGTTTTCAGAGTACCTACCTACCATTAAACCTGTGTATTCTGTTCTGAACATATTAGGTAAACACAAATCAATTTTTTTTCATTTATGTACCAACCCTACTAATGTAACAAGTTTAGGTAACCATGTAGGTACGGAACATACTTATTTAATAAAAAGATTTAAATTTAAGCAAAATCACGTTTTAAACTTGCGTGGGTGCTGTTTTGAAACCTTTTAAAATGCGAGCTCATTCATAAGGTAGGTCATGAATGGAAACGGTAGAAACTGAAATAGCTTTTTCATTGTGATGATTTTTGTATTTTATTTCAAACCTAATTTTATCTTTCAGGTACCTACAAAGTAAAAATTCAGAATCATATAAATATTTATCTTTTACGACTACAATCCGGCCTGAAAGGGTATTTTATTTTGATTGTACAAACCAGATTTATACCAGATCCTATGTTGATGATCATTATGTCTGTGAGATTGTCCAAATAGGTGCTTAGAGATCCTAAATTGGTGATCATATTTTTGCCTGTAGGTGGCCCAAATAGGACCTTTATTTAAGTCGTATTTAATAAGTAATTTGGAGATATAAATGGTGACGAATTTTTACTATTATCTTATTTATATATTTCGTTCCTTACCCGACTGCGGCTAGGTCCAAAAGGAAGGTTATGTTTATTTTTAAAGATGTATTATTTTATAAGTAGAGCAAATTGAAATATTCGGTCAACGCCTTTGTTCTTGGAAGACTTTAGGTGTATATGCAATATTTAACTTTAGCTACTACGTAGGACCTATGGCACTTGGAACTTTATTTCTGTCAGTTTAAAGGTCACAGAGATAGATCTCTGTGATCTTTTTTTATAGCTTTGTCTTAGAGAGATAAACATACTGTTCAAACGTACGTTCGTGTCGCGGCCAGACGCAGGACTGACTGAGTTCACTCAAGCTGGTCTGCTTGTGTTTGTATTGCCGCGCAGACGTCTACAAAACGTATCTACCTCAGTATATTTATGTCGGATTTAGTCAATAGTACGGACGTCAAAATAAATCACGAGCACGCCCCTGGCGGCAAATCAAAACAACTACGCATTGGCGCGCTCTTAACATAACCTAACCACTTGCGTGGTGGGGACAGCAGAATTTAGCAGTTGAATACTGACCGCCTTAGAGCTAAGAAGTTGTAGAATCAGTGTCGTTCCGTAATATTAGTAAGCAAGATTGTAACTGTAAGTTGTGACTATTTGAATAAACCCAAAGTATCGAATAACTTGTGTGATTTCATTTTCACGATTGCACCCACTAACCTGCCCACACACGATGTCTTAACCTAAAGGAATACATTCTGACTTCCCGATGGTTTACATCTATCGGCCAGCCTTGATGCGACATATATATAGAGTCTGGCAAACAAAAGTAGACACTCGAATTATTTGCAAACTTTTTACATGGCAATGCTATACTAATGTCAACATCGATTTTTGGTAATTTGTTGTGGTCTTGATAATAGCATTTATTATGTGAAAAATTAATAAAACAATTAAAAGTGGATTACGGGAGATGTCGTTTCGCATGATCTCTAAATATCAAGAAGAACATCAGGAGAAAGACGTCGAATTCAAACAAAAACAAGATTAAGTGTGATGTTAGAATTCATAAGTTAGAATGACGCTAATAAGTTGTATAAACCAAAATTATTAAAGAATACTATTGTTTTTTATTGAGATTGATACTTATTATCTAAAATATTACCTACCTGAATTACCTATAGTATTTTTATTCAGACGAAATAAAATAAATAATTCTAAAGTATCAAATTAGGTTATTCCAGGTATGTCATACTAGTTTTGGGGTTGCTATGCTGATATTTTTTAAATTTGCCGCGCTTTTCCAGTCTCTACTTTCGTTTGCCAGATTCTAACATCATTGTGTGTATGTACCCAATAAGGCATCAATGTACATGAAACTACGTTTTCATTGAAAAGGTTCGCAATTAAACTTAATTTAAAAATCCAAAGTTCGACATGCTACCACAAGTAAAACTCCAAAAATTTATTTCTGAAACCGTTGTGGTGAAAAAGAAATCTTTATTAACCTTCGCATATGCAATGTTCATGTCTCATCCAGCACTGAATTCATGTCACATTAACCGAGGAAAATACCGCACTTCAATGACTAATGCACCAAGTTACTCGAATTTTAAACAGATGGAAAGAGTCCTTCATATTTATTTGCATAATTGATTCGCAGTTCCAGTAAACTCAGTGTTTCATAATTGTTGTATGGCAGGCAGGAAAAGTATTGGGTAAGTAACCTGCATAGTTGTTTAATTTATAATCATGGCTGAAAATCTTAAATGTCCCGACTCCGATTATCGTAACGTTTTTGTACAAAGTTATCGCTTTGACCTCCTAAAGGCTGCATGTTCCTTTCGAAATAAATCAAAATTAAAGTCTTGTTCGGTGGAGACCAAACAAGACTTTTACATTCGTTTATTTCGTTATATATTGTCTCAGAAACACAATTATCTCCTCAAGAAACGACAGCAATGCGTGCCAGAACACGAGACACGTAGTTATAAGGAAAGTTATTACATCGAGAGGGTAGCTGAAGATTAATCAAGTTGATGTCTTGTTTCGTACCAAACTCTTTGTTGTAGGTAATATAAAACACCTTCTTTATAGGTTAGGAAATTTATACGCGTTTTTATAAGCTTGCCAGCCTAAATATGAACGTGAACACTTAGGTGAAGTAAGCGTGAAGTAAACTGTCATTCAACCTGAAGCTATGAATTGATAGTGAGATCACGGTGAGATGTTTACAGAAAAGCACTGCCAGGCCAAGTTTGACATTTCAATAAGCAAATCTTTTTTATAGTCATGCCATCGTTGTTCGAGTTTTTGAACTATCAAACTTTCTTGAAAAAATATTTATTCTCGAATTGTTCCATGTGTCGAAAAACTTACAACTATATAACATAAAAGTCCCCGTGTGAAGGCTTTTTCGTACCTTATGAAAGCTCTTGATGAGGCCATTGTAATAGAAAACCATATGTTGAATCTCTAGGATCATGTCACCTAGCATACAGCGCAGCACTAAATCGAACAAAAACAGTAATTCTGTGTGGCTGCGATCTTGGCTAACGGCAGTGACGTTCAAAGAATTTTAAAAGTAGGCCTTAGAAGGACATACACGGATCATATTGGTGATGTATTTCAGAAAGGCCAGGTGCTCAGTGCTTATAACCGGCGTGCGTGTATGACTAGATGCAGGAAAGTATACGAAGCAAAAGGAGTATATAAGTATCGTAGCAGGTGGCGTTCTGTGCTTGCGGACGGCGAGTAATGGGTAGCCCGCCGTCCGATAAGGACCAGGCCCGAGTCGACGGCGAGTAGTGTTCCACGCGCGCCTTAAATAGGTGTCAGCAAAAACTGGCGGGGTCCGCTAGTGCCGATGCCTGTCTGGATCGTGGATAAATTTGAAATAGAGTTACCGCGGCCCTAGCACAAGCATCTGAACGCCCTTCCGCTTCAACAAGAGCGGGAGAAGTCATTGGATGATTTCCCAGACCAATAAATAAAAAAAAAGCTGGCGTCCTGTAGTTTCTGCCTGCCACCAAGAGAAAAAGGCGTTTGTTGAGGTAATTTAATAAGGTGGAGGATATCTTACCAGCAGTGCAGAGCTTGGAATCCTCATCGTAACCATCGATGCAATCAGGGGCTCCATCGCATAGGTACTGAATGGAGATGCAGTTGCCATCCACTGGACACTTGAACGGCTCGTACGGGTGACAGTATTCTGGAAAATGGAGAAGAACATAATTAGTTGGGTACTCAAAATCAAAGCATTATTTCCACTGCAGACCCACCGTACCCCTGGCCGTACCCCTGGTGGTACGGTGGGTATTTTAAAGTTAAACGGTACCACCCGGTAATAGTGTTGTTAAAACCACTTTGGTGAACAACAATTTAATTTAGTAGGTAATCAGGCTATTATGTGCGCAATTTTTCTAACGCGTGACCAAGTGAAATTTCTTTAAGTATTTACAATTTGTAACTGTACGTCATCATTGATGATTTGATCCTTTCTTCTTTTTTTTTAAATCATCTTCAATGTATGAATATGCTCCAATACTTTGAGTAATCGCATCAACGTCACAGTATTCTGACACGTTTATTAATTTTGGAGTGAAACGTCTCTAAAATGTTGGTGGTTCTATGGCGTTCACCAAATACACTTATTACAATAGATGAATACGTCTTAAAACAATGTTTCAAAGTATTAAATAAATTTTACCATTTGTACCATGCCGTCAGATTCAGATTTCACATACTCAAAGCAATGTTGAATCTCGCAGTCAGGAAGAAGTGGTAAAGCACTCGCCAGGACAACTATTCTTCGTCCTGGTTTATTTTTCGTACATCCAAAAGACTTCCCTTTCTTCCAAATGTTGCGAGTCCAATGGTAATAGCACCCTCGCAATGTAATATTTGGGAATATGTACTTTCAAAATGGCGTGCATCGCTGCTCTTTCTAAGTCTGTGTGAATTTTACGTGGGTTTCACAAGGGTATTTGAGACTTTATCATGTTAAACAAAATAACGTAACTTTTTTCCATTCAGTCCGACGTAAGTGCGATTTAAAGGGCTTCGCTTTAGTAGTTTCGATTTTGCTTGTCTGAGTCGTCACAGTAATAATCTGCCAAAATGAACTTATGATACTGGACTGGAACTTCTATTTCAATCAAATCGTGGAAATAGTTTTAGAAACTTGTGCAGATTTCTTCCTAGCGTTCTGAAGAAAGTGCTTCACACCATCATACCGGGGATTTTTCCCAATTGCAAAATTCACCCCCATGTCTTTAAAATCTCTTTTTTTCTTGTCGTGTTCTACAGGTTCATCAGATGAAACCACATTTTTTGCAAATTAGACTTTTCTTTCAATATTTCATTACTTAATGGATCTACTGACAAAATCGAATAAATAATCTAAAATTTACATAATATAAAATACTTAATTAACAATAACTACCTATAAATACACTTAAATAAAAATAAAATTAAACTACGAACGCGTATAAAAGGGCAGGGGTCATAGGGCGTCAAAAAATTCGTCCACATCGCTGTCAACGTGAAAAGTTCCCAGAACGCTGGCAGCATTGCCACGTTGAATGGCAATGCTGATTCTCTGGCCAAGGAAAAGCCCAGCCCTCTGGTCACGTGAAGAGTCGACTAACCGTTTACTTACTTCTCGAAATACTCGAAGAGCACTCGGACCCCATGGACCTAATGTTTTAACCCCAAACGGCTCAAATATATAACTTCCAATAAGGTTGTTGTATTTGCGCCGTTTGAGGTTTTTCGCACCAGCAGCAGCTGCCCCAGCACAGCCCGCCGTGCTAAGAAGATGGGATGGCGCAAGGGTGTCGACACATGTTGCATCCCACACCAAAGGCCTACCCACCTTCCAAGGCATTATGGTCATCCCGTCTGGTCTCTTCCCATCGTCGCGCGCCAAGCCATTGGGTTCTAAAACAGCTGGCACCCCGGCGGTGACAAGAGCCCGACGTATGATGTCATTAATACTAGCGTGCCGTGCTAACCGACCAGCGCTCCTACTGCAGGATAGGCCATGGTGACCGAGGCGGTCGACTGCTTCACCACATTGACAACGATGTGGAGCTCCGCTAGGAGCACCCAAAAATTTAATTGACATTGAATTTCAGTTTTATTATTTTGCCGTTATTTTAAATTATGGGAAAATAGTGTTATCCACAGGAATTGCTTTAAATCTGTGAGTATCGTAAATTACAAACTCAGTTTATTTTTATTTTTTTTATGGATCTACTTTACAGGTATGGTATGATCTTTATTTTTAATAAATTTATCATCCTTAAAAAAAATATAATATGCGGGAAAACTCATACAGCACAGCACTACGGTCACTTCATACAGTGGTATCGTTTAGATTTAAAATACCCACCGTACCACCAGGGGTACGGCCAGGGGTACGGTGGGTCTGCAGTGATTATTTCAATGAAACCACAGTCAAAATGATGAAGCTAGTTGCACGTTCCAAAGCGTAGATTTCTGGAGAAGAACGTGCAAGAATTTACTTGTATCCGGGGCCGAACCCGACTCATGGTAGCGGTAGGAGCTGTGGGGTTTTGGGGTGCAAGTTGAAAGCCTCCACGCGGCGCACCCTGGGCAACGTCGGCTCCAACTGCCCACCTGCGTTGGGTGGACAGTTGGGGCGGGCGGCTAATTTCAACACACGAGGAAAGGTCACGGTTCCAAACACAGATCATCATCCATGATGGTCTGTGAAGGGAACCGGGCCAGAGGCGGGACGGCTAGTCCGTCGCTGCGGTAGCCATCTAACACCTACTCCCCCCTCTGCTGTCAGAGGGTAGGTCAAGTGGGCGTGGAGTAGAGATGGAACCCAATCCCAAGGTCTCGCGTGCCGAGGGGATGAATGGCCGGAGGGTTTGTATCCGGTCCCTAGCGCTGGGAAAGGGACCGCACCCTTAAAAAGGAAAAAAACAAAATGGAAGATAGACTAAAGGCAAAAAATCCTCAGGCGGGTACCCTTGCGCAACGCAAGGGTCAGTCCCGCCCCTCTAGGGATCTCCTAGAGGGCAGCCCCATCGTATCTGAGGGGGGCACCAATAGTCTCGCGGGCCGGCAGACCACCGCCGACCTGTGCCTAATGAGCCACGAGCAAGAAAAGGAGCTCCAGGTAAACCAGGAGCGACTGCGCGAAGTGGACGTGCCGCTTGCCGTCGCTGACGGCAACAAGAGCCGAGGAGGCTCAAGTCCCCATTTGGGCACACCTCTTGCCGACGTCGACGGCAACAAGAGCCGAGGAGGCTCAGGTCGTACAGACAACTTGTCTGACCAGGACTCGCGCGGGTGCACCTCCAAAGTTTGGAGAAAGCGTCCGCGCAGCGGAGACTCAGGGTCGCTGGGTCTCTCCTCGAGTGAGGAGAACCTGTCGGCCCCAAAAGTATCAACGGGACGGAGAGGGCGGGGTCGCGCGGTGGCGGGTGTTACCACCGCTCGGGTATCGGAACGTGACGTGCGGGGTCGCTTCTTGCCTCGGCTCGACACACCTGCCTCTACAGAGTGCGTGCAGAGCGACCCTGGGCACATGAGTGCGGACCAGAGTGGTGGCTCCACCTCGTCCCTGCTAGGGCAAAACAAGGCGGAAGCAAACGCCGCAAAGCGGGCGCAGCGACAGGCTGTCGCGGCTGACGAGGTCAGCGAGTTGGTCCGACAGGCCCGAGAGCGTCGCTCGGCTCGAACGGCTGCGGGTGGGGACATGTCGGCGGTAGCACTCAGCCGCCAAGTGACGGATGGGCTGGAGGTCGTCCTGAAGGTTGCCACCAAATCTGGCAACCTGAAGGGCACTTTTACCCATGCCCTGAAGCAGGCAGTGAGCGATATACAGGAGGCGGTTGAGGTCCTCATAAACCGCACAACCACAGACGAGACTGCAAAGTTATGGGACGAAAACAGCCGTCTCCGATCAGAGTTAGAGGACCTCAAGCGGCAGTTCGCTGCCCAGACGTCAGCTTCTGCCGTCACGAGCCCACCCCTGGCACCGTCGTCGGCTCCATCTCCGGCCCGATCATCGGTCCCTGCACTTGCGGATGCGGAGATTGAAAAGATCGCGCGCATTTGCATGATGCAGTGCGGGCGGATGGTGGGTGCCCGTATAGAGGCGATAGAGTCAAAATTGCTTCCGGCTGAAACCCTACGCCCACCGCTCGCTGCGGACAGGCGGAGACTGGAGGGGCCCGCAAAAACTGGGCCAGCGGCCCAGCCGGCTGAGCTGAGAAGTACCGGGAATGGGCCCAGTAAGCCCGCGGAGGGAAGGTCTGCGCCTAGCAGGTCGCCAGCAGTGACCCTGGCGACTCCGCCTGGCACCCTCACGGAGGCATGGACGACGGTGGTTAAGAGGGGCCGCCGTCGAAAGAAGAAGACGGCTCCGCCGGCATCTGCTGGAGCACCTGCACCAGAAACGAGGAAGGCCGCAGGACCGCCTAAGGTCAGAGCCCCACGCTCCGCGGCTGTAGTGATCACGCTGCAGCCCGGAGCCGTCGCAAGGGGCGTCACGTACAAGGCGGTCTTATCAGAAGCGAAAGCCAAAGTTGCGTTCCCCGACCTTGGCACACCGTCCGGCTTCCGAATGAGGTCGGCGATTACGGGGGCGCGGCTGCTCGAGGTGTCAGGTGCCTCAAGCGCCGAAAAGGCGGATATTTTGGCCGCCAAGCTGCGGGAGGCCCTTAACCCGGAGGATGTCCGGGTTTCCAGGCCGATGAGGACCGTTGAGCTGCGTATCGACGGCTTGGACGATTCGACGACCACAGCTGAGGTCGCGGCGGCAATCGCCCGGACCGGCGGATGTCCATCCGAGGACATTCGGACGGGCGAGATCCGCGCCGACGCTTCCGGGCTCGGAATGATTTGGGTGCGGTGCCCGGTGGCGGCGGCGAAAAAAGTCGCTGACGGTGGACGACTGCTGGTGGGGTGGGTTGCGGCGAGGGTCAAGCTGCTGCAACCCAGGGCATTGCGGTGCTATCGTTGCCTGGACATTGGGCATGTCAGGGCACGATGCACCGCCGAAACAGACCGCAGCGAGCTGTGCTATCGCTGCGGCCAGCCCGGCCACAAGGCGGCCCAGTGCTCCGCGGCGCCAAACTGCAGCCTCTGTACAGCTGCAGGGAGGCCCGCTGGGCACAGAGCAGGCGGAAAGTCCTGTGACGCACCTGCGCAGCAGAAGAGGAGCAGGAGGGCCAAGGTTGCCGTGGGCTCTTTACCCCCCCGTCAACCTGGCTGCTCTTCGGCCGACTCCCGGCCTAGGAATGGAGCGGAGGGAATGGATTGCGCATAATGGCGCTCTACCATTTCCTCCAGGGCAATATCAACCACTCTGCCAGAGCTCAGGATCTCTTGCTCCAGAGCATGGCAGAGTGGTCGATTCACGTGGCTGTGGTCGCCGAGCCGTATTTCGTCCCACCCAGGGATAACTGGGTTGGAGACCTCGACGGTTTGGTGGCCATTATTGGCGGGGCTCTTGTCAGCCCGTCCCGAGGTCGTGGCTGGGTGGCCGCCCTCGCGGACGGCGTTGGTATAGTTGGTGCGTATTTTTCGCCCAACAAGAGTCTCGCCGACTTCGAGAGTTTCCTTGTCGAGTTGGGCGCCGTCGTAGGCCGACTCCACCCTCGCCCTGTGCTGTTGCTAGGGGATCTCAATGCCAAGTCTTCGGCGTGGGGATCTCCGGTAACCGATGCTAGGGGTGAGGTGCTGGAAGAGTGGGCAATCACCACTGGCTTGGTAGTCCTAAACCGGGGCTCGGTCCACACGTGCGTGCGGCAGCGGGGCGGTTCAATAGTAGACATATCGTTCGCTTGCCCTGCTGTCGCGAGCCGTGTCCGCGACTGGCGTGTCGCCGTGGAGGTGGAGACGTTATCAGATCACAGATATATCCGTTTCGACGTCTCCACCCAGACCGCCGGCGGCCGCGGTTCACCAGCCCCGCGAACGGGCGGTCCGCGCTGGGCGCGCAAGCGCATCGACAAGGAACTTCTCGAGGAGGCCACCATTGTCCAGGCCTGGATCCGGGAGTCGGCAACGACCGGACCCGTCGACGTCGAACAGGAGGCGCTGTGGTTCCGCGGGGCGATGACGCAAATCAGCGACGCGTCCATGCCCCGGGTCCACGCACAGTCAACGAGGCGCCAGGTGTACTGGTGGTCCGCCGAGATCGCACAGTTGCGGGTCGCATGCGTAGCGGCCAGACGCCAGTACACCCGATACCGGAGGAGACGTCGTCGGGTCCCTGACGAAGAAGCCGCGCGGTATGAGGTGTACCGCGCGGCGACAGTGTCTACAGAGGAGGACGCCATCAGCGTCCCAGAGGTGACACAGGCAGAGATGGGGGCGGTCGTGATGCGGCTCCGGGCTAAGAACACGGCTCCGGGGCCCGACGGTATCCACGGCCAAGTATTAGCCCTCGCTCTGAAGGAGCTAGAGCCCTGGCTGAGAGGACTCTTCACTGCGTGCCTTGAGTAGGGCCAGTTTCCCACTGTGTGGAAATCTGGTCGTCTGGTCCTGCTCAGGAAGGCGGGGCGCCCTGCGGACTCACCGTCCGCGTACCGGCCCATAGTGCTGCTAGACGAGGTGGGTAAACTGTTTGAGCGGATAATCGCTGCCCGCCTCGTCAGCCACTTGTACAGAGACGGGCCGGACCTGGACGAAAGCCAGTTCGGCTTTCGGCATGGGCGCTCCACCATCCACGCGATATCGCAGGTGAGAGTCCTGGCGGAGGAAGCGGTGTCCCGGGGTGGGGTGATGTTGGCAGTGTCCTTGGACATCACCAACGCCTTTAACACCCTACCCTGGAGTTGTGTTCGGGAGGCACTGCGGTATCATCAAGTGCCTCCCTACCTCCGCCGCATCGTCGGGGCTTATTTGGCGGAGAGATGTGTCACCTACATGGGACGTGATGGCGTCGAAAACCAGCACCGCATGTCGTGCGGTGTTCCACAGGGCTCGGTCTTGGGCCCGCCCCTGTGGAACATCGGGTACGACTGGGTGCTGAGGGGCGAACTCCAACCGGGCGTGGCCCTGACCTGTTACGCGGACGACACACTGGTCACCGCCCGGGGGAGTTCGTACAGGGAGGCAGCGTTGCTGGCGACGGCTGCGGTATCACAGGTGGTGAGCCGCATACGGCGCCTTGGCCTGGAGGTGGCCCTCAGCAAGTCGGAGGCCATGGTCTTTCATGGCCCCCGGCGGGCGCCGCCACCCAATGCCCACATTGTGGTCGGGGGGGCTCGAATCGCTGTCGAGTCTACCATGAAGTACCTAGGATTGGTGCTCGACAGCCGGTGGGATTTCGGCCCTCATTTCCGGCGGCTGGCGCCCAAGTTGTTGGGCGCGGCTGGGGCGCTGTCAACGCTGCTTCCCAATCTGGGGGGCCCGAGCGCCGCCTGTAGGCGGCTCTACGTGGGGATCGTGCGATCGATGGCCCTGTATGGGGCCCCGATTTGGGCGGCTGACCTGACGGCCGGTAGCATCGCTGTTCTGCGGAAGCCGCAGAGAGCGATGGCCGTCAGAGTCATCAGGGGGTATCGCACGATCTCATACGAGGTGGCTTGCGTACTGGCCGGATCCCCACCCTGGGACCTGGAGGCGAAGGTACTCGCGTCACTGTATCGGTGGCGCGAGGACGCGCGGGCGCTGGGCGAAGGGCCGATGCAGCGACATATGGAGTTGCGTCGGTCTTAGCTCCGCGAGGTCCTGGTGGCGGAATGGCGGGATAGGCTCTTACGCCCTACCGCCGGCCTCGTCACCATCGAGGCGGTCCGGCCAGTGCTCGAGCGCTGGCTCGGGAGGAGGCACGGCTCCCTGTCGTTTCGGGTGACGCAGGTGCTCTCGGGGCATGGTTGCTTCGGGAAGTACCTGTGTCGCATAAACAGGGAGCCGGACGCCCGGTGTCACCACTGCGTCGACTGCCGGGAGGACACGGCGCGGCATACGCTGGCAGAGTGTGCCGCTTGGGAGGAGCCACGCCGTGCCCTCATCTCTGAAGTGGGCAGTGACCTGTCGCTTCCGGCCGTAGTCGAGTCTATGGTCGGCAGCGAGGAGTCCTGGGACGCGGTGGTATCCTTCTGCGAAACAGTCGTCTCGCAGAAGGAGGCTGCGGAGAGGGAGAGGGAGATTTCATCCGCTAACCCGATCCGCAGCAGACGCGCTGGGCGTCGGCGGAGGGCAGACAACGCCCTCTTCCGGCCCCCCTAAATGGGTCCTAGGGCGACGGACTCGGGGACGTCCGTCGCCCCCCACACATCTGGACCCGAGGTGGTGGCGCGTAGTGTTCCACGCGCGCCCCTCTTAGTCGTTGCGGGGGGTGCAAACACCTCACTCCCCCCCAACCCGAGATCGAGGCCCGCAGTGGCGGGCCGGCACTAGCTGGGGGTTGCGGAAGTATCGTTGTTCCCGCGACCCCCAGAGTAGGTGTGAGATGGAACACCGGGGTGGTTTTTAGTCAGTACGAATCTGACAGACCCCTCCGCCCTCCCCAGGGCGGAGGACATCCAATGAGGATTTTCCACCCCGAAAAAAAAAAAAAAAAAAAAAAAAGGAGCTGTGGGGTTTTAGTTGGTAGGAGTTCGACATAACTCTCTATTTTATTTAGATGGAGGGTATCTATGAGGATCTCTCCTAATGAAAAGAAGGCTTGAGGTTTTGTGATTGATAGTATAACTGCATCCCTGCCTGTGGTTGTCCATTACCAGGACCCGATTGACGCTCAGAGTTCCCTTACTGCCGAAGGGTATGCTGTAGGATTTCAATATTTCGCCTGACTTTAAATCTTATCGTGGTTAATTCCATTTTGTAAAAAGTAGAATAAGAAATAATAAATACCTAGAAATAAAAAATAATTACCTAGGTACCTACTTAATCTTACATAAGAAAGCTCTTAAATAGAAAGTATCGCATTTGCGATGTCTTAAAACCAATTACAACTAATTTTAGTCTACAGAGGCTAATCTTTATTGATGGCCCTTAAATAAACTTTTCAATTGCCTACAGATTTCAGTAAAAAGCAAATTCTATTAGCAAGAACAGCAATTAGGTACGTCCAAAATGTTCGCATTTTCTCATTTACAAAATGAAGGCATCCCTCCGTTAGGACGAGTATTATTTGTAATGGCAACACTGTCAATTAGATCTGTTAATGTTATTAGGCCTTTTTAGGGCAGTTTCACATTGATGTGAAGTGTTTTGCTTTATTAGTCCCAGTTCTGCTTAATAGCATGATTATCTTGTAATGTTGCTACTGTTAGACACACACAGGCCTCCCATCTAAGAGAGGGAGGGTGGGTTTTAATCCACAACACGGACTGAGTGCCTGTATTCCACAATGTCTTCGTTTTTCTTTTTTCTAGGCCACGGTGGTTTCCTGACGATGTATTATTCACCGTTTTGAAAACTGTGGTGAAGAAAAAATTCCGGTCTTAGGTAAGTCCAGTCCCAATTGATTAGTACTTATTAAAGAATTCTCATCTTGACACCGTTCGAATTTCGAAACGATGTTCCGAGTAAAAACAAACACGATCAGTGATGCGCTGTTTTTTTTGGGCCGTCAGATTTTTAACAGCGAAATGTGGCGGTCCAAATACAATGTTAACCGCTATCAGATAAGATCCTGAAGCTAGAAGTCCTCATAATATGAACCTTATTATTGCCTACAGCTACAATAAACGAACCAATCTCTACAGCAAAAGAAATAACAACTCCAATCACTATTATCCTTCCTGAAAGAACATCCACAATTATAGTAATTACCAAAGATACTAACAAGGAAATGTAGCGGAAAAAGTTTCTTAAAGAAAAAGACCAAATGCTTAACTTAATGATGAAACTACGAGCAGAAATAATTACGAGACGTATCCACGAAATGGTACGAAAAAGAACACAGATTATATTTCACCTAATTACGGGGTAAAGGATGTTCACACTTGAGGCCTTTGAGTTAGTCACCAATCAGGAGCCTTGTTATGAAGTAGGTACGTATTAATGTCATCCATCATAATTCCTGTCCACAAATGATGCTATCGGTCATATAGGTACTTAACTTACCTATATATAGCTCAGTCTCTCTCTCTTTCGGGAATCATGATGAATTAAAGCATCATAATACGAGTTATAAGAATCGCCGCGGCGATTCTTATAAAAAATTAAAAGCTGTTTATCAACTTATTAGCAGATTCTTTATTCAAATTCTCTAATGAAAATTTAAATATGGAACGGCTAAGCAGTCGCTAAACAGTCTCGCGATTTTTTGGGTTCCGTACCCAAAGGGTAAAAACGGGACCCTATTACTAAGACTCCGCGGTCCGTCTGTCTGTCTGTCTGTCACCAGGCTGTATCTCATGAACCGTGATAGCTAGACAGTTGAAATTTTCACAGATTATGTATTTATGTTGCCGCTATAACAACAAATACTAAAAACAGAATAAAATAAATATTTAAATGTTCCCATACAACAAACGAGAGTTTTAAATTCGAATGACACTGTAAAAGCAGCCTGACGTATTTTCTACCGGCCTGCATTTTAAGATTCGTTTTCAATAGCATGTCGCCTGCAAATCTGCAGGCCCTGGTACTTATGTCGAAGCCATCTGGTTAAATTAGCCAGCTAATTGGACGCGTACGCCGTTCAATAAACGCCGCGATCCAATTAAATGGCTGAAGGGCAACTAGCCAAGTCATTGAGCACAACGTTTAACCAGATGGCTGAACATTTATAAAAAGCACCTAACTTATGCCGCTTTTTGCAGTATAGCGGAAGGTAAGATTTACTACAAAATGTTGGACCACAAGAGAGATGAATGAAAGACAATTGCATGTATTTGAGATGAGGATGCTAAAAAAGCGTGGTTTTTATAGCGTATTAAGAAACGAACAGCCAGTGAGTAGTCTGGAAGTGGCACAGGTGACTGAAAATTTGTGGCGAAATCATTTCTCATAGTATCGGCAGATGCGACCCAAAGTAGGTAAAAGAGCCATTTATTCATCTACACATCATATACATACTAGACCTAATTCCACTGTCCATTAGTTCTATACATTTAAAAATATAAACAATTTATTAAAAAGAATAATCTTATTTTTCACCAAACGCGTTTAAGGTTACACTAGTCGATCATTCTTCCATACAAACGTAGTCGGCGATTACAGCACAGTTTGACGATGTACGTTCAAAATAAAAAAATATATCAATTTGTTTTAGCATTATCTAGCCCTGTATGGAAACAAAAAGAAAAAAAAATACATTTGAAAGTTATGAGCATCGATAGTTCCATATTTAAACACTAATTTAAACGCATCTTTGGGCGGCAATAAATACCATAAGAAGAAGGAAAATTTAAAAACAGCCACCATACAGGGATAGATTAGTAGTTCAAAACAATGCAAATAATTTTATTTTTAAAATATACATTTAGTCGTTTTTTCATGATATATAGACTCGCGCTCGTTTTCGTCCTAAATCATCATCCATTTCGTTACAAACTTGCAAAAGCGCTAATTCGTACGCGAACTAGCTTCTTACTGCTCATCACAGCATCTATCTCTTTCGCACGTGTTTTCGTATGAGATAGCATGCATTTTAACCCCGCGCACAAAATAGTTCGTGCCGTCGACTAGCGCAACCTTAACCCCACTATCCTCTTCATAATCTTTTAACGTGAAACAGCTTTAATCTGGCAAAAAATATTTTTAATCTTGTATGAAAAACATTATCGTAAGTTCCTACATAAATTACAAGTTTGTGAATTAGAGAGTGGGTGTGTCATTAAAATGTAACGTAAGCCCTTACTTTTATGATTCTACGGATGTGGAGTTCGTATGAATGTTGTATTTTAAGAACGGTGTTCTACGTGATTTTATTTTCTTTATTATAAACATATTTATGCAAATTGTTGCTTATCTGTTGGTAAATTTTATTTCTAGGCAGCGTGACAATCGGAATCTACTAGAGTGCGCGCAAGATAAGTCTGCGCGCGACGGGTGGCGTGCTTAATGTTGCCAGCATAATTGATCTTTTTTCCTGCATTTAATCAATAGTAATTTTTCATAACTCGAAACTAAACTAAAAGTAATTTAAGCATCAATTTATCAGCCGAAAGACGTCCACTGCTGGACATAGGCTTTAAGTTAAGCATAATTAATTACTAGCTTATTTTACTTCCATAGAATATGATGAAAAAAGCTACATGAAATTATTGAAAATCTTTTATTGAATACTAAGTAGTACTAAGCCCTAATAATTACCTACTAATTTGGTCCTGCAGTGGCAAATACCGTCCATTTCAATTTCGATTCTTTTTAATTTCTTCTTCAACAATTTTTGAAGAAGCTACTGCCACATAACCCTCTTGAGTTATTTGGGTGACGATGCGTTCAGAAACGCCTAAAACAAAATAACAATGATGCATTATATATTATTATTTGATTTAATTATATTACATGATGCCGGGCCTGTCAAATAAGCAACGCGGGCTCTATCTTTGTAAAATGGTACCGTAGGCCCGTTATTGTCTTGTTCACTTCAAGAAAACATATCTGCCAGAACTTAAAATTACTTTTGGCATAATGATGGCGATTATTTACTTCGGAAACGAATAAAAACACGGAATACAACACACTCTCTTGACACCTGACATAAATGACAAACGATTAGTTCCAATTTTGGCCGCGCGCAGACTTATCTTGCGCGCACTCTAAAATACATAAGATTGTCATCCTGTGTCATGCGAGCCATTCTGATACATTGCACTTTACAATTTCTGGACAACATTGATTGATATCAAGATACAGTTTTTTCTCCTTGCTTGACCAAGAAATATTGAAAATGTTCGAAATTGAAAAGTTTCTAAGGCGAGTAGTTCTAGACTTGTTTAGTCTAGAACTACTCACCGCTTTAGAGTAGTTTTGTCTTTAGTTATCCAAACAGATTTTCATTGCTATTAATGGTTTCAAAGTTTTTTTTTTTTGCTAAGACAGCATTGTCTACATAGAGCAAAAGTCTTTTTGACACTACCTGCTCGGCAATGCCCAATTACATATCATGCAATCTCAACGTAAAGTAAAGGATTACCGCTTATGGGCGGTAAAGTTGTATGAAACTAAACTAAACGTCGACCACATCATCGCTTACCATCAGGTGAGATAGAGGTCAAGCGCGAGTCTATCAATATTAAAAAATAAACTCCCAAGGGTGTAAAGTGATTTGAATTTGGAACCTCAAATTCGTGTTGAAACTCGCGGAAAATAAATATAAAAGGCCCATAATTATGGCATTGTTAAGAGGTTTGTTCGAAAATCGAACTGGTCTCCATGAACAGAATTAAAAAAAAGATATGGCGCGATTTCAAAGAATGTGGAACATTTGACGGTGTTTGGTGCTGTAATTTTCAGTGAATTTTATTGCAATATACGTGTTGACAAAAAATGTCTGGTGATAGAGATTCTACTCCAAAGTTTATCAAAACAGACGCTTTAGAGATTATTAATAATCTACTACAAAAAATATTTACTTTTGATTTATATTAATTACAAAATAAATAATTAATTTATCTCCGTCGCTCAATTCGTTACGCTCAAGGTTCAATATGCCGATGACATAAGACACTGCTTTATCCCCTTGGTGCATAATCTACTATAAACTTTATCTGCTACGCTAAAGATAAACTAAACAAGCTTCGTCGTCTAGGTAGGTGCTAAAAGATTACCTATCAGGAATACTAAGCTAACAACAAAAGTATTATCTTTTCTGCTCAATTTTCCCCAGTCACGCCTCACCGAAACGCCCAAAGAAACATAACAATACTTGGCAACTTGTCTACCGAGAAAGAATAACAGATATAAATGTAACTAATCCGTTTAGTGTCATAACAGCCAGGACAGATGTAACGGATACCAGACGATGGCGGAGTGAGATAATGGGCACATTAATATCGCAATTTTTGTGATGTCTGTCTTACATTTGTGCGTGGATATTTTGAGTAAATGGGGAGTCTCTTTGTCAAAATATAAACGTTTTATTTCTATTGATAGGCACATTATGGCGCGTTTACATTAGGTCGTCCACCGAATACGGCGACCGCTTTCGGTTGAACCGGATCGGTTAACCGAATTGGGTTGTTTACATTAAGTCACCGAATACGGCGACCGTATTCGTTTAAGTTGTCGGTTCACCTGATTTGGCGAACGCAATCAGCCAAACTGTGTACAATCGTGTTAAAAGAATCATCATGGACAGACATATTGTGAAACGACAAGGATCGAAAACGCACTAAGAAAAAGAAACAAATATAATTTATCATAAATACATGACGCGTGCGCCGTCCGCACTCCTCAATGAGTGGCGCGTTTCAACAAGTCAGCCGCGTTCGGTCACCGAAAACAGTCTGCGGTCGAAAACAGCTAACCTAAAACCCGTTTACACTAGTCGGTCGAATAAGGGCTGCAACCGAATCGCCCAAACCGACCTAAATGTAATACCCGCGACACGCAGCGCAGCAGCCGATCGCTCAACCACTTCGCCAACCGTGTAAAAACACTCTGAAATGTTTAAGTGAAAATCACTGATACTAAAAACTTGAATTACTTTGAATTCTATCTATAACATTTAATTCACCCATAAAGCCTGTTCATCAATATTTACCTATAATCAAACACACTTTAACTACCACCCAACAAATAACCTAGGTTATAACTTTCCCCGGGTACTAACAAAACCACAGACTAAGGCCAAGTTTTTGATCCGTAGTTAACTCAACTAATTAAATGGTTAAATATGCTATGAACAATGGTTGCAAATTTCGGTAAAACACCATTTTTAGGGTTCCGTACCCAAAGGGTAAAAACGGGACCCTATTACTAAGACTCCGCGTTCCGTCTGTCTGTCCGTCTGTCACCAGGCTGTATCTCATGAACCGTGATAGGTAGGCAGTTGAAATTTTCACAGATGATGTATTTTTGTTACCGCTATAACAACAAATACTAAAAACCGAATAAAATAAATATTTGAGTGGGGCTCCCATACAAAAAACGTTTTTTGCGATAATGGTACGGAACCCTTCGCGCGCAAGTCCGACTCGAACATGGCCGGTTTTTATTCAGTTGTTAGCCTCGCAAATGTTTAAATAAGTTGGAGAGTTAATTGTTTGACCATTTTTGAGACCAAGAATTGGCGAATAAACGCGTTTTACTGCAATTTGAAACCATTGGTTGGCATATTTAACCATTCGTTGAGTTAACTACGGATCAAAAAAGTGAGCCTAAAACTTCTAAGTATAGACGTCTTAGTGGCCACGAATAGAAAGGGAATAGGGATGTTTCCTGGGTAGAAAATAATAATTCTATTTACTCCGTCAGTGATTTTCGCTTTACCAAATCAATAAAAAATACAAAATTAAAGCACATCGAAGTTCAGGCGTCCCCACTCCTGAACTTTGATGCGCTTGTGCATGTGCTTGTGACACGTTATTAAGGCAGTACAAAGTGTACTAGCGTCGTGACGTCACACGATATTTCAACGCATTATATCGTCGTCACTTTCATGTTTACGTGTCAAAAGAAAAATACGTGTCCAATATTTTTTCATTTTTATTTTTATCTAGTTACCTGACGGACAAATAACAAATTTTCAATATACTACCCTATTGTCAAAACAGAAATTGACGGTCCATGACAATTTGCTTCGGCGGACATTGATAGAGTAGAGACGGCATTGTCAAAAGATTCCATACAATACAAGCGTGTCGGTGAGTGTCACCGTTTACATATTAGGCTGGCCGCATACGTATGTTTTCTGCATTCGATTTCCGAATACGGAATACAGATTCGGAATTCCGCGAACCTAGCGCAGACGTTAGTTTCTTCCTGTTCGGAATTTTCACGAACGCGCGGGCTGGCATTCGATACGTAAGTACGGAAAGTGTTCCGTTCGAACAAAAAACGGACGTGTGCGGCAATCAATGTATTTTATTAGCGTACGGTGCATTCGGGTTTCCGAATACGGAAAACGTATTCGGAAATTGAACGCGGAAAACGTAAGTATGTGGCCTGCCTTAATATTGATGTTCCGTGAAATTTGTTACTAAGGATATTACGGCCGAAACTTTGATCCTTGGGTTGTTGCTACCCTTGCGTCTCACTCAGATCTTAAACTCGATCTAAGTTTATATAAAAACCCATTGAAAAAACACTTTCAATCACGAATTTAGAAAGTTTCCGAGACTCGTTTAATTTTTTTTAAAGCCAATATCTTTATTCGGAATATTCCGTTTTCAAAAGATGCGCTTTCAACGAACGAGTAAAAATTAAATGCTGTCAAAGTCGCTGTCAAATGGGGGCTCCCATCTTTAAAATAAAAGTCGACTTTGACAGCATTTCCTTGCTCTATGGTCCCTCTGAAAACACTAGAGACCATATCCCTGTTTATGACGATACAATTCACTGACACCGTCATAAAATTCGTCGCAATTCGCTCGTTAAGCTTCAACGGGGTGTAGTTAAACTTAATTTAGAGTCTTGGTAATTACGTAAAGTGCCCGTTTGTTGGGTCAAGAGGAAAGGGGACAGTGGGTCGATGGTGAAAGAATTTGGGGACAAGTTTCGGTTTTGAATTAAGTTTTGAGTTGGATTTGCTTTTGTTTCAAAGGGTTTGAGTGGTTTTGAAAGGTGGAAAGTCAAGCGCTCTTATTATTATGTAATTTCATATTGAAACTAGCTGCCCGCGGCTTCGCTCACGTCAGCTGCATACCCTACAATTGTATTGAATTGTGACATTGTCTCCCAGCGGTGGCCATAGGGAATGTTTAAAAATCCGTGTCACTGATCCCAGTGGAGGACAACGAGAATAATTTAAAAAGCCGTGTCGCTGTCCCCCAGTGGTGGCCATCGGGAATTATTTTTAAAAGTTTTCCCGCTGTCCCCCAGTGATGGCCAACGGGAATAATTTTTAAAAGTTTTCCCGCTGTCCCCCAGTGGTGGCCAACCTAGTGGTGGCCAACGGGAATAATCGCCCTACCTACCTACCATTTTTTTTCTAGGGTAATTTTGCCGCGGATAATCTTAACACCGCCATTCAGAACATGACATCAAATGCACAACGCCATCTATCGAATATCGAGTTCAATTGTCCGAGTATCTGAATTGCGTGTGTTGTGATATTTTATTTCTTGAACACATAAAATTCATATATATATATATATCTCTTTTTAAGGAGTGGACCGATTGCAATGAAACAAAAACTAAGTAATACTTCAAGTTACACATATTTCTATGTATAAAAGTTATCTACATTGGTTTCGTACATTTTACGTGATGCGTGCACAATTAAACAGAAATACAGACAAACATTCCAAAAATGCTGGCAATTGATTCTGTTGGTTATCCTTTAACACCCTGGCTACTCGTATTATTTTTGGAAATATTTTCGATGTACAAAAACGACTTTTCTACAGATTTATTATTTGTATTTGATAAATAAAATACAGCACTCACTAAATTGTTAGTGGTTATGATTATCAAGACGATAGTTGTAAGTCTGCATTTTAATTTTTTTTATAGTCATCACTATTTTACCTAAAAATATAAATAAAAGTATATTTAAGTACATTTTATTTGTCTCTGTTACATTGCCACCATGATACCTAGTATACCAATATTTTAACTAAACAAATGTCATATCTTTCTTAACGTCTTGACTAAATACTCTAAAAGGTACCCATCTTACATCGTTCAACAGACATAAATTACAGTAACAACGAACGAGAAAAAAATCGCGTTCTAAAAAGGTAAATCCAAGAAAAAGCTTAGCAAAACTCCTTCAAAAACGTCCCAAACACTAGGCTTTATTAAAACGCTACTTGAAAAGGTTACTCAGGACTTAAAACGATTACACACTTCTCTACCCAAACGAACACTTTACGAAACGAGCGAGGAAAGCGAGCGAAAATTTTTGTAAATGTCATCTTAAAATACGGCGACATTATACGGGTTATGTTTTAAATTTTCTGAAAGTTTGAAGGGTTTATGTTATTGGGTTAGCTATATTCTTTGCTGGGGATAGGGTTGTGGCTTGACGAATCAATATTATTATACACAGTTTTTACTTTAAGGCGGGATGGGATCTTGATAAAAACGGTAGTTGGCATCAAAATCAAATCAAATCATCTTTATTGACATAATATTTGGTTACAGCAATTTTGAAGCCTCTGACTCCCGAACTAGGCAGACTATGATAGGAGTCAGCGCCCTCCCCATTTTATTTCATCTTAATATCTAATGTCAAATCAAATTAAAATTAATGTTAAATTTGGAGGAAAATGAATTATATAAAAATAATACTAATTGTTATTATAATATCAAATCAAATTAAAATAAATATAAAATTTTGAAAGAAAATGAATAAGTAATAATATAAAATTATGGCATAATATCAACGTCGATGTCTAAATTTGTATGTTTTCCTACTCTTCCGTTATTCATTTCTGATTAATTTCGTTGCGGGATCCACAGTTAAATTCATTCTCCGGGACTTCGTCGAGCTTTATTGCCTCGGCGCTTTTCTGGTGGTCGCCACTGTCGATTCTGGCTTTCAGGAGTTGCAGTGGTTTGGGAAAGTGCGGTGGGATTGTCCCAAAACAAAGTCATCAACATCTTCCTGATCTTGTTCAATGTTCTGTGGATTTGGCGCAACACGTTATCTTTTCCATTAAAATGAATGGTCTGAATAAAAGTTGTCAGGAGTGTCAACTTTTGTTACAATCTGAACAAAAGTTGTCAAACACTGTCAACTTTTATTATGATCGCATCATTTATTGCATTGAACAAACAAGTTATTTAGTTGGTTTTCCAATCAATACATATAATAAATCTGTAGAAAAATGTTTTTTGTACATCAAAAAAAAATCCAAACAAAATAGCCAGGGTGTTAAAGGATAACCAACAGAACCCATTTCTAGCATTTTTGTCTGTTTGTCTGTTTTTTTGTGCACGCATCACGTGAAATGTACGAAACCAATGTAGATAACTTTTATACATAAAAATTGTGCGTATCTTTAGGAATTACTTAGTTTTTGTTTCATCGCAATCGGTTCACTCTATCAAAAGTTAGATGAATTTAAAGTGTTCAAGAAGTAAAATTATCACAGCTCACGCAATTCAGTTACTCGGACAGTTGAACTCGCTATTCGATAGATGGCGTTGTGCATTTAAAGTCATTTTCTGAATCGCGGTGTTAAGATTTTACGCGAAAGAATGACACTAGAAAAAAATTGGTATGTAGTATGTGTACTTGTGTATTTTTGAGAATGTGGAGTAGGCAGGCAGGCTGGTAACTATGGTAGGGTTGGCAGGCAGATGACGGGAGCGAAGCCGCGGGCACAGCTAGTACAAAAATAATCATGATGATGATTATGTTTTCTTCTTCCATTTTCTCCTGCCAACTTTCATTAAAACGTATCACACTGCACACTTATATTATAAAAACGTTTTTTTTTGTGAGTGAGTGTGTGTGTGTGTTTGTTACTTCTTCACACTTGGCTGGAGGGATCTGGATAAAATTTGGCACAGAAATAGATTATAGTCAGGCACATAGGATGCTTTTTATACCGGGAATATGTTACCTCGGGATAATTTTTGACATTAACGCGGGTGAAGCCGCTGGCAGAAGCTAGTTCTTTAATGTAATTGAAAAAGTAGAAACGGTATAAAGGTGTGACGATATTTTTAAGTAATTTATTGTAAAAAATCTACACAAGCCCTAATTACTTACCTAAACATGTAATCTAATGTCGACGAAGCCTAATTGTAGCATAAAATACGAGTATGTACTTGATTAAATTAGGATATGATTTAGATGAAAGACCTTACTTACTCCCAGTCATATCGTGTCAGTAACTCAGTACCTATACAGAATGAGTTTGTAAAAAAAACTTTTTTACAATAAAATATGGGAAATTATTAACCGAGGGAAAAATATACTGAATGGGCGACTATTATACTAAGTAAGTAACTATTTATCCGATTTGAGTAATACCTTTTAGGAGATTTTTGTGAGCTGCGGTAATAATATTGTTACATACTTTAATTGTATTTGGGTTTCTATTTTAGAATATTATTATTTTGAAAATAGCTGAACAACTATCGAGGCGACATCACTGTGCAGTGCGGGAGTTCGGGTTTATTCGTGTCCAAGAGCGAGCGAAGTGAGCTCGGGAACTTAGGGCACCCCGACACGGATAGGTTAGGTTCGAAGGGGATGACGGGAGCTGAAGTGAGCGAGCAAAGCGAGCGAACTTAGCTCCCGTCATCTCCTTCATGTTAGGTTACTTTAGACCCTGCAGACAGAAAAAGGAGCCCTGTCGACAAACTTATATTTTCAAGTCGCTGTTTTAAACATTTGTATTCGCCCACTGTTTGTCGCCCACTTAGTATTTCAGTAAGCCATATTCAGTATTTTTTACACCTTTAATTTGATTTTTTTTTTCGCTCGTTTAAATACTAGCCATAAAATACTGCCGACTTCCAAATAAGAAAACTACAAAGTGAAAAATAACTTTATTTTTGGAAGTCGGTGTCTTTCGTAGGTACCATTATTTTGCGTTATGGACACCGACTTCCAAAAATAAAGTTATTTTTCACTTTGTAGTTTTCTTATTTGGAAGTCGGTAGTATTTTTTTGTAAAAATTTTTTTTTTATTTTTCTCTTTTTTGTTGTATCTACCTATAGGCAAGTTGTTTAGTAATTTTCTTATAACGCCAGAATAGATTACCCGAATATCATGAAACTTAAACAAAACCGATAAAATGAGAGATGTGCGTGTCCCTTCAGAGCGTAATGGCTTGATGTTTTGTTATGATATGGTATAAACAATAAACAGACATGCAATTGCAGCACTCCCTAAAGATTTGCCGTTATTCATTGAAGAGTTCTGTTGTATATCTTCGAAGTTCTTCATTAGATCTTTTTGCCAAATTAAAATGGAACCAATTTCGGAACATACTCTTTCAAACAAAAGAAGAATTTTCAAAATCGGTCCACAATTGACGGAGATATCGGTGAACAAACACAAAAAAAAAAACATACAAGAAGTCGAACATAGAACCGCCTACTTTTTCGAAAGTCAGTTGAAAAATAAAAAGTGTTTTGGTAAAAATAAGGTCTTTCCTTAAGTATGCCGTATGACATTACTTGCCAGAATTCGATCCTCATTAGCGACACTATCGGATGGTGTAAATACAGAGTGTTTTCCTTTTATTTTATTACAGATTTTTACAAAAATCCAAGGATGCAGTTTTAGTTTACATCAAAATCGGGCCCGAGACTCGTTTGAGTATTTTTCGCAATTCCTCATAGTTTCGGATTTAACCAACCACGCCCACTTGAAAAATTCACCCTGTATTACATTAACCTTTGTTACATTAACACCTGTGATCTTTGAAAGGTCAGGAATGAGTAATGCCATACGCCCACGACAGTGTAAAGGTGTTAGGTGTCTGAAGTAATACAATAAGCCTGTAACTAATATCCTTTATCAATTTAACTGACATGATAACGGATTGGTGTGGGTATTTGGAATTTCTCGGATAAGTTCCAAGTATTAGGTTGAACAAGGTGATATATCAATTTACAAGAGAGAGAGAAAATCTGAAGTCGATAATTTTTATAAAAACCAACTCACAATGACCCCTTTTCTCTCTCCCCTTTTGTATATAGATTTGTTGTTTTTAGAATATTCAATTGAAATTACCTATATTTTAATAAAATATTCATAATTAAGGACGCTGTTACATTTTCGACGAACTCAAATTTAGGTAACTAGTCGCACACAGCAACATTACGCGTACGCACTCATTGAAACTACTGAGCGCTCGATTTTATACATCACTCAAATAATATTGGTCCTTGATATTATTTTTTAATTTTATTGAAGTTGATTCAGGAAGTTTAGTTGGCACTTTGATTTGGTAACTGTTACAAACCGCCGTCGTAAAAAGTAGGTTATTATTTTCAACCGACTTCAAAAAAAGGAGGTTCTCTATCTATTCGACCTGTATCTATCTGCGGTTTTCTTAAAAACCACTAATCCGGTATTGATCGGGTTTTCGTCGATAAATGTATGTGTTATCATGAAAGGTTATATTGTATAATATATTAGGATCTGATAAAGATTTTCGGAGATAGACAAGGAACTCTTCAATAACAAACAGCAAATGACCTGCGATTACTGTGATCGTATGTTTCTGTATTGTTTTCACCATACCATAACATAATACCACGCTTGTACGGTTTTAGGGGGTAAAAAGATGTATTTAATATTCACAATATTTTTCACTTTTTTGTAATAAGTAGGAAAAAAGATGTAAACAAAAAGAAAATCTTGCTGTGCAGTCGGAGGATACATATTCGCGAGCTGGCTGACCAAAACCAGATTTATCCTCCGACTGCACAGCAAGATTTTCTTCTTGTTTACATCTTTTTAGTTCGCTTTTGAAGCAGTTGGGTTTTTTGATTTTATTAACTTTTTTTATTTACAACTTTTTAGTTATACTTTTTTTTTCGAATGACTTTAAACATATAAGTGTTATATATTTTCGTAATTACCTCTAAAAACCCTTCATTTGGATACCCCACTCGATGGAGTTCGAAGAAAAAAAAATTGCAACCCCTACAATATGGCACCCAAAATCCGCCAAGTTTGTTTTTTTTCAACGGTACTTATCTAAGAACACTTGGGCGGCCAAGACCTGTCTAACGATGTCTTAATTATAAAAAATTGTGTTGAAAGATACGAGGTAATAAAAATATTACACACATACAAACATACAAGATACGCGCAAAAAACATAACCCTTTCCTTGCAGCCGGGTAAAAAAACGCCACGTGATTTAAGTAGATTCCTAAAACGAAATAATTGTCACAAGGATTAAAAAATGACTTGAACATTTTGCATTACATGGAATGGAACATACAAAATATTATGATATAAAATTTTTTGGAGCATTACAGAATGAGCAGCATCTAATGACATACTATCCAAAAACCATGAAAATGACACCCAAGACGAAAATATGTCTAATTTTTTTCGGCGCCATCTTGTATTTTGGTTTTGACCCCATATTCGATATAAGCGACCCCAAAAACCATGAAAATGACACCCAAGACAAAAAGATGTCAAATTTTTGTCGGCGTCATCTTGTATTTTGGTTTTGACCCCATAATCGATCTAAGCGACCCCAAAAACCATGAAAATGACACCTATGACGAAAAGATGTGAAATTTTGTCGGCGCCATCTTGTATTTTGGTTTTGACCCCATAATCGATCTAAGCGACCCCAAAAACCATGAAAATGACACCCATGACGAAAAGATGTCAAATTTTTGTCGGCGCCATCTTGTATTTTGGTTTGAGCCTGTATTCGATATATGCGACCCCAAAATCCATGAAAATTACATCCATTACGAAAAATTGTAATTTTTTAATGGGCGGCATTTTGGGTTTTGGTTTTAACCCTATATTTATTACTAAAAACCCCAAAAACCATGGAAATGAAACCTATGACGAAAATATGTCAAATGTTCGTCGGCGCCATCTTGTATTTTTGTTTTGACCCCGTATTCGATATGAGCGACCCCAAAATCCATGAAAATGACACCCAAGACGATAATTTGTCTAATTTTTGTAGGCGCCATCTTTGGTTTTGACCCGTATTCGTCATACATACATACCTACATACAAACCGGTTAAAATCATGACCCTCCTCCCACCCATCCACTTCTTAACTTCACCGCCGACAGCTTTACCTTACCCATCCAAATCCTAACCTCACTAAGAGCTGCTTAAGCCCTACCATCCATTTCTCAACCTTGTCAACAACTGCTTAACACCACCTATCCAAATCCCGATCTTACCCAACATAATTTCTAAATCACATACATAATAATAGGAAACTCAAACATACTTTTATTTCGGTCCGATAAAATATCAACTCCTTTTTGAACACGACAAACGACGCGTGGCGGTACTCACACGCATGCACACTACAATTTTTCTGTTACTTTTATCGTATTTATTTTTTGCGAGAGAGCGATAGGCCCGTCCTTCCTCGAGCGCTTCTGAGCGCGGATTGATGAGCCGTGAGCAGTGTTGCCACCTTGGTTTTCGAAAAGGGGCTGTCGGTCAAGCTAGAAAGAGCTAGATTTCGCAAATTTTGCCATCAAAAGAGGTGCTAGAAAGAGCTAAAAACATAATACAAATGCAGAGATAAAAATTGTTTATTTGAAACGTATAATATAATCTGTATCTAATTATTATTAAGTTATTATATTGTTAAAAATCAGAGTCTTCATCAGAATCTTCCAAAATCATTTCTGCCGAAGCAGTTATATCAAAACTGAAGACACCACAGTGTTCAGTTCACTCGCGCTCGATTATTTCAACAAGTTACAAAAACAAATGTTAGCTTCGCTCTCATTGCCTTAGTGATATTATAATACTGCGAAAAAAACAGGTACATAAATAAGATTACTATGAATTAATTGCAACTACATCTTAAATTAGTCGGTTTATACTTAAAAACAAACTTGGGGTAATTCCCCAGTAAAGAAGCAGAAAGAGTAGGTAGGGTTAACAATGTTACCATAGCAAAACTAAAAATATACTCAATTAGTGATTATAAAATGAACTGAAGAAATCTATACTACATGTCGCGCATTGTTTCATAACTTGGTAATGGCGGTGTGAAGTTTTCGTATCGCTTGAAAAGGGCTAGATTGCTCTTTTCGGGCTAAAGCATGAAAAATCGAGTTTACCTTCTGTAAAAAGTGCTAGATCTAGCCCGAAAAGGGCTAAGGTGGCAACACTGGCCGTGAGTGCAAAATGTATGAAGAAGTCGGCAGGTGTTTTTATTTTAGCTAATAATTTAAAAATATAATGATTTAGATAAAAAATAATTAGCTGAACCTGCAAAGGACTATATATATCGCAATTTCTTATAATTTTGAAGATAAAATATGCTGTAAATATACCTAAACCGGGACCTATTCGGACCCTACTTTTTTTTTTTTTTTGCGATTATTGTGATGGGCAAAACGTATTTGTGCGAAAATTTTGTATGATGTCATAAATTTTTTCTGATGCCAATCTGGAGCTGAATATATTATCTTTAAATTAAGACCATGATATCTTCACATCTGTGATTGCATATACATTAAAATGGTACCTGAAAAGCACTGTTATTTGTAGAAAAATGTAATAGCGTCCTTAATGCAGATTATATTAATTATTTCCCGTAGGCATTTATGTACCAACTATTATTTGAGACATAAATTAGCCTGCTTTTGCCTAACGCTCGGGCAGTGGTGTCTCATCCCATACAAAGAAACCGTGCCGACGTTCTATACTGATTATTCTGATTATTTTTTGTACATTGATCGCGTTCGGTTCCGTTTCGTTCCGTTTCACGGATATAGATGGTGATCTATCTATCGCCGTGGAACGGAACCGAATGCAATCGATTTACAAAAAAATATCGGTATAATCAGATGAAAAACGCTAGTTACGTCAGCACGGTTTCTTTGTATGGGATGAGGCATCTGTATGCTAGTATTATATTATCTGTGGCTCGGGGATAAAACAGGCTTCACCCCTGTATTTTTCAAAGGTTTAAGAGGATACTGGGTTTGGCTCTCTACTGAGACAGGTGCAGGCATTATTAAAAAAATAATGCCATAATGTAATCCTTTGAATACAAGTATCGACCATAAATTGTACCTAAGAACGAGGCTTAATAGATTAACCATTATCATTATTATCTCATCATCATCTGCCTAGCCTTTTCCCAAATATATTGGGGTCGGCTTCCAGTCTTACCGGATTCAGCTAAGAACCAGTGTTTTACATGGAGCGACTGCCTATCTGACCTCCACAACCCAGTAACTGGGTAACACGGTACCCCTTGGCAAGACTGGTGTCAGATCTCAAGCTTCTGACTACTCGTAACGACTGTCAAAGATCTTCAAATGACAGCCGGGACCAACGGCTTAACGTGCTTTCCGAGGCACGGAGGAAACTCGGTATGTTGAAATGGTCACCCATCCACGGACCGACCTCGTCAAGCGTTGCTTAACCTTGATGATCGACCCGTGCGGCTGTTATTATTTAGCCACGAGCTCCTCCATTATCATTATTATCTATCATGCGAAATTCATGTTGTGCCCGATTAATATGCATGAATATGCGAGTTATTCTGAGATATACGAGTTATATACACTTATTATATACCGGCTTGTGGCAGATATACATTTCGTACATAATTTACCTGCCACGACTCCCATAGCTTCATGATCATAAAGTTGCACGGATGTGTAAAGTATATTACCTAAGATTGTTATACCGGTAAGTTTCAAAAATTAAATGGAGTTTTGGGTGTGTTCCTGTCGAATTATTATGTGCCTCGTGGGGGTAGTTAAAGGTGATAAAGAGTTCAGTGAGGTAAGCCGTCGAATTTTGCTCTATGATAAAGTTATATCAAAAGATTTGTGAAATGAATCTCTGACTGTAAATAACGATAAAGTCCGATCTAAGTCATCCGATTGATTAAGCTGCCAAATGGTACCCGTCTGTCATTTGTTATCTAGAAACCCAATAAATATTCTGGCCTGAGAATATCGTAGCTTGTTGGTATGGAAACTAAATACACTATGCCATGTCTCCACCATAAGATATGATGTTCAAAAGGTTACTCAGGTTACGCCTATTGTAGCGTTATCGCTACAAGACTCTTTGCTTTTGTGTTTTTTTAATTTGTCAAAGAAGGCCGGTTACAATTATTCAATTTTTCATATTTCGTTTGTCAAGAAAACAGAAGACATTTTTTCTCTGACAGTGAGGATTCTTAAAAATGTTTGGCTCTTAAGGTTACACTAGTCGAAATTTTTTCCATTTTTGGTGTATTTCTTTTTAATTCAATATTATACGTTATCGTTGCGTTAAAAAGGCTTTTTGTTATTTTATAATGCTATTATACTATGTAATATCCTAAAGCTACTAAGCCGTTAGATATTATAACTCGCCTTTTTGTTATAGGAGCTAAAAGGCAGCTACTTCTACTTGGGTACCGATAAGCCATTAGCTTCGAGCTATATAACTAACAGGAATGTGTCGTAACATTGAACGAACAGCGTGGGATGAACAAAGTGCTGTGTCATAACAATTGATTAGCAGTAACATATTCTATGAAACATGGCAGAGCATGAAATATGGACGTAGAATCTAATATGACACTAAGTTTTGTAAGGTAATGGGAATTACTTACAAGATTGTTGCCTTGTACTTTCTGGCAGTTTGGGTTTAATTTGCTAGTGTTTAGTGACACCGTATGATCATATATTCAATTTCAAAACAGAGACATTGCTTTCGAAGGTGCTTTGCTATCAACAAAAATGAAGGTGCGTTGCTATCTCAGAAACAACCCTTAATATCTCATCTACTGCTTCACACATACCCAAGAGCCGTGGTGGCCCAGTGGTAACGGCCGTGGCTTACAAGTTGTAGGTCGTGGGTTCGAACCCTGGCAGGCGCTTTATCTTGTGTAAATTATTTCATCACCACTGCTCTCAAAGCGGTGTAGGAAAACATCGCGAGGAAACCGGCATGTCCTACCATGGTCCACAGAGAGAAGGCCTGTGTCCCAGCAGTGGGAACATTAAAAAGGCTGACGATGACGATGATGATGACATACCCAAACCTGAACACAAAAACACTGCTTGGCGGGAGAAGTTACTGTATTTTTTCTTCAATTAACATTAATTACTTACCAGTAAACATATGAGTGTGTGGCATATACCACTTTCCACATGAATACATCGTCTACTAAAGAACGGACGGGTATTTACGGTAAGATAGCTTTCGTTACCGTTCGCGCGTTCGCGTTTCGTGCGTTCGTTAGCGTTCGTCGTGAGGACTATTTTAATGATAATACTATTTGATTAAATTCTGTAATTTTATAAATTTATATTATTAATGTTGACTTGGATGACTATTTTAATTTTGGATGACTATTTGATTAAATTCTGTAATTTTATTAATTCATAATTATTATTAATGTAACGAATAATTTCTCGCATATTCTTTTGTTATGATCTTCTTGTGTGTGCTTTTTGTTTTTCTTTCTTGTAGTGGACATTATTAAATTGATTATTTTAATGTATTTTGTTAACGTAAAATTTTGTTAACTTTGACGAACCTGACTTTAATATTTGTATGTCAACAATGACAAAGCATAGTGCAACACTTATCTATTTAAGACCTTGACATGTATGATTAATGTATATATGTTCTTCACCTATGTTTCACAAATAAATAATTCTGATTCTGATTCTGATTCTGGTTGCAGAGCGGCAAAAGGTGATAACTAACAACGTAAACAAAACCCCTGAAATATTAACGCAAGCAAGAGTTCTAAACTCCAATTTTTATTTTCTACCTCGTAACACAAAACCGCTCGCCATATTCTCTGAGCAAATCTTTCACCGCTATATATATATATATACCGTAATATAATAAATGTTCCTGAGAGGAAACTACCCGTATGTATATTTTACTATAATGTTGTAAATTTTAATGTCTAGATGTTTGTTGATAGTCTAAATGGTTAAGTATGCATGTTTCAGACGGTTCTAGACGTGACCCCCGACGGAAAAAGAGTGGTGTTATAAATTTGACGTGTGTACCTGTGTGTTTGTGTACCTGTCTGTGCCATCATAGCTCCTAAACGGATGAACACATTTTGATTTTGTTTGAATGGTGACTTTATCGAAAGTCTTTTTAGCTTTGTTTGATGAAAATCGGTTTAGCCGTTCAAAAGACATAGATGTTTTGCTGTTTGAATCGGGGTGTTTTCGCAAGATATCGTGTCGGGGGTTTTTGAAATACTTGTAATTTGTAGATTCAGTGTATTGGTACAATTTGTAAATGTTTTATTCATGCCTTTCTTTTTCTATGCCATCACTGTGTACTGTCGGTATTATACGACATTTTTGAAAGATGTTGCAACTCTTACCCCCAAGATGTAAATGATAATTGCTAATGTACAATTTATTTTACTGATTTGAATTTGTATATTTCTTTTGTTTTTATTGATTTCAATTTGTTTATTTATTTTGTTATAATTGATTTGTTTGTTTGTATGTTTTAATTTATTTGATTTGGATAAAATATGGCACTACGGTAGACTATGTTCTGGATAATAATAAAAGGATACCTTTGACCCCGGTAGGTACAATAAAACAAACAAAAGGATAACAAAATACATTCAAGCAGGTGAATCCGCGTGCAGAAGCAAGTACAAATATATGCCTGCAAGAAACGTTTCGTATCCACAGAATATATTAAATTAAATTAAATTAAATTAAATTAACTTTATTTCAGAATCACTTCCATATTTGTTAGTAACAATGTAAACTTATAAAATAGTGTTAGTAACTTTATGCTAAGCTGTGCGAGGCACGCCGATCCCGGAGCACATTTATTTGACTGCGTGCAGTCGTATCCATCGCCCCAAGATCGGCGAGTCCCACCTATCAGAAAACGTTCTAAGAATGGTGTTGGGGCTGGCGCGAACACGGCGAAGTAGAGATGCGCATCTCTTGCGCATGATGGCCGCAAAACTATCAACGTTCGCGTCGGCAAACATGCCGGACGCGCTACAAAATCGCGGCAGCCCCATCAACATCCGGAACGTGTTGTTATATTGTGTGCGCAGGCCACCATATGCCCTCTGCGTAAAGTCCACCCACAGGCTGCACGTGTAAAAGGATTGGCAGTAGGCTTTGAAAAGCGTCACCTTAACCTGAGCCGTACAACGAGCAAACCTGCGGGCCAACATCCCACATCGAACAGCCAGTGACCTGCGCTCCCGTTCTACATCAACATTATCTTTTAAGTCGTCTGAGATCCAATGACCCAGATACTTAAAATTTGCAACTCTTTTTAAAGGTCTGCCGCACAGCATTATAGGTGGAATTGTGCTGTAGCATTTACTGGCTGCTTTAAATATCATGAACTCGCTCTTTGTTGCATTATATTTGAGCCCATGGGTCCCAGCGTACGATTCACACACGTTAATTAGTTTCCTTAATGCTCTAATCGATGGGCTCAGCAGAACCATATCGTCTGCATAACTTATATTATTAATGCATACACCATCAATATGACAGCCGATTCCAGTACTGCTAAGCTCATCGATCAGATTATTCATGTACAGATTGAACAACGCGGGCGAGGACAGCCCCCCCTGCCTCACCCCACACTCAAGCCTGTACTCAGATGAAAAGGAGTTTACCCATCTGACACGGTTCTGTTGATTAGCGTACCAAAATTTAAACAAATTTATTACTTCCCGTGGCACATCTGTTTCATGCTGCAGTTTGCCCCAAAGCACATCATAAGATACAAGGTCAAACGCTTTTGACAAATCTAGGTAACACGCAAATACTGGTGTCTTTCTTGCTGTATAGTACTGCACAGTCTGCTTCAGGCTAAGGATAGCACTCTCTGTAGATAACCCGGGCCGAAACCCGAATTGAGCGTCATTTATTTTTAGATGTTTATCAAGCTGGCATACAAGCAGACTGTCCAGCACCTTAGCAATTATCGTCGCTAAAGAAATAGGTCTATAATTTGATAGCACAGACGAATCACCCGTTTTATTTTTGATGATCGGAACAACAGTTGTACGCATTAACTTTTCAGGTAAATAAGAATGACCCAAACATAAATTTAAAAACATACATAAGACTCGTGGCAAGTGGATCCCAGCATGCTGCAGGTGCTCGATGCTGAGACCGTCATGCCCTGGCGATTTTCCTCTAACCATGTTTTTAATTGTAGTGGCAATCCGTTTTGCAGTAAACGTGACGCTTCGCGCGGAGCAGACGGTCCCAGAACCAGGCGCAGGCAGCTGCGACTCATTATTAAGGGGTGATTGTACTCTAAAGTGCTGCCGAAACATATCCGCAATACTACCCTGCTCATGTACACCTTCGACGCTAACGGGAAGGCTGGGCTTATAATTTAATTTGTTTGTTGTTTTCCAGAACTTACAAAAATCTTTGTTTGAGTGGTGTTTTGCAATTATATCCATTTTAATTTGGTTTTGATTTGCTTGACACCATTTTAATTTACATTTGAATTTTTTTCTGGATTCACTCATATCATTAAAAACCGGACCAGAACTGGGCTTACCAAACATTAGCCAAACCTTGTAATAAAGTCGCGCCCTCTCGTGAGCGTCGCGAACATACTTATTCCAGCCAGTTACATGCCTACGCTTCGTTATATTTTTAAAACAATAACTGTATTCAGCAGCGTTCACAAGTATACGTTCAATGTTATTATACATTTCATCCAAGAAAGTTAAGTGGCAGGCATCATTACACATCCTGTCTGCACACTGACTAAATTCGCTTGGAAAATCAATTTTTTTCAATTCTGAGTGACAATACTCGTGATATTTAGCTATCTGTTCAGCATCACGATCACCCCATATAACTTTGTTTACATGTGCGTACGGTGTCGGCATAGTGTGTATTTTCATGTTATTAAACTTACATTCTAACATAACAGGTAAGTGATCCGACCAGTATGAGTCATACAATACCGACACGTTAAGAATAGCGGGCAGCGCGGCATCTGTCACTACGCAGTGATCGAGCCAGCGCAGGCACCCGTGTGCGTCGCTTACATATGTATAGGTGCCCGTCGGAAGTACATTCATATCAACGCACGACCATAACTGCTCCGCACAGAACGAAAGCAGCTCGGTAGCAAACAGACTATTCGGGTGTGCGTTAAAATCACCAAGAATAAAAACTGACTCGACACTATTGTTTTCAATCACCGCGTTAATCTCGCTTAAGCACTCTGTGAATTCTAAGAAATTCTCACTACAATCAGTTGGCATGTACACTGAGAACACCATGAATGACCGATCACTGAGCGTTATTTTAACCGCCGCAAGACGCACACTACTGCAGGTGATCACTGTCACAGCAGGAAACACACTTTTTCGCCAGAGGAGGGCAACCCCCCCGTACGGTCGCCCCCGCAGCACACCGACCGAGGTATCCACTGCCGAAGTGCCCGTGTAGGCAAAGTTGTCATCTATAGTACCCAGAAAAGACAGGTCGTGTGGCAGCAGCCATGTCTCCTGCAGCGCTATCAAATCGACTTCTCGACAAAGTTTTCGTATGCAGTCCACTGACCTGACAACATTTTTACAATTAAATGTTATTATTTTGGTTGTGGTCATTTTGAGTTCTTAGTTTTTAACTCATTAACCCGAATGTCGGTTTTGTTTCTAAATTCAACAAAACGTCGGTATGCAATTCCAACGGGCCAAAAGTCGGCATCCATAAATAAATCTATATTTTCTTTAGGCACAAAAATTTTGAAGGAATTGTATCCTTTATCCAAGCTCATCTTCATCTTTTCAACAGTGACATTTATGTTCGACTTACTGGTTACATAATTAGTGATGTCACACACAGACACATCCTTCGCCACATTATAAATGTAAATCGGTACCTTTATTTCGGCAGCCTTGAAGTTCATATTTATTTCAGCCACAGATTTCCCCCTGTTGCTTGCAAAACGGTTTCTATGTCTTCGCCTTTGTACCGTAATCCAGTCATCATTCTGTTTCTCACGCTTCCATTCACCATCCCTCACTATGTCCGCCATAGACTTGTTAACGTTCATCGTAGCAGGTTTACCGAGCGTATTATCAGTATGTCTCGGGTTATCGGTTGACGGGCGCGCAATCAGCTGAGTTGGGTGATTCATCGTATCGCTCGTCGAGCGCATAAGCTCGGAGGCATCGCCTTTCGAGTGAACAGGATTATGACACCTGTCGTGTTCAGAATAAGGTTGAGTTTCACTTGTCGTTGGGGTGTCCACTACAGTTTGAATAGCCAGCGACCGTTGCGTGTATGTTGGTCTTGAATCAGAAGTACCCTCAGATGGAATTTTATTCTCCACAATTTCGCAATATACTGTTTCAGGGGAAGATAATATGAGACTCTGATTGCTCACTCTTATATCTCCCAGGTGAGATCCCAGAGGATCATCGGCATGCTCAAAACTCTCCATTCGACACGCTCCACGTCGAGTGTTTATATTGCGTTCATACGTGTTGACAGGAGAGGTATGCTTCAACAATTCTATCTCACATTTTAAGACATCTAACTGTTCAGTAGTAACAAACTGTTCCTTGATACAGCTGATATCCTGCTGCAGAACAAGTAGATCTTTCAATATCTTCGTTACGTCCACATGATCGAAGAGTATTGGGGGTAACTTTTGAAGCTCGCGAGCGACGAAAATAGGTATTTCCTCAGGATCTGTGACCTTGAGAGTAGAAATAATATCATCTATATTTCTGAGCGTTTTCCCGTCTCTCTTCCTGGTTTTCTTCTGTTTTTTTATTGTTGGTATGGATTCAAAAAGCAGATTCTTAGCTACCACTATATCATCTTCAGAGAAAGCAGAGACGCAGATTCGACTGATACTCTCTTCGTCCATCACATCCAGTTTATTGTTCACAAACGCTAGCACTTCGTTAATCACGATATTACACTTTGAACATTTCACACGATTGGAAGCCATATTCGCTTACGTACGGTGCGCGCGACCGTATCTACGCTAGGCGCGTGCGCGAATGAATGCATATCGTGTATATTGCATATCGTGTAGAATTTTACACTCCAACAATTTCGTGCGCGCTTCCTCATTTTGAGTTTCGTGTTTCCGAGGTATTTTGAAGTATTTCGGCACGTGTGTGTGGGAAGACTGTTATTGTTTTATGTACGAGAATATGGAAGATTTCGGTGTTCTGTTTGTTTGAGGATATTAGTTTAGTTTCATAGAACGGTAGAGTTTATAGCGCATGTTGCATACTGTAAAGTTTGTTTATTTTAGGAACGTATTGCTTAACTTCTATATTATACACGTGAAAGTTTGTGACGATAGATGGATGGATTACTCTTTCACGCAAAAACTACTGAACGGATATGATGAAATTTTACAGAAATATAGCTTGTACATACATCAGAATAACACATAGGCTGTAATTTATAAAGATATAGGGAGAAGTACTAATACAAGTACAACGCGGGACAGATATGGAGATTTTATAAAGAAAATCTTGGCTATTTTTGTTACTCGCGTAGTTTGAAATCGACGTACTACGACGTAGTTCATCATTTGCTACGCCGCAGAAAGGCCTGTGCTACGGCGTAGCTTTTCAGCTACGGCGTAGGAAATCTAGTGCTACAACTTATCGAACACTGATACGTCATAGCTTGCCCCGAGCTACGGCGTAGGTAACTCAAACTCAAATATCTATTTGTCAAACATAGGTGTAGATAGGGAGTATAAAATAGTATCCTTGATTACAATACAGTTAACATTGAGCTATAGTGTAGCTAACCCTGTGCTATGATTGCCAGTGCTCGCTTTTTGAAGGAATTTATTATTTTGCTTTTGTACCGTCTTCAAAAAGAAGGAGGTAACCAATTCAACACGTATGTATGTAATATTGTTGGAACTGCACAATATACACATATGTTACTCTATGTGGGCTTCTAAACATGTGTGCAAAGTTTCAAAACGGTATGTATGTTTGTATGTATGTATGTGTATTGTCCACAAATTTCTCCGAAACTCCTAATCGGATCGTGATTTTTCTTTTTGTTTTGGATTGAGTATCTCTCAACTTAGGAAATAGTGCAAGTTTTTACCAAAATCAGTCCAGAAGTTTTCAAGATATGGAGCATACAACCGAACTCGTTAACGACAAACAGCACGAATGTGTAAATTGAGTTATTATGAGTATTTTGTCATTACTCTATGTACTATAGAACTTACTCATTTTTTATGATGGTGTACTAAAACTATTAAAAGAGAAATAAAAATATTTCCCAAAAAATAAACCGACTTCAAAAGCGAAATACTAAAAATTACTTGCTTTTGTAGTCAGTTTATTTCTTTGTGAAAAAGATTTTTTTAATCCAAGTTAAATGAGTTTTCCAATAAGTTTGTTACTTGAAAACAAACTTTTTCATCAATCACAACCCTAATTCTGTTAAGACGGCCAAGTTAAAGACCATGAAATACATTCACTTTTGAATTTTGTTTTTCTTCCAATTTATCTTGCTCAATAAATACATAAGGAATACGGAAACGCACAGAAGGCCTGCAATGAACTGTCACAAATAAGTTGTGCCAGTCGTAATGTTGAGCCATGTGTGTTCCCTCAATTAAGACCCATGTGTTGTGCCACATTACCCACAGGAATTATTAAGGGGAATATGTGTTTTTATTATAGGGTTGTATCTATGGGGCTCACTAAATAACATGAGTTGATTTGTATGTTTAGGATACCTAAAACATTTCATAGCGTAGACGTGTGAAGACGGAAACACACTTGCGTATCGTGGCGTAGCGTGGCGCCTTCTGACGTACGTTGATTGGCTACAAAACTCGTTGTGTTATGACGTAGGCTGAAACAGAGTCGTTTGATTGGTCGATCCCGCGCTACGCCACGCCACGACACGTAAGTGTGGTTCCTCTTTTACAATGACGTGACCTGTTTGTAGGTACAATTTTTGGGAGCTCATGGGATATCCCAAAATAACACAAAAATAACATCAAGCTTGTATTCGGAAGGGTAAGGCAGTGTTGTATTTTTATACAATGTGTCCGGACTTGTAGAAATAAAACTTTAAGGACGTAAAATACACTTGATTTTATCGATAAAGACACCCCACATAAGGGTTTTAATCCCCACTTTTTTATTGCATTTCCTAAAATTCTGCAATGATTATAAGGAAAAATGCGCAGGGGTTCTTTTTAGGCAATAATAGAACTAAAACTAATTGTGTTAAAACTGGACCCTATTACTAAGACTTCGCAGTCCGTCTGTCTGTCTGTCTGTCACCAGGCTGTATCTCATGAACCGTGATACCTAGACAGTTGAAATTTTCACAGATGTTGTATTTCTGTTGCCGCTATAACAACAAATGCAAAAAACAGAATTAAATAAATATTTCAATAGGGCGCCTATACAACAATCGTGATTTTTTTGCGATAATGGTACAGAACCCTTCGTGCGCAAGTCCGACTCGGACTTGGCCGGATTATACCTTACTTTTAGGTCCATATTTATAAAGATTTTCTATGCCATGGTCGTAAAAATAACATTAAATGTTCACCTCTGTGACACCTAGGTCCATAGTTATGGTTGTTAGACTATGAGGATATTCCTTCATCAAAATCTGTTCAGTGGTTTTTGCGTGAAATAGTAACATCAATCCATCCATCCATACTCACAACCTTTCACGTTTATAATAGTAGTAGAATTTTTAGAATGACACAGTCTATATCTTGTGGCAATAACATATTTATTCACATAATTTTATAGGCCTACTCAAAAATTAAATAAACTTCAACCAATGAAAGCATTTAGTTACTTTCATGAAAACACAAACATCAATGGGAAAACGGAAACAAGGCAAACAAAACAAGACAAAGATAACAAGACTGACCATCGATTTACTCTTGCTCCGGAGATGAAAAGCAAACAATACTTCGTAGTTTCTTACCCTGCTACTGACCTTTGCACAACGTTTTCAAATAACTACTTAGTTGCCTTTCCTAGCAGTTTTGGTGAACCGTAACGAAGGGTAGTTTAGATTCCCTTGGTTACAATAACATCATCGGCAAATTCTTTGATGCTGTCAGGCCTCTATTAATTAAATCTCTTCTGCCATAATTCAGAAAATTTTGAACTCGGTACTCAAATCACGAACACAGACGTGAGTTACGCACTGCATCCGATCTGTACCCGAAAAATTCCGAACTCCATCCGTCTGAAATCAGCATTTCCAATTCGGATGGAACTCGCAATTCATACTCGGATAAAGATCGGATGCAGTGCGTAGGTAACTTTTGGGGCGATTATGCACTACATCCGATGCGTGTCCGTGAAATTGGGCCCGTGTCCGTGGCCGCACGGTTGGCGCAGTGGTTGAGCCATTGACTGCTGTGCTACGTGTCGCGGGTTCGATTCCCGCACGGAACAAATGTTTGTATGACCTTCGATTTGTTCCGGTTCTGGGTGTTTTGTATGTGAGTTTATATGTTTGTAAACGCACCCACGAGACAGGAAGAAATTCCTAGTGTGGGGAAAAGTGAAAAATGAAACGGTTTTGAAGTAGCCGTAGTACTTCTTGTAGGGAAGCTTACGCACTACATCCAAAGTCTATCCGTCATAATCTGTAATTATTCAGATAATTATGAACTTTGATCTCAAATTACGGACTCGGATCACAGCCACGGACGAGTAGTCCGTAACCGCCCTTACTATGAACATAATCTTTACATAAATGCTTGTTAAAAAATTGATGTTATATTCTGTAATATTACTTGTTATAATATGAGCCAAACCATAATATCTGTAGAACCAAATCCTCCTTAATGTCTTTAGAAAGGTAAAATTCGCTTTGCACAGGTGCGGTTTCACCGTTCCAGGAAACTCGGCTAGTTATTATCTACGTTCGACTGATTTAGTTATTCCTGTTAGAGAACGTTGGAACTAGCAATTGCGTTGCAAGATAAAGGGTTTGGTGCGAGTGAAAAGGTTGATTTCTCTGCAAATATTTTATTAGGTTTAGGGTTTTTATAAGGGCTGTGCCCGCAAGATATCGTGTCATAATTACGTGTTCAATAGATTGTCGATCGAAGCGTATCTACTACTTGATAAATTATGTAGTATGAAATAAAAATATGTTGGGGGTTACTAATTTTTCTTTAAATTCTTGGGTTCCTACGAAATGTTTGAAAAATAACAATGAACCGTTGCAATTAATCCAATGACACAACGTGGTTACATCGTTTGGTAGAAAACTGTTGATGTAATATTGTTTATACCATTCCCCCTCTAAAAAGCTTATTTTATTCAATGAAAACAGTGAATAAAAAGCACTTTTACTCACTGTTTTGGTGTTTGAATTTAGAACACACCAATATATATTCGACGCCCAACTCAATGCTATACAACCTCCATGCGCATAAAATACTCTATACGAACTCCTTGTGCAAAAAATATTCGACTTTCAAACTCCTTTAACGATTTGATTTTCAGTTTGTTATGTTTAGTGAACACTTATTTGGATTGTAATTCTAATATTAATTACATTGGTGTTAATTTATTATAATTATGTCACGTAACGGAGGTAGTCACTGGCCACTGAAACACAGTTGCTGTTACCTAGCTCTGCTTTAATTTAGAATAAATGTGAAAACCTGAGTTTACACATTTTTTTAAAATTTGATGGTAATATAACTTTTATTTTGTATTTTTCCTTGTTATTTTCGCTTAAATCTTTCTTTTTCTCGTAGTCATGGTATAAAATATAGTATGCAACTCTTGAATAAAACGGATTTATATCGAGGGCCATGAATCATTCGCGTCGCTCAGGATTCTAACCCTTGAATCACTCGCTATGCTCGTGATTCAGTTGTTAGAATCCTTCACTTGCTCGTGGTTCATCTATGGCCCTCGCTTTAAAACCGTCCTTTATTTACTAGTTGCATAATAAACTATTTATGGTACGATTCCGTAGCCGACTGCAGGCGGCAGCAGCTAGCTGGTATAAATATTTGAATAAAAAGTAATGTAGTATAACAAAAGTTACTCTTTCTTAAAGAGCGTAAAACATATTGTATTTTTGGCATTACGTTCAAAAGAAATGTTTTTATCATGCCATCGTTATGTGAGGGATGGAAAATAAAAAACGTCTAGACGTGCTTGGTGCATTTTGCTCTTGTGCCCAATATCACTATTGCTGACAAAATACTTACAGTAGAATGTGATTAATGCCAAAAATAGCAATCAGAAGTACGTGAATTCACACTACAATATTATAAAAAGTGAGTAAGTTAAAATCTACTTATTATAACATTGCGCTGACGCGCGCACGTCTGTTGTGTTGTTGTGAGTTTGTTATGCCTGTTTATCCATATATACCTAGGTGGCGGCGCGGGCTGCGCCGCCAACGCGCCAGCGAATGTGCGTCGGTAGCCCGCGTTGCCACTGATTTGTTTTGTTTATATGCCTATATTTAAAGTTTAATTGTTATACGAGCGCTTATCCCGCCGATAAACTGCCTCGCAGTTTGGTGGGTTTGTAATTTTAAGAACAAATGTATTTTTCAAAATAAACGATTTATTTATTTATTATTATTTATTATTTTAAATGTGAAAGTTTGGACGGATGTGTGTGTGGATGTATGTTTGTTTCTCAATCAAGCCAGAACGACTGAACGGATCTAGATGAAATTTGGCACAGAGATACATTTTAGTCAGTAATAGGACATAGGATAGGATTTTTGTCCCGGGAATATGTCGCCTTGGAATAATTTTCGACTTTAACTAAATATAACAGTAACTAAGGGCTATTTTTTAATAGTAAGATAACTTTTATCTGTTAAAGTAGATATATACTACGACTGTTGAAAAAGCGGTCCTTAACCTGTTAAGCAGCTATCCTTTTCTAATCATATATCTCTATTATTTATCTCAACAAAAATGTTTTTAGTAAAAACAAAAAATAAACTCCACATTTCATTGGACAAGGTCGATTCTATCTAGATTCTGAGCTACCGTTAAAATGTCCCTTGAAAACAAAATGGTTGCCTCTCAACAGTATCCAAGTATTTTTACTGCAAACATAATTTAATCTAGTCAACTCCATTTAATTAACTAGAGGGGACTGATTACATTTGATGGCCTCAGCTTAATTATAAGAGTAACTTGTTTTGCTAATGGTGGCAATTTTTTTAGTAAGTAATTTTTTTAGGTTGAAGTTTGCAACGCTTTGGTTGTGAGAGGAATTTTGAGTGAGAAAAAATTGCCCACCTTTTACATTGACGTCAAAACTTGAAACTTATGAAGCAACTGTATTTAAACAGTATTGAGACTATCGAAAAAAAAATTGTGAATTTTATTGTTAGTGGACAGCTGCACGGGTCGATCATAAAGGTTAAGCAACGAGGTCGGTCCGTGGATGGGTGACCATTTCAACATACCGAGTTTCCTCCGTGCCTCGGAAAGCACGTTAAGCCGTTGGTCCCGGCTGTTACTTGAAGATCTTTGACAGTCGTTACGAGTAGTCAGAAGCTTGAGATCTGACACCAGTCTGCTAAGGGGTACCGTGTTACCCAGTTACTGGGTTGTGGAGGTCAGATAGGCAGTCGCTCCATGTAAAACACTTGTACTTAGCTGAATCCGGTAAGTCTGGAAGCCGATCCCATAGTTGGAAAAGGCTAGGCAGATGATGATGATTATTAGTGGACAAGACTTGGGTAAATGTAGATGCTTGTCAGGGCACGTATCACGTTTTGCGTGGAACAGAATAAATTGTGCTTCAAATATTAATAAAATAATCAAATAACTTACCACTTAACGCATGACCTAGGATAGAAAAAACAATATAAATAAAACAAATCAGCGGTTTACTTAACTTACATTAAAAAATGAATTACTATATTCCAGTGGTCAATTATGTCAAAGTTTCATTTTAGATGTGTTGCACCACAGTCCTGTTAATAAGAGCCTCTTTTACCGAACAAAAGCCTGACAAACTTATTATGTACCTACATATTTGACATTTGACAGTGGCAACTTTTAACTTAAACTAGTGAACTTCAGTTCGGGTTTTACCAAATGCGCTCACCTATACCAATATTATAGAGAGGAAAGATTTTTTTGTTTGTTTGTTTGTACCGAATAGGCTACGAAACTACTGGACCGATTTCAAATATTCTTTCAACAATAAAAAGCTACAGTATTCCTGAGTAACATAAGCTATTTTTTAATACCTAAAACGGGTCCTGTGGGGTGGTCCACGGGAGCGAAGCCGCGGGGAACAGCTAGTATCCTATAACTAAGAAAAGAAAGAAAAAAAAGAAAATTGTTTATTCTGCACAAACTAAACGCACAATACAAAATAAAGAGTGGCATTCACTATAGGTACAAATTAGCCAAAAGCCTCGTATTTAAAACGAATTTTTTTTGTCTCTTGCTTGATGAGAGCAATACACAGTTATATCTGTGGGTGAGAGGCCAAAGACAATTTACTTGCGTAATATGTTTCAACATTACCAAATAAAAACAAACATAAACATAACTATGTTATCAATGTATGTCCAAACAAGTAAAACATTGATTATTTTCAGAAGTATAAATAAATCGCTCCGCTTCCAACTTGTCCCACAAGCACAGATTACTCCAGATACAGTTTTCAAGATAATGGGGACAGTCCCTCGAGATGACAGTAATGAGAGACCGAGTTTCTTTAACTTTTTATAACGATTTTAGACCCTATTCCCTTGGGTTAAGGATGATACGATGGTACAGTGTCCCGTAGAGAAATGAATTTGTTCCTTTTTTTTTCCAGAAATGTAACTTAAAATTTTCTCTCTGTAATTGTTCGCAGCTATGGTATTTAGGTTTGTTACTTTGGGTGTCGTTATAATTTTTGTTCATTGTTTGAACTCAAGGCCTTTTGTCTAAAAGTTTTGGGAGATAAAATGTACTTCGTCTCTTTAAATAGATTTACCGTTTTGTAACTTGAGATTTTCAAAAGGAAGTATTTAATATTACTTGCTTTTGCTAGAGGCTTGAAAGTCGAAATTGATCCCAAGGGAACGTACTAGAGAGTAGTGGTTCAAAGAGTATCCATGTCCTAATTCAGGCTATAGTCTCCCACGTGTTCCAATTTTATAAAAACCGGACAAGTGCGAGTCGGACTCGCGCAGGAAGGGTTCCGTACCATTATCGCAAAAAACGGCACAACAATCACGTTTGTTGTATGGGAGCCCCACTTAAATATTTATTTTGTTCTGTTTTTAGTATTTGTTGTTATAGCGCGACAGAAATACATCATCTGTGAAAATTTCAACTGTCTAGCTATCACGGTTCGTGAGATACAGCCTGGTGACAGACAGACAGACAGATAGACAGACATACGGACCGCGGAGTCTCTGTAATAGGTTCCCATTTTTACCCTTTGGGACGGAACCCTAAAAAAACTATTCAGGTGATGTAGCATTATTTATTAAAAACATCTAAGCAATCTTGTTACCGCCATCTACATACTGTATTAGTATATTATGCAACTAGTGAATAAAGGACGGTTTTAAAGCGAGGGCCATAGATGAACCATGAGCAAGTGAAGGATTCTAACAACTGAATTCATGATGATTGAATCACTCGCTATGCTCGTGATTCATGGCCCTCGATATAAATCCGTTTTATTCAAGAGTTGCATACTATATTTTATACCACGACTACGAGAAAAAGAAAGATTTAAGCTAAATGCACAAGGAATCTGAATAAATAAATGTTTTATTACCTTCAAAATTTACTAAGAACTCATTTCATTTTTTTTAAATTTATTTAAGAACTCAGGGTTTCACATTTTTTGTAAATTGAAGCTGAGCTTGGTAACAGCATCTGTGTTTCAGGGGCCAGTGACCAACTCCGTTACGTTACATAATTATAATTAATTAAACACCAATGCAATTTATATTAGAATTACAATCCAAATAAGTATTCACTAAACATCGCAGACTAAAATCAAAATCATTATTAAAATCCTAAATATTAACAAACTGAAAATTAAATCGATGAAGGAGTTTGAAAGTTGAATATTCTTTGCACAAGGAGTTTGTATCGAGTATTTTATGCGCAAGGAGGTTGTATAGCATCGAGATGGACGTCGAATATATATTGATGTGTTCGAAATTCAAACACCAAAACAGTGAGTAAAACTGCTTTTTATTCACTGTTTTCAGTGAATAAAATAAGCTTTTTAGAGGGGGAATGGTATAAACAATATTATTAACTCGACTCCACCTTGAATCATCATAATTTGAGTGATGGGGGATAGTTGTTATTTATTGACACTAATCAAGGATTTTGCCGTTGTCATGGTGACAAAGTCGCCTTCAAAGTGACTTGGAATTTGGGCCTGTATCGCAATATGACCCCTTAAGGTTGTATCACGTTACAAGTTCCATTGGGATTTACTGACAAAGGACCTCTTGCTTGACGGAAAATGATGGCCCTTATGTTTAATTTACAGAGGCGTCCCGTTGCTTAGGGGATGCACGAGTCCTTACAGTTCAGAACTATTTATAGATATTCTAAAGGGCACCCATTAGTGTACCCCTACAGAGTGGCTTTTAATACACTGCCAATCTCACATTGGGTGAAAGTACTCATGAATATGATCAACTCTTATTAAGTACCTATAGGACCAAGGTCTAAAATATAAATGAAATTAGTTCTATATCTGGACAAATACAGGGAAGCACATATAGCTGGACAAAGTACAGGGAAGTGCTAATTTTTCTTTACAATATCAGCATAGGTCGGTTCAGCAGTAAGCAAAAGCTCTTATGTTCAGGGATACTTTCGTCCTAAAATATTTCCAATTAATTTGAAGTCTTATTTATTTGTCGCATCAAGGCTGGCCGATAGAAGTAAACCATCGGGAAGTCAGGACATCGTGTGTAGGCAGGTCAGTGGGTACAATCGTTAAAATGAAATCACACAAGTTATTCGATACACTGGGTTTATTCAAATAGTCATAACTCACAGTTACAATCTTGCTTACTAATTTTACGGATCGAAACTGATTCTACAACGTGTTAGCTCTTAGGCTGTCAGTATTCAACTGCCATCTTCTGCTGTCCCCACCACGCAAGTGGTTAGAGAAAGCGCGCCAAAGCGTAGTTGTTTCTGATTTGACGACAGGTGGCGTGCTAGTGATTTGTTTTGACGTCCGTACTATTGACTAAACCCGACATATTCTTTATTGTATGCAAAAACATACTAACAGATTCATATAATAGAACAGCTAATGTACAGAATCAAATCAAATCAAATCAAATATTTTTATTTTACATAGGCCTACATGGGCACTTATAAAACGTCGACAAAAGGTGCACGGTTCGGGTTAGTCGTTTCCTATGGAGAAGAACCGGCAAGAAACTCCATGGTTACTCTTTTGCAGAGACGAGCTTAACCCAGAATTGGGTTCTCTAACGGCAAACCGCGGTGCCATCGAGTGATAGTCACTCTATAAGTATCATCATCATCAGCCTTTTAATGTTCCCACTGCTGGGACTCAAGCTTCTTCTCATAGAGAGGGAGTGGCCTATAATCCACCAAGCGGGCCCAGTGCGGATTGGTAGATGACACTTGTCTTCGAATTTTTGGTTGTAAGACATACCGGTTTCCTCACGATATTACCCTTCACCGTTTTGAGAGCAGTGGTGATGAAATAATTTACACAAAGTAAAGTGCCTGCTCGGGTTCGAAACCGCGACCTACAACTCGTAAGTCGGAGCCGTTATAACTGGGCCTCCATTAGGTAATAGGTATAGGAAATAAAAGGCGTAGTATTCAAAGACTCCACAACTGCAAACATGAGAAAAGACGAAGGTTTACGACCGACATTTGCATCGATAACTCACGTATATAAATTCTTTGGTTTCAAAACAAAATATATCTTTCTGAAGGTATTACGTAACAAGGAAAAGACAAAGAAATGTCAAACAAGAATGTTGCTTTATTTCGGAAATGTTATAAGAGAAAGGCTTGTATTTATTGAAGCAAAAATAAAGGTGGATTGTTTCTTACAAAAAAGCATTTGAACTTTTCACCTGCCATTTATCATTTTCGTAACCCTTTATACGTCACGTTAACCTTTTGAAATATTCTTTGAAATTAATCTCATTCATCTTAGTTAAGGCAGTAATTTTTGCAAAAAAAATCAGTAAACAATATATTTAACAAAACAATGTTTAAGAAGGTTATTAATTATCTTTTCTATTTCAAAAGAAAGATTACAGAATCTTTCGTTTTCTATTAAATAAAACAATGGAACTTTTTGATACTGTTTCTTCTTCAATACCAGCTGGTTTGTTTCTCGCGGTGATTGTGAGAAATGGTTCTGAGCTGTCTGGATGGGATTAAGGAGTTATCCTTAATCACTTTTTATTTTTCTTAGAAAGTCTAGAAAAGGGATTTCTAGATTTAATTCGGGTGAAACCTTAACATTCTTATTCATGAAAACCTCTGAACCGTTTGGTATTAAGCAACTTTTGGTGCGAAGCAGATTATTAATTCATATTTATATGTAGGGAATGTTGCTAATTACTTACTTAACAGAACAGACATTTCAGAGATTCTTTTGAAAAACACTGTTAATTTAATATAGGTATAGTTACAGAGCTTCCAGAACTAAAGACATTGAATTACTTGCTTTGAAGAACTTTGGGAAGTCTGCTTTTATTAACTTGGTTTTCCCAGAACCGGAGACGAGAGAAATAACTTAAGTACTTTAAGGCCCGCATTTCGTTTGAAGAACCTTCACTCGACTCAGTTGCTATGAGAAAGGAAAACCTCACGATTAATGTTAATAAATAACAAGCTATTACCGTTAATTTAATTATTCGAGATGGAGTCGAGTAGGAAGACTTGACTAGGAATTACGAATAAAGAGTTCTGAATTTCTTATATGAGTTTAGAATAGCCTACAAATAATCTAAATATCTGTATGCTTGGATGTTTATTATTCAATCACGCCTTAAAGGTTGAACAGTTTTGGCAGCAGTTTGGAACACAGATAGACCACGGATTCTAAACAAAGAGTATTTTGGCTGCGTGATAATTTTCGACTTTCACGCGGGTGAAGCCGCTAGCAAATGCTAGTTCCCCAATAATGTTCCCTTAATGATTTAGCGGTATTCTGCACAGTGTTGATCAGAATACAGCTCTATGGAATGGAAACAAAGCTACAGTCTTACAACATATTTGGTGAATTTATCTTCACTCAAAAAGATAAAAAAACTTTTTTACAGAAAAATACTACACTTTGTATTTTTATTATTTGGAAGTCGGTAGTATTTTTTTGTAAAAAAGTTTTTTTTTATTTTTCACTTTTTAGTTGTACCTACCTAATAGGCAAGTTGTTTAGTAAGTTGCCTAAAACGCCAGAACAGATTACCCGAATATCATGAAACTTGAACAAAACCGATCAAATGAGAGAACTGCTTACCCCTTTAGAGCGTACTGGCGTGATGTTATGTTGTGAAATGGTCTAAACAATAAACAGACATGCGATTGCAGCAGTTCCGAGAGTTTTTCCGTTATTTGTTGAAGAGTTCTGTTGTATATCTTCGAAGTTCTTCATCAGATCTTCACCAAATTAAAATTTTCAAAATCGGTTCACATTGAAGGAGATATCGGAGAACATACAAAAAAAAACATACAAGAAGTCGAACATAGAACCTCCTCCTTTTTCGAAAGTCGGTTAAAATGGAGAAAACTCATTAAATTATCAACGCATCAAGGACTTCAATGTCCGTACTGAATTAGTGTCTAGAAAATGTCCAGAACCGACATTAATTTCTTTCTTATATTATAAATGTTTTTAACAATTTATATACTGTTTCAGCCTGTTTGTTGTCATAATAAAAAAACGATTACGAATGACTGATTGATATTTGAGCAGTGGTGGCCCTGTGGTATCGGCCGCGACTTACAAGTTGTAGGTCGTGGGTTCGAGCCCAGGCAGGCGATTTACTTTGTGTAAATTATTACATCACCACTGCTCTCAAAACGCTGAAGGAAAACATCGTGAGGAAACCGGCATGTCCTAGAACCAAAAATTCGAAGACATGTGACATCCACCAACCCGCACTGGGCCCGCGTGGTGGATAACGGCCCATTCCCTCTCACAGAGAGGAGGCCTGTGGAACGTTAATAGACTGATGATGTGATATGATGTGATTGATATTTCGTTAAGCATAGCAACCACCTTTCCTTTGAGAAACGCAAAACTTTACAAATCTTACATTGGTGTGTAAATCTCGTTAACCTTCTGAATTCCCATTCAGTTCCACAAAATGTGGAAATTGTCTAAATGTACCCGTCGCCTATTCAGTATTCTGAATATATTATGTTATCACGGACCGACTGGAACGGATTCACAAATTAACACCGTGTTTCAGAGTGTGTTGAAAGCTTTATAGATTAAATGGCTGAGTATATTCTTTGTTTTTCAGCTAGCTCTAAATATTTAAGCAATGTTATCATTTAATTATTTACAACGTGGTTTTGTTTTTTCATTTTCTACAGACATAAATAACACTATATTTTTTAATATAGAGTATTACTTAAATACATAAACTCATGCCTCTTTCATATGGGGTTAAGCAGAAACTACAGAATGCCACCTGCTACGATCCTTACATACTTCTTTTGCTCCATTTACGAGCATTAATTAGTGACATAAAAGAGTATTTAGAATCTTTATGTAGAGTACATTTTACATACCTAAGTATATAAAATCTTTTTGTCAGTTACTCCATACTTCTCGCCAGAACAGCTGCTCAGATTGTACCAAGCGCAAGTTCGATCATGCATGGAGTACTGTTCTCATCTCTGGGATGGATCTGCCAAATACCAGCTTGATGCACTAGAGTCGATCGAAGGGTGGGCCAGGAAGCTCATCGGCGATGAGGCACTGGTTAAGTCAAAGCTCCACAGCCTTGAACATCGTCGCCGAGTTGCCAGCCTGTCGGTTTTTTATCGATTACGTTTCGGGGAGTGTGCGATGGATTTGCATGATCTAATTCCTCCTAGCCTTTTCCATCATCGGACTACGGCGATGCGCCATCGGTACATGCACTAAACATTTTGAGAATACTTTCATTATGCGTACAGCTAAGGAGTGGAATTCCCTGTCGGAGTCTGTGTTTCCCGATAGCTACAATCTGGGGGTATTTAAGTCAAGAGTGAATAGGTTACTTCTAGGCAAGCGTGCTCCATCTTCGACCACATCATCGCTTACCGTCAGGTGAGATGGTGGTCAAGCGCGAGCCTATAATACACAAAAAAAAATTTTTACTACAATTTTGCAAGCTTATTTTGGTCCGTGTTTTCAAACACAAAGCTTATTAAACCCAGCTCAAAACGATAATGAGACGAACGTTTCCATTTGATTGGCAGCCAAGTGGTAGGTAAACTGATTCGAAAACACGAGCTTTCAGCAATCGATCGCTTTGATAACCAATCACAATGCTGAAACATGAACGAGTGCACTTCGCGGCAATCACGCAAAACAACATGGCTGCTCTTTTTAAAAATTGGAACGCTTTCAAAATAAATGGAGTGGTGGAACAGAGCGATGAAATAAAATATGTTTAGGATTTTTTTTTTTCGTGGAATTCTGAAGAGATTTGTTAAAAAAGGTTTTTGTTTTTGTTAGTCGTGTTTTGTTATCCATTTGATACTGCTTCATTGTGTCCGGTTATTGTTTTGAATTTTGTAGAACTTTTTGTGAATATTTGATACGTTTTTTTGTAGAATAACTGAATATTTGATACGTTTTTGTAGAATAACTGAATATAGGTAATGTTTTTGCTGGATGTTTTAATAATACATATCTAATAGACAAATAATATTTGGATTGCCTTTAAATACAAAAGTCTGTATTTAATGGCATTTTGTTAAATGTTGTAGAAATGATCCAATTAAATCAATAAAGTCGTCTTAAGGTTACACTAGACGATAATTCTTTCATACAAACGTAGTCTAGGGATTACTCCACTGTTTGACGATGTACGTTTAAAATAAAAAATATGTCAATTTATCTCATCATTATCTAGCCCTGTATGGAAACAAAAAAGAAAAATATTTGAAAGTTATGTGCGTCGAAAGTTCCATATTTCAACTCTAATTTTAACGTATCTTTGGGCGGCAATAAATACTATAAGAAGAAGGAAAATAGCAAAACGGCGACCATACAGGGATAGCTTAGTTGTTCAACAATGCAGTTAATTTTATTTTGAAAATATACATTTAGACGTTTTATCATGATATCTAGACTCCACAGATCTGTTTATAAAATTTCGCGCGCTCGTTTTCGTCCTAAATCATCATCCATTTTCCTACAAACTTGTAAAAGTGCTAATTCGTACACGAACTAGCTTCTTAGTGCTCATCACAGCATATATCTCTTTTGCACGTGTTGTCGGATGAGGTAGCAGGCATTTTTACCCCGCGCACAAAATTGTTCGTGCCGTCGCCGTCGACTAGTGTAACCTTAATCTGGATATCTCAACGGTTTCATCCTGTGGACTATGAAATAGGTATCTACTTCAGCATTGCCACGTTTTTATGTCAAATTAAATGAAAACTCAAAAACAAACAATAATTCAAGGCTTCAATTAGCAAAAAAACAAGAGAACAATTGGAAAGTCCTCAGAAAGTTTAACAAACCCGTTCGCCTGTCTTCTTTGACATTATTCGCAATAAAATGAACTTTTTCAATGTTCTGAGTTTTCAATTATTATTTAATTGGGTGCGTGGTACTGAAAACTCTCAGGAAGGCGTTCAACAGAAATTGTATTTTATGTTTCGAGTCTTTCGAGAAATGAATCGAGATCTTCATAAAGTCTGTGACTATGAAAACCTCAAGTATTTTATTATAAAAATTAAAACTTTCAGTAGAAGATTGTAAATTCTGCTACTGTCGCCTAAGCTTATCTGCAATGCATCTACGGTGCTCTTTGATTGATAAATCTCAATGAACTTTTGTGACTGAAATTACGATGAAACCAGAAGCTAAATGGAGCTATACAGACAATTTTATACCTCATAAATCTATAAACAAGTAGTATGCCTAATTATTTTGTGTTATTTTATGTAAATCCTATGTACGGAGTCATAGGCTGCAAGATAACCGATGCCAAGCTGGTGAACGGATTAGTATAAAAAGTTTCAAACGTGTTTACGTTTGAAACTTTTGATCCGTTAATCGTAGATTCAGGCTTACTGCACCTGCATGAAGACTATCTATACATTACCAGTATGCTTGCGGATGGCGTGTTCTGCAGTGGATGTTCAGCTAAAATGGTGACAGTAGTACTAGTACTCACCGGAGCGTTTAGTATGATGCCCATAGAGCCTGTTGAGGTCTAAGGCCAGCACGGTGTGTGGCAGCGCGCAGCTCACCGCCGCCAGCGCAGCCACGCACGCCGCAACACGGCACGACGACATGCTGCAACAATTGAGATAAACTGTGTTAAAATTCATCAGGGCAATATGAAATAACATGAATAATGAAGAAGAAAACTCTCCTGTGAATAATGAAGCCAGACGGTTAGCAAATACCTAGGCAACAAGGCCGCCTACTTACAGTATTTTTTACTTGTTCATTATGATTTCATAATTAAATTACAATTTTTCCGTTAGAACATAATTAAAACGATTTCACCAAACATATTGCACGATACCGACATCATTTTGTTAAAAGCTGTGTTATATTATAATTATCACATTGATGCTACGCCGTAGTAACAATGTTTGCTACGGCGTAGCAATATTGCTACGGCGTAGCAATATTGCTACGGCGTAGCAAGCGACGATGGCGTGGCAAGCGACGATTTCATAGAAGGCTGCGCATTGATTGTATCTTCTGACGTGTGTTTGACTGATTCAATGAACAAATTAGTGAACGATGTAGTTCTAGTAACCAACACAAACACATAACATTACACCTGTATTCGCCCAAGGGTTAGGCAGGTATATTTAGTCCCATGTAATATTATGCCTATTGTCATCAACCAGGCACAATTCCAGAATCCAGGCTGCTACAGAGAAATTCCAGAAGGAAAAACCCTGATCCGGGAATCAAAGTTAAATATATTTATTCAACTAGGCCAGTAAGCGACACTTTTGAACGTCAAACAAAAATTAAAAATTACAAGTAATATAAGTTGATTCTACCGTGCACGCGGAAAAGTAGCTTACTATGGAGAAGAATGCACAAGAAACTCCATACTTAAACTTTTTTTTAAAATAGGTGTTTAACAATATTTACATAAGTATATACATTAACTAGCTGTTCCCCGCGGCTTCGCTCCAATGGACCACCCCACAGGACCCAGGATTTTTGGAAGGATTTTTTAAATCGGACCAGTGTTTCGGAGCATATTCGGTACAAACAAACATACAAACAAAAAATCTTTCCTCTTGTGACGATGCACCCGGAATAGCACTACACACTATACTACGTACTAAGTACAGTAATCGAACTCAGGACCTCTTGCACAGTAACCAACGTACCTATAATATAGACATGACATGCATATCCAATGCATTTGCCTCTTGACCGAAAACTACATTGACTTGAAAAGCAAACATCCATTGCGTTACTTATTCCATGCATTTGCAATTCTATGCGCGAATATTCGAAGACTTAATATTCCAGTTTCAACGTTAACCATCAAACCAAACCAAAATTTCAGTTTCGCAAAGGGTAACCATATAACAAGATAAACAATTTATTTTAAGTATCAAGTTGAAAGCTTTGCACCTCAAAACTTGGCTGGAACCGATTACTTAGTTGCCTAAAATTGGCTTCAAAACTTGGCTAACAAAACTTAAGGTTCTGACTGAAAACTTCGATCTTCTCTGGTCTGAGTTAAATTAATTAATAACAAATGCTTGGATCAATCTGCCTAGCATTTTCCCAATTATTTTTTCGTCTGACGTCGACTAACTATGTTATGCTCGGCTTCCAGTTGAGTCGAATGCAGCTGAATACTATACTAGTTTACATACACTAAAGACACCGCCAGATATCAAACAAATAAAAGTCGTTAACACCTGTCTACCAATGTATTCCAATATTTCAAAACGATTCGACAAAAATGTAAAGGCAGTGTCGCTAACACTATCAAAACAAAGTATCGCGGTAAGGAGTTAATATCTTATAAACGCGTGGACCGATTTAAATGATTTAAACAGATACAAGTAAAATTTCAAAATTTAACAAACCCCAGGCTAATTTTTATTTCAAGCTACATAATTTATCTAGTACATAGAAGATACGCTTCGATCGGAAATCTATTGAACACGTAATTATGACACGATATCTTGCGAAAACACTCCGATTCAAACAGTAAAACGCCCATAACTTTTGAACGGCTGAACCTTTTTTATTTAAACATAGCTAAGAACACTCTCGACAAAATTACCTTTTAAACAAAAAAAACTAAATCGAAATCGGTTTACCCGTTTGGACGCTATGATGATAAATGCCTGGATGATGTTCGGATAATGCCACGATAATAGCCTTAACAAAATGGCGTCAGTATTTCGAAGTTTCACGAAAGATTTTCTAAGATAAAAGGCTAATCGTGTCTTAGATTAAGTCTTTAATGAAAGGCGTTCATTAAGTATTAATTATTCTGTTAGTTGTCTGTCTTTATTAGACGCTTCTTTTGTTTTTCTACATTTTCTTTGTAGTTATCTGTCTGGGAATTTGGTAATAAGTCTTTTTAGGGTCGATTTTAGGTTCTGTTCTTCAAAAGAAAAAAAGAGAACCCATAAAGAAATACTTCGTTGTCTCTATGTTTGTTAAAACTGTTTTTCTCAGGAACGCGTGGAGGTATCGATTTGAATTTAATATCAAATACTCTTAGAGATGTGTAAAAATGAAACTTCAAAGCAATCAAAAGATTCGGCTGTTTACGTCGCATATTTTGACCTTGAATCTTAAAATTTGCTAAGAAGCAATGTCTATTAAAATAGTAAAATCCGATAACATTTTTTTTTTTCTGCCGTCTATTTTTTCTGATTGACAGACTGTTTAACTTATTTCCCTTGTAACGTAAAGTTATTTAGTTTATTTTCTATTAAAGAGTATTTCTTGTTAAACGCTAATGGATATAGTTGTCAACAACAGTTCTAATTATATCATTCCTCAAGAAAAAATGTTATCTTAAAATATACAATTTAGTATTCATGTAATTTGAGATTCCTTCGTAACATTTGCATATCATTAGCTCGTTGTCTGCTTATCCTAATCCGCGATTCGGTAGCGAGCTTATTCAAATAACTCTAATTAGGGATTACGTTGTCTTGTAATGATAATAATGTTTTTATTTAGTCTATCTATACTAATAATATTATAAAGATGAAAGATTTTTTTGTTTGTTTGTTTGTACCGAATAGGCTCCAAAACTACTGGACCGATTTGAAAAAGTCTTTCACCAATAGAAAGCTACATTATTCCTGAGTGCCATAGGCTATTTTTCAATCCCGAAAACGGGTCCTGTGGGGTGGTTCACGGGAGCGAAGCCGCGGGCAACAGCTAGTGTAAGATATGAGAATAAGTACAAGTAAGGTTTCAAGAGGTATTGTCATCCTTTCAAACGTCGAGCGCACACCATGTGTGCGTAAGCTATTGTTGTAAATAAACTAGTTCTTTCTTTGTTTTATTGTGTCTGCTAATTATAAGATCAATGGGCCAGAGGTATTTTTATGAAATCTTTGGAGATTTTTGGAATAAGAAAAAGCTGACCATACAAAAACCATTACTATCGGTACAAGCACTAATAAGATTGTCCAAATCTTTCATTTATTACATGAATTTTGTATTTTGCAGGCACTAACGTTCTTGAAATCACCACGATAAGTAATCATAATTAAGCTCCAATTAAGTGTGAATCTTACAAGAAAACATTCACGAAAAGCTTCGAAAACTATATGGAAGAAAGAAAGAAAACATTTATTACCAAACACTGTACAATCACAATAATAATAGTGTCAAACACAAATGTGGAAATAACTATAATATGCTGTACTAGTTGCCACTCGCGGCTCCACCCGCGTAATAGTACTTCGCCCAATATCTTTATAAATTATAGCATATGTATTATTCTGATGTATCCATACTAATATTATAAATGCGAAAGTAACTCACTTTTCATACTTAAACCGCTGAACCGATTTAGATAATAGGACATGGCTAAATAAAGTATGGACGACTGCCCTAGCAATATATAAACATTTTAACTAGTAATATGTAATGCTGAATAGCTGAATATTAGTATTTCGTATGAAAAAAGTTACTGGATCTTTTTATATCGTCACAATCCTGAAAATAAAATCGTAGAAACTCCTACATTAATAGGTATACAAACTTGTAAAATAATAAGATTTTGCTATGATACTTTATTAAGGCGTTTAGAGGAGCTCGTGGTTTAATAATAACAGCCGCACAGGTCGATCTTCAAGGTTAAGCAACGCTAGCTGAGGTCATTCCGTGGTTCCTTCGTTCCTAGGAAAGCTAGTTAAGCCGTTGGTCCCGGCTGTGATTTGAAGATCTGTCATTTGTGGCTACACCACAGTTTATGCATCTCATGATGAATCAATACGCAATTGAAACTTAAGGCCATACTAGTTGGCTCTGTATTAATACATAAAACCCGGCGAAAGGAACTTCGTTCAAAGTGAGTTCCCACGACATCCCCAATATGTATTTTTTTATTTGGTTCTAATCGAATCAAGTGTAATCTAGAAGTGCCGTTTCTCTCCAGTTTTTGCCAATAATTTCTAGAAAACAGATAAATGCAATTAAAGAAATCAACATCTAAGGTTCTATCTCTAAGGTTTTGAGGTATATAGCGAAAGGTACAAAACTAAATAATAATAAATACTGTTCGTTTCAATTTACGCAAATGTCTTTAAAAGTAGGTTTTTTGACTACAATTTTTCGTAAAACGTGTCAAACCAAAACATGAAAACACTTTTAATTATTTTATTAATTCACGAAGGTTCTAGAAGAATAATAAAACTGTAATAATTCATTAATGAATATTTGAGATGTATTGCGATAGGTACAAAAATAAATAATAATGAATAGTGTTCGTTTCTACTTACGCAAATGTCTTTAAAAGAAGGTTTATTGACTAAATTTTTTCGTAGAGCTGAATCTTATTTATTTATTTATATATATATATACACTTTATTGTACACCATAATAAACAAGAAAAAAAGAAACTTAATACTAAAAACATACAATGGGCGGCCTTATCGCTTTCCGCGATCTCTTCCAGGCAACCTGGAATGGACAGAGATTACCTGGACATGACATGGGGTTGTCAGTGGTGAGACAATACCAACTATGAACATAAAATTTATACAATAATACTTACTAAAAATAAAAATACATACATATGCTAAATAATAGATACATAAATACATACATACTTAATATATAAGCAATGAAAATAAATGATGTACAACAGTCATAGGACATTACGTCAAAAAACCAAGAGCACAATCACAGCGACAGGTAATATTCTTTGACAAGTTTTTTAAAAACAGGCAACGACTGAGAACGTTTTATTGAGTCAGGCAATGCATTCCACAGACGAGCAGCTTGGACAGTAAAAGATTTATCCATGAAAGTTGTGGAATGCACTGGCATTTTAAGTCGCAAGTTATCAGATGACCTTAGAGATTTTGTGTGGGAATCGCAGATAAATTGAAAACGATCCTTCAGGTAAAGAGGGGTGGAAGGAGTAAAGAGCACATTAAACAAAAGAGAAAGAATATGAGCATTCCGGCGAAGGCGAATTGGCAACCACTTGAGCTTTACACGAAATTCGGAAACATGGTCATATTTGCGCAATCCAAATATGAACCTTATACAAAAATTTTGAAGCCGCTCAAGTTTATCGAGTTGTTCTTGAGTAAGGTCAAGATAGCTGGCATCAGCATAATCAAGGATGGGAAGAAGAAGAGATTGTGCAAGCGCAATCTTAGTGGCAGTCGGAAGAAAGTTACGCAGTCTCCTCAAAGTTGCAGCAGATGAAAACAACTTGCGGCTGACTTCTTGCAGTTGAGCAGTCCAAGAGAAGCTCTTGTCGATGAGTATCCCCAAGTTTTTAACTTTCTCACTGAAGGGAATTACTGAATTGTCAAAAAGAACTTGGGGAACACACGTCCAGTCAATCCTAGAAACCATTCTAGAACTGCCCACTACAATTACCTGCGTCTTTACAGGATTGACCATAAGCCCATACCTCTTGCTCCAATCGCAAATGCGAGCCAGATCAAGATTAATGGTAGCAATAGCCTCAGACAGCTTTCCGAGAGGAGCTCGCGAGTATAATTGTAGATCGTCTGCATAAAGATGGTAGGAAGAAATTAGTTCATTGGAGATTGAGTTTATAAAAACTGCGAAAAGTAAAGGGGATAAAACGCCACCCTGTGGTACCCCGGCAGAAGTGCTACACCAGGAAGACAACTTCTCTCCGATGTTAATACGTTGCCGGCGCCCGAACAGGTAACTACGAAACCAGTCAACCACCGATGGAGATATATTAAGAGAGCATAGAATGCCAAGCAAAACATCGAAATCAACAGTATTAAAAGCATTACTGAAATCCAGCAATGCCAAGACCGTGAGATTACTGCTTTCCATGGCTGACCGAATATCATCCGTAATGTTGAGAAGAGCTGTGGAGGTGCTGTGACCAGGACGGAATGTCCTGGTCTTATGTTCTTCTTGTCAAACAAAAACATGAAAAAACTTTTAATTATTCGATTAATTCGCGAAAGTTCTAGAAGAATAATAAAACTGTAATAATTCATTAATGAATATTTGAATGTTACGAGCTAGTGAACAATTTATATTCATGCTAAGGGCAGTTGTTTAGCCGTGTCCTTTGGTATGGAGATAGTTTGAGGGTCTCAACCCTGGGAAGGACATAGGATAGTTTTTATCCCGGAAATCATCTTTAAGGGGATGGAAAGGTGGGTGGAAGTTTATATGGCGAACTAATCATTTCTCAAGTAAGGCCGCCCACACACCTACCTATTTCACAATATAAAAAAGGCTATTCCAAGTACTCATTAGTACTTCGAATAGCTTATTTGTTGTTGGCAGCAGCTAGTATGCTATATTTCTGAAAAGTTTCATCAAAATCTGTTCAGTAGTTTTTGCGTGAAAGAGCAATAAACATCCATCCATCCTCACAAATTTACACGTTTATAATATTAGTAGGTTGGTAAATACCCACTGCATTTACAATTCACATACTATATAACAGCGAAAACTTTTTGTCTCATAATTTTCGGTGCAATCCTCAGTGAGTTCCACAAAGAGAAATCAAGCAACTTTTTAAATCCAAAAGAAAAACAAAAGCACCAGCACCGTAAATCGCAAGCATCTCCCATTAGTTCGCAAAGTAATTATAAGTTGCAGCATCTCACCTGATGAGAGCACAGATCTCTTGAGAGGAGCCGAGGATGTTTGGACGTGGAGTGATGATCCAGTGATGTTGTGTTTTAAGTTTATTTAGCTTTTGTTTGCAAGTGTTTTGTACTTATAAATAGGGTTAGTGCATAAATATTGTAGTAAACACCAATAGGAACAGGACGTAGTTGAGTAAAATACAACGATTATACGAAACTCTCTTATATTTCACATGAGCTGTACATATAAAAATCAATACTTAGCACTAGGTACTTTTAACAGATTACAGGCTATTATTAATTCTACACAACCTATCGCGTCGAGTCCCAAAACCCAAGAGAGCGGTGCAACCGGCCAAACGTTCCGTTAGCCCACGTGAACCCCTCCATTTTTTTAGCGGGCAGAAGCGAGTTCTCCGATTGGTTCCCGCCATTTTGCGACAACCAATCACAGAGCTACCACGAATATAATAAGAGGGTAAAGTTGCCAACGTAAAGTTTAAAATGAAAGTTCTATTAATACGAATATCGATTACAATAATGATTAGCAAAATCAAAATTCACAAACCCTAACAATATCCAGAATGAAATAACTAATACGTATTATTATACGAACAAATACAGAAGGACAACTTATGTACAAAGGCGAGCTTAACCCATAATTGGGTTAAATGTTATTTTTTTCACCACTATCTCACCTGACGGAGGCCTCGTCAAATAGACAGCGAACCGATAGCTTGGCAAAGCGTTTTTATTTTGTAATCTATAGCATCGTTTGATTGAAACTAGTCGCATAGATAAACGAAAGCGAACCGTGTCGATACGGCGGCGAACCATAAGGCGTGAGACGCCATGACAAACCAAAGGCGAACGCGCGAAGCGAGGCGTAAGCGACATAGTTGTAAATTCAAAACTATTTAGTTACTTGTTCATGATAGATATCGAAAAATTTATAGAATAAGTCAAAAAATACACATTGACAATACACGTCACAAGGACTATAAAAATGCATGACAAAACACAAGTTCTTTGGTTCTGGCGTGAACCGCGAGTGAGTGACGTCTAGCAACGACACTTCGTTGTCTACAAGAGTTTGACGTATCCGTTTAGGTTCACATTCTGCACGTTTTCGGTTCGATTCGGTTCGTAGTTTGTTATATTTGACATGTGATCGATGGTGAAGTACACTTGCCTAGAAGTAACCTATCACTCTTGACTTAATTTTTTACATAATTAATGTGACAAATCGTCAAACGCTAATTAGGTAGCTTCTGTGATTGGTTGAATGAATTTTCAACGGCCAACCGCCTCACTTGACTTGCGTTTAAAACACATGAGTTGAATTTATTTCTAAAAACGGGGAGTTATTCTCACGATGAAAAAGATTCCAAAATGTCTCGGTAATTACAGAAGCTTCACAAAGTAATTATAAGTTGCAGCATCCCATCGAGATAAGCACATCTCTGGAGATGAGGTTTGGCCTGGGAGTGATGCTCCAGCGATGTTGTTGTTAAAGTTTGTTTGAAGGATTTTGTGCTTAAAAGTAGGGTAAGTGTATAAATATCTAGCATGAAATAGTTAACACGTGTTCTGTGAAAAAAAGAAGCGTGTCGACTACTAGACTACACTACATTAATTATAAAATCAATAAATAATCGAAAAACGGGCCAAGAGGCTCACAATGAGATACTGGTCGAGTCTAGGCTCCAGAGCCTTGAACAGCGGCGCCGAGTTGCCAGTCTGTCGGTTTTTTAACGGTTACATTTCGAGGAGTGTGCGATGGAATTGCATGAACTAATACTTCCTAGCCCGTTCCATCATCGGACTACAAGACGTACGGCGATGCGTCATGGGTACATGGTGGACATATATCCCACCCATACGCATCAAATGTTTTGGGAATACTTTTATTATGCGTACAGATAGGGAAGGGAATTCGCTGCCAGAGTCTGTATTTCCTGATAGCTACAACCTGGGCGTTTTTAAGTCAAGAGTGAATAGGTTTCTTCTAGGTAAGCGTGCTACATCGTCGACCACATCATCGATTACCATCTGGTGAGATAGTGGTCAAGCGCGAGCCTATCAATAATAATAAAAAGTTGAAATGTGTACAGATGCATCTCTGCTTTACCCTCCCCATACAGATGTGAAGTTGTGTATTGTTTGTGTTCGTCAGCTCGTAGTATAAGGGGTTAGTTATAGAGTTTTTATGGTAACGGCTAAAACAAGTGTTGGTGCATAAATGAATGGAGTTACAGTACCATATAGTTAGTTTAGTGAGAGCAGTGGTGGCCCAGTGGTATCGGCCGCGACTTACAAGTTGTAGGTCGTGGGTTTGAGCCCAGACATGCGCTTTACTTTGTGTAAATTATTTCATCACCACTGTTCTCAAAACGGTGAAGAATAAAATACTTAGGAAACCGACATGTCCTAGAACCAAAAATTCGAAGACATGTGACATCCACCAACCCGCACTGGGCCCGCGTGGTGGATTATGGCCCATTCCCTCTCACAGAGAGGAGGCCTGTGTCCCAGCAGTGGGAAAATTAATAGGCTGATGATGTGTGATGTGATGTGATAGATAGTTCAACTCATCTTCTGCGAGCGGCGCCATGTGTGCGTGCCCTAGTAATTACACAGCTTTAATTGGTGTGGCAGTGACGCGGCAGTACTCGTCCGAGCAACATAAGAGAAAGACGTGTGTATTACAAGCGCACGCACACATGGCGCCGCGCGTAAAGATAAGTTGTACTATCTACTTTTTTTAATAAGCTATCGGAACTTAAAAAGCATCAGTATTTACCATAGTTATTCCTTTTTTTGAAGACCAATGTAATGGTGTATCGCCATGGCTTTTAAAACAGAGTTTTTTTTTAATGTATGGAATATTGTAATCAATATAACTGGAAAAATGGAAGTGTTGTATACTCCTCTAGAGTTATTACATGTGTGAAGTTTATGTGTTAAAAATGGAGAGAGATTATTTAATCTGAAGGCCACTTATATCTACTAGCAATGGAAAGATGAATCGGTGATTTTTTTTGGTGCATTTTCATTTCGAATTTTCAAGAAACACATTTCAGATTTCATATCAAAAACTTAACCGTCAAGGTAAACTTAAACCCACGATAAACCCATTTAATATTCACTTTCGACACGCTAACACGAAGAGGATTTACATTGATTTTCCTGACTAACCTGCAGCCTTCAACACACATCACTTCAACGAACTCAATCTTAGGCAGTTCCCACAAATAATTGCTCTAAGATATCTTCCCCGTCCGTCAGCATTATTTCTGCTCACCACTACGGGAAATACAGGCATTATATTATGTTAGAAGGCGAAGAGATAGACTTATTCTGATGATCGAAGGCCACTTATCCACCAATGCAAAAGGGAGTCGGTGATTCGTTTGGAGCATTTTCATCAGTTTATGACTTCTTTTGTACGTAGGATTATACAAAAAAACTTTCTATGCAAGTAAACAACAAAACATTCGAACCAGACGTTTAAAACTTTTACATTGCCATGACTAAACTTCAAACACCAATTTCCATAAAAAAGACTTCAGATTTCATATGAAAATCACGATAAACCCATTAACTATTTACCTACCTAACCTGCAGCCCTCAATACAAATCACCCACAAATTCACAGTAAGTGCCGGAAATCCAATTTCCAGCCAGTCGGCAACTAATGCACTGTGGCGCAGTTCCTATTGATCGGCGGTTGCGGGTTTAAGGAGGTCCCCAAGCTACCTATTTGTGAAGATTTGTTACTGCAAGTAACTTGGAGAGAGAAGTAGTTAAGCTTACTGTAGAGATTTGGTTTTATGTCTGCTCGAGTATGTTTGTTGCGAAAGAGTTTACATAGCCTAACATCCGACTGCAGAAATCTGCAGGAATAAGGGTTTTTGACTAAACTTAATTTTCATGAATGATACTTGATAGTAGAATAGTTTTTTTTATTGCTGCAGGATTGCCTGGAAATATCTAGCCGCAGATAATTGAATAATTTGAAATTTATGTTTGATAGTTCACCTCAAATATATAAGATTTTCGACTGAATGCAACGTCATTTGAAAGATAGTAGTGTAGCTAATAGGAAAAAGTAAGGTGCATGCTATCTCATTCGACAACGTGCCAAAGAGATATAAATGCTATGATGAGCAGTAAGAAGCTAGTTCGCGTAGAATTAGCACTTTTGCAAATTTGTAGCGAAATGGACGATGATTTAGGGCGAAAACGAGCGCGCGAAATTTTATAAACAGACCTTTGGTAGTAAGGATATCTTAAAAAAATACTAAATGTATAAATTCAAAATAAAATTATTTACATTGTTGAACTACTAATCTATCCATGTATGGAGGCTGTTTTGCAATTTTCCTTCTTCTTATGGTATTTATTTCCGCCCAAAGATGCGTTAAATTAGTGTTAAAATATGGAAATTTCGACGCTCATAACATACAAATATTTTTTTAACATTTTTGTTTCGATACAGGGCTAGATAATGATGAAAAAAATTGATATCATTTTTTTATTTTGAACGTACACCGGTAAACAACGGAGTAATCACTATACTACGTTTGTATGGAAGAATGACCGACTAGTGCAACCTTAAGTAAGCTTTCAGTTAGGCGCAACCAGTGGGTTGCTAGTTTACCTGCTAAACCTGGTAACACATGAATGGCGATTAACTGAGAGCTAGATGATGGTCCATGTGGACCTACGATACAAGAATAATTCCTAGCGTAGGGCAAAACACTGCTACGGCTAGATGCCGCCAGGCAACCCTACAGTAATCTATTCTACTGTACAAAAATCATTCATATAAAACAAGTTTCATCAAAAACAAAATACCTGCCTAGCCCATTCCATCATCGGACTTGACGTACGGCAATGCGCCATCGGTACACGGTGGACATCCCACCCATACGCACAATGCGTTTGCGAATACTTTCATTATACGTACAGCTACGTATTGGAATTCCTTGCCGGAGTCTTTGTTTCTTGATAGCAATAACCTAGGGGTCTTTAAAGCAAGAGTGAATACGTTAATTCTAGGCAAGCATGCTTCACCGTCGACCACATCATCGCTTAATGGAAGGGAGTGGAATCAAGGACTGCATGCCCAGCAGTGATTTATGAGAACATGTTATTTATACGGGGTGTCTGGCACCGATGCGAAAACAAATACCATGGATTCAGTACATGTTTCTGGATCCCCTGTCGGAATTTTTCGCAGATGTTTTTCTTTATTGGAAAAAAAACATTAATTACATTTTTTTACAAAAAGCAATGAAAATAAAATGTAAAAGTACCTACCAGCTTATTTCTTAGTTTGCCATAGAGATCAACGCCGCCGGCTAGTACCTACACGCGCCGCGCTGTCTGCATTGTTTCTCTTTGTCAGCGAGCCAACAAAGGAGAATAATTAAAAATTTAATTGAGCCAGGTAGGAATACCAATTTTGAACAGATTACAGTAAAAAAAAAAAAAAAAAAAAAACAAAAACTCTTACTTCAGAATCATGTACTGAATCCATAGTATTTTATTTCGCGTTGGTGTCAGACACACTATGTGTAAAAGAAAATACTTGTACTTTCTGGCTTATTCGGGTCTCTAGTTAGGTACTCTAAACAGAAAATGTTACTCTAAAAGTGTCCGAGTTATTTCTCGGCCCCTCCACAATATAAGATATTGGGTTCTTGGTAGAATAATCAAGTACAAAAAATCATTTAATATTACACCAAACTGTTTACATAAATTACACTTGTGATGCCTGAAAATTCCGAATTCTTAGAAATACACCGGCCTACTTATCAACTGAGGCAGACAAGCGTATTTTGTAAAACATTATGCGAACCAAATTCTTTAGAAAACATAAATATGAATGTCAAGAAAAATGTTGAATAGATTATTACGGTTGAAAAAATATGTAAAAACGTATTGTGGGCCTGTATTTAATTTAATTCTGTAGTACTTATTCGTACGTACCAACATACGAATACGTCGTAAAAAATCTATTAAATGATTCAATTAACAGAAACACGCAAGTACGATTAAACCATACGTGTGCCGAACAAACAGATCACTATTAAAAGCCTACATCAAGGCATTGTACTTATCATCATCAGCCTTATTAATGTTCCCACTGCTGGGACACAGGCGTCCTCTCTATGAGAGGAAATGGACCGTAATCCAAAACGCGGGCCCAGTGCGAGTTGGTGGATGGCTCTTGGACGTGCTGGTTCCCTCACGATGTTTTCCTTCTCCGTTTTGAGAGCAGACATGGTGATGAAATTATTTACACAAAGTAATGCGCCTGCAGGGGTTTGAGTTTCGGCCGATACCACTGGACCACCACTGCTCTGTTATACTTATACTTCACTTAAAATTGTAACTAGAAGGCTGGCTTTTTCTGTAGCCAAAGAATCAGCATTGCTATTCAATGCTGCCAGCGTTCTAGGAACTTTTTGCATTGAAAGCGATGTAGACGAATTAATGATACCCAATGACTTATTTCGCTCTTCTCTATTTAAGTATTTATACGCGCTTGTACATTATTATAATTAGTTTGTATATGTTACTGTAAAAACCTGAACTTTGGTAAAAACAAGGATTTACCGGTAGAATCATGTATCACATGTATATACTCGTAGTTCATAATATATTAGATATCTACTTAATATCTGTTGTAATAAAGAAAAAAAAAATTAAGAACAAATCATTAAAGCTTAAAGACCTTTTTCGAATTACGAACGATAAAATCAATTATTTGCCCTTTAAATGCCACATTCAAAAATATTTCATTCATGGACCATTTTTTGCCAACCATTAAAAATAATGTAGCATTCCTCTAGCCAACCAGCTCTGTTTAACAAATGGTTCCTACATATTTTATCTTTTTAATATTTTCGCTTAACTTAATAAGACATGAAAGGCACATTCATTTGAAATATTAAGTGGATCTGCGAGCGCGTTTCTCGAGTAACATATTTTTTACAATTCCGACTGACGTACAATTTATTTGAGTGGAACAGTGACCCCCAAAGTTGGGCCCCGGGGGCCTAAATAGGCTCTGACTCGAGACTTAGTTTGATTCCTGTAATATTTTAAGGTGAAGTTGGTCTTATGTGACAGTCTTGTCCCAGGATGCCATTAAGTTTACCTTTGTACGAAAAAAAGATTTATTCATTTGGTTGTCTTGGTCTAGTTCTGTATTTACGTGTTTCTCATGTAAATAAAGCAAAGTGGAATATAAGATTTTGAGTCTTTATGAATTAATAATAGTATGCCTCTACTGTAGGCCTTTTTAACCGACTTCTCAAAAAGGAGGAGGTTCTATGTTCGACATGATGTATGGTTTTTTATGTTTGTAATTTTTTTTTTGTATGACGGAGTATGTTCCAAAATTGGTCCCATTTTAATTTGGTGAAGATCTGATGAAGGAATTCAAAGATACACAACATAACCCTTCAATAAATAACGGCAAATCTCTCGGGATTGCTGCAATCGCATGTCTGTTTGTTGTTTATACCATTTCATAACATACATCACGCCAGTACGCTCTTAAGGGGTACGCAGATCTCTCATTTCACCGGTAATGTTCAAGTTTCATGATATTCGGGTAATATATTCTGGTGTTATAGGTAACTTACTAAACCACCTTGCCTATTAGGTAGGTACAACTAAACATTGAAAATAAAAAACTTTTAACAAAAACATACTACCGACTTCCAAATTAAACTACAAAGTGAAAAATGATTTTATTTTTGGAAGCCGGTGTCCATAACGCAATAAGTTGGTACCTATGAAAGACACCGACTTCCAAAAATAAAGTTATTTTTCACTTTGAAGTTTAATTTGGAAGCCGGTAGTATTTTTTTGTAAAAAGTTTTTTTAGTTTATATTTTAACTAGCTTCTGTTAGCGGTTTCGCACGCGTGAATGTCGAAAATTATCGCAAGGGAACATATTCCCGGAATGAAAAGTATTCTATGCAATATTCCAGACTATACTCTATCTCTGTGCCAAATTTCATTCAGATTCGTTCAGGATTTTTTTCGTGAAAGAGTAACAAACATATTCACAAAGTTTCGGCTTTATAGTATTAGTGTAAGGACATTTGAGATAGTATTTTTTTTTTGCTCTCATAATACCTATTTAAGCATACTTCTATACTAATATTATAAAGAGCAAAGATTTTTTTGTTTGTCTGTTTATTTGTTTGTACCGAATAGGCTCCGAAACTACTGGACCGATTTGAAAAATTCTTTCACTAATAGAAATCTACATTATTCCTGAGTGACATAGGCTATTTTTATCCCGAAAGGGGATCCTGTGGGGTGGTCCACGGGAGCTAGTAATTAATAAGCTTAGTCATGTTCCCACTGCGGACACAGGCCCCATCTCAATGAGAGGGAATGGGTCTTAATTGTCCAAGCGGGCCCAGTGTGGGTTAGCGGACGTCACATAATATGTCTTAAAATATTGTTTCTAGATCATGCCCGTTCCCTGACGATGTTTTCCTTCACAGTTTTTAAAGCAGTTGGTATTGATCTAATAATTTACACGAAGTGCCTGCCTATTAAACCTAAGTCAGAACCGTAACTACGGAGCCACAACTGCTCTTCTCACTCGGGTACTGTTAACTGAAAAGTGATTCGGTATTCAGAAACAAAATTAAGAGGACGTATTTAACGCCAAAGTTTGTTAAATTCACACTATCTCGAACACAAAAATATGAACCCCACACTTATTTTTCTTATGTACTCTGTTATCTACCGTCTAATGGTATACTGTAACAACGAGTCCATATTTCTCGGCAAAAAATATAACATTATTGCGGTAAAATACAGCGCGAGTTGAGTTGTGTTTTGTTTTTAGGGTTCCGTACCCAAAGGGTAAAAATGGAACCCTATTACTAAGACTCCGCGGTCCGTCTGTCTGTCTGTCTGTCACCAGGCTGTATCTCATGAACCGTGATAGCTAGACGGTTGAAATTTTCACAGATGATGTATTTCTATATATAACAACAAATACTAAAAACAGAAAACAATACATATTTAAGTGGGGCTCCTATACAACAAACGTGATTTTTTTGCCGTTTTTTTGCGATAATGGTACGGAACCCTTCGTACGCGAGTCCGACTTGCTCTTGGCCTTCTTTTTTTCATTGTTTTCTTCACACAAATAGCGAGCTATCAGATAATGGGCTCTTGGTTCTTGAGTTCATTTTTACGCAGTATAAAAGTTATGAGTTTATAGTTTGTATGTCGGGTTGTTTTTTGCAGTAGATACATAATGATTTTCAATTATTTTTTTATTATTGATAGCCCTGCACTTGACCACTATCCACCTGATGGTAAGCGATGATGTGGTAGACGCACGCTCGCCCAGAAGTAACCTATTCACTCTTGACTTAAAGACGCCGAGGTTGTAGTTATCGGGCAGTTGGATAATGTAAAAAAATTGCTAATGAAATATAAGATGTGATAGCATGACGGTGGACAGGAAGGTATGCAGGATATAATATTATTATTGAGGTAAGACAGCAAGGTCTAAAATAAAAAAGCCAAAAAAGTTATTGTCAAATCATTTTACATTAGGCTGTAATTACTAAGTAACCTCTGCGTTACTCTATTCATAGATAAAAAAAATAAAAGGTGCCACAAGGGAATTTCTTTCTCTCTGCCTGTCGGAAAAAGTGTAAGGTTTTTGGATCAAAGTTTGCCGGAATACGAAGAAATCTTAATCAATTCTGTTTAATTCGTATCTTGGATTTATATACTCCATTTTAACTAATCAGTTTTGTACATTTTAATCTGTATATTTAACCTCTTATATTCGTATAATATACGTCATTCACACTTGCCACCCCATAAACATTATTTTAGCGAAGTTTATGTTACAAATTCAAATCAACAAGAGTAAATGAAAGCGACAGAAAAGCACAGACATTTTCAGTTAACCACAACCGCTTTTCAAAGCTCAGTCAGCCACAGTGGTGTACCACGTGTTACTGAAGTTGACGTTTTGTTACGCTACGCGATCTACCCTTCCCTTATATAAAAGCAATCATGTTGCAACGAACGAGATGTCAACGATACCGAGAGCGAGAGAAGTTTAAATACAGAATAGATATATTACATTGACCTACATACATGAGGGCCTAGTTGAAGTGGCATTCAACGACAACTTTGACGAGAAGTCAAAATGTCGGATTGATTACGTTACATTTTAGTAGCGCCGGTCACAAATGTTGACTATTTTGGCCTTGATACAATGCCACATTATAAATATAGTCTTATGGTGCTATCGACAATAGGGCACGCTTGCCTAGAAGTATAGCTGCACCTGTAGCCAAGTTGACAATCTACAATCGATAACGCTAGTAGAAAACGAATCAATGTATGGGAATGACACATCTGAATTTTGCAAATTTGTAGCGAAATGGATAATGATTTAGGACGAAACCGAGCGCGCGAAACAGACCTTTGGCAGTCTAGATATCATGAAAAAACGACTAAATCTATCTGTTCAAAATAAAATTATATGCATTGTTGAACTACTAATCTATCCCTGTATGGAGGCCGTTTTGCAATTTTCGGTCTTCTTATGGTATTTATTTGCGCCCAAAAATGCGTTAAAATTAGTGTCGAAATGTGGAACTTTCGACGCTCATAACTTTCAAATATTTTCTTTTTTTACTTTTTCGCTTCCATACAGGGCTAGATAATGATGAGACAAATTGATATCAGTTTTTATTTTGAAGGTCACACAGTGGAATAATCCCTAAACTACGTTTGTATGGAAAAATTTCGACTAGTGTAACCTTAAGTCGCCTCCCCGAGCAAAACGCCGCGCTAGTCGAATTTTGTGCAGTTTTTAAGAGCTGTCTAGTCTTTATTTAAAAAGAAATATCAATTAATTAAAATACATTAAATTTCTACATAATGTTGATTCTAAAATAAAATTGTAGTACACTTTTTTTTAAAGAGGTACACATTGTGTCACTTATCTCCTTCCAACAAAACCATAAAAATGTGAAATAATTATTGATAGCATGCATCTCCTCGTAAAGTGTTCATTAATTATTTTTTGTACTAACACTAATGGATATACAATTTGATAACGAACATTTTGTAAGTTTTATTTTTTTCAAAAGACCAACATTCGATTTTATAAAGATTTTATTCTAAAATCTGGGCGTATTCACTACCGTAATTCATGCGCCGCCAGTGCCGCTAGGCCAATAGGAATGCTCATATCTCATGCTGATTTTTTGGTCAGGGTACGGCCTTAAGTCACGTGGTCAGTCCATACAAATAGAAGGCGTTAACGATTGTAGAAAGAGATTCGATACGAAACGTTTGTAACTTGGCTAGGGAGGCAGTACATGAATATTTTGACACGTGGACAACATCGGAACATATGCCGCCATCTTGGATTTAAAAAATACTTCGGCAAGTTTTAGACATGTTTACCACCATCGCCCCTAACAATGTAATTTAATAACGAAAAGGTCCTTAAACACTGGAACCTAAATTTCATCGGAAATCGGCAAAAATTCATCCAACATTTTTAAAAGGTCAAAAAGATTAACTATCATTTTCACAGGATTACATTCGAACAGGTTTATTTTTTATATTGTTCGGTACTAGGGTCACGATTTTAATTAATATGTAATCTGTAATATTAGCTGCCGACCTTTTGTTACAAATTGAAAGCAAATATCTTTTTGTATAAAAATGATTTTCTGTAAAAAGTTTTGATTATCAGAGTGTAAATATTTTTACGCATATAATAAAAGATGTTTTGTCTGCGCAAAAGATTTTAAGAAAAATAAACTGTTTTATGTCTGAGCAACGACTGATTAAATTACTGTAGGCTTTTTATTTTGGTTACGCGCAGACGGTATGGTATATTTTTAAAATTAGATATAACTTATTCAAAACAAGTTTTTAGATTTGTCATCCAAATCCATCCGTGTTAACAAAATTGCCGCGTTTATAAAGTTTTGATAAACAATTGTAAGATTTGTCGCACACGTACTTATTATTTAGAGTTTATGAGTTAGATTTGAAATTAATACACGATATTTAAGACTTTAAGCTCGTGGCTAAATAATAACAGCCGCACGGGTCGATCATCATGGTTAAGCAACGCTTGACCAGGTCGGTCCGTGGATGGGTGACCATTAGGTACAACATACCGAGTTTCCTCCGTGCCTCGGAAAGCACGTTAAGCCGTTGGTCCCGGCTGTTATTTGAAGATCTTTGACAGTCGTTACGGGTAGTCAGAAGCTTGAGATCTGACACCAGTCTTGCCCAAGGGGTACCGTGTTTACCCAGTTACTGGGTTGTGGAGGTCAGATAGGCAGTCGCTCCATGTAAAACACTGGTACTTAGCTGAATCCGGTAAGACTGGAAGCCGACCCCAATATAGTTGAGAAAAGGCTAGGCAGATTATGATGATGATGATGAATTAAGACTTTGTACAAATCAATTTTATTGACCTGAATGAATATTTTTGGCAAATACTCTACATAATATATAATAGGTCAAGCATGAAAGCCACTCCATGTCGGTCGTTACAATAACTAACCAACTAACTATAAGCGCATGTACATAAACGCTTGTAAAATATATGATTTCGTAACTTGGGATGATTGCATGAATGTGGAGATTCTATGCTGACTACATAATTTTCTGCCAGTCTGTGGTAAGGTTATCATAAAGCAGGCTGGCAGAAAAATACGTTGTACTGGCTGGATGCAAACATTCATTTGAATTTAGAACCAGTTTCAAATTTAGAACGTCTCGATTAGTAAGCGTGGGGTAGATTCGTTTTACACATCTATACTAATACTAATCTATACATTGGTATCGATTAGTATATAATTATTATTATGTTATTATTCACAATTCACAAACTTTACCTCTTTATAATATTAATTATAAAGAGGTAAAGTTTGTGAATTGTGAGTTTGTGACGTTGTAAGGGGTAATCTCTGGAACTACTGAACCGATTTTGACTGAAATTATTTCACCAGTAGAAAGCTACATTATTCCTGAGTATCATAGGCTAAAAAATATTTTCAAAAAAGTTAGAGATCCTTATGAAAATTGCAATAATGTAACCCAAAGTAGCAAAATGTTGCATATAAATTCTTTGGCGTGCGCTGAGAAAACTATTGATGATACATAAAAATTATGTATTACATGATTAGGTAGGGTTTGGTAGGTAGGGTAGGGTAGGGAATGTAGGGTAGGGTAGGGTAGGTAGGGTAGGTAGGTAAGTAGGTAGCCAATTGACGGGAGCCCCGATGGTCAGCTAGTGCTAATATAAAGACGTATTATTTGACTTAGCCCATCAAATATTTACGTAGTTCGCCGGTCGTTTCTAATTTATTGAAGAATGTGTACTCAACAAATTAGAATCGAATCCGGTCGCGGGTGTCTCAGACACTTCTTACAAGACCTTCAACAAAATCTGGTTCTGATTTGCTACAGTAACAAGTTTCATCATGCACGGCATCGAGTAGTCATTACTTTTAATGTAGTAGTAGAAAGAAAGAAAGAAAGAAAAAGTGTTTATTCGCCACAAAAACGACATACAAAATTTTTGACATCTTAAATTAAACCCTTAACGGTATCCAATATTAGTAAGTATTTAAATTATGTTAGTAAAGAAAAGTAAGATTAAAATTAAAAACCAAAAACCAAACTTGAGTACAGTACTAGGTTGACGAGTAAGTACAAGCAGATGCATGTCGTGACTGTGACAAGAAGGCTTCCACTCAGCATATTGCTGTGCCGTGGGAGACCCACAGCACGGCGCTGATTTTCAGTGGTCGCCTAGGACGTGTACTTATAAATCATTTACCTAAAATACGAGTGAAAATTCGGGCAAAAATTCCATCAGGTGAGATGGTGGTCAAGCGCGAGCCTATATAAGATAAAAAAAAAAAAAAAACAGCTAATTTCTTAATAAATCCTCTGGCTATTCAGAAGTATTTCTAAACTTTGTACAAATTACTTCATATTTACGTACAGGGATTCAGTCCAAACCGATTGTACATTGTCGTCGCTGGCTTTGAAGTAATCCCAGCAAGACAAAAGGCGGTGTCTGCAACGCAGAATCGCGTGGGTTCAGAGAGTATGTACGTGGGCTAAATAAGTGGTGTGGGTTAGACCTTAGGGTGAGTTCACACCGAGACTTGATGTTGCGCGTACTTTTTTATAATAGCGACACATTTATAAAACTTTATTCCCTACACAGAATGGTACATATTTCTGTGAGAAAAGTTCTATATTGCATCGCTATTATACTGCTATAATATATTGCATATTATTGGGGTGCATAAAATAACTGGTTCGCCATATTACATTTAGACTGTTGTAACTTGTCAGTTGTCGCTAACCGTGCATCCAAACAATAATATGTGTAATTGTACATGCAAATTTCTGCTCAATCGAGGATAACTGCTTAAAAATCAATTATCCGATTTCACTCATACGTACTTACTAACTAACAAGGCTAGTTAAATAAAACCGGCCAAGTGCGTGTCGGACTTCTCACATTAAGGGGTTCCGTACCAATTTATCAATTGATATTTGTTACTAAAATAAAATGCGCTTTATACTACTTAGAATATACTACTTAGAATTTTTACACATACATACATATAGAAACACGTTAAAAATATTACAGATACTTTTAAAAGAAATTCTTCTTCTTATCAATCTGTTACTTCCTTTTTTACTTTCTTTCATGAGCGTTTGCCCTCGCTATTCGTAATGGTCGCCTCTGCAGCGCGGCGTCACACGATTCTATCGCGCGCCTTCTGCATCCACTCCGGTCTACAACGTTGTGTATCTATATATCTCTCAAAATCAAAATCAATTCTTTTTATTTTACATAGGCCTACATGGGCACTTATAAAAAGTCGACAAAAGGTGCACGGTTCGGGTTAGTCGTTTCCTATGGAGAAGAACCGGCAAGAAACTCCATGGTTACTCTTTTAAAATATATTTTTTTTTACAATATTTCCATGTTACAGCATATATGGGGGGACAACGTAGGCCCGACAGTAAGTCGTACGAAATAGAAAAAAATAAAACAAACAAAAAAAAAATGCACGAAATAAAAAGTTAACAAATGTTAACAATCATCTAGAAAGCCTACAATGTTCACACATTCACAATCGGTAAAAGAATCTATACAAAGGTAAAAAAATAAATAAAAAAAAAACAACACTAAATTTAACATGTGGCACAAATACTGTAATCAGTGCTGTAACTATTCTTAGCAAAGGGCTATAATGATGATTGAAAAATATTGTAAAAAGTCTAATTAAAAGAGAAAAAAAAATGAGATTGAGAATAGTTAGAGATATCCATCTCTTTCTTTGTCTTCCTTGCATTCTTTTAACTTCTAGTGAAAACCTTACCAAAATAAAAATCAGGTATTTGTTAGTAAAATATACGTAATAATAAACAGGGAAGTAAAAAAAAACTTCAGAACAAAATGCGTGACAGACCACGGACAGACAGACAGACACGTGAGTGACAACAATAGAGCTCCGTTTAGATTTCGGGGTACGGAACCCTAAAAACTTGTACAAAAAAAAGTTGCACAGCGTCACGTCGTGTCGCGTCACGGTGTGAGCTGATCCTTTCAGTGCGGGCGGGTACGTCTGTTCGTTTTAAAAGTACGTCAAAAAGACGTCCCGCTTTGTTAATTAAAATAAATTAATTATTCAGTTGGGTTCGCTTCCTAAGGGAATTATTTCTGGTACTCTAAGTACTATTTCAGGTATAAGAATACGTAATGGTGTTAATTAAGGACCTGTTCTATTTTTATCTAAGTCCATTAATTCTTAGGTACTGTGAAACAACTGGCGTCAACAATTTAATATACACGGCAAATAAGAACTGCGTTGTGTGGGGTCACCCGTTTTCTAAATTGGTAATTTAGTGTTGATAACATGTCAAACCTTACTTTGATGACAACGTTTGATAAAATTCGATTTATGTAAGTACATTTAAAAATGTTTAATTCAACAAATCATCAGTCATTCGTGGCATCAACAGTGGGCCCTATCAGAATATCAGCGTAATATCGTTGCACATGCTGAGATAGGAGCCTTTTTGGTATCGCACGGGGTTATTTATTTTTTATTATTGTTTGTGTTTTTCTTATCTCGTGTCTCCTGTGCGGGTCACAAATAAATATTATTTCTTTCTTTCTTTTCTTTCAAATCACAAATCCATAGTCAGCTATAATGGACACAATAATATACTCGAATGAATAATATATTATGAATACGAATATAAAGTTGTTGCAAACACCAAAATGCTTTTAGAAATGTGACCCTCTCTCGAAAATAATGTTACCATTTACCAAAATAGAAAATGGAATATTCTCTAGTTTCCATTATAGTTTGATACTCGATACCTACATCAAAAGGTTTTTAAAGGTTATCTCTGGAATAGTAGACACAAAATCGATAACATTCGCATAGAAGTTGAAATGTTGAATATCACTTAGATTTTTTGTCATTTTCTTACTTTGACATTCATTGTCCACTAGTTGTGAAATTTTCTTAGTTTGACATTCATTGTACACTAGTTTTGATATTTTCTTAGTTTGACATTCATTGTCCACTAGTTTTGATATTTTCTTACTTTGACATTCATTGTCCACTAGTTTTGATATTTTCTTACTTTGACATTCATTGCCCACTAGTTTTGATATTTTCTTACTTTGACATTCATTGTCCACTAGTTTTGATATTTTCTTAGTTTGACATTCATTGTCCACTAGTTTTGATATTTTCTTAGTTTGACATTCATTGTCCACTAGTTTTGATATTTTCTTAGTTTGACATTCATTGTCCACTAGTTTTGATATTTTCTTAGTTTGACATTCATTGTCCACTAGTTTTGATATTTTCTTACTTTGACATTCATTGTCCACTAGTTTTGGTAGCCAATAGGGATGTTTCCTGGGTAGAAAAATGATAATTATATTTAGTCCATCAGTGAGATTATCAAATAATATTGGACCCCTATTTTTTGCTTTATTAAATAAGTAAAAACTGACAAGGATAAAGCGCATCAAAGTTTAGGAGTGGGGGTTTGTGACGTCACTTTGTCAGCTTTGTCACTATAGAAACATACGTGTCCAATATTTTTAGGTTATCTAACTGGATGGACTAAATAAATATTTTTTGTCAACTACCCTATTTGTACAGTAGCTATAGTTTGCCAGTTCCTGAAAGATCATTTGTTAAGAATGTAATCACAATGTATGCTTCATCATAATCATCAGCCTTTTTAATGTTCCCACTGCTGGGACACAGGCCTAATCTCTGTGAGAGGGAATGGGCTTATGGCTTAATCCACCCAGCGGGCCCAGTGCGGATTGGTGGATGTCACATGTCTTCGAATTTTTGGTTCTAGGACATGCCGGTTTCCTCTTGATGTTTTTCTTCACCGTTTTTAGAGCAGTGGTGATGAAATAATTTACACAAAGTAAAGCGCCTGCCTGGGTTTGAACCCACGACCAACGACACGTAAAGCGGGGCCGTTACCACTGGGCCACCACTGCTCTTACTGCTGCAATGGTTCATATATAGTTTAAGATAAGGTTTTTATATACAAACCTATGTATAACATCCACCTATACTAGTAAACATGTGCTTCTGATAGAAAAACAAATTGTATTGTTTATTGTCACAGAAACTGGCATGCCTATAAACTTAATGATGGTATCAAGACAAATACTGATAAACTGTCGGGTAAAAAGACTACATAGTTCTTAAACAATGAAAGCACCGAACATTGCTATAACGAACATATTTTTTTAATTATTATTTTATTAGATATTATCTTTTGACCGATAGTGGAACTAATGTCATTTTTGTTGATGATTTCTGAAAATGTGTGCTATTTAGAGACATCCTTTTATTTTTCTTGTAATATTTACATACACTTCTTTCACATAGATTTTTTTTTGGCGTGGTAACTTTATTTTAAATTTTTCATCAAAAGTCGTAAACTATGAGGCCTAAAAAAATAAAAATGTTTGAGAATGTGCAAATAGCGCTCGCATATGATACCCTACATGCTATAGTAGCCTCACTTCGAGTTTTGCAGTGCCTTAGGCAATAAAACAATATTTTTTCTTGTTTCAAAATAGTTGGGGTAAAGTCATTTGAAACTATACCAAATTTCAAGTTAATAGCATTAGTAGTTCTTGAGATATCCAGCTGTGACAGATGGACAGACAGACTGAGTCGCATTTTTTAAATTTTATTTTTTACTATTGGTTTTTCTCTTCACTATACCAACCAACGTACGGAACCCTAAAAAGGGACAGAGACTAAGCAAATTCAAGTTGTGAACTCAGCGCGTGCACGGCGCTGATTTTCAGTGGGTCCTTTGTATCGGCAAAATCAGTAGTAAGTTATGAACGAATTTTGCTATCGAAGCTAACCGGCCAGACTGTCTGTGGAGGCTATTTTAGCCCACTTTACCGAATCCAGAATATCTAAACAGACCACGAAACTTAATACATTCCGTGACATAGTTTCAACTATTTCGAAACTGTCAGACGTCACGATACCACAAACAGAGACTCCGAGCATAAGATATTTCGGTCCCAAGGCTCTGAAGTAGTTTTTCGGGGCCCCGAACTAAATAACTTTGAGAAGCGAAAGCTTTTCTACCTTTGCGGGTACTTTTATTCCGAAAAAAAGCTGTTGCCAAAGCAAGGAATATTGAGGTCAAAAAAGTATTTTTTATGTAATACTAGCGATCCGCCCCAGCTTCGCAAATTATAGACAAACCCTTCCTCGTTTTTCAATCTTTCTATTGGTGAAAACCGCATGAAAATCCGTTAAGTAGTTTTTGAGTTAATCGCGTACAAAGGCGACGGGGGACATTATTTTTACAAACTTTTGTTTAACTTACAATATATGTATGTATGTAAGTATGTTCGGTTCAAATATTGAAACTGAATTTTATAACAGTTATCCGCCACCGATTAAGAAGCAATTTTGCATACACATTTAGTTTGGATGACAATGCATGTAGCTAAGTGACGTAATTCTAAATCCAATATTGCGGACGGCTCAAGATGGCGGACTAGTTATTTTTTGTGCACTCTCATGATATGGGTATCAAATGAAAGGGTTTGCTGAGAAAAATACGAAAAAACTTGACTTAATTTTTTTTATAATATGTAGTGATAACACAGCATCACGCCTGTAGGTACTCCCCGAACGATAAAGCGGAGATACACCTTTCATACCAATATTTCGTTATGTAACTTTTATGTCTCATCATCCCCTGTCATAGGGTGCGAGTCTATTTATTACCACCAACTAAATCATATATTTGAAAAACAAAAAAAAAATATTAAACAAGATTTTTAGCTTACATCATCATTGTAATTTTTTTTTTATATTTGTGATGGGGGGGGGTGTTGTTGCTCGCGTCCGTAGGATTTACCACCTTCTCCTAGGCCCACCCTACACGTGCCCCCCGGGTGGTGCTAAATGAGCAACAACGCCGAGCAACAGGCGGCGGATAATAACCTGTCAATGGCTACCACCAGCCAAGAGGCACTAAATACCCTCCAAACAAAGTGGCTGTGGTACCTTGGGAAAGTACCATTAGACTTTTTCCCAACCCCCCTTTTTATGAAATGTCGAAGAATATGGAATGCGATTTGTCGTGCGATCCGGCTAACCCCCGGCGCTCACCGGTACCCGGGCCGGTGAGTGTGAAATTGACTACCGAAGACACCACTGAAGCGAGTGACCAGGCTTCTGTGGCTGTGAATGCTACTGGAAACAAAAAAAAAAAACTAGTGCAACAGGCATTTCATCCAGGCCTGTTTGTGAGAGCTCGAAGTGCGTCCATGAGCAACGTATCAAGCTCTGATACCAAAGATTGCTGCGATGAACCTGCAGAGAATAGCAACATCATCAAGCCTCCATCCTGGCAACGAGTCCCAATACAAAGGAATCCAAAGCGCAGGAAAATAACAGATTCACCCGAGGAACGCCAAATAGAAACGTCCAACAGCTTTAGTGGGCTAACCGTTGACCTGACCGAGGAGAACCAGGCTTCTGAGATACAATCCAAAGCCAAGAAGCCTAATAAACCACTACCAATAATTTTGTATGGAATTGAGGATGTGAACAAGCTCACCGAACTACTGGGAATAGCTGTAGACACTTCAAAATTGACATATAAAATTATTAATAGGAACCAACTCAAGATTGTAGCAACTGATATTGAAGTGTATAAAAATGTCATATGTATTATACGAGAGCATGGACTGATAGGCCACACGTTCAATCGCAAAGATACCAAATGCTACAGAATTGTCATACGCAACCTCCACCACACCACGCCCTTAAGTGTCATAAAAGAGGCTCTGGAAGAAACTGGAAATACGGTCTCTGGTGAAATTATAAATGCTAAATATGGACCTGACAAGAAGCCAACATCCACATTTTTTGCAAACTTGTTGCCAGGCCCCAACAATAAAGCATCAAAGGATTTAAAAGTTATCTTCCATCAGACTGTGGTTATAGAAGATCCTAGAAAAAGAAAAACTGTAGTACAATGCCAAAGATGTCAACAGTATGGGCATACCAAAAACTACTGCATGAAACCTTATCGCTGCGTAAAATGCGCTGAAGCACATAAAACATCAGAGTGCAAGAAAATCGACCGTAACTCACCTGCCACGTGTGCTCTGTGCTTAGGACCTCATCCTGCTAACTACAGGGGTTGTGAGGTTTACAAAGAAATTCTTGCTAGAAAAACTCTCCAGCGATTGCCGTCTAGGCATAAAAGAGAAGAACCTACTTTACCAAAGACAACCGAGCCCACTCAGCACCTAACCGAGAATACTGCCAAATCCAGCAGTAGGGAAATTGAGAAGCAAAATAAGCAGCGATATAAAAAGTCCTATGCCGAGGTTGTTTATACAGATCAGCCTCAAAATGCTCAACAAGAATCATTCAAATTGATTGAAAACATATTCATCAAACAATCCGAAAAACTAGATCTAGTCTTACAACAAATGAGTACACTTTTGCAACTCATAACTACACTAGTCTCCAAACTGTCTAAATGACTGCGTTAAGGATAGCAACCTGGAACATCAATGGCCTGGCACCCAATAAAGATGAAGTGGAAATGTTACTGCATTTACATGATCTGGACATTCTCCTCATATCGGAAACCCACTTTGTCTCCAGCAGTCTGGTTAGGATGAAAGGGTACTACGTCTACTCCACGAACCACCCTGATGGCACAGCACACGGAGGAGCAGCCGTTATTATAAGGTCGTCCATAGAGCATTATGAGCTCCCGAAATTTTCCTCAGAACACATCCAGGGCACCTCAGTTGCAATTTCGGACCGAAATGGAAATTTCAACATCACAGCTGTTTACTGCCCTCCAAAGCACAGATTAACAGAGGAGCAGTTTAATGAGTTCTTTGAAAGTCTGGGACCTCGATTTGTGGCTGGGGGCGACTGGAATGCCAAACATCTGCACTGGGGCTCTAGATTAATAACAACCCGAGGCAGAATTCTGAAAAGCAGCGTCGACAAAAACTGTTTGACCACTATCTCTACACCAGAACCAACACACTGGCCCACCGACCCAAACAGACTGCCGGACGTTCTGGACTTTTTTATAATGAAGGGATTGTCGTGTCTTTTCTTCAAAGTTGAGTCCAGCCTTGACGGATCGTCTAACCATATTCCTGTGATACTCACAGTCAGTACTAATGTACTCAGCCAGGAAAGACGACCGTCATTATATAACAAGAAAACTGACTGGGACGCCTTTCGTGAAATAATAAATACAGAGCTAAGTCTACATGTGGCCCTAAAAACTGAAGATGAGATAGACGCGGCAGCATCTAAATTCACGACTACAATCCAATCGGCTTGTTGGAAATGTACTCCGGAAATTTCAAATGTAACAACAAGAAAAAACAAAATTTCAGCAGACATTAAACAGCAAGTTCTGGAAAAAAGGAGGCTTCGAAGAGTATGGCAAACTAGCAGACACCCAGCTGACAAAACTGCTCTCAATAATGCAATCAAGAAATTGAAAGCATGCATTGTTAAAGCCAACGATGACTCAATGGAGGCTCTCTTGGAGTCTCTTACAGCTACAAATGCTACCAATTACTCACTGTGGCGCGCTTGTAAAACACTGAACAAACCCTCAGATCCCAAGCCGCCAATTCGGCTACATAACAATACATGGGCAAGAACAAAACAGGAAAAAGCGGATGCATTTGGTACACATTTGGCTGAAGTGTTCACTCCAAACGAAGCAGATCCACAAACTGACGATTCGGACATCGACAACATTCTGAGCCAACCCTTTCAATTGGAGTTACCACTGAAACATGTTAGCCCAAAAGAAGTAATTAAAACTATTCGAAAAATGAATGACAAAAAGGCACCTGGATTCGATCTCATTGACAAAAGGGTCCTCTCGGAACTGCCAAGAAAAGCTACACTATATCTTGCAACTTTGTTTAATGGCATTCTCAGAACCGGTTATTTCCCGGCTTTGTGGAAAGTTTCGCAAGTTATAATGATTCCGAAACCGGGAAAACCGCCTCATGAAATCACTTCCTACCGACCTATCAGCCTACTACCGATAAGTTCAAAAGTCTTTGAGAAAATACTGTTAACCAGAATGCTATATGAAATTGGCCAGAGATCTCTAATCCCTGACCACCAGTTTGGCTTCAGACAGCAACATGGCACTTTGGAACAGATCCATAGAGTTTGCAGAACGGTCCGACAAGCACTCGAACGGAAAGAATACTGCTCTTCTGCATTCCTTGATATCCAGCAGGCCTTTGATAGAGTTTGGCATAGGGGTTTGCTATGCAAGATAAAAGCCCTTCTGCCATCTTCCTTCTTTAATATCATAGAATCATATCTGAGGGATAGAATATTCCAAATAAAGGAGGATGAGTGCACATCAAGATTTCACCCTATATTAGCTGGAGTGCCTCAGGGATCCGTTCTGGGCCCATTGCTGTACACTTTATATACCTCCGATCTACCACAGGATGACAATGTTACAGTAGCGACTTACGCGGATGATACAGCAATTCTTGCTTGCAGCAGTTGTCCTACCGAAGCTTCCGTAATCCTGCAGAGCGCTTTGAATAACGTTGACAAGTGGCTGACCAAATGGAGGATAAGAGCTAGTGCCAATAAATCCGTCCATGTAACATTCGCTTTACGCAGGGGAACTTGCCCACCTGTCTCGATGCGTAATAATCTTCTTCCACAAGGTGATTCAGCCAAATACTTGGGAATGCACCTAGACCGCAGACTTACATGGAGGAGACACATGGAAAAGAAAAGGGATGAAATAAACCTAAAATACAGGGGACTTCACTGGTTACTCGGCCGGAACTCCAAGTTATCTCTAGACAACAAGCTCTTAATCTACAAGACTATGCTCAAACCTATATGGGCATATGGGATCGAACTATGGGGTTCAGCATGTGACTCCAGCATAAGCATAATACAGAGGGCTCAAAATTACATCCTGAAGCAAATTTCCAACTCACCATGGTTCTTAAGAATCTCGGAAGTACATGATCATTTAAATATCAAGACAGTAAAGGAAGAGATAAGATCGTCCTGTTCCAAATACAAAGCACGACTTGCAATCCATCCGAACCAACTAGCAATGCAGTTAACTATTCCCGAATCAATACGCAGACTGAAAAGGCGGCATATTTTGGAAATTGACAGCTGCACTTAATTCACTATGGAGATTTTCCCAAAGGAGAATTTGCTCTGAAAGCTACAAAATTATTTCATCTCATCTGCTCATAGTCTACCGACTGATTGCAAGATTATAAAAAAAATAAAAAAAAATAAAAAAAAAATGTGATGGGTTTGCTCTTGACTCTAGTCTAGGTCATAGGTGACAGAGACAGAGTCTACGATGGAGTGAGCTTACCCAGAAGAAGCCTGTTCACTCTAACTTTGAAGAGATTCGGGTTGAATGCGTTCGGAAACACAGAAGAAGGTATTGAGTTCCATTCATTCGCTGTGCGCATTATGAAGGATCCAAACTAAACGTGTATGCAAAATATCATCTCAATCGGTTGAGGATAACTGCTTTAAAATTCAGTTGCAAGAATTGACCCGAACGTAGTACATACATACATTGCAAGTTAATAAAAAGCTTGTAAAAATAAAATAAAGTGATGAATTAAATAATTGAACAAGAAAAATTTCAAAATTTTAAACCCCCGACACATTTTTATTTCATGCTACATAATTTATCTAGTACATAGTAGATGCACTTCGATCGGCAATCTATTGAACACGTAATTATGGCATGATATCTTGCGAAAACACCCCGATACAAACAGTAAAACGGCCATAACTTTTGAACGGCTGAACCGATTTTATTCAAACATAGCTATGAACACTCTCGATAAAATCACTTTTCAAACAAAAAAATCTAAATCAAAATTGGGTCACCTGTTTGGACGCTATGATGCCACAGACACACACACAAATACACACAGCAACACACGTCAAAGTTATAACACCCCTCTTTTTCCGTCATGGGGGTTAAAGATGATAAAGATATATTTATTTGCTCAAACACGTGTATACATGCAAGAATACACAAAGCGTGCATAACATTAAAAAAATACATTGAGTTCGGACATGTAAAAAATAATATAATCACATTAATTAAAAAATTTCAACAATAAAAAACTGCATACAAATAATAATAATGTCAAAAAATAAAAAAAAACAAATGTCAAATAAAGATATGTATGGTACGTCAAAACTAAGTCAATCAAATATAATAAACAATTATTAAAATAAATTCAAACGCAATGCAATAAATATTAAAATGTCAAAACTAAAAAAAAAAAATATCAAAAAAATTGCATACAAAAATGTATGTCAGATTTGTGTTATATTATAAAATGCAATTAATTCAAATACATCATTACAGTTAATAAAATATATAGTCAAAACATATAATCAATTAAAAGAAAAAAGGATAAGAATATGTACATACTTAAAAACTAAACAAAAGTAAACTTTACAAACTTAAAATTAAACTAACTACTTACACTATATACAAAAGAAAGGTACACTTAGGCGTCGAAGTACTCATCCACATCGCTGTCATCCGAGAACGTGCCCAGAAGACTGGCGGCATTGCCACGTTGAATGGCAATGCTGATTCTTTGCGCAAAGAAAGAGCCAGCCCTCTGGTCACGCACGGTGTCGATCAGTCGGCGAGAGATCTCCTTAAAAAGGAGACGTGCACTTGCACTTATAATCAATACAATAAAATCCATGAAACTCAAACAAATTCAATTATCTACATTCAAAATTTGTCATTCAAAAACTCTATAACATTATAGTATCCCTTACTAATTAGCATTTTTTTTAGTTCTGACTTGAATGAATTAATATTCATTATCTTAAGGGAATTTGGAATTGTATTGTATATTAATGGGGCCATGCATATTACACTTTTTGTTAGAAATGCTGTTTTAGCGGAGTGTGATTGCACCCAAAGTCTGTACTTCTCACGTCTATTTCTACCTGTATTATTAATCAGAAGGGGAAACAAATGTGGATTGGTTTTTACAAATATCGATATTTTCAATAAGTAAAGTGACTGAAGTGTAAGAATTCTGTGCTGTATAAACATTGGTTTGCAACTATCAACAGTTTGATAGTTGCAAACCAATGTTTCAACAGTTTGAACAGTTTGTTAAAAGATGTGTGTTGAGTTCTTTCAACTGAAACTTCTCAGTAACAGTCTGGTGACTGGATATGTTACCGGTTGATAAGAATAGGCCCGATCCTATTACATGGGACTTAACTGGTGAAGCTTAAAATAATTCATCAACATCATCATTATATCAGCCGAAAGACGTCCACTGCTGGACATAGGCCACCCCCAAGCGTCGCCTCATTGATCGGTCCCGTGCGTCTCGCATCCAGCGGGTCGCCGCCATCTTCACCAGGTCATCGGTCCACCTGGTGAGAGGCCTTCCAACGCAACGTCTTCCGGTGAGCAATGAACCGTTCTGCGACCAATGTGCCCTGCCTACTACCACAGTGGGCCCTATCAGAATATCAGCGCAGCGTTATTTTTAATATTGTTGCACAAGCTGAGATAGGAGCCTTTTTGGTCTCGCACATGGTTATTTATTTGATATTATTGTTTGTGTTTTGCGGGTCACAAATAAACATTTTTCTTTCTTTGCCACTTAAGTTTGGCAATTCTTCGGGCTATATCGGTAAACCTGGTTCTGGCGGATCTCTACATTTCTGATAAATAAAATAATTAACCTTAGTAATATTAAGTCTACATGCGGTCATATTTTCACATCATCATCTGCCTAGCCTTTTCCCAACTATATTGGGATCGGCTTCCAGTCTTACCGGACTCAGCTAAGTACCAGTGTCTTACATGGAGCGACTGCCGACCTGACCTTCACAACCAAGTAACTGGGTAACACGGTACCCTTTGGCAAGACTGGTGTCAGATCTCAAGCTTCTGACTACTCGTAACGACTGTCAAAGATCTTCAAATGACAGCCGGGACCAACGAATTAACGTGCTTTCCGAGGCACGGAGGAAACTCGGTATGTTGAAATGGTCACCCATCCACGGACCGACCGCGTCAAGCGTTGCTTAACCATGAAGATCGACCCGTGCGGCTGTTATTATTTAGCCACGAGCTCCTCTGGCGGATCTCTACATTTCTGATAAATAAAATAATTCACCATATTTTTCACGTCGGTCAAAAACCCAAGTTCAAACACCTGATCATCGCCCGTTATTACTTTAAAACGTCCAGCCCATGTAATAAATTAGAAACATCGCTTAAATTCATTACTTTTATGACACTAGATTATAATTCATTTAATTACAACCCATTAAAGTGTTAGCCTTTTTAATTAACTGGATAAATGACCTTGATTAAATTACTAGCTTTTACTTCAGGCTTCGCCCAAATATTCAAAAAATATACCGTGGGTACGTTTTACTGGAATAAAAAGCATCCTATGTCCTAACCCAAGTTATGGTTTATCCGTGTGCCTAGTTTCATCTAAATCCGTACATCCTTTGAGGCGTGATTAATGAACATACAAACTTTCACATTTATAAATAAGGTAGTAGGATTACAAAAATGTAATATTATCCAAAATTGCTTTAATAAAAGTCGGCAAGAAATATTCGTTTCATTCCATTTAACTACGAACAATAAAAATTGTGAAATTGATAGCAATTTTTCACAAAAGATTAATTTACTCTTATTATTTATTCAGAATGCCGTATCGTGTTATGGACGGAATGAAATTGGGTAGCCTTTTTATGATGCTATATTTACATGGCACGTGTCTCTTTTGTAATTTAAGCTATGTAATCGTAACATAGTAAATTGTGTACTTGATTGTGTGTCTTGTCATTTGTGTAATTTAGGCATTATATATTTACAGAATTATTATAGTAATTGATTATATTTTTGAAAAAAATTTAGTGCGTCTTCGCTTCCTATCATCCTTGTGTCCTATCATACAGCAGCCATATTGTAAGCTTTCTGTCAGTGAAATATCTCCTAGATATGAAAAATATTACCACTTTGTGATATTAATTTTGAATACAGTTTTTTCTCTACGTATTTAAAAAAAAATTTAACCCGACCAAAAAGTATTCATTCAGTAATCGACTATTTGTTATCGTGATAAAACTGCTTAGGTATAAAACTGAGTAAGTGAGTCTTATCTGGCCTCAAACATGTTGAACGTGAGTGCGATATACCAGACAGTACTGTTCCAAGAAAAAGCCTTCTGCTTATCCTAAACCAGTAGCAGCTTGAAGATTTAATTTTCCGTCGCTTCACGCTCTCGCAGGGCGTTCTCTCAGTAGAATAACATTCATTAATCAACACGATCAGCACAAGACTCGGTCAACGAGAGACACTCGAAGCCAACGGAGTATTAAGACATGGAGAGCCCGAAGCTAGCAAACCAGTTTATTGCGGACCAAAATGAGATATTCTTATAATAATCAGGTTTGTTAAATGGATTGAGTGTGGTGAAGGACAGATTGGCCGGTCAACGTCCGATAAAGTGTTACTGGAATCAACCATGACACTGCCACTATATTTGGACATCTGATGGTAGACTGTTCTACTGCTGTATGTGTCAATGGCTGGCAATCATGAAATATCAAACAGTAGAAATCGCCTGAAAGCCAGACAATGAAGCTCGACGATTATAGGTCGGGCAACGGATTACAGAAAAAGCGGAGGAGTAAGGGCACAACTGGTAGAAGCCCGCCAAGTACCACGGATCAAAATTAACATTAATATTAAAGGATCCCTAGGAACCTGATGGTTAACACACTTAAGGCTCTAGACAAGCGTTGCGATATCTATTGACATAACCGGCCAAGTGCGACTCGGACTCGCGCACGAAGGGTTCCGTACCATTATTGTACAAAACAGCAAAAAAATCATGTATGCATGGGAGCCCAGCTTAAATATTTATTTCATTCTGTTTTTAGTATTTGTTGTTATATCGGCAACAGAAATAAATCATGTGTGAAAATTTCAAATGTCTAGCTATCACGGTTCATGAGATACAGCCTAGTGAAAGACAGACGGACAGACAGATGGATCGTGGAGTCTTAGTAATAGGGTCCCGTTTTCACCCTTTGGGTACGGAACCCTAAAAAGAAACATTATACACCTATATTTAAGTGAACCACACCTTAGTAAAGCTTCTTAAAACCGTAAAACAACAGGCTTAACGTTGCATCCCTAGAGAATGAAATCCATTAGGAAAAAATAGGCGTCAAAAAAGAAAAGGCAGGTTAGTTATTAGAGGTTTATTTTAAGCTTTTGTTTTACAAACAATTTCATGTAAGCTTTACATGGTACGGAAATCTAAAATTTACAAAAATGTATGAGAATGCCAAGAGCTGTCGAAATGTCACGTGACCAATCCTTTACATTTTGGCATTTTACCATCGCCTTGCTGATTAAATTACTCTAATTTGACTAGAGCTTTTTTCTCCGTTTGTTGTTTGCTCTGTGGCGAACGACCAACAAATTAATTTACCCGCTTTGACGTACTCTCGTTTCGTAGCTTCGAAGTTTACGTAGTTAAGAAAATTGTAACGTTTGACGCAGTGATAATGGAAGTTAATGGAAGTTTTAAAATTAGATTTGTCGCTAGAATTTTAATATTAGAGCGATTCTCGGACTCAACTCGACTCTCGTTTTTCTATCGTTTACATTTCGGGGAGTGTGCGATGGAAATGCACAATTTGATGCCACCTTGCCCTTTCCATCATCGGACTACAAGACGTTGGCAATAATGGCAATGCGTCATCGGTACATGGTGGATACCCCATCCCTTTCATTCTTTCCATACGCACAAAGCGTTTTGAAAATACATACTTTAATTGTGCGTACAGCTAAGGAGTGGCATTCCATGCCGGAGTCTTTGTTTCCTGATAGCTACAACCTAGGGGTCTGTAAGTCAAGAGTGAATAGGTTACTTCTAGGCAAGCTGCTTCACCGTCGACCACATTATCACTTAACATCAGGCGAGATAGTGATCATACGCGAGTCATTCATATCATTTAAGTTTATGTTGGGGTGTGGGTAGATATAGCAGATATTTTCTTCTTCTTTCGTGTGTGGTGTGGCCACCTCTGGTGTCAGAGTTAATTAAGCCGCCTCTGGGAACCTCACAGGCCTCTGACTTGGCTATTTCAGACTTACATTAACTATGTAAGTCCAGGTTTCCTCACGATGTTTTCCTTCACCGTTGCCTGTGATGTCCAAGATAAACTTAGAAAGTACATATGAATTTGAAAAAGTCACATTGGTACTTGCCCGGATTTGAACCCACGACCTCAAGCACGAGAGGCGAGGTCTTAGCCACTGGGCCACCACGACATTAAAAGTTAGCAGATATTGAAAATTATATCTCAATAAACCTTACTAGATTCTGCCCGTGGTTTCGAACTCGTGTAAAGCGCCATATTGTTCCAAGGGATCCCTTTAAAAGGATGAAAAGTATCTTAAGTATTAATTCAGGTTATGAACTATCTATGTGCTAAATTCAGGCATTTTACATTAAATTTGTTTTATTTTACCAACAGTATACAGGACTAGATTTCGTAAAGAAATATCAAAAGATCCATTAGTGTAGGTATCAAATGTAACTTGAATACCTATACATCGTTGCTTGGTTTTACTGCTATCATCATCACCTCAGTCGAAAGGCGTCCACTGCTGGACATAGGCCTCCCCCAAGCGTTGCCACTCTGATCGGTCTAGTGCGTTTCGCATCCACCAGATTCCCACATCCTTGACTAAGGACACGGTATCGAATAGTTTGTATCGATACTATACTCATGAGTGATATCGAAAAAAATGGTACTCATAAAAGAATCGATTCTTCAAGGTATCGAGTACTTTTCTTAGTGCGCATATTAATATCAGTCAGTAAATAACGTCAGTTTAACTTCAGTAGACATGAAAAGACAAATGGTATTGGTACACAAATTTAATACAATAATAGAAAAAAACTTTTTTGCAAAAAAAAATCTACCGACTTCCAAATAGAAAACTAACAACGAAGTCGGTGTCTTTCGAAGGTACAATTATTTTTCTTTATGGACTTCCAAAAATAAAGTTATTTTTCACTTTTACTTTTTAGTTATACCTACCTAATAGGCAAGTTGTTTAGTAACCTATAACGCCAGAATAGATTAACCGAATATCATGAAACTTGAACATGACCGGTGAAATAAGAGATCTGCTTACCCTTTAAGAGCGTACTGGCGTGATGTTATGTTATGAAATGGTATAAACAATGAACAGACATGCGATTGCAGCAATCACGAGGGATTTGCCGTTATTTACTGAAGAGTTCTGTTGTATATCTCCGAAGTTCTTCATCAAATCTTCACCAAATTAAAATGGGACCAATTTCGGAACAAACACCCTCAAACAAAAAAAGAATTTTGAAAATCGGTCCACAATTGACGGAGATATCGGTGAACATACACAAAAAAAAAAAAAACATTCATAATGTCGAACATAGAACCTCCTCCTTTTTGGTAAGTCGGTTAAAAAGACAACTGTAACATCAAAAATTAGAAAAAATATATTCAAAATTAAATTATTTAGTACTTTTTAGGCATATAAATTAAAGTTCCCAGAAGGTTCAGAACGAGTGAACTAGATGGCGTTGCCATAACCATAAACATACGCCGTAAGCTCGCAAGTTTTAAATCGGTAATTTCTAAGTTTACCCATTTAAAACTAAATTTCTTATTCGATACCATACCTGCCAAAAAGTACTCATTGAGTAAAAGTATCGAATGCAAAGCATCGAGTACAAAAGGATCGGTATCGAATGGAAATGCACTCGATACCACAAAGTATCGATACTATTTTCGTGTCCCTAACCTTGACCAGTTCATCGCGCCAACTAGAGGGAGGCCTTACAACGCTACGTCTGTCTTTAACTGCTGTACAAGTTTACAAATTATTCTGTTTATCACTTTGCACGAGATGAATAAACTAATTTAAGCCAGGCTCTGTAACTTATCATAAGTGCCAAAACTTTTTAATAATTTTAATCAGAGGTAGCATTTTATCTGCCTCAGTTTTATGTTAATTTTATCCTCCTTTTAAGTGTTATTGTCAAAATTAATGAACAAACTTTGCATTTATTTACGTACTTATTTCATTTGCGATAAACATATTTACTTATTTATTATATACTTTATTGTACACCACAAGTGGCATACCTACATAGATATATTTTTTATAGTACCTATTAACAAAATTTTATAAATTTATGAAACTTTGTTGATGAAGGACTAGTTTTTGCTATTGGGATAAAACACGTGAAATTCGAAAATTTGCTCCTGGGGTGATTCTATCGGGTACTACCCAGTGTAATGTTTCATCCAAATCCATTCAGCCGTTAAAGCGTGATTGATTAACAAACATCTCAACATCGAAACATACATGTCATATTTCAAACCAACTATTTCATATTTATAATGTTTTCGGTTTTGCTCATTATTTACACTACACGGGTAAATAAATACATGAACGAAATAATAACATTATCAACATTGTTGTTTGTGAAGTTTGGACAGCTGTCGGTTCACGTTATAACAGAAAACTGATAAAGTTCGAAACAATTATTATATTTATGTAGGTCAAATACCTACGCATTTTGTTGTTACATGCGTAAATATTTAAACCACAGAGTATAAAGTCAAAACCAATTGTTTCACAATTATACTTTCCATTTATATAAATCATAATCATAAACGTTCTGCCTTTGTGCACATTTTTCACCGATTCATCATCTTTCTTCCCTTGTTGTGTTGTGCACACGTTTTCTTCTTTCTTAATCCCTCGAATGCAAACGGGATCTGCGGTTCCCAGAAACAATTGTTTTTCTACTGTGTCTACTAATTAGCACTCAGGGGTTACTGTCCTTTTCCCCGACACATTCACATTCTTTCAACGATTACAGTTTACAAAAGTTTTACATAATAATGCATTTGGTCGGACCGCGGTCCCACTTTTATTTCATTTCTATCCTCACACAGTTCATCCATCGTTGCTTTGGCATCCCTTTCCCTCTCCACCCATCCGCATTTATATTCATCACATTTTTTACCTAGCATAAATCTCTAAAAGAGCGGAAAACATACGAAAGAAGTCCGAAGAATGGTGTAACACGTAGTTAACAATATAATCACCAACGTACACCCACTTAAAGTTAAATTCAAAGCACAGCTTAATTCCTTTTCCGATCTTCGTTTGATGCATTTAAACTATATGATTAAAGAGAGAGATGGCGATATGCCGAGATGTTTGCCGCTTTCTCTTTTTTTTCTGCCGAAGAATAGGTCTTTGGACGGCAAAAATAAAGAGATATGCTTACCGACTCTAAAAGTATCGATATCGAGGTAATGAAATAGGTATTTTATTGTGCCTACATAAAATATATTAATTGTAGCTCTATGTGAAGCTATTATAAGGGGATAAAATACGGGTTGAAACTTAGTATGTAAAATTTCTTTGGTTTGGAAGGTAAAACATCAGCAACTGTCGGTTTACGCTCTTGGTTAATAAAAAATCAATGAGATTCATATATTTATTTGTTTTTGGAAATTCAACCCCTACTAAGGAGGTAAAATAGCGGTTGAACGTTTGTGTGAAATTTCTACGCTCTTAAGTGTGACACGTGAAATTAAAAATTTACGCTTTTGGTTGAAAAAAAGAATTCATGTATTTACCCCTACTAAGGAGGTTATTGGTTATTGGCAATTCTTTTTTTTTTTTTTTTTTTTTTTTGTTTTTTTTTTTTTTAAACTTTGCCCCACACTAGGAATTTCTTCCTGTATCGTCGGTGCGTTTACAAACATACAAACTCACATACACAACACCCAGAGCCGGAACAAATATCTGTAAGTCATACAAATATTTGTTCCGTGCGGGAATCGAACCCGCGACACGCAGCGCAGCAGTCAATCGCTCAACCACTGCGCCAACCGTGCGCCCAACCCCTAAGGAGGTGAAAAGGTGGAAGTTTGTTGGTCTTATATATTTGAAACTTGGCATAAATAATAACCTAAGTAAATAGTAAAGGTTTTCATTATTAGTTTTTCTAAACTACTCCAAAAAGACGTTTTAGAGTTTTGATGATTTTTACTGTACAGGGCTTCTTTTTATTATGTAGGGGAGCACTAAGAAAAGAAAAAAAAAGGGTCTTTAAGTCAAGAGTGAGGTGAGATAGTGGTCAAGCGCGAGCCTATCAATAATAATAAAAAAAAAATGAAAGGATTTTTTGAAAATTCAACCTTTAAGAGGGTGAAACTAGTCTAAAAAGTCATCTATAGGATAAAATACGGATCACGCGAACAAAGTCGCGGGCGAAGTGTTCGTATATCATAAAAGAAACGACCACAAAAGATTTTTACAGAAATATCGATACCTTTCCTCCGCCCTATTCATGAGCTAGCTATATTCCACATAAGTAGTAATGAGGCGTTAGAGTCTGTATTACGTGATCCTCATTTGGTATAGGGCTGTCCTTAATGAGTTCTGATTGGATTTCGTGAGTCCGTTGGTACGCCACTGATTGGATAGCTCTGGTAAAAGATTGATTAGGTATTGATATAACATGGAGAATTGGTACCGTTCTTGTTTCAGAGCCATTTCTCTTAATTTTTGTGATAAGCAAGTGAAATTTTTGGCTTACCTACTAGAAATTGTTTAAAATTTGACTAAGAATTTCACCGAAAATATTTTCAACAAACTATATGTATATATCAAAATATTTAATAATAAATTCACGCCTTTTTTCGATAGGGATAGGCAGAAACTACAGAACGCCTTATGCTACGATCCTGCTATGTATTTATGTGTATAATAATAAAGTCGCATTACCTAAGTGTCTGTCTGTGGGGCCACATTTCTTCTTAACTACAAGAGTACATGACATAACGGATTATGATGAGGTAATACCATCATTCGAAGATAATTCCGGAAGGTTTATGTGTATACTAAATAAATACTAAACTTACTTCTTAAGGTTACACTATTCGATCATTCTTCCATACAAACGTAGTCTGGCGATTACTCCACTGTTTGACGATGTACGTTCATAATGAAAAATGATATCAATTTGTTTCATCATTATCTAGCCCTGTATGGAAACAAAAATGTAAAAAATAATAACAATTGAAAGTTGCGAGCGTCAAAAGTTTATTTCAACACTAATTTTAACGCATCTTTGGGCGGAAATAAATACCATAAGAAGAACGAAAATTGCAAAACGGCCTCCATACAGGGATAGACTAGTAATTCAACAATGCAAATAATTTTATTTTGAATATATACATTTAGTCGTTTTTTCATGATATCTAGACTCCCAAAGGTCTGTTTATAAAACCTCGCGGTCGTTTTCGTCCTAAATCATCATCCATTTCGATCAAAAATTCTAACTGCTCATCACAGCATCTATATCTTTCGCACGTGTTGTTGGATGAGATAGCATGCTTTTAAACTCGCGCACAAAATAGTTCATGCCGTCGACTAGGGGGACCTTAATGAATAAATCTTAAATGCCATAATAAGTACTGATTGGTTTTCGTGAGTCCATTTGTACGACACTGATTGGATGGCTGTATGGCTCTTGTATAAGATGGGCTAGATCAATACCTAATCTACTTTATAGGTATCAATGTTATATACCTTTTTTATTTTATTTTTTTTGCGTGGAGAAATGCTCATGCATACTGCACTACCACGGGGAGATAGTGCAGTTATGTGGGACTCTAACCCACTAAAACTCCACGGTGTCCTGTCCTCCAGTGCCGCTTATGGCGGGAACACGGGCACGCGTTAGAAATCACCGCGAACCTAGTAATAGGGATTTAGTAGCGTTCCTGTTTCAATGCTATTTTTCTTTAGTTAGCCAAAGAAACTTTGGTTTACTAGAAATGTGATTGAAATAATTTGATTCTACTGATTAAAGATATTCAACAAAATAGAGATGTCTGTAATAATAACAGCTATGCAGTTTATAAAATCAATTCCCTTTTCTTGTACAGACCAGGTTGTCCTTTTAAACAAGGCACACATCAGATTTTGATGTGGTTTTCCCCCATCATTTAAAGTATTTATTTCGGAAGCGTATGGAAGCGCCAATGGAAAAGAAAGCGTAGCTGTCCCCGTCAAACCTGGTGACGCATCGTATTGGCAGAAGTAGTGAGCATCGGAATGACGTGGAGCGAGGTGAAGCGTGAAGCTCAACACCGATCGCGATGGAAGACTTCTGTGGACGCCCTCTCGTCCCCGTTTAGAGGAAATTACGTGAAGTCAAACTTGCATAAAATAAAACAGTGTTGATTGTCTGTCAAGTCATAATTAAAAAAAAAATTGCAAAAAAATACAACCGACTTCCAAATAAAAACACTACAAAGTGAAAAATTACTTTAATTTTGAAAGTCGGTGTTCCTGTTTTCGTTACCTATAATGCCCAATGTGATGCCAGAATAGATTAACCCAATAACATGAAACTTAAACAAAACTGGTGGAATGAGAGTATACCAGGGTGAACTGTACACACCTGCTTACCCCTTTAGAGCGTACCAGTGTGATGTTATGTTATGAACTGGTGTAAACAATAAACATACATGCGATTGCAGCAATCTCGAGTGATTTGCCGTCGTTTATTGAAGAGGTCTGATGTATATCTCCAAAGTTCTTAATCAGACCTGGATTAAATTAAAATAAATTTAAATGCGACCACATGACAAGTACCAGCTTTTAAATGAAATCGGTTCGGTTAAAAGTATCATCAAAATTGGTTCACCTAGTAAAACGTTCTGAGGAAACACAAAAAAATACAATGGAATTGATAACCTCCTACTGTTTGAGAAGTCGGTTAAAAAACCGTGCAATGCAGAGGAAGGTCGCTGGTTCAACGTAAAGACATAAAGTTTTAAAAATAAAGTAAATTCATCTTAATTTATTAACACGATTTTATTAGCTTGGTATGTATCTATGTATCTATGTATCAATGTAATCTTTAAACGTGATTTTCACCAACTTCAAAACGTCGGATTGATTTGAAACTTTGCACACCTATCAAGGACCGATGACAATGCAATAATTTAGCCAAAGTCAAAGTACTTTTGAAAGTCAAACAAAAATTAAAATTCACAAGTAATAAAAGTTGATTCTACCGTGCGCGTTTAAATTTTTTGTCCCATTAGCCTTACATGGTGCATACAACATAGTGCCTGTCTAAATTAAAATAAATTGTAGTTTTAAAAATTAAAAAACACGCTTTAATCGTAAATTGAACTTAAAAGTCGCTAATCCTGAAGACAAGATCTTCAGGATTAGCGACTTTTAAGTCAAAGTTTAAAATAAATTGTAGTTCTAAAAACTAAAAAAACACGCTTTAATCGTAAATTGAACTTAAAAGTCGCTAATCCTGAAGACAAGATGTTAATAGCCTCGTCACTTCAAAACCTAAACCGCACCGCACCTAACTAACGTCTTTCAACTACAACTAAAATATATACGAAAACTAATCACCAAGTCTCACGCAAAAATTATTCTTATTAATTATACAGAATGTTCTCGTCACTTTGTTACTTTCAATTTGCGTCACTTTGAGCGCGTTTAGTGGACGCTTCATTAAGAGTTTCTAAAGCGCTTTCGAGCGCTGAGGTCGTGGAAATTAAGCGTTCGAAGGAAAATTTGAAAGACGTGGTTAATGTAGTTTTAACGTGTAAAGCATTTACTTGAAATACATTTACCTCAATTACATAGTTGCACGTTTATTTAAGCGTTAAAACCTACAATGGAAAATGCAAAGTTCGAAGTTTTCATGCAATTTAGGACGAAGTATTATTTCACTTGTGAAGTTAAACTAAGGCTGAACTGAACTAGTTTACAAGCATTTAACCAGTGGAAGAGGCATAGCCGCAAATTTAAATTGAATGAAATATCTTTTGTTTTAAACCAAAGCAAAATAAATTGTAGTTCTAAAAATTAAAAAAACACGCTTTAATGATAAATTGAATTAAAAAGTCGCTAATCCTGAAGATCCTGGTAAGGATAATGTGACAAACTATTTAAATTATTGCATTGTCATCGGTCCTTGATAAGTGTGCAAAGTTTCAAATCAATCCGACGTTTTAAAGGGGGTGAAAATCACGTTCAAAGATTCCGTTACATTGATACATAGATACATACAAACCAACCTAATAAAAGCGTGTTAAAAACCTTAGTTTCCACTGCTTAATTTGATGACTTATCAAAATCCTTTTGGATTATCATTTTTACAAGCTTTTTATTAAATTTGTCTTCTTAGTTAGCTAGTTCATCATCATTAGCCTTTTAATATTCCCACTGCTGGGACACAGGTCTCCTCTCTGTGGGAGAGGGAATGGGCCATAATCCACCACGTGGGCCAAGTGTGGGTTGGTGGATGTCACATGTCTTCGAATATTTGGTTCTAGGACATGCCGGTTGCCTCACGATGTTTTCCTTAACCGTTTTGAAAGCAGTGGTGATGAAATAATTTACATTTTTTTTTCTTTTATCTTGTTACCCTATCCTGCCCACTACCATGACGTGTCAAAACTATCATGGTTCTACTAACAATCCCACTGCACTATTCCCATACACTGCAACTCCTGAAAGCCAGAATCAACAGTGGCGGCAACCAGAAAAGCGCCGAGGCAATGAAGCTCGACGAAGTCCCGGCGAATGAATCGATCATGATCATGGTTCTACTGTGAAAAAGGAACAGATGTATTCAAATCATTTCAAATCATATACATCTGGCCCTTACACACACTCAAAATAACCTTACTCTAGGAGCTTGGTCACCCCCCTTGGGAAATCATCCAATGACTTCTCCCGCTCTGGGTGAAGCGGAAGGGCGTGTCAGACTTTAACTGACTAAAACCCACCCGTGTTCCTTCAATTGCTTGAGCCAGGGCCGCGGTAACTATTTTCAAATTTATGCGCGACCCAGACAGGCATCGGCCCTAGAGGACCCCGTCAATTTTGCTGACATCTCTTTGAGGCGCGCGTGGAACACTAGCCTGGTCCTTATCGGGCGGCGAGCTACCCGTTATTCGCCATCCGCAAGCCCGCGCCTACGGTGGCCGGGCATCGGCATGCGACCCCCGACGCCCGGGCGTTTGGTCACCCCCCTGGACCTATATATTGTAATGTGCTCTGTAAAAGTATGTTATAGAGTACGTGCGAAGTTTTCCCACCTGAGTTTGTAAATGGAGACCCGATTCAATCGATACTAAAATAAAAAGAAACGATAATCACTTCATCTATACGAATCGCTGCATCAGCGAGGCTAAAGTAGAGTTACATAGAACTAAGAAAAGGGATGAAACTGAATCGTGAAAGGTTATAAAGTTTAAAACTGACATAGGTAACTATCTACCACCGTTAGAGTGGATGTTTTGCTATGGTTTTTATGATCGTAATTTAATGTTGTAAGAGGAAATGTGGGCAGAGAGCTCCGACTTAATTTCCTTAATAAAAAGTCATAATTCGAGGTTTGGCTCTCGTCTCCAGTATTGGACCAACTGAAAAGATATTCCATAAATTGGAAAACCGGCCAAGTGCGAGTCGGACTAGCGCACGAAGGGTTCCGTACCATTATCGCAAAAATCGGCAAATAAATCACTTTTGTTGTATGGGAGCCCCACTTAAATATTTATTTTATTCTGTTTTTATTATTTGTCGTTATAGCGGCAACAGAATTACACCATCGGTGAAAATTTAAACTCTCTAGCTATCACGGTTCATGAAATACAGCCTGGTGTCAGACGGACAGACAGACAGACGGACTGATCGCGGAGTCTTAGTAATAGGGTTCCGTTTTTACCCTTTGGGTACGGAACCCTAATAAAAAGGATATATGTTGTGCTTCTTTGCTTTTGTTTTTTTATTTAAAGTTGTCAAATTTGTACACTAGGCCCCTCTGTTGACAGCGAAATTTTGAGCATCTTTTGAGAGTGCTTCTAAAGGTAATATATGATCAGAAAAAACGTTTTTACAGAAAATACAACCGACTTCTAAATAAAAACACTACAAAGCAAAAAATAACTTTCTTTTCGGAAGTCGGTGTCAAAAATGAAAAAGAATAGGTACCAAAGAAACCGAACTCCAACAAGAAAGTTATTATTCGTTTTGTAGTATTTTGTTTAGGAGTTTTTTAGTTAAAAGTTTTGGAACGAAGTTCCTTATCGCGCGTTGCGAAAGGGGGCTAGACGGAAAATAATCTAACGAAAAGTTGTAACGACACTTTTTGCTACAGTTGTAAGCCGTGCGGCGTGCGCGTGTTTCGTGCGTGTTCTAACCTATACGCTGTTGTGTTTACGAAGTCGAGAGAGTATATATACATATATATATATGTATATATATACATATATAATATATATATATATGTGTGTATATATGTATGTATATATATATACTAAAGGAACTTCGTTCCATCCGAGTGTCCCTTGACACCTCTCAAGTTTTTATTTTTTAAAAGGTACTTAACTAATACTTCGCATTCGCAAACGACTGATTTGCCATACGCTAGCAAAAAACGGGTGTGAAACGACTTTTAGGACAGTACAATGCGATGCACATGACGAGTTATCATTATTTCCAAAATTATCAATTTATGTGGGACATAATATGAGAAGAGCTTCGAAAAATCTTTAAACAAAACACGATCAGAAAACATGAATGTAAACAAAAATATTGTGAAGGAAAACGAAACCTGGCTAGAAATAATTTCCTTGTAAATTGGATTTATAAAAAAAAAAACAAATCCCCCTTTGGTGTTGACTTACAAAAGAGTTTGTGTAATAAAGAAAAATATATCTTCATTCGCCCGCGGGAAAAATGTTCCTAAATGTCACAAGGAAGACAAACTTCAAAGTTGTGTAGAAAAATGACAAGGATTTGATGAAGATATTCGGTTTTGGTTTGGCGTTTAGGTAATAATTTGACATTGATAGGATCTTTACAACGTAGCAGATTTTCATATAGAAAGTTTTACTACTGATGCATGGTTGATTGTACCACAAAGTACATAAGTGACGGTGCGCCGCAGACAGAGAGGCCACTACGAACAAAGTGCAATTTTGCACGCACGCATTGTAATTACGATTTTACAGAGATTTTCGGGCATATTACACTTGCACTAACTACATATTCATATTCTTTATTGTACACAAAATAAACATTACAAATACAAAAGGAAAACTTATGTACAAAGGCGAGCTTAACCCATAATTGGGTTCTCTGACAGCAAACCTCAGTGCTAAAGAGAGAGTTACAAAATAAGGAAAGTTAACAAAAACATACATTGCATTACATTGTACTCATTTCTGACGCCGCACTGACTTCATTCACTGGTCTTTCTTCATTCAGCCTATTTCTCTGTAGAATACCTGCCCCCAGGAAATCAGGATGTCAACCAACCGATTAACCTTCAAAGTCAAAGATCGCGATCACATTCGTAAAAAGTTGGCAGCAGTGTCGTCACAGTGCAATTTTTTTCAATGGTCTATTTCAACGAATTGCTAAGTATATGCCTGAATTTAGTTCAATTGTTTTAGTATTTATTGTATAATTAAATTGTATTTATGTATTGCTTATATTTATGCCTTGCATTCAAATCTATTTTACTATCGTTATTGCACCTACCACTGTTTGTCTCTCCATCACCCAAAGGTTGACTGGTAGAAAATGCCCAAGGCATTAAGTCCGCCTCTGTACTTTTCTGTGGTAATAAATAAATAATCTTATCATCCAACATAAAACTGCGAACCTCTCTGAAATAAGGAAGACATAAGACCTGCTCGAAAACCAATTCACAACGGAAGCGTTAAACTAAATCATAAATAAAATATTCGTCACTTTCTGTGGGAAGTCGTCACTCCCTGTGAAAAGACGCTAAGTCGTCACTTCTGTGGCGCGAATTCTATTTATTTTGCGCTGATACATGATGGTTTGGAACGTGACTTGAATTATATCAAGTTATTTCTACTTCTGTGTATACGTGACATTCTTAAGGGGCAAAAATTTTAGATCTGAGAATTATCATCATCAGCTTTTCTAATGTGGGACACAGGCCTCCTCTCTTTGAGAGGGAATGGGCCTTAATCCACTACGGGGGCAAGTGTTGATTGGTGGATGTCACATGTCTTTGAATGTTTGGTTCCAGGACATGCCGGTTTCCTCACGATGTTTTTAGAATAAAGAAAAGAAAGAAAGAAAAAATATTTATTTGTGACCTGCACAGGAGACACGAGATAAGCAAAACACAAACAATAATACAAAATAAAATAAATTACCCCGTGCGAGACCAAAGAGGCTCCTATCTCAGCATGTGAATAGTGGTGATGAACTGAGAATGGCAACCAAGAAATGGTGGTAGATTGGTTCGGAAAATTTTCAGGAAAGCGTAGAAAACTTTGGAATACTTTTCTGTATCATCATCTGCCTAGCCTTTTCCCAACTATATTGGGGTCGGCTTCCAGTCTTACCGGATTCAGCTAAGTACAAGTGTTTTTTAAATGGAGCGACTGCCTATCTGACCTCCACAACCCAGTAACTGGGTAACACGGAACCCCTTGGCAAGACTGGTGTCAGATCTCAAGCTTCTGACTACCCGTAACGACTATCAAAGATCTTCAAATAACAGCCGGGACCAACGGCTTAACATGCTTTCCGAGGCACGGAGGAAACTCGGTATGTTGAAAATGGTCACCCATCCACGGACCGACCTCGTCAAGCGTTGCTTAACCTTGATGATCGACCCGTGCGGCTGTTATTATTTAGCCACGAGCTTCTCAATATTTTTCTGTATATATTGTAAAATAAAGTCGCTTGTCTGGCTGTATGTAGGGTTGTTCTTCTAAACTACGCGTCGGATTTCAAAATTTTCACTATTACTTCAAAATATTCTGAAAGCGGTTTTCAACAGAATTTAATGATAATTTTGCAGGAGGTTCTTGTTTATAGTTCGTAATTTAACATTAACTACTTACATTTGTTAAATAAATCTTGATGTTTTGTTAAGTCGTAAATCTTTGCGAAGTTGGTGGATGTTTGTGAATAGATAAAAAATAAAATAAAAATCAAAGCATTTTTGTACTTTTACGGTTCTTACTTAGAAGTTCATGGCAAAGATTTATAGCCAAATAAACAGAAATTATAATTTTACAAAACAAAAGGCGTATTTCGGAAAAAAATATGAACACAACCTTCTCTACAATACAGAACTCTTTGAGAGATGATGCACGTTTACTCAGCTCTTAAAATGTCCGAACTTGAACAAAACAGCGTGTGCCTGACTGTGAAAATACCATTTTAGAATTTATTTTTCGCTCAATAACGAACAGTGGCGCATGCAGAATAGAATGTATGTACCTATATGTACTGTACAAATAGCCTTGTACAGTCCAGTGAATATGGTTATTTTTAAAATACTGGCATTTTTCACTTATCATCATCATTTGAGCCGAAAGCCGTCCACAGCTGGACATAGGCCTCCCCCAGCCGTCGCCACATTGACCGATCCCGAGCGTCTCGCATCCAGCGTCTTCCCGCAACCTTAACCAGGTCATCGGTCCACCTAGTGGGAGGCCTTCCAACGTATCGTGTTCCGGTTTGCGGTCGCCATTCCATGATTGCGGGCCCCATCGGCCATCGGTTCTGCGTGCAATGTGCCCTGCCCACTGCCACTTAAGTATAGCAATTCTTCATTGTTCACTATACTTATAAATATTTTTTTTCTTCATTTTTCACACTGAGTAACTCCTTGGCAATTCAAAATTGTGTTTATTTTGGTTAATATTGAAAAACTTGACTTTATATTTTATTGATGCAGATTTTTATTACCCTGTTAACAAACAAAAACCCCTAACAAAAAAAAATACATCCCCACTTTACGTCTATGGGAGGTCCCGGAAAAAAAATATTTTTCATGATTTTATTTTACCACTTTGTAGGAATTATTAATATGTATATCCATGCAAAATTACAGCTTTCTAGTTCTTAGATTCTCTGAGCTAAGCTGCGGACGGACAGACTGACAGAGCGAAACTATAAGGGTTCCTTGTTGACTTCGGAACCCTAAAAATACAAAAAAAATATATTGATTAAAATAATCAAGGGTAATTTTCCGCTACTTTTAAAACAGTAATTTTCATTAAACAACACGATTCTTTCAGAAAAATGTAACTCTAATTAACAAAATACGTCTTCCAAACTACCCTTCATTAAGAGAAACAAAATCACAATTCTTGATAACAAAAGGTATTACGTACAACAATATGACGGAACATCACGTTGTACACGTAAAGGGTAACTTGGCAAAGTATCCGTAATACCCGTGGGTGTTACGATGAAGTCATAAGTTTTACGACGAATGGCACGCCTAAGTACCTACATATTTTTAACAGACTTTTCAAAAAGGAGGAGGTTCTATGTTCGGCTTTATGTGTGTTTTTTTTTGTGTATGTTCACCGATGTCTCCGTCAATTATGGACGGATTTAGAAATTATTTTTAGGGTTCCGTACCCAAAGGGTTAAAACGGGACCCTGTTACTAAGACTCCACGATCCGTCTGTCACCAGGCTGTATCTCATGTACCGTGATAGCTAGACAGTTGAAATTTTCACAGATGATGTATTTCTGTTGCCGCTGTAATAAACATATACTAAAAACACTATAAAATAAATATTTGAGTGGGGCTCCCATATAAAAAACGTGTTTTTTTTGCCATTTTTTGCGATAATGGTACGGAACCCTACGTGCGCTAGTCCGACTCGCACTTGGCCAGTTTTTTTGTTTAAAAGAGTATGTTCCAGAATTGGTCCCATTAAAATTTAGAAATGAACTCATGAAGAACTTTGGAGATATACAACAAAACTCTTCAATAAACGACGGCAAATTTCTCGAGATTACTGCAATCGCATGTCTGTTTATTGTTTACACCTTTGAAATAAAAACTGGAACACCGACTTCCTTATTAAATGGATAAAAGAGCTTGCTTTTGTCCTCGGGTTCGTTTCTTTAGGTCTTACATTAACGTGTAGCCACAACTATCAATTCACGTTTTTGACACTCTTTATTAGAAACATTGAAACAAGTGCCATCGCGCCGGACACGTCTGTCTTGCGCAACGGCCGCCCGAAGAAAAAGGCCGAGTCTACGCGCCACCTATATTTATAACTTCAGCGCGCAGAACGCCTCGTAGAATGCGCGCCAAAACGACCACGTGCGTCGATTGTGGCGACACTAACGGGACAAACACCGAACTACGCTACAACCCGATTGGACCCAAAAGAATCAAGCAACCCTATTGGTTTAGATTTTATTTCTATATTTGTAAACTTGTTTCTGTATTTTCATTGGTTAGAGTATAAGTGTCAAATAGTATTTAAGTGTGTGCAACTAAAAATAAACCCTTTTTTTTTTTTATTTACCACAACTTGGAGTCATTATTATTTCCATCAACCTGCGACCCATCGCCAAAGTGTCGTCGCCAAAGTGGTGACCCCGACGTGATAGTCGTAGCCACAACTATCAATTCACGTTTTTGACACTCTTTATTAGAAACATTGAAACAAGTAGCCCTTAAAAGGACTTTTGATCACAGTACGTTTTGACACTCTGTTTACCAGAAACATTGAAGCAAGCAGTCCTTAAAAGAACTATTTACGTTTTGACTATTCCCAGTTCTGAAAAGAACTCATCTGAGATCCCGAAGGAACTCATTTGTAAAGAAACAGGACACGAGCAGCCATCGCGCCGGACACGTCTGTCTTGCGCAACGGCCGCCCGAAGAAAAAGGCCGAGTCTACGCGCCACCTATATTTATAACTTCAGCGCGCAGAACGCCTCGTAGAATGCGCGCCAAAACGACCACGTGCGTCGATTGTGGCGACACTAACGGAACAAACACCGAACTACGCTACAACCCGATTGGACCCAAAAGAATCAAGCAACCCTATTGGTTTAGATTTTATTTCTATATTTGTAAACTTGTTTCTGTATTTTCATTGGTTAGAGTATAAGTGTCAAATAGTATTTAAGTGTGTGCAACTAAAAATAAACCCTTTTTTTTTTTTATTTACCACAACTTGGAGTCATTATTATTTCCATCAACCTGCGACCCATCGCCAAAGTGTCGTCGCAAAAGTGGTGACCCCGAACAGAGCACTCCCGGACAGAACACACCCGAAACGAGCACACCCGGACCAGAACACACTCGAACCAGAACATACCTGAAGAATATTTTGGCGAAGAACCTCGACTGCGTACCCATTTCAAAATGCCGGATACCTGCCCAACAGAAGAACAAACAAGCTCAGCGACATCACACACCATCACAAAGGCTGAAGCTGCTGGTATCTCTCTCACCATGCGCATACCACCATTCTGGCGTGATCGACCACGACTCTGGTTTATTAGCTTCGAAGCCGCAACGAATGACCTCAAGAAAAACCAATCACAACTCGCCCAGATGGTCATAGCACAGCTGGAGCGACAAGACATCGAGCAGATCACAGATTTACTCTATAATCCACCAGAGACGGACCAGTACAAAGCCATCAAAGAAAGGCTAATATCTGCCTATGAAGAATCTGACAGCCGCCAATTTCAAAAACTGTTGTCCGAGATGGAACTCGGCGATCAGAAGCCCACCCAACTACTCCGCCGCATGCGAAATCTTGCCAGAGACAAAGTTCCCGATTCCACGCTGCGTCTCATGTGGACAAACCACCTACCACCACACGTCCGCTCAGTACTCGCAGTAAGTGAACAATTTAGCACAAAGACGGCACTCGAAGAGCTGGCGCTACTCGCTGACAAAATGATGGAGCAGACAACATCAACAGAAGTCGCAGCCGTGCAGTCAACCGCTGTACCTACATCATCAGCACCGCTAGCAGATACGCAATTTATCATAAATGAATTAAGAAAGCTATCGCTAGAAGTGGCTGAACTCAAAGCAAGACCGCAATTTAACAACAATTATCGCCGCAGCCGCTACCCTTCTCGACACCGCTACCCTTCAAGATCACGCAATCGAACAGAATCGCCATCACCATTCTGTTATTATCACAGACGATTCAAAGAGCAAGCTAGACGCTGCACGTCGCCTTGCTCCTTCGTAAAACAAAATGCGGAAAACTAATCAGGACGTTGGCAGAGGCGGACACCGGCGTTCAACATAATTCTCACCGCCTATACATCACCGATAGAAACTCGAAACTATCATTCTTAGTCGACACTGGAGCCAACATATCCGTGCTACCAAGAAGAAAGGGTCAAGTAACAACGCCGTTACCATTTCAATTATACGCAGCTAACAATACAACAATAGCTACGTATGGCGAGAAAACGTTATCTCTCGATTTCAACTTACGACGCCGCTACAAATGGAAATTTATTGTAGCTGACGTTTCGAAGCCAATACTCGGAGCAGATTTCCTCAAGCATCATCAACTCATCGTCGACCTGAAAAACCGAAAACTCATCGACGATGTCACAAGCTTAAAGGTAAATGCCCCAATTCGAGTATCAAACACGCCTACCGTACGCAGCATTGACATGTCGCAAACATACCACGACATCTTAGCTCAATATCCCAACATAACACGGTTAACATCGATGAAATTAAACTCCGACATCAAAGTCCAACATTTTATAGAAACACATGGTCAACCGTTGCATTGCCGCGCTCGACCCATCCCACCGCATCGTTTCGAAACAGTCAAGCGAGAATTCGAAAACATGATAGAACAAGGACTATGCCGACCCAGTAAAAGCCCATGGTCGTCACCTCTACATATCGTACCCAAGAAGAATGGCGATATTAGAGTTTGTGGTGATTATCGCCGACTCAACTCCATTACGATACCAGATCGTTACCCTGTTCCACGCATCAAAGATTTCACGCATCATCTATCCGGAAAAACTATCTTCTCTACAATAGACCTCAATCGTGCCTACCAACAACTGAACGTAAGACAAGAAGATATTGAGAAGACAGCAATCATCACACCAATGGGATTATTCGAATTTCCTCGTATGTGCCCTGGTTTGAAAAACGCGGGACAAACGTTTCAACGATACATCCATGAAGTGCTACGAGGATTAGATTTCGTTTTCCCATTCATCGACGATTTGTTACTAGCATCCGAAAACGAAGCTCAACACCGAGAACACCTTCACATCGTGCTAAAGAGGTTAGAAGATAACGGTATCACGATTAACCCCGTTAAATGCAACCTAGGCAAACCAGAAGTCCAATTCCTAGGATACACCGTATCAACAGAAGGCATCAAACCCCCGGACCATAAAATCGAAGTTATTACTAACTATCCCAAGCCGACCACAATCGAAGAGCTAAGAAGATTTCTCGGTATGATCAATTTCTATCGCGATCACATACCTAATGCCGCATCTCTACAAGCACCATTGAACGCATACCTACACAATGTCAAGAAGCGAGACAAAACTCAGATCACGTGGACCGACGAAGCAACCCAAGCGTTCGAGCAATGTAAAGCTAGCATCATTAACGCAGCTTTACTGGCTCACCCATCGCATCATGCAACACTAGCTTTATTTTGTGACGCATCGGATAATTCAGCTGGAGCCGTATTGCAACAATACATCAACGAAACATGGCAACCGCTCGGATACTATTCCAAGAAATTCACCGATGCACAAAAGAAATACTCTACTTTCGACCGTGAGTTACTAGCAATCTACATGGCAGTGAAACATTTCCGAAAAATATTTGAAGGACGCCATCTTATCGTATTCACCGACCACAAGCCGCTAACATTTGTAATGTCGAAAACGCATACAAACTCAGAAACACAGAGGCGAACGAGACAACTTTTGTTTATCAGCGAATTCACCACGGACATAAGGCACGTGAGCGGTAAACAAAACGTCGTTGCCGACACACTCAGCCGCATAGAAACCATTTCATGCCCATCTGCTGTAGACTACAAAGACATAGCCAGCGCACAACAAAAGGACAGCACCATAGAACAATTGTTATTACAAAAAAACATAACTCTAAAGAAAGTAATTATACCCAATACCGACGTCGAGTTATATTGCGAAACATCAACCCCATTTTTACGACCTTATATACCCAAGCAGTATCGACCAGATGTTTTTAACAGCTTGCACAATATAAGTCACCCAGGTACACGCACGACGCGTAAACTTACAACCCAAAAATATTTTTGGCCATCAATGAACGCAGACATCAACCTTTGGACTCGATCCTGCATACATTGTCAGAAGAGCAAGATACAGCGCCACACATTCTCGAACATAGCATCTTTCCCACCAAGTGAACGTTTTCAACACCTACACGTTGACATCGTTGGACCACTCCCTACAACAGCTCAAGGTCACCGATACTTAGTTACAATGATCGACCGATTTACTAAGTGGCCTGAAGCCATCCCTACCGATGAAATATCAGCTGTTCGAATAGCCGATATCGTCTACCAACACTGGATAGCAAGATTTGGTTGTCCTACAACACTAACGAGCGACCAAGGACGCCAATTCGAGAGTCAACTATTCCAAAACCTAATGAAGCAAATGGGAATCAAGAAAACTCGAACAACAGCTTATCACCCTCAAAGCAACGGTATCGTCGAACGGTGGCATCGCTCTCTTAAAACTGCGTTACGCGCGAAAACCATCGACTCAAGCACATGGATCGATGAATTGCCTACCGTATTACTTGGACTACGAGCCGCTCTACGTACAGATTCAGGCGTGAGCGCCGCCGAGCTTACATATGGCTACAATCTTCGTCTACCTGGCGATTTTTTCAATACAAGTACCTGCACACCTGCGATGGATTATACCTACGTTGAGAAACTGCGTGGTATTATTCAAGCAAACAAACCGCAAGCCGTAACCGAGCATCACAGCAATAACAGACACATGTTCGTTCATCAAGAATTGCCCACGTGCAGCCACGTTTTTGTCAGAACTGATGCAGTAAAAAAACCACTTCAAACTCCATATGAAGGCCCCTATCGAGTTATAAGCCGAACAGATAAAGTCTATTTAATCCAGTTACCAGATCGGCAAGTCAACATTTCCATCGATCGATTGAAGCCTGCATATGTCATCACAGAAGATACCGATACCTTACCGCCAACCAAGATTACCACACCAATACCAGTTACCTTTACCAAGAAAACAAATACCGACCCAACCGTCACCAAGCAAGGAACTCAAGTACCTGCCGCCAACATGCCGCTAAAGCCCGCCGTGAACAAAACAACACGTACAGGCCGCACAGTCAAGCTACCGGTACGCTTCGCTTGAAGGGGAGTACTGTAGCCACAACTATCAATTCACGTTTTTGACACTCTTTATTAGAAACATTGAAACAAGTAGCCCTTAAAAGGACTTTTGATCACAGTACGTTTTGACACTCTGTTTACCAGAAACATTGAAGCAAGCAGTCCTTAAAAGAACTATTTACGTTTTGACTATTCCCAGTTCTGAAAAGAACTCATCTGAGATCCCGAAGGAACTCATTTGTAAAGAAACAGGACACGAGCAGCCATCGCGCCGGACACGTCTGTCTTGCGCAACGGCCGCCCGAAGAAAAAGGCCGAGTCTACGCGCCACCTATATTTATAACTTCAGCGCGCAGAACGCCTCGTAGAATGCGCGCCAAAACGACCACGTGCGTCGATTGTGGCGACACTAACGGAACAAACACCGAACTACGCTACAACCCGATTGGACCCAAAAGAATCAAGCAACCCTATTGGTTTAGATTTTATTTCTATATTTGTAAACTTGTTTCTGTATTTTCATTGGTTAGAGTATAAGTGTCAAATAGTATTTAAGTGTGTGCAACTAAAAATAAACCCTTTTTTTTTTTTATTTACCACAACTTGGAGTCATTATTATTTCCATCAACCTGCGACCCATCGCCAAAGTGTCGTCGCCAAAAACGTATAAAAAGAGATTTATTAATAATCAATAATTTATAGCAAGCATAAGCTCGGTTGCAAAAGGTATTATTAAGCCTCGTATTCATGGTAAACATTTGTTTAGCAACAGTTGATCAACGTTGTTGATGAACGGCGAGAATGCTGCTGGAAACTTTGTTCAAATCAAAATGGGTTGTCCACACACGCCAGTCTGCGTTAAAATGTTGCCCTAGCAAGTAGTGTTGTTGTGTTCTCTGTATCTGATGTATAAGATTTCTAATAAAAACTCTCTTCTCTCAAGTAAATTGAGTGCGCAGTACATGTATTTTAGTTCCAACGTCTATTTTGGGCATATTTAAGGCTTGAGAAATTTCTTGAAATGCATCGTTCTTTGTGTTTCTATCCTTGTATTCTTTGATAGAAGAATCCCATAGTAACGCTTTTGATTGAAATAATTCTATTAATTGCATAATTTTATCGTTGCACCACACTACCGCCATGTTTATAAACAGTTGCAAACACGTCCACACACGCCAACATTTGTTGATAAACTGATGTTTTCGCTCGCCGGGGGTCAACTCTGCAACATAGCGTGATCAACTCGGCAACATAAGTGTTGCCCGCAATATGTTGTCAGCAACTCGGCAACATGAATACGAGGCTTTACTGATTGATATCATGCAAACGTTGAAACATAATTGAAACCGAGACCTCAATACTACTAATAGACAATGAGACCTGTCAGAGATAGTTTTTGTATTGCTCGGTAACTTCATTATAGAGGAATATATTATGTAGACAAGTAATGAATTGAAAACATTATTTAAATTGTATTTGTAAAACATAGGTATAAATATTTATAACACCACTAATGAAAAAAAAATTAAAAATGAAATGGTGATAAATTAAAAAAATGTTTTCATCTATACTTCTATATTATATTATAATATTATAAAGAGGAAAGATTTTGTTTTTTTGTACCGAATAGGCTCCGAAACCACTGGACCGATTTAAAAAATTCTTTCACCAATAGAAAGCTACATTATTCCTGAGTGACATAGGCTATTTTTTTTATCCCGAAAACGGGTCCTGTGGGGTGGTCCACGGGAGCGAAGCCGCGGCAACAGCTAGTTTAATATAAATTAGTATAGTTTACTTATGTTAATGTTTAAATATAATTAAATATAATTTATACTAAACCTAACTACTTACATATATACAAAAGAAAGGTACACTTAGGCGTCGAAGTACTCCTCCACAATGCTGAACGTGCCCGTGCGTGATCCGAGAATGTGCCCAGAATACTGGCAGCATTGCCACGTTGAATGGCAATGCTGATTCTTTGCGCAAAGAACGAGCCAGCCCTCTGGTCACGCACAGTAATGTAATTAGTAAATATAATTTATTAGTGTATTACTAGTACCAATATACTGCTGAGAAGTCTCTTTCCAATTAAAAAGTTTTACAGCCACGTGCCAATTAGCAAAGAATAATAATTTTTTTATAAAAAAACTGGGATCCAACTTTTGTACAATTAATTATTTTCCATTTCTTTGTTTTAAAAAAATTATATCATTTCTTTTATAGTATAGCAAGGGTGGACTGCGCATTTTCCAGACTCCAGAATTTGATAATAGATAGGTCCGTCAGTGAGATTCTCACTAATGGACTACTAAATAACATTGTACAACTAAATAATATTGGACCCGTATTTTTTGCCTTATCAATTAAATACAAATTGACAAAGATAAAGCGCATCAAATTTCTGGGGGGTGACCATACGCTCTTAGAGTACAGTTATTTTGAGTGTGTGTAAGGGACAGATGTGTGTGTGATGACTTGTATAAATCGGTCACTTGCGCGATCTGAAAATAACCTTACTCTAAGAGCTTATGATCACCCCCCTGGAGTGGAGCTTGTGAAGTTGTGACGTCACTTTGTTAGTATAAAGTGTAGCACACCGTGACGTCACACAATATTTCAACGCACTGTATCGTCGTTATTCTTTGGTTAGGTACTTCTATAAATGAGGTGCGTAGCAGGGATGTGTCCAATATTTTTAGGTTATAACTGACAGACTAAATAGATTTTTTTGTCAACATCCTTACTCATACATAATACTAGACCGAAACGAACTCAACACGCGGTCGGCTATCTTCGGGAGCGGTCCTGAGCGTGAGACATTAACAATGCGTGTGTTTTCTTTTTATACCAATAGGATGGCATTTGCATCTCTCTACCTTCATAAACAATACATTTTATAGGTTTCAGTTCATCATCATCATTTCAGCTAAAAGACGTCTACTGTTGAACCTAAGCCATACGTCGCCACACTGATCGGATTCATCGAATTCCCACAGCTTTATCAGTCTCAGTTCACGGCTAAAACAATAAAAAGATTCATCTCGTTTATTGCCTGCTTTTAATATAATAATAAGAGCGGAAAACAGCCAAACATACGTCCAATATTTAGTCCGAAAACTATCCTCCAAATATTGTCCAATTACAAATAGGAATTGTACGAAATCATTCCTCTGGGAACTGTGATAACATCATAATATAACGAAGCCGATTGTGACCTAATGATGTCATTGTGTACTGGCAAATGTAACTGCGTACTACCCACACAATGTTACTGGATACTAGGAAACAAACGGTTTGAGTGGCAGTTAGAATGTGCGCAGTATTGTGTAAGGCCTGACACAGGCGACCGAATAGACTAATATATATAGAAAGGCATATAAATGTTATACATATAAATGTTGAGCTCTAGAGAATTCTTCCTGTATCGTGGATGCGTTTACAAACATATAAACTCACTTACACAAACACCCAGAGTCGGAACAACTATCTGTAGGTCATACAAATATTTGATTTATCCAACAGTTCTGTCGTCAACTGATGCCTGATTTTACAGCACCACTTATATTAAACACGAAAGACGCGAAGAATTATTGTGTGTACATGTCGCGACATCTAGTACGATTTATTTGAACCAAATTTTCTTTGTTAGCAATGAGACCCCGTGCTTAGGTTATCGATATTTATTAAAGGAAAATAGGTACTTAAGAATATTGCGTTTTCGGAAACATAAATACATAAACTCACGCTTTTTCCCATGGAGGTAGGCAGAAACTATAAAATGCCACCTAGACGATCCTTACTTACCTAGTACCTTTGCCTCATTTACGTTCATACGTCTAGTCATCGTTTTCGGACACAAAACCTTGAAAATCTATTTTGAGAAACAAATGGATGTTGTATACTGGGCTAATGAAGGCGTGTTATTTGCCTTAGTCTACGAAAAATGTGTGACGAAAAGTTCCCCGTGTTTACCTCAGCATTGCGCTTTAAAATACTTCTGAAATATTACTTGTTACCTTCCATAAATTAATTCTGAAATATTACTTATTGCCTTCCATCCCGCGATGTACTTATTACTAAAGTCACATGGGTTAACTTTACCGTCGCGTAATTTTCGAAAATTCGATTCTATTTTCTCCGATTTACTGATCTGTCTGTTTGCGTTGGAAGGCCTGTCTGTTGCGGGGATCCGCTGGATGCGGGACGCACGGGACCGGTCAATGTGGCGACGCTTGGGGGAGGCCTTTGTCCAGCAGTGGACGTGATATGATAATGATGACCGATCTGTCGGACCGACAGACTGATTCCCGTGTAATGCACGCCTAATAGGCATTGTTAACGATACTCACACGCTACTCTATTGCTTAGTTCCGAGTACGAGTTTGTTATTACATTTCTGCTTGTTGCGCTACAGTAATTGGCGATATACTTCCACTCCTAACGTTGTGTTTCATTAGGTGTTTGTTTGTGTTGGTATTAGTATAGAAATTGTGTTATTATCTTATCTTATGAAGGGGCCGAGAAATAACTCGGAGACTTCGACCCATTGGGATCTATTGTGGTCCCCTAGATAACTTACTCCTCCTTAATCTCGTTGAAAACTGTTTTCATGTGTTTTACAACGAGACTAGGAGATATGAGCCTATAGTCTTCTGGTTTTGGATATCCAACCCCTAGGAGACTCATTCGCTTACCAGCCAGTGTGTCGCATGGGCACTGAAGGTGGTCCATGCGTTTCGTATGTTCCCCACACAACCTGCACATAGGTGTCGCGGTTAGACCCATCTTCATGAGCATGTCCTAGGTTCCAAAGTGCCCAGTAAAGGCCCCAAGCAGGTAGCGGATTTGCCGCCTGCTCATGTTCCAAATACATTCCCGTCAGTTGTGTTATTAGTTCGAGTTCTGATATTCTTTATCTTGTAAATCAAATGGTTTTAGTTTGCGATATATTTTGTTTTTCTTTCATTTCCATTGAAATGATAAAAGCTAAGGTCATTTTCATAATTCAGGCAATCCTATTGTGAAATTAGCGGAGATTGAAAATAATCATCCTACTGTGCTATCATCTACTCATACCAAAACGAGAAGGAAATGTTTTTGATCGCAACGTAATAAAATGTTTTGTGTAGCAAAAATATTAAAAAAAGGGGTTACTGTATAATCTCAGTTTCGTACCTGCTCGTAGTTAGAACTCTTGCTCGATCATGGTCAAACGCGAGCCTAATAATTAAAAAAAAAAACATTGACCAGTGCATCTTTGTGTCTCTGAAGTTTGCTGCCAAATTTTTTGTCAATGTTGAAGTAGAAGATAGCACTGTATAACTGCCTCTTTCACTCGCTAATGTTTGTCGCATCGTCCTATCTCGCTTACTCTATGCAGTATACTCGATGACAAACTGTTTCTTGCGCAATGGTTCGCAGAGCCAATTTCAGAGACACAAAGACCGCTGTGACTACTATACTGCAGTACTTAGCGTATTTTAGTTTAACAAAATCATTCCCGGAAAACGCTCGTCTACAGCCAAAAATACATAATTATAGACTGACCTTTATCCGAGCTGCAGCACACATTCTCAATAATCAAACACACCCAATACATTACATGGTACATACACAAACAGTGTACAATGCTCAAATTTCACATGAACACGAGTTTCGACACCCACGCGGAAATTTGAAAGCAAAGCTGGCTTACTGCATGCAAAATATATGCTGTATTGAGCGGGGTTTTGCATGTGCATAATCAATATTTACGAGCAGACTAGCTGTTGCCCGTGGTTTGAATGCATAATTTTAACTTTTGAAGAAATAAAAAGTATCGTATTTGTGTTGATCGAGGGTACCGCATTTTGTTAGTTATGTTTTAGGCCCATGTTATTGAGGGGTTATTTATTGCAAATGACTAGCGCATTAATTCAGACTTTGAGCAGTTACCAAGAAATTCTAACCCAACATTTTTAAGGTACAGGTTCGTAGGCGACTACAGGCAGCAACAGCAGGCGACGTGTCACCGCGTTATGTCGCAGCGAAACGTCATGGTGCCGTGTCACTGCAGGCAAGATTCCGAACCCGAATGCAGGCGGCAGCAGCTCACGACAGCGCCGCATTCCAGTAGGTTCTGAGTGTTCCATAAGACAACATGTCTGACGTGTTTGAGTATAGCGATCTCGATTTACTTGCCAGCTTTAGCTACACTACTGATCTGCGGTCGGATGACAGTTTCGTCTGCCGTTCGGCCCATAGCGGCATATGACGTATCGCTAGCCAAGGTATATCTTAGAAATACATAGAAACCAGTAGTGTCTCTGCGACACGTCACCTACTGCTGTGTGAAGTCGGCTACGAACTTGTACCTACAAGAACATTCCTAAATAAGGCGTTCTATAATAAGCATATATTTTACGCAATCTACACATACATAAGAGAACCTAACATCTGTATCTTCAGAAAATGGCAGAGGTATAAATATAGTGCAACCATATTTCGCTTGTTATTTTTATAGCCCATTTTCTAGTACTATCTATTACATGGACATATAAAATATAGAAAATCTAGACTACGTGCCCTTGTTCCCACCATAAGTGGCACAGATGTACACCGTGAAGTTTTAGTGGGTTGGAGTCCCACATAACTGCACTATATCTCCGTGGTAGCGCAGTATGCCTGCACAATTCTCAAAAAAAAAGTTGAAAAAGGCTTCGAGCTGTTACTGAGAAATTCTTACATCAATTGGATAGTAGAAGAATATGGACTTGAGCTTAGTAACCCAAGCAAAATGATGTATTTTAGTGTGATACATTGAGTTTTAGTATATCCGTTACGACCGGAGAGTCGAGATCAGACGGAGAACCAACGGCATTACGTGCTTTCCGAGGCACGGGTGCACATCACTTGGGTAACCTCCGTTGAGATTGGCTACCGTGACTGCAATTTGGACAGGAAGATTACGTATAATTATTATTTAGTATCTCATCTACGCGCATAAAGCATTTTATCCACACAAGCTGTTTCAATCTATAAGAGAACCCAATTAATGCAACATTCTGTACACAACCGAGAATAAAACACAACACAGTGAACATCCCAGAGCTCTCAATTAATCCTGCTTGTATGACACCCCTGGCTTCATTTGCATACAAATTGTTTTTCAAACACAAGCGAATGATATTCGTTTGTGTTCTGATTTATTGTGTAAATATTCTGTGTGTCCCAATTAATTGAAATAGTGGTGAATGTTTCAAGGTGAGATTATTGTGAGTAATTGAATATTGAGTGTTGAAGTTATTTCGTTTCAGTTTAGTAATTGGTATTGTTTGGAAATTAATGTTAGGTTTATTTAATTTGAAAACTGATGTTGGTAGGTAGAATATAATATGTTAACAAAAGTATGTATTAGTTAACAAAATGTATTAATTATTGTCGTATGTCTTTATTTCACTTCCACCTCTCTAACAAAATTTTAAATGTGACGTACATACTGATCGCAATATTTCTCAAACTACCCTAGTATATAAATAGTCGGATTGCAAGTAGTGTTTAATATTAAAAAGTTGTTTAATATTAAACACTACTTGCAAGCCGACTATTTCGCTCAGCTGCTCATGGCATAATGGTTCCTACCAAATTATTATACATATATATCGTTTATAACACACTAACATATATCTGTAAACTGATTCACATCCGTACACTTCAATGTAAGCTTCAGTTGAAAACCAGCGTCAGGCAACTCGCAGTTGCCTGTCATTTTGCTGAACTGGACCTTTTTGGCGCAGCTGCGGGGCACACTACTTATGTAATTGTTTTAAAATTAAGTTCCCTTTTATTTTTACCTACATTGTGTGTATCTGTGTGTGCCAAATAAATTAGTTTTCTTTCTTTCTTTCTTTTTCTTTCTTTCTTTATGTAACTAGGCTTGACGCCTTGAGCAATGATCTTTGATCTGCAGCGGGGCAGAAACAGGCCGGTATCATTATGATATTGAAGCAGCATAGAAGAAGAAGAAATGTTCCATCGACTCCAAATAAATTAAAATAAGCTACAGAATAATGACGATGTTACAAAAATACCACTGTACTAAAAATACTTTTACACTTCACTCCATCCGCTACAACAGCATAAAATACAATCCAACTAAACAGAACATAACTTTTCGATTAAGATCCGTATTTTACCGCCATAACCGTAAAGAATCCATAATCTGATATACCATCCATTCTCGAGCACTAAATAAAAATAAACAAGTGTTACGGGCGTAGCACTTTGCTACGAGAAATACACAAACAGCGCTACGTTGCTACGAGTGCTACGAGGCTACGAGAGTGTATTTTCTCTAGAACATACTGAGTTTACTTTAAATAATGTACGCTGTTGGTCTTACGGTCTCATAGATGCTTCGGTTTGTTGTCTATTTTCTGTTTTCTTGTATGTTTTGCGAAGTATGTAATACTTGTTGACAGGCTTTCATATAACAATTAGCCTATGTCACCCGGGGATAGTGTAGCTTCCCAACAACGGTGAACTAAATTTTGAAATCAGTCCAGCCGTTTCGGAGTCTATAAGGAACATGCATACTTTCTCTTTTATATATACAGAATATAGATAGTTTTTTTTATAATCTATAAGACAAAGACAAAGATTTTTTATTTCAAGTAGGCCACCAAGCGGCACTTTTGAACGTTACATTAAAATTTACAAATAATAATAGTTGATTCTACCGTGCATTCGGAAAGTAGCTTGTAATGGAGAAGAATGCACAAAAAACTCCATACTTACTCTTTTAAAAAAAACTTTTTACAATATTTAGGTATATAATACATACCTTGATGAATTAAATTGAGTTTATACAATACAAATATATTTATACAGTCTTCAGAAGGTCCAACGATACCTCAAAACAATAATGTTCTGCATATCACTTGTTTTGCGCCCTAGTGGATGTGGAGCAGGACTAGCATTTAGCCAAGCATTTTTATCAGTGATGTTATCTCCCAACTTATAATATGCCAGCCTGCATAGTGTGCGTTTTATACAAGTTTTAAACTTCGTCTCATTCAGTTCAAGAATGTGGGGAGGAATTTTATTGTAACATTTTGTACAGTACCCCATGAAAGATGAGGCTACTTTAGCCAGTCTGAAACCTGGTTGAACTAATTGGTCCCTATTTCTAGTAACCTAATTATGTCTGTCGCTGTTTTTACTAAAAAGATGTAAATTCTTTCTCACGTACATGATGTTTTATAGGTTCGCGTTTGACCACTATCTCGCCTGATGTTAAGTAGTGATGTGGTCGAAGGTGAAGCACGCTTGCCTAGAAGAAACCTATTCTTGACTTAAAGACCCCAAGGTTGTAGCTATCAGGGAACAGTAGATAGACAGCTAGATTAACCTGTTGTTATTTTTTAAGAGTAACCATAGAGCTTCTTGCCGTTTCTTCTTTGTAGGAAACAACTAACTGGAACCGTTCACTTAGCTTTTAGCCCGTAACAGTTAATGAAAAAAAAATTGTTTATATTTCGTTTGAGCCGTTATAATTTAATAGTCTTTGAAACTGATCTAAATTCTAATAAATGTAAGATAAATAATTTCACAAGTGGCTATATTCTCACAGACCCACGCTAGTTATTAAATAGTAATTTATTTCTAAGATCTAAGAAAACCGTTTTACAAATACGTCTTATTATACTAAAATAATTGAGCTTGAAAATATTTTCTCATAACGACTTGTATTTTCAGGGCCTAAAATAATTGAAAACATGTTTAGTTTGAGAGAACATAATGAAGAGATTCTTTGTTTTTCATTAGAAAATATAAGAACAAGTAAAACTGTAAGCCATCCAAACTCAGTAATACTGTTGAAGGAGGAGGTGGAACTTGTGAGGGAGACGCAACGGAGACGCCCTCACGGCCCTAGCCACCGCAGAAGACGTCTTGGGCATCGGGAGTCGCAAGCCTATTCCCGGCCACCGTAGGCGCGAGCTTGAGGAGGGCGAGTTATGGATAGCTCGCCATCCAATAAGGACAGGCCCAAGTCGACAGCTCGTAGTCCACGCGTACCAGAAATGTTGTTTTGCAGAAAAGAGCTGTTCGATCAATTTTTAAAATAAGCCCGAGACACTCTCTCAGGGAGAAATTTAAGGAGATTAATGTAATGACTGTGCCTTCTCATTATATTTATGAAAATCTTTTATATGCCCATAAAAATATATATAAAAAAAATACAGTGATATCCATAACATAAATACTAGGAACGAACACAATTTTGTAGTACCTACTACAAGGCTCAAGCAAATAGGTGGCTCGTTTAGATGTCTATGTGTACGCTTTTATAAAAAACTTCCAAGCCACGACAAGATCTACGTCTTAATAAATTCAAATCATTTATTAAACGTAAGTTATGCCAGAAAGCGTTTAATACCATTAAAGATTACCTTGAGGACAAAAAGGCTTGGGATTGAGCTGGTCCAAATAATTTTGATTTAGACATACATACATAAACTCACGCCTTTTTCCCATGGAGGTAGGCAGAAACTAGAGAACGCCACCTGCTACGATCCTTACATACTTCTTTTGCTCCTCCCACATTCATACATCTAGTCATACACGCACGCCGGTTATGAGTACTGCGCACATTTGATTTATATTTTGAATGAATTTAAAAACACGTAGTAATCTTTTGTTAAGCATATTATCAAAAGCTTATTTCAACAGTCAACGCTTTCAAAGTGGATAATAATTCCCGGGAGAATGTTCCCACGTAACCCCCGGGGTTAAGAGCACGTATTTTCCCGGGAAACGTACCGAGAACTTTCAGGAACACAATAAAACTATTACAGTGGAAACCAGAGGAAAATGATTGTCGGTTTATTCAAGAAAATGTATTTTCATTTGAATATATAGTTTAACTTGGGTTTTCATAAGATAATAAGATAATATCACGCTTACAGTCTCGAAGCGTTAAGCAGAGGTGTAGGTACCTATGGTGTACCCAAATTTCGCCAGTTATTTTAAGTCCCATATTAGAGAGTTCGAGTCAATTGACATAACCGGGCAAAGATCCAGAAACTGGGCACAATAACACACTGACCGTCCTCGGAGTAGTTAGAGTAAAGTTCCATACTTTAAGGTCGTAGCTCACTAACACGACCCCGCACAACACCGCCACCCCACATTACTGCAAATTCGCAACGCATCGCAAATATCTTCGAGCTCGCACGAATCGCACCGCAAGAACATCCGATCTGATTCGCATCGCGCATTCCTGCGAAATTACATCACACTTTATGACGCCACGTTTAGTCCGCTTTGAGACTAGGCTTGTTCTTACTCGGACACTGAACGGAACGCTCCAATCGTTCAAATGAACTAAACAAACAATCAATAAATGTCATCAAATTTTGCAAAATTTAATGAATTATTGTTTATAGATACGAATAAGTGATTGATTACAGATCTTACTAAGATTAACATAAAACTTAGCGGAATTTTCGCGAAGTTTTAAGTTAGTTAAGTTTTTCCTAAAAACCCGTTCAATACGGCTGACTACCGTTGAAGGTATGGTCACCAGAACCAACGCTTTGCTGGACGAAATCGTATTGCAATAGACAGCAATTCGCATCGCAAGTTCCTGCGATGCGGCGTCGTATCGCATCGCATCGCAGTTATGTGTGGGAGCACTAAACGGACTGCTCGCTGTCCAGACGCCGACAACTAGAGCTGCTCGTTAGCAACCAGCTGTCCACGTACTTAGAGCTGTCAGTCAACTAGCTGTCTTGAACTTTATATTCAACTTTAAGCCTGTGTTGAATGTAGCATCTGCGTGCGTACACCGAACGGGTTGTATCTTCTAACATAATTATATACGTTATAAGTACTGCAAACCTATTTTTTTTATTGTGGGAAATCATTCAAGCATTTCTGCCGCTCTGGGTGGAGCCACCCGTTTTCCTTCAGTTGCTTGTGCCAGGGCCGCGGTAACTCTCTTTCAAATTTATCAGCGACCAAGTACTGCATGCACACCTGGCCTTTCGACAATAAGATACGTGTTTTATTTTGCGTCCACTGACCTTGTTTCCACTTTCATCTGCTTTGTAAATACCTTTTGTTAGTCGCCATTAATTCGTTGAGGTTAAAGTCAATTTATAGTTTATTTCAATTCGACCATTAAAGGCCATCACGTGTGGTTTAGTGCTAAGATAAACTTGTCAGCGAGGTTACGAGCTAGATTAATTGTTCAAAGCCTAATTAGGTACCCACTCACGTATGTACTCAATGAATCCTCTTGCGGTGCCCAATTAATGCGTTCACATAACATCACACATCATCAGCCTATTAATGTTCCCACTGCTGGGATACAGACCTCCTCTCTGTGAGAGGGAATGGGCCGTAATCCACCATGCGGGCCCAGTGCGGGTTGGTGGATGTCACATATCTTCGATTTTTTGGTTCTAGGACATGCCGGTTTCCTCACGATGTTTTCCTTCACCGTTTTGAGAGCAGTGGTGATGAAATAATTTACACAAAGTAAAGCGCCTACGTGGGCTACCTACAACTTGTAAGTCGCGGCCGATACCACTGGGCCACCACTGCTCCATGCATTAATGCGTTCATGCATACTTAACTTACTTCTAGAGTTAGTCAAGGAGCTTAACTGTGTATGTCTAGGTCATCCCTGGTTACTTATATTTGCCTCTTTAGATGGAAAACCGTATAATCTCATAATCTCCTTATGGGCCTATGTGGAATAATCTTCCACAAAAAATCAGGATGGCAACCAACTGATTAACGAACAAAGTTCGCGGACACATTCGTAGGAAGTTGGCAGTAGTATCGTCATATCGCTATTTTTAGGGTTCCGTACGCAAATAGTAAAAATTTACACAAAGTTAAGCACCTGCCTGGGTTCGAACCTACGACTTCAACCACTGGGCCACCACTATGATCCCTACTATGTCACCTACACTAAACTTCATTTTATCATTTGGCTTCATTTTATCTAAATATAATCCATTACATTAATTCAAACCACTTACTTATACTAAACCCAAATCACAAATCACTGACTTATTCACTAAATCAAAACCACAAAACTATCTAAACAGTTCAAATCACTAATTCAATAACACAACTCTCCTATTTAATGACTGTATTGTATTAGTTAACGAGTGTATTGTATTAATTTTAATGGTTGTATTGTGTTTAGTGCCGCGGACTAATTACGTACAGTGTACAAAGTTGTAGTTGCTAAGTGTTCTTGTATGTGCAAAGTTTCTCTAATTAGGACTAAAAGGTTGAAGGGCTTGTGAGTTATAACTTGAGAAGTTGTTAACTAAGATTATGTGTGTTGGGGCTCATTTGTGAAGGCTGTATTTTAACGACCGAGTACGGTAATATCTCAACTACATTCATATGTTTAATACTGATACTTACCTATCCCTTACTTAACCACACAAACTGTATAATAACAAAAAATTTAAACTCATTTATGCAATAACAGAGAACGCATATGCTGAACCGCTGGATCTAAATTTTGCACAAGAGTCTCGATAACGAAAATTAGCTAAGATATTTTGGAAATTTACACCCTTAAGGGGTTAAATTTGGTTTATGTTAATAAGGTTTATTCATTTTATGTATAGCTGTTGGTTTTCCATCTAATAAATAAATAAAATTTGACCCTTTAATGGAGTGAATTTTCAGTAAGGAAGTGACTTATCAAATAGAGTATGTAGCTTTGCATTGAAGTCGCCATTTTACAGATCTAAATTCCCATCGGCACAGTGCTTGTATAACCATAAATAAATGTTGATTATTGCATAAAAAAGTTAGAGAACTTATGTATTACAGAGGCTAAGTATATAAATCTTGCTTCATCTACAGCAAAATGCTATCACAAGTTACTACCAACCCTTATATCATAACACTGTTCAAAGTCACGGACTGGAACAAATTGGTTGCACACTGTAAATAAGAGTTATATACTCAATGGAATGAACTTTAAACTTTCTACACGTGTGTGTTTCCAGGTCAAAGGATAAAGCTGCTTTGTGGAGTTGTGGAACTTGATACTGGTGGCAAATTAGGAGGAAGTCCTAGAGCTTAACGGATAGTGTTCCACGCGCGCCTCAAAGAGATGTCAGCAAAGTGACGGGGTCCGATAGGGCCGATGCCTGTCTGGGTCGCGGATAAATTTGAAAGAGAGTTACCGCGGCCCTGGCACAAGCAACTGAAGGAACACGAGTGGGTTTTAGTCAGTAAAAGTCTGACATGCCCTCCCGCTTCACCCAGAGCGGGAGAAGTCATCGGATGATTTACCACCCAAAAAAAAAAATACAATTTTTTGACATACAATAAGGTAATCCGTGATCTTTAGACGTAATAAGTTAAGGTTTGCTAAGGTAACAATATTCATAAAGACAAAAGCTAGACCTCGGTCTGGTCTGGTTTGGCTGCCATGTTAATTCGTACGAATATTATATAGAATTATTTGTTTGAAAACCACATTTCCTAGAAATATAAAAGTTAATTCTATAATGCATTTATGATTGATCGGAATGAAGAATACGCAAAATTCTTCGTGATATTGCAGTTGTATTTCGAGATAAGGCCTTTTCTAAAATAATATGAAAAGTAACAACAAAATAACCTCTTTTTTTAGAGGACAGTAAAATAAAGAAAATCGTCGAAAATTTTCAAACGTTTTTCTCTCGTGATTGTTCACGAGAATGCAATGTTCAAACAATATGCCTTTGACGCAATGTCCCTTTCACTTTATTGACTATCCATTTTTATTCGTAACTTTTCCAATATTTACTTTGTTAATTTAATTCTTTTAACAAACACACAAAGGTAACTTTTAAAAGATCGCTTATCATATTTAGTTTTTCATAATAAATGTCATACTTAAGACTGTTCATTGATTGTGTTCCTTTGATATGTTTTTAACTTTCTGCACTTATATTCGGTGTCTGAATTTTACGGTATTTTTGTTATTGAAGGGATTTTTATTATTGACCACTATCTTTCTAGTTACCAAAACCGAATGTATTGTTACACATCCATTTCACATATGTCATACCAAGATTTTAAAATTCGCTGAAGGCGCTTCGCTCTCGTGTAAAATTTCCAATTTTCAGAAATGCAAATGCAAAGTGTGTGCTATTTTATATACTTTTGTGCATAAAATCTGTTCGGTATTCCAGTCGCAAAATTTCAGCAAAAGTCCTAGAGGTGTTTTTTTTTAATCCTATCGTTTTCTAAATCAAGCATCAAACATACAGGAAGAAATTCCTAGTGTGGGGCAACATTACTTAAAAAAAAAAAAAAAAAGTTCAAGGCGATAACAGGACGCACGGTGACCTCTATACTTTAAAGAACCGAAGACGGAATGGCCTGGAAGCAGCTTGTGACTACACAATAAATCTGGCCAGCCAACTAAACTATATAGCTTCTAGTATAACCTGATCGAAAAAAAAAAATTTTTTGAGTACCAGCATTTTACATAGCCTGCCAACCTTTCTGACCTCTACATCCCAGTAACTGGGTAAACCCGTTGGCCAGACTAGTGACTACTCGTAAGGACAGCCAAAGATCTTGAAATGACAGCCGGGACCTTACATAACGTGCTTTCTGAGGCACGGAGGAAACGCGCTATGTAAAGATGGTCACCCATCTACAGACTGAACTCGGCAACTGTTGTTTAACCTTGAAGATGGATCCGTACGGCTGTTATTATTTAGCCACAAGCCACGTTAAATATAACTACACACTTTCTCATAAATTATTCAGTATCCTAGGATTATCTTGTATCAAAACAGATTATCGTCTAAACCAATCCCTTTGAATCCGCCTCATCATATTCTAGCGGGAATTAGCGCTATATTCCATAGACAACTCGGCTTAGACGCGTGGATTTCATGTTATTAGGTTCGAAGTTTTCCTTATAAAGGGGAAAGCTAATAAGGATGAGTGATGGGCGCTCTGTTGGTGGTTAATATAAGATTAGTATGTCGGAAACACTCTTTGTCTTGTTAAGATTTCATTAAGGATAGTATTTAAACGAGCGAAAATAAATTCAAACTAAAGGTGTAAAAAATACTGAATATGGCCTATTGAAATACTAAGTGGTCGACAAACAGTGGGCGAATACAAATGTTTAAAACAGCGACTTGAAAATTTTGTCGACGGGGCACCGCTGCGCTGGGCTCCTTTTTCTGTCTACAGGGTCTCAAGTAACCTAACATGAAGGTGATGACGGGAGCTAAGTTCGCTCGCTTTGTTCGCTCACTTCAGCTCCCGTCATCCCCTTCGAACCTAACCTATCCGTGTCGGGATACTATGAGCTCCCGAGCTCGCTACGCTCGCTCTTGGACTAATTCGTTGAAAGAACGAATACACCCGAACTCTCGCGCTGCACAGCGATGTCGCCTCGATGGTTGTTCAGCTATTTTCAAAAGAATAATATGCTTAAATAGAAAAAACAGAACCCCAAATACAAATATGTAACAATATTAATACCGCAGTTGTCAAAAACCTCCTAAAAGTTTTTAAAGGCGTGAGTTTATTTTTACTCAAACCGGATATATAGTTACTTACTTAGTATAATAGTCGCCCATCAGTATATTTTTCGCCCGGTTAATAATTTCTCTTTCATTAATACTTAAGCATGTCAAACGTGGAAGTTCACTCATCGAGTAATGAATAAAATTACTTCCTGCCAGCGAAGCGTGGAGAGAAGCATGACAAAAATTAAAAAAATTCAAAGAATTCGGCACACGGTTATACGACAAAATACCAAAGTCACAGATGCACTCACCTACGCTCTCAAACAGAAATGGCGATGGGCAGGACACGTCGCAAGAATGAGTGACGACCGTTGGACGATTCGCATGACGTCATGGCCTGGACCTACAGGCAATAGAAAACGAGGTAGACCGATAACTAGATGGGCTGACGACATCACACGAGTCGCAGGAAAAAACTGGATGTCGGAAGCCTCAGACCGTGACCACTGGTCATCCCTGGAGGAGGCCTTCACTCTCACCATGTGAGAGGTTCATGCATGCTAATCATGATAGGTTTTTCCGATAGTTTTATAAATCATACAATAGTTTGTTATTTTACATTTTTTATATTATGCAATTAATCAATTTTATTTATTCTTTTAATTTATCTAGCAATGTTTTTTAATAATTCAAGTAATTCAATTAAATAATATACTCATATAGTAAAAATAATCAATGGATATAAATCAATTTAATAATCAATCAATCAATTTTATTTTACAATTGTTGTGCACTTTTTAATTATCGTTTATTTTTATTAACTTTTACTTGAAGGATGTAAAACTGTTAATGTAATGCATGAAATAAAAGGCTTTTTTATTTTATTTTTTTATTTTATTTATAATACTTAAGCTGGTTAAAAAGAAATGTTACAAACCTGTTACAGTTTGCACTGCTTACAAACAACAATTTCTAGTGGAAGGTCCCTTGAAATGTGGTTAACATGGTGGACATCCCACCCATACGCACTAAATGTTTTGGGAATACTTTTATTATGCGTACAGATAAGGAGTGGAATTCCCTGCTGGAGTCTGTTGCCCGATAGCTAAAATTTAGGGGCCAAGTCAAGAGTGCCATACTAGAAGTCAACCCAAGCTCGCTATACTAGAAGTAACCAGACTTCTAGTATAGCGAGCTTGGGTAAATTAGGCCTTACCCAATAAAGTGAAAGCATTTATTTAAATCATGTTACAAACACGGAAAAACGCAAAAGATTATCTAATAAAGTCCGTGAAAAAAATATACCTCCCCACAATTTTATTTCTGTGAAACCATGAACGATAAAAGATATGAACTTCAAAAAACATAAAATATATATTTATTAAGGCCCGAATTATTTATCAGAAGGGATCAAACGTTTCTGGTCGAAAGGTTAAACATTATTTCTTCGTAATTCTATACTTCTGACTCTGAGATCCAAAAGGGATCAATTATGAACCTTTTGCGTTTTGCATAATAAATACTTTGCTAATTTATTGTTTGAAACAATAGAGAAATATTCTGTTAGATTATACAAACTCATATTTTCAAAGATGTAAAAACTGTTTGTTTTTAACCGACTTTCAAAAAAGGAGGCAATTCTATCTTAGACTTTATTTGTTTTTTTTTTTCACCGATATCTCCGTCAAGTGTGGACCGATTTTGAAAATTATTTTTTGTTTGAAAGAGTATCTTTCGAAATTGGTTTATTTTTGGAAGTCGGTGTCCATAACGCAAAAAATTACCTACGAAAGTCAAATTTCGAAGATTCATTTACTGATAGAAAGTTACACTGACGCTGACCTGACCTACGCTATACTTATTTTTTTAACCAACCTTCCAAAAAGGAGAAGGTTCTATATTCAACTGTGTGTTTTTTTAAATGTATGTTCTATGATTTTTTTTTGTTTGGACGGGTATGATCCCAATTTGGTCCCATTTAAATTTGGTGAAGGTTTGATGAAGAACTTGTTGATATTAAACTCTTCAATAAAAGACGGCATAAAGCCCGGGATTGCTGCAATCGCATGACTGTCTGTTGTACATTACTATAGAAACTACCCTCTAACGAGGTACTACAACGAAAAAGTGACAACATCAAAACTTTTTATAAAAAAATACAACCGACTTCCACATAAAAAACTAAGAAGTGAAAAATAACATCAATCACGAATAACAATCAACAGTAACGAAGAAACGAAACCAGAAACACTGACTGCCGAAATTTAATTTATTTTTCGCTTCGTAGTGTTTTTATTTGGAAGTAGGTTGTATTTTTTGTAAAAACGTTTTTATTATTCTGGCAAATTCATGGTTCTTGTAGGATTAACAACGGGAGCGAAGCCTAAACAAAAATATAACACCCCTGTTTTTCCATCGAGGGCTAAAATGCTAGTAATATTATAAAGCTTCATTCAGTGTGCAGAAAGAAAACAAAAATGTACATTGGACTAAAACGATTTGCCTTATTTGAAAACAGTTTCCAGCTTAGTTTTGGTTCCCCCTCGGTGGTTTCCCGCATTGTCGAGGCGGGCAGACTCAGTAACCGTGGCTTGGTCACCCACGGTGAAGCGAAGAGGAACCCGAGGCCTGGGTCCTCGTGCTGCCTGTCAGGGTTTTTGCCGATAAGCCGACGACGTGTCGTCCGCTACATCCGTTTCATCCAGATCCATCATCTGGATGAAATTTAGCACAGCCCGGGAATATGTTCCCTCAGAATAATTTTCGACTTTCACCCGGGCGAAGCCGCTAGCAGAAGATAGTACTTAAATAAATAAGAACGGTCTCAGTTAAGCGGTCGGTCCATAGCTAACTCCATTGTGTTACCCAAAATGTATTACCTAAACTATTGTCTTAATGCCAAAGTCTCCAGAAACTAATAGTCTACCCGCATTGCAGATACAAGAAAGAGTAAAGTTATAACAACACTTTTCAAGTTAGGACTTAATAGTTTGCTACGTGCGAATGCCAGACAAACGGTATGTTTTATAAGTTTAGTAGATAGCAATTATTTTGTTCAAGTTGTGCTTTTATTTGGATATGTTATATGTCAACGTGTGGCTACGTATATACTTTGCCTACTATAAAATCGTCATAACCATACGCTTTCCACCAGCTAGGCAAACGTCAAAACTGTTCATCATAGTTTTGCTCATTTCTGTTGTCTATTGTTATTGTCTTTACCTATGAAATAACCGTTTCATGAAACGGGCCACTTTGAAATGTCATAAATACGGTTTGAATTGAAATTAAAATGCATTTCCTTTTACCCGACTGAAAGGAAAAGATTATGTTTTTCGCGCGTATCTTGTAAGTATGTAATATTATTTAAAACCGCCATATCTTTCAAACCGCTAGACAGATTTATATAATTAAGACATCGTTAGATTCGTCTTCTTGACCGCCCAAGTGTTCTTAGAAGGGTGAAGTTAAAAAAAAAATGGCGGATAGACACACGTGCATACACATTTCGCTTTCAAGGATTATCTACAAGAACAATTAGGATACCTACCCTCATATCTATTTCTAAGAAAATGGCCGGTATTACTGAAAGCTCCGAATAACAAAATGGTAGCTACTTAGGTACTCGGTACCATATAGGTAGGATCTTTTATCAATAACAAAGATTTCCTCAACCAAAATACCACTGGGTGCCCATTAACGAAAAGGTACCTATTCAACGTAACCATTATCTTTTGTAAATAAAAAGGGTATTCAACCGAAATACCCCGAAAATAAACCAAACCACTTATGAACAATACGTAGAAGAAAGAAAAGATAGAATTTATTTCTGCTATAAAATTACGCAAAAATTCATACATCACACTGATATAAAGGCGAAAGTTTGTGATCGTGTTTGTTACTTCTTCACATTCAAACGGCTGGACGGATCTGGATGAAATTTGGCACAGAGATAGATTATAGTCTGGAATAGCACATAAGCTACTTTCTACCTATATATATATGTTATCTTGGGATAATATTCGACATACACGCGGGCGAAGCCGCTGGAAGAAGCTAGTTGTTGTAACTGTTTGTTACTGTTACGAAAATAACTGTTTGTTACCTTTTCACGACTAAATCTTAAGGCTTAACCGATTTTGATGGAATTTGGTATGGATATAATCTGAAACCCTGAGAAGGACATAGGATAGAGTGTTCCCTTGGGATAATAAAACAGTTTTTACGCGGGTGAATGCGAGCAGAAGCCAGTACTTATAAAAAAAAAACTAAAACAAGCCCGGATATATCTATATCTACTACGGAGTAACACAGTACAGAAACGGTTCTGTGGTCATAAATCATAGACACTAACACTGAGAGAAAACGGAGTTCTATAGACCCGTCAGATGCCAAAGGGGTCCCCAGAGGCGGCTCAATTAACTCTGACACCAGAGGTGGCCATATTCACACACGAAAAGAAGAATCAGAGATATTAGACGGGTCTACCGCCTAATAACCAATATGACACACTGGCGTGACCCAATTGCCCACACACCTGCACATTGGATGACCTTACGCTCACCACTGACGCCACAATCGGAGTGGCCACCTACTGCGGCAAAAATATTCAAAGAGTTTTTCAGCTTCTCGAGAAAAAGAAGACTAAGAGACAAGTGTCATCCAACAGGACCACAACATCGACAAAACAAACATGAATATTTTATGAGTAGGAAACCATAACTTAGTAGAAGTTTAAGTTGTGTTTCTCAAATCTGTTCATCAGATACCACACGAACCTAACTTCACAAACTAACATGCAAAAGTTTTATAACTTCGGTATATTTTAAGGAGTTTTGCCCCACTTTTATTTGGCCAATTCCTTCAAGAGTTTCTCCTAAACTGTTTGTTTCAGATTCTTAAATGTTTTCTTTCGCTTTGTTGCGAAACGAACGGAATTGTGAATAGCTTTAATGTCTTTTGGAGGTACAAAGAAAGTGTAGCAATTTGCTTTAACCAAGATAATATCGCTTAGACTTTAAACTTAGACTGCTGTGCTGCCTCCTTAATCTAATGGTCGCTTGCTCTACTACTGAACACGAGGTCCTGGTATCGGTTTATTTATTTAATAACAATTGCTTGCTGTACTAACAGTTCAGCACGCACCAAAGCGTACAGCAAGCCTACAACATAAACACTTATAGACTAAAGAACTTTACACAAACATTCAACATAGATTTATCATTGTACATAATTATGTCGACGCCAGGCTCCTGAGCAATAAGGGCGTTCAGCAGATTGAGAGCCTGGGTTGGTGGTTGTTGGCGAGGGAGGTTCCCGATAGGGTAAAGCTATTGGTATTTTTAATCTTGATTTTTTTTAAAAGAGTCCAGAATTTGCTGGTGCCTACACTTATGTATGGAAGTGAAGGTCGGGTATGTGCAAAAAAGACATGAAAGTATGATTAATGCAGTAGAAATGCGTTCCTTGCGTAGTATGTGTGGTGTAACTTTAAATGATAGATTGAGGCATCAGTTAATAAGAAAACGTTGTGGTTTAAAAGAAAATGTAGTGACTAAAATTTAAAAGAGTATGTTAAGATGGTTTGGCCATGTTGAGAGGATGAATGAAAGGCGACTAACGAAAGGTATTTACAAGGCAGACGTGAATGGAAACGCCGGGTGGGGACGCACTAGAAAGACATACATAGACCTTATATGTGATGTTCTTCAGAAAGGCCAGGTGTGCAGTACTCATAACTGGCGTGTGTGTATGACTAGATGTATGAATGTGAGTGAAGCAAAAAAAGTATGTAAGGATCGTATCAGGTGGCGTTCTGTAGTTTCTGCCTACCCCCATGGGAAAAAGGCGTAAGTTTATGTATGTCATTTATGTATGAGTTCAGAGTGGAGTCTGGTTCTGTCCCCGGGTGATGGCAATAGGTTCGCGGCATCCTATTACTTTATTTTATTTTATAAAAATAAGGAACATTAAACATTATAGGATAAAACATACGAAATATAAAATATGTTTGTATACGTAAATGAAAAAATAAATAAATCTTTTATTTTGGACCAAACATCTGTACATACATCATAAACCTGCCAAACTGCGTAACAGTTTGTCGGCAGGATTAGCGCTCGTCTATTTAACATTTGGTAATAATTATAAACATCTAAGTATGTAGATACAACTAGACGGTAAGAATGTTATCATTAGCATTTCAGCAGTACGTAATAATGCAGCCCACAGCACTGTTCACAGGTAAACAAACATGAATAAAACTATAGTTCGCTAGAAAGTAGCCACACATGCATTACATATCACACTCTGCCCAAAAAGCCTATCTGACTAAGTAAGTGTGATTGAGAAATAACTGGGTAGGTACGTACATATTTATTATAAAATGTCATGTCATCTTAAATTAAAAATAGTATCGCAAAAACACTCACCCCAGCCACAACAGCTCCCATGGGAAAGAATTACATGGGACTTAAGGTGCAGATACCCCTCAGTAGATGATTTTAAAATGAGAATCACGTCTAAACAGCTAGTCGCAATTTTTTGCAGAAAATATATGTTACAATAGACTATTTCTTAACAATTTGATCTAAGAAAATTTTGAGTTTTATTCGTATAACATAGTGTAATTAATTTGTAAAGTTATGTATAATACGGACAAAAACACGACAATCGAACCAAAACAGCCGGGCGTATTTTAATGAAATTGTCACCTCAATTTTTTGTTACGATCGCAGTAGTAGCCAAAACCGAATGTATTTTTGCAAACCCATTTTAAAAGCTCCATATTTCATAGTTCGAACTACCCACATATTTCAATTCGCATTCGCCCACGTTTCGCTCTCGTGTAAAATTTCCGATTTTCAGAAATTAAAAGTGTCGTGTATTTTTGCTTTTCTGCATAAAAATCTGTTCGGTATTTCAGTTCGGTATTTCACCTTTGAAGTGCTCTTCCCTGTTCGAATTCAATCATAGTTTTTCCTATACCTAGCATAAGAAAGGTTTTGTATTTAATACTAGTTTCTGCCAGCGGCTTCGCCCGCGTCAATGTCGCAATTTATCCCAAGGGAACATATTCCCGGTATAAAAAGTATCCTATGTGCTATTCCAGACTATAATCTATCTCTGTACCAAATTTCATCCAGATACGTTCAGTAGTTTTTTTTTTTTTTAATTATTGATAGGCTTGCGTTTGACCACTATCTCACCTGATGGTAAGCGACGATGTGGTCGACGATGAAGCACGCTTGCCTAGAAGAAACCTATTCACTCTTGACTTAAAGACTCCCAGGTTGTAGCCAACAGGAAATACAGACTCCGGCAGGGAATTCCACTCCTTTGCTGTACGCATAATAAAAGTATTCCCAAAACGTTTGGTGCGTATGGGTGTGATGTCCACCATGTACCGATGACGCATCGCCGTACGTCTTGTAGTCCGATGATGGAACGGGCTAGGAGGAATTAGTTCATGCAATTCCAACGCACACTCCCCGAAATGTAACCGATAAAAAACCGACAGGCTGGCAACTCTGCGCCGAGTTTTTGCGTGAAAGAGTAACAAACATACAAACACACTCACAAACTTCCGCCTTAATAATATTAGTTTGATATATATATAGTGTGGTCTGATAGTGTGATATTTTTTTTATTTTATTTTGTTTGTTCTGTTGTTTGTTGACTTTAAAATTGTGACGAATAAAATGTTCATTCTTTCTAGCATCGAATTTGAGAAGTTCACATTTGTGGCTTGTTATATTATTTTTTTGTTATTGGTTGGCCATTCGAGTTTGACCTACCTTACCTGATGAATTCATTATTTCTTGACTTAAAGAGCTCCTGGTTATGACATTAACAGGTAACAGACAATGAAAGGGAATTTCACTCCTACGCTGTACACACAAGGAAAGTATTCTCATCTATTTTTTAATTCATTCGTTAGATAGTGCCTATATATACACAGTGAACGGTCCTTAGAAACATTTTCTACAAGACTCAATATCGATCAAAACATGCAAATATTAACCCTAACAAATTCTGACCACAAAAGATACATGAATGTCTATGCGAACCTTTCACCCACGCCCTGGCTTTCACAATGTTACAGCCTACCTACATAATAATGTTACAACTTACCAACATAACAATAGAACCACCACAATAGGTCTAGGATTACACCAAGATATCATACATCGCCTTTTGTATGGACTGAAAGGTATATGAAGGTTTTAAATATAAATGGAAGGGGGTTATGTGAGATATGTGTTGAATTTTCTTGAATGTAAGTCTTTTGATGTTATAGCTTATTGTGCAAAGACTTATAAGTCGGTAAAGCAGTGGCTTATACAAGAGAAATATTAACTTTTAACTTTGTCTTCATATTTGAGGCGTAATATCGTTTCTAATTCGTCTACATTTAACAAGTTTTTATGTCTTGATTTTGAATATTTGAAACCAACTGCAAATCAGCAGGAGGTTGTCAATTTTTCGGAATCTTTTTTTTAATGTTTGTTCCCCGATTACTCAAAGGCCTGAACCGATTTGGAATATTTTCTTTTGTTTGAAAGGGTTGTACTGCCCAGATAGGCTCAGGTCAAGATCTGGTTATGGGTTCCCATGGAAATCGAGGAAACTCTTCAAATATTATAGACATACATACAAAATAATATAGAAATAAGTAATTATTTTAAGTATCTATTTTTGTTACTCACGTCCCGTCCGTTACGTTTTTGTCACTAGCGGGGTGCCAACTGAAAATCAGAGCTGAATGTCTGACGCCCAGCATATGCTGAGTTGGGAACCCTTTCGGCATGGGCACGCCCGGCGCAATTCTTAAACCTTGTAATTTGTTTTAACTATTCTTCTGTTACTTTGCGATTGGTGTTGTGTTGTGTCTATATCGAATAAATGTTTTCTAGTCTATTCTATTCCATCCAATATTGTTATTGTCATCTTTTTTAAACCCCGACGGAAAATGTGGGGTGTTATAAGTTTGACGTGTGTTGCTGTGTATCTGTGTGTCTGTCTGTGGCATCATAGCGCCTGAACGGATGAACCGATTTTGATATAATTTATTACTTTTTTGTTTGAAAGGTGACTTTGTCGAGAGTGTTCTTAGTTATGTTTGGTGAACAACGGTTTAGCCGTTCAAAAGTTATGGGCTGTTTTCTGTTTGAAACGGAGTATTTTCGCAAGATATCGTGTCATAATTACGTGTTCGATAGATTGTTGATCGAAGCGTGTCTACTACTAGATAAATTATGTAGTTTAAAACGTATGAAACAAAAAAATAAAACGGGTTTATGATAACTTTTAGGGTTCCGTACCGAAAGGAAAAAACGGAACCGTTATAGGATAACTTTGTTGTCCGTCCGTCCGTCTGTCAAGACCCTTTTTATCAGGATCGTGTGGAGGTATCAAGCTGAAATTTATATCAAATACTCAAGTCTACTGTCCCTTAAAGCTGTTAAAAAAACATTCTTCGAAGCCAACGCAATCAAAAGATACAGCCGTTTATGCCGCAAATTTTCGACACTCACAAGGGAATCAAAACCTACAGGGTATTATACTTCCCGTGAACTCAGAATCTTGAAATTTGGTACGAAGCAACGTCTTATAGCACAGATAAAGGAAAAATTGCGAAAACCGTAAATTTTTAGTTACATCATATAATAAAAATATGTTTAATAATTTGAAACATACTATCCCTTTCCTCATGAACGCGTAGAGCTATTAACTTGAAATTCATGTCAAATACTCAGGTCTAAATACCTTTAAGCTGAGGTTTGTACGGAACCCTCGGTGCGCGAGTCCGACTCGCACTTGGCCGGTTTTAATTTGAACTTGTATATACAGAACTGGCCTTCTTTTTCTTAAAACAATGGTTGTCATCACATAGGTCGTTTTCTAACCTATCATCTCATTCTTAAGTAGAGACAAACTGTGTACTTAGGTACACTACAAATGACAGTACCTACTCAAAATACTGTGATAAATTGATACTAGATTAATCACAGGACATCGGAATCAGAGCACAATAACTCAATCAACATGACAAATGTCATATGGATGAATGAATGCACTTTGAACGTTGAATGCTCGGTTGACATTTCATTATGGGAGACTGATTCAGCCCTGTCGCAAAGGGAGCAACCCTTACGGGAACTATGACATTCATACTAACATAATAAATGCGAAAGTAACTCTGTCTGTCTGCTTGCTACGCTTTTACGCCTAAACTGCTGAAAAAAGGTGAGTTTCGGTAAAGAGATAGATTAAAACTTGAAGAAATTTTTGACATTTGACACTTTTTAGGGTTCCGTACCTCGAAAGGAAAAACGGAACACTTATATGATCACTTTGTTGTCCATCCGTCCGTCTGTCTGTCTGTCAAGAACCTTTTTCTCAGGAACGCGTTGAAGTATCAAGCAGAAATTTATATCAAATACTCAAGTCTACTGTACCTTAAAGCTGTGAAAAAATCAAATTTCTAAGCAACGCAATCAAAACATACAGCCGTTTATGCCGCATATTTTCGAGACTCGTGAACTCAGAATCATGAAATTTGGTACGAAGCAACGTCTTATAGCACAGATAAAGGGAAAATTGCGAAAACCGTAATTTTTTAGTAACATCATTTAATAAAAACATTTAAAAAAAAATTAAACTTACTACCCCTTTCCTCATGAACGCGTAGAGGTATTAAATTGAAATTCATATCAAATACTCAGGACTATAATACCTTTAAGCTGAGGTTTGTACAGAACCCTCGGTGCGCGAGTCCGACTCGCACTTGGGCGGTTTTTTTATCCTGTGAGTACGTTCTTTTATAATAATTTCCGAGTTTCACGCGGGCGAAGTCGCTGGCTTGTTTGTCTATAAACAGTCGTTTTAGGATAAGTTTCAATACGTTACCATACAGCGAGGCCATCAAAAATTATCTTCTTAGTTACTTTCTGCATAGTGGGATATATTCTTTTAAACGTACCTGCAAAAAAACAAAAAGTTCATGAATAAGGATATGTACCTATCTTTTGTTAAGTCCACTTGTCTGTACAAACTTGTAGTTACAGAGTTAAAACAAAACCATTAAAATAACTATCTAATCAGGCCATCTAAAGAAGACTTCCATTCAGAGCGGTCGAAACCGTGACACTGAAAATGCCGGTCCTGTGCGTTTTCGTTTTGCATACAGGGGATGCCCGCTCTTCGGTCCACATAGAGAGAGGCCTTCCAACGCTGTTTATTCTAGTACGCAGAGTCCGCGCCAGAATTTTTCGACTCCATGGACCATCCGTTCTGTGAGCAATGTGCACCGTGTTATACGCGTCATACTATAGCCGCGACTGTCGCAGCCATGAGGATCGAAGTGTTTTGACTTTTACTACTGGACGCTTAGGAACAGAAAAAAGTCATAATTCGAGGTTTAGCTCTCGCCTAATTCTACCTCCAATATTGGACCAATTTAAAAGATATTCCATGGACTAAAAAAGAAAGATATATACCGAGCCCCTTTTTTATTTTTTCTTTCTTTTTTAAAAAACGGTGCCCCACACTAGGAATTTCTCCTGTATCGTGACTGCGTTTAAAAACATATAAACTCACATACACAAACACCCAGAGCCGGAACAACTATCTGTAGGTCATACAAATATTTGTTCCGTGCGGGAATCGAACCCGCGACACGCAGCGCAGCAGTCAATCGCTCAACCACTGCGCCAACCGTGCGCCCATCGTGACTGCGTTTAAAAACATATAAACTCACATACACAAACACCCAGAGCCGGAACAACTATCTGTAGATCATACAAATATTTGTTCCGTGCGGGAATCGAATCCACGACACGCAGCGCAGCAGTCAATCACTCAACCACTGCGCCAACCGTGCGCCCCCTTTGTTTCCCTTGTTGATGATACATCCAAAATCAAATTCAAAAATATTTTATTTCAACTTATCCATTCAGGTACTTTTGATTTGTCATCAAAAAAAAAGAAAAAAAAAGCTATTTGCACATTCTCTTTTTTTCTTTTCTTTCCGTGACGTGGAGCCTCTTTCCTCGGAAGTGAGCCTTTAGGTCTAGCGCTTGTTTAAAATGGCCGCCCCAGGATAGAAAGTTATTCCATTTCGTTACTTTTGCTCCGAGATCAAAGTTAGCAGCGAAGTTGAAAGGTTTAAGTTGGTGGGTGGTTTAAAAGTAACGCCGTGGAGAGGAAATTTAAAAGTAAGTACTTTGAGACTTTATATTGGATGTTTTAGTGAAATTGGATATCTATTTTTATCGCATTGCTAGTGTTTTTAGAATGGATATCATCTGTTTAACCCTTTCTCAATATATTTGGTTTAGCATCCAATCTTAGATGTGATGTGATCCAATCTTATCGGATGCAAGTGAACATCAGTATTACATTGACCGATACCTTTGAGGAGCTCGTGGCTAAATAATAACAGCCGCACTGGTCGATCATCAAGGTTAAGCAACGCTTGACGAGGTCGGTCCGTGGATGGGTGACCATTTCAACATACCGAGTTTCCTCCGTGCCTCGGAAAGCACGTTAAGTCGTTGGTCCCGGCTGTCATTGGAAGATCTTTGACAGTCGTTACGGGTAGTCAGAAGCTTGAGATCTGACACCAGTCTTGCCAAGGGTTACCATGTTACCCAGTTACTGGGTTGTGGAGATCAGATAGGCAGTCGCTCCATGTACAACACTGGTACTTAGCTGAATCCGGTAAGACTGGAAGCCGACCCCAATATAGTTGGGAAAAGGCTAGGCAGATGATGATTGTGTATACGATATTTGTACGCATTGCAAGGCAGCACATAGTGATAAGTAATATTTATAAACAACACCATGTACCACACATATAAATCATCATCATCATCATCTACTTCTTACTATTTGTCACGTCATTTCTTATAGTCTGTTCTTCCATCATTTTCCAGGCCTGGCTTGCTCCAGCCCGGCCTCCCATATCCTGGGCGGTACTCCAACCACGGTCGCGCAGTACCCTTCCATTGTGCAAGTGGAGGCTATGGCGACATCCTCTGGTTTATGGTTATATAGTTGGGAAAAGGCTAGGCAGATTGATTGATAAGGTACCTTTTATTCATATCTTCAAAACCAAGTTACTGGAATGCCAGAATGAATATTCGAGAGGTACCAAAAAAATACATTTAAAATCACTCTTATTTAGGCGTATAAAATATCAAGAAAACATTTTCTCTTGCGCCCAAACCTCATGCGAAAATTCATTATTAGATAAAACGCTTTATTAAACTTTGCACAAATTTCATATCAATACATGAGGCCTGAAAAAGAAGTGTTCAGTAACTGCATCATTCGGAATCATTCAATTAAAATATTAATTTACTGCTTGTCAAAGTCCTTCTTCCCATTCACTTCTAATTCAAATAGAATCTATTTAACCATCTCAATACCTCAGTCCATTCAGCCATCACTATCAAACTACCCTCACACCAACAAAATTTCCAATAAACCCAACTAATCAGTACGTATTAATTAATTATTCGTCGCCCATCGGCCTAGTTAAACAAAACCGTTGAGTCGAGCCGCGTGAGAACAAGTCACAGAGTACACAGAGAGTAAGCTTCATACATCGTTCCATCATCGGACTACAAGACTTACGGCGATGTGCCACTAGTGCATGGTGGACATCCCATCCATAGGCACTAAACGTTTTTGGAATACTTTTATTGTGCGTACAGCTAAGGAGTGGAATTTCATGCCCGAGTCTGTGTTCTCTGATAGCTACAACCGAGGTCTTTAAGTCAAGAATGAATAGATTTAATTCAAATAATCATGACAAACAAAATTTATAAAAATACAATATAATTTGTATTTTTATAAATTGATAATATTATACCATAGGTGAAAAAACCATACCATACTCACATTCTGTCGTAAGTAGCAGACACAATAGTAAAACAATGGCGTCACACATGATTCAGGGGGGTGACCAATAAGCTCTTAGAGCGGTATCAATTTAATATTGAGTAAGTGACAGATTTATACAAGTCATATACATCTGTCCCTTATTCGATCTCAAATTGATACCGCTCTAAGAGCTTATGGTCACCCCCCAGGTGTCGCGACAGTTGAATGAACAGCCGGTTAACTTTTTGTCAATTTAATTTATCCTCCAAAATAGGTATACATTTTGAACGCTCTTTAGAAGCTTACTCTCTGTTTGTACTCTGTGGGCACAGTACACTAAAATCAATACACGTGTCTAGTTTAGGATGGTACTCGCTAGTTAATTAATTAATGAGAGTAGGGTGCTGAAAAAGATTATCGATGTTTGTGAGGTATCGGTGGTATTTTTATTGCGGTTAGTAATTTATTGTATTTATCATAACCATTCCTTTTGCTGTTGCGGCAATTATCAATACATTTTTAATGCATTTGGTAATTTTTTGTTTAAATTTAGCATGAAATGAAAGCGTTTTCTTTTTGGTCAACTTAAAAATAACTTAACTTAAGCAATAGCTACTATTATAAAATCGTTAATCGGAAATAACATAACATCACGCTTGTATTTTCCTACTGAGACTGCAGAGGTTCAAGTTTCACCGGTAAGATTTAGCACCATAAATGTAGATTTGTCTATTACCAATAACAGGGCATAATTTAAGTCAGCGCGTTACTAAGAATTTGCTGATGAATATATTCTAGAACATTGCTAAACCCAGGTATCAAAACCAGGATTTCTGCCCTACCCTAACCACAGACGGCAAATAAAAAATAAAAAATATAATACTAGATGCCTGCCCACTGTTACATATACTCCGATACTATAAACCTAATAAACTCACTATCGATACTTCCTATACACTATCCCAATCACTAATTCCAGCTTGTTAGCGCATGTTTTTATATATATTTAGTTGTGTAATGGATGATAGATTAGTTCCATGTTGTTAATTTAGTGTGCTGAAGTTTGCTTTGTTTAGCTGATATAATTGATTATGTTTTCATACTTAGTTTTGCCTAGGTTTTCGTTTTTCTTGTCATTAATGTATCAATGGTGCGTCATGTATCATGTCTGACAGATGATTTGTCAAGTTGGTTAACCTTTTTGCAAAATAGATATGAAATAACTTGCATCTTTTATTAAAACAATAGCGACCCGCCCCGACTTCGTGAAAATTATACACAATAACCTTCCTATCTATACTAATATTATAAAGAGGTAAAATTTGTAAGTTTGTATGTAGGGGGTAATCTCTGGAACTAATGAACCAATTCTAAAAAATTGTTCACTGGTAGAAAGCTACATTATTCCTGAGTGCTATAGGCTATATAACATCACGCTACGACCAATAGGAGCGGAACATATGTGAAAAATGTTGCAAAAACGGGAAAGAATATTAGGTGTAGGGTAGGTGTAGGGTAGGTGTAGGGTAGGTGTAGGGTAGGTGTAGGGTAGGTGTAGGGTAGGTGTAGGGTAGGTGTAGGGTAGGTGTAGGGTAGGTGTAGGGTAGGTGTAGGGTAGGTGTAGGGTAGGTGTAGGGTAGGTGTAGGGTAGGTGTAGGGTAGGTGTAGGGTAGGTGTAGGGTAGGTGTAGGGTAGGTGTAGGGTAGGTGTAGGGTAGGTGTAGGGTAGGTGTAGGGTAGGTGTAGGGTAGGTGTAGGGTAGGTGTAGGGTAGGTGTAGGGTAGGTGTAGGGTAGGTGTAGGGTAGGTGTAGGGTAGGTGTAGGGTAGGTGTAGGGTAGGTGTAGGGTAGGTGTAGGGTAGGTGTAGGGTAGGTGTAGGGTAGGTGTAGGGTAGGTGTAGGGTAGGTGTAGGGTAGGTGTAGGGTAGGTGTAGGGTAGGTGTAGGGTAGGTGTAGGGTAGGTGTAGGGTAGGTGTAGGGTAGGTGTAGGGTAGGTGTAGGGTAGGTGTAGGGTAGGTGTAGGGTAGGTGTAGGGTAGGTGTAGGGTAGGTGTAGGGTAGGTGTAGGGTAGGTGTAGGGTAGGTGTAGGGTAGGTGTAGGGTAGGTGTAGGGTAGGTGTAGGGTAGGTGTAGGGTAGGTGTAGGGTAGGTGTAGGGTAGGTGTAGGGTAGGTGTAGGGTAGGTGTAGGGTAGGTGTAGGGTAGGTGTAGGGTAGGTGTAGGGTAGGTGTAGGGTAGGTGTAGGGTAGGTGTAGGGTAGGTGTAGGGTAGGTGTAGGGTAGGTGTAGGGTAGGTGTAGGGTAGGTGTAGGGTAGGTGTAGGGTAGGTGTAGGGTAGGTGTAGGGTAGGTGTAGGGTAGGTGTAGGGTAGGTGTAGGGTAGGTGTAGGGTAGGTGTAGGGTAGGTGTAGGGTAGGTGTAGGGTAGGTGTAGGGTAGGTGTAGGGTAGGTGTAGGGTAGGTGTAGGGTAGGTGTAGGGTAGGTGTAGGGTAGGTGTAGGGTAGGTGTAGGGTAGGTGTAGGGTAGGTGTAGGGTAGGTGTAGGGTAGGTGTAGGGTAGGTGTAGGGTAGGTGTAGGGTAGGTGTAGGGTAGGTGTAGGGTAGGTGTAGGGTAGGTGTAGGGTAGGTGTAGGGTAGGTGTAGGGTAGGTGTAGGGTAGGTGTAGGGTAGGTGTAGGGTAGGTGTAGGGTAGGTGTAGGGTAGGTGTAGGGTAGGTGTAGGGTAGGTGTAGGGTAGGTGTAGGGTAGGTGTAGGGTAGGTGTAGGGTAGGTGTAGGGTAGGTGTAGGGTAGGTGTAGGGTAGGTGTAGGGTAGGTGTAGGGTAGGTGTAGGGTAGGTGTAGGGTAGGTGTAGGGTAGGTGTAGGGTAGGTGTAGGGTAGGTGTAGGGTAGGTGTAGGGTAGGTGTAGGGTAGGTGTAGGGTAGGTGTAGGGTAGGTGTAGGGTAGGTGTAGGGTAGGTGTAGGGTAGGTGTAGGGTAGGTGTAGGGTAGGTGTAGGGTAGGTGTAGGGTAGGTGTAGGGTAGGGTAGGTACGTAGCCAGTTGACGGGAGCGAAGCCGCGTGGGACAGCTAGTACTTCATAAAAAATATCTTGATCTCTGCGACATATGTCACATTGACGTATACGTTATTGTTAGCCTGTCAAGCGTTGTTGTTACTGTATTGATACTGTCAGCTGTCACAGGGATCAAGCTATCTTTTATGAAGTATAGTTTCTAACTCTTTCTACCGGTGAAAACTGTATGAAAATCCGTTGAGTAGTTTTTGAGTTTATCGCATACAGACGTGGCAGGGGATTTTATTTTATCATAGTAGTGATAAATATATATTCTCTGATCATACTCGTATTTACCTCTTCAACCAATATGTGGAGTGAATATATCATAATCTGCGTAAATGTACTCAAATTAAGCGAAGGTAGACCCAAAAGACCTACTTATAATATTTCCAGCATAACTAAAAAACTGTCCCAAGCGACAGATAACGATCGGTAAGCAAAAGATACCAGCTTAAAAAACAAATTGAATATTTAAATTGGACATCATCTCATTTCGTTTGAAGTCCTAAGAGGGCAGTTATGTTGTATCGATGGATCGTAATCGAGACGGCTTGATCAACTTTGAATGTTTAAAGGTACGTTTTTTCGGTAAAAATAAGGGTTTTCAGAGAAAATTCACGCTTGAGTAGTAACAAAAAGACGTTTAGAAGGTTAGGTAAGTTGTTTTGGAAGGGTGATATAGTACATTATGGTACAAGTGTGTAATGTTGGTGATTACCGCTGAGGCGCCATTGAGGTGAGGGTCTTAAGAGAGCCGAGGACGGTAATCATCAATACACACGTGTATCATACGACGTTTTTCAACACACTTGTGAAGAAAATAATACTTGAAAATCATTTTCAACAGTGAAAACGAGTTGTGATTTTTTTTTCGCTTTTTTTCGCCTTGGCGGGAAAAAATTATCAGTTTGCCTATGCGCACGCATCTAACAATGGCGATCGACCATAGACTAAAATAATGAGGTTTCTGTTTTTTTGGCTTTTGATAGCGTTTTAGCCACGTACCAAATAGGGAATTTCAAGTTTTCTTTATTACAGAGAAAACAAAAGTTATATTTGAGTAAAAGTTTTATTTATTAAACACGTACAAATTGAAATTATCTATTTAAATACGAAGTTGCATGAAATGAACAAGCAATAGGTACATTAATTTATTTGTAGGTACTATTGAGCACGATCTTTTTTGTATCGAAACTTTTTTAAGAACCAAGCAACTCAACCAATAAAATAAAAATAAAAACTCTATAACTCACTTGTGAATAATAGCAATGAAAAAGTCACAGTTTGATTACAGGTACCATTAGAACCACTTTATGGGCAAGTGTGTTGAAAAATAATAATCAATTGGGTAGCCAAGTTGTTGCCAACTGATCTAAAGGATAGGCACCTAAATAGCATAAAAACAAAAATAATAAAAATATACTTATACCTTAGACTGGTCATATAATTAAAAGTTTCGCACAAGTTTAAATGATTATTTTTAAAAACTGGCTCGAACCGGTGAAGTTTTGACAGTTTAGAGCTGTCAAACGTATAAAGATAAGCTTGACATTTCAAAACCGTCTCGGCACTTTTCCGTTCCATATTTAAAAAAACATTTTTATCTTTGTTAAAAGTTTTATCGGTGAAGAATAAAATTACCCAGTATAATTCTCCGCGTGTATAATATTGAATGCCTTTTTATCAGGAGTTAGATTAGATCTTTATATACATGGTGCTACAAAACGTCAATTTTCCAACGCCATTAAATTTTACACCCTTTCAGCTATTAAGTTGTAAAAAAATAACAAAAAGCCTTATTAACACGTTTTCCAGAAAGTACATACGTGTGAATATTTCCGAGGACCGTAAAATGTGACATAAAATTATGTTTTACTATGTGATTTTATTTTCTACGCCAAATAGGACGCAAAAGGACCGAAGACTTTGCATTTTTACCCGACTGCCGAAGGAGGGTTATGTGTTTATCGTCTATGTATGTATGTGTGTTCTTATGTGGCATTCTAGAGACCAAACGCGTTTCGTCTTAAACTTGCGAGTGTCACTGGCTATATAATTAAAATTGAAATATAGAAAAATGGCCGATTTTGGGCGCCGTATTGTGGGGGCCCAATTTATTTTTTTCTTCCATACCATCGTGGGTATCAAAATAAAGAGTTTTAAGAGGTGATTTCTAACTCATATATGTTTAAATCTACCGAGTAATATAAAATAGAAACTTAAAAGTTACTAATAAAATAAGTTACTACAAAAAATTAAAAAACCCGACTGCTTAAGAAGCGAAATAAAAAGGCGTAAACAAGAATAAAATCATGCTGTGCAGTCGGAGGATACATCTGGTTTTGGTCAGCCAGCTCGCGAATATGTATTCACCAGCATGATTTTCTTCTTGTTTACGTCTTTTTAGTTCGCTTCTAGTAATTGATGTAATGGGTTTTATAGGCCAATTGTCCCATTTTCCCGTGCAATGGCTATGAAAAGGTTACTGAACTTTTTCGGTGGGTTCTGACTATTAACTCCGGAGCTTTAGCTTCCTTTTGGAACGTTGTAAGCGGGTCATATGTTTTTAATTCTCAATGTAGTTCTGTTGCTTGTTAGGTATATGTTACCTATCAACATTATTTTCACTATATTCCGAGAGCATACTGGTTGCTTGGTCTTAAAAACACACGTCATATCACACATCATCAGCCTATTAAAGTTCCCACTGCTGGGACACAGGCCTCCTCTCTGTGAGAGGGAATGGGCCGTAATCCACCATGCGGGCCTAGTGCGGGTTGGTGGATGTCACAAGTCTTCGAATTTTTGTTTCTAGGATAATGCCGGTTTTCTCACGATGTTTTAATTCACCGTTTTGAGAAGGAAAACGGTGAAGGAAAACATCGGGTGGGATCGGCTAGTGGTATCGGCCGCGAATTAGAAGTTTTAGGTCGTGGGTTCGAACCCAGGCAGGCGCTTTACTTTGTGTAAATTATTTCAACACACACGTAAAATTAAGAATACGAATAAATGGGATTAAAATTTGGTCATGGTTACAAAATAATCTTAGAACTTATACCATTATTAACTTAGGTAGAACCTTGATGAAATTGATTCAATTCCATTTCAGTCATACTACAGCCCCCGATACATTTTTATTTCTTGATACATAATTTATCTACTGGTAGACACGCTTCGATCGACAATCTTTTGAACACGTAATTATGACACGATTTTTTTGCGAAAACACCCCGATTCAAACAGTAATAAAAATCTTATTTACAAAAAAATACTGCCGACTTCCAAATAAGAAAACTACAAAGTGAAAAATAACTTTATTCATGGAAGTCGGTGTCTTTGATAGGTACCATTTTTTGCGTTATGGACACCGACTTCCGAAATTAAAGTTATTGTTCACTTTGTAGTTTTCTTAATTGGAAGTCGGTAGTATTTTTTAGTATAATAGATTTTTTATTTTTCACTTTTTAGTTGTACCTACCTAATAGGAAAGTTGTTTATTAAGTTGTTTATGCCAGAATAGATTTCCCGAATATCATGAAACTGAACATAACCGGTGAAAAAGATACGCGCGAATAAGAGTGAACTGTACACATCTGCGTACCTCTTTAGAGTGTACTGGCGTAATGTTATGTTATAAAATGGTATAAACAATAAACAGACATGCGATTGCAGTCCCGAGAGATTTGCCGTTATTTATTGAAGAGTTCTGTTGTATATCTCCGAAGTTCTTCACCAAATTAAAATGGGACCAATTTTGTAACATTCTCTTTCAAACAAAAAACGAATTTTCAAAATCGGTCATGATTAATTGATGGAGAAATCGGTGAAGGTAAAAAAAAAAAAAAAATCAAACATAAAGTCGAACATAGAACCTCCTCCTTTTTGGTAAGTCGGTTCAAAAAGCCCATAACTTTTAAACGGCTGAACCGATTTCGATCGAGTCACCAACTTAAAAAAAAAACTAAATCAAAATCTGTTCATCCGTTTAGGAGCTATAATGCCACAGACAGATACACAAACACACAGTTACACAGTATACGTCAAACTTGTAACACCCCTCTATTTCCGTCGGGGGTTACTATATATAGCACAACGAGCATAGGACGTCGGGTTTCGAGGTGTGTTTCAGGTAAGAACAATGATTTCATTTCAAAAGAAAGAATCCGATAATTGATTGAATTATTTTAAGAGCAGACCCTGTCTTCCATTAAAACGGATTAATGGAAGACAGGGTGTTATGTTTGAAATAAATAAGACGTCTTATTTAGACGACATATTTGTACATCATTACGCTGTCGCGGGACAGCGTAATGAAGTACAAATATGTTTTACAGTCTAACATAAAAAACCAGATCACTTTCTTAGTATTAAGGCTTAGTTGCATAAAGTCCGCTTCATACTTTTAAATGTGTAAAGTTTTAATAAATTAATAGTGTCTTAAACGTGCTTGAACATATAAGAGGATTCTTATACATTCAAGATATAGATATATACCGACAAGATTAAAGAAAGGAGACTTAGAGGGTATACATTGTGAGCCGAGAAGTTAGCTACTCCGTGAAAACATTGCTCAAACTCAATACCAAGCAACGAACAAGGGGCAGACCTTCAGCGATGGCGATGGTCGAAGTGCCAATATGTAAGGGTTTGATTAACATTTCAATCATCATAATCATCATCATATCAGTCGAAAGACGTCCACTGCTAGACATAGGCCTCCCCCAAGCGTCGCCAAATTGAATGGTCCCAACCTTTACCAGGTCATCGGTCCACCTGGTTGAAGGCCTTCCAACGCAACGTCGCCCGGTTCACGGTTGCCATTTCAGAACCTTTCTGCCCGATCGGTCATCCGTTCTGCCCAAAATCACTTAAGTTTGGCAATTCTTCGAGATATGTCGTTAACCCTGGTTCTCTTGAGGATCTCTACATTTCTGATTTGATCACGCAAGGAAACTCCGAGCATTGCCCTCTGTATTGCCCTTTGAGTGACTGTAAGCTTTCTGATGAGGCCCATTGTAAGCGACCACGTGTCAGAGCCATATGTCATCACTGGCAACACACAATGGTCATAGACATTCGTCTTGAGACACTGTGGTAAGTTGGATACCGCGCATCTTCCCGAACGCAGCCGAGTCACGTAACATTTCAATAGGTCTTGACAATCCCACACAAGAGAAGTTGCCTGCTCCTCCGAACCTACAGTATAATATGGAGCAACCAAGGCGGTGACTAAAGAGTCGGAACAGCTGCCTAAAGTCGAGTAAAATAATTAACGACAACAGTCTCAGCGAAGCACGCATGAAATTGTGGCTCATCAAATACCCCCCTTCAACTGACTATATTGAGCCTGCAGAATAGCTCCCAGCGGGCCATAAACTGTAATGGTCTACCTAGAAATCTCTGAACCGGTTATGAAGCCAATTGAGCCGCTGTAGGCAAAACCTGGTCAGATGGGGGTGCTTCGATCAGCCGCAATGTGACTGCGGAACCACTCCACAAACGATCTCCCATCTGCTTTCCTGCTCCTTATGCATAAAGACCTTTGCTGGTCCAGCGATAAGGCTATGGACGTGGCCGAGTACTGAGGCCCTAGATGAGACAAGTTAAATTCTATTGTCGAAAGCGTGGCGATAGCGATTGATAAAAAGAAAAATGTTATTAGATTGGCTGCAGGCAGTCCAAAGAAGCTATGCCATCCTTGGATAGTGGCTAACCAGGCGTTTATTAATCCTCGACAGGAACGGCCTGCGCCTACTGACGGGGTCCATCACGGGACACTGCTCGCTATACAAACACTTCTACACAATAGGCATAACGGACAGCCCTCTGTGCAGGGCGTGCATGGAGGCTGAGGAAACGTTGCACACGTATTCTTTGAATGCACAAGCGTCACTCAGATTAGAACACAAACGCTCGGGTCACCCAAATCTTGCACAGGTGTTCTAAGTAAACCAGGAGCTTTGATTAAGTTCTGGAGGGAGGTGGGCTGGTTGGAATAACCACCAAACGTCCGCCATGGCCCACGCGCAATGGTCCATCTGAAGAACTAAGTGCGGAAACCAAATCCTTAACATAGAACATAGATGGGATTGACAAGCAATATCGAAAAATCATGTGATCAAACCCTTATACTTCGACATTTCCACCACCGCCTTCGCTGACATCGATTGCCACTTGTCTAATGCTGGTCTTCGTTCCTCAGAATACGTAAGGGTTTGAAACTATCTATAATAGGTACTAAACCAAGTTATTTACAAACTTGCAACTGTAGATCCTAGTTACCCAATAAAGCCCGGTTTCGAAATGCTAACAATTTGTAATGATGCTATAAACTTTATCACTCGTCTCTGAAGATTCATTCGGTTTACAGCGGTTTAGAGCCTAACTTTAGCGTTTATTGTTTAACACAATGTTGTGGTATTGAGTTTAGTGCTAGGGTTTATTTAATATACTCTACATAGGCCGAATTTCGGATATGGTGGCCAATCTGAGTGAACACTAACAAGCGGAGCGTGAGATACTGTAGTAGTTAGTGTGTGATATTATAGCTTTTAGTTATGTTCTTTACTGTGGTATTGAAAAGGAATGAGTACGGTCCAAACATGGAATGCATCGACTCATTTAAAGATACACAAGTAATAAAAATTAAAACCCTCGATACATTGTTATTTCATGCTTTTTCAACTACATAATAAACCAACTACATAATTTATCTAGTAGTAGATACGATTCGATCGATAATCTATCGAACACGTAATTATGACACGATATCTTGCGAAAATACCCCGATTCAAACATTAAAATGCCCATAACTTTTGAACGGCTGAACTGATTATCATTAAAAAGCTTAGCGAAGCAGCAGATTAGCGAATAATACTCTTGATAAAATCATCTTTCAAACAAAAAAAAATTAAATCAAAATCGGTTCATCAATTCACTTCAACACGTCAAACTTATAACACCTCTCTTTTTCAGTCGGCAGTTAAAAATTAATACAATGTTGTTAAGCGACGTCCCTTTTTTGCCGGCCTGTTCCCGGATGTTGCAAATACAGGCTACAATTTGAGGTATTCGAAATAAATTTACGTTGAATTATCAGAAATCTGAAAGATATAAATATTTTTCCCAATAAAAATATTGTTTTTGGATAAAATTGGTCCTAAATCACGTTACCCTTATCAGTGCGGAACCACGTGTATGGATCGCCAGAGAAACGAACTTCGAAGTAACCGTCAGAAAAAAATACTGTTATACACAAACACGCCAGTAGTCTGAACATTGCGGGTCTGAATACATTCCTGAAATAATATTTCAACTGTAAAAGTTTCTCTCATAAGGCCAAATAGCCGGTGGCCAACGTACTATTTAAATTCAAATGTCAACATAATGTCAGACTAGGTAAAAGTTGTACATTTCCTGTTTGACCTCAACTTGACCTAGCTGATTTACAAGCTTATGGTGACTTTTCAGTACATGTTTAAAGTAATCATATGGTTTAGAGAGCAGTGGTATCGGCCGCGACTTACAAGTTGTAGGTCGTCGGTCGGGTTCGAGCCCAGGCAGGCGCTTTACTTTGTGTAAATTATTTCATCACCACTGCTCTCAAAACGATCTCTTGATCTGACATTGTTTAAACTGACATCGGTATAATAATGTGACTGTGACATCAATTAATTAATTAGTTCCTTTAGAATTGCATGAGGTATTTTTGTTATTACTGTCTATTTTCTTAATTTATTAAAGATAAGTTTAGATGATAGTACAAGGTGAAATTAAATATTTGCACACCATATTTAGTGGTAGAATTCGAAGACATGTGACATCCAAAAACCCGCACTGGGCCCGCGTGGTGTATAACGGCCCATTCCCTCTCACAGAGACGAGGCCTGTGTCCTAGCAGTGGGAACATTAATAGGCTGATGATGTGATGTGATATGGTTTAAAGGTTTTTTTTTATAAATAAGGTCGCTAGTTCATAGTCTAAATTAATATTATAGGGGAAAAGTTTCATAGCAACATTTCATCTCTGGCAGTGCTGATCCACAGCCTAATTGAATTGCGTCGCGTTTTGATTTGCGTAATTGAATTCGACAAAGAACACGTATATTTGAGGGTGACGACATACACAATACGCGCGTAAAACACAACCCTTTCCTTTCAGCCGGGTAATAAGGGTAACGACTTTTATATTGCATTATACACTCGAAAGGGGATAGGTCATGGAAAGGATATATGAATTCAACTCATAGGGTGGAGGACGTACCCTTTCTAAATTATTTACGAAAACAATACCGAAAACATTTAAGTAAATTAATGTGTCATATTCTTTCATGGATTTGTTCCCTTTCCCTGCCGAACTCATTGATAGAAAGCTACTCTATTGCTGAGTGTCATATGCTACTTATTACCCGACTGCGAGACGCAAAGACTGATAAACACGTTACCACCTAATGTGTTTATCAGTCTATGTATGTATGTTGGTTCCTATGTGGCGTTCTAGAGACCACGCGTAGGTCGATTTTGATGATTCTTACGTCAATCGATTCAACGGTTGACGAATCGTCTAAACCTTGCGAGTGTCACTGCCTACATTAATTTTGAAAAAAATACATGGCGGCTTTTGGGTGCCATATTGTGTGGTCCCAATTTTTTTTTCTTCCAAAACCATCATGTGTGGTATCAAAATAAAGATTTTTTAAGAGGTGTACATACCACTTTTATGTCTAAACATAATTCTAAAATCTTGCAGTGTTTAGTGATCGCAAGCGTCCTGCTGAGCAAGAGGTCCTAAGTTCGATTCAAAATATTATTGCATTTTTCTGTTTTCGGTAGTTTCGTTTCAGCAATATTTTAAAATGCATATTAGGTATGTATGTTAGAAAATATAACTACACAGACAACCAACAAACACTTTTAGTTCGCAACCCAATGGTTAAGACGACGACTAACGCCAACGACCTTGAGGGAACAAAACGCGCACTCGTTTCACACCCGCGCGACCCAACATTTAGTAGTTTTTTGTACTTTCCTTATTATTCTATAACTTAAAAAAAAAGCCTCAGATCAAAATGTAGATAATTAAATTGTCTTTGAGATGGTGTCAATTTCATTAAAATACGCCTACGGTTTTGATGTGATTGTCGTTTTTTTGTCTGTTTTAGACATAACTTTACAAATTAATTACACTTTGTTATACGAATAAAACTCAAAATTTTCTTAGATCAAATTATTAAGAAAATGGTCTAATGTAACATATATTTTTTTCAAAAAATTACGACTAGCTGTTTAGACGTGATTCTCATTTTAAAATCAGCTACTCAAGGGTATCTGCGCGTTAATCCATTTTGTGTGCTCCATATTTTTTAGGGTTCCGTACTCAAAGGGCAAAAACAGGACCCTATTACTAAGACTCCGCGGCCCGTCTGTCTGTCTGTCTGTCCGTCTGTCACCAGGCTGTATCTCATGAACCGTGATAGCTAGACAGTTGAAATGTTCACAGATGATGTATTTCTGTTGCCGCTATAACAACAAATACTAAAAACAGAATAATATAAATATTTAAGTGGGGCTCGCATACAACAAACGTGATTTTTATGCTGTTTTTATGATAATGGTACGGAACCCTTCGTGTGCGAGTTCGACACGCACTTTGCCGGTTTTTTTTTCCCTTTTTCAATTGTAGATAGGCTCGCGCTTGTCCGCTATCTCACCTGATGGTAAGCGATGATGTGGTCGACGTTGAAGTACGTTTGCCTAGAAGTAACCTATTCACTCTTGACTTGAAGACCCATAGGTTGTAGCTATCGGGAAACACAGATTCCGACAGGAAATTTCACATTTTATTTGTACGCGCACTGAAAGTATTCTCAAAACGAATGCGTATGGATGGGATCTCCACCATGTACCTGAAGGAGATTGGTAACAAGCATTGATTTAGTACTGGCCATTGCAATAATTTGACGCTGTCACTCATCTATAACTGTTTGTCGTAATGTGTATATATTTTTCTTTCTCATAATAATTAAACTGTTAAAACAACGTTTCTTTCTTAATTCCACTGCGCGGATCACTGTATCAGCTACAGAAACATACTCCGACAGGTTATGGAGTCAGCACCGAAAAGAATTTGTGCAACTTTGAGAAGAAAAGTGTAGAAAAATCTCTACAATAATGTCCACAAAAACCTTTGCAACAGGCGATAGCGCGCAGCAATCGTCATCTAGTTCGGGTGGATTACCGTCGATAGAGCGACTAGATGGTAGTGCAAATTATGCAAACTGGAAGTTTGACATGGAGTGCGTGTTAGTTCATGATGAGCTATGGAACTACATCAAGGCCGAACCAGACATAGCAGACGCGAACGCTGTGAAGAAAGATCAAAAGGCTAGAGCAAAGATTTGTTTAATGATCAACAAAAGTTGCAAGGTCCATGTGAAGAGTGCTAAAACGGCAAAACAAGCCTGGGACGCCCTGAGGTCAGCGTATGAAGACAAGGGAATCAATAATAAGTGTAGATTATTATCCCGCCTTGTAAGCATAAAACTAGAGCAGTTTACCTCAGTGCCCGAGTACGTGACAGAGGTCATGAATGTAAGCCAACAACTGAACGACCTTGGCAAAGAGATCGATGACGAGTTATTAGCCACCTTGATGCTACAGGGGCTGACGGAAGAGTTCATGCCCATGAAACTAGCCCTGGAGAACACAACAATTACACTTACCACAGACTATGTGAAAACTAAACTGCTTCAGTTGACTACATACCGAAGTAATAGTGAGTCAAACCAGAGTGAAGCAGCCCTTACCTCCAGATCCAAGAGAGTACCAAATAAATCTCGACAGAAGCGTGGACCACCATCTCAGAAGACCACGAAATGCTTCATTTGTGATTCTACGCTGCACAAAGCTAGAGGCTGCCCGGATAATCCCCTCAAGAAGGCGACGGCGCACTCTACGATGCACACAGAAGTGCATACAGCGGTGGACTCTGTGGACGATGGAGCGCTGCACAGTGCCATGGCGACGTCTAGCTCCTCGAGCAGATACGAGTTCATCGTGGATACGGGAGCATCAGATCACATGACGTATAATAAGGAGTGGTTGAGGAACTATGTAAAGCATGATAAGATAGAGATTTCATGTGCGGATGGCGGTAAAGTATATGGTATAGGAAAAGGAGATGTGGTAAGTAAAAATGGAAAGAATGTATGTGTAGCAGGAGCTATGTATGTACCTGACCTGTCAGTGAACTTACTGAGCGTGAGTACATTGGTGAAGAGAGGTAGGATAGTAGTATTTTCAAAGGCTGGATGTGAGATATATGACTCGGATGATTGCGTAGTGAAAGGCAAAGTGACTGTTAGGTGTATGGAAGAGAGAGGTATTTACAAACTTAAACACTATCCACAGTGCACGGCGCCGGCGGCGGCGCTGGCCCTTGGCGTAAACAAAGATGAGTCACTGGAGTTGTGGCATCGGAGGATGGGCCACCTAGGAGTACGCAATCTAAAACTAATGAGAGATAAGTTAGCAAACGGGGTGAGTTTCCCAGATTCTAATAATAAGTTAGAATGCGTTGCTTGTCTATTAGGCAAACAGACTAGGCAGCCTTTTCCAAAGAAGAAGGCTTCTAGAGCCAAGGATGTACTGGAGCTCGTACATTCTGATATCTGTGGACCTATGAGTGTTGAATCGTTTACAGGTTTTAAATACTTTATGACACTCATTGATGATAAAACGCGGAAGACTTTCATGTATGCACTCAGGAGAAAGAGTGAGGCCGTAGAGAAAATTAAAGAGTTTAAGGTTCTCGTAGAGACACAGACCGGCAAGAAACTGAAAGCTATCCGTACAGATAACGGGAAAGAGTATGTCAATCAGGAGATGAAACAATTTACCAAAGAGAATGGTATTGTACACCAACTAACTGTTGAGTATACTCCTCAGATGAACCCATGCGCGGAGAGAGCGAACAGGACAATTTGCGAGAAAAGCAGGAGTATGTTACAGGAAGCAGATTTGGATGAGCGCTTCTGGGCGGAGGCCGTCAGACATGCGGTTTATTTGAAGAATCGCTCACCAACAATCGCTGTCCAAAACATGACGCCAGAAGAAGCCTGGACTGGCAAGAAAACAGATGTAAGCCACATAAAAGTTTTTGGATGTAAGGCGTACATGCATATTCCTGACCAGAAACGCAAGAAATGGGATCCTAAGAGTAAGGAGCTTATTCATGTAGGATATGAAGAGAACACAAAGGCGTATAGACTAGTTGACCCCGTTACACACAATGTGCACAGAGCGCGTGACGTTGTATTTTTTGAAAATACTCCAGCTGGCAACCAAGGCAAGAAATCTCGGCCTTCATTAGTGGTACCAGTAGCGGACGTACTCAGTGGTGAGGCACCACCTGCGCAGCCCAGTACTGGAATAGAACCACCGCGTCAAGGAGGAGGTGGCGGCAGAGATAGAAGCTCTCTCCAGTCTGAGGATGAGGAGTACACCTCAGCAGACGAGGTAGAAATCTCAGTAGTAGATACTCCTGATACAGCCGTTTCGGAGGAGATTAGAGCAATAGCAAATGAGGAAGCGACTGATCGGAGGTATCCTGTACGAAACAGGACGCCGAGAGAGATTCCGGGTGCAGTTCTGTATCACGTAGACAGTGAGCCTATACATCTAGACGACACTATATCGGTGAAGGACGCACTAACAGGGAAAAATAAAATGCAGTGGCAGAAGGCAATTAGGGAGGAGCTAGACGCCCTTAAGAAGAATAAGACGTGGGAGCTAGTGAAACGGGAATCTGGACAGAATGTGATTGACTCTAAATGGATTCTCAAGATAAAGTCTGAAGCTGGAAATAAACAAAGATACAAGGCAAGACTTGTAGCGAGAGGATTCAAACAGAGAGAAGGAATCGAGTTTTCAGACACCTACTCACCAGTGATACGGCACAGCTCGCTACGTTTATGTTTGGCCTTAGCCGCAGAGAAGAAACTGCATATTGATCAAATGGACGTAAAGACTGCTTTCCTGAATGGATTCATTAGCGAGAAAGTATTCATGAAGCAACCAGAGGGGTGCGAAGAGAATGGAAAAGAAGACTATGTTTGTTTATTGAAGAGGTCTTTGTATGGCCTGAAACAGGCGCCACGAGCATGGAACGAGAGGTTGGATTCAGCATTGAAGACCATGAAATTCCAACAACTGGGAAATGAACCATGTGTCTATGTTAGGAAAAGCCAACACAGATTAATCATACTGGCTGTCTATGTTGATGACATCCTGATATTCTGGAACAACAAGAGTGAAATGTTACAGATAAAGAAAGAACTGATGGATACGTTCGAGATGAGAGATCTCGGCAAAGCGGAACTGTTTTTAGGAATGCGACTTCGACAGTCGGTTGATACGGTTACGTTGGACCAAGAAGGATATTTAGAGAAAGTATTGATAAAGTTCAACATGGAAAACTGCAAAACAGTAGCTACTCCACTGGTTCCTGGATTAAGACTGAGTAAACCAGAAGAAGCAAACTATGAGTCACCTAAAAATATTCCCTACCGCGAGTTGCTAGGTTCGATCATGTACTTAGCAGTATGTACAAGGCCTGACATTGCATATGCCACAAGTTATTTGAGTCAGTTCAATAGTTGTTACGGAGAAGTACACTGGCAAGCAGCTAAGCGAGTGCTGCGGTACTTAAAGGGTACCAAGAGTTTTGGACTTCACTTCAAACGATGTGAGCGAGATCTTGAAGCTTTTGTCGATGCAGATCATGGAGGTGATATCACCGACAGAAAGTCTTATTCGGGATATGTATTTAAATTCGGCTCTGCATCTGTGAATTGGGAAAGCAGAAAACAAACTGTTGTAGCTTTGTCTAGCGCCGAAGCCGAATACATAAGTTTATCCAACGCTGCAAGAGAAGCAACGTTTCTGAGGAGATTTTTTGAAGAGCTTACTGGTCTTCAGAAAACAATTGTGTTCAGCTGTGATAGTCAGTCAGCTATGGCGATAGCTAAAAACTGTTCACACCATAAACAAACTAAACACATTGATCTCAGAGTACACTTTGTCAGAGAAGCCTTACAGAACAACACCATAGATCTGAAGTATGTAGAGACCGAGTCTATGATTGCAGATGTGATGACTAAACCCTTAACGAAAGGGAAGCTTGAGTTCTGTGTAAGAGGTATGGGGATGGGTCCTGTTGCGTGAGTTTGATGTGTAACAGTGAGATTAATGTTAGACGTGCTGGTAGGTTAAGAGGTGCCGGTAACAATGCCTGTTAAGGAGGAGTGAAGGAGATTGGTAACAAGCATTGATTTAGTACTGGCCATTGCAATAATTTGACGCTGTCACTCATCTATAACTGTTTGTCGTAATGTGTATATATTTTTCTTTCTCATAATAATTAAACTGTTAAAACAACGTTTCTTTCTTAATTCCACTGCGCGGATCACTGTATCAGCTACAGAAACATACTCCGACAGTACCGATGGCGCATCGCCATACGATGTAGTCCGATGATGAAACGGGCTGGTTCTCTAGTTATTTATATCTTAAAATCAGGCATTTCATTGTAAATTGTTGTGAGTCAACATCCTACACAAGAATTGGCTACAATTTGTAGATTTCTTATTAGATTTTCATGTGTTTCATTTAACAAAAACAAGTTTCTATTGAATTTGAGCATGTTTGTGTTTCTTGTAAATCAAGAGTTATGATTTGTAATGTTGTATTGTAATGGAATGTGGTAATGTTGGTAGATTTGACCTTTGTATTTTGATGAGATCTTAAGTGCTACCAACACATATGTATAGATTGATGGTTTATTTTATGAAGGAATAATATGTGATTAAAGTTTAAAACGATTTGGAATTCTTGCCGAATCCATGTAAAAATGCATGATAAGCCAGTTTAAGAAATGTTAACTGATTGAGTTGATTAAAAAAGAACATACAATTTTTTTAAACGATACTTTACGCCTGGACAGCTTTTAACCCTATACAAAGCGCAAGTCCGATCCTGCATGGAGTATTGCTGCCACCTTTGGGATGGCTCAGCTAAGTATCAGCTTGCCGCGCTTGACTCAGTGGAACGCAGAGCCAAGAGGCTCATTGGCGACGTTGAACTGGTGGACGCCAAGCTTCACAGCTTGGCTCATCGCCGCAAAGTTGCCTGCTTGTCGGTCTTCTACAGACTGTACTTCGGTGAGTGTGCTCAAAAACTTCACGACCTCATCCCACCAGCCCCCTTCTACCATCGGACATCTAGACGCACTGCAAGTTATCATCCTTATCTTGTTGCCATTCCACCAATTCGAACCAAGCGCTTCCAAACATCCTTTATAATGCGCACAGCGAATGAATGGTACTCACTACCTGCGTCTGTGTTTCCGAACGCATTCAACCCGAATCTCTACAAAGTTAGAGTGAACAGGCTTCTTCTGGGTAAGCTCACTCCATCGTCGACTCTGTCTCTGTCAACTATGACCTAGACTAGAGTCAAGAGCAAACCCATTACAAATAAAAAAAAAGATCAATTCTAGAAAATTATAATTTTACACGCAATTCAATAACAAATCGATGCATATTGCGCCATCTAGTGATATTTATTTGAACCAAATTTTCTTTGATAGCGCTGGGACCTATGGACTATGTAGGTACTCGTACTAGTTGTAAGTTTCCATAGAACATTTTCATTTTCTGCAACTAACAGTTACACTTCATATTAATAGCATTGAAAACCTTCCCTCTGTATGTGGCTACATACCAAGTGTTCACCTACACCACATTTAGACTAACATCCCAAGGCATACATACATCACAGTAATTATCGAAGGTTATTAATTAATTAATAATTCATCAAAGTAAAGCGTGTATTCCCTGGTATAGTGGAATGAGCACATGTACTGAGCAACAGTACATGTGCTCATTACTATGGATGTAGTCATTATTGATTATTTGATGCCGGCTCGGTTTTATTTTGAATCTGTTGTGTTTGGAATTTTATAATAATATATGATGTTGTTAGGTTACTCCATATTTAAAATGGGATTAATACGTAATAGGTATATAATTTTTTATTAGGCCGTGCTCAGATCAGACAGAATGAACAGTCTTACATAAGTCAGATTACAGTTCTATAAAAACATTGTAGGATTGAGCACAGCAATAGAACAGAGGGTAATTCTCTTACTTTAAAGAAACTTTGCATTCAAATCTCAGTCTTAATGTGTCAACAAATAAAATTAAAAAAAACCCTGTCACATTTTTATTTCATGCTACACAATTTATCTAGTAGTAGACACGCTTTGATCGATAATCTATTGAACACGTAATTATACACGATATCTTTGGAAATCACCCCGATTCAAACAGTATAACGCCCATTACTTTTAAACGGTTGAACCGATTTTCATCAAATATAGCCAAGAACACTGGATAAAGTCACTTTACAAACAAAAAAAAAACGAAATCATAATGGGTTCATCCGTTTAGGAGCTATGATACTACAGACAAAAAACACACAGCGAATGAATGGAACTCACTACCTGCGTCTGTGTTTCCGAACGCATTCAACCCGAATATCTTCAAAGTTAGAGTGAACAGGCTTCTTCTGGGTAAGCTCACTCCATCGTAGACTCTGTCTCTGTCACCTATGACCTAGATTAGAGTCAAGAGCAAACCCATTACAAATAAAAAAAATAAAAAAAAATTGTAGGATTGCGCACAGCAATGGAACAGAGGGGTGATTCTCTTATTTTAAAGAAAATTTGCATTCTGATCTCTGTCTCAATGTGTCAAAAACACAAACAAAACATCTTTTCGACAAGTTTTTGTCATTGAAGGTTGTCGAGATGAGATCGCGACTAGAATTTTAATGTTTTTAACCCCGATAATTGGCCTTTAGCTCTAATAGGTATGTGAACTGATAATGTATAATCTCTTTTTGATAACGATAGATATTTTTATCTAAGTTTGCGCAGTCTCACACACTTTCATTAAGGTGCCGAGTACGTCAATGAATGAATAACTAAGCTGGGTGAATTATGCCAGGACGTGAAAATCCTTTCACAAAATCCACACACTTCACTACCGGATTCCCGACACCACTACTATCTGAAATGTGTGAAAAAAGGGCTTACACGTGTCACGAATTTCGGCAGAAGGAATATTCTGAGTGAAAATAAAGAAAAAAAGAAAATAAATTTATTTAGCACAAACATTCCAAAAAAACCAGGAAAACAGAAAAAAAAAGAGAAAGTGTGCCTCTCACCTGCGGCAAAAATAGGTCCAGTTCAGCAAAATGCCAGACAACTAGTACATAGTTGCCTGACGCTGGATTTCGCTGTTTTCTAGCATATCTACAGCGGCTACGGACGTAGCGCGTAGGCTATTTCGTAGCACTGAAGTTCGTAGCCGTATTTCGTATTAAGCTGCGTAGTAAATTTTTAAAGTAATTTGTTTTTATTGTCTTTGGTACTTACCTCTTGTTTTATCATTTTGCAACACCAACGTCCAAACCGAAAATTATTGTTGCACTTTTGAGGAATAAAAATGGCGGTTTAACAGTTTTTGTATAGAAAATATGTCAAACGGTAATTTTTATTCCTCAGTTAAAAACATTCAGACTATTGAAAAATCAGTCCTTAGTGTTTTGCTTTGAAAGTCATCATCATCTGCCTAGTCCTTTCCCAACTATATTCTTCGGGGTCGGCTTCCAGTCTTACCGGATTCAGCTAAGTACCAGTGTTTTAAATGGAGCGACTGCCTATCTGACCTCCACATCCCAGTAACTGGGTAACACGGTACCCCTTGGCAAGACTGGTGTCAGATCTCAAGCTTCTGACTACCCGTAACGACTGTCAAAGATCTTCAAATAACAGCCGGGACCAACGGCTTAACGTGTTTTCAGAGGTACGGAGGAACTGGGTATGTTAAAATGGTCACCCATCCACGGACCGACCTCGTAAAGCGTTGCTTAACCTTGATGATCGACCCGTGCGGCTGTTATTATTTAGCCACGAGCTCCTTTGCTTTGAAAGTCGGTTTATTTTAAAACAATTTTTAATCTTATCGTTACAAATCGATACTGTTTTATGTACCGGTTCGACCCGCCACGGGATTTAAACGATCAAAATTTAACGGCTTATATAATGAGTCTATTTCAGTTGGTGACTTTTGAAAAATACATTTTTGATTGTCTGTGCTACCTACTGTACGCATATTAGGTCCATAATTTTCTAAACAAATGTGTTACCTACCTTCATTTAAATTCAAATGCCTCATTTGTACCTTTTGTTCGACGTAACCTTTTTCTTGAAGCTAGAACAAAAGCTCTGTAGTTAAATATTCCATAGAAACACGCCGGTGGGGAATTTGTAGGAGGATTATATAAAGTTCGTAGTTAGAAGTTGTTTGTTGTCTATATAATATCAGAAAATCTGTAGGAAATAGGTAGCAGGTGGATATTTTAAACGGCATGACGAGCGGATTTCGCGGCTTTTAATTTGTATCACATCCACTGCTGGGACACAGGCCTCCTCTCTGTGTGAGGGAATGGTCCGTAACCACGTGGGCCTAGTGCGTGTTGGTGGATGTCACATGTCTACGAATTTTTGGTTCTAGGACATGCCGGTTTCCTTACGATGTTTTCCTTCACCATTCTGAGAGCAGTGGTGATGAAATAATTTACACAAAGTAAAACGCCTACCTGGGGGGTGACCATAAGCTCTTAGAGCGGTATCAATTTGAGATCGAGTAAGTGACAGATGTATACACTTCAGAAACATCTGTCCCTTATTCGGTCTGAAATTGATACCGCTCTAGAGATTATGGTCACCCCCCTGGGCTCGAACCCACGACCTACAACTTGTAAGTCGCGGCCGATACCACTGGGCCACCACTGCTCAATATGTATATTTAGTTACATTTACGCCAGTAGAATTTCCTGCCGGAGACTGTGTTTCCTGATACCTGGGGTTTTTTTAAGTCAAGAGTGAATAGGTTACTTCTAGGCAAGGCTGTTTCATCGTCGATCCTATTATAGCTTACCATCATGTGACAGACATCATGACATCATGTGTTAAACAGTGGTCTAACGTGGACCAATCATCAATAAATACCACCTCTTTTGAATATGATATTTTTGCTTTATATGCGAAATATCCAATACATGTACACAAATCATCATCATCATCTGCCTAGCCTTTTCCCAACTATATTGGGGTCGGCTTCCAGTCTTACCGGATTCAGCTAAGTACCAGTGTTTTACATGGAGCGATTGCCTATCTGACCTCCACAACCCAGTAACTGGTTAACACGGTACCCCTTGGCAAGACTGGTGTCAGATGTCAAGCTTCTGACTACCCGTAACGACTGTCAAAGATCTTCAAATAACAGCCGGGACCAACGGCTTAACGTGCTTTCCGAGGCACTGAGGACACTCGGTATGTTGGAATGGTCACCCATCCACGGACCGACCTCGTCAAGCGTTGCTTAACCTTGATGATCGACCCGTGCGGCTGTTATTATTTAGCCACGAGCTCCTCTCACATGTACACAAATATCGAACATAAATAAAAAGCGTAAACAACGAACCAAATAAACCCCGTATCAATATTTTTAACAATAAAACAATATTGCGTCAATTTTTAACATTAAAACAAACATTGATGCCTGGGTTTCGATTGTTATCGTTAAATTGTCGCCAAGCAATTAACTTAAAATATTCACAGGCTGGTTGGATTTGAAATTCAAATCCAACGCTTCGTTCTTCAATCGCTTCGTTCAAACATATTTTTTGGATTTATGTACGGTACGTACTACATTACTACATTAAATATTATTTTTGTTCGACATACCTATAAGCGGTTTTAAATAAGAATTTTAAGTTTAGTGTTTGTCAAGCTACATTAATCTGAAAACCGTCAAACTTTCGCGACGCCATGATTTTTATTAGTACCTTTTCTAGACGTTACAATATGGGATATCAAAATGATAATTCTATTTAAAAATAATATTGGATCCGTATTTTATGATTTATTAAATAAATAAGAAAAAAACAAACATAAAGCGCATCAAAATTCAGGAGTGGGGAGCGTGTGACGTCACTTTATCAGTATAAAGTGTAGCACACAGTGACGTCGACACGATATTTCAACGCAATGTATGGTCGAAAATTATTTTGTGCTTACGTGGCAAAATAAAAAAAAGTGTGTAATATTTTTAGGTTATTGAACTGACTGACTATATAGATATTTTATACCATTCCCCCTCTAAAAAGCTTATTTTATTCTCTGAAAACAGTGAATAAAAAGCACTTTTACTCACTGTTTTGGTGTTTGAATTTAGAACACACCAATACATATTCGACGTCCATCCCAATGCTATACAACCTCCTAGCGCATCAAATACTCGATACAAACACCTTGTGCAAAGAATATTCGACTTTCAAACTTTTTATCGATTTAATTTTCCGTTTGTTAATATTTAGGCTTTCAATAATGATTTTCATGATTTTGATTTTAGTCTGGGATGTTTAGTGAATACTTATTTGGATTGTAATTTAATTGCATTGGTGTTTAATTAATTAGAATTATGTAACGTAACGGAGGTGGTCACTGGCCCCTGAAACACAGATGCTGTTACCTAGCTCAGCTTCAATTTACAAAAAATGTGAAACCCTGAGTTTTCTTTTTTTTTGTTTTGAAGGAAATTAAACATTTTTTTTTTTATTATTCCTTGTGGTTTTCGCTTAAATCCTTCTTTTTCTCGTAGTCATGGTATAAAATATAGTATGCAACTCTTGAATAAAACGGATTTATATCGAGGGCCATGAATCACTCGCGACGCTCAGGATTCTAACACTTGAATCACTCGCTATGCTCGCGATTCAATCATCATAAATCACTCCCTACGGTCGTGATTCAGTTGATAGAATCATTAACTTGTTCGTGATTCATCTATGGCCCTCGCCTTAAAACCGTCCTTTATTCACTAGTTGCATAATATACTATTTCGTCAAGTACCCTATTTCTGAGGAGCTAAAAGATCAATATTAAATTAAATCAATATGCAGGTAACACTTGTCGGAGTCGGTCCGTGAATGGGTGGCCATTACATATAAAGACTCCTCTGGGCCTCTGAAACCTCGACAGTGAAACGTATACGTAATCAAATCTTACTTCTTACTAAGTTATATATATTAAAGCGAAAGGTCACTTACTCATCACGAAATATCGAAAACATACACAATATTGTAAAACGGGGGTTGAAAGTTTGTATGAAATTTCTACAGATTGTAAGTTGGACACGTGAAATTTTAGATTTACGCTGTTGGCTGATAAAAATAATTCATTTATGTATTGGTTTTTGGAAATGCCATCCCCAAGAGATAAAATAGGGGTTGAAACTTTGTGACATTTCTTCGGTTTGGAAGGTAAAATCTGCAATTTTTAGTTCACGCTCTTGGTTAAAACAAAAACAATTAGATTTTTTTTTCGGAGGATCTACCCCTGAGAGAGTAACAACGGGGTTGAAAGTTTGTATAAAATTTCTACAGTTTGTAAGTTGGACACCTGAACTTTTAGATTTACGCTTTTGGTTGATAAAAAGAATTCATGTATTTATTGGTTTTTAAAGTTCTACCCCTAAGAAGGTGAAAAGGTGGAAATTCGTTGGGCTTATATATTTCAAACTTGGCATAAATACTAACCTAATTATATATAATTAGGTTAGTATTTATTTTAACCTAATTATATATAATTAGGTTAGTATTTATTCCAAGTTTGACATTATTCGTTTTAAAACTACTTCTAAAAGACGACTTAGGGGGTATTAAAGATTTTCGAATAATTTTACTGTACAGGGCTTCTTTTTATGGTGTAGGGGAGCACTAAGAAGGAATTTCTGGAAATTCAACCTTTAAGGGGGTGAAAAGTGATCTGTAGGATGAAATACGGATGACGCGAACGAAGTCGCGGGCGAAGTGTTAGTAATATTATAAATGTGAAAGTTTGGATAGATGTGTGTTTGGATGTATGTTTGTTACTTGATTACGCTTAAACGGCTGAACGGATCTGTATGAAATTTGACACAGACTTAGATCATATTCTGGAATAGCAAACAGACTGACTTTGTACCCTGGTATAATGTTCCCTTGGGATAAGAAAACACTTTTCACGCGGGCGAAGCTGCTGGAAGAAGATAGTTAATCATAGATCAGAAAGTCACATCACATCATCAGCCTATTAACGTTCCCACTGCTGGGACACAGGCCTCCTCTCTGTGAGAGGGAATGGGCCGTTATCCACCACGCGGGCCCAGTGCGGGTTGGTGGATTTCCTCACGATGTTTTCCTTCACCGTTTCAGAAAGTCACTACGAGTAAATGACAGGTAGTCATCTGCATTTTGAAGCATACCCCAATATAGTTGGTAATAGGGCATTCAATCTCGCATCAAAATCGCGATCCCGCAACCCTTGTGGTCATCAATCCCACGGATCCCGCGGGATTTTCAATTTTTTTTAGATGTTTAAAAAAAATAAAGATTAGTTTTTTTAAGAAGTGTTATTACTAATTATCAATTGGATATAATTATGTTTTAAAGGTATACATAACCAGCTTCATTTATGGAACGATATAATACAATATTTAACGATTCATCTTTTTTATTTGTCAATACTAATATAAAAAAGATGAATCGTTTGCGGGAATGAAAAAAAAATGGTTAAGAGAATAGTTTAAAAAACATGCTTTAATAGAAAACCAAACTAAAAATAGAAAATAATGTTCAATAAATTTAAATTATGAATTAATAATAAGTGATTAACAAAAAAAATATTATCTGTAAAAAAGCGTGGGGTGCTTGATGCCAACTGTTATATTATTTTATTGACAGATATTGGTAAAAGTAGAGTCATTATGAAAATTTCTTAAAAAGCACCTCACGCTTTATTTATAATAAAACACATACTTTTGTTAATTACTATTCATCTGAGTAAGTAATCTTAATTTAAATTTATTGAAAATTATTTCCTACTTTTTAGTTTGGTTTTCTATTAAAGCGTGTAATTTATTTAAACTATTTTCTTAAGGTGTTTTTTTTAAACGCAATCTAGCGGGATCACGCATGAGTAATCCCGCATTTCTGATCACGCAAAAAAGGTGCGGGATTCCACATATGTGGAATATCGCGTACGCGGGATTAAATTCCCTAGTTAGGAAAACGCTACGCAAATTAAACTATTTTCTTAAGGTTTTTTTATGCCCGCAATCTTGCGGGATCACGCATGAGTAATCCCGCATTTCTGATCACGTAAAAAAGGTGCGGGATTCCACATATGTGGAATCCCGCGTACGCGGGATTAAATTCCCTAGTTAGGAAAACGCTACGCAAATTAATCTCTAGACATGACGGCGCCACGTTTTCGTGTTTTAAAAGTGTTACAGATATTTATAGGAACTATCATGTGGGTAGCTCGTTAACCATGCATTTACATTATAAATGAAAATTATAGGTTATCTATACTATAATATTATAAAGCTGAAGAGTTGTTGGAATTGAAATAGTTATTTATGCTACAAGTGCGGAAGGTAGGTGATTTCCGATGAGTGGATAAATCGACACGAGTCGGAAATCATCTTACGCACGTGTATCATTTTACTATGCATTGTGCGAGGAAAAAAAAAAAAATCTGAACCAAGCAAGAAATTAATGAAATGGCGGGCTTATTCAAGGGCGCTCAGCATATCCACAGATTAATTTTTACTGCGCATGTACAAATAGCTGTCACGTCGTAACGCAAAAAGGCACAAAAAGGCACGAGCAAAATATTCATTCTGGCAAACATATTTAATGAATATTTAAAATTAATTTATTGATCCAAATCTAAATCTAGAGTCATTAAAAACGCCTTAAATGAAGTATTAGTTTTGTTAAACCTTTTATATCAATGATAATCTGTACTTAACTAATTTTTTAAACTTTTCTCAAATAATAAAAAATCTATGCAGCGGGCTGACGTTGGAGTTAAAAATAAAAAAAGTACAGGAAAGTAAAAAAGCACTAGTAAAGAAAAGTGACACTTTCCGCACAGTGTGGCTGCTTGGAAAACGCTCTTTTCGAGGACATGCACTGTAAAATTATTTTTGTGTTGGATAGTCCATTTTTCGAGGAAGGTTATAGGCTATATAACATTACGCTACGACCAATAGGAGCGGAGCATAAATGTAAAATGTTGGAAAATTATTCCTTTTTGAGAGCTTCTGTTGCGTGCGCTGCGTAAGCAGTTAAAGTTACGCAATATTCATGTATCTAGGGTAGGTAGGGATGGTTAGGTAGGTAGCCAGTTGACGGGAGCGAAGCCGCGTGGGACAGCTAGTAATAACATAAACCGTATCAATTTCAACACCGATAACACATGATTATTATTCTATATCATCACAAATTGATGTAGTTACACATAAACACGAAGGATATCGGGGCAATATTGTTAATAGCGTTGCCCTTTACAATTTAGGTGGATATCATTTGTTTGATAGACTATCGTAAAGTTCAAGGCTGGTCTTGAATGATAGGACATTTGTATCGGTTAGTAGGTTTAGAATATTTAGTAGGTGATATCTAGACATACCTGTATAATTTATTGAAAGCTAATTAATAGTCATGAAAATTTACCATCTAGGAGCACGTGGCTAAATAATAACAGCCGCACGGGTCGATCATCAAGGTTAAGCAACGCTTGACGAGGTCAGTCCGTGGATGGGTGACCATTTCAACATACCGAGTTTCCTCCGTGCCTCGGAAAGCACGTTAAGCCGGCTGTCATTTGAAGATCTTTGACAGTCGTTACGGGTAGTCAGAAGCTTGAGATCTGACACCAGTCTTGTCAAGGGGTACCGTGTTTACCCAGTTACTGGGTTGTGGAGGTCAGATAGGCAGTCACTACATGTAAAACACTGGTACTTAGCTGAATCCGGTAAGACTGGAAGCCGACACCAATATAGTTGGGAAAAGGCTAAGCAAATGAGAATTTACGATCTTTTGTTTATTTCTCGACTTCTGAGGTGACGTGTAAAAGAGAATTATGGCACAAGACTACCTACATGTTACGCTGACGACAATCAATTTGGGATAAATGGCTACACATCACATCATCAGCCTATTAATTGTTCCCACTGCTGGGACACAGGCCTCCTCTCTATGGACTAACTTAGCCATTTAGAGGCCCTAAATAGCTAAGTTATGTGTTATTAATGACAATTTTGATGACTTTATAAAATATGATAGTATTTTTTTATGTTTTTTTTATTTATAGTCTTGCGCTTGACCAATATCTCACCTGATGGTAAGCGATGATAAATAAAAAACTTTTAAAGATTTCTTAAACAAACATTTGTACATTTTTAATAAAATAATTCCAAATAAAATTAGTAACCCATTTTTATGACAATTAATATGCACACAGAATTATCATTCGACTAGAAAAAAAAAACAGTAAAATTACAGAAAATCCTCACGGAATCCCGTAAATAGATGGCAATGTAGGGCCATATTGAACTTTTAATGGTTCTTACTACTACTTGTTCTTTACTTTCATTAAGTAGTACGGTATACCACTCCCTTACACTACACTCGTATATTAATAGCTTCAGTTAAGAACAAAATGGTCTCAGCTATTCAAATAAAAACTTTATTTTCTGACGTAATAGGGACACAAAAGCTCGTTAGCTTTTTTAATTAAGTTTTTTTAAATAATTTTTTAGAAATATCATGATTATGACACTCACAGAAATCCATAACTTTATACTTACAAAGTTGAGTGTTTCGAATAAGAATACAATCTGTTATGTCTAAGAAAAACCTTTACTACGTCAAAAGAAATAACTGAAACAAAAAAAATTTCGCCGCCCGCCTGCAAATAAACAACTACAAAATCCCAAGAGAAATCCGGCTGATATTTATTAAAAACTGTTGTCTACCCACGCTTCGTCGAAAACGCCAATTTTCCCTGCATTACCTACGAATAAAAATTGTAAAAGTTTTCGACACTGCGATGACAGGTTAACAAGCTGTTTGCAACGACAAATTCGGGGCAAAAAATTGCCAAAATTCACGGTCAAATTGTCAGCGGAATCCGGAGTAATTGGCAGAAATAATTGGAAAACTGTAAACATCTTTTTTTGTCATTTTTAGCGGTGTATGTGGTTTTATTTGAAATATCAGGAGGTTGTTACGAGTTTTTTGAGTTACGTTTTTCTATTGAAACTATGTTTTGAGGATACGCTTTTGTTAGCCAAAGCTTAGCTTGTTAGTCCCTTGTTAGTGCTCGCTCACTCAGAGATCCGTTTTACTGGTCCACTTTACCGTATACGTTTTTATTTGGTGCTGACGTATGTAGTTGTATGAGCGAATTCACACACATGACAGCATTCCAAATCCATAAAAAAATACCGATCCGACAAAATATACAGCAATCCGTTTTCCATGTCCGCTTTATCGTATACCTTTTCATTCGGCAATGGCGTGTATGCGCGAGTTCACGTCAGTTTTGTTTGACAGTTGATGATACACTGACTAAAATATGTGGTGTGAACATTACTCCCAGTAGTGACGGACCCGTTAAAACGGTACTGTAAATCCGGTAGCAACGGATCCGTTAAAATCGATCCTGGAAATACAGATGTTCTGTGTGAACGGACCCTTAGTTAGTACAAGCAGTTTTGTTGTGTTCCTATTTGATGGACATGAGTGATTACCGATCGTGGTCATGATATAGGTATTTACACTTGTACAGTCGGATAAATGTAATGATTAATAGATTATTGTACAGTACAGCTATTTTCTAAATGTCTCTCGGCAATCATTGCAAACGAATGCTAATTTTCATGTCCATCAATTATTAGATTTATCGTGTATAATAATTTGAATTCAGAACTAAGTATTTTATTGTTGTTTTGTTTTGATTTCCTTATGAAATAGCAGCTTGCCTCCCATTTTTCCCTTCAAATAAATTACATTATGTTAAAAGAGTATTAACAACTCTATATAATTCCAAGTTGATTGAGAGCGTCCGGTCTGCACAAGTGCAAAGGGCAACTGGTAGCAATCCGACGACTGACGAAACACAAAGTTTGCCGAGAGACATTAAGAAAATGTTTGTACTGTACTAAGATAGCTTTCTGTATTTTATACGATTGATAAGTAATGACAGTTGAGATTTGCTCAGTCATTTTCATGACTGTACATCATCATGTTCTTACTATTATCCCAATAAATTAGGGATCGACGAAGCATATCGTCGTCTATACATTTCTAATACTCTTCATATCTCACTTTTCTATTACATAGAAAATAAAAGTGCGTATTTGTTGTGTATCTACGCCCTAAATTGCCTATGACGTATATTTCTATTGTCATTTTTAAAGGTCAGGGCGATGAAAACACTTTCATAATTAGGTTTCTACACCCATTTCTTGTAACCAGTCACAAAAGAAAATTCCCTAACGAAAATCAATGACCGAAACATGACTCACTTAGCTTTCTATCATAACCTAACCCACATGTCAAAAAAACAGGTCAATAAATTAGCGAAACAGGCTCAATGAAGCCTTATCTCCGATCGCTAAGCGCGCAGTGGGACCTGTACCTAACTCGACGAAACACTCCGATTAATGAAAATGTTTACGCCATTAGTATGAGTGGTTTGTAATCTAATTTATTTCGTGTCGACAAACTTACCCATGTCATATTTAGGTGGTTAGGTTTTTTGTTTATGGTGGTTTTGTTTCATTTTGTGTAGATACGGCATACATTTTTACATATTTTGAAGTGTATTGGTCGTAGGTTCCAATTCGGACTAGTATCAATGTGGTTTTTCAATTTATATGTAATACCTTGGACATTGCTGACATCAGGGAAAAAAAACATCGTAAGTGATGAGAGGGAGGATGAAAACAACCTGGACTTATAGTTACCTAATATAAGATTGAAATAGTTAACCCACCTTAAGCAAGCGTGGTGATTAATGTTCGAGCCTTCTCAGTATGAGAAGAGGCCTTTACCCTGTTGTAGGGCAGAAGAAGGGCCGTACAACGAGTTACAAGTTAAATAAAATAAGTGTACAGGAAAAAACTTTACATTCCTCAACTGTACCTACACACTTATCACTTTTGTCGATTGTACTTTACAATAACTTGAGGAAATCTCAAAAAAATCCAAACCAAATTTGAAAGTTTGGATGGATGTGGGTGCAGATGCATGTTTGTTACTCAATCACGCCAGAACGGCTGAACGGATCTAGACGAAATATGGCACAGAGATAGATTAAATTCTGGAATAGCACATAGGCTACTTTTCGTTCCGGTATAATGTTCTCCTGGGATAAAAATAACACTTTTGCGGGCGAAGTCGCTGGCAGTAGCTAGTAACTAATAAAACTAGCAATAAAAATATTAGCACTCCACCCAAACATCATATTGAGACAAAGCTATCGTTGTTAATGTGACATTTCACTTTATATGTATCACTAGCTGTGCCCGCGGCTCCGCTCCCGTCATCTGCCTGCCAACCCTACCATACTTACTAGCCTGCCTACTCCACGTACTCAAAAATATACATACTACATACCATTTTTTTTTCTAGTGTCATTCTTTCGCGTAGAATCTTAACACCGCGATTCAGAAAATGACTTTAAATGCACAACGCCATCTATCGAATAGCGAGTTCAACTGACCAAGTAACTGAATTGCATGTGCTGTGATACTTTTACTTCTTGAACACTTTAAATTCATCTAACTTTTGATAGAGTGAACAGATTGCGATGAAACAAAAACTAAGTAATTCTTCAAGTTACCCACAATTTTTATGTATAAAAGTTATCTACATAGGTTTCGTACATTACACGTGATGCGTGCACAAATAAGCAGACAAACAGACAAACATTTCAAAAATGCTGGAAATGGGTTCTTTTGGTTATCCTTTAACACCCTGGCAATTTTTTTTGGAAATTTATTCGATGTACAAAAATTATTTTTCTACAGATTTGTTATATGTATTGAATGATGATGATAGGTACTTTACTTCCCAAGGAACCGCTTGAAATTCATGTCGGTAAAGATATCGTAGATACAACGACGTTTCCAACTTGAAACAATACGATCGTTTCTTAGAATAATGTTGTATGTTCTGTTGCTATTAGAATTTTTGTGTTTACTGAAGCTTTTGAGTAAATATTGGAGTTCTGAATTACCCAAGTATCCTTTAAGAGTTAGCCGTTATTCTACAACAGGGAATCGGTACTGTATCTTCTAAACACAGAGCCGTTAACCATCTAGAACAGTACTGCCAACTAGATTAATGCCTGTGACACTTAAGGCCGTACCCTGACCAAAAAATCAGCATGAGATATGAGCATTCCTATTGGCCTAGCGGCACTGGTGGCGCATGAATTACAGTAGTGAATACGCCCAGATTTTAGAATAAAATCTTTACATAATCGAATATATGTCTTTTGAAAAAAACAAACTTACAAAATGTTCGTTATGAAATTGTTTATCCATTAGTGTTAGTATAAAAAATAATTAATGAACACTTTACGAGGAGATGCATGCTATCAATAATTAATTCACAGTTTTATGGTTTTGTTGGAAGGAGATTAGTGAAACATATACTCTTTAAAAAAAAAGTATACTACCATTTTAGAACCAGTATTATGTAGAAATTTTATGTATTTTTATTAATTGATATTTCTTCTATACTTAGTATAATATTATAAAGAGGAATTTTTTTTTTGTTTGTTTGTACCGAATAGGCTCCAAAACTACTGGACCGATTTGAAAAATTCTTTCACCAATAGAAAGGGACATTATTTCTGAGTGACGTAGGGGTGGTCCACGGGAGCGAAGGTGCGGGCAACAGCTAATTAAATAAAGAGTAGATAGCTCTTAAAAACTGTACAAAAACGACAAACGCGGCGTTTTGCTCGGAGAGGCGCTTTAACATTGCAATGTAATCTAGTCCTAAGTTCATCAGATATATTTATTATTTTAGTCCCATGTACTAACATAGTGAGCTATACTTGTACTTGCTATGTGATAAAAATAACTAAGGATCTTGACGACCCAAGCACAGCATGTCACACATCTAGATACAAACAGAAAAAAAACCGGCTAAGCGCGAGTCGGACTCGCGCACGAAGGGTTCCGTACCATTATCGCAAAAAACGGCAAAAAAATCACGTTTGTTGTATGGAGCCCCGCTTAAATATTTATTTTATTCTCTTTTTGTATTTGTTGTTATAGCGGCAACAGAAATACATCATCTGTGAAAATTTCAACTGTCTAGCTATCACGGTTCATGAGATACAGCCTGGTGACAGACGGACAGACAGACAGCGTAAAAACCTGCGTAATACCTTTACCCTTTAATTTCCAAACTACTTACACATTTTTACGCCAAGGTCCTCCAAGTCTTAGCCTGTATTCAATCAGTCCTGTTCAACCCGTCGCCATCACTATATCCAGATTCCAATGCGTGTAATTAAGGTTGCCCTAGTCAGCAGCAGGAACTATTTCGCCGGAGTTCAAATTCATGCTATCTCATCACACGTGCGAAAGGGATAGACGCTGTTATTAGCAGTAGGAAGCTAGTGCGCGTACGAATATACACTCATGGTATAAAAATAATAAATGGATGATGATTTAGAACGAAAAGGAGCGCGCGAAATTTTATAAACAGACCTATGGGAGTATGAGTATCATGAAAAAACTACTGAATGTATTGGTTTAAAATAAAATTATTTGCATTTTTTTACTGCTAATCTATCCCTGTATGGTGACAGTTTTGCAATTTTCATTATTTTTAAGGTATTTTTTTTAGCCCAAATATGCGTTGAAATATGGAACTTTCGACGCTCATAACTTTCAAATACACGTTTTTTTGTTTCCATACAGGGTTAGATAATAATGAGACAATTTTGTTTTTATTTTGAGCGTACATCGTCAAATAGTGGAGTAATCGCCATAGTACGTCTGTCTGTATGGATGAATGACTGACTAGGTCAACCTTAAGGCTCGTATTAACAAATTAAAATAATATTAATTAAAATTACAGTACTGTTAATGAAAAATACTGCTTTGGGGTATATTTCAGTACCGTTAACTTTTTCTTTTTCCGTATTTTAAGTACCCAAAATAGAAAATATTGTTGTCAAAACATGAAAACTTACCAAAAAACGTCTATTTGAATATTAAACTGCTCTCTTGAGCATAAAAAGATAATTTGAGTAGTCTGACATACAATACGCACAGATTTAGTACAAAAAACATTTTGCATCATATCTCGAAAAATAATGATCATTAGTGAATCTTATTTATAACTTTTTCGGCACAATTGAATATGGAATAAACTTGCTCTGAACACAAATTGTAGGTCGGCGACTTACAAGTTGTAGGTCGTGGGTTCGAGCCCAGGCAGACGCTTTACTTTGTGTAAATTATTTCATCACCACTGTTCTCAAAACGGTGAAGGAAAACATCGTGAGGAAACCGGCATGTCCTAGAGCCAAAAAAATCGAAGACATGTGACATCCACCAACCCGCACTGGGCCCGGCGTGGTGGATAACGGCCCATTCTCTCTCACAGAGAGGAGGCCTTTGTCCCAGCAGTGGGAACATTAATAGGCTGATGACGTGGTGTGATGTGAACACAAATTACTTTGAAATCTAAACTTTGTGTGAATTAAGCAATAAACTGATTTTTGGTCCGTTTGACAGCCCGCATTTTTTTTTGCTGTAATGGCATTTTTGTGGACTTTTCGGGTAACATTACTACTACTACTATAATAAACATAATTACAGTGGAATAACTTAACTACGATTTATTTTCGCAGCAAATGTCTTTATTTACACTTTGTATTTGTGTTTATTTATAAAACAAAATATGTAATGTCAAAGTACCAAATAATATTAGATAAGTAGAAGAAATTTGTTTCTGCCAAATGAGTAAGAATTTATAAGGGACATAAATTTGTACAAACACATGTAACCACACAACTCAAAACTGAATCTGAATAACAAACACGGGCACAATTTACTGATTGCACGCGCTCAGTAATCAGCAAATACGTTTACGTTTGTTCAGTAAATATTTCAGTATATTATTGTAATGGGTCCGCGAATAATGTTGTATTACAATTACTTACAGTCGCTTCTATTAACACGCTTTTATTAGCTTGGTATGTATGTATCTATGTATCAATGTAACGGAATCTTTGAACGTGATTTTCACCCACTTCAAAACGTTGGATTGATTTGAAACTTTGCACACTTATCAAGGACCGATGACAATGCAATAATTTAAACAGTTTGTCCCATTATCCTTACAATTAAAGCGTGTTTTTTAGTTTTTAGAACTACAATTTATTTTTAATGTGTAAACAAAATGATTGTTTTTTAACTAGATACTGAGCAAAGTAAAACGACCGTTTTCAAAAATATTTTTGTGTTATTAGGAACAATTCGCATGTAGGTATTTCTCAAAGGCTTGGGAAGAAGTAAACGAACTATCCGGGCGCAGAAAGTTTGCCGATGACGTCATGACGTTCGACACTCGCTATTGGTGCACGTGGCGAACGCGGAGCGCCGCGCGGGTATACAGGAGGGGTAGTCATCGGCAATCTTTCTGCGCCCGGGTAGGTATTTAGTATTTCACCAGTTTTGTTTAATGTCCTATGCAATAGGGAACGAACCCAATACCATCAACCAGGTAGAATCCAGACTATTGGTTTTTTATTCTCTGTCTGCCTAAAAAGCTGCAAAGTTTAAAATCATTCCTTTTAAAATTTTGTAGTTAGATTAAAAAACTTAAGTTACGCAGACGATATGGTGATGCTGGTCCGCACAATCGGTGGGATTAGGAAATTACTCACCATTTGTGAAAGATACGCCGTGCAGCATGAGCTCAAGTATAATTCTGCAAAGAGTGAGCTGTTTAGAGGAAGAAATAAAAGTCCCTCAAAAGTCCCGCCCGTGGTACTCAGCGGCTCATCTTTGCCAAGAATAGCACAATTTAAATATTTGGGCCATATTGTTACGGAGTATCTTAAAGATGACTAACATATGGAGAGGGAGCGCAGGGCGATGGCTGTGAGGGGAAACATGTTGGCACGCAGTTTTGCTGGTTGTTCAGTACCGGTTAAAATAAAACTTTTTAAGACGTTTTGTCAAATATTTTACACCAGCGGTCTGTGGGCTAATCATACCCAAAAAGCAGACAGCGCACTGCGCATTCAATACAATAATGCCTTCGAGGTGCTGTTGAGGCTTCCACCTTACTGTAGTGTGTGAGGGATGTTCGCTGACGCGCACACGGACGATTATTTCGCAATCATGCGCAAAAAAGTGGTATCAGTGCGCAGAGTGAGGGGAAGCAGCAATAGCGTTCTGAAGGTCTTTTCAGACAGGGCAGAAGGGCCTACAATGGTTATGATTATCAAGCTACATGTCAGACATGGGACTTTATAAATCTTCCTCTAATTGGATGCTGTGTTTGTTTTGTGTATTCATGTGTGTTTAAGTGTTACTACTAACATAGTTATTTAAGTTTTACTAACATGCTATGGGCCTTCGAAGCCTGAAAATAAACTTTTTTTTTTTATTTTAACCCCCGACTGAAATAGAGGTGTGTCATAAGTTTGACGTGTGTTCCTGTGTGTTTGTGTATCTGTCTGTAGCATCATAGCTCCTAAACGGATGAATCGATTTTGATTTTTTGGTTTTCAAAAAATCAAAATCAAATATTTTTATTTTACAAGGCCTACATGGGCACTTATAAAACGACGACAAAAGGTACACGGTTCGGGTTAGTCGTTTCCTATGGAGAAGAACCGGCAAGAAACTCCATGGTTACTATTTTAATTTTTTTAGTGTTTACAATATTTCCATGTTACAGCATTAGTACTTGGATATGGGGGGACAACGTAGGCCCGACAATAAGTCGTACGAAATTGAAAAAAACAAACAAAAAAAATAATGTACGAAATAAAAAGTTAACAAATGTAAACAATCATCTAGAAATCTAGAAAGCCTACAATGTTCACACATTCACAATCGGTAAAAGAATCTATACAAAGGTAAAAAAAAAACAACTCTAAATTTAAAAAAAAAATATATGTTTATTTCAGACCTATATTAACATGTGGCACAAATACTGTAATCAGTGCTGTAACTATTCTTAGCAAAGGGCTATAATGATGATTGAAAAATAATGTAAAACGTCTAATTAAAAGAGAAAAAAAATTAGATTGAGAATAGTTAGAGATATCCATATATTTGTGCCGTTTATGAGTTACCAGGGAAGCCGCATGCGCAGAGGGTGTCAAAGCCAACATTTTTATCTTCAACGTAGTCCTTGATTTTATAATATGCTTTTTTAATAAGGACACGTTTGATGTAGTTTTTGAACTTTCCATCGGTCAGTTCTATAACTGATTTAGGCAACTTGTTATAAAAGCGTATACTGTTTATAAGAAAATACTTGCTAGTTTTCGTTAATCTGAATTTGGGTATTACAATTTCGAGCTTACAGCGTGTATTTAAATTATGGAAGTCACTTCTAGTTTTGAAAAGCCCTCGATTTTTGCGGATATACAAAATACATTCCAAAATATAAAGTGAAGGTAGAGTCAGTATATCGATCTCTTTAAATTTTTCTCTAAGGGACTCGCGAGGACCCATTTTATAGATCGCGCGGATTGCCCTCTTTTGTAAGATAAAAATTGAGTCAACGTCTGCTGCTGACCCCCACAGCAGAATGCCATAAGACATAATACTGTAGAAATAAGCATAGTATACTAGTCTAGCTGTGGCTACATCGGTTAACTGCCTTATCTTCCTTACTGCATAGGCAGCCGAACTTAACCTGCCCGAAAGAGTTCTAATGTGCGCGCCCCACTGCAATTTTGAATCGATAGTAATCCCCAAGAATACAGTTTCCGTTTTTATTTCAAGATTTTTGCCGACAAGATTTAGATTTAGGTCACGTTGAGATACATTTGGTAAAGAGAACTTTAGACATTTTGTTTTTTTTTCGCATTCAGTAAAAGATTGTTAGCTGCGAACCATTCCGAGAGAACAATTAGACTTTCATTGACATGTAAGACATCCGTATCTTTCCTATCTATTTTAAAAATTAGCGAAGTATCATCAGCAAATAGAATTATATCCGATAATTTGGCCATCATAAAAGGGAGATCATTAATGTAAACAAGAAAAAGGAAAGGGCCGAGAATTTCAACCTTGGGGCACGCCCATTTTGACTAGAGACCCGGAGGACGTCGCCCCATTAACTTTTACTTTTTGCTGTCTGTTTGATAAATAGGAAAGCACAAGATATTTGAAAGGTGACATTATCGGGAGTGTTTTAGCTATGTTGATGAACATCGGTTTAGCTGTTTAAAAGTTATGGGCGTTTTACTGTTTGAATCGGAGTATTTTTGCAAGATATCGTGTCGTAATTACATGCTTGATAGATTTTTGATCGAAGCGTGTCTACTACACATCATCATCATCACATCATCAGCCTATTAATGTTCCCACTGCTGGGACACAGGCCTCCTCTCTGTGAGAGGGAATGGGCCGTGATCCACCACGCGGGCCCAGTGCGGGTTGGCGGATGTCACATGTCTTCGAATTTTTGGTTCTAGGACATGCCGGTTTCCTCACGATGTTGTCCTTCACCGTTTTGAGAGCAGTGGTGATGAAATAATTTACACAAAGTAAAGCGCCTGCCTGGGTTCGAACCCACGACCTACAACTTGTAAGTCGCGGCCGATACCACTGGGCCACCACTGCTCCCTCCTGTCTACTACTAGTTAAATTATATAGTTTAAAAACTCGAAATAAAAAAAAACAATTTCGTAAAGTTTTGGAAATTTTATATATTTACTCGTTTTTGTGATTTTTTTATACCCGTAAAACGAATAATATTTAACATTTTTAGAAAAGAGTATTTTGTGAAATTAAGTGTTGTTGATTTAGCGTTTTTGAAAAAAATAACATTATCCATACTGGAAACCATTTTTTTTATCTCATTTGGTAAGCTCGCGTTTGACCACTGTCTCAACTGATGGTAAGCGATGATGTGGTCGACGATGGAATACGCTTGCCCAGAAGTAACAAATTTACGCTAAACTTGAAGACCCCAGGTTTCCACTCCTTATGCGCACAATGAAAGTATTCCAATAACGTTTTTCATGTAACTAGAGGCAGAGAACTCCAAATCCGTACTAAAACATGAATAAATCTTCATAACTAACTTAATTCCCGTGTACAACTAAATTGGGCTGGAAAGGGAATGGATCCCGTTATGTTGACCCAAATTTATCAAATTTTACGCTCGACGGACTCGAAGGAGGCTGATTAGGGTTCCGTAGTCATTTAACTCACTTAGTTCTGTCACCATTCATCACTAATATGTAAATGTTCAGAAAATAGATCCCCCTTGGAGAATTGGTGTTTTCTGTATTTTACATACCTAGGTCAGAATCGCCGCATCAAAGCTTACAATATCTTTTAGGTTATTATATCGCTAATCACCACCTGGTGACCGCGTCGTTGACCGCATCATTATTGTAAGCTATGATGCGGTCAACGACGATGCACGCTTGCCTTTTTTTTAGCTTGGGGAAATGCTCATGTATACTGCGCTACCACGGGAAGTTAGTGCAAGTTGGACTCCAACCCACTAAGCCTCCACGAAGTCCTCCTGTGTTGCTTATGGTGGAAGCACGGGCACGCGATAGCACTCGTCCGTGAACCCGCCGCATGCACGCTTGTCTTAAGTGCGATTGTTGCTTTATCATCTTACCAAGGCGTAAGCTTACCTCCCATACCCCCTATTCCATGGGATTTATAATAAATGTGGAATGGGACTAACTATAGGGGCACTTCTGCTGGGCAGGCTCAGGTATAGGAGGGCCTGTGATTTTTTGGTCTTCCCAGGGATGAGCCCTAACAGGCGTTTCACGAAGGGGTCTTCGGGATGGTATTTTGAGAGGTCACGGGGTCCTACGTGCTGATGGTAATCACCGGTGTGGTTTTAGTGGTGTAAAAATCCGACACTTCCTGGTCTTTTCCCCAAAAATCCATGCGTCTTTTGATGTTATGCCCGAAAACAAAAATAAACAAAAATGTGCCTATCTGCCTGTCATGAGTGTCAGACATAATAAATTATGTAGTAACTATTGTTGTACTGTCTTACCCGTTACATATAATCTAATATTTTAATTAAATATAGTTTATAATATAATGTGCCTAATTAATAAGAATGAAGCAAAACTGTTATTTTTTTTATTATGATGAGTATGACTAATGATCAATGACATTGATGGAAGATCATGATATTATTATGCATGTACATGTACCTACTTCAAATATTTGCAAGACTGATAAGTCGAATTTAGTGAGACTAAAATTATGTTAGTTTTTAAGCTGACATGGTCACAATCGTTAGAATTAATATTTATTTTAGCTCGATATTTCGGCACCGTTACAAGCACCATGATCACGAGATCTAAACCACCATGTATAATCTAAATATACATGGTAAATATCCCGAAACAAATATTAATTTTAAAATTATATTTACCATGTTATTATGTAAGTACCTATAATCTTGCAAATATATAAATTTAATTTCATTATAACCATCTTTAAAGATTTACATAATCATCATCTGCCTAGCCTTTTCCCAACTATATTGGGGTCGGCTTCCAGTCTTACCGGATTCAGCTAAGTGCCAGTGTTTTACATGGAGCGACTGCCTATCTGACCTCCACAACCCAGTAACTGGGTAACACTCGGTACCCCTTGGCAAGACTGGTGTCAGATCTCAAGCTTCTGACTACCCGTAACGACTGTCAAAGATCTTCAAATGACAGCCGGGACCAACGGCTTAACGTGCTTTCCGAGGCACGGAGGAAACTCGGTATGTTGAAATGGTCACCCATCCACGGACCGACCTCGTCAAGCGTTGCTTAACCTTGATGATCGACCCGTGCGGCTGTTATTATTTAGCCACGAGCTTGTTATTAAAGATTTACATAATAACAAGCAAAAAAAAACTCCGAACACATTTTTATTTGATGCTACATAATTTATCTAGTAGTAGACACACTTCGACAATCTATTTAATTCGTAGTTATGCACGATAACTTGCGAAAACCGATTTAAACAGTAAAGCGCCCATTACTTTTGAACGGCTGAACCGATTGGCATCAAACATAGCAACATGCACTCGACAAAGTCAAAAAAAATATGGTTTATCCGTTTAGGAGCTATGATGCCACAAACAGATACATAAACATACAGGTACACACGTAAAACTTATAACTCCCCTCTTTATCCGTCGGGGCTAAAAAAATATTATTTAAGCACGTAATTCAAATTTAAGAAAATGTTAATTTCCTTCAAGTTTTATCAAAAGACTCTTTTCAAACTCTTTGTCAAATCTCAAGAAGAATATCTTGCAAAGTTCTAAGTAAAACACAAATGCTGGCAACACTGGTTGTTATGTCAAAGTTCACGATAAGAAGCGCTGGCAACTTTGCGTTAGTTATAAGAAGTTTATCGTTTGTTGAGAAAACTTCGTTTTTAATGTTAGTCGTTATCTTTTCTTACTGACGTTGGACATCATGAATGATGATGGGCAGTTACATGAGAGGACATACTCTTGATTGCTAATATTAGATTCCATTTTAAACAGATGTTGTGAAGTATTATTAACCAACTGCCCAAAAAAGGAGAAGGTTCTCAATTCAGATGTTTATATTTATTTATACCATTCCCCCTCTAAAAAGCTTATTTTATTCACTGAAAACTGTGAATAAAAAGCACTTTTAATCACTGTTTTGGTGTTTGAATTTAGAACATGCCAATATATATTCGACGTCCATCTCAATGCTATACAACCTCCTTGCGCATAAAATACTCGATACAAACTCCTTGTGACAAGAATATTCGAATTTAAAACTTCTAAATCGATTTAATTTTCAGTTTGTTAATATTTAGGATTTCAATGATGATTTTCATGATTTTGATTTTAGTCTGGGATGTTTAGTGAATACTTATTTGGATTGTAATTCTAATATTAATTGCATTGGTGTTAATTAATTATAATTATGTAACGTAACGGAGGTGGTCACTGGCCCCTGAAACACAGATGCTGTTACCTAGCTCAGCTTCAATTTACAAAAAATGTGAAACCCTGAGTTTTCAATTTTTTCGTAAATTTTGAAGGTAATAAAAAAGTTATTTATTATTATTCCTTATGCTTTTCGGTTAAATCTTTCTTTTTCTCGTAGTCATGGTATAAAATATAGTATGCAACTCTTGAATAAAACGGATTTATATCGAGGGCCATGAATCACTCGCGACGCTCAGGATTCTAACACTTGAATCACTCGCTGTGCTCGTGATTCAATCATCATGAATCACTCCCTACGGTCGTGATTCAGTTGATAGAATCCTTTACTAGTTCGTGATTCATCTATGGCCCTCGCTTTAAAACTGTCCTTTATTCACTAGTTGCATAATATACTATTTTTATAACTCCGTCAAATATAAACGGATTTCCAAAATTCTTTTTTTGTTCGAAATAAGTTTATCCTGAAATGGTCCCATTAAAATTTGGTAAAGATCTATTATCTATTGATGCAGGAGATATTGTAGTGTCAAGTGCATAGAGATCAAGCACAGGATCAAGAGCTTAGGCCGGTATTCCAGATGCTCATGCTCAACTCAACTCAAACTGGCAATGGACAGGTATGATTGCTTGGCCTGTTTTTTTTTATATTAATGTGCAGACGTCCAAGATCCTAGACGCCCTAAACGGTACCGAACTCTTTTAACACAAAAAACTGTGGCATTGAGTAGTGTAAGTATGTACTTATTGGAATGTAATCGTACGAACTAAGTGTACATAATTGTGTGTTCATTCAATACATATCACACATTTTGTGTAGAAAGAATTCAGTAACGTCTGAGATCTTACTCTATTGAGTACACAAGTACATAATGTCAAGCTGAAGAATCGTATACTAAACTCTTGAGTTGTGATTGGTTGGCAGTTGATTGGTAGGTGCGGTCAATTTTGAGTTTGAGTCGAGTAAGCATCTGGAATAGGGGCCTTGGTGTTCTTTTCAAGGCACTGCCAACTTCCACAATCGAGGCTGCCACCAAGAAATCCTTTAACAGTAAGGACAGAAATTCTTCATCCTTTCGCGAGCGGCTGACTAGGACGTGGCGTGGCGCCCAATTTCGCACGGCATGGTAACTTTAAATAGTTATTTATGCTACAAGTGCGGCAAGTAGGTGATTTCCGATGAGTGGTATTTTTGACACGAGTCGGAAATCATCTTACGCACGTGTATCATACAACATTTTACTATGCATTGTGCGAGGAAATAAAAAAAAATATCTGAACCAAGCAAGAAATTAATAAAATGGCGCTTATTCAAGGGCGCTCAGCATATCCACAGATAAACTAATAAAAGCTGTCACGTCGTAACGCAAAAAGGCACGAGCAAAATATTCATTCTGCCAAACATATTTAATGTTTACTTATTTAAAATTAATTTATTGATCAAAATCAAAATCTAGAGTAATTAAAAACTCCTTAAATGGAGTATTAGTTTTGTTTTACCTTTTATATGAATGATAATCAGTACTTAACTAATTTTTAAAACTTTTCTCATATAATAAAAACTCTATGCGGCGGGCTGGCGTTGGAGATAAAAATTAAAAAAGTACAGGAAAGTAAAAAGCACTAGTAAAAAAAAATTACACTTTCCGCACAGTTTGGCTGCTTGGAAAACGCTCTTTTCGAGGACATGCATTGTAAATTAAATTATTTTCCGTTGCGTCGCCTTTATGTCAGTGTTCTACATCTGACTGCGAATATGTACAATCTGCACATCATATCTTATGGGCGTGTATTCTTTGGCAGAATGAACGCAATATTATGTTGAATAATGTACAGGCTGCATCTAGAGTTGTTCACTACATCGACCTTGTAGAAACTAGTGCAAATTGCCGTGTGTATAAGCGTTTCCGCCATACCTATTATTGCAATCAAATAAATGCAATGTTACATACAGCTTACAATGTTAGGACCCAATAATATTAATGATAATTTTATCCGTGGTGCTAGGCAACTGGGCTTATCCCAGTTTTAAACGACCTTCTGTACCTATTGGCCTTATTTGTTCTGTGTCCTGCTTGGTGTGTAGGGGAGGAGGGAAGTAGAAATTTGTATTTAATTTGTCTACTCCTCCGTTATTCTTTTCTGATTAATTTCGTTGCGAGATCCAAGACAGTTAAATTCATTTTCGAGGATTTCGTCGAGCTTCATTGCCTCGGCTTTATGGTGGTCGCCACTGTTGATTCTGGCTTTCAGGAGTTGCAGTGGTTTGGGAATAGTGCGACGGGAAATCCCAAAAAAAATGTTTCTTTTTATCCTTTAAGAGCCCGCTCTTGATCTTGATCTCACCTGATGGTAAGCGATATATGATGTCTACGATGGAGCGAGCGAGCTCAGAATATGCCCACACAGTCACACAGCACAGTCTTGTTTTATTTTCTTTTACATAAAATAATACGAGTACTAAAGAAGGAAAGAGTATTAGTTTTAAAATATTACTTTTATGACCAGACCATATTTATTATGTTGAAAAACAACTTTTAAACATTTTGTTTGAGCTTGTCCAATCTCCTTCATATTAACTTTATCTACAAAGTTCATTGACCATGTACTTTGTTTTTAAATTTACATGTACATACTATTTATTATTCCCTTTGTCTGTACTGAAATCCTTTGATCAAAGTTTTAGTTACTCAAACAGAATTTTTTAATGTTTTAAAACTGATATGTTTTGTAGTAGAATAACATGTTCTTCGTGATATGAAAATGCCGAGTGTATTTTAATATAATTTTTCACATTAATTAGCTCGCGTATGACCATGCAGTGTAAAGCTAATGAAAAAATTAAGCAACCCGGAGTCTCGATGTGTGCGTCAAAATCATCATCATTTCAGCCAATAGCCGTCCACTGCTGAACATAAACAAGTGTCGCCACATTGACGGTCCCGTGATTTGTGCGTGGTTGATATTAATAGACTCGCTCTAATAGTCTGTGAGGGTTCAATAGTTCCATAGGGGACTCAAAATAACTGGCGAAATGTGAGTTAACACACACACACCAGTATATGTCGAAGCCATCAGTTGGGGTTGGTCATAACTTAGCTGACTCAGCCTGTTATTGTATTTTTTTTAATTGTTTGTTACTTTAGACGCTTTTACGTGCACGTCTTTTTACATCGTTCTCACATATATGTATTTTTTCAACAAGAATGATGTAACCATAAACTTGTAATTAAAACTGATGGAAAAGAGTGTCCGTGGAGTTTCTTGTAAATTCTTCTCCATTGAGACCTACTGACGCTTGCGAATTTGCAACTATTTATTTATTTATTTATTAGGCTCACCAACAATTGTTAACACTAAGAATATTACAGTAATTATTCACTTAAAACTATAGTTGAGTGTCACATTTTTTTACAGGTAAGCACATATGCTAAAGTATTGAACAAACATTCAGAAACAACTTAATATCTAATAGAATAAAAAAATGGTTCAAAATGATATCTAAAACATCTTACACTATAAAATTAAAATTTATAACCATTAGACTACATAACATCGTGTGTCAATTTTCGGAACTTGATAAGTGAGTCCGCATGTACGTCTACTAAATCGCTGCAACTATTTAATAGTTTACACAGCCGAGGAATGGCCGAATGGTCACCGAAATAGAGTCATCTTTCTTTTTTTTTGTTTGAATATTCAATTTATTTGAAATAAACTATTTGATTTGATTATTTGATTTGACACACACAACCAAGCACCATCCTCAAACACCACACACACACCGCCACACCATCCATCCACCACCCATCCACACAACCATCCACCGGCAGCGTGGCGTTTGCCGGTTCCTCGGTCGCGATGTGGCTCCATCGGTTACATTTCGAAGTATCATCAGTTCAAGGATCAACGACCGGTATACCTCTACCTGATCCTTCGATGAATACAAAACTATCCCGTACTTAACCACACTCGCAATATAAATCAAAAGCTCATATTATTCCTCTAAGTAATCCAGTCTCCGTGCAAAGAATAACATTTTGCGTCAACTTCCTTTTCTCGTTAAAAGTTACGCTCCGCTGTGGTTGGAATAATAAACGTAACCCTACTTTTTACTTTACTGTGGTTCCGTAGTCAGCTGGTCGTATGAATTGTGTGTTTTGTAAGCTGACATATTTTGGGACTGTGTATTTTTCAGCTTGAAAAGTGATGAGTGAGAAAAGGGTGCGAGATTTATTTGTAAACTCGGATTTAGACTGTTTGCACATTCGAATCTGGTGCCTTTTTTGTTCCTGGTATATGTTTGCAACCTTAATCTATAAAACTATTGCGAACTAGCGATATATATGTACTACGCACTAGATTTGGCGATCCATTCACTCTGTCCGACTGAACTGTACTGCAATATGTACACCTGTCTTAATACTATGTGGAAATAAACGCGATGAAACTCATGGCGCTTACGACGTTTTGATCCGGAGGAAACTAAACTCTATAAGCGATCTAGCGCTGCATGTTTTAATAGTTTGATTAGACAACATAAATATTTGAGCGCTGCAGCAAACTTTAGTTCTAACTCGCCAGCATTTGAACAGTTTTTTTTCATGAATATTCTTTTTTATCGGTAGAATTTATGTCAATGATTTTACCATAATAGAGAGATAGAAAGTTGAAAAGCGAACTCAAGGCAAACGTGAGTGGAAACGCCAGAAAGTGACGCCTTAGCTAGAACATACACGGATTTGTGATGTTCTTTAGAAAGGCTAGGTGCGCAGTTTTGTGTTTGACCATACACCCTAAACAAGTGACAATCTATCATCGAAAGCGTGGCAATAGCGATTGTCAAAAAGGCAAAATTGTATGTGACTGACAAGCGATATCGAACAATCACATGAACAATCAAAAATGAAGAGAACCAAGGTTACCGACATAGACTGAAAAATTGCCAAACTTAAGTGGCAGTGGACGGCACATTGCTCGCAGAAGGGATGGCCGATGGGGCCGAAAAGTTCTAGAGTGGCGACCGCGTCCGTAAGACGCAGCGTTGGAAGGCCTCCCTCTAGGTGGAGCGACGACCTGGTCAAGGCTGCGGGAGTCCGGTGGATGCGAAACTTACAGGACCGATCAGTGTGGCGACGCTTGGGGAAGGCCTATGCCCAGCAGTGGACGTCTTTCGGCTGGAATGATGATGATGATGTTGATCAATCCCTTACATTTTGATATTTCGACGATCGCCTTCGCTGACATCGAATGCTACTTTTCTAGAGCCTCAGAAGTATGCACGAAAACGAATAAAAAAAACCGGCTAAGTGCGAGTTGGACTCGCGCACGAAGGGTTCCGTACCATTATCGCAAATAACCGCAAAAAAAACACGTGTGTTGTATGGGAGCCCCCCTTAATATATTTTATTTTAATTTAAGAATTATTATTTTTTGAATATACAACTAAATATTCTGTGAATATTTCAAACGTCTACCTGTTGCCGTTATTAAAATTGAGCAAAAAACAGCAAAAAAGTCACGTTTGTTGTATGGGAGCCTCCCTTAAATATTAATGATATTCTGTTTTTAGTATTTGTTGTTATAGCGGCAATAGAAATACATCATCTGTGAAAATTTCAACTGTCTAGCTATCACGGTTCATGAGATACAGCCTGGTGACAGACGGACAGACAGACAGACGGATCGTGAAGTCTTAGTAATAGGATCCCGTTTTTACCCTTTTGGTACGGAACCCTAAAAAGTAAGTATGTCACGCTCGTAGTAGGTTTCGTTCTGTAAGTTCTGCCTACCCTCATGAGAAAAGATGTGAGTTAATGTTTGATGAGACTGTTGCAAGTGCGGTCGTCATCGTTTTCATAGGTAAAGCAGTGTTCGTTTACAGACAGCCTTATTTTTTTTTTCTTATTTGCAATCAGTCCTAAACTATAAGTAGATTTGTTCCCTGTCGTTTTCGTGTCCAAGAAGTTCCTCAACAGGACATCCCTCATCCTTCATCATGTGTCACCAAGTTCCTGTATATCATGGCGTTTCAGTCGTTTAGTATAGCTGATAGTTGCTAACGCGGTAGCTAGATCGTTTGGGTAATTTGTCAGCCGTTTTAAATTTATCCCCTGTTAGTTTTAAATCCTCCTTAACAGTTCTTATGCTCAGAGCTTCATGGATCTTCGTGTTGGTGATGAACCATGGTGCATTTAAAATGGTTCTTAGGAAGCCATTTTGCAGCCTTTGCATTGTGTTTTAGATTGGAGTCGCCTAGCACTTCCCCACAGCTGTGCGCCATATATCCATATCGGACAGACAGTCTTAAATGACGAATAAATGTTACTGTAGAGCAAATTTTTCGTCACACTCAAAACAAAATTAGTTTAGAAACATCATTTCAGCAAACAACACGTAATAACATAGTGGGACTCAAACAGGAATGCAAATGCGTAAGTAATTACATAGGCCTCTAATTGTCACATTGTGACGTCGGCCTCGTATCACACAGAGAAACAATGGGCACTAATCACCGCTTGTGTTCCCCTAGTTGATAGACAGAGATGCCTATAGGCTCGAGAAGTCTGACAACGTTTCATTATCCAGCAGCAACAATATGGATGTTTCCTGGGTAAAAAAATAAAAAGTTCAGGAGTGGGGCTTGTGACGTCACTATGTCAGTATAAAGTAACGGCGTGACGTCACACGATATTTCAACGCATTATATTGTCGTCACTTTATGTTTACGTGTCAAAAGAAGAAATACGCGACCAATTTTTTTTCAACACACTTGCTCATAAAGTGGCTCTAATTTCACCGCAATTATGCACATAATGATACCTGTGATTAAACTGTGACTTTTTCATTGCTATTATTCACAAGTGAGTTATAGAGTTTTTTCTTTAATTTTATTGGTTGAGTTGCTTTGTTCTTAAAAACGTTTCGATACAAAAAAGATCTTGCTCAATAGTACAAATAAATTAATGTACCTATTGCTTGCTCATTTCATGCAACTTCGTATTTAAATAGATAATTTCAACTTGTACGTGCTTAATAAAGGGATATTATAAATTGCATATCAAATAAAATAATCGTCTATCAATACATACTCATCATTTACATTCTTTTTTACATCAAATAACTTACTTTACTACAAATAAACTAAATGTTTAGCAAAACTCAAACTGCAGATAATTCGAAATTATACATCAATATGACATTACTTTTTTCCTCATAATGCAATACAGTTAAATTTATTTTTGTACAAAAATACTACATAGCAGAAATACTAACTGCACAGCAAATTTTCCATATTAAGAGATATATAGAGCACCCACTTTCCATGTGGTCTTTATGAATTAGTCCAAGAGCGAGCGAAGCGAGCTCGGGAACTTAGGGCACCCCGACACGGACAGGTTAGGTTCGAAAAGATGACGGCAGCTGAAGTGAGCGAGCAAAGCGAGCGAACTCAGCTCCCGTCATCTTCTTCGTGTTAGGTTACTTTAGACCCTTTAGACAGAAATAGGAGCCCCGCGCAGCGGGGCTCCGTCGACATTGTCGTTAAATAGTAATTGTAAAAACTTTAACCATGGATATCTCCATAACCATGGGGCTCCGAGTTGTGGGGATAGTACAGGGGGGTTTCCGCCCCTCCCCCCCTACTGTGACTAATAAAATGCTGTTTTATTTAGAAAAACTGCTGTAAATAATATAATAGTAGAAGCTATATTTAAAAGAAAAAGAGTTAACATGTATGATGTGCATTAAGATTATTAGCTGTGCATTAATAAAAAAGCTTTTGCTTTAGGAAAAATCGCTGTACGCTGCGAAAATAAAATGTAGTGTGTTTAGTGATATTTTGCGTTGAATATTTTGCTGCGCAATCAGTAATTTTGATGAGAATTCGGAATTTTATTGCATAGAAAAAGGATATTTTTTGATTTGCGTTTAAATACTACCCCTTAATAAATAAAACTTTCACTCAAATATAAATTTTATTTGCTCTGTAATAAACTAAAATTTAAATTCCCTATTTTGTACGTGGCTAAAACACTATCTACGAAAAGCCAAAAAAAAAACCGCATTATTTTAGTCTATGGCCGATCGCCATTGTAAAATGCGCGCGCATAGGAAAACTGATTAATTTTGCCCGCCATTGCGAAAAAAAAATCACAACTCGTTTTTACTGTTGAAAATGAAGTTTTAGTATTATTTTCTTCACAAGTGTGTTGAAAAACGTCGTATGATACACGTGTGTATTGATGATTACCGTGCTCGGGTCTCAATGGAGCCTCAGCGGTAATCACCAACATTGCCCACTTGTACCATAATGTACTATTATTAATCTATCTGACGAAAAATTAACTTTTAAAACCCTATTGTCGGCTATTCATAATGTAAGAGATTGAACACGTGAGTTTTCGGTAGTCCATGTCAACCTCATGCATTTTGAACTCTTTGGTAAATCATTATCGCTGGTAGAATTTCACTTTATCTTGACTCTTAGGAAACCCTTACTTAACAGGTTATAATTAGTTCCCATCTAGATATATTATAAATCTAATGATAGAGGAGCAGAGGGCCCTAAGTAGCCCACGGCCGCGACTTACAAGTAGTAGGTCGTGGGCTCGAACTCAGGAAGGCGCTTTATTTTGTGTAAATAATTCATGACCACTGCTCTCAGAACGGTGAAAGAGAACATCGTGATGAAACCGGCGTGTCTTAGAATAAAAAATTCGAAGACATGTGATATCCACCAACCCGCACTGGGCCCGCGTTGTGGATTACGCAGAGAGGAGGTCTGCAAGCACAACTGACCAATTATACCGGAGTCTAAGTAAAGGGGATCCATCTATCCTATCCTAGAACTCCCATCTAAGAGCTATCACTTCAGTCATGGGTCCAGCCCATGGCAGGAAGCATGACGCTGTCACCTCCTTCAGCGAGGATGCGTGATGGATAAGTGATGGTCACAACGCGGCAGTAGCGTAACGATCTCCAGGCGCCGTAGGGTGTGTCTTTCAGGTAACAGACTTGGGGAGCCTGTTGCATGAACAGTCAAAGACCCGAGACTGTGGCAAGCCGTGTTCCGTGTGGACCACTCCGCTCGCCCCGGGGCGGAGGACATCCATGAGGATTTCCATAAGATAAAAAAGGTCCCATGTAAGGGGGAGCATATTGTCAAAATTGATAATTCCACGCGTTTCTTTTCTTTTCATGACTATTCACAAAGACTCAACAACCATAATCTAAAACCTCTAAGCCTGTTCTTCAAAATCACTACGTATTGCCAACAGAAAAGCTGACTCCTCTCAACCGTAGTTGATTGGGTTATTATTGTCGTGGTACAACGGTTTCCGGTCAGCGATCAAAGCCGATTGGTCCGGACATGACGTAACGAACCAATCGGAACCAGAGTCGGTGAGGCGCTCCGAGAATATTGCAGAGCTAGAAATGTCAGCAGAAATGTTTAACAAGGTCAAGGATTGGAAAACCTTTAAAGCTTTTTAAAAGACAATTTTCTAGTCTATACGACCCTGGAATACTAGTCAGAACTGTTCCTTTTTATTTTATTTATCAATAATTTGGGATTTGTTCTAGAATCATGAATCGTGCATCACCGTCGACGACATCAACGCTTACCATCAGGTGATATAGTGGTAAACCGAGAGCATATTGAAAAAACAATCGTCTTTTTTCATTTCATTATTAGAAAGAGCTACATAATATACGAATAAATAAATAATAAAAAATGTTTTTTTTCTCATCACACACAATCATCATCATCATCATTCATTCATCATTCATACATCATTTGTACAGTAAAAATATATTTTGCAACTTACTTTTCCCAAGTAGTTATATAAGCGTGTCAGCTTCAGTCTACCCGGACGCGGCTGAAAATCAGCACATTTTTATTTTTTATTTTTTGTGATGTGTTTGCTCTTGACTCTAGTCTAGGTCAAAGGTGACAGAGACAGAGTCGACGATGAAGTGAGCTTACCCAGAAGAAGCCTGTTCACACAAACTTAGAAGAGATTCGGGTTGAATGCGTTCGGAAACACAGACGCAGGAAGCGAGTTCCTTTCATTCGCTGTGCGCATTATGAAGGATGCAGCAACAACTGCCTTTTTAAACTCCACTGTTCACCACTGGGCAACACTATATCCTTTGGTGTGACTTGATGGAAGACTTTGGGCTTCGAACTACAAGTGCACACTGCCAGAGACATACTAATAACAACTTGCTTTCCGAGACTACATAGACATTTTTTCAACTACTGAATACTTAGTAGTCTCTGTTTGCTTTATAATGTGCTCTTTAATTCTTACTCCTTTTTAGGGTTCCGTAGCCAAATGGAAAAAAACGGAACCATAATGGATTCGTCATGACTGTCTGTCTGTCCGTCCGTATGTTACAACCACTTTTTTTCGAAACCATAAGAACTATGCTGTTGAAACTTAGTAAGTAGATGTATTATGTGAACCGCATTAAGATTTTCACACAAAAATAGAAAAAAAACAATACATTTTGCATTTGCAAAACATACTTGGAACTGAAACTCTAATATTTTTTTTCATCAAACCCATACGTGTGGGGTATCTATGGATAGGTCTTCAAAAATCATATTGAGGTTTCTAATATTTTTTTTTTCTAAACTGAATATTTTGCGCGAGAGACACTTCCAAAGTGGTAAAATGTGTGTGCCCCCCCCTGTAACTTCTAAAATAAGAGTATGATAAAACAAAAAAAAATATGATGTACATTACCATGTAAACTTCCACCGAAAATTGGTTTGAATGACATCTAGTAAGTAGTATTTTTTAAAACGTCATAAATCGTAAACCGCAATTTACCAAGTAGGGAACCCTTCGTGCGCGAGTCGACTCGCACTTGGCTGGTTTTTATCTTAAAGAACGGTTTCAGTTCTTCTATGACACCCATTCTAGGTCCTTAGAATCATCGGCAATATTAAAATTGAGTATGAATTGTATTGTGACTTTGTATTGTATGCATTCCACTTCCTTCGTTGACAAATCTTTTACGATTCAAGCAGCTCGGCTGTGGAATGCATTACCTATAGAAATAAAACGTGCTCAAACACTGCAAACGTTTAAGAAAATGGTAAAGGAATATTGCCTTTCACTATAATTTTTACTCTTTTCGTGTCCCTGTCATATATTCGATATTTATTACTTTATTAGATAACTATGTATGTTAGCGATACCCACATTCTAACAAATAATTTAAAAAAAAAAACAAGTTGTTGATTTGTAAGATAGTCTGTGGTACAGCGCCGGCGGCCATTGCCAATGAAAATGTTAGGTTGTAAACATATTTCATTGTAAGAAAAAGTAGTAGGTATTGATTAAAAGGATTTCAGGAAATTGAAGACTGTGTATTATTTGACCTGACTCCGTTAACATGTAGTACAGTATGTTTGTATTTTATGTATCATTATTTTAAGTAAAAAAGGAACAAAATTTCAAAATGATTATTTTGAACTATTTCATTATTACAACATATTGCCAATACAAAACATGACCAAACTTTTAATATTAAAAGACGAATATAACAAAATAAATAAGATAACTAAGAAGACACGTCATCCTAAACTGAGAACTTTAGCTAACATGAAAACTTTAACCTTGCCTAAATACAACGATACATATGGTATGAAAGCATATACCTACATACTACCAAAAATAATAAACGAACTACCTGCGCACATACAAAATAAATACCTCTGCAACCCTAAAAAAGCAAAAAATGCACTAAAAAAGCATGTTATGCAAATTACACATCATGAGTATATACTTTAGTTTGATATACCTACCTCCTGTATTATCAAGTACTTAAAGATATTGTTTTTATTTTTGTATCGCTCGAATGTAAAACTCACAGTTTTATCATTGTTTCGTAAGTATCATTTGTCTCAGAATTAATTATTCTGAACTCATTAGCCATATGTAAGCAATAAACGGCTTCTAAAATTCAAATTCAAATTCAATAGTATATTATGCAACTAGTGAATAAAGGACGGTTTTAAAGCGAGGGCCATAGATGAATCACGAACAAGTAAAGGATTTTATCAATGAATCACGACCGTAGGAAGTGATTCATGGCCCTCGGTATAAATCCGTTTTATTCAAGAGTTGCATACTATATTTTATACCATGACTACGACAAAAAGAAAGATTTAAGCGAAAATCAAAAGGAATAATAATAAATAAATGTTTTATTACCTTCAAAATTTACAAAAAATTTGAAAACTCAGGGTTTCACATTTTTTGTAAATTGAAGCTGAGCTAGGTAACAGCATCTGTGTTTCAGGGGCCAGTGGCCACCTCCGTTACGTTACATAATTATAATTAATTAAACACCAATACAATTAATATTAGAATTACAATCCAAATAAGTATTCACTGAACATCCCAGACTAAAATCAAAATCATGAAAATCATTATTGAAATCCTAAATATTAACACACTGAAAATTAAATCGATGAAGAAGTTTGAAAGTCGAATATTCTTTGCACAAGGAGTTTGTATCGAGTATTTTATGCGCAAAGAGGTTGTATAGCATTGAGGATGGACGTCGAATATATATTAGTGTGTTCTAAATTCAAACACCAAAACAGTGAATAAAAGTGCTTTTTATTCACTGATTTTCAGTGAATAAAATAATCTTTTTAGAGGGGGAATGGTATAAAAGTCATTTATTCAAACTAGGCTGAGAATCAGCACTTTCCGAACGTCAAAATTACATAAGACAGTACCCCAAAAACGCCCGCCCTTCACCACTTCCTAGTGCTTTTGCTGGGAAGAAGAAGTGGCGCAACAAACTCCCCAGCAGCACAGCTGTCTGTTCAGTTAGAAAAAAACAAAAACTTGATTCTATACAATAGTATGCAAATAATTTACATTACTCATTACACTTTGAACATTAAAAAAGTACAATATTATTTAAGATTGTTGTGCACTGACAGCCCTAAATTTTTCTCCCATGACAGAAGGGATTACCCTGTGCGATAAGACCGCCCATTGTACACTTTGTTTTTGAAAATGATTGTCTTGTATGTTTTTTGTGGTGTACAATAAATTATCTTATATATATATAAAAGAGAAAGTATGTTTGTATGATCCTTATAGACGCCGAAATGGCTGGACCGATTTTAATGAAATTTTCAGAAAATCTTTGGATTGACCCAGCAGATATTCCTGTAAAGTTTGGTCGCGATCGGCTTTTTTTTTAACTTTGAACGTGGGCGAAGCCGTGGGTAGAAGCTAGTAATAAATAAATAAATAAACGTTTGTCTAGTCGTTGTTCCCTAAATTTGTATTCTGTAGATACGTTGGTATCTATTGTAGAGAAAAACTATAAAAAACGGAGACCAGGTGTGAGCAAGAAATCTGCATACGTTTGATACCGTTCGGATCAAAACCTATCTTGGACCTCAATTTCAACCGGATCACTCTGGAATACTGATGAGAGACAATACTTGTAGCGGTAGTTGACGAACACCTGCCATTTTGTACCAAAGCCTATAAAAGTCGAGATCCTGGATATACGGGGCGACTTTTAATACATTTGGGGGGGTGAAAGATTTCATTAAAAATTGTAGTTCTAAAACTAAAAAACACGCTTTAATTTTATTAATTTAATTTACCATTTGAACTAAAAAGTCGCTAATCCTGAAGATCTTGGTAAGGCTAATGGGACAAACAATTTAAACGCGCACGGTAGAATCAACTTTTATTACTTGTAAATTTTAATTTTTGTTTGACTTTCAGAAGCATTTTGACTTTGACTAAATTATTGCATTGTCATCGGTCCTTGATAGGTGTGCAAAGTTTCAAATCAATCCGAGGTTTTGAAGTGGGTAAAAATCACGTTCAAAGATTCCGTTACATTGATACATAGTTACATAGATACATACCAAGCTAATAAAAGCGTGTTAAAAATGAACGACTTTTACTATGGGATCAACTCGAAAATGTTAAAAAATAATTTAAGAATTTGATGATTTTTGCCACAATTTCAGAGTTGGTCATTTTCAGAATCTTTCAGGAGGAAAGATTGCTATTGACATCAAAGTTACGCACGGTTGGCGCAGTGGTTGAGCGATTGACTGCTGCGCTGCGTGTCGCGGGTTCGATGCCCGCACGGAACAATTATTTGTATGATCTACAAATAGCTGTTCCGGCTCTGGGTGTTTGTGTATGTGAGTTTATATGTTTGTAAACGCACCTACGATACAGGAGGAATTCCTAGTGTGGGGCAACTTTTTTTTTTTTTTTTTTAAAAAGGCAAAAAAAGTTACCTTGTATTTGCATTTTACTCAAAACCTAGTTAATTAAGTTAACTAGGTGGTAAATTACCTTAATTAAGTATTTGCTTGGCATTAAGTATGCATTCGAAAACGATAAAATTAAATACACACGTTCAGAAATAAATCTTAATAAAATATTTTCGACTATGACCTATCAGCTATCATGTAACTACAAGCTCTAATGTATCGTTAAATAATTTATGTCAGATACTGTTTACTTGGAACTGTGTTTAGTGTTTTTAGATCTTTTATAATCGTTATAAAAATATGAAAGATCGACCGCTACACCGAACCATTTTTTTCAGTCCGCTGAACAAAAATCTGCCTACAACACGTTTTAAGCCGACCTCGAGGCTGCCAGGGTAATCATGTGTGCCTTTTGACTCGCCAACTCCGTAAAATATTCATAGAAAAGCCTCTAAAGCGGTTTAACACGCGTTGGATTAAATGCTATGTGTGTTTAGACTTAATACCCGCTAATATTATATTTATATGGAAGCTAGTCTGTCTGTCTGTCTGGGTTTTTACGGATTAAGTACTGAAGTGCGCTAAAAGGTAAGTAAATGTTGCAAGGTAGTAGCTACTTAGCAAATATATATGTCATATAGGGTGGCTGGTAAGCTCACGGAAAAGGCGTATATATTCTCCAATGTTAACGCAGTACTGGCCGTGCGCCTGCTCGGAGCCAGAATGTCTATATTGGACAGTTTTGTTTGCAATATATTCTATTTCAGGTACGAAAAAATTCTAGCCATCAATTTTTCTGTGTAAAAATATGTTTAAACATCCAAGTCGTTTTTGTGGAATATCCAAGAGTAGCGAAAAAATATCGTGTAAATATTTTTTTTAAGCAATTCTGTTTGTAACAAAAAGAAACATGTTTCACAAATAATGTACATGTACCATTAATATTTTTTTTTTTCAGAACTTTTAACCTAGCTGTTAATAAGGAGTATTGTTCGCGACGATAGATCCTGGTGAAGGAAATAAAAGAGAGTGGACTGTATAACAATAATAATGAAATATATTGAAGAAGAAAATACAACGGTCGGTTGAAAAGGTAAACAAAGGGATTAGATTATGCGCGAGCGCAGCCGTGCGAGGAGGTGTGCAGCAACTGACTGTCGTGGCAGAGTCGCTCGCTCGGCCGTCGGCCGCTGCCCCGCGTCCCTTGTTCACTGCCGCTGGCGCGCGACGGTGTTAAGAGGTGCGGGTCGCAACAAGTATGCTTAAGAAAGTTACTGTTTGACGGCACTAAAGCGGTGGAAGGCCCTTAAGTATTGACAGCTGCACGGGTCGATCTTCAAGTAACCCTTTTCATGATCAGTAGCTTTTTAGTCATAGCGAATATTTTAGGGGGTAAAAGATCTCATGAATATAAACAATTTCAGATCAACACTGAAGTAAAACGAAAAATCAGCAGAACAAGTGATATTTAATCATCGAAAGCGTGGCGTTAGCGATGGTCAGTTGATTGTTGGGTGATATTTTGATATCGCTTGTCAATCACATACAATGTTTTATTTTTACAAGCTTTTATTTAAGGCACAGATTCCCTCGTAGTTTTTTGGAAAAAATATATGTTGCACTAGACCATTTTCTTAATAATTTGATATAGGAAAATTTTGAGTTTTATTCGTATAACATAGTGTAATTAATTTTTAAATTTATGTCTAAAACGGACATAAACACGACAATCACACCAAAACCGCTGGGCGTATTTTAATGAAATCGACACCATCTGAAAGACAATTTAATTATCTACATTTTGATTTGAGGCTTTTTTTTTAAGTCATAGAATAATAAGGAAAGTACAAAAAACTACTAAATTTTGGGTCGCGCGGGTGTGAAACGAGTGCGCGTTTTGTTCCCTCAAGGTCGTTGGCGTTAGTCGTCGTCTTAATTTGCAACGTATGTATGTATGTAACTGTGTTCGGGTCAAATCTTGCAACTGCATTTTAAAGCAGTTATCCTCCACCGATTAAGATGAAGTTTTGCATACACGTTTAGTGTGAATGACAATGCATGGTTAGCTATGTATCGCCATTCCAAATCCAATATGGCGGACGGCCCAAGATGGCGGACTAGTTATTTTTAGAGTTCCGTACCCAAAGGGTTAATTACTAAGACTCTGCGGCCCGTCTGTCTGTCTGTCCGTCTGTCATCAGGCTGTATCTAATGAACCGTAATAACTTCACAGATGATGTATTTCAGTTGCCGCTATAACAACAAATACTAAAAATAAAATAAAATAAATATTTAATTGGGGCTCCCATACAACAAACGTGTTTTTTTGCCGTTTTATGCGATCATGGTACGGAACCCTTTGTGCGCGAGCCCGACTCCCACTTGGCCGGTTTTTGTACACTGCCATGATATGGGTATCAAATGAAAGGGTTTGCTGCGAAGAAAACGAAAAAAGATTGTTTAAATAAATGCGTATTTTTTTGACATATGCTTTCGATGTACGAATCTTATGTCAAAAAATTGTCTACGGTCAGTACATTCGTGATAAAATGTAGGTAAAGGCTGTTTTTATCGGTGATTTTTCCCTTAAACATGAGTACCTTTATTCAATCTGAAAGCTTGCCAATATATTTAAAGTCATCCTACATTGAAATAAGGAAAGAAAGAATAAAACGAAATTGACTATTTAATCACTCTGAATACACGAACAATAGAATGGATTTCCATTCTATTGTTCGTGTATTCAGAGTTCTAAAAGGATTCCAAATACAAAATTGGGGAAAGCTTTCATGAAACTCTTCGCATTCTTGCAGGAAACATATAAAAATCTCTTTTGAAACAATGCACCCGTGGAATATATTATTTTAATATGATCTTTAGGCGTTTTATAACACTTTCCTTATTATTTGATGAACAAAAGAAATATAAAACATTCACTCAACATAACACGCATTTTCTAACACAATGGTGGAATTCCCCATTTGGGTCTTATGTACCCCATAAAAGGACTTTGAGTACATTAAATTTTCACTCAATGGAAGCATTACGGTTGCTCCTTTTTTGTGTCACAATGTGTTCCATTTTCCTGTCCCATTTGCCTTACGAAAGTGATTTTAACTTCTGTGAAATTATTCAAGGCTCGAATTAGTAATTGACTAATAAGACTGAAAGCCATCACAAAGGAATTAATCAGGACGAATCGCATAATAACTACCAAATTTGATGAATTAAACAGACATCCATTGCAGACTTAATTTTATCCTCATGTGCATCTTCGAGCCTAAGTTGCCATTCAATGTGATATTAGCTACTGTTTCAAATGCGAAAGTTTGATGTTTGTAACGCAAAAACTACTAAACGGATTTAGATGAAATTTAGGACACAGATAGTTAATGACCTGGATTTAACATATACATTTCTTTTTATCCGTGTGGCAGATTCATTTGGGATGGATTTCGACTTTTACGCGGAAGAAGCCAGAATATGCCTAAGTCGTCACACACAACGGCATCGGCCAGTTCTACCTCAGATTTATAAATTATTCTATAGCAGTTTTTCTTTTTTTGAATGCTTTTAGTCACCTAAAGGGCATTGGAGAGAGCTATGCTTGGAGTGTCCTTGCGTGATCGAATCAAAAATGAAGACATCCGCAAGAGAACCAAAGAGACCGACATAGCTCGAAGAATTGCCAAACTTAAGTGGCAGTGGGCAGGAAACATTGCTTGCAGAACGGATGGCCGTTGATGCCGAAAAGTTCTGAAGTGACGACCGCGTACTGGAAGACGCAGCGTTGGAAGGCCTCCCTCTAGGTGGAGCAACGACCTGGTCAAGGCTGCGGGAGTCCAGTTGATGTGAAATGCACAGGACCGATCAGTGTTGCGACGCTTGGGGGAGGCGTATGTCCAGGAGTGGACGTCTTTCGGCTGAAATGATGATAATGATGATGATAGCAGATTTTAGTTTAAGCATAATCTTATAGGCATACTTTTTCTTTATTCGTTTCTTTCTTTCTTTAAGGCAAATACCACCTCTCATTTCTATAGAAATGTGAATAAAGGTTGTGTGTGTAATCAGATAACAAACAATTACATTGACCCATGAATTACAGAAAAATTCTAAAATCTCATATTGCCATTATGTAATAATAATATCAATACCAGTTCTCGAAAATGGCAATGTCACGTTGTATTGGGATCGGTCTATCGTCACTGACAGGACTGTTGTTGCTAATAAGCCTGACATAGTGGTGATAGACCGACTAGAGCGTCGCGCAATGATTGTTGATATTGCGGTCCCCCATGACAAGGAACCTCGTGAAGGCAGAGAGAGATAAGAAAAGTAAGTATCTTGATCTGGCTCGCGAGGTTGTCGACATGTGGGATGTGAATACAGCAGTCATTGTGCCGATAGTCGTAACGGCCAATGGTATAATAGCCAAGAGCCTCGACGAACATCTTAGGAGGCTCTCGTTGGGCAGCTGGATCAAGGGCTTGATCCAGAAAACGGTACTCCTGGACACGGCTCGTATTGTTAGGAGGTTCCTCTCTCAGGAGCCCTGACCACCGGTAGCTTGGACCTTGTTACCGATACCGGTGGGCTACTATTTTTGTATTTTTAAATGTTTTTTTGTTTTTATTTTTATAGAATGATATTTAAAAATGTAAAAATATGTAAATGTAATAAATAAATGGAATAACAATACATTTGCCGCCATTCCAAATTTAGCTAACAATAAAATATTTATAAGCCAACCAAAAATAACAGCAATATCCTCGGCAAACCTCAAGAAACATTATGGAATCCCTGCTAGGGGGATTTATAAATCCCATAAGAACCGGTTTGCTTACATTAGATGCATTGTAGACATGGGATGTTGACACAATTGTGATATAGGAGCAAGGGGGTTGGCAGATAAGGTGCCCACGACAGGAGATTTGCAGATAAGAAATGCTTGAGATATTGTTTGCTGGAAAGCTTTTTAAAAGATAAGTAGTGATAAGTTTTTTTGGAGAAAATCTTATATCATCCGTTCTAGTCTTGGTACTTCGGTACCTTTTTGGTGAAACATATCAATATCAGCTCATTAGATTGGTTATGAAAGCAGTTCATTCACACATTCATGTTTTAGTTAGGAATAGCCCTAATTACAATTGCCAAATGGACATCTAAATCATATAAAGAGGTATAGTTGTGTGTTTGTTTGTAGAATAATTTAGATGTATCTTTCTTTTGTATATAATGTAAGTAGTTAGTTTTAGTATATGTTAGAATAGTTTAGTTTTGTTTAGTATGTTTTATCAATTGGGAATTTAGATAGTGATAAGGCATCTCTTCAGGTCAGGTTTAATGCTGCTAAAACCCAGGCGTGTCTTTTTGCCGCTATAAAGAGCCAATTTCACCAGGCTCCATCGTTCCGAGAAGTAACCGCGCCAATAACGGACCATCTTAAGCTTCTTGGCGTTACATTAACTTCGAATCTCAATTTTGGCCCATACATTGAGGCAAAGAATCACCTGGCTGCCAAAATGTTGGGGATTCCTGCAAAGTTGAGAAGGTACTTCACGCCGGAACAGCTGCTCAACGTGTATCAAGTGCAAGTTCGATCATGCATGGAGTACTGTTCTCATCTCTGGGACGGATCTGCCAAGTACCAGCTTGATGCATTAGAGTCGATCGAAAAGCGAGTCAAGAGGCTCATCGGCAAAGAAGCACAGGTCAAGTCAAAGCTCCAGAGCCTTGAACATAGTCGCCGAGTTGCCAGCTTGTCGGTTTTTATCGGTTACATTTCGGGGAGTGTGCTATGGAATTCCAGCTAGCTCGTTTCGCACTACCAAACGTACGGCGATGTGCCATCGATACATTTTGGACATCCCACCCATCCGCACAAAATGTTTTGGGCACACTTTTATTATGTGTACAGCTAAGGAGAGAAATTCCCTGCCGGAGTCTGTGTTGCCCGATATCTACAATCTAGGGGGCTTTAAATCAACAGTGAATAAGTTATTTCTAGGCAAGTATGCTTCACCGTCGACCACATCATCGCTTACCATCAGGTGAGATAGTTGTCACGCGAGCCTATAGACATTAAATTATTATTCTTCATAGTTGCTTGTTATTCAGCCACTTCCTACTGGAAGTGGCCAACCAACAGAGACGCCATACGTCATTATAAAGAAATAAAAACATGACGATATTTTACTATGGCTTGGAAATAAAGTTCCAAGTTCCATAGGTCCTATGTAGATACATAGGACCCATGGAACTTGGAACTTGATTTCTATTACTGAATAGGTTAAAAGATCGCAGAGATATAAATAGGATCCCGTTGTCAGAAAGAGATAAACATACTGATCGTGTCGCGGCTAGAAGCAGGATGGACTGAGTTCACTCAAGCTGGTCAGCTTGTGTTTGTATTGTCGCGCAGACGTCGGTAAAACGTATCTACCTCAGTATATATATAACATCATTGCTGTGGACATAATTGTAATATACAGATAGAACTAAATTTTGGAGATGCCAAATAAAACTCATTACATCAAATAAATCCTCTAATTCCTCTCTACCTACCTCTAAATAAAGAAATAAATCAGTACGTCTGTCACGTAACTAATGAATACTAATCAGCCCACCTTTTGTAGTTAATTCAATTGGAGGGAGAGTTTTATCATTCGTTTTATTGCGAGAACTCCGTGAACCTGATTAAAGGTAACTTTGCAGATTAGAATTCTATTTAAAGCTATTTTGTTAAATGTTTTTAGTTGTTTTGTAAAATGGAAGTTTTACGTGATGCCGTAAATAGGATTTTTGCAATCACTTGGTTTAAACGAGTCCACGGTTTAAAACCAAAAATGTGAGTTTCAATTTTCTCTCGAAATCTACAGTTTTGTAGTTATTAAAACATTATTGATGGTGTTGTATTCTGTTTTAATGTGTTAGATAAATTACTAGACAAATCAGAAAATTCGATTCTTTGTTTCTTATACCAACTTATTCTCATTTAATAACTTAACTATAGGAACGTCGGTTTTTTGTCGATTACATTTCGGGGAGTATGGAATTGCATAATCTAATTCCGCCCAGCCTGTTTCATCATCGGACTACCAGACGTACGGCGATGCGCCATCGGTACATGGTGGACATCCCACCCATACGCACTAAACGTTTTGAAAATACTTTTATTATGCGTACAGCTAAGGAGTGGAATTCCCTGCCAGAGTCTGTGTTTCCCGATAGCTACAACCTAGGCGTCTTTAAGTCAAGAGTGAATAGGTTACTTCTAGGCAAGCGTGCTCCATCATCGACCACATCATCGCTTACCATCAGGTGAGATGGTGGTCAAGCGCGAGCCTATATAAATAAAAATAAAAAAAACGTGAAAATATAAGCACACCGGAATCAAGAACAGGCTTCAAGCTACTAGCAGTCAGGGTTCCAGAGAGAGAAAGCTCCTAACAACATGAGCCCTGTCCTAACGAACCGCTTATTATTATATTACCCTTATAAAAACCAATCCCACCAGGCTGCCCGCGAAACGGTTACTCAAACAAACACAATTTAATATGAATTAAAAGCCAAAACATGATTAGTCCGCTACCCCACCTTTTTCATTCAGGAAACACAGAAATATAACAAAAATAAACAAGCTATGTTTGTTTGCACGCAGTTCCCTCAGGTTCTCCACGGAATGAAGATGAAAATACGAGCAAATACATCTCGGAGTCCCTCGGGATGGCAGGAAAGGAAACAAATGGTACGTAGGCCTGGTTCCTTGGAGAGTGGAACTTGTGAAGCTGGATATTGAAGTTATTGTTGGGTTACTAATGAATAAACGGGGTCACCTACTTCAGGGGCCAAATTGTATAATATGTATATTTTGATTGCTTTATTTGTTCAACCTGTGTAACAGTATATACTTAACTTATTATACTAAATCTTACAACCAACCTAGATATTTATAAAAAAGGTAACCTAGGCATCGAAGTACTCCACATCGTATTCATCCAGAAACGTGTCCAGAAGACTGCCAGCATTACTACGTAGAAAGGCAATGCTTTCAATTATAGTGTCTTAATATTCTCTTAGAAGTACCTACTATTGAATCAATCTGCCTAGCCTTTTCCCAACTATATTGGGGTCGGCTTCCAGTCTAACCGGATTCAGCTGAGTACCAGTGTTTTACATGGAGCGACTGCCTATCTGACCTCCACAACCCAGTAACTGGGTAACAGGATACCTCTTGGCTAGACTGGTGTCAGATCTCAAGCTTCTGACTACCCGTAACGACTGTCAAAGATCTTCAAATGATAGCCGGGACCAACGGCTTTACGTGCTTTCCGAGGCACGGAGGAAACTCGGTATGTTGAAATGGTTACCCATCCACGGACCGACCTCGTCAAGCGTTGCTTAACCTTGATGATCGACCCGTGCGGCTGGTATTATTTAGCCACGAGCTCCTCCGTACCTACTTACTATTGAATATGAGAATAAAAAGAAAAATATATGTTTAGGTAACACTATTGAATACAAAATCGACTTTGGAAATTATGGAGACGTAGAACATTAATCTAAGCATCAATGAGGGCAAGAACCAGTGACTCTCAGCTTTGTTAAGTCAGACTATGATTTTATGGTCCAAGATCGCAAAGCCACCAGACGTTCCCTATTTACTCCTACACAATATGATATGTGTGGGATATAGCAGTGTTAGTACGTACTTTGAAAGAACGCACACCTGCTAACTTGTGCCAACGGCCAATTTACGTGAGGAGGAAATAACGCAGTAAAGACTGGCGGCGCTGGGAACTAGCTCTACTACAAATACATCTTTAAACATGGCATATAGAAGGAAAGTATGCCATAATAGTATCTTTAGATGAAGGTTCACTCGCTAGATCCCACGGTTACAAAAATTAGAATTCAAAGTATCAGCTAGAGTACCTAATAAATTTCGTATTTCCCTTCAAGTCACTATCAAAGATCTTTTAGATAATAGCTAGCTTAATAGCAGGGTACCTTAAATCCTGCCAAGTTACCTACAATTTGGCAAGCAGCCGAGATAACACAGTACTTGGCTTAAAAACTGAGGTATAAATATTTCTAATCGGACATTTTGTTTCGGACTAACAACTCGGGCTAAGTGCGAGCAGTAAATCAAAGCGACTTGATAGAAGTAGGTTAAACCAAAGCACAAAATAGAAAGTATGCAGAAGGACCACTCCCGCCGTCCTCGGCAATTGTTACCTAAACTTTGCGTACTCACTAGGGTTACTACTATATTGATTCTGAATTTAAAGAAGAAGTAGATAGTATAAATTTACAAAAAAATACATCGCTTCGTCTTTACAAACATCATATGGTGCTTACATGACTTCGAGGGTAGCTAGAGCATCAAATATCTATTAAAGATCACGACACCATAAATGACAAAGCTACAATCCACAATTTCGTCTATGAACTTAAAATAATTTATTATTTTCTTAGTTAATGAATTTGACATCTTGAAAAATTTTATGACCTTTATAAATTAGGAAGTACAAAAAAAGTTCTTAATTTAAAATATATCTTTGTGTTATTTCAGGCTTTAAATAAAAGAGTGGTAGATTAGAATATTATTATTTAAAAATATGGCACAGGTTTTACAAATAAGTAACTGAAAAATATTTTCGTCGCTTGTGACCTTGTTTAAATGACGATTATTCTATTTCAATGTGTAGAAAATTCGCGTTCTCAGATAATTTTTTAATAATTTTAAAAGAGAGAAATAAAAACTAAAAGCAAAACACTAAAAAGTGCAAAAAACCTTTCGATTCGGAAGTCGGTGTCATAAAACGATAAAAACAAGAGGCACCAAAGGCATCGACGTTTGACTGCGTATCAAGTAGTGCTTGGGAAACAATCCGTACCGTACTATTTGAACTTACACAATTAGGGTGCTGAAAGGGCAAAATGTACCGTAATCAACAACTAAAATATACCATGATCAATGACCAAAATATACCATGATCAATAACCAAAATATACCATGATCAATAACCAAAATATACCATGATCAATAACCAAAACATACCATAATCAACAGCCCGACCCCAAATAAATTGGGAATAGGGTAGGAAGAAGGGAAACAATAAAATAGTAGTACCTATTGTTAAATAATATAAGATAATATAGGTCATGGTTCCTAAGAATTTTCCTAACTACTCGTAAAGCCTCTATTTGCACAGCAAAATTGCTTCCTCGCTATCAAAATAGCGTCCAATAGAAAAACCTCGAAGAAAAATATGGATCTGTAAATACAACGTCTTTCGGACGGTTCAATCGATTCAGAATATAAATTGAATCATTTCGTTCGTGCAAGATGAACGTGCCATCCCTAGCGGGAATCCTGACGTGGGTACTTTAGCAGAAGTTTTATTTCTGTAATAATGGCCTACAATCTTGGGGAATGCCTAAATGAAATGGTAGGGTTGTTTCACACGTCATAAGGTAGGATTGTGTTTTACGATTTTCTATTTATATTTGAAGTGTACTAACTTAAATAAGGATTTTACAAACTAACATTATTACGGATGATTTTACAAGAATAAGCAAAGCACGTTAAACCTGGTCCCGCCGGAGAGTCCAAAGACTAAAATCTGACAGCAGTCTTGCCAATTGGGTACCGTATTACCCAGTTACTGGGTTGTGGTGGCCCAGGTATGCAGTCACTCTATGTAATCCGCTGAATCCAGTTAGTCTGCAATTGGGTAGAAGCCAGCACACTCTAAAGGTGGGTACTGACCGGCCTTACGGGGCGTAATGTAACATGTTACACAGCGAGCTTTCGTGCAGTCAGTACGGGGAAACAAGGCGCTCGCAACGAGCAACGAGCGGCTCGTTACTCGCTGCGAGTGCTCCACCCTGCCGTCGGTTTTTTAGCGAATCCTTTGAGTGTTACGCGCTTCAGTCAGTACGTCGCAGCGAGTCGTCACGAGCGCACGTTTCAGCGTCGATTCAAGATACTTCGGGCCTTTAGTTCATTACTTGTGATAATTTGTTGTTAAAATGATGGAATGGGACAAAGAAAACTCTGTATTTCATATATTAACAACAAACCACCAGATACGTTTCTGTTTTTAAACAAGTTTGATATTTGTATCATACAATAATTGAATAAAATCTAAGATCCCAACACAACTTCGTTGTCCGACATCTTGACTACGGCATCGAATCTGGAGCAGGGCGAGCAAAGAGTTCGAAGCGAGCGTGTTATACGGAGTTTAGCACACGGAGTAAACGTATTATGCTCGCTGCGAATAGTACATTACGCCCCAGAACACTGGTCAGTACCCACCTTAATACCAAACCATCACGATTTCCCGAAGTTCGTTTGTTCGAAAATCTTTAAAGTATTATTCTGAGTTAACTATTTGCTAAATCGTTAAAGAACAGGCATTGCACCTTCTTTTAAAATCTTACGCTATCATATTATTATGGCAACCCTGTATTCAGCCATTGTAACCTAAGCTAAGAAAGGATCTTCGTACAAAATACCTGGCTTTTACGACCTAAGTTTTATCAGACCTGCTTTATTATCTTAGTTTATGATATCTTTATAAGTTTCGAGTTAGACGATAATACAGAGATTACTTAATATTATCGTCTAACTCTGTATCTCTGATTAAGGATACCTTCTTTGTGAAAATGGCGTTTAAGTTTTTTTTTTTGGAATATTCTTACAATTAGAAGAACTTACTAACTGGGTAGTACAAGTTGAGACGACATACATAATATTTATTATTATTACATATGTAGCAAAATTTTATTTTTTTATTTAACGTTAGGCTCACGTTTGACCACTATCTCGCCTGATGGTAAGCGATGATGTGGTATACGGTGAAATACGCTTACCTAGAAGTTTTCTTGACTTAAAGACCCCAAGGTTGTAGCTATCAGGAAACAATGAGTCTGGCAGGGAATTCCACTCCTTAGCTGTGCGCAAAATGAAAGTATTATCAAAATGCTTTGTGCGTATGGGTGGGATGACCACCATGTACCGGTGCTGCATTGCCGTACGTCTTCTAGTCAGATGATGGAAAGGGCTAGACGAAATCAAATTGTGCAGCTCCATCACACACTCCCCGAAATGTAAATAAAACATTTATTACATACATACATAATCTCAAGCATTTTGCCCATAGGGGTAGGCAGAAACTATAGAATGCCACCTGCTACGATCCTTACATACTTCTTTTGCTTTACTCACGAAAAATAATTGTTATAAACATTATAAAAAAAATTACACACATCAGCTGTGTGCAACGGCGTCGCCCGCGTAAAAGTCGGGCCCAGCATATTCCGGGGTTAAAAAGAATGTTTTATTCTATAGGATCTAGGTCGTTATCTACCCACGTGCCAATTATTTCATCCAAATCCACTCAAATGTGTAGACCTGAAGGGTAACAAAGAGATGACTCCAGCTTTTCCACAGTAAGCCTGTATCTTATGGCTCGCAGTAAAATTCCTTTTTACTCTTTCGTCTTACAATATACCACTGAAAGATAATCTTAGATTGTAGCTACCTTGACTACCCAACTAAAATACTATTCAAATCACGACGAAGTTAGGACGGTCGTCCATTCATGTGATAATACGCATATGAGAATGCACTCAAACATAAACAAATTGGGCTTAATCCGTCACAAAGGAAACAATATTAATATTTGCTATCCAAATATTTGAGTTAGAGAATTCGACCGTAAATACTGAGTAGTTATTACGATCACATTCTAAGAAAAGGAGGAAATTTCCTCTACTCGAGCCGAGGATATTCGTTTTAAATATCTTTATTCAGATTAAGACGACGACTAACGCTAACGACCTTGAGGGAACAAAACGCGCACTTGTTTCAGACGTAGTTTTTTTGTACTTTCCATATTATTCTATGACTTTTAAATAAAAAGCCACAGATAAAAATTTATATAATTAATTGTCTTTGAGGTGGTTTCAATTTAATTAAAATTCGCCCAGTAGTTTTAGTGTGATTGTCGTGTTTTTGTCCGTTTTAGACAGAACTTTACAAATTAATTACACTATGTTATACGAATAAAACTCAAAATTTTCTTAGATCAAATTATTAAGAAAATGGTGTAGTGCAACATATATTTATTACAAAAAAATACGACCAGCCGTTTAAACGTAATTCTTATTTTAAAATTAGCTACTCAAGGTAATCTGCGCCTTAAGAATTGTCACTTACATGAGAACAATCAAAATATTAGACTTAATAATCATTGTCAGTGACCAGAATGGATAAAGTGAGAAATGAGTAGAGGCAGTTTGAAAGTGACGCCAGTGACAGAAAAGTTAAAAGGAAACCATTTGTCTTGGTATGGTCATGTGATGAGGAGGGGTGAAGCGCATGTTACTAAAACAGTTAAGAATATAAATGTGGATGGATGGATAGGGAGAGGATGGCTTAAGAAAAGACGGATGTACTGTGTGAGGAGTGATATGAAAGAAAAGGGAGTCAATGATAACGTGGGACAGGACGGTATGGAAGAAGAAAACGTGTTGCGCTGACTCCAGGTAACATTGGGAAGGGGCAGGAAGATCATGATGATCCCCGACAGGATGATAAATAGTAAGTTGTCAGCTAAATTCACTACATTCTTTAAGTCTATAAATAACAAATTTAACTTTCAATTTAATTAAGGGAGGCTGAATTGAGTGGAAGAAATTACTTAGAATAAGGATGTCCTGAAATACCTCTTCATCATAAAACAATATGACATTGTTGCACCGTCATGAAAAAGCTAACAGAATATTGCTCCCCATCAAAGAAACAGTATCATAATTCATAGACCTCTGTACTACCATTACCCTCACGTTACAAACCTCCATAAAACAGTAAATAAGTACCTTATGAGTAGTAAATTGAAGCAAAGGAGTATATAAGTATCGTAGCAGGTGGCCTTCTGTAGTTTCTGCCCACCCTCAAGGGAAAAGGCCGTGAGTTCATATATGTTATGTATGTAATAACTACCTGATTTTAAACTTTTAACTTAAACCTGTCCAATATTCCAAGTCTGTTCGAAGGACTTCCACGTGGCTCAGTCGCCATAACAATGGAATAAATTTTCATATTCTTCTCAGCAACACATTTCATTTGATACCCATATCATGGCAGTGCACAAAAATAACTAGTCCGCCATCTTGGGCCGTCCGCCATATTAGATGTAGAATAACGATACTTAGCTAACCACGCATTGTCATCCAGACTAAACGTGTATGCAAAATTTCATCTTAATCGGTTGAGGATAATTGCTTTAAAATTCAGTTGCAAAATTGACCCGAACACATACATATATTGCAAGTTGAATAAAAGTCCGTTTATATCTACAGACACTGAGCGTGCCAGACACGTGCCGTGGCAGACAAAATAATATTCTTTTATACAATGTCTATTAACGTATTTATATCTACCGTTACACGGCCGCGCAGACACCAACAGACACGGGCCGTGCACGGCCAGATGTCTGTACGTGTCTGTAGCTACCTACCGGGCAGTGTGAACAGAGCATCGGAACCGGGCAGACATTATGTTTATTCGAGTCTTGTTATAATGATTCATTTACTATTTACCAACATCAAGTTTTTACATTAAAAAAAATTAAAAAACGCGAAAAATATCATAAGGTTTTAGATATTTTTCGCGACTTGCATTGTTTACATTTTGCTTCAATTCTTCCAGTGTTAACTAGCAGACTGTCACCACTGGATTCACTCATATTTAAGATCCAACGTGTATCGAACGTTGTAGCTAGCGTAAAAGAAGAAAAAAAAAAGGTAAAAAAAAAACCCGCTATTATATAAAGATGCGTTCGGCAAATGCACCGCGCAGGTGCAATTTTCGAACAATTACTAAATTATTCTGTCACAATAAAGATTGATTCATAAACTGATAGAGCGGGCCCGACGCTGACATCGTGTCTGTCGATGTCTGACACGGCACGCTGTCTGCCCTGGCACGTGTCTGGCACGCTTAGATGTAAATAAACGGTGTCTGTCGGTGTCTGCCACGGCACGTGTCTGGCACGCTCAGTGTCTGTAGATATAAACGGACCTTAAAAGCTTGTAAAAACCCCTCGATTATTGTCAACGAATGACAACCTATAATTGTCGATTAGATAATTTTGGAAAACATGAAGCTTTAGGCATACTCAAATCACGGACATGGATCGGATGTAGTGCGTAACTGCCCTTAGTCTCTTGATCGGCACGCATAACGCTGCGGTATGCAGCATACGGTATTGGATACATAAATCCTCCTCGCAGCTGGCGCACACTGCGATGGAACAAAATAACATTATAGACTATTTCCATAAAATTGTGGGAATAATTTATAAAATTCTCGAAGGTAATATAAACACTTGATTAACAGAATCTAATAATGTAACTAATCATCTAAATTCAAATTTTGTATACCTATAGACCATATGAATAAAAAAATGCTAAACAGCGTCGAGATTTTTATAAATAAGAGTGTTTGTAACCGGCACCGCATACCGAAGCGTTGTGCTTTCCGGTCAAGACTCCAATGCTTAACTTAAAATATAGGGGCAAACCTTTTCAACCCTATTTCACACTTAACCCTATAGGGTTAGGTGTAAAATAGGGTCGATAGGGTCATTCAACCCTATCGACCCTATTTTATACTCTACCCTATGCATACGGACAACATAACCCTATTAGAGTAAGTAATAGCATTGCATTTACTATGCTGACATCCCATTAAATTAATGCAAACTTTCAATACTATGGTAGTGGGGCACTGGGCCAAGGGCGGCCATTGTGGGCCAGTGTCAAAATTTATAATCGATAGACATTTTGAGGGTTGAGTTCTATGCGAGGGGACGATATGTCAGTCAGTAGTGTTAGTGGAGATAGTTTCGTGTCAGGCTTTTTATTTTGTGATGTAATGGAATAACTATCTTTTGTAGAGTTTTTGGGGTATTGTTTATCCTACTTACTATTTATAAACGACGCTGTTTGTGAGGATAAATGTGATAATGTATGGAAGTATTTATTAGTATGTAGTATTTTTACTCTTTCACGCAAAAACTATAGAACGGCTTTTGATAAAACTTTACAGTATACTGTTAAAAGTAACTCTGTCTGTCTTTATGTTACCTTTTAAATTTTAAACTGGTGAACCGTTTTAGATAAACTTTGGCATGAGAATAGTTTGAGACCCTGGGAATGATATAGGATTTTATCCCAGTATACACAGTGGGTGGAAAGGGGGGTGGAAGTATGTATGGTGAACTGATAATTTCTAAAGTAATATAAAAGGCCCACACACCTACAATATTATTGCGCGATATAAAAATATTGGATATTCGAAGTAATAATGCTACGCAGACGAAGTCGCGGGCAACAGCAAGTAACTTATATTTATAAAGATACTAGCTTCTACAATGGCTTCACCCGCGTGGAAAGTGTTTTATCATCCCGAGGGAACATTATACCGCGATGAAAAGTATTCCGGACTATAATCTATCTCTGCGCTCAATATCACCCAGATCCGTTCAGTCGTTCTGGCGTGATTGAGTAACAAACATACATTCACACACACATCCATCCAAACTTTCACATAAACATACACTACTGCATCATGTACTTTTGACATCCTTTTGGGTTCTTATCATAAACTAACTTATTGTGAAGAAAATAAGCAATCGCATTGTATTTAATTTTCGCTATTACTCTGTATGAAAATGGCCATTTTCCGCCGTGGCATATGCATTTTGGTATTGCCATTATTAAATTAATTATCAAATAAGGTGCCGTGCATACTATTAAGACATTCATGAATAGTAACTACCTACTTACATTAACAAAGCTGATACTTTTAACAAGTTTCAAGAAACTTTTCTTATGCCCATTTTCTTTGTACAGTCGAAAAAAATACAGGTAAAAAATGTTTCGTCTAGACAAAGTGTCAATCTATCGACAAAAGCGATGGTCGACTTGCCAAAATGTATTTTATTTTATTTATTTAACCATTTATGCACACACATATATACAGACAAGAAAAAAGAAACAGATAAATAGGTACATAGGTGATGCTTATTTCTACTGAAATCTCTTCCAGCATACCTGCGAAATGAAAGAAGAAAAAAAAAACCCTTCCCATACAATATTAGATACAAATAAAATATACTGTCATATACATACATACATACATTAAATGGAATGCATACATAGAATGGATAAAGTGAGAAATGTATATATTAGAGGAAGTTTGACAGTGGCGCCAGTGACAGAAATTTTGAAAGAAAACCGTTTGTCCTGGTATGGTCATCTGATGAGGAGGGATGAAACGCATGTTACTAAAAGAGTTATGAATATAAATGTGGATGGATGGAGAGGGAGGGGACGGCCAAAGAAAAGATGGATGGACTGTGTGAGGAGTGATATGAAAGAAAAGGGAGTCAGTGTTGCGCCGATCCTAAGTAACATGGGATATGGGCAGAACCCTACTAATTATCTATTAATATATATTTAAACTCTAATCTGTGTCTGGCTGGTACTATGTTTTTTTTTCTAAGCAGATCTAAAGAGGATGACCTACTGTGTAGAGATGGGCGTTTTCGTTTTTTTTTGCACAAACGGTTATTTATGTAACCGATATACAGTTCTCATATCAATATGGAAAACTGTTTTCAGGTATCGATATCATTTAGTACAGTTTGTTTAAGTTAAACTGTTATTAAGATGAGCAAACTAACAACGAACGCGAAATAATACTTAGAAAGAGAGGTAGCGCATACGGTTCCTATCGTTTGTGAAGTTTGCGTTTTGTTCGAAATTTGTACGTTCTCGAATTATTACGGTTTTAAGTTTTGACTTATTCGTTCTCGCACTCTAGTAAGGTTTTTATTAGATACAGTTTTTGTAATATCGGTTATTTTGATATAGATATCTTACACATATCCGATATAAGCTTTTGATATATCGAACCAATCCCTACTACTGTCCAGTAAGTAAATTACATACTTACTTACTGGACAGTAGGAGATTCCAAATTTAAAATCTCGCTTCTTACTGGACAGTTGTGAATAAGTCTCCGGTAGAGTTCACTTTCTGGATACTTTTTAGAGATGTTATAACAACATTACATACCATTTTTGAGAAATATATATTTAAAGATAATAATACAGAAATGTATGCAACTATGATGGAATGGAAAGGTAGTGTCTTTTCATTCTTCTTTTAAAAACTATAAGAGTTTGGCAGTTCCTTACGTCTGGTGGAAGAGAGTTCCACAAACGCACGGCGTGCATTGATGGAGTCGGTAGGGGGGGAAGGGATATTAAGGAGATTTTTGAGATGCGTCCTGGTGAGCGAGTACGGCCTACAGTGACAGGCTTATGTCACACATTTTTATCACAGTTTGGGAGCAAAAACCGTATTAAAATGCGTGATTCAAGCCTATCACAGAGGGCTACTTGCCCGGCTGCAAAGTGCATCGGAAGGACGGGAGTAGAAGGAGCGTTCTCTGAGGAGGAAGGCGTCTTAGGGTTATGAAGGATGTTAATTAATAGACACAATATCCGAAAGTTCTTGCGAAGGGTTGATTGGTCGCGTGAAATTTCGATAAAATTTGGTTTTCCTTCACAATTTTCCAACCGCTTAACGACACTTTTGTTGAGATGTCACTTGACCTGAGGCTCTTACATTTGCTCTATTCACCATAGAAAATAATTTTTGTATTACTGACTGTATTGTCGCAATGTAAATGTTACAAAATGACACTCAGTTGCTAGTGAAAAATTTAACTCACAATAAATAAACCGAACTGATTCATGTTTCATGAAATGGCCAGTTCATTAAAAAGTTTTAAATTTTATGTCAATTACATACTTTCGCTATTTTGTTTTGGAGATTGCCCCTCAGATCCGAATGTTCTAAAATTGACAACGTGCAGCTTATAAACAACGGCATTACCCAATGCTCGTATTTTTTTGTCAATACTAATAATATTATTAAGAGGAAATATTTTTTTGTTTGTTTGTTTGTACTGAATAGGCTCCGAAACTACTGGACCGATTTGCGAAATTCTTTCACCAATAGAAAGCCACATTATTCCTGAGTGACATAGGCTATTTTTTAATCCCGAAATTGGGTGGAGCGAAGCGGCGGGCAACAGCTAGTTCTTTATAAAACTTTAATCGTCAGAGATATAGAGTACTAGCTTCTGCCAGCGGCTTCGCCCGCGTGAAAAGTGTTTTATCATGCCAGGGGAACATTAAAAACAAAAATAAAAAAAATATGCCTTTATTGCTGGTTACTTAAACTATTTACATTATTAATACTTATTTTACGATGAGATTATAACCTATTTACACTCAGTATTATTTATATATTTTTCTCGGCCCCTGGTTATTTTTTCCTCGTCCCAGCTTGTCTTTCGACAAAGGCAAAATCACAGCAAAAAATCGGCCAATATTTATGAAATTATATCACAACGAATCAATCACAAAAACAATACGGATTCCGGTTTCAACCCCATATTTTTGTTGTACATCCTTTTTCCTTGTCAAGCCTAAGACAAATAAATAATTTTGTCTATACATCAATCTCTCTCATGCCAACAATCTATTTCGGCTCGTGACACATAAATAGAAATAACTTATGTATAACTTATGTATCGATTGCCGGGACGTGTTCATAAACTGTACAAGTGTAGCGTGTCGGAATACTGGTACATTTTTTGGATATTTTATTAGTCTAGCTATGTTTCTTATTGGTTGTAAGTTGAAGCCCTAGGTTGAAGCTAAAATAGTACAAGTGATTAGCTCAGAAAATAACATCTCCGAGATCAGTTAGTAAACAAGTGTTACACTAAAAAAAGACTTCCTATCAGACAAATCACTGCTCCAATACAGTCCCTCAGTCATGATGCGTTCGGTGGCCCACTGATGTGTACCTACCCAAATACATTCTGTTTTATTTTATCTTTTTAATATTTTATGTTTTTTTTTGTGGTATGCTATCTCATCAAATCCAGGTACTTCTAGAAGTATCTACTGATCCGAATATGTTTTTTAGGGTTCCGTATCCAAAGGGTAAAAACGGGACCCTATTACTAAGACTCCGCGATCCGTCTGTCTGTCCGTCTATGACCAGGCTGTATCTCATGAACCGTGATATCTAGACAGTTGAAATTTTCACAGATGATGTATTTCTGTTGCTGCTATAACAACAAATACTAAAAACAGAATAAAATAAATATTTAAGAGCTCCCATACAACAAACGTGTTTTTTTGGAGTTTTTTGCAATAATGGTACGGAACCCTCCGTGCGCGAGTCCGACTCGCACTTGGCCGGTTTTTTCACTTATACATTACATTAACAGCTATCTAGCTACGCTATAGCTATGAAAGATTACTTTTTATTCCGAAAAACGAAACCAAAGCCGTGGAAAAACCCTTCTTAGATCTAAAAGTTTGTGTTTACCTTTTTTGCTTAAATTCCATCACATAAAAACCTTTAAACATTTCTATACAACTCTTTAACCAAACCCGCCCAAAAATATGCAAACGATATTCTTGAACAAACGAAGATTTTATCGCGAAAAAAAAACATAGTTTTTTCATAAAAAGACCTAAACTGCTAACCAAAAAGGGTCGCCTACTCGCCTCATTCAATTTCTCCGTGTTATTTTTGTATTTATGGCCCACTGACCGGGCTGTCTCGAGGCCCCTGGGCCGACTGAATTGGGTCCCTCTGCCTGAATTATATTTTCATTACACCACAGAGGCGACCACGTAACACTTGCCGATTCTTTTAACATTTTTTTTCAAGCGAAAGGTCTATTTTTTGTGTTTGTGGGTTGTGTTAAAAAAGGAAAATACAGTTATTCTTTCTGCTCTACTTTTCTCTATTAGGATCCAAATTAAAAAGGGTAATTAAAACGTGCGTAAATAAAATCTAATAATCCTATCTAGTTATCTTTGTCAAAAGTCACGATTCAGCGAAAGAACAGCTTTGAATAAAATTTGAAGCACAGGTAGACCTTGGCGCGGATTAGCACCTACAAAATACCAACTTAAAAAAAAAGGTAATCAATTCGACACGTATTTATGTAATATTGTTGGCATTGCACAATATGCACATACTCTTTATGTGCTTCTAAACATGTGTGCCAAATTTCATAAGTGTATGTAGGTTTGTTTGTATGTATGTTTGTCTACGCATTTCGCCGAAACTACTTATCGGATCGTTCTTCTTTTATCCGAATGGCGATGTAGGTGGGATAATTCCATCAAAGGCCGACACCTCCACCAATTCTTTCCATCTGATCTGTGTTTCCCAATTTCTCACAGGGCATGGTAACTTTAAAAGTAAATTATTTTCCACTTGCATTGTACCCAAATTAGGGAACAATGTAAGTTTTATCAAAATTGGAACATACAACTGAACTCCTTAGCGACAAACAGCACGAATGTGTAAATTACCTCATTATGGGTATTTTGTCAATCCTTTAGGCTCACTTGCAGACTTTGCTCACTGTTTAGTGATAGGGTATTCAAACTAAAAAGAGAGAAATAAAAACTTTTTCACAAAAAATAAACCCACATCAAAATACTAAAAACTGCAAAAATAACTTTCATTTCGGAAGTCAGTGTTGAAAAACGATAAAAACAAGAGGTACCAAAGACACCGACTTTCGAAACGAAAGTTATTTTTGCACTTTTTAGTGTTTTGCTTCAGAAGTCACTTTATTTTTTGAATTTTTTGTTTCCATAAGAAAATTGACGACTTTCATGCCGGTGAAGAGCAGTGGTGGCCCAATGGTATCGGCTGCGACTTACAAGATGTAGGTTAGAGCCCAGGCAGGCGCTTTACTTTGTGTAAATTGTTTCATCACAACTGCTCTCAAAACGGTGAAGGAAAACATCGTGAGGAAACCGGCATGTCCTAGAACCAAAAATTCGAAGACATGTGACATCCACCAACCCGCACTGCGCCCGCGTGGTGGACAACGGCCCATTCCCTCTCACAGAGAGGAGGCCTGTGTCCCAGCAGTGGGAACATTAATAGGCTGATGATGTGATGTTATGTGATGCCGGTGAAGTCGTTGACAAAAACTAATTACAAATAATTAACATTAGATCAATATCAATATTCCTTTTTAACTGGATTGGGTCTCTTGATGGCAAAAACCGAAGGTGATAGTTCTCAAGTCAACCCGTATATTTTTTACAGTAGCCTTTTATTTTTGTAATTGGACTCGAAGTCCTATGTCCACAAACGAAATTCAATTTACTGCTATAACGGGACCATCATCTGCCTAGCCTTTTCCCAACTATATTGGGGTCGGCTTCCAGTCTTACCGGATTCAGCTGAGTACCAGTGTTTTACATGGAGCGACTGCCTATCTGACCTCCACAACCCAGTAACTGGGTAACACGGTACCATTGGCAAGACTGGTGTCAGAACTCAAGCTTCTGTCTACCCGTAACGACTGTCAAAGATCTTCAAATTACAGCCGGGACCAACGGCTTAACGTGTTTTCCGAGGCACGGAGGAAACTCGGTGTGTTGAAATGGTCACCCATTTCAACACACCGAGTTTCCTCCACGGACGGACCTCGTCAAGCGTTGCTTAACCTTGATGATTGACCCGTGCGGCTGTTATTATTTAGCCACGAGCTAAATAATAACGGGAACAACATATCAACATCTAAAATTTCGCCTTTAACAAAACTAAACCACCTTTCACCTACAAAAACTTCGCTTCACTATTCAAGGCAGACCGTATTTAGCTCGATCAATAGACTATTTCTATTATGTAAGTCTAGACCGCGGGGCTAAACAAATCTAGACTTAGAATAAAAGTTTAGACCTAGTTTGAGGCTAGGAATAAATGTCTGGAAGGGGATTTGTTTAGGGCTCTGGGAGCTGTTAAATTGATTAAAGGTTTTAGTAATCTACTGGCCCAGACTGGTAACTGATTAGATAATTGAGTACCAAGATTTAGTTTAGTTTCATTTTCTACGTTCTTAAATAGTTAATTTTCATTCTCCAAATCTTACTTGTTACTCAGAATAATCACACTGTTTGTGTGTTTGTACATTGTGTTATTTGTTCACGCTTAAACGACTGGACGGATCTGGATGAAATTTGGCACAGAGATAGATTATTGTTCGGAATAGCACAAAGGCTACTTTTCGTCCCAGCATAATGCTCCCTTGGGATAAGAGAATACTTTTCACGCGGGCGAAGCAGCTGGCAGAAGCTAGTAGTATTATTGTTATAAAGGCGAAAGTTTGTGAGTGTGTTTCCTACTTTTCACGCTCTAACGGCTGGACAGATCTGGATGAAATTTGGCACAGAGATAGATTGTAGTCAGGCATAGCATATTGGACTTTTTATCCCTGTGGGCGGAGCCGCTAGATGAAGCTAGTTATACAATAAATTTATCCATCTAGGTAAATAAATTCATTTAATCTCCATTTCTGAGTAAAGAAATTGAAGTGGAATATCTTTTAAACCATACTTTATCTTGAAAACCTGTCAAACTTTGACATTAAGAGGAAACGGGGACAGAGAGCGCCGACTGATTTCCTTAGTAAAAAGTCATAAATCAAGGTATAGCTCTCGCCTATTTCCTCCTCCAATATTCAACCAATTTAAAAGATAGCGGACAGATTTGACCTTAAGCCTTGTCTCCCAGTGGGGTGATGACAATCTGGTCTCTTTTAACGCCACTAAAACACAGGCGTGTCTTTTTACCGCAAAGAAGACTCATTTCATCCAAACGCCTACTTTTCGGGGTGCATCTGTTCCTGTAACTGATCGGCTCGAGCTCTTTGGCATGGAGTTGACATCCAGTCTCAACTTCGGCGCCACCATCGAGTACAAAGCCCAAAATGCGGCAAAGAAACTGGGCGTCCTAAACACAACAGTGAAGCGAAACTTTATGCCTGGACAGCTATTAACTCTTTACAAAGCGCAAGTCCGATCCTGCATGGCTCAGCTAAATATCAGCTTGCCGCGCTCGACTCGGTGGAACGCAGAGCCAAGACACTAATTGGCGACGTCAAACTGGTGGATGCCAAGCTTCACAGCTTAGCTCATCGCCGTAAGGTTGCCTGCTTGTCGGTCTTCTACAGACTGTATTTTGGTGAGTGTGCTCATGAACTCCACAACCTCATCCCACCGGCCCTCTTCTACCATCGGACATATAGACGCACTGCAAGTTACCATCCTCACCTAGTTGCTATTCCACCAATTCGCACCAAGCGCTTCCAAACATCCTTCATAATGCGCACAGCAAAAGAGTGGAACTCACTGCCTGCGTCTGTGTTTCCTAACGCATACAACCCGAATCTCTTCAAAGTTAGAGTGAACAGGCTCCTTCTGGGTAAGCTCACTCCATCGTCGACTCTGTCTCTGTCACCTCTGACCGTCTAGGTCTAGGTCAGAGAGAGCCTATACCCATCTCGAATAAAAAAAAAAACCTCGAATTATGACTTTTTACTACGGGAATTCAGTCGGCGCTCTCTGCTCATATTTCCTCTTAAGCCGGGTGTTACTCAATAGATTGATACGTTTTAACTACAAGTTAAATGAAAGAAAATGTACACTGCATACACATTATTAGAATGGAATATTACGGTGCATTTAATTTGCTTATTAATGTGTTTAATATGTATATCAAACTAAAACTAATCACAAGATTACACCATACGTCTACCTACCAAAACACTCATCTCATAAACTAATCGGAAACCTTCCAATTAGTTTCACAGAGACATCCTACTGTCTACATACATGCCTAGGTACCTACATAAATGATTAAGTGCCTATAGATGTGATTAGATTGTCAAACTCGTCATGTGCGTTGTTAATACTCGCTTGTAGTGTTCCATTCACACATTATTTTGACAGCTTGACAGGCTGAGCGCCAATTAATTGTTATTTTGTTCTATTAGGGAAAAATCATAAAGCTTACATTGTTCCGTAGTAAACTAAGAACTCGAATTCAAGATCAAAAATGTAAACAAAGGTGTTGCCAATTTTAAAATAATGACCTCAATTGTACAGTTTGCCGAATAGTAGTACAACATAGGTAATGGTAAAATTGTAGGCATAGCTTCGCATGGGTGCTTTTTACTAATGAAATACTACCCTTTATACTACACTCTCACTTTGACAATGTTCAGGGGTAGTCAAATGATGATGTTATTCAAATTATAATTTTTTCCCCGGCTTTTTTGCAAGCAAAGGGTTATGTTTTTCGCTTGTATCTTGTATGTTTGTATGTATGCAATATTCTTAATTACCTCATATCTTTCAAACTACTTGGCGGCTTTTTGTTGTGTTGTTCTTAGCTAAGTGCCGTTAAAAAAAAGGAACATGGCGGATTTTGGGCGCCATATTGTGGGGCTAGCAATATTTTTTTTCTTCCATACCAATCGAGGGGGTATCAAAATGAAGGGTTTTTAGAGGTGATTACAAAAATGTAAACCACTTACATGTTTAAAAGTAATTCGAAAAAAAATTATAACTACATTGCAGGTAAAAAAAAAAAAAAACAAAACCCGCCTATATGTACAGTCGGAGGATCAGGGGGTCAGCCAGTTTGCGATTATGTATCCTCCGACTGCACAGCATGATTTTCTTGACATCAAGTTTAATAATATTCATTTTTCAAATCAATAAATCAAACCGATGTAGCTATTGACTAGTATTTTACAAAAGTACTATTATAGTATTAGTATTGTGTTAGTATATTTAGTAGTATTACTACTAGTATAGTACTAGTATTGTCCTAGTGTATTTAGTAGTATTGAGTTTTAGTATTTTACAGCGGCGGCCTATCACACCTCTAAAATCTTAATTGTTACTGTATACCGCTCAGCAAGACGGGTTGATAGACTTTAAACATACTACATGGTGTAAATATTTTCAACACCATGAAAATAAATTCTAGAAAGACACGGAACATGCTGAAGTAATGACAAAAGAAATTTTATAATTATTTAAACACCACAACGAATGCATGAAAGCTTTTGTTTAGAAATGCTCAGTTACGGGGTGATATAATCCCCTAATTAAACTCTCCAACACCATAGGGCAATAACAACCCAAAGTTATTAAAACTGCAAGACAATAATATCATCAAATAACTTCATAAACTGCAGTTTTAACTTCCATTTTCATAACTAGGCTAAACTTCCACCTACCCCATTACTAAAAACAAGCTTCATATACTGCCCCATCAAGTTTATAATTGGTGACCCCATAACGGACCACCATACAATTTATGTTACAACGCTATATATTTTACACTGATAACCATACAGTATTTTACAGCAAATGCTTTTTTTTTTTTTACTCGTGATGGGTTTGCTCTTGACTCTAGTCTAGGTCAGAGGTGACAGAGACAAAGTCGACGATGAAGTGAGCTAACCCAGAAGAAGCCCGCTCACTCGTAACTTTGAAGAGATTCGGGTTGTATGCGTTCGGAAACACAGACGCAGGCAGTGAGTTCCACTCTTTTGTTGTGCGCATTATGAAGGATGTTTGGAAGCGCTTGGTGCGAATTGGTGGAATAGTAACTAGGTGAGGATGGTAACTTGCAGTGCGTCTAGATGTCCGATGGTAGAAGGGGGCCGGTGGGATGAGGTCGTGGAGTTCATGAGCACACTCGCCAAAATACAGTCTGTAGAAGACCGACAAGCAGGCAATCTTACGACGATGAGCTAAGCTATGAAGCTTGGCATCCACCAGTTTGACGTCGCCAATTAGTCTCTTGGCTCTGCGTTCCACCGAGTCAAGCGCGGCAAGCTGATATTTAGCTGAGCCATCCCAGAGGTGGCTGCATGCAGGATCGGACTTGCGCTTTGTAAAGAGTTAATAGCTGTCCAGGCATAAAGTATCGCTTCACTCTGTTTAGGACGCCCAGTTTCTTTGCCGCAATTTGGGCTTTGTATTCGATGGTGGTGCCGAAGTTAAGACTGGATGTCAACTCCATGCCAAGGAGCTCGAGCCGATCAGTTACAGGAACAGATGCACGTTTGGATGAAATGAGTCCTCTTTGCGGTAAAAAGACATGCCTGTGCTTAAATGTAAATTACTGCTAAAAACTTTCATTGAAACGGCAATAAATGCCAGAACCAAAAAGTTAAAGGAATGTCACAACAAATGTTTGAAAATACCCATATTCAGATATGCATGGTTACTGGTTTATATAATCCCACAGTTCTCCAACACCATAGGGAAATGACCAACAAAAGTAATTAAAACTGCAAGACACCATACCCTCAAATAACTCCCCCAAACTGCAGTTTTAACATCAATTTACACAACTAGGTTAAAGTTCTGCCTGCCATTACTGAAAACAAGCTTCATAGCTCCATCAAGTTTATAATTATTCAGCCCTAGCGTGTCGGCCCCATAACGGATCGCCATGCAATTTATATTACGACTCTAAATATTTTATACTGACAACCATGAAATATGGTTCCAACGTCGTATTTTTCACGTAAAGAAATATTGCCGTTATTAAGGTTCCCCTAGTCGACGGCACGAACTATTTTGTGCGCGAGGTTAAATGCATGCTATCTCATCCGACAACACGTGCGAAAGATATAGATGTTATGATAAGAAGCTAGTTCTCGTACGAATTAACACTTTTGCAAATTTGTATCGAAATGGATGAAGATTTAGGACGGAAACGAGCGCGCGAAATTTTATAAACAGACCTTTGGGAGTCTGTGTCTGAAAACGACTAAATCTATCTGTTCAAAATAAAACTATTTGCATTGTTGAATTACTAATCTATACCTGTATGGAAGCTGTTTTGCAATTTTCCTTCTTCCTATGGTATTTATTTCCGCCTAAAGATGCGTTAAAATTAGTATTGAAATATGGAACTTTCGACGCTAATAACTTTCAAATATTATTATTTTTTACTTTTTTGTTTCCATACAGGGCTAGATAATAATGAGATAAATTGATATCATTTTTCATTTTGGACGTACATCGTCAAACAGTGGAGTAATTGCCACGTTTGTATGGAAGAATGATCTACTAGTGTAACCTTAAGGGAATAAGTGAGATTCTTGGGCAATATCGAAGGGGTTTTATTTTTTTGAATCCAAATAAAATAAATACCTAGCATTGGATAAAGGCTTCTGAGTACGCTGCACTGTTTATTATGTTTTATAAAAATAATTTCCAACAATTTTTTTATAGAAATAGCATCTAGAACTATTTCTATGAAAATTTGTTGTTGCATACAATTGTATCGGCGTCGCAACGCGCCCGTAATGTAAGAAAAAGATTGCTTTTCTGTTAAGTGCCCAAATGACTGGATATCAAAGTCCACTGTTAGACATAGACTTCTCTCAATTCCCAACTCAACTGCTGCTGCAACATCCAGTTCTCTGATTTCCGCATCCGATCTATCCCAATTTAGTTCTTAAGGTAGTTCGAATAGATAAAACTTAAATATATACATAATAGAGTACAGACTGCTAAGTGCGTGTTAATATAAAAACTACGTATGTCAAAATGCAATAAAATGTATGGAATACATCTTTGTAAATCACGGGAAGCATGCTTGTAAAGAGCATTTGAAAAATTCGGTATATGTAATAGTACATTACTGCAGAATCCAGAAAGTAAGCCTTCCTGGCCAAGTATGAGTTTCTCAAAAATGAAAGAAAGTTTAACAACAAATTCGTTTAATCAATATTGAAGGTTACATTCATATTAGGGCATAACTCTAATGTGTGTCTGGCTGGTACTATGTTTTTTTTTAAGCAGATCCACAGAGGATGACCTACTGTCTAGAAATGGGCGTTTTCGGTTTTTTGCACAAACGGTTATGTAACCGATATACAGTTTTCATGTCGATATCGAAAACGGTTTTCAGACATCAATATCATTTAGTACAGTTTGTATAAGTTAAAATGTTATTTAGATTAGCAAACTAACAACGAACGCGAAATAATGCTTAGAAAGAGAGGTTGCGCATATGGTTCCTATCGTTTGTGAAGTTTGCGTTTTGTTCGTAGTTCGTACGTTTTCGCATTGTCACGGTTTTAAGTTTTGACTTATTCGTTCTCGCACGCTAGTAAAGTTTTTATTAGATACAGTTTTTGTAATATCGGTTATTTTGATATAGATATCGATATGATATGATAACTAGCACATATCCGATATAAGTTACCTTTTGATATATCGGACCAATCCCTACTACTGTCCAGAGTAGGCGTTTTTTTTGTTCTGTGGTCCAGTAAGTAAATTACATACTTATTTACTGGACAGTAGGAGATTCCAAATTTAAAATCTCGCTTCTTACTGGACAGTTGTGAATAAGTCTCCGGTAGAGTTCACTTTCTGGATACTTTTTAGAGATGTTATGACAACATTACATACCATTTTTGAGAAAAGTATTTTTTAGGTACTTTTTTATATTTTTTCTAGCGACCGGCCGGACTTCACCCGTGGCAAATTATACACAAAAACCTTCCTCGTTTCTCACTCTTTCTATTCGTGAAAACCGCATAAAATCTGTTCAGTAGTTTTTGAGATTATCGCGTACAAACGCGGCGGAGGACTTTTTTTATAATATGTAGTGACTAGCAACCCCGGCTTCGCCCGTGACAAAAATTACACAAAAAAACCTGCCTCGTTTCTCACTCTTTCTATTGGTGAAAACCGCACTTTATGACGTCATTTAGAGGTCAAGCAAAAGTCAAGTAATTTTAAGTATTTTTGTGAAAATTAATTCGATCTTAAATTGTTAAGACCTAAAAATAGAAAACTAACGCTTACAAACCTAAAATCTCGAAATGGTATTGGAATCGGCTTTGGTTATTGTTACCTTACATACCGAATTGCTAGTGGCTTGACTCCTTAACAGTATAGCAGGCCTTTTTGACAATAAAAAAATCAGTAATTGTTTTAGAGGTTTTTTTTTCTGCTATTCTATGTGTGTCCATCTTCTGGGGAAAAGTCTCCCCTTACTCCTTCTGAACCTCACTGTCTTGTGCGATCTTTAGCCACGTTTGTCTCGCAAACAAGACCACACAACCCTCAGTCTCTCTTGGCTCTTTACCCATCAAGAAAAAACTCAAATCAATTTGCTAGCAATTTATGGCAACTTTCTTATAACGTCAAACCTTCGTGAATCAAAGTAAATGAGGCTTGAATAGTTCAAAATTGCCTTCGTAAAAAATAAAATGAGCTGCCCAAGTGGGTACCCATCGTTTTAATAAATTTCCTTAATCGCATCCTCTGACACCTTCAGCAAGTGATAAAGTGATTTGGGTGGCTAAGAACCATTTACGGGGAAAAATATCTTATTATTATCATCTTATTTTCGCTTCCGCGATCTTTTTATTACCTTTGAAGATAAATCTGAGAGATTAACTGGATACCGGAGGAATGAAGTAGGTATCTTTCTCTGATGGTTTATTTTTTAAGTCAGCAAAGTGATAGTTATTTTTACTATTGGTATTGAAGAATAACAGGGACCAATTAGGATGATTCGGTCGTTAATGGGTTTAAACTTTTTTCGATTAATACAGGTTGGCCGCTGTAGAAGTAACGTAACCAAATGGGGTTTTGTGTCAGAAGTAGATTGCAGTGCGAACCTTAAGACTAGCGCGGCGTTTTGCTCGGGGACGCCCCGAGCAAAACGCCGCGCTAGTTGAATTTTGTGCAGTTTTTAAGAGCTATCTACTCTTTATTTAAAAAGAAATATCAATTAATAAAAATAAATTTAATTTCTACATAATGTTGATTCCAAAATTGTAGTACACTTTTTTTTAAAGATAGATTGATAGATAGATAGATAAATCATTTATTTAGTGCACACAAAAGACACAACACAACACACAAAATCTTAATAAAATTATTACAATTGACATGTAGGTATGTTTAAAAACAAAGTGCCAACATAAAAAGAAAAAGGAAACCGAAACAAAAGTAAAAATGACACCAGTAACATTAATTTTGACAATCAAAACAATCATAACACAGTGCGGTGTGCGTCTCAAGGTTGCACCAAATGGGAGTCCAGCTCAGCACGTGTCCGGCAAATATACCTGACGCTGATATTCTGCTGGATCCCTGCAGTGACAAATGGTCGCCAGGCAGTCGTGATATGTTGGTGTTGTAACAGTGTTATGCGTAGAGTAATTCACGTAAGTATACCCGCAACTTTAATTTAGTAATTACAATAAAAAAATATTTGATGTTTTTTGCAGTAGAAAAAGTTTCAGTTCTTAGGCGTGTTGAATATTTTATAGACTCGTTTTGATTACTTGGTTATGTATTTATAAAGTTAAATGTACAATGTATAAAATAATAAATAATCTCACAATAACCAATAAATAAATGATGGCGTAGGTCCAATTAAAGTAAACGATTTGGCTAGACTAAAATTAATATTCTTACAATTAATATAAAATAAATACACGTAAATAACATATGCACGCAAAAGATCCACATATCCTTCGCTCACAGGATTCGACCACGAGATACGCCAAACAGCCAGCTCGGGCAGTACATGACAGCCAGTTATATAATGGACGTGTTCAAAAAAGTAATCCCCAGTTTTTTCTGTGATGCGATAAGAAACTGCCGCAATCGAACTCTGAAAGTTATAAGGCATTTAAGATTCCTTATCGGCGGGGGAATATTGTTCCAGCATTTGGATGCGGCGTATCTAAAACTTCCCCTGAAAGCCGCTGTCTTGTGCGAGTGAGTGGAGAGTTGTTGTGAGCACTGTCTACTTGCACATTCTCGTCTACTAGCGATCCAGCTAAGTTTATTATACAGATAGGTCGGCTGCTTGTACTTTATAACTCCAAAAAGTAGGCATGCCAAGTGGAACTTACGACGCGACTTCATCTTAAGGATTGAGTGGTTATTTAAAAATGGCGTTACGTGACTTCTAGGTGGGATTGAGAAGCAGAATCGAGCGCAGGCGTTTTGCACTCTCTGAATCAGTCGATCAGTTCTTGCAAGCAGTCGAGGGCCAATAACTACGTCCGCATAGCTCAGATTAGACAGCACGAGAGACTCAGCCAGCTGAATCCGCAGCTCCTCTGAAAGATAAGGCCTTATCTTATAGAGGACCTTAAGCCTGTAAAAACAAGTGCGCACTGACTCTGACACGTGCGCTTCATATCTTAACCCAGCGTCCATGTTCAGACCCAGATTACGGGCCTCACCGACTCGACCGACCGACTCACCCAGCAGGGCAACGTTGAGTGTTGCAGGCACTGCACTGATTTGGTTCTTGGTTCCAAACAGCATGTATTTAGTTTTAGTAGGGTTAAGTACCAAACCATTATTTTCAGCCCAACATGCTATCCTGTCAAGATCATCGTTTAGATCCTTTATCGCAATGTCAAAGTCACTTGGTTTAAAGGAAATATAGACTTGTACGTCATCAGCATAAATATGGTAACTACATTGCTTCAGGGCACTTATGATATCCGCACAATACAAAATAAAGATGATGGGGCCCAGTATTGAGCCTTGTGGGACTCCTCTGTAAACAGAAGTGAGTGACGAAACAAGAGATGAGCCATTGCTCAGTTGTATTTCGACACGCTGGCGTCGGTTAGTGAGATAGCTTTGGAACCAGTGAATCGTATTTTGGTCAAATCCATAGTAGCTAAGCTTTGACAGACACAGATCTATATTTATGCAATCGAAAGCTCGCGAAAAATCAATGTATATGTGATGTATATGTGTCACTTATCTCTTTCCAACAAAACCATAAAAATGTGAAATAATTATTGATAACATGCATCTTCTCGTAAAGTATTCATTAATTATTTTTTATACTAACACTAATGGATAGATAATTTGATAGCGAACATTTTGTAAGATTTTTTTTTTTTCAAACGACCAATATTCGATTTTATTAAGATTTTATTCTAAAATCTGGTCGTATTCACTACCGTAATTCATGCGCCACCAGTGCCGCTAGGCCAATAGGAATGCTCATATCTCATGCTGATTTTTTGGTCAGGGTACGGCCTTAAGGCCAGCATGAGATATGAGCACCAGTGCCGCTAGGCCAATAGGAATGCTCATATCTCATGCTGATTTTTTGGTCAGGGTACGGCCTTAAGGCCAGCATGAGATATGAGCATTCCTATTGGCCTAGCGGCACTGGTGGCGCATGAATTACGGTAGTGAATACGACCAGACTTTAGAATAAAATCTTAATAAAATCGAATATTGGTCGTTTGAAAAAAAAAAAAACTTACAAAATGTTCGCTATCAAATTATCTATCCATTAGTGTTAGTATAAAAAATAATTAATGAATACTTTACGAGAAGATGCATGTTATCAATAATTATTTCACATTTTTATGGTTTTGTTGGAAAGAGATTAGTGACACATATACATCTTTAAAAAAAAAGTGTAAAATGTGTAAATGTAAATGTGTAATGTGTAAATGTGTGTGTGTGGAATGTTAAGGCGCCTCCCCGAGCAAAATGCCGCGCTAGTCGTTTTTGTGCAGTTTTTAAGAGCTATCTACTCTTTATTTAAAAAGAAATATCAATTAATAAAAATACATTAAATTTCTACATAATGTTGATTCTAAAATGGTAGTACACTTTTTTTAAGAGGTATATGTTTCACTAATCTCCTTCCAACAAAACCATAAAAATGTGAAATAATTATTGATAGCATGCATCTCCTCGTAAAGTGTTCATTAATTATTTTTTATACTAACACTAATGGATAGACAATTTGATAACGAACATTTTGTAAGTTTTTTTTTTTTTTAAAGACCAATTTTTGATTTTATAAAGATTTTATTCTAAAATCGCTTACCGTAATTCATGCGCAACTAGTGCCGCTGGGCCAATAGGAATGCTCATATCTCATGCTGGCCTTAAGGCCGTACCCTGACCAAAAAATCAGCATGAGATATGAGCATTCCTATTGGCCCAGCGGCACTAGTTGCGCATGAATTACGGTAAGCGATTTTAGAATAAAATCTTTATAAAATCAAAAATTGGTCTTTAAAAAAAAAAAAAACTTACAAAATGTTCGTTATCAAATTGTCTATCCATTAGTGTTAGTATAAAAAATAATTAATGAACACTTTACGAGGAGATGCATGCTATCAATAATTATTTCACATTTTTATGGTTTTGTTGGAAGGAGATTAGTGAAACATATACCTCTTAAAAAAAGTGTACTACCATTTTAGAATCAACATTATGTAGAAATTTAATGTATTTTTATTAATTGATATTTCTTTTTAAATAAAGAGTAGATAGCTCTTAAAAACTGCACAAAAACGACTAGCGCGGCATTTTGCTCGGGGAGGCGCCTTAACATTCCACACACACACATTTACACATTACACATTTACATTTACACATTTTACACTTTTTTTTTAAAGATGTATATGTGTCACTAATCTCTTTCCAACAAAACCATAAAAATGTGAAATAATTATTGATAACATGCATCTTCTCGTAAAGTATTCATTAATTATTTTTTATACTAACACTAATGGATAGATAATTTGATAGCGAACATTTTGTAAGTTTTTTTTTTTTTCAAACGACCAATATTCGATTTTATTAAGATTTTATTCTAAAGTCTGGTCGTATTCACTACCGTAATTCATGCGCCACCAGTGCCGCTAGGCCAATAGGAATGCTCATATCTCATGCTGGCCTTAAGGCCGTACCCTGACCAAAAAATCAGCATGAGATATGAGCATTCCTATTGGCCCAGCGGCACTAGTTGCGCATGAATTACGGTAAGCGATTTTAGAATAAAATCTTTATAAAATCAAAAATTGGTCTTTAAAAAAAAAAAAAACTTACAAAATGTTCGTTATCAAATTGTCTATCCATTAGTGTTAGTATAAAAAATAATTAATGAACACTTTACGAGGAGATGCATGCTATCAATAATTATTTCACATTTTTATGGTTTTGTTGGAAGGAGATTAGTGAAACATATACCTCTTTAAAAAAAAAAGTGTAATACCATTTTAGAATCAACATTATGTAGAAATTTAATGCATTTTTATTAATTGATATTTCTTTTTAAATAAAGAGTAGATAGCTCTTAAAAACTGCACAAAAACGACTAGCGCGGCATTTTGCTCGGGGAGGCGCCTTAACATGCCGTTAATCTATGAAATCCAATGTCGTTTCTAATTTTACATGCCGCTATAATTTAGAACGTCTAGGAAAATTCAAATTCATAATTATTCATAATTCTTTATTTTATTCACTATAATACCCAGACACTATAACTACATCAAGTATCTTTCGTAAGCATCAAGTTTATCTTATATGACGTATTTTTAAAGCTGTGAAATCCGACTGCTTAGATTGTCACGACTTCAACAAAATTCTGTCGGTTTTTATCGATTACATTTCGGGGAGTGTGCGTTGGAATTGCATGAATTAATTCCTCCTAGCCCGTTCCATCATCAGACTACAAGACGTACGGCGATGCGTCATCGGAACATGGTGGACATCCCACCCATACGCACTAAACGTTTTGGGAATACTTTTATGATGCGTACAGCAAAGGAGTACAATACCCTGCTGGAGTCTGTATTACCTGATAGCTACAAAGGTTACAATAGTCGAAAATTCTTCCATACAAACGTAGTCTAAGGATTATTCTACTGTTTGACGATGTACGTTCAAAATAAAAAGTGATATCAATTTGTCTCATCATTATCTAGCCCTGTATGGAAGCAAAAAAGTAAAAAAAAGAAAATATTTGAAAGTTATGAGCGTCGAAATTTCCATATTTCGACACTAATTTTAACGCATTTTAGGGCGCGAATAAATACCACAAGAAGACGGAAAATTGCAAAACGGCCTCCATACAGGGATATATTAATAGTTCAACAATGCAAATAATTTTATTTTGAACATATACGTTTAGTCGTTTTTTCATGATATCCAAACTCCCAAAGGTCTGTTCATAAAATTTCGCGCGCTCGGTTTCGTCCTAAATCATTATCCACTTCGCTACAAATTTGCAAATGTGTGTATTCGTACGCAAACTAACTTCCTACTGCTCATCACAGCATCTATCTCTTCCGCACGTGTTGTCGGTTGATATAAAATGCATTTTAACCCCGCGCACAAAATAGTTCGTGCCGTTGACTAGTGTACCCTTAAGTCAAGAGTGAATAGGTTTTACGATAGCAGTTGGAAAAATGACAATAATGCACGGGATTGTCAAGCGATATCAAAATGTCTCGTGATCATTTTGGCATTTCGAAAATCACCGTTGCTGATAGTATGAGACTTTTTAAGGAGCCTCTGGTCGGACTAAACTTGTGTAGTGAATCAATAGAGATGGGAAATTCATGAAGACATGACCTTCATGAATTTACTATGAGACATAATGAAATTTGTGGCTATTTGAATGTCTCTCAAACAAACCCCAACCTACATATTTCATCAAGTTAATGATTTAATAGGTAAAGGCGTACCCCACCAAAACGTGGTGAAATAGACCCCTATTCTAGGTCAGGGTTGTCAACGGTGAATTATTGAGTTTAATATTTATTTGCCCTTCATTTCTTTTTAATTATGATGAACTTGATAGGTATCTAATGATTCTCTATACGTGTAATTTTACTATGGACTCTGGTCTGAAATAAAATTTATTATTATTATATATATTATATAAAATATGGCACCATTACTACTAGTGAACGTTGTATTTAAAAGCATCGTGATTGCATTTTGCGGCGCGTTCTTTTCCTATTTGTATTTAAGTTTTCTTATTTCGTACATTTTATAATATTCTTAACAAAAACTTTAAAAAAGTTCATTTTAGAATACAAAAAATATAGACCCGTATCGGGAACAGGGATGGACCCTGTCCCCGATACGGGCTGCTATGCTATGCTCAGGGCCCCAGAGATAGCAACATCCGAAATCTTATTTATTAAATTATTTTTATGGTATGCGTCATGCCTAGTGCAAATATAGTACATGACTGCAGCGGCCAGCAAAAGAGGCATTGATGGACGAAATTGTAAATCCGGGCCTCAGGTCCGGTCTCTCCGGGAGGCCATGGTGGAGCGCTTGAACTTGTCCTTGCAGGCAGTTTCCGAATGGGGTGATGCCAATCTGGTCAGGTTTAATGCTGCTAAAACCCAGGCGTGTCTTTTTTCCGCTAAAAGGAGCCAATTCCACCCGGCTCCTACTTTCCGTGATGTAACCGTGCCAATAACGAACCATCTTGAGCTTCTTGGCGTTACGTTGACATCGACTCTCAATTTTGGGCCATACATTGAGGCAAAGGCTCAGCTGGCTGCCAAAAAGTTGGGGATCCTTGCGAAGGTGAGAAGGTACTTCACGCCGGAACAGCTGCTCAACTTGTATCAAGCGCAAGTTCGTTCGTGCATGGAGTACTGTTCTCATCTCTGGGATGGATCTGCCAAATACCAGCTTGATGCACTAGAGTCGATCGAAAAGCGGGCCAAGAAACTCATCGGTAATGAGGCACTGGTCAAGTCAAAGCTCCAGAGCCTTGAACATCGTCGCCGAGTTGCCAGTTTGTCGGTATTTTATCGGTTACATTTCGGGGAGTGTGCGATGGAATTACATGATTTAATTCCGCCCAGCCCGTTCCATCATCGGACTACCAGACGTACGGCGATGCGTCATCGGTACATGGTGGACATCCCACCCATACGCACAAAACGTTTTGGGGACACTTTTATTATGCGTACAGCTAAAGAGTGGAATTCCCTGCCGGAATCTGTGTTTCCCGATAGCTACAATCTAGGGGTCTTTAAGTCAAGAGTGAATAGGTTTCTTCTAGGCAAGCGTGCTCTATCGTCGACCACATCATCGCTTACCATCAGGTGAGATAGTGGTCAAGCGCAAGCCTATAGATAATAAAAAAAAAAAAAAAAAAAAAAATGTAAGCCGAGGCGAAGCCGAGGTACACATACGTAAGTCCATCAATGTATAGCACTTTTCTCAAATCATTTTTGTCTTATATCATCTCAAATCGTTTTAACGCAGGCATAATTGTTTTTGTTCGTCATTGATTTTGAAAAGTAATTGTATTTAACAAAATGAGTTCTAGGTACTATTACTAGGTACTGTTACTATTTTAGTTTAAATTTTTGCTCATTATTTGACAAAAGTACTATACAAGTCTTGGCCACGACTAGGCACACATTTACGCGTTCATCCACCAATGCCTCTTTTGCTGGCCGCTGCAGTAATGTACTATTTCTTTCTTTCTTTCATCAATAAAATTCTTTCTGCATCGAGGTTAAAAAGGGAGCATCAAAAATCAACTTAAATCGAACCGAAGAGAATTACGTTCTCTCCGTTGAACTTGAATCTGTAGTATCTTATTACAGATTAGGACCCATTCCTATGGACGAAAAATTACCTAAAATAATGTTTCCATCCTCCATTGAACCGCAAAGAAAATTCGTTTCAACAACCCGCGTAGGGCGGCATCGCCGTCGCGAACCATTCTGCTGGAAAACCTTCAAAAACTCTTTGTTTTAGCTTTAAAAACCGCAAAAGAACATTTAGAAGGAGAGATAAAGAGTCTTTCTTCTACAAAGTGGAACAAAATACGTGTTTTTTTGACAAAATCCCGAAGCTTTCTCTACTTGTTGATTAACGCGCAACAGTTTTATGAGGTGCCCTGTTCCTTTGTTATCCGTGGACCGACTTATGTTTTTTCTTCTTTTATTTTTCTTGAGGTTTAGTTCTGTGTTTTGTTTAAGATTTTCTTATGATTTTCTTGATAAAATCGTCGCAAAAAAAGTTGGGAAGTTTATTTAAAAAATTGTAGTTGAGTTTTTTTTTATTGCTATGAAAAAGCATGTACCGAATGTTGAAATATCAAAAAAAAATTGAAATCTTGTAGAAAAACAAAACCGCATATAGGTATTTTGAAAAAATTGCCGCCTGAAAAACAAATACAAAAAATGTATCAAAATAATTCTAAAACTTACCTTAAAATTTTCTGCACCAAATCTCGCACGGACCGCTATCGTACACAGTGTTATTTTTTTAAATAGTCAAAGACAAAAAAATATTTGTGTAATATTTTTCTCCCGATCGCGCGTCCGTGCCTCTGGGCCGTCGGAGCGAAACTGCGAAGACGAACTGACTACAGTCCACAGTTGCCAGTACCTTTACCTGTTACATTCTAGGGGTGGTTAGGGTTGGGAACGATAGCGTAACGTAACTGTTATTTTTACTCAGTGCTGATATATTGCTGAAGTGTCGTTATATATATTTTTTGTAGCTAGAAAGCGTGGCAAATGCTTGTTCCGTTTAAACTGTAGTGTGAATGTATCAATCTCTTATTTTAAGTAAGGTTACGTGCAAGTAATATTTTTTTGATCTATGGTTGTGTAAGACTGAGTTTATTGTCACCTAAAATACCTATTTGATTATTTAGAAGCAGCCAGGCCATTATATTCAAAAGCATGCTGTTGTTAAATATTGGCTTTTCTTCTTGCGAAATAATATTTGACATTTAAAATTATAATTAGTAAACGTATAAGCTGTTGACCAAACCACCCGATGAAAATGATGATGAATGATATTTTCGTGATAAAACACCCGTGATGAAATAACAGTTCCAAAATATCACACGTAGTAAGCATTTTCATTAATTTCTCGATTCCATCATTGTACGCCGTATGCCCTGGCCATATTTTTATTCCGTTCACGTCACATTTTCCTACCCTATAACATAATTTAACCTATTGCTATCCCTCTCTCGCGTGGTACCGCAGCACGAAGCTTTAATGGGACGGAAAGAGATGGGTATAGTTCATTAATGTTGTCGTTAACAGCCCGTAGCGTGAGTCAGGTCTTGCTAGGGCTGATACATTTCAGCTTTTCCGTCGCCACGTCTCGTCTGGTTCCCAAATTATATTAAAGTTTTGTAAGTACCTGTCGTGGATTGAATTAAATATTATGCTTTTACCTGTTTTTCCTTTGGGATTCACGAATTGCCAGGCAGTTTAGGTTTTCGTGTTTTCCTGCCCACGATGTTTCATTTACTTTGGGTACACGATTTCGGGTCTATTATTGAGTTATTGTGACAGTGAATATTTAAAATATTTCCTGCGTCGTGTTTTCTGAGAATATGTGGATTTGTCATATTGTATTGCTTGTGGAATTCCTAGAACTAAGTTTTCTTCTATAATTCAAAACAAAAACATATTTTCCGATTCTGAAATAGTAGAACAACCTTGAAAATCGACGATTTTTGGCATCTGGTCACTGGATTTATATGTGGGTTTTTAAATCATAAATCATTACTGTTATTTAATTACATCGAGCCAGCTAGTAATAAAAATAAAATTGGAGGAGTGTCTATTTCGTAAGGTTCTTTTTCTTTAATTAATCGTTATGGTGTTTTCTGTTTGTTTCCTGTAAGTTCCAGCCCTAGCTGTATACGGGCACATGTCGATTCGACAGGGCGGGGATAAGAGCATTCTCTTTATGAACGTGAGATTAGTTAATTACAACAATGTTACAACAAAGTATACCGCCTTTACAGGAAACAATGCCGACGGTTGATCGTTGACGGAGATTTTATTTGTTAACGTGCAGGAACGGTAATTTTTCAGCTGTTCTACTTATTGATATAATAGTAGAAAACGTGTTTTGTTATTTTATTTTGTAATTTAATTCAGTTGGTATTTTTTTCTGAACGTTTGGTGCATACAGTGTATTTTGTAATTGTGATTTTTGGATAAAACGCAACTCAAAAATTGGACGAAAAACTAATAAAATATTTTTGCATTTGCGGGCAATTTATTTTGTCGTACATTTTTCCTGTTTCTTTTTTTGTAGTGTGTGTGTGTTATATATTTAAACCGTCTGAAAAAAAAAAATTGTAACAGTAGGTACCTGGTTCGAAGAAAATAAAAATGAAATCAACATTTTATATTTTTTTTCTTTTTATATGTTTAAACAGAAATGTTATCGAATGGTTATTTTCTCACAATGAACGTGAGGTTAGTTAATTCATTACAAAAAGTACCTATAGTGCGTTCATTAGCGGAAACAATGCCAACGGTTGATCGTTGACCGAGATTGTAAAATGTTAACTTATTTTTATGAATGTTTTGCTAATTAATACAATTGCTGAAAAATGGTTTGTTTAATTTTTGGGCGGTTATTTAACAGAACGCGATAAGGCCGCCTGTTGTATGTTTGTTTTTATTTTAAGGTTTCCGTATCACATCACACATCACATCATCAGCATATTAATGTTCCCACTGCTGGGACACAGGCCTCCTCTCTGTGAGAGGGAATGGGCCGTTATCCACCACGCGGGCCCAGTGCGGGTTGGTGGATGTCACATGTCTTCGAATTATTGGTTCTAGGACATGCCGGTTTCCACACGATGTTTTCCTTCACCGTTTTGAGAGCAGTGGTGATGAAATAATTTACACAAAGTAAAGCGCCTTCCTGGGCTCGAACCCACGACCTACAACTTGTAAGTCGCGGCTGATACCACTGGGCCACCACTGCTCTTCAGGCTTCCGTATATAATGTTTTTATTTTGGTTTATAATAAAGTATATATAAATAAATTATGCGTACAGCTAAGGAGTGGAATACCCTGCCGGAATCTGTGTTGCCCAATAGCTACAATCTAGTCTTCAAGTCAAAAGTGAATAGTTTACTTCTAGGCAATCGTGCTTCACCGTCGTCCACATCATCGCTTACCATCAGGTGAGATAGTGGTCAAGCGCGAGACTATCAATCATAATAATATTTTTATATTTTCTAATGTTCTTTTTTTGTTTTTTTAATGTATAAAATAAGAAAAGCATTAAATAAAGGACATAATAATAATAAAAAAATGCTATGAAAGAAGTGTCCTGCAAATACTAAAAAGGCTTTCTGACGAAGCTACCAAGTGTCATTGTGTACCTGTGTGTTTGTGTATCTGTCTGTGACATCATAGCTCCTAAACGGATTGACCGATTTTGTTTTGGAAAATGGGTTCAGCTGTTCACTATGACCGTTTTACTGTTTAAATCGGGGTGTTTTCGCAAGATGTCGTGTCATAATTACGTGCTCAATAGATTGCCGATCGAAGCGTGTCTGTTATTAGATAAATTATGAAGTTGTACGTTGTATGTCGGGGTTTTTTAAAATTTTACTTGTTCCAAGCGCTATCGCCATGCTTTCTCTAATAAAATGTCATTTCTCCAGGGCCTCTGTTCAGTTTTAATTTAGGATTAGGTTCAGCACTAGACGTGCCTCGCCACACTGATTGATCCTGTGATCTCACATTTACCAGATTCCATCAGCTTTAATAAGGTCATCGGTCCACCTAGATTTAGGCTTTCAACGTTGCGTCTTCCGGCTAGCGGTCGCCACTCCAGAACTTTTCGGCCCCATCGACCATCCGTTCTGCGAGCAGTGTGACCTACCCACTGTCACATCAGTTTGGCAATTCTGTGGACTGTGTCGGTGACCCTGGTTCGATCACGAAAGGAAACTCCTAGCATGGCCCTCTCCATTGACCTTTGATTGCCCTTTAGATGACTTGAAGCCTTCTGATAAGGCCCATTGTGAGCGACCACGTCTATATCTGTATGATTAGGTGTTATTCTGATGTGTTAGATATAAGTAATACCTTCCTAGCACTGTAAAATTTAATTAAATTCCGTTCAGTTAGCATGACAGAGTAACAAACATTCTTCCAAACTTTTGTTATTTATAATAGTTATATGATAGTTATATTCGGCCAGAATCTTTAGAAAAATTACAAAACTTACGTATGCGCTCGCTGAAATTGGTTTTGCATTAAAAACCCCTGCAAATAACTAACCGCAAAAAGTTTATATATTCCATTCAGACTTCTATTCCTCCCACGCGGGCCGCCACAGCCTTCCCACGTGTTCGCGGAAAACAAAAAGCTATTTGTTCTGAAAATTCTTGGAATAAAGGCTGCATTGCTGTACAAACTGTTCGACGTTTTAATTTAACTCCTACGCAGTACCTATTTTCTTTATTTCTTTTCAATATCAATCATCACGGCTGTTTCCCAATGGGTTTAGGTAGAGCTGCGCATACTGTGAAACCCATATTTCGCCAGTAATAGAGTGGGACTAGTGACATTGAGCTATGTTTATTTTCAATATGAATCTATCTTGTGAAGGGGAAAGGTGAGGATAGTTAGGTTATATTAAATAAACTAGCTGTGCCCGCGGCTTTGCTCCCGTCATCTGTCTGCCAACCCTACCCTACTTACCTACCTACCAATTTTTTTTCTATAGTCATCATTTTTTCGCGGAGAATTTTAACATCGCCATTCAGAAAAAAACTTCAAATGCACAACGCCATCTATCGAATATCGAGTTCAACTGTCCGAGTATCTGAATTGGGTGTTTTGTGATTATTTTACTTCATGAACACTTTAAATTCATCTAACTTTTGATAGAGTGAACCGATTGCGATGAAACAAAAACCTAAGTAATTCTTCATAAAAATTGTGCGTAACTAACGCACAATTTTTATGTATAAAAGTTATTTACATTGGTTTCGTACATTTCACGTGATGCGTGCACAAATAAACAGACAAACAGACAACAATTCCAAAAATGCCGGAAATAGGTTCTGTTGGTTATCCTTTAACACCCTGGCTATTTTTTTTGGAAATATTTTCGATGTACAAAAATTACTTTTCTACAGATTTATTGTATGTATTGATGATCATGATGATTGATTGATGAAGATTGTTTATTGGAACTAAATTTGTAATTACTAAATATTGAACATGTATTTTTCCGTTTGACACGTAAACATAAAGTGACGAAGATATAATGCGTTGAAATGTTGTGTGACGTCACGCTAGTACTTTATACTGCCTTAGTGACGTCACAAGACCCCACTCCTGAACTTTGATGCGCATCAACTTTGTAATTTTTTATTGATTTGGTAAAGCATAAAATACGTTTCTAATATTGTTTGATAATGAAACTGGCGGACTAAATAGAATTATATTTTTCTACCCAGGAAACATCCCTATAGTGGATGGGTGGAGAGGGAGGGGACGGCCAAAGAATTAAAATATGGATGGACTGTGTGTGTGACGAGTGATATGAAAGAAAAGGGAGTCAGTCATGGCGTGACGGGGACAGGACGGTATGGAAGAATTAAACGTGTTGCGCCGACCACAAGTAACATGGGACAAGGGCTGGAAGATGATGATTGGAACTAAATTTGTACAATCAAACACGAGCAACATAATGCAAAAATAACAAATTCATATTAACGAAGTAACAATGTATGTGATTAGTATGTGTAATGAATTCTGGCACCCAATGAAAGATTAAGCTAGTGTTATGGGTACCAGGATGCTCACAAGTGGTGTTGCATATCAAAAGTTACATCAGAGGTTATCAAGTTGGAGAAGTGATGAGACAAAACAAACCATAGCCCTTTCATGTGTGTAAGTTTGTTGAATGTTGAGTTGTGATTTTGCGAGTTTGTGTATAGATTGTGTATTATATAAAGTACTACTTTATGAGACTTTCTGTTTCATCTTAGCGCTGTACCTGTAACCAGTCATATTATATAGTAATCACAGCGAATCTTTGTGTCTCTGAAATTGGCCGCAAGACCTTGCGCAGTTGCTATGTTTGTGTCAATGTTGAAGTGGAAGATAGCAATGTAATAACTGCCTCTTTCACTCGCTTACTTTTGTCGCATCATCCTATCTCGCTTACTGTACGCAGTATACTCGATGACAAACTGTTTCTTGCGCAATGGTTCGCAGAGCCAACTTCAGAGACACGAAGATCCGCTGAGACTACTGTACACATCTCTTACATTACTGAAAAGCAGTGAAATAAATGGAGCAATGTTTGTTGGTTTTATTATAAAGATGACTTCCGAATCATAAAAATTTTGAATATGGAATGTGGATGGCTATAAGACCTTTCCAACTTCCTCTCAGGTTGTTTAAGCTACAATTCTCTCGAGGTTAGAAGAAAATTACCAAGGATCTCATGCTCAGCAATCAGCATCTGTCGAATGTGGATACAAGGGGTCGACCAAGGAGACGATAAAATTACTGTGTGAAAGTTTATAAAGGGTAAGCTATAAAGTTGGTATACGCTAGGCTATAAAGTTGCTATGGGCTCGGCTAGAAAGTTGATATAGGTAGGCTAGGCTACGCTAAAAAGTTTATGTAGGGTAGGCTAGAAAGTTTATATAGGCTAGGCTAGAAAGTTTATATAGGCTAGGCTAGAAAATTTATATAGGTTAGGATAAAAAGTTTATATAGACTAGGCTAGAAAGTTTATATAGGCTAGGCTAGAAAGTTTATATAGGCTAGGCTAGAAAGTTTATATAGGCTAGGCTAGAAAGTTAATATAGGCTAGGCTAGAAAGTTTATATAGGCTAGGCTAGAGAGTTTATATACGCTAGGCTAGAGAGTTTATATACGCTAGGCTAGAAAGTTGATATAGGCTAGGCTAGAAAGTTTATATAGGCTAGGCTAGAAAGTTTATATAGGCTAGGCTAGAAAATTTATATAGGCTAGGCTAGAAAGTTTATATAGGCTAGGCTAGAACGTTTATATAGGCTAGGCTAGAAAGTTTATATAAGCTAGGCTAGAAAGTTTATATAGGCTAGGCTAGAAAGTTTATATAAGCTAGGCTAGAAAATTTATATAGGCTTGGCTAGAAAGTTGATATAGGCTAGGCTAGAAAATTGATATAGGCTTGGCTAGAAAGTTGAAATAGGCTAGGCTAGAAAGGGTTGACTGCTGAGATGACTAGTGATAGGGAAGTATGGAAGAAGAATTTATGCTGCGCCAAACAAAATAAAGAGGGTTAAGAGTAAGAGGAGGAATCATTTGCCTTGGGAGATGTATGAATCGAAGTTCTTTCTCGTGTGGCTATTGAAAGAAACACACCACTTCGACTACTCTGAAGATTGACGAAGTTTAAATTATCCACTTCACAATTATGTTTAGAAGATTAACAACATGGATTTTATTGTTAAAATTACAGACCAACTGTGGATTTTTGTAAGAATCCCGAATGCTCAATGAAAGGATTTGTTTGTTCTAGGGCTATTGTCTTCAGCGATATTACTCCGGTACTAGCCCACGCAATTTTCTGTTTTACCCGTCCAAAACGGTTGCCTAGAGCAACATTAAAATTAGATAGGTAGGCATAATACACATAATCTCGTTGTTGCAAAATGTACTTCCAAAATCTAAATGCCTCCAAATATCATTTCACAGGCAATAAAGATAAGAAATATCGTCGCAGTGTACCTTCGGTTATACTTGAGGTATTACATTATATTCGAGAACTTTATTTCAATATATTCTACATTTTGTAAAGTTTCTTCGTTATTACGTTTGTTCTAAGAAAAGTCATTTTATAAAATTGTACACTTCGGCATAAATTCTAGATAGATTCATAATTTTTCTTCTTGTTTCCGGCTTGGTGATAAGCTCCTTAGATAGATACCTATCTAGACAAAAATCTTATCTAGACTTACACCGACTTCTAATAGGGAATGTTGCTATAATCATCACGCATAGAAGAGTTTTTAAGGATACAGTAGTATGCAATTGCCACAGAGAATATAATACTAGCATACAGATGCCTCATCCCATACAAAGAAACCGTGTCGGCGTAACTAGCGATTTTCGTCTGACTAAACTGATTATTTTTATAAGTACATCAATCGCGTTTGGTTCCGTTCCACGATGTTAGCAGAGACTTGCAATTAAAAGGGGTTACTCGGTTCGAGAATATTTTTTCTTTAAACACAGTGACGACTTGTTTCATAGTATCTTTAGCACGTTTTTACAGTTTCATTGTACCAAAATGTATTACAATACAAATTTAAAAAAAATTGTGGAATACTTCAGAAATTAAAAACCACGCCGTCTAATGGGATCATTTTTAAATCATCCGTTCAAATAATATTTGTAATGTTAATTAAGAGCCCAATATTCCACAATTTCGCGCATAGAAGAGTTGGTTAAACAAGAATATACAATTTTTATGATCAATTCTAGATAATGATAATTATACACATAATTCAATAACAAATTGATGCATATCGCGCCGTCTAGTGACATTTATTTTAACCAAATTTTCTTTCTTCGCGTCGGGACCCCGTACTATTGACATAAAACTTAATTTTGCTTAGACTAACCGATACTTTTGAGCTCCTGAGTTAGGCATAATAATATTGGGTTTTCCGTCTGGAATTTTTCAGTAGCAGGCTGGAATCCTAGATTTTTGATGGCAATAGGCATTGTCCCTATTTTATCACACTTAAGGTCCACTTCAGTATAACCCTTCGGGGGTATAGGCATGAATATGTTATCCATTGTGCTAAAAAAAGCCTTCAAAATCCACAAGTGGAGAATAAGTAGGAGCATAATTTCATCTTGCCAGTGCTTTAAGGTTTGTATCGTGCATTAGAAGGCCGGATAGAGTGACGGATATTAAACCGGCTGACAAACCTGGGAATTGTCAGCAATAATCACGCTAGCCGCAAGCTGAAGTACAAGCGTAAAAACTGTTATCAATACCTACGTACAGTGCATTTTAAGCGTAGGTTGCAGTGGTTTGGTTACGGATAAATTTGAAAGAGAGTTACCGCGGCCCTAGAACAAGCCACTGAAGGAACACGGGTGGTTTTTAGTTAGTAAAAGTCTGACAAGCCCTCCCGCTTCACCTAGAGCGGGAGAAGTCATTGGATGATTGCCCAGGCAAAAAAAAAAATATGTTGCTTTGGTTTGGGAATAGTGCGGTGGAATTGTCCCATTAAAAAGCGTAGATAGGCAATTTGTATTTTTTCCTTCTCCTCCGTTATTCTTTTCTGATTATTTCGCAGCGGGATCCAAGACAGTTAAATTCATTCTCCGGGACTTCGTCGAGCTTCATTGCCTCGGCGCCTTTCTGGTGGTCGTGTTGATTATGGATTCAGGAGTTGCAGTGGTTTGGGAATAGTGCGGTGAGATTGTCCCAAATAAAAAAAAATATTAGTTTCAAGGTTTACACCGTTTGGCTTTTGAGGAGGCCTATAAGTGCTATAATAAATCTTCTATATTTTAAATACGGGATGTAGCAGCTTTAAGGGTCTGATTTAAAGACTTGAATAAGAGGATCTAAAGGTAAGAGTTTGAGACGAATCTTGCGTAAATCGTATTACAGGCAAGTGTCTAAATCTAGAGCATCATCATCATTTTAGATCGGCACTGTGCGTCTCGCATCCAGCTAATTCTCGCAGCCTCAACCTCATTGGTCCACCTACAAGGAGGCCTTCCAACGCTGCGTCTTGCTGGTCTTGGTAAGCATAACTCGACAATATTTTTTTAGAACATTGTTGTTGGTCCCATAGTTAATTTGGTTCATGCTAATCAAAGGTTTCTTTATTCGCGGAAAATTCTCGGTAACTGGGTAAAAGCGAATTATTGCAAATAAACGGACACAATTTATACAGATGTTAAACAACCTTATATTAGTACCTATATACTATTATATGTATGTTTATGATACTGTTGCATAATAAGGGGTATTAAAACATGAGTGTGTGTTTAAGAACCGAACCGTAGGCGAGGTTTTTAATAGTATTCACACGAATGTTTTAATACCTAGTTATGTGCAGTTTCATACACTACTTTATCTACACTCATACATTTTGGGATTGAACCTACTAAATACCTTTTTTTTTTTTAAATCATTTATTTAATGAGGCTTTTTGCGCTGATGCGCCAAGCCAGCCTCGTAAGGTGTACATTATGTGTATTGTACAACAAATAATTAAATAAAAAAAAAAAACCTATAAAATAAACCTACCTAACATTTCGATGAAATGCAGCGCTCCCAACAATCCAAAGCCACCGAAAAAAAAAAATGAAAAATCAATTACTTCGTCTCAAAAACACTTCCCTAACAAATTCATAAATTTTAATACTTTGTTCCGAAAGAGGCCTCCCAAGCAATACATTAACTCCACCACCGTACACATCACCGCCAACCGCCTCAAACAACAAAGACCTTAAATCATCGAAAGCACTACATTCCAGCAAAATGTGGTACAAATCATCCAATTTCTGTAAGCAAATGTTACAAAAGGGGGATGGTTTTACACCCATCAAATTTAAAAAGCTATTGGTAGGTATATGACCAGACCTTACTCTAAACGCTAAAATTAAAAGTTCTCTTGAAAGATTACCAACATCAAACCAAGGAATCCGAGGCAGTTCCTGTTGGATAGTTCTATACCACAAACCCTTTCCCGCAGTTAAAATATTAAAGTGGTTCTCCCACAAACTAAAACAAAACTTTTTCACACTAGGGATAAGCTCCGTAATATAGGGATTACTGGGTATAATTATGCCGTCCGTAATAGCTTCTGCAGCAAGCTTGTCAGCTATTTCATTTCCAGAAATCCCTACATGGGAAGTTATCCACTGAATTTTTATATTAACTAAATTCATCTGCAAAATATGTATAATCCTAAGCGCTTCATAAGCTATCGGCATGCCTCGAATGCCTGACACACAGCGAATCAGGTGTTGAAGAGCACTTTTCGAGTCTGACAATATCACCACGTTTTTGTAAGACAGAGATTGAATGTATGATAAAGCCTCAACAATAGCCATCAACTCAGCTCTCATTATACAAGCATCATTACATAACTTAAATTTAATGCCAGTATTAGTCTGAACATCAAAAAATGCTGCTCCAACACCATGAGCATCTTTAGACCCATCGGTAAAAACATAATAATAATTATTGTACTTAATATCTAACATATTCGAAATTAACACCCTCAAATTAATCGCACTTGTTGTACGTTTTGGTACATTAAAATGATCAATATTACAATTTATACAATCTCTAACGTTAATATTTGAGACCCAAGTACCCATACTATACATATCCAATATAGGAGATTTATGAACAACATTGTTTTTAAACTTATTGTAAATATCAATCAAAATCGGTTTTTTCTTCTTTTGCCAATAGATATTCATACATAACTCGGATAATTCTTCTAATAAACCTACAGTTACATTATTACAAAAAGAGTTTACCCTTAACCAATATCTACAAGCCAACCAATGTCTTCTTACATGTAACGGTGGTAAGCAAAGTTCGCTTTCCATAACACAAATTGGTGTGGTACGAATAAAACCACCACAAATTCGCATTGCTCGATTCTGCAAAACATCCAGTTTATTTAAGTGAGTCTTAGCACTATTGCCATATAAAAAACTAGCATAGTCAATTCGACTTCTAACAAGAGAAATAAACAGTCTTCTTAAATGTTTAGGATGTACGCCCCAAGATTTTCCAGCTAAAATTTTAAGAATATTCAAGTATTTATAAACTTTCTCACAAGTATCGTTAATGTGAGCTCCCCATCGTAGAGATGAATCAAGCCACAAACCGAGATATTTAATTTTATCAACAACCTTAAGCTCACTGTTATTAATACAAATTCGAATATTTGCTAAACATCTAGATCTACTAAATAGACATACATTACTTTTGGATTCGGACAAAAATAATCCCACACTACCTAAATTTTTAATAAGTATTTCTAAAGCTATATTCAAGTTAGTAATTGCTGAATCTAAATTATGTTTGTTTGAAGACACATAAAAAACAAAATCATCTGCATATTGTGAAACTTTACAACTGGTAATTAATTTACAAATATTCATAGTAGCAATATTAAAAAGTAGAGGGGATAATGGGTCTCCTTGAGCTAAACCCACACTAGATTGTCTTACCACTACACCATCCACACCACTGTCAATCTGTAAATACCTTCGGCTTAAATAATTGAAGATATATTTACAAACTTTACCCCCAACCCCGATCTTTTTAAACAAATCAATCATTCGATTGATATTTACATTATTGTATGCACTATCAATATCAACAAAACATGCAATAGTGGCCATATTCTTTGAGTACCCTATCTGAATAGATGTTATTAAACGTGTCAGATTATCCAAACAAGAATGTGATCTGCGAAAACCAATAGTAGATGGAGACAAAAGATTTGA